>JAGVSN010000019.1:0-2400000 GCA_022651745.1 Parapsyche elsis
AGGATGGCTTAAATTTGGTTTCGATTGACGCATTTTTTCGTCTACATTTTCGAAAAAAGTCTACTTTTCACGAAGTTAGTTTGGGAACAGGGCAGCTTGAATTCATTTTTCGATTGACGCATTCTTTCGTCTTAATTTTTGAAAAAAGTGCACTTTTTGCAAAGCTAGGTTGGGGACAGGATGGCTTAAATTTGGTTTTCGATTGTCGCATTTTTTCGTCTACATTTTCGAAAAAAGTCTACTTTTCACGAAGTTAGTTTGGGTACAGGGCAGCTTGAATTCATTTTTCGATTGACGCATTCTTTCGTCTTAATTTTTGAAAAAAGTGCACTTTTTGCAAAGTTAGGTTGGGGACAGGGTGGCTTAAATTTGGTTTTCGATTGACGCATTTTTTCGTCTACATTTTCGAAAAAAGTCTACTTTTCACGAAGTTAGTTTGGGTACAGGGCAGCTTGAATTCATTTTTCGATTTTTCGATTGACGCATTTTTTTCGTCTTATTTTTTGAAAAAAAAAGTGTACTTTTGCAAAGCTAGTTTGGGGACAGGATGGCTTAAATTTGGTTTTCGATTGACGCATTTTTTTTCGTCTACATTTTCGAAAAAAGTCTACTTTTCACGAAGTTAGTTTGGGTACAGGGCAGCTTGAATTCATTTTTCGATTGACGCATTCTTTCGTCTTAATTTTTGAAAAAAAAGTGTACTTTTTTGCAAAGCTAGGTTGGCTACAGGGTGGCTTAAATTTTTTTTTTTCGATTGACGCATTTTTTCGTCTACATTTTCGAAAAAAGTCTACTTTTCACGAATTTAGTTTGGGTACAGGGCAGCTTGAATTCATTTTTCGATTGACGCATTCTTTCGTCTAATTTTTTGAAAAAAGTGTATTTTTTGCAAAGCTAGTTTGGGACAGGATGGCTTAAATTAATTTTTCGAATTACGCAATTTTTTCGTATATAATTTCGAAAAAAAAGTCTTTTTTGCAAAATAAGTTTGGGAACAGGATGGATTGAATTTATTTTTCGATTTACGCATTTTTTCGTCTATATTTTCGAAAAAAAAGTCAATTTTTTTAAAAAATAAGTTTGGGTACAGGTTGGCTTGAATTCATTTTTTTCGATTGACGCATTTTTTTCGTCTTAATTTTTGAAAAAAAGTGTATTTTTTTGCAAAGCTTAGGTTTGGGGACATGGTGGCTTAAATTTGGTTTTCGATTGACGCATTTTTTTTCGTCTACATTTTCGAAAAAAGTCTACTTTTCACGAAGTTAGTTTGGGTACAGGGCAGCTTGAATTCATTTTTCGATTGACGCATTCTTTTCTTTCGTCTTAATTTTGAAAAAGTGTACTTTTTGCAAAGCTTAGGTTGGGGACAGGGTGGCTTAAATTTGGTTTTCGATTGACGCATTTTTTCGTCTACATTTTCGAAAAAAAAGTCTACTTTTCACGAAGTTAGTTTGGGAACACAGGGCAGCTTGAATTCATTTTTTCGATTGACGCATTCTTTCGTCTTAATTTTTGAAAAAAGTGTACTTTTTGCAAAGCTAGGTTGGGGACAGGATGGCTTAAATTTGGTTTTCGATTGACGCATTTTTCGTCTACATTTTTTGAAAAAAAAAGTCTACTTTTCACAAAAGTTTAGTTTGGGAACAGGCAGCTTGAATGAATTTTTTCGATTTGACGCATTTTTTCGTCTTAATTTTGAAAAAAGTGTACTTTTGCAAAGTTAGGTTTGGGGACAGGATGGCTTTAAATTTGGTTTTCGATTGACGCATTTTTTCGTCTACATTTTCGAAAAAGTCTACTTTTTTTTCACGAAGTTAGTTTGGGGAACAGGGCAGCTTAAAATTCATTTTTTCGATTGAAAATTTTTTCGTCTTAATTTTTGAAAAAAAAGTGTACTTTTCAGTTTAGTTTGGGACAGGATGGCTTTAAATTCATTTTCGATTGACGCATTTTTTCGTCTACATTTTCGAAAAAAAAAGTCTATTTTTTTAAAAAACGAGGTTACTTTCGCAAATTTTTCGAAAATTTTTCGATTGACGCATTTTTTAAATTTAATTTTTTGAAAAAAAAGTCTATTTTTGAAAAAGTCTACTTTTTAGCAAAGTTAGTTTGGGGTACAGGATGGCTTTAAATTCATTTTCGATTGACGCATTTTTTCGTCTACATTTTCGAAAAAAAAAGTGTATTTTTTTCAAAAAGTTAGTTTGGAACAGGATGGCTTAAATTCATTTTTCGATTGACGCATTTTTTTTTCGTCTACATTTTCGAAAAAGTGTCTTTTTTTGCAAAGTTAGTTTGGGTACAGGGTGGCTTAAATTCATTTTTTTCGATTGACGCATTTTTCGTCTACATTTTCGAAAAAAAAAGTCTACTTTTTCACGAAGTTAGTTTGGGTACAGGATGGCTTGAATTCATTTTCGATTGACGCATTTTTCGTCTTATATTTTCGAAAAAAGTCTACTTTTCAAAAGTTAGTTTTTTTTTTTGCAGCTTTAAAAAATTTTTCGATTGACGCATTTTTTCGTCTTTATTTTTTTCGTTTTTTTTTTTTGAAAAAGTCTTTTTTTTTTTTGATTTTCATTTTTGACGCATTTTTTTCGTCTACATTTTCGAAAAAAGTCTACTTTTTCACAAAGTTAGTTTTTTTTAAATCAAATTTTCGATTGACGCATTTTTTTTTACATTTTCGAAAAAAAGTCTACTTTTTGCAAAAGTTAGTTTGGGTACAGGTGGCTTAAATTTGGTTTTCGATTGACGCGCATTTTTTCGTCTTTATTTCGAAAAAAAAAGTCTACTTTTGCAACGAAGTTAGTTTGGGTACAGGGCAGCTTGAATTAATTTTTTTCGATTGACGCATTTTTTCGTCTTAATTTTGAAAAAAAAAGTGTACTTTTGCAAAGTTAGGTTTGGGACACAGGATGGCTTAAATTCATTTTTCGATTGACGCATTTTTTTCGTCTACATTTTCGAAAAAAAAGTCTATTTTTCAAAAAGTTAGTTTGGGTACAGGGCTTGAATTCATTTTTCGATTGACGCATTTTTTTCGATTGAAAAAACGCATTTTTTTTTTTTTGAATTTTTCGAAAATTTGAAAAAAACTTTGAATTAAATTTGGTTTAGGTTTTGATTTTTGAAAAAATTTGGTTTTTCGAGGCATTCATTTTTCGATTACATTTTTTTCTACAAAAAAAAAGTCTACTTTTCACGAAGTTAGTTGGGGTACAGGGCAGCTTGAATTCATTTTTCGATTGACGCATTTTTTTCGTCTACATTTTTGAAAAAAAGTGTACTTTTTTTGCAAAGTTAGTTTGGGTACAGGATGGCTTTTAAATTTTTTTTTCGATTGACGCATTTTTTTCGTCTACATTTTTTCGAAAAAGTCTATTTTTTTCACACGAAGTTAGTTTTGGGTACAGGGGGGCAGCTTGAATCATTTTTCGATTGACGCATTTTTTCGTCTTATTTTTGAAAAAAGTCTACTTTTTGCAAGCTTTAGTTTGGGTACAGGATGGCTTAAATTTATTTTTTTTTCGATTGACGCATTTTTCGTCTACATTTTTCGAAAAAAAAGTCTACTTTTTTGCAAAAATTAGGTTTGGAACAGGATAAAAATTCATTTTTCGATTGACGCATTTTTCGTCTACATTTTCGAAAAAAAGTACTTTTTGCAATTGCAATTGATCATTTTTTTACATTTTGGGTTTAATTTTAATTTTTCGATTGGATTGAACGCATTTTTTCGTCTTATTTTTTCTACAAAAAAAAGTCACTTTTTTCACAAAGTTAGTTTGGGGACAGGATGGCTTGAATTCATTTTTCGATTGACGCATTTTTCGTCTACATTTTTTGAAAAAAGTCTACTTTTTTGCAAAAGTTAGTTTGGGGACAGGATGGCTTAAATTAAATTTTTTCGATTGACGCATTTTTTCGTCTACATTTTCGAAAAAAAAGTCTACTTTCACAAAGTTAGTTTTGGGTACAGGATGGCTTAAATTCATTTTTCGATTGACGCATTTTTCGTCTTATTTTTTGAAAAAAGTCTAATTTTTGCAAAGTTAGTTTGGGTACAGGATGGCTTGAATTAAATTTTTTTTCGATTGACGCATTTTTTCGTCTACATTTTCGAAAAAAGTCTACTTTTCACAAAGTTAGTTTGGGGGAACAGGGCAGCTTGAATTCATTTTTCGATTGACGCATTTTTCGAACAGGATTTTGAAAAAAGTTTTTTGCAAAGATTGACGCAAACAGGTGGCTTTTTTTAAAATCATTTTTCGATTGACGCATTTTTTCGAAATTTTCGAAAAAAAAGTCTATTTTCACGAAGTTAGTTTGGGTACAGGGCAGCTTAAATTTTTTTTTCGATTGACGCATTTTTCGTCTACATTTTTGAAAAAGTCTACTTTTGCAAAGCTTAGTTTGGGTACAGGATGCTTTAATTCATTTTTCGATTGACGCATTTTTTCGTCTACATTTTCGAAAAAAGTCTACTTTTTCAAAAAGTTAGTTTGGGTACAGGGTGGCTTAAATTCATTTTTCGATTGACGCATTTTTTCGTCTTAATTTTGAAAAAAAAAAGTGTACTTTTGCAAAGCTTAGTTTGGGGACAGGATGGCTTTTAAATTCATTTTTCGATTGACGCATTTTTTTCGTCTTAATTTTCGAAAAAAGTCTACTTTTTCACAAAGTTAGTTTGGGGAACAGGATGGCTTCAAAAATTAAATTTTTCGATTGACGCATTTTTTTTCGTCTACATTTTTTGAAAAAAAGTCTACTTTTTTTTTGTTTGGAAAAAAAATTCATTTTTTTTCGATTTTCGGGCATTTTTGAATTCATTTTTCGATTGACGCATTTTTTTTTTCGTTTCAATTTTCGAAAAAAAACTTTTTTCACAAAGTTAGTTTGGGTACAGGATGGCTTAAATTTCATTTTTCGATTGACGCATTTTTTTTCGTCTACATTTTCGAAAAAAGTCTACTTTTCACGAAGTTAGTTTGGGAACAGGATGGCTTAAATTCATTTTTCGATTGACGCATTTTTCGTCTACATTTTCGAAAAAAGTCTTTTTTTCAAAGTTAGTTTGGGAACAGGGGCATTTTGAAAAATTTTTTTTCGATTGACGCATTTTTTTTCTTAATTTTTGAAAAAAAAAAAAATTTTGAAAAAAAAGTCTTTTTTGCAAAATTAGGTTTTGGATTGACAGGACATTTTCGAAAAGTTATTTTTTCGATTGCTTGAATTTTTCGTTTTTACATAATTTTTTGAAAAAGTCTACTTTTCACGAAAGTTAGTTTGGGTACAGGGCAGCTTGAATTTGAATTTACGCATTTTTTCGATTTTTGACGCATTTTTTCGTCATTTTCGAAAAAAGTCTTTTTCGAAACGCATTTAAGGTCTACATTTTTTGAAAGCTCTTTTGTTACTTTTCAAAAATGCTTGGTAAAATTGCATTTTTCGATTAAATTCATTTTTAATTGACGCATTTTTTCGTCTCTATTTTCGAAAAAAAGTTTTTTTCGAAGTTAGTTTTGGCAGACATTTGGATTTTTTTCATTTTGACGCAACACGCATTTTTCGTCTTAATTCGAAAAAAAAAAAGTCTACTTTCACAAAGTTAGTTTGGGTACAGGCTTTATTAAAAATTAAATTTTTCGATTGACGCATTTTTCGTCTACATTTTTGAAAAAAAGTGCTACTTTGCAAAGTTAGTTTGGGGACAGGATGGCTTAAATAAATTTTTCGATTGACGCATTTTTCGTCTACATTTTCGAAAAAAAAAGTCTTTTTTTTTTAGTTTGGGGACAGGATGGCTTAAATTAATTTTTCGATTGAACGCATTTTTTCGTAAATTTTTCGAAAAACGCATTTTTAACGTCTTATTTTGGGAAAAAAGGAAAAACTTTTGAAATTTTTCGATTACAAATTTTTTTCGTCTTTTTTCGTCTTTATTTTGAAAAAATTTAAAGTTTTTGAGTTAGTTGGGATTTTTTTTAAATTAATTTTTTTCGATTGAAAATTTTTTACGTTTTCGAAAAAAAGTACTTTTGCAAAGCTTTTAGGTTTGGGTGAGGTTGGCTTGAATTAATTTTTCGATTGACGCATTTTTTCGTCTACATTTTCGAAAAAAAGTCTACTTTTTTGCAAAGTTAGTTTGGGTACAGGGTGGCTTTAAATAAATTTTTTCGATTGACGCATTTTTTCGTCTACATTTTCGAAAAAAGTCTACTTTTCACGAAGTTAGTTTGGGTACAGGATGGCTTGAATTCATTTTTCGATTGACGCATTTTTTCGTCTACATATTTCGAAAAAAAGTGTACTTTTGCAAAGCTAGGCAATTACAGGGGATGGCTTAAATCATTTTTCGATTGACGCATTTTTCGTCTAATTTTTTCGAAAAAAAAAAGTCTACTTTTTCAACGAAGTTAGTTACAGGATGGCTTGAATTCATTTTTGAATTTTTTCGATTGACGCATTCTTTCGTCTTATTTTCGTTTTCGTTTTCACTTTTCAAAAAGTTAGTTTGGAAAAACATTTGGCAAAAAAAAATAATTTTTTTTTCGAAACGCATTTTTTCGTCTACATTTTCGAAAAAAAAGTCTACTTTTCACGAAGTTAGTTTGGGTACAGGGGGGCAGCTTGAATTTTTTCGATTGACGCATTTTTTTTTTCGTCTTAATTGAAAAAAAGTCTACTTTTTGCAAAGTAGGTTTGGGGACAGGGATGCTTAAATTAATTTTTTTCGATTGACGCATTTTTTCGTCTACATTTTCGAAAAAAGTCTACTTTTCACGAAGTTAGTTTGGGTACAGGGCAGCTTGAATTCATTTTTCGATTGACGCATTCTTTTTTCGTCTTAATTTTGAAAAAAAAAAAGTGCACTTTTTGCAAAGCTTAGGTTTGGGACAGGGTGGCTTAAATTTGGTTTTCGATTGACGCATTTTTTTCGTCTACATTTTCGAAAAAAAAGTACTTTTTTTCACGAAGTTAGTTTGGGTACAGGGCAGTTGAAATCATTTTTTTCGATTGACGCATTTTTTCGTCTTATTTTTTGAAAAAAAGTGTACTTTTTTGCAAAGTTAGGTTGGGACAGGGTGGCTTAAATTTGGTTTTTTCGATTGACGCATTTTTTCGTCTACATTTTCGAAAAAAAAAAAGTCTACTTTTCACGAAGTTAGTTTGGGTACAGGGCAGCTTGAATTCATTTTTCGATTGACGCATTTTTCGTCTTAATTTTTGAAAAAAAGTGTACTTTTTTTGCAAAGTTAGGTTGGGGACAGGGTGGCTTAAAATTTGGTTTTCGATTGACGCATTTTTTTTTTCGTCTACATTTTCGAAAAAAAGTCTACTTTTTTTTCACGAAGTTAGTTTGGGTACAGGGCAGCTTGAATTCATTTTTCGATTGACGCATTCTTTCGTCTTTATTTTTGAAAAAAAGTGTACTTTTTGCAAAGCTAGGTTGGGGACAGGGTGGCTTAAAAATTTGTTTTCGATTGACATTTTTTTTTTTTTCGTCTACATTTTCGAAAAAAAAAGTCTACTTTTCACGAAGTTAGTTTGGGGAACAGGGCAGCTTGAATTCATTTTTCGATTGACGCATTTTTTCGTCTTAATTTTGAAAAAAAAGTACTTTTTTTGCAAAGCTAGGTTTGGGAACAGGATGGCTTAAATTTTTTTTTTCGATTGACGCATTTTTTCGTCTACATTTTCGAAAAAAAAAGTCTACTTTTTCAAAAGTTAGTTTGGGCACAGGATGGTTTAAATTTTTTTTCGATTGACGCATTTTTTCGTCTTATTTTTTGAAAAAAAAGTTTTTTTAAAAAGTTTTTTTGGGTACAGGGCAGCTTGAAATTTTTTTTCGATTGACGCATTTTTCGTCTTAATTTTTGAAAAAAAGTCTTTTTTTTAGGTTTTGGCTTAAATTTTTTTCGATTACGCAAAAAAAACTTTTTTCGAAAAAGTCTATTTTTTCACGAAGTTAGTTTGGGTACAGGGCAGCTTGAATTCATTTTTCGATTGACGCATTCTTTCGTCTTAATTTTTGAAAAAAGTGTACTTTTTGCAAAGCTAGTTTGGGGACAGGGTGGCTTAAATTTGGTTTTCGATTGACGCATTTTTTTCGTCTACATTTTCGAAAAAAGTCTACTTTTTTCACGAAGTTAGTTTGGGTACAGGGCAGCTTGAATTCATTTTTCGATTGACGCATTTTTCGTCTTATTTTTGAAAAAAGTGTACTTTTTGCAAAGCTAGGTTTTGGGGGTGGCTTAAAATTTGTTTTTCGAAACGCATTTTTTCGATTTTCGAAAAAAGTCTACTTTTTTTTCGTTACATTTTCGAAAAATTTTTTCTATTTTTTGAAAAAGTTACTTTTTCAAAGTTAGGGTACAGGATGGTTTAATTAAATTTTTCGATTTGACGCATTTTTTTCGTCTACATTTTCGAAAAAAGTCTATTTTTTCAAAAAAGTTAGTTTGGGTACAGGATGGCTTGAATTAATTTTTCGATTGACGCATTTTTTTCGTCTTAATTTTTGAAAAAAAAAGTCTACTTTTCAACAAAGTTAGTTTTGGGGACAGCTTTGAATTTCATTTTTAAATTACGCATTTTTTTTCGAAAAACGCATTTTTTTTCGTCTACATTTTCGAAAAATTTTCTATTTTTTCACGAAGTTAGTTTTGGGAACAGGGCTTTTGAATTCATTTTTTTTCGATTGACGCATTTTTCGTCTTTTTTTTTTTTGAAAAAAAGTCTACTTTTGCAAAGTTAGTTTGGGAACAGGATGGCTTAAATTTGGTTTTCGATTGACGCATTTTTTCGTCTACATTTTCGAAAAAAGTCTACTTTTCACGAAGTTAGTTTGGGTACAGGGCAGCTTGAATTTTTTTTTCGATTGACGCATTCTTTCGTCTTTTTTTTGAAAAAAAGTGTACTTTTTGCAAAGTTAGCTAGGTTGGGGACAGGTGGCTTAAATTTGGTTTTCGATTGACGCATTTTTTTCGTCTACATTTTCGAAAAAAAAGTCTACTTTTCACGAAGTTAGTTTGGGTACAGGGCAGCTTGAATTCATTTTTTTCGATTGACGCATTCTTTCGTCTTATTTTTGAAAAAAGTGTACTTTTGCAAAGCTTAGGTTGGGGACAGGATGTGGCTTAAATTTGGTTTTCGATTGACGCATTTTTTTCGTCTACATTTTCGAAAAAAAAAGTACTTTTTTTTCACGAAGTTAGTTTGGGTACAGGGCAGCTTGAATTCATTTTTCGATTGACGCATTCTTTCGTCTTAATTTTGAAAAAAAGTGTACTTTTTGCAAAGCTAGGTTGGCTACATGGTGGCTTAAATTTTTTTTTTCGATTGACGCATTTTTTCGTCTACATTTTCGAAAAAAGTCTACTTTTCACGAAGTTAGTTTGGGTACAGGGCAGCTTTGAATTCATTTTTCGATTGACGCATTTTTTCGTCTTAATTTTGAAAAAAAAGTGTTTTTTTTTGCAAAGTTTAGTTTGGTTACACAGGATGGCTTAAATTTTTTTCGATTAACGCATTTTTTCGTCTACATTTTCGAAAAAAAAAAAAGTTTTTTTTTTTTAGTTTGGGGTACAGGGCAGCTTTGAATTCATTTTTCGATTGACGCATTTTTTCGTCTTTTTCGAGTTACTTTTTGCAAATTTAGTTTTTTCGTTAAATTTGGTTTTTTGAAAATTTTTTCGTCTACATTTTCGAAAAAAGTCTTTTTTTTTCACGAAGTTAGTTTGGGTACAGGGGCTTGAATTCATTTTTCGATTGACGCATTTTTTCGTCTTAATTTTGAAAAAAAAAGTCTACTTTTGCAAAGTTAGTTTGGGACACAGGATGGCTTAAAATTTGTTTTTTCGATTGACGCATTTTTTCGTCTACATTTTCGAAAAAAAAGTCTTTTCACGAAGTTTAGTTTGGGTACAGGCAGCTTGAATTCATTTTTCGATTGACGCATTTTTTCGTCTTAATTTTGAAAAAAAAAAGTGTTTTTTTTGCAAAGCTTAGTTTGGGAACAGGATGGCTTTGGCTTAAATTTGGTTTTCGATTGACGCATTTTTTTCGTCTACATTTTCGAAAAAAAGTCTCTTTTTTTCACGAAGTTAGTTTGGGTACAGGGCAGCTTGAATTCATTTTTCGATTGACGCATTTTTTCGTCTTAATTTTTGAAAAAAAAGTGTATTTTTTCAAAAAAGTTAGTTTGGGGGACAGGGTGGCTTAAATTAAATTTTTTCGATTGACGCATTTTTTCGTCTACATTTTCGAAAAAAAAAGTCTACTTTTCACAAAGTTAGTTTGGGTACAGGGCAGCTTGAATTAATTTTTTTCGATTGACGCATTTTTTCGTCTTAATTTTGAAAAAAAGTGTACTTTTGCAAAGCAAAGTTAGGTTGGGGACAGGATGTGGCTTAAATTTGGTTTTCGATTGACGCATTTTTTTCGTCTACATTTTCGAAAAAAAAAGTCTTTTTTCAAAAAGTTAGACAGGGCAGCTTGAATTTTTTTTTATTGACGCATTTTTTTTCGATCGAAACGCATTTTTTCGTTTAATTTTTTGGGAACAAAAAAAAAGTATTTTTTTGAATTTTGTTATTTTTAGTTGGGCACAGGGTTTTTTTAAATTCGAAGTTTTCGATTGACGCATTTTTTCGTCTACATTTTTTCGAAAAAAAGTGCTTTTTTTGCAATTTTAGTTTGGGTACAGGGTGGCTTAAATTAAATTTTTTCGATTGACGCATTTTTTCGTCTACAAAAAAAAAAAAAGTCTTTTTTTCACAAAGTTAGTTTGGGTACAGGGCAGCTTGAATTCATTTTTCGATTGACGCATTTTTCGTCTTAATTTTTGAAAAAAGTGTACTTTTTTTGCAAAGCTTAGTTTGGGGACAGGGTGGCTTAAATTTTTTTGTTTCGATTGACGCATTTTTTTCGTCTACATTTTCGAAAAAAAAAGTCTACTTTTCACGAAGTTAGTTTGGGTACAGGGCAGCTTGAATTCATTTTTTTCGATTGACGCATTTTTTCGTCTTATTTTTTGAAAAAAAAAAGTGTACTTTTTTGCAAAGCTAGGTTTGGGGAACAGGGTGGCTTAAATTTGGTTTCGATTTTGACGCATTTTTTCGTCTACATTTTCGAAAAAAGTCTACTTTTAACGAAGTTTTTTTGGGTACAGGGCAGCTTGAATTCATTTTTCGATTGACGCATTCTTTCGTCTTAATTTTGAAAAAAAGTGCACTTTTTGCAAAGCTAGGTTGGCTTTCAGGGTGGCTTAAATTTGGTTTTCGATTGACGCATTTTTTTCGTCTACATTTTCGAAAAAAAAGTCTACTTTTCACGAAGTTAGTTTGGGTACAGGGCAGCTTGAATTCATTTTTCGATTGACGCATTTTTCGTCTTATTTTTTGAAAAAAAGTGTACTTTTTTTGCAAAGTTAGGTTGGGGACAGGGTGGCTTAAATTTGGTTTTCGATTGACGCATTTTTTCGTCTACATTTTCGAAAAAAGTCTACTTTTCACGAAGTTAGTTTGGGTACAGGGCAGCTTGAATTCATTTTTTTTCGATTGACGCATTTTTCGTCTTAATTTTGAAAAAAAGTGTATTTTTTGCAAAGCTTAGTTTGGGTACAGGATGGCTTAAATTTTTTCGAATTGACGATTGACATTTTTTTTCGTCTATTTTCGAAAAAAAGTCTACTTTTTTGCAAAGTTAGTTTAGGAACAGGATGGCTTGAATTAAAGTTTTCGATTGACGCATTTTTTCGTCTACATTTTCGAAAAAAAAGTCTTTTTAAAAAAAAGTTAGTTTTGGGTACAGGGTGGCTTGAATTAATTTTTCGATTGACGCATTTTTTTCGTCTTAATTTTTGAAAAAAAGTGTAATTTTTTTTTGCAAAAAGTTAGTTGGGCACAGGATGATTTTAAATTTGGTTTTCGATTGACGCATTTTTTCGTCTACATTTTCGAAAAAAAAGTCTACTTTTCACGAAGTTAGTTTGGGAACAGGGCAGCTTGAATTTTTCGATTGACGCATTCTTTCGTCTTAATTTTGAAAAAAAAAAGTGTACTTTTGCAAAAGGTAGTTTGGGTACTTCATGGTGGCTTAAATTTGGTTTTCGATTGACGCATTTTTTCGTCTACATTTGAAAAAAAAGTCTACTTTTCACGAAGTTAGTTTGGGTACAGGGCAGCTTGAATTCATTTTTCGATTGACGCATTTTTTTCGTCTTAATTTTTTGAAAAAAAGCACTTTTTGCAAATTTAGGTTTCACAGGGTGGCTTAAATAATTTTTCGATTGACGCATTTTTTCGTCTACATTCGAAAAAAAAAAAGTCTACTTTTCACAAAAGTTAGTTTGGGTACAGGATGGCTTGAATTAAATTTTTCGATTGACGCATTTTTCGTCGTTTACATTTTGAAAAAAAAGTGTAATTTTTTTTGCAAAGCTAGTTTGGGGACAGGATGGCTTAAAATTGGTTTTTCGATTGACGCATTTTTTTCGTCATTTTCGAAAAAAAAAAGTCTATTTTTTCACGAAGTTAGTTTGGGTACAGGGCAGCTTGAATTAATTTTTTCGATTGACGCATTTTTTCGTCTTAATTTTTGAAAAAAAAGTGTACTTTTTTGCAAAAAGTTAGTTTGGGGACATGGCTTGGCTTAAATTTTTTTTCGATTGACGCATTTTTTCGTCTACATTTTCGAAAAAAAAGTCTACTTTTCACGAAGTTAGTTTGGGTACAGGGCAGCTTGAAATTTTTTTTTCGATTGACGCATTTTTTTCGTCTACATTTTGAAAAAAAAAGTGTACTTTTTGCAAAAGTTAGTTTTTTACAGGATGGCTTAAATTAAAATTTTTTCGATTGACGCATTTTTTTTTTTCTACATTTTCGAAAAAAAGTCTATTTTTGCAAAGTTAGTTTGGGAACAGGGTGGCTTAAATAAATTTTTCGATTGACGCATTTTTTTCGTCTACATTTTCGAAAAAAAGTCTACTTTTCAAAAGTTAGTTTGGGTACAGGGTGGCTTGAATTCATTTTTTCGATTGACGCATTTTTTTCGTCTTATTTTTTGAAAAAAAAGTCTACTTTTTGCAAAGCTAGGTTGGGGACAGGATGGCTTAAATTTGGTTTTCGATTGACGCATTTTTTTTCGTCTACATTTTCGAAAAAAGTCTACTTTTCACGAAGTTAGTTTGGGTACAGGGCAGCTTGAATTCATTTTTTTCGATTGACGCATTTTTTCGTCTTAATTTTTGAAAAGTGTACTTTTTTTTTTTGCAAAGCTAGGTTGGGGACAGGATGGCTTAAATTTGGTTTTCGATTGACGCATTTTTTTTTTCGTCTACATTTTCGAAAAAAAAAAGTCTACTTTTTTCACGAAGTTAGTTTGGGTACAGGGCAGCTTGAATTCATTTTTCGATTGACGCATTTTTTTCTTTATTTTTGAAAAAAAAAAAGTGTACTTTTTTGCAAAGCTAGGTTTGGGGACAGGATGGCTTAAATTTGGTTTTCGATTGACATTTTTTTTTCGTCTACATTTTCGAAAAAAAAAGTCTACTTTTTTTCAAAGTTAGTTTGGGTACAGGGCAGCTTGAATTCATTTTTCGATTGACGCATTCTTTCGTCTTAATTTTTGAAAAAAAAGTCTACTTTTTGCAAAAAGTTAGTTGGGGACAGGATGGCTTAAATTAAAATTTTCGATTGACGCATTTTTTTCGTCTATATTTTCGAAAAAAAAGTCTATTTTTTCACAAAAGTTAGTTTGGAACAGGATGGTTTGAATTTAAATTTTTCGATTGACGCATTTTTTTCGTATATTTTTCGAAAAAAAGTCATTTTTTTCAAAAAGTTAGTTTGGGTACAGGATGGCTTGAATTAATTTTTCGATTGACGCATTTTTTCGTCTACATTTTCGAAAAAAAAAAGTCTATTTTTTCACAAAGTTAGTTTGGGAACAGGGTGGTTTAAATTCATTTTTTTTTTCGATTGACGCATTTTTTCGTCTACATTTTTTCGAAAAAGTCTACTTTTCACGAAGTTAGTTTTTGGGAACAAATTAAATTTTCATTTTTAAATTTTTTCTTTATTTTTCGATTGACGCATTTTTTCGTCGATTACATTTTTTTTTCGAAAAAAGTCTACTTTTCACGAATTTAGTTTGGGTACAGGGCAGCTTGAATTCATTTTTTTCGATTGACGCATTTTTTTCGTCTTAATTTTGAAAAAAAAAAACTTTTTTTGCAAAGTTAGGTTGGGGACAGGATGGCTTAAATTAAAATTTTTCGATTGACGCATTTTTTTCGTCTTACATTTTCGAAAAAAAAGTCTACTTTTCAAAAGTAGGTTTGGGGCACAGGTGGCTTAAATAAAATTTTCGATTGACGCATTTTTTCGTCTACATTTTCGAAAAAAGTCTACTTTTCACGAAGTTAGTTTGGGTACAGGGCAGCTTGAATTCATTTTTCGATTGACGCATTCTTTCGTCTTAATTTTTGAAAAAAATGTGTTTTTTGCAAAGCTAGGTTGGGGACAGGGTGGCTTAAATTTGGTTTTCGATTGACGCATTTTTTTCGTCTACATTTTCGAAAAAAGTCTACTTTTCACGAAGTTAGTTTGGGTACAGGTAACTCATCATTGCCGACCCACGTGTTCACAATCCAACGGGTCAATATGGACACGACTGTTTTAAGAACCCAAAAATAATATTTTAATTTAACTTTCAGTTATTAGTTCGCTAGTTAGTGTGTACAAACAAGTCTCAACGTTGTTTTAGTAATGTTTTTCATTAAAAAAAATTTATTTTGATTAATTTTTGGGATTTTTAGCATCTATTCGCGTATTTTAGGATTTTAGCATAAATTCGCATATATCCTCAATTTTAGCATATATATAGCATTTATCGCAAAATACGAAAAACACGGGTCTCTACTCATAAGGCATAATTTAATATGATTAATCCAAGTACTCGGTTTGCATTTTGCAGTGTTTTGATAAATAACAGTGTGATCTGTACGTATGTATGATAAATCATAAAAATAATAATAATTGTAACGTAGCTACGTAAAATTGTAGATTATATAATATATTCAAGTATACACAGATGTGAAATTGAATCAGTCTTGTGAATTTCTGTGTCCGGTTGAAGAATGTTTTATGTCAATACAAGAAACGATCTGCGAGTTGTATGGAATATAAAATACAAGGAAGCTGACACTGTCGCAAGGTTGAAATAATGTCATAGGATTTTTCTCAGGGGTAAGCATCTTATTCTTTATCACTTCCTCCCTTCGCGTACTGTATTTCCCGTTCCGTCAAAAAATTGATAACTGAGTTCTGATTGAGAGAGATATCCGTCGGGAAAAGTTGTATCGGAAGAAAACGAACAAGGAACGTTCTTCGGCCAACACAAAGTGAAATTGAAGAACGGAATTCTCTGTGATGGCAGAACGGAAAAACTGCCGGAGATTCCTTTGTGATTTTTCCCGTTGTGCATTTGTGAGATTTCCTCGTGTGCATCGCGGTTGAGCAAGATATTATGTTTGTGTACGTTTCTACGTCGAGTTCCACGCTTTAAACGCAAATCCACATGTTATTCAAAGTATTTTTCATTTTCTTCGTTCGTTTTGCATTAACTTTTTATCAAAATAGAATAGGCAAATGTGCAACTTTTATTGAAATAACATTGCATCAGAAAATCTAAATCGTTCATTGTAGAATTGCAGTATAGCACAAATTTGTATTTTTAAATAGTATAATGCACGATCGATTGCAACAACTTACATATTTTAACTTTAATAACTTAAATATTTTTGTGTACTTTATCAAAACGTGATGGGAATTGCACTGAATTTTCTGGAATCCGTCCTGTGCCAGGGAAATAGTGTCATTGCCATTACTGAAACATGGCTTGATGATTCTGTGAGTAATGGGGAACTCTTTGATCACCGCTATGTAGTTATTAGGAAGGATCGTGGTAGGAGGGGAGGTGGTGTTTTGTTGGCGGTACGGAGTGAGCAGGTACAGCCGCATAGCCACAGTGCTCACCTCGTAACGAGTGAAATTTTGTGTTTTGACTTTAGTGCTTCGTATGATGCTGTGTTAGTGAAAATTGTACATTATAATTTTGTTTTTTTTTGTTGTGTTGTATACTTTCCCCCTCGGAGCACAAGGTACATGTTTAATGATTTTTTTGATAGACTATGTGAATGTCCAGTAATTAGAGGAAAAAATATATTAATTATTGGTGATTTTAATTTGAACTCAGCACCGGACATTCAAAATGATTTTAGTTTTTTTTTTAAAGATTTGTTAAGCTTGAACCAATACAATACGATTGTTAATGGGCACGGGGATGTCCTGGACTTGGTACTCTCTGATTTTGATGGTACGATGGTATCTAGGGATCCATGTCCATTGGTGCCAGAGGACATCTATCATCCTACTTTATGTATAAATATTAGTAATGCTTATCCTCTTTATCATCATCATAAATCTGTAGACTTTAATAATTTTAACATGTCAGAAGGAATTCGATGGAAATTTGATATTGATAACTATGATATGTATTGTCGTTTGCTGAATGATGTAGATTGGAGTGATGTGTTGTCGGCGTCTGATGTGAATCGGGCGGTGGAGTGTCTTTATGAGTTGGTTTACTCACTGAATGATCGATGTTTCTCTCGAACGTCAGCCCGGGTTCCATATCGTCAGTATCCAGTTTGGTTTAATAAATCGATAATTAGTAAAATAAAATTGAAAGCTAAACTTCATGCTGAGTGGAAGATGACGAATGATCACTCTAATTATATTAAATTCTCTGAATGTCGGAGTGATGTTAAGGCTGACATTAGGAGAGCGCATCGTGAATTCATCACTAAATCGGAGGGAGATATGAGGGTGGATCCGAAAGTTTTTTGGAGTTACATCCGGAATTTGCGTCGGGTGGATTCCTTTCCGGAGACGATGTATGTAAATGATAAATTGATTTCTGGGAAAGGAAGTATATCTAAGGCCTTTGCGGATTACTTTCAATCTGTTTATGGGGACACTTCGCCGAAGCTGGACCCCATGGATGCAGTAAGGTATTCATCCGTTGATAGTAGATTGATTTCATTTCATAATGTAAGAGATGCTTTAACTAATTTGGCTCCAAAGTGTTCTTATGGTCCAGATTTAATTCCATCAGCTCTTGTTCGGGCTTCGGCCTCTCAACTGATCGAACCACTAACTTTCATATTTAATCTGGCGGTGAATTCTGATACTTTTCCTGATAGATGGAAGAAATCTAGAATAACACCGGTCCATAAATGTGGGCCAAAGAACGTTATTGGAAATTACCGACCAGTGGCAATACTATCTTCTTTCGCGAAAGTATTTGAAACTATTTTACATAAATATATCTATGCTAAAGTGGATCCATATATTGGAAACATTCAGCATGGATTTAGGAAGAAGCATTCCACAACTACTAATTTATTAGTATTCAGCAATTATATTATTCAGAATTTGGATTTAGGTTCTCAGGTTGATGTCATCTATACAGATTTTAAGAAGGCGTTCGACAAGGTAGATAATGATGTGATGCTTAGGAAATTGGCTTCATTTGGTTTCTCATTTAGCTCCATCGTTTTTTTCTCTTCATACTTTCAAGGTAGAAGTCAGTATGTTGACTTCTGTGGTTTCAATTCTGAAACATTTCTTGCTTTTCTGGAGTGCCTCAAGGGTCTAATTTGGGACCACTGCTTTTCATCATTTTCATAAATGATGTCAGTAGTGTAATTAATTCTTCGAGAATTCTTCTATTCGCAGATGATCTCAAAATTTATAGGAATGTGGTTGACATTGAATCTTGTCAGTTGTTACAGGATGACGTAGATGCATTAGTTGAATGGACTCGTACAAGTAATATGGAATTCTGCATTCATAAATGCAGGGTGGTCAGCTATACGAGATCTAATAATCCTACTGTTTTCAACTATTCCATAAATGATGTAGCATTGGAGAGGGTAATGGAAATTGTTGACCTTGGAGTCATTTTTGATTCAAAGTTAAATTTCCATTCCCAAATTCTTAATGTAGTTAAATCAACATTAAATCTTCTAGCCTTTTTTTAATAAGGAACTCTGGGTTATTACGCAATGTTGACGTAATTAAGATTCTTTATTATTCCATAGTTTTATCGAAACTTGAATATAATTCGTTAATTTGGTTTCCTCATGAACAGTCGTACATTGGTATGTTGGAAAGGGTAGATAAAAAATTTGCCCGTTACATATATAAGAGGATGTACGGCTACTACCCTTTTCTCTTCCCAACAAAATTCGTTAGGGGTATGACTGGCATGAGGTCTTTGGAGTGGAGGAGGAAAGTATCTCTGTTGAAACATATGTTCATGATTATAAATGGACATATGTTCAATGGGGAAATACTAGAGCGTCTCCATGTTTTTTACACTCCGGATGTTTATTGTCGTGCACGGGGTCACGAGCTATTTGTGGTGCCGGGGTACAGAACAATGCTTATGGGGTCCAGCCCGGTGATTACTGCTCTCAAATTATTTAATTCGTTGTCGACTGATGTTGACATTTTCAACATCAGCCTGGCGCAGTTTGTAATCAAACTAAAGACTTATAAATTATAGTATTATTTTGTTATTATTATTATTTTTTTTTTGTTGTTTGATTTTCTAATGTTTTTTTTTTTCTTTATTATATTATATTATACTCTGTGTAACTTTTATGTATCTTTTAATACTTTTTTTTTTTTTTTTTTTTATATATGTATGTATTTAATTTTGATATGTATGTATATGTAATTATATTTTGGGCTAAAACCTGTTTATAAATAAATAAATAAATATGTATGTACATACCATCCATGTAGTTAAATACAATACATGTAAATATGTATGTTATACCATTTTGCATATAAAATAATTGCATTCCGATTGATGATATGATTCAATTGCAATACAATACATATAAGGCTGATATCTGTTTGTGGTTGTAGAGATATCAAAACGCAATGTTAATTGTTTTTTTAGCAAAGATACGCAAGCTGTATACTATGTATGTAAATATGTATATGTACATACATACATATGTACGTCAATAAATAAATAAACACTAAAATTTTTCATTAAAAATTTAAATTGTTTTTATTTTTTGGTGATAAATAGTAGCAAAGGTCTGGTTAGCCGACCGGCTGGGTAGTCGCGGATCGCTCCAATTTTTCAACTACCTACTACATTTTTGCTACATTTTGAACTATTAAATACACTATTAATAATTACTTCCAAAAGCTGTCTCCGTTAGAGTGACCTCTTTTGGGCACGTTTTACAGAGAAACGGTGTGTGGTGGAGGCGAAACTCCTGGGACCGACATAAATGATAGCAGCCCGATGACAGTGTCAACGGGCATTGTCTAGTATATGGTAAATAATAATTATTATAATCGTTAACCAAAAATAAAAAATATAAAAGGAAAAACATATTTACAGAAAACTTTGATTTGTGACGAAAATAAGTTTCCATTGCTTTTCTTACGAGTGTCATCTTTTGATCGATGTACAAAACATTTTCTTATGCTTTTAATTCAAACGCAAAATTGCTTTAATTTCAAAATTATATTTTTAAATAAAATCACACGGATACAAATTATAAATATTATTTATTATAACTTTTGAATTATTTGACTTTGGGCCAATAAATTTCATTAGCAAAATTAATTTTAATACTAGCGACATCTAAAATGTGATTATTAACGACATCTAACGGTTACATCTAAAAGCTTTTATATATAAAATTTTATATAAATTATATTATGATTTAGAAAACCAGTAAATGTAGTGACACTAATAGTAATAGTAACTAAAATAGTAACCCGGTATTTCAATTATTGAAATACCGGGCTACTATTTTACACTACAATTAATCTCAAAATATTTTTAGCATGTTTAAATGCTTATAAAAGTTATACACTCTCACAGTAGATGTCTGAATTTAAATATTCAGACAAACATATGTACATAAATTATACCTAAACGAAATTATATGAATATTTATTTTATTTAATATTTACAAGAAATGTATGCTTATCGGAATATATGTATGTATTACCAAATAAAAATGTATGTAAATTTGCACGGATCGCATAATTTATTTGTTAGCATCTTATTTCGTCGGATATTTCTATATTTCACAGTCAGATTATCCCTTTTCTTTATGCAAGGGTTGTTTTTTTAATCATCTCCCCCCAATCCCAGAGGGTGCTCGCAAAGAATTAAATTAATCCGACGAATATAATACATACATATATTTATATTCATGATCAAATTTCAACACCCCAACTGAATAATTTATCGGAAAATATAACATCGTCAGAACGCGCTAAAACGATTCATTGCTTTAACTAACTAATTATTATATTCGATTTATACAAAGAACACGACACCATTTTGCGTACAGTGTATTTACATGAATTTGATCGTGCTGTAATCTATAATAAATACAGTTAGTTACGCCTAATATTTGCGGTATATTAAATTTGTGGTGTTTCGCGGATTTATCTCTTATTTGTATCAAATTCGATCTGACTGAACAAACGTATTTTAACTCCTTTGTTCGTTTCGGCGCGGTCGAATAGGATCAAAGCAATCTCTGTTGATGACTTTTATTGTGTCGTATGATTAATGCACAGATAGGGAGAAGGTAGTAGGGGGAGGAGGAGAAGAATTTTCCGACAAAACAGGGGAAAACTCTTCGAACCGTTGGTTCGCATTGTTTACACTGGCACACCGGAAGAGGCAAATCATTTCCGTTGATTTCTTTGGCGACGTCGTTACGTTAGGCCTGTTTACCCGTTGCAAGCGTGGTATTTTATGTGTTTTTTTTTCCATCTCTCTTCGGTGGGAAAAAAACCCCTTTTGCTGTATTTTTTTCGGGTGCGATTTTTGGCTCTCGATACCGTCCGTTGTCAATCTATGAATGTGTAGAATAACGACTTCCGAAGTAGAGCCATTTCTTTGTGCTTGATGGCTTCATAAATTCATCCTCGGCACATAACGAATAGTAGACGAAAGGAATCGCTGCAACGCTAACTTTTCATATAACGATAACCTCATACTTAGTACACTCATATAAAATTTATATGGGAGACTTTTAATTAAAATTTTCAATTATAACTAAAAGTCCTCTGTTTTAACAGTGAGTATTTGTACATTTCTGTATATACTAGCGCGGGAATCTGCCTGGTCGACTGAACGGCTGGTACACACACACTCACTCACACGACACGGGTTACGTCCTGCGCTCAGGCTACATAACCTCACTGATTCGCATACCACGACATGGCACGTAAACATATGAACATACACTCACTCACTCACATACACAGTATAATATAATACACAATAGATTTTGTATGTATGTACATATGTACAAATGTACAAGTTTAGTTCGTATGCGTATAAGTATAATACAAAATAATATATCAGGCTTCCGTCACATACTAAATGCGTTTCCCGATGATGGGAAACTTGCGTTTTCTTATGGCTTTTTTAAAATTAATTATCCAATATCGAATAACATATGCTGACATTTAAATCATCATCATTTTCAGCCGTTCACCATCCAATGCTGGATGAAGGCCTCTCCAATCCTCTTCTATTTCTGTCTGTCTTGAGCAATCTGCATCCAGTTGACTACACACATTCTTCTCAATTCATCAACCCGTCGTCCACCCGGTCTACCTTGCTTTCTTTCACATCCTTTCGGATGCCATTTTGTTTATCTGCCATCCATACTTCTCGTTGTATCCACTTCAACTTTTTCACACGTTATGTATAATCATTTCAAAAGCATCACACACTCACACAACACTACCACCACAAATCAACGCATAACAAAGTCAACCAGCCCATCAAAACCCTCACTAAAAATGCTTCTAATAATACTAAAAATATAAAATTGGTCCATCCGTGTGAAATCCAAAATATAATACGTAACTTAAAAAAATAAAAGGCACCTGGACGCGATGCAATAGATAACGTTATAATCAAACAACTTCCATTTAAAGTCCTAGTTTCATTATCTAAAATATTCAACTCTTGCTTATTAACTGGATATTTCCCAGAATACTGGAAAACAGCAAACGTCATTCCGATTCCGAAGCCTGATAAAAATCACAAAAACCCAGCCAATTATCGACCCATTAGCCTACTCTGTACTCTCTCCAAAATTTTAGAAAAAATCATTTACACTCGCTTACTTAAGATTTTAGACAAAAAATTGATTAACGAACAATTTGGATTTCGCCACGGACATTCCACGACCCAACAATTAACAAGACTAACCGAATACGTAACGAAGAACTTCAATATGATGAGAAGTACCGGAATGGTATTTCTTGACATAGAGAAGGCTTTCGATACGGTTTGGCACGATGGACTCATTCATAAATTCCTTACTAACAAAGTACCGAACTACCTAATACATATCATCAGATCATACCTAACTCACAGGAAGTTAGTGGTTAACGTAAATACTGAAATATCCTCACCGAAATCAATCTCAGCAGGGGTCCCACGGGGAAGTCTGCTAGGCCCTCTCTTATTTGCCATATATATTAATGACATACCCATCCCAAAAAAACTGTCACATAGCTCTATATGCAGATGATACTGCTTGCTTCACAAGCAGTATCAAACCAGAGGCTATTCGCAAAAACCTATAACTAATTTTTTTTAAAGACACTGACGGACCACTTCACTAAGTGGAAAATTAAAATTAATCAAAACAAAACAGACGCGATTTTCTTTAGTGTACGAAAACATAAACCAAATTCAGATCTGAAAATCCCAACTGGAGAAAGTCTGAAATGGCAAACACAAATAAAATACTTAGGAATTACATTCGATAAGAGAATGAGATGGGCCCCACATAGAGGCGGCGAAATGCAAAGCAATTCGCGCCATATCTTCAATATACCCTATATTCAATCGACATAGTGCCTTATCACTATATAATAAAATTAAAATATATCGCGCACTCATACTACCCTTACTAACGTACGCTGCTCCCGTATGGAATAATGCCTCCAATACTAACCAATCAAAGCTTCAAGTAGTCCAAAATAAATCATTAAAAATCATTTATAACACGCCCATATATACTAACCTAAAAAGACTACATTCCCAGTATAACATCCCATTAGTCGTAGATGTCACTAACAGATTAACCAGTAGATTCTATGATAGAATTACCAATAACCACACTAATAAATTAGTGAAAGGTCTCGGTGATTATAGCAAGATGTCTTTACCCTTTAGGTAGAAACACAAATTACCGAAACATAATTTTCTTTAGATCGCCGACTCTAAAAAGTATTTAATTATGTAAAATATATTATAAACATTTGATAAGAATTGTAAATAGGTTTTTGAGCTCTTTCTCCTATTATGCTTTAAACACTAACATTAAAATAAAAGAATCCTTATAAATACTAACAAAATGAACAATGTGTAAAATAGATAATGGTCACTGGACCAGTAGCTATTAAAATAGATTTAAGATGTATTGTGAACATAGTATAAGAACAATAAAAAACTTTTTTAAATAAAAAAATAAAAAAACACGTTATGTATAACCGAGCATAGATCTTTTCAAGCTACTCTGTGTGCAATGGATCTTACATTCAGCATCCATACGTCATAACTGGCAGTACGCATTTGGTCGTATGCTTTATTTTATAAGCATAGCGGAATGTTGGTTTTGACATGTAAATATATTTTCCGAAAGCAATGAAAAACTATCAAATATATTTCATTTTCGCTATTGGAATTTTCGTGAAAAACATGAGCGTCTTTGTCTGTAGATTTATTGGACAGTTGAAGTAGAATGATTTCAATTTAATAATGATCAATTTCTGGAGTTATTTATGTGTGTGACTGTTCAACAAAAGTGTGTATCTTCTTCCCTAGTAGTTCTTTAAATTCGTATCCACGAGCTGCAAGCTAGTCTGTATATGTAAGTATATTTATTTATTTACTTACAAGCAAAACGCGCAAATTAATTTCCAAACAAAAACATACTAAATATTACATATGTATTACATACTGATAATAAAAAAATAATAATCAAATACCATCACCATCCCCGCTCAGTATCCTAGCTAAATTAAGCTTAAGATATGATACAAAACGAGGATAAGTAATGGAAAAAATGTCCACATCATCGGTTGCCAGAGCATTAAATAGTTTGAGAGCCTTAAGGTGCCTGTAAACGATCAACATTTGTCAGCAATATTGTTCGTCAACCATCCAGTAACATTTTCGGCATCACATGCGCAATATGTGTCGCAGTAATGTGTGGCTCAATGATTGCCGGCAAGTGGTTGCTGTTTTATTATTTCCCAGATTCTCGGTTTCAGTGTTATTATACATA
The DNA here is from genome assembly GCA_022651745.1 of Parapsyche elsis. Taxonomy (NCBI): domain Eukaryota; kingdom Metazoa; phylum Arthropoda; class Insecta; order Trichoptera; family Hydropsychidae; genus Parapsyche; species Parapsyche elsis. The sequence goes on from JAGVSN010000019.1 coordinate 24,440, forward strand.
CATACATAATTCATCACGCAATACATCAAAGTTCCAACATTAAAAGTTTGTGTTAAAGATGAATTTTTAATTAATGATTTTTTTATTTATAAAAAAACCGGTTTTCGCACATGTCGGTAATTTTGGAATCCCTAAATTTATTTTATATAATAATTACATGGAGAGGCGGCATAGCCGATAGGCCCATGGGGTTTGGTATCAGTTAAAAATCAATAAACAGTACAAATCAAATACAACAATCAAATAAACAGTATTAAAAATGAAAAAGAAAGAGAGAGAGGACAGTATTTGCCAAATTTGAACAAAATAAAAAACAAAGATAAAAAAAACACAGGTACAATTGTCCGTCGCAATTGAAACATTAAAAGAATTTTTCTCAGGTAGAAGATCAAATATTAAATTAAACCTTTAAGCGCTGATGAATTTGAGATAATTTTCCACCCCAACCATCGAACATCCGCGTGTGTTGGCATTAAAGTTCAAATTTGACGGTCGCACTCGAGAACGCTTTCGGTTAAGGTCGCGCGCAATGGAATCCGGCGAAGGGTGGAGGGATATTCGCGGATAGGACAGAGGGAGGGAGGATGAAGGGGAATAAAATGAGGCAGAAGAGGGTGAGAGAGTTCCCTCAACCTCGCAGCTTTCGGGCGAGCGAGCTTTCAGACGGCAAAAGCTCGCCGCTTCGGCCGCACGCGGCTCTCGAAACGCGCACACGAAAACTCAAAGCAACCGGTGGTTGTACGAAATCGACAATCAGACAATCAGACAGTCGAAAATTCCGCACATCCTTATAAAGGACGTTTCCCGTCAGATTTGACGGCTGCCGACGCTTACACGGAGGCTCTCGCGCAACTATGTCGAAGAGGACGCGCGTGTTCGAGCGCTCGTTCGCGCTCACTTTGCCAAGCCGTTCGCGAAAATAATCGCCAAGACATGACCGCATTCCGAGAACGCAACACCACCACCACGTGGAAAATTCAAGCTATGAGGCCACAGCGATTCAGCAACAAATGTAAGTTTTTTTTCCGTTTATTTATTATTATACATACGTAGATTCGCCACGTGGATAGCAGCCGCGGCCTAAAGTCATCCAACTCTCGTATTTACGGAGTTCTCTCCCTGAGACGGTTTGTTTGTCTCGTACGCATACTTTCAAGTTGTGGTTGATTCACTTTTTGCAAAGTTCGGCGATATTTGCAGCTTCGATGTTTCTGTATGCGAATATAAATAGACGCGAAAGATTCGCGTTTGCTTTGTACTTGTAGATTGTTTGTGTGTATATGTACATTTGTATGCATGTGCAACATCGTGTTGATTTACATATATCGCTTAGTCTTTCAGGACGTTTACTTTTAATGATATTAAAAGTTGTAACGTGTGAAGTATCGGGCGTTGCTCTTGTGTATTTTTTTTCAGCTGGCAATTTTGTCGACCGTCGCGAGTTTGAGCAGTGATCGAGAACCGGCGGCCCGGAAGCCTCGTGCGGCTCTTCGTATGAAAACTTGCGGCTCTCGCTGCCATCCAACGTTTTGCGCGAAACACAATTTACACAAAGTCAACATGAATCACATTTCTACATATCGCACACCGGCAAAAATAGTGACACAACTCAAAATTTAGCGAATTTGAGTTAATTCACTATTTAGAACGACAAATTTTTGCTTTGCAACTCACGAATAGTGACATTTCTGTACTTACAATAATGGCTTCACAAATTCTTCATAAACTTAATTTTTTGTATGAAATCGGTGAAAAAATGAAGTTTATTTTCGTTATACTGTAAAGTTGGGTTTTTTGAGTTGTGTCATTATTCTTGCCGGTGTGCGATATGTACAAATTCATGACTTTAAAAAGCATTAAATCGTTTTTCAGTAATAGTTTTTAGTAACTGTCAAGCATTTAGAAATATCATGAAGATTATTACTTATTTCTTACTGCTATCCATTTCATAAATGAGTAACGTTTAATTTAATTTTTAATATATGTATGTATAATCCGAAGATAATATGTTGTGGCTCCCAAACTTAGCAATCTTGGAAGGTTTGGCCCGTTTTTGGCTCTTAGCTCGAGCTGAGCCAAACCAAACCACTGAGTTGAGTCACCGAAACAATACTTTTTATTGCCATGCAAAGAAAACACTCCTATCATAATCAAATACGAAACAATACAAGACCTGCTGAATAGTGAGTAACTGCAGCATTTTGAGTAGATTGTAAAAACGGTGATGGAAATTACAAAAAAAAAAATCAGTCAAAATCTCGAGGTCGAATTTTCGCACGATCACAATACTTTATCCGATTAGGATAAAGTAAAAACACACACAGAGATACAAATATGAATTCAATATTTATACTCGTATATGTTCGTCCAGTTTTCCGATGAGCACTACGTGTATCTTTATACGCACGATTTTGTGTATCTTTTCGGGTATGCGATATATGGCATAAGTTTTTTTATATGCATGAATCTACATATGTACATTGTGAAAAAGTAAATTAATTATATTTATCAACACATCTGTATTTAATATTGCTTAAGATTCAACTCAAAGGACAGTAGGTACCACTTGGTGCTAAAATGCACCAATTGATCTGAAGTAATATAAACTCATACTCAAACTCATACATATGTACATACAATGTACATACATATGCGTGTATGTACATACATACACGCTTTGAAATTGCATGCACAGTAAACGTGCAAACATACATACATACATACATATGTACATACATACGTACTTATGACATCTTAAATGGTTCACTGCAGAGCAACAGTGATCCCGTGGGGATCGACGATATTCATCTCTGAAATACGCGGATACTCCTCGGAACTCCTCGGATAAATAAACTGCAGTTCAACTGCTATCAGCGCATTAGTTCCGAAACGCTTAATTTGATTATTGTCGTAAAATTTCCACGTATAAAACAATAGCGATCATACCGACAATTTAACGAGTCGGTCGGAAAATATTTGTATAATACAATATCGCTCATGATGAAACAGTTACTCGTATTTTATTTTAAAATAAAAAGAAAAAGAAAACAGCACGAATAGCTCCATATAAACTTATTGTAAAGAGTTTCTCTCGATAGGTCGTCTCGAATGCAGGAAATTTACGGTAAACAAGACGACATACATACACTTCAAGCACCAAATATCTCTCACAAATAAATTTCAATGTACGAAACGTAAGACAATGTAATGAATGCAGTTAAATATGGAATTCTCTTGGGTGTTATTAAAATAAATCAAAACACAGACAATTTCCTTGTGTTCATATGGTGAATATCTTTGCCACTGACGCAATATATATACATATGTAAATTATCACTTCGACTTTTTCCTTTTCGTCATCATCATCATTTTCAGCCGTTCACCATCCACTCCTGGATGAAGGCCTCTCCAATCCTCTTCCATTTCTGTCTGTCTTGAGCAATCTGCATCCACTTGACTCCACTTATTCTTCTCAATTCATCAGCCCGTCGTCCACCCGGTCTACCTAGCTTTCTTTCACATTCTCTCGGATACCATTTCCAGTATTTCTCGCGTCTATCCATTCTTCTCGCTGTGTCTCCACTTCAACTTTTTAACACGTTCCGCTATATTTTCGACTTTGGTCGTGCTTCTTACCCATGTATTCCTCTTGCGATCTCTTCTTGCTATACCAAGCATACATCTTTCCACGCTTCTCTGTGTGTACTAGATCTTACGTAACATTCTTGAATTCAGCATATACATGCATATGTATGAGTGAAGGCACAGTATACATACATACATACTTTGATTCAACTTAGCACATAAATGGCATACGATAACAGTCTAAGTTAAACTTTAGTCATGCTTCTTATCTATGTATTTCTCTTATGATCTTGTCTTGTTATACCAAACATACATCTTTACATGCTTCTTTGTGTGCGCTGGATCTTACATACGTAACATTCTCGAATTCAGCATCCTCGAATTCGCATGCACTATACACATTGTAGTGCATGTTAAAAGTACGATGATGATTTTTTTTAAATTTAAAAACATATGTGAAGGTATATTATCTGTATAAATCAAGAAGCCATCTCACATCAACATCTAAATTGTAAATTGTAAATTCCGATCGATTCCGGTCAATACGTGCCGGATAATTAAACCGTCTAGCAAACTTGTTGATGTCCAAAACTTTATAATCCCACTGGGACAAGACGGCACAGGCAGCTGCTCATACTCGCTGACAGATTTTATCGGTTCATTTACAATTCGAAGGCTTTTGGCGTCGAGCAGAGATAGCTTCTCGCAACCCTCCCCGTTTTGCCGAATTACTAATACCACCTGAGCCAAGAGACACCCCCTTTCGCCCCCACTGAAAGTTTACCCCCAATATGCGGGGATGGTCTTCAAAGTTTCGCGTCGAATTTTCCTAAATAACGATCACAATATATCGGCGTGTTGCGTTGTGTATTCTTCTTCTTGTCCTTTTTACTCTGTGCGTTGTTTTCGCTCCGGTGCGGTGTCGCTAGAGCTAGAGACTTGGATTATTGGATTTAAATTTATATTGAGTCGTCAGGTGTTTCGAAATTGACACGAGGCTTAAGCGTTCGAAAATGTATCCACGTAATGGAGACAAATGCGAAAAATGCAGACTAAAATCCTCGCACAGATTACAGAGTTTCATACAAAGCCAACGCATAACATTTGAATGTATTACAACTGCGTGAATGTGTGACTATCGAAGATCGCCGTATTTTAATTTCGCTTTAAATTTAAAGCGAAACGAAGGGTTCAATTGATAAAATATCGACATTGTTTTTGCCTGGAGATATACGATACGCAGTTGTACATATGTTCATTATTCAAAAATAGAATAATACGGCGTTCTTATTACGTAATGTAATAAAATCTGCGATACAAATTTAGTCGCGGGCGAATTGCTTCGAATATTGGTTATTGGTGTATTTCGTTATCGAAATTGTCGGTAGCTATGGTTTTAGATACTTTTATAATTGAATGTAGCCGTGGAATATTTTATACTGAATGGTAAATTGTTGAGTTCTGTGAAATATCAACTTAATAATTTCAAATTTGCTATACTCGAATTTTTAAATAGTTTGAATACAGTATGCGGCATTCGTGCGTACAATATTAACCGAAAATATTGGAAAACTATTGTTTTTTACGAGTCAAGAATACTTTGAATACAAAACGCGCATAAGAGAATGAAACTTTCTATAGAATTACGCGTGAAAAATATGTTTATTTGAATTGTAAGTTACGCGTTCGCAGATAAGATAACATATTTTTTCGTTCACAAAATATATTACCGACTGGATTTCTTCTGCGGAGAATTTTCTTCTCCTTTGCGTACAGCAACCACCTTAGGCTCACATTTTCTAGCGGGCTATTTTTCAGTAAAAAAAAAAAAAAAAAAACCCCACCTTTCATGAGATTAACCTTTTAATTTGAAAAGAATGTTGCCTTTTCGTATACAAAACGGTCGTTTCTTTTTTTTCTTGGCTACTTTATTTTTATTCTCGAAACTGAAATCGGCCCCGTTAATCACGATAGTAATTAGCTAATTGTGATCGATCGTTTGTCGCGTTCAAGTCTCTCCTTCTGCTTTCGAGAGGGGCGGGCGGCTTCACGTGGCTTGTCAATCGAAGTGTACTCTAAGTAATTAAGTCACCGCATACGATCAAAATGTGTACGTCAAAAGTTCGATAGCTAAGGAATTATTCACACGCGAAACTCTCACCGTCTGACAATAATTGGAAACCGCATTTGAAACTTGAAAATCATGCTCGATTGGAAACATGTCACAAACAGACAAACTATTCATATAACATGCGGAGTTTCGCGTGTCTAAATAATGACATACCAACGGTAAAACTATCAGTCATACTGGATGTGTCATTACTATTTCATCGCGATAAGTTTTTATATTCCAACAAACAAATAACAAGGGTACGATATTGTATACAGTGGTGGTCGCCTAAATCTCACTTTGGTGTTCAGTCTCGTTCAAATATTCTCTCATTCAAATAATATGTTTTCAGCTGAAATAAAAATATTTGACGGCTCTAACAAAAAAAAAAGATATTATACATATGTATGGATATTTGTTTTGTTTTGTTGAGGGGGAAGTTAACCAACAAGTCCAAACAGGGATAATGGATAATGGTGCCAATTTTTGGTGGAACCGTCTCACGACCAAGTTTGATAAGTTGACAAATTCTATCAGGAGACGGCCGATCTGAATTTAGTGATGTCCAAATCTTGCCAATGACGATAATTTAGGCCGAAAAATCTCTCGAGAAAATCATTTCAGCATACCAGGAACGAGCCCCGAACTTTCGCTCAAAAGATTAACGCTCTAACCACCGAGCTATCGAATAATCTATTTAATTTATCTTTTGTTTAACTCAGTGGCCGGGAACCTTTTTTGAACTAAGAGCCACATTAGGGAAATCCTTGCAAGTTTGGGAGTCGCAATATATTATTATCAAATTATACTCGTATATTCAAAATGAAATTAAATGTTGCTCATTCATAAAATGGATAACTGTAAGAAATAGGTATATTCGTGATATTTCTAAATGTCTGACAGTTTATTACTAAAAAGTGTTATAAAGTTTAATATGAAAAACGATTTTAATGCTTTTAGGTTATGGAAATAGGATTCATTTTGATTTTGTGTAAATTTTTTTAAATTTTAGTCAACGTTGTGTGTCACGCAAAACAGCGAGAGCCGCAGGTTTTCACTTAAAGAGGCGCATGCGGCTCCGGAGCCGCCGGTTCCCTATTTGACTTGACGATCGCTGGTTTGACTTGTTAAATGAAATTTAATACAAAATTACAAAATATCTCAACGTGTACATAATTTATAAAAATAAGAATAATTCTATTGAAATAAAGAAATGTAACCAAATGATTCAATTTCAATGGCGTGTACTGTATGTGGATTGTGTAATGTGTATCATATCAAATTTCGACGTGTTTATTTTACTTTTTAAATAAATTAAACACGCTCTCGAAAATGAGTGATATGTACAATATCGTTTAAAAATGTCAATAAACATCTGCTTTAGGCGTTATGATAATAAAAACACTGTATTCGATATGGAACAAAATACCATATTCCCAGTTGTGTCGTATATCTATCTATCTTTCTAGCTGCTACACTACACGGTTGATAAATCGTGACATCGCTTAGCTACCATCGCAATTTCAAATATGTAAAAGTGTATTCTGTACAAACAAATTTTACATTGTTTAAAATTAATACGTACAATTGAAACGAGCAAATAGGGAAAATTTAATTTCAGTATTCAATGAATTATTCGGAAACGTTTACGCTACTAAAGTTTTCAGCGATGATAGACGGAAAATTTTCAATTTAAATAGCTATATAAATTTTTATTAAAATGAAAATTACTATAAAAACTATGCGATGTTTCATCGAGTGAAAGAAAAGTTGGAAGAGCAACAACACTAAGAAGTTTTATTGACAAATATAACAAATACACTGTATTTACTTAATCTAAAAGTCAGTACGTCGAAAATCAACGATCGAAAGCTTTCAGCTCGGTATATACATATGTACATATCGAGAATCTATGGCTTTAAAAGAGTCGAAAGAAAATGGAAAAGGTACATTGTTGAAAATATCACTATTAAACAGCGATAAAACTTATTATTACTTACATACATGCGTATAATGTATGCACATATACATACATATATGTATGTATATTTGATATATAATATAAGAACAATTTATGTGTGTGTGTGTGTGGTAATAAAAGTTTCATATATTCACGAAGCGCCGCTGTACGCTTAAACCTTTGAATATTTTTTACTGCTATGGCTTTTATTATTTTATTTTTCCTAAGTAGATGTATTATATGTGAGACGTATACGGTTACATCTTAACATGGGACGTTTTATGGAGGAAAGCCTATATTGCGTTATTTTTTTTATATAATATATGTAATGCGCGAGAGAAAATAGCAAACGGTATAAATTTTCATATTTGTTAGTCCAAAACATTTGTACGAGAAGAAAGGTCTCCTTAATCCCCAAAACTTTATCATGAAAACATATTTTCTTCATCACTTTAAGCCTCTTTTTGACCATTTCAAATCTTCACGTATTTCTACGAACTGTTTAAATGAACCTTGTCTATCAAAAATTGGTTTATTGTGAGAATAACAAATCGAGAAAGAAAATAGACATATTTACCACATGTATGCGTATAATGGGTACATTATATGGATATATGAGCTTATGTGAGTGTATTGAAGTTGTCTCAGGTTTATTTAAATAAACCTGAGACAACTTAAGCACGACACACCCTACATATACATATGTATGTCTCCTCGTATTCGCCAGTGAAATGCAACTAGGGGTACTTTTCATACTAATGCCAGTGAAGCTGAACCCTTTCTATCTTCCGTTCATTAATTTCAAATCTCGTCGCCCAGCGCGTCATTAATTTAGAACGAGTCCTCACTTTTTCCCGTTTTCCTCTTCTCGGTCGCATTTGTCACTTGTCGCGCCAAACGACCGACCGGATATAATTGTTTTCGCTTTATCCGGGAAAACGGCACATAAAGAAAATTATTGTTTTCCGAGCGGAAAATCGAATCCGAGAATACTCGAGACAAAGACTCTCACCGTTTCATTTTTCCAATTGCGAAATTCTACTTAAAATTCGCCATTAAAATGTTTGTATTTAAATAAAATTGTACAAGGACTTTTCAACACTCTAGTCTACAGCAATTTAAAATAACAAAAAAATATTATTTAATTATTTATATGGATATACAGAAAGAAAACGGAACGTGTGAAAAAGTTGCAGTGGATACAGATGCGAGAAATACTGGAACGGTATCCGAGAGGATGTGAAAGAAAGCGAGGTAGACCGAGTGGACAATAGGCTGATGAATTAAAAAGAATGTGTGGATTCAGTGGATGCAGATTGCTTAAGACAGGTAGGAATGGAAGAGGATTGGGGAGGCCTTCGTCCAGCAGTGGATGGTGAACGCCTGAAAATGATGATGATATACATACATACATATGTATATACAGACAACATAGTTGAATTATTTACATAGTAACTACGTTTAGCCCAAAATTCACCACAACAATGCCGAATACTTAGAGCTAGTAAATAATTGTAATATTTTCATTCATAACTTAATCAATAAAATAAAAGTATAATAATTGAAAATTAGCACTTTAAATTCATATAAATTATTTTAAGTTTTTTTTTTTGTTTTTTGTGTATATGTACATACATACATAGTTATACATATGTATAAATCATAAATGTATAAATGTATATTTTATATACATACATACATATATGTATATATATTTTGGGCTATATTTATATTGGGGTATATTTTTGGGCTAAAAGCCTGTTTAATAAATAAATAAATAAAATAAATATTTCTATGTGTTAATACTACTTGTACTGAAATAGGGTAAAAAAGTTTAAACGTACGTTTTTCACAGACAGATATTCCGGAAAGCGTAGTCCTTTCGATCGCTTTAAGAAAGTGCCATTACAAGCTTTTTGCGCAAAAGTACAACGGTTTTCTATATCGTTTTCGTTCGAGCAAAGATTTCACGGAATTCGCCAAGATTTTACGGTCAATTTTATTTACTTCACAATCCATTAGAATGTGGAGGGGAGGGACTAGTAGGTACGTATTCGCACTTTGAAAACCGCTGCTCCTAATTATGGCCATTTATTCACGTTGAGGTATCTGTCTTTCGAATTTCCTAATTTTTCTTCGTCGCGACGGAAAACCGCACCCCGCCACTTTTCGTTTTGCACCAAAAGCGTCTAACTTTCGAATATAAATCTCGCCCCGAAAAAGAGTTTGAAGCGAATCGTTTAGTTTGGAAACAAATATACACTCACCACATACATACATACATACATACATACGTATACATTCATGGGGAATTTTCACATTTTGCATTAAAACCTTAATTGTGTACAGGAATGTTCTATAGCGTCAATCGATTCATGGTGTACCTCACATGGATTGATTTTCATTAATCTGAATAGCGTTAGAACATATTCAATAACTTTTCAAATAAGAGGAAACTGAAGTGTGTCGAGCATGTCACTAGAAACTGAAATTGACTTCTGCAGCTCGTTATCCAGGCTCGTTATCGTTCATCAAGATCAAAAGAAGTTTGATAAAAAAAAAAAGGATCTTGCGGCGTATGGAATATGAAAATATCACGAGAACATTCTTCCGAGAATTATTATGATTGTTAACCTTTGACGAAAAAGGAAAATAAATAATAATAAGGTACATTACCTTTTATCATCGTCTTATTAAAGTGGCGTACTTGATATCGAGTATTGCTTTCCAATTATTGCCAAGAATTTCTTCGTCTTTCATGCTAAAGTAACGTAGGACAGATACTTTTCAGTGGAGTCGCGTTGCCTTCTGTAAGAGAAAGAAATAATTGGCACGGGTATGAAATGGCTGGTAGGAGTTTCACCCGAGGTGAAACTAATATAATCATATCAAAATCTTGTTACGGAAATACTCGAAACCGTCAATTAATTCGAATAAATCCTTCGAGCTGATCGGAAATCGTACAATTTACCTTCATTGACGATAATAACATATACGTAATTGCAGATTTGTCATTTTTAAGTACATAATATAATACTATACGTATTTTATATATCATAAATAAGTTGCACAGAGCTCGAGCGTGACTAAACATTGTCATAATTTATACAAACAAGTTTTTATTTCACCCTCGTTTGGGATTTTTTTTTTTGCTTGGCGCGTACGGCGACGCAAAACTAAACTTTTCCTCGGCGCTTTCCAGCCGCAGTGGAACTTTTCCGGCCGAACGCTATATTTTAGGTCTCGCCTTTCGCAATAACGAACTTTCAGGAGGGTGGGGGGGAAGGGGTAAGGGGTAGGGTTTGACCGGTTTTTTTTGCGATGGCGGAAAAGACGCGGAAATACGATTGTGTGCGACCGGAAGCGAATATCCGGCCGAAAGGCTCGATCAGATACGTGTGCGAGATGCGGCACATATTTTTTCCGCGTACATATTTGATTCGAAAGGACAGCGACGACCACTCAGGGGTGTTCAACCCGAGAAAAGTACCAAGTGGAAGTACCTGGAAATTATTAATAGTAGATCGTTCGAAAACGACCTATTGAGACGGCGCGGCGAAGCGAATTCAACTCGGCTTAATATTTCTATTTTTTTATTTTTTTTTGTATCACTATATTGATATTACGGAATACATTACCTACCGATAAATATATAATGTCAACTTGGAAAACTTTTCATGATGGAATACCTTTTATAATACCGAAAATTTTCCCCCAAAGTGAAATTTGCGTTCCCGAATATTACCCACTTGTTTTAATTGGCCAAACCACTTATGGGCACTTTAACGGGAGTAGCGAAAATGCATTGTATTTTGCGGTTTCAGAATAATATGCTCATGCTACGTTTTGATAACAATGAAATTTTGTTATCCACCAATTTTGTTATTCAAAATCCACCGTGTTCATTCTCTTCTAAATTTGTTGAAAACAAAACGAAAAATCGGAAATAATTCAATTCATAGATAGCACAATTTTAATATACATATATGTATGTAAATTTATACTACAGCTTTTTAGTTTATCCTAATCGGATAAAGTATTGTGATCGTGCGAAAATTCGACCTCGAGATTTTGACTGATTTGTATCAGGTATCATCCCCTGATCACGTTTTCATGATTTCTAAAAAATGTCTGTATGTCTGTATGTCTGTATGTCTGTGTACTTATGTGTGTGTGTGTCTGTATGCGTGTTTTCTCCAAAACCATCAAGTCTATCAAGCTGAAATTTCATATCTATTATTTTCACGTAAGGTGTAAGAGCCATAACGAATTTGGTCAACATCAGTGAACCGGAAGTAGGGTTTTTTTCTTGTAGAAAATTCTAAAATTCTTTTACCACAGAATATTTCCGACACGGCTCCGGGAATTTTGTCCAAATTTCATATCTATAGTTTTTACGTTAGCCGTAAGAGATATTGTGATTTTAGTTAACTTCTGACGAGCGAAAATGGCAGTTTACTCTTGAAAGATTTTTTGTTTTTTATTTTTTTTCGACCTTTTAAATATGTAGTATCGTGACAATATTGTAATATTGTAGTTTTGAGAGAAATTGATATTTAAAAAAAAAATAAATAATTAAAATTAGTCAACCGGAAGTAGGTTTTTTTTTTTCGTCGAAAAGTTTACGACAGAATATTTCCGAAACGGCTTCGGGAATTTTGACGAAATTTCATATCTATAGTTTTCACGTTAGCCGTAAGAGATACTGTGATTTTGGTCAACATCTGACGACCGGAAGTGGCAGTTTTTCTAATTTGAATATATGCCGAAGATCGTATTTTACATACGCGCGCGCACTCAACACAGTGATTTCATGATATGTATGTTGGTTGGTGTGGTGCTGTGCATGCGTTTTATTTACTTGCGTACTTAAAAAGTTAATTTCGTTACTGTTTGTATTCCTCAAATATATGGATAAAGTCATGGGTTGGCCACACCCGAATTTTTTTTAATTATGTCGCCTTTTATTGTATTTTAAATAAATAAATAAAAAATATTACCCTTTCAATCATTAAAAGTAAAATAACTTAACTTATCACCTTTGAAGCAAGGGTGCGTGCGATATACTGTACTATCTTTCAGAATATACATACATACATACTATAGGTATACCTTTGAGATTAAACTAACCCATGACGACGGCAAGTACGCGTATAACGTACTATTATAATATTATCCTCTGAGTATTCCGCCAACGAAGCTATCTATAATGGTGCGTTAAATTGCAAGAAAGTTTTTTGCACCGTTCTGCATTAACTCTACACACTGAAACTACAACTAGACCAGTGATCTTCAACCTTTTTTCGGTCAGCGCCCAGTTTTTCAATATTATTTAATTTGTAATATGTTAAACGCCTACCTGCATAATACACCACACATAAAAAACTGAATACAGCAATGACGATGTCCACCCATTCTGCTAATCGAGATTATAAGAAAAACCATTAAAATATAAAAAACCGAAATATTTTCAGTATTACACATTTATTAAAGGATAAATACAAAAGGATGAATTATTAATAATGGATTAATACAAATTATTTAATGCGACATTTGTACCTGATGAAATATCTTCTAATTCTGCCAGAGTTGTAAATATCCTCACAGATTAAAATCAGACTTGCATTCTTCATCATGATTCAATTCTAAAATTTCTTCTTCACACGTAAAATTTACATCAGACACATTTACTTTGAATGGATCGATCTTCAAATTTATCAAGTCACTGAATCGAGTGTACAAGTCCTGTCTCAGACCATGAAAATGCATTTACATATGTATGTATATCAGCAGTTGTAAGCTCATCTTTTATTGATAATAAGTCTGGAAATTTATGAAATTCGTTGGTTGAACAGTGCTAATGTATAGATAAATATAGATATAGTATTTTTACAATCAATAAGTGTCACTAATTTACCCCGAAGACGTAAATTAATATCATTTTACTTCATAAATATTCCGGCCAAGTAAACAATATCGTTTTTTGCCCTCTGCGAAGTAATTTTATTTTATCGGATTTCGGATTTCTTCAATATTGTCATATCGTCAGGTTGAAGATTACTGAACTAGACGATGAAATACTATACTACATAGTACTACTCATATGTCAATAACAAGCTCCAGTTGATCGTCAATGGGTAATACTAATAATAGCGGTCAATCAAATCTGCCTTGAATGGAGTCGCTGAGAAACGTCAGTGGCGATTGATCGACTTACGTGCTCTCCCACTATACATAGTACACACTGAAAGCTTAAAGGGGAGTGTGGGCACGGTTGAAACACCTCCACACCCATTATTCTCCACTTCAATATTTCCACAATATCGTTAAGTGCGTTGGAAGCCGTTTAAGGAGAGAAACTGCCGCCCTCATAAGCATACAAACTGTTAGCGCTCACATGTGCGCAAAAGCTCCCATGTCAAAGGGTTTGAATAGGGTGATGATAAATTTAACGCGGCCATTGTGGAGTTAATTTTCACCCAAAACCCAACCCCGACCTGGTGTGGAGGGATCACACGTGCAAGTGCACACGTGTCTTAACTGACTAGGTGGGCACATTACTCACCCACTGAGACACATTAGACACTTTTCAATGGTAGATCTAAAAAAAGGGTGTATCAATGTGATGTGTAGACGAGATGTAGGACCCCGTTTGATCCTCTTTTATTGTTTATTGTTATTTTTTGTATGATTGATTAGAGTGTTATTGGTATAACAAAAAGAGATCGTAAGAGAAACACGTGGGTAAGAAGTATGACCAAAGTGGCAGATATAGTGGAACGTGTGAAAAAGTTGGACTGGAATGAAACTAAAATGGGGTATTTTTTGGAAGAATGAACATTGTTTTTAAATCCAACATTTCGCTATGCTTAAAAAGGAAGGCATACGACCAATGCGTACTGCCAGTTATGACGTATGGATGCTGAATGTAAGATCCATTGCACACAGAGAAGCATGCAAAGATGTATGTATGCTCGGTATAACGAGAAGGGATCGCAAGAGGAATACATGGATAAGAAGCATGACCAAAGTGGAGACATAGCGAGAAGAATGGATGGCAGATGGACGCTAGAAATACTGGAATGGTATCCGAGACGATGTGAAAAAAAGCAAGGTAGACCGAGTGGGCTGATGAATTGATAATAATGTATGCGAGTCAAGTGGATGCAGATTGTTCAAGACAGACTTAAATGGAAGAGGATTGTATGTAGAGGCCTGCAGCCAGCAGTTGATGGAGAACGGTTGAAAATGATGATGATGATGAAAAGTGCTATGTCTTCGATCGGTGTCGTACTTGTCTTTGTATGTGTGGTGTTTAATTTAGAGTATTTAAACTGTTATCGTATGCCATTTATGTGGTAAGTTTAATTAAACTATGTATGTATAATGTGCCTTTATTCATTCATACATATGTGTATGCTGAATAAAGGCACAGAGAAGCATGGAAAGATGTATGCTTGGTATAACAAGAAGAGATCGCAAGAGAAATACGTGGGTAAGAAGCAAGACCAAAGTGGCAGATATAGTGGAACGTGTGAAAAAGTTGGACTGGACACAGCGAGAAGAATGGATGGCAGATGGACGCGAGAAATAGTGGAATGGTATCCGAGAGGATGTGAAAGTAAGCAAGGTAGACCGAATGGACGATGGGCTGATGAATTGGGAATAATGTATGCGAGTCAAGTGGATGCAGATTGCTCAAGACAGACGTGAATGGAAGAGGATTGTAGAGGCCTTCAGCCAGCAGTGGATGGTGAACGCTTGAAAATGACGATGTATGTGTTGATTTGTAATGAATGAAATATGTTTTATGTAATGAGTAGAGCTCGGATTGTTTTAGAGTAATTGTTCCGAGCGGTCGTAAAAATATTCCGCTACCCACCTGAATTCATGTTTCAAATTTCGACTATATTACCTTTGATATATTATATTCTCCGTTTCTTGCGGTATATAATTTATTTGTAATTCAGTGTAAGGTTGATTTTGCTCGTAGTCGTGGTTGGTGTTTTGTGAAAATATATAAGTTTGTTAAATTTGTCTCTTGATTAAATGAAGAATTACTCAGAAATTAAATTTAATGTTGTTAGCGTTCATTGTGATAAACAGAGTGAAATTTTGTATCTTAGAAATAATTTTAATTTTGATTTAGCTCAAACATTTATCAGTTGTAATATTCTCTGAAATCAAATAAATAATCTTATTTTGGTTTCTTTTTTAAATAAGTGTCTTAACCGAGAATATGGAGCGGGTGTTGTTGTTCCCTCCGAAACATTATTTTAATGGTAAAATAGTCCAAGTTTGGAATATGAATTCAGCCGGCTAACGAAGTTACACAAAGGCCGTTCCATCTAGTAATGAGTTACACACTTTTTCTGATTTTAATGCACGGTGGTGCGTCTTGAGATGTCTTCGTTGAGCTATATTTAAATTTTTTAAATTGAAAGAAAGATCAAATTAGTGACAAATCAAATTAGAAAACTAGAAGAACTATAAATGACCTTTGTTTTTTGTATAAACTCCTAAATAATTTGGCTGACAGACCTTATCTCATTTTTTAAATTTTCTTCAATTGTGGATCGAGAACATTCCGCAATCCTAATCTGTTCCATCTTAAATCCTCCACTTCGAATTACTCTCACAATTCATTCATTTAGATTTAGACTTTCAAAGAACACGTAATGCTTTTAACAAAATTTTAAGCTTTATCGATACATTCTACCTTATTCTAATCTTTTAACATTTAAAATTTCTGTATGCAAACACCTTTTCAATCCTTAATTACACTTACGCCCAAAATTCCCTTTGCCCTTATATTATTATTCTATGTTTACTGCTGATATGTCATATTTGATTGATATAAACTATTCTGAATTAAGTCACAATTTTTATTACATACTGTGTTTCTTTCTCACAAATAAATAAAGTACAATTAAGAAATGCAAAATATGTATGTTTAACTAAAAATAAATCGAATTTATTGGACTGTATTCATTGAAATCGCTCAATAATATCTACATACATATGTACATATGTATATAGTAGGGAAAGATCCTCATCGATGATTCTAATCAAATACATGTATTTGATTCTAATCAAATACATATATGTATTTATACAGAGGAAAGAGAAAACAATTACAGCACATATGTGTGAAATTTGACAACGTACTATGTATTTGATCAGTGTCCCAACTAGACTAGACTTTCCCCAAATGATAGATACACCACAATATTTGCACAGGTATGTTATACATACGTTCCAATACGGCAATCAATACAGCTTCAGTCGCTCAAACATAATCTCACCTTGAAATTGTTTCAATTTCTTAGAATTTCTGTCTTGAAAATGTTCTAATATGCAGGTGGATCGGTATGTGAAACGATTAGTACTAAATTAAATGTAACGTGCAAGAGGCACGCGCGCAGCTCGAAATTAACGCGTCACAGCCTCCCCCGGGGCGAATAGTTTAAAATATTAATACGCCCGAGCTATGCTTAATACACCATTCGACAAAAGGTGAAGGCATATACTATATATTATATATCTATACAATATTGCACCGTATTATAATATAGCGGCATGCTTAGCGCGAAACCCTTCGAAGCCTGATTATTTGAGGGCTCGGATCTGCTCGCGACAATACCTTGGAGCAAATCCCTAGACCGGAATTAATTCCGTGGCTTCTGCTTTAGCTTCCCTTTCCCCAGAAATAATATGATATAGCGCATTTGGAGTATTAAGATGCCTAAAAATATTAAAATGTTTAGATATCACACTGATACAATCTGATATTGTCCATATTTTTATTTCGTTGCCAATAGTTATGTCGAGGGAATACTTTGTGTAAATCGAACTATGTGAAAGTTGAGTATACATATGTATGTATGTATGTATGTACCTACATATGTATGTATGTATGTACATATATCCAAACGCGGCGTGGAATTTAAAGGTAGCGGTTGTACATTGTAATTTTTTCATAACATAGATATCTGGAGAAAGAGTGAGATTCGTAAAAATAAATAACGCTGTATGAATTCTTTATAAAGTAATTTCAGATCAAAGGCAATATATATTCAAAATTGAAACACACAAATTCATAGAAATATATTCTAGGCACGGTATGGTCTGATTAAAAAGTAACAAGAGCAGTGGCGACTCGTGGTAAAAATTTTTGGGGGTGCAGGCAAATTTATGTTAGCAAAAAAAATCATACTGCGTATCATACATTATGTGTATATCATATATATATGCGTATCAATCATACATCGACAAAACTGGATATTTAATAGAAAAATACTCAGAATAAAATAAAATTAATGAAAAATGACATTATTTGTCTTTGTGACCTTGTGGACATTTTTGATTCCAAGAATATAAATAATTATCGAATAAAATAAATAAGAAGATTTTCATATGCAATGGAAGGAATTAAATAAACTTCGTCTTATAAGAAATGAATTTCGTAGAAAATATGTGATCAAAATTAATCATATACATATATTTTGCATTAATGATTTTACAACTGTAATACAATTACTACTGTTATTGTATAGAAATAAAAAAGGAATTTGAATTTCGCGCCAATCGATGTGAGATTCATTGTTTACCAAATCTCAACACAGGTTGTTTCTAGATAAAATTATAACTGGATAAGGTAAATAAATTGATTGTCCATTTCAAATTAAAATGCAACATCGTTTGTAAAGCAGATCTGGTATTATAATAAATTGGGTATAGTGTCAAAAATCGACGCAAACACCATTAGCGTAAAACGTGTTCACGACTTTTTCTTAGGATATTTTTTTCAAAATTAGATTTAAAGTATACATATTATGCTTTTTAACACTCAAATTACTTGTATGTACATACTATACTGATTTTATTTGGGGGTACAGCAGCAGCGCAGCGCCTAGACGAACGAGAGCACGTTTTACCATAGTTTTTTGTTTTATAGCGAAGAGTATTTTTAATCTATAATTCATTTACCTCAATTATTTCATTTAATTTCTAAATACTTATCCAATACAATATAATACTGACTACGTTTGTGTCATCAAATTTCACTAGACCAGTGAGTAAGCTAAATTTTAAACGAAAACCATGTGTTTTTTTCATACTTTTCCCAATTTAATTTTAATGATTAGTATTACATTTAAGACGAGTAACTTTTTAATCGGATGAAAATATTGAGTGTACGTGTCGGTTTTTAATAAATTACCAACAGCAATGAAAACAGCGAAGAGAAAAAAATTCTACACTGAATAAATCATCATCATTTTCAGCCGTTCACCATCGAATGCTGGATGACGGCCTCTTCAATCCTCTTCCGTTCCTGTATGTCTTGAGCAATCTGCATCCAGTTGACTTCACACATTCTTCTCAATTCATCAGCCCGTCTTCCACTCGGTCTACCGTGCTTCCTTTCATATCCTATCGGATACCATTCCAGTATTTCTCGAGTCCATCTGCCATCCATTCTTCTCGCTATGAGTCCAACCCATTGCCACTCCAAGTTTTTCACACGTTCTGCTATATCTGCCACTTTGGTCATACTTCTTACCCACCTCTTACGATATCTTATTATAATAACAAGCATATATCTTTCCACGTTTCTCTGTGTCCACTGGATCATACGTAGTATTCTTTGAATTTAGCACTGAATAAATATATTTCTAAAATTATTTTACCTAGTACCTACTGAATGGAGATAGCCTTTCGGCGTATAAAATTTACCATAGTCTAACAATTTTATAATATATGTATTGTATATCCCCAACTATTTCATTTCACGCCAGAAGAAACTATGATTATAAATCAAATTTACGCACGTTTCCCCATATACGAAATATTATACATATGTACATATGTACATATACATACAGTCTAATAAATTTTCCTCCGTGTATACTATATGTGTAAAGAATCTCTCAAAATCAAAGAGTGTCGATATATTGACGAGACGAATCTGTATCAAAGGCACTCCCACTCTACAAACCACCCCAATGCTTCAAAGGGGTGGTGGTAAGCGCCTCTGCTTTTGCTACCACCACGCTCCGAATCCCAAAGGTCTGATTTCATTTAATAACAAGAACGAAAAAAAAGGAACTGAATTCGTTTAGGCAAATAAAAAAAAAGAAGCCACTTTAGGAAATTCGTCGTTTGGATGGGCGAACTTTTTCAACGTAGCACGAATTCGAGCGACTCCATGAAATTTAATTTTCCCATTCGGATGACCGTTCCTTCTTCGGATCAGTGAAAATTTCCTACTGTATTGCGTACACAAAAATAATATATTTATTTCGAACACGCTCGAAACTTTTTTCATAACAATTCATTTGTTCAACAACACTAATACGAATCATACTCGCGCAACAGTTTGTTTTAATTAGATCCGCCTCCGCCTTGTTACATACATACATAGGTGTTATTTAGAATATTATGCTTTTCTTAACTTGCAATAACTCAATCTGGTTTAATTGGGAATACATTTCATTGGATGGAAAACTTTGTATGGCAACAACTTGAAAGAAACATATCCCATCACACTCAAGTGACTCAAGTGCGCAATAATATCGTAGAAAGTACCACTGCAACGTTCGGCTCCAATTAGTTAAAAGGTGTGTAGATGTTTAAAGATTTAACTGATACGCAAAAAAAAAGTCATTTGTATTGAAACTACCTGTAACTGTTTCTGTTCAAAGTTTTACATGTATATGTACATACTTACATATAATGCTCGATGCATCAAAAGGAAACTTTGCTACACGAAATTACCTACATACTGTCGTAACACACACAATAAGAACAGAAAGTTGCAAAGTTTAATCCCGATTAGTCAAACAAGACACAGACAATAGTTTAATTTTCAATATAAGAAATTGTATGTTTAGAAAGGCTTCAAAGAAGGATTACAAAAACGCCATGTGAACTTCGATCAATACCCTATAATGAAAGGTTGAAGAGAATGAGTCTCACCTCTTTGGAGACGAGCAGATTAAGAGGCGATCTAATAGAAGTGTATAAAATAATAAATAATAAATGTAAATGTCCAATAATAAGCGTCCTCAATGAAACTCAAAAAAGACATACACTGAGACTCAAAAAAGACAAATTTAACAACATCGTCAGAGACTCGTTCTTTTCAAATAGAGTGGTCGAAGTTTGGAACCGACTGCCAAATTAGCTAGTAACTTCTGAAAATAAAAATCTGTTTAAAAATCATCTCGACAAGTTTTTGAATATAAATGAATTTTTGTAATCTCTCAAATATCAATGAATATGACTGGCTGTAAGGAAGAAGAAATAAAACGAATAATGAAACTAGGATGGAGTGCTTTTTGGAAGAATGAACATTGTTTTTAAATCCAACATTCCGCTGTGCTTAAAAAATAAGGCATACGACCAATGCGTACTGCCAGTTACGACGTATCGACGTGAAACTTGGATGCAAAATTTAATAATGTTACGCAAGATCCAGTGCAAAGATGTATGCTCGGTATAACGAGAAGGGATCGCAAGAGGAATACATGAGTAAGAAGCATGACCAAAGTGGACACATATCGAGAAAAATGGATGGTAGATGAACGCGAGAAATACTGGAATAATATCCGAGAGGATGTGAAAGAAAGCAATGTAGACCAAGTGGACGATGGGCTGATGAATTGAGAAGAATGTGTGGATTCAACTGGATGCAGATTGCTCAAGACAAACAGGAACAGAAGAGGATTGGAGAGGCCTTCATTCAGCAATGGATGGTGAACGGCTGAAAATGATGATGATATACAATTTATATCAGAGCCCTGGGCTCCGTCGGCCATGCCACCTGCCCCCGTGTATTTTAAATAAATAAACATCAACAGTATGTATATCTTCGGTGCAAATTCCGCTCAAAGTTATGCAAACATTACGCAATGTGCTTTGTTTTAATAAATTAATTTTACATTTAAACGGTTTTCTCCCGATGTTTCAACAAGTCATTTTCGTATTGCGTGGGTGGCTCGTATATGGACGAGTGCGTATTAACCTATGTAGGCCCAGGAAAAAGGTTCACAGTCCGGTTCGTTGTTAAGCCATAACGCATAATCGCTCTCACAAAACCATCCCAAAAAAAAAAAATACCAAAACCCCTCCCCCTCCCCCCACCCACCCACCCCTCACCCGTTAATCTACCCAGCCGACACCTCTTCGACACGACTTGCCGGTGCTAAAATTAAATTAGCCTTCGCGCCAAAGAAGAGCTAATGGATCGAACCAAATCGAATTACTATAGTGATCGGACAAAGAGAAATGGCCGTGAGCCACTTAGCCCTTTGTGAGGATCATTCCAGTTTCATTTTCGCCCAACAATACCGATGTTAATTCAACACAAAGGGCGTGCGAGCCACCGCGCAAAGTATAAGCCGGGAAAACTCGTCCCTTTGATGTTAAAAACACCCATACACACACGCGCGTATACATTATTCATATTATTGCTGTTCGCATTATAGCAATTGTAATTTCCACGTTTTATTATTTGTCATACGCGAGGTGCGATCGAAGTATACGCTTGCGGTCGTATCATCATTGACAATAAATATAATCGGTACGGTTGAGCGAGCGGTCAGAACGCTCGGTTTGGTTGCGTAAATAAACTTTGGTTTAAAAATCGACTTGATACGCAATATAAATGTATGTACGTATCGTTGTCTATTCGCTATTCGACGATACAAACGATCGCCCATTATTTTGATTTAATCGTTGGAAAATTTTCCTCCGATCGTATTGCCTCGATATTACATTTATCGGTGTGTTTTTCGCGCGGAGCAAATATGAAACGTTATCGCTTGCGTGATTTTGAAATCGCCTACAGCTTTTGATGTGTCATTAAAAATTCAACTGTAATGAACGTTTTCGGGTAATAAACAGACCCAAACAAATTATAAGAAAAATATTAATTATACATATGTATATACTGAACGGCTATTTATTATTATCTAAATATTTATTTTAAATATAAAATGTATGTGCGACAAAGATGAAGGAAATCGCACATTTTTAAATTTATACATCTATTTATTTATTTATTTAACTTAATAAGCTAATTATAAATAAACAATAACTTAAATCCCAAATTAAAAAATATACTAATTTATCTATAAGCACTTATACAGAGGTGCCTTTTTAAGGCTACCACGGATCTATTAATTTTGTCTATATTTCTGAGTTCTTCTGGCAGGCCATTGTATTCAATAATACCCCTCTACAAGATACTTCTCCTGGATCTACTTAATTTTAAACTATTAACAATTAACTTATTCTTACCTAGTACATATTATGACAGTTTATTATATCCCCTTATTTAAATATCTTGGTAATAAATTCTTATCTATGTATGTAATTTAAAAATATATACTAACATGCACACTTTTAAGATTTCATTTGTATTCATCCGACTCAATTCATTCAAAGTACATCTTGTACTATGTAGTTAATCTATTGACATTTAAAATACTCAGCAAAGCGCTATTTTGCAGTTTTTGCAACCTATCTTTAATTACCCTATTTATTAAATTTAAAAATAAATCATGATATATAAAACGAGGACGAACAATTGCATTATAAAATAATATTTTTGCATTTTTAGATAGTACATTTCTTAATGTACATAATAATGAAACCAATTGAGTGTTTAGTCGCGATCTCGACAGATCTCGATCTCAAAAACGTGGCAAAAAATCACCAGGCGCCATCCGTCACAATCTGCATACGATTTCAAATGTAACCCTAACCCATCATATCATACAATACACTCACGAGCACAGGCACACTATTAAATATTGGGTAAATGGCAACCATTTGCCTGCTTAATAACATTTTTCGTGCCATAATAATGTAATAATATAACCGGTCCATTTTCCCTTCGCCCGATTAATGTGTCGCGATATAGCCTTTCGGGTCGCACTGTACTCGACCTACCCTTAATCGCAGGGCAATTCAAACTGTGGCCCGCGGCCCTCCAACTTTGTTTTGCCGACGGACAGACCCTCGGCGTGTTTATTGAGGTCTGTGACCGTTTCCGACTCTTTGGAACCGTTGATAGGTGACCTGTGAGCGACTCTGGGGAATCGACTCGCAAACACTCTGCAAATAGCCCTCTGCAATGGCCCTTCCAACGAGCCAATCACACGTGTTTGAACGACCTGCCTACCACCACTCCCTTTCCTCTCAAACCCTTATGGCGAATCTTAATTAATTTCAGGAACACCGTCGATGCACGTTTCCATTGTAATTTCCACGTACAGCATCAACAGCCGATATAGAGACGGGTTGTTCCCCTCGGGCCACAATATATGTACGAATATGCGAGTATGTGCGTATGTATGTTCGGTCGCCGGTGAAATTGAGCACGCTTCGTATATAAAAATTTCCGATTAAAATTGTAAGCGATATTATCGTTTCGATAGCACGTGACGTGTCACGTAAAACGATCGGCATCAGGTGTTGGTGATTTGACGCCCATTGCTTTGTTATCGTTGAAAATTGAATGATCGATCATCATTCTGGGTTGCACGAGAGCAGCGGTCAAATGTTCGGTGGTATGTAAATTTGTATTGTTTTCTGTTTTTGATTTTGTACGGTTGTGTCTGTTGATTTATCGTGTTAAAGTTTTAACGGAAGTACCTACGCACAGTGTGCGTCTATACGGTACTCAACCTCTTTTTGGCCGAGGGCCAATATTGAAATTTGGGAATTTTCAAAGGGCCGCATCAGTTTTAAAAAGTACGTACTTTATCTCTATATATGTATGTTTCGCCTTTTCCAAGAATGTTGATAATTTATTATTGTTTCTTTAAAATTTTTCTGTTTTCCATGCAAATACATACATACCTATACAATACTTTCATGGCGCACATTAAAAGAAACTCTCCAACACTTTCTAAGCCATCTTACTGCAGTATTTAAAATGATATATTCAAATTCAGCGTCGAAGTCTTTCAAATAACCTGTGATTTAGTTATTTTCCGCTTTCAAAACTGATAATTTCCGTTTTCATTGCGTATTTTAAAGTTTGGTTAGCAATTCTAAGTTTTCTTGGTGTATGCATATGCTAAATTAAATTCATTTTTCAAAAGTGTAACACATACATCAAAATTGTCCATCATTGATGGGTATCCATCTTCATATAAAGAAACTAAATTTTACACAGAAATGCAGGAATGGCGTTCGAAAAAATCTTTTATTCAGATATAAAATCACTTTGTCGTGTTTGTCCTTTCATTGAAATGTGGGAGAGAAAATCTTCTTTCATTTCATATTCCTTTGTATATAAAGAAAACTATACAGTTGACGATATATCTGTTGTGGAATCACATGCCAAATTAAAGTACATATGTCTTGCAGTTTTGAATATCGGAATTCAATTCATAAAATATCTGTTTTGAAATTATGTACTTCAGAACGTCGACTTGAAGTATTTTCATTTCGGACATAATTTGATATTTGCTTGAAAAATTGCTGAAATGCTGAATTAAACATGCATTGGATATAAGTATGTACAAATGTACATACATTCTTTGATTAATTCGGCAAAAAATTAAACCAAAATTTTGAAAATTTTCAAGGTTGAGTTGCAAGGGCCACAGCTTTTCTGACAGAGCCGCATGTGGCCTGTGGGCCGCAGGTTGAGTACTGCTGGTCTGTACTATAGTGCGAGTATTTGCACTGTACCCTTAACCTTAAATGCGTATATTAGAAGGTACTGTGTATTCCACTTGAATTTAGTTGTACTTTTAAATGTCATAGTTATGTATTTGTGTTTTGGCGGTTACACGGAAATAATATCTAAATAAATTTTGGCAAATCCCAATTGTACAAATTGAATATATTGCATAACTATGTACGTGTAACACTATAACCATGCTAAAATGTCGAATCTTTTTACACATATCATGTAATGAATTACTGGTGCTAGCTGTT
This sequence comes from Parapsyche elsis, assembly GCA_022651745.1. Lineage (NCBI taxonomy): Eukaryota > Metazoa > Arthropoda > Insecta > Trichoptera > Hydropsychidae > Parapsyche > Parapsyche elsis. The sequence goes on from JAGVSN010000019.1 coordinate 50,053, forward strand.
GTGTTTTAGCCAATGGAATGTACAATGTAAATGTCAAGTAATTGAAGTGCGTGCACGCCAAAGTAAATATGTAGCCGGTTATCTGGAAGTCTAATCGAGGAAGCTGGAGCTGTTATCAAATTATCTCAAATAAAATTTATGAGTCAACTAAATATAAATCAACATTTCCCTTAAAAGTCAGGCGATAGCTCATCGGTTATAATGCTAGTCTCTTGAGCGAAGCTCCGGGTTTCGATCGAAAAGATTTCGACCTTATTTATCGTCATTGATAAGATCTGGATTTTAAAATTTGCCAATTTATATAGTTTAGAGCCGGTTCCATCAAAAATTGGTACCTCCTATCCATTATTCCTATGTTAATTTGTTATTTGGTATTGATCCTTCTGTTCTTAGATTTGTTGGCTAATTTTCAAAAATAAAAGCAACCTTGACGCATCCCTTAACGTGTAACAATATTATTCTACATATAAAATAAAAGGTTGAATATACAAATACAAATTATAGTAATCTATTGGAATACATATGTATGTACATATATGTATATATAGGTAGAAATAATCAATTTAGATTAAACTATTCACTAATTGTCCTAGGTATAAATAACTATCAACTATCTCTACAATATGATTACTACTGTGACTACGCATTGCGTGCAAAATTCATTAAACATAATTTTAGTTTTATTAAAATTAATTTTTAAGCCTACTTTCATACTTTCGTTGTTTAATTGTGTTAATCAAAATGTGTATAGTAATGCGAATATATTTGAGTACTATACATATATAAATTATTCCAATATTGAAAGTTCGTACTACAGATTTATCTATACGAAACACAATAACTAGATTACTATACACATCCAAAATATGTTTGATTTTTATGTTTTCTTGTATATTTCATGGTTTTAATCAACCGTTTTTACTTATTTTTCAGACATAATATCAAGACGATTTGCCATGGGTGTCAGTCTGTGGACTCTGACCGCCGGTCTCCTAGTTCTGGTAACCGCAGCATCAGACCGCGAACGCTTGGAAACCGCTCACCAAATATTAGCAGAAGTACCTCTAATAGACGGGTGAGTCAGGCCAAAATTATCCTCTAGTTTCTTTTCGTCTGCGTGAGAAATATACTGCCCTCCGATAAACGGCTTATAAGGAAACGTCGGAATTGGCTAATGTGCCCCCATCATCCCCCTTAATTCGTACCTGTACCTGGATGTACTTATGAGCGGACGCAAATAAGGGTCGACCGACCTAAATCACATTTGTACCGGCAGCCGGAAGGGCAAAGGACAAAATTTGCTACCTTGAGCTCGAATCCTCTTTAACCGGTTCCACGGCGAATCCTCTTCTCATTAACATTGTTAGCTGCCATCCTGACATCGAACGCTCGCATCAAGACTTACTTACAAATTAGTTTTCGAACGTGTATATGTACCTCTTAGCAGTTACGTGCTATACAGATGCTGCATAGGCTTCGTTCAGATTATCATTTCTAGAATTACATAGATGACTAAAATTTTGAGGAACTCTTTCTTGGAGGTTTCCAAATTTTTGTAATTTTTTCACGAATTTAATAATATTAGATACACTTTATTGTAACGCACCATTGCATGTAACAAAAAAGCAAATTAACAATTTTCAAATATAATATTATACTACATATACAAAATATTAGAATAAACATAATAAACCGTTCAATTTTGTATATAATATCATCATCATCATTTTCAGCCGTTCACCATCCACTGCTGGGTGAAGGCCTCTCCGATCCTCTTCCATTCCTGTCTGTCTCGAGCAATCTGCATCAACATATTCTTCTCAATTCATCAGCCCATCGTCCACTCGGTCTACTTTGCTTTCCTTCAGATCCTCTCGGATACCATTCCAGTATTTCTCGCGTCCATTTACCATCCATTCTTCTCGCTGTGTGTCCAGTTAAACTTTTTCACACGTTCCGCTATATCTGCCACCTTGGTCATGCTTCTTATCGATCTCTTGTGATATTGAGCATACATCTGTGTGCACTGGATCTTGCGTAACATTCTTGAATTCAGCATCCACGTTTCACATCCATACGTCATAACTGACAGTACGCATTGGTTAAGCATAGCGGGATTTTGGATTTAAAAAATATGTTCATACTATACATATACATACATATATATATATATATATATATATACAGAAAAACCGCTATGAATACATTATGTGCATGTTTTGTGTAGCGGCGGTAATTTGCCAAACGTACAACTGTAATAAAATCGGAAGCGGAAACCGTTAAAAATATCGTATTGCGCCGGGGGTAATGACGCGCGAAACGCGTGCGTCTGTCGAAAGCGCGTATCATACGCACAAAATAAATATACATACATATATGTATGTATACCTACCTATGCATACATACATACATATGTATATAGAGAGTTGTGAGAAAATCGCGCTCTAAGACGACAGGTAATCATTTAATGGGGAAGAAACGCGCGTCGAGCTTCGTGCGCGGATAGAGCGGATAGGATAATCGCCCGTGAAATGCGAAGCTCTCGCCGAAAGGGTTGAACGATGGCGAAAGCACGGGATCACATTTCACCGATGGGAGTTGGGGTGTGGTGGGTGGTTGGATAGGGGTGTGGGGTTGACAGTAATTAATTATGGGGTAGAAGCTTCAGTGCGTGTAAAATAAGCTCGTCGATTCGGCGAAAAATTCGCTGTATAATTTATATTGTAATAATTATTGCAAAGTATGCCCAACGTAACCGTTCAAAAATAGCACCCTTGACTGTATATTATATTGTAATATGAACAGCTGAAATTATCTCGCGTTGTCTCCCCACATTTTCAACTGAAAATTAATGAATAATTTTTTTTCAAACAAATGAATGTACATAGTCTTCCATATATAAATAATTTGATTTGCAGATTTTCTGGAAATTTGTAATATCTTGAAAGCAGCTTATTTTAATTAATAAATAGTAAAGCGAAAGTTGGGCAAAAATATTTTTCATATCAAATGAATATGCAATACTTTAAACACTGTGCTGTAAAAATTATTCAGATACGTATTGTTATGGTTTTCAAGATCTTTGTATTGTTTTGTTTCGAGTTGTTGGGAGGTAAGTTAACCAACAGGTCTTAAAACACATGGATTCAAATCCAATAACAGATTAACCTAGGAATAAAGGATAGGGCGTGCCAATATTTGACAGAACCATCTCACTAATCTTGCCAATGGCGATAATTAACGTCGAAAAAACGGTCGACATACTGGGATCGAACCCTCGACCTCCAAGCAACAAACGCTATAACTCTTACGGCTGAGCTATCGCCTAGTTTATTATATTATAGTCAAAGTATTAAATTATATTATGTACATATTCAATATTGATAAAATTAGTCATTTTTTTAACCTACATATGTACATACATACATACGTAAGTACATCCATTATGAAGATGTTTCAGTTCGATTTTCGTCTTTTGATGGTGAAAATTTTTTTACTTTTCTAATTCTTACCAATGTTAAAAAAAATTGCTATTCCGAATTTGAATAAATCAAATTGTTTTTATCTCGACGTCGCACAAATTTCTCGTATTATTTTACCATCCCGAACCGTAAAGATCTCAAGCTAGAAGCATAAAGAGCACGGGGATAACATTTCATTCCATTTGAGACAGTTAGTTACATTGGCCGTGATATTTAGACAGGTGTAGTTTTAACCGAGAAAACATACAATTTTATTTCACCCGAGCTTGTGACTCAACTCGAATAATTTCCACCGCTATTATGATGATAACTTAGTCATTGCCCGTTGACAGTGTCATCGGGTGGTTACCGTGCTATTCATTTATTTATTAAACGCCTGTTAGGGCTTTTACATATAAAATTTACAAAAAAAATACAAAGAAAAAAAAATCTAATAAAAGAAAGAAATAAAATAAAAGTCGTCGCCTTAGGGACGGAAGATTAATGTTACAAAAATCAATAAATTCGCAGTATTTATTGCCATATCTAATCATTCTGGGGATGGGAAAATGAAGGTAATAATTATTACGTGATATACTATCACAATCTAATAAAAACCTACCTTTAAGCGAAGATTCGAATGAACAAGAATAGGACTATTCGAGAGTTTAATATTTTATATAAAAAAATTACATCGAATATGATTGAGAAGACTATTACTTGATATGTGATATGATATGAGATATGAGAAGACTATTATGATATGAAAAGACTATGTATATTATATATAGAGAAGACTGTATATTATATTAGAAGACTATTACTTAATTTTATCATTTTTAGTTTTGACAGAAGAGAATCGTAACATAAATATTCAGTAGGTTTATTAAAAATAAAGTTTCTCAAAAATTTATATTGTATTTTTTCAATAGAATGAGAATGATTGGCAAATTGAGGTGACCAAACTATAGAACTATATTCTAGTTGTCTTCTAACTAGCGAACAGAATAGAATAGTTATGAGTGTTTGTGTGAGTTAGTGAGGTTATGTAGCGTGTTCGCTTCGTTCAACTTGCGTTGTGTGAGTGATTGAGCGTACGTTTACGTGCCGTGGCGGGTATGTGGGCGTTCCGCGGCTAGGCTACCCAGGCAGCCAGGCAAATTCCTGTGCTACTAATAATAATATATAATTATAGGAATAAAAACTCACAAAAATATTTATTTTAAAGTACATATACATACATACATATATTTATAAATCTGGTATAAAAACAACGCTGCGTTAGATTGATTGTTAACAATTTTTGTTATTTTATATGTAGTTGCGAAACACTATCCGTAGCACACGTCAAATGCTAATAATTATTAATCGGCAATGGTGCACATTGCGTTATTATAACGCGAATTCGCATCGCCCTCGGATATGTGATATTTCCAATGACAGCTGTCATATTTGTGTACCGGCGCGATCCTTCTCAACCTTTTCCTTACCGCGACAAACCTTAAACACGACGTTAATCTATGCAACACACCTGCATGAAAGTAATACTAAAATGTAATAAAAATAGCAGGAGTGACTTAAATAGACTATATTTTTATTCATTAAAATTCTGAGCTTAAAATTGTCGAAATGTAGCAAATGTATATCTACATACAATATGTTATCTATGAACATGTGTCATCAGTGGAGGATTGTCAAATTTTTCGCGACACACCGGTTGAGAACCGCTGAATTCTAATGAATTATGAATTTCGTTACACACACACTCATATGTACGCTTGCATTACCAATTTACATACCGGTTTGCATAATATTGGTTATTGGTTCAAACGGGGAAATAATATCAAATTCGAATTACATAATAGATACGTACTATTACATATATTACACTTCCGTAGATGAATCGCTATGAACGATTGAGGATATTTGATTAATATTATAAAATTAAAAGTCTATCGGTCTGTCTGTCCATCGGGAACGCTCGACATACTTTTATATACACATTAATATTTTTTCTCGCTATTTTTAGTTCACGCTAGTCTAGTTAGTTTATTATTATTGTTGCCAATAATACACACTTTGATGTCAATAATACACACACAATTTGAAATATGCATTGCTCAGTTTGCTCAAAATGCAACATTAATCCTTTTAAAATCAAGCTTATTTATAATTGAACATCTCTGACTAAAAATAGTAGAAGAATATTTTTTTAAACCAATTTACTGATTTGTAGAAAATTATTTATATATCACTATTTTTAAATAACAGATTTAGTTAAACAACTTTGTTTAACGAAAACCAATTCAGTAGATTATCTCGTCTGACAAACTATTCAACGATACTCCCAACGATACTATTCAACGTTTTCAGCCGTTCACCATCCACTGCTGGATGAAGGCCTCATAAATCCTCTTTCGTTCCTGTCTGTCTTGAGCAATCTGCATCCAGTTGACTTCACACATTCTTCTTAATTCATCAGCCCATCGTCCACTCGGTCTACATTGCGTTCTGTCACATCCTCTCGGATACTATTCCAGTATTTCTCGCGTTCATCTACCATCCATTCTTCTCGCTACGTGTTGACTTCAACTTTTTCACACGTTCCGCTATATCTGCCACCTAGGTCATGCTTCTTACCCATGTATTCCTTTTGTACATATACAGGTGTATAAAAAATACTTTATGCATTATATTTATAAAATTTCAGACACAACGATCTTCCGTGGAACCTACGCAAGTTTCTGAGGAACGAGATCAACGACTTCGAACTGAATACCGATTTGACTATGGTGGAACCGTGGTCTAAGTCAAAATATTCGCATACGGATCTGCCCAGACTGCGAGCTGGAATGATGGGAGCTCAGGTAAATCACACTCGTATTTGCAACTATGTATGTATTTGTAGACACTTCAAACTATTCGCATTCGAGTTTCGTGAAAACCTCTCCAATTTTTCCGCACTCGATCGAATGTACCGATAGAGGGTAGGTTTGTGGAGGGTTTGCGGATGAGATTTTCCGTGTAAACATCGTTAATGGAATTCGGCGTGCAGTTTGAATGTTAAGCGCGCCCTTAACGTCGTATTATGTCGCACACGAAAGGGGATTATGGCGGCTGGCTATAAAAAGGAGAAAAAAGAAGAAAAAAGTTATTCGACCACTCGACCCCTTGAACCAAGTGACCCCTCAGATAAGCGTGACAATACACGGGTAAGAACGTCAATGCTATCGACGACTTTTCGAGTGGAAACCGATGCTGTGTTCAAAGTGCTTAGTTTTCCTCCGGGGCGTCGATTGCAACCCCTTCCCACTGCTCTTTTTCTTCGCAAAGAATAAATAATAGAATTCAAAGTATTTCCTCTGGTTCTGCTGAAAAATATTCCGCCTAAAATCAGTTTATCTCAGTTTCTGACACAGGGTGAAACGTTCTAGTATTCAAATAAAAAATATGTTACACTTTCGATGTACACAAAATACTTGTGAGAGTGTTTCTATTGCCTTTGAAACGGTTTTAGATTATTTTTCGTTTTACACTTTTCCGTACTCATCATCATCATCATAATTTTCAGCCGTTCACCATCCACTGCTGGATGAAGGCCTCTCCAATCCTCTTCCGTTCCTGTATGTCTTGAGCAATCTGCATCCACTTGACTCCACACATTCTTCTCAATTCATCAGCCCATCGTCCACTCGGCTTACCTTGCTTTCTTTCACATCCTCTCGGATACCATTCCAGTATTTCTCGCGTCCATCTCCCATCCATTCTTCTCGCTATGTGTCCAGTCCATTGTCACTTCAACTTTTTCCGTATTAACGTTGCGAAAAAATGACTGTACTAGAGTTTAATACAGAGCGCCACATGAAAAGGTTTTTAAATAATTCAATATACTCGTATGAATTGTCGAATCACCTTTAACTCTGACAGATTCGTGACAAAATTTTGTATTTTAATTAAAACAACGACACTTTATCAATACTACGTAAATGGATAAGGTAAAAATCTATCGAATAATCTAGTTGTCAGTTTATTCCATTATATATGTATATACATACATTTGTATGTAGTACATATGTACATATATGACATATGTATATGGGTATGTAAACAGTTTTTCGTTATTTACTCAAAATTAAGAAAAGATTTGTGGCAACTTAAACTATGATAAAATTTAAATAAATATCTGTTTTGTTTATTGAAAAGTTGAAATATAATGTGATAATGCCACTTTAACAATTGAACGTGGATCGTAACGATAGATTGATTATGCAGATTTAAGCGATGGAAGTTATTTGTTTTTTTAATATACCGAAACGTTCAGACTATACGCGAAACGACGAACGTGGAAAAATATACGAGTTAATTAAAAAAAATTGATGAAGCATTAATAAAAACCAACCATTTGTAAATATTCAACAAAAGGGCTTAAAACAAACTTTGTGCGTGAAATTGTTTGAAATCATTCATGACAGCTCTTGCATTGCATTCGCGAAAGCCATCTGTTGCAATATACCTGGAACATGTCAACGAGATTTTTTCACACGACTACGGTATTGTGAAAGACAAACAATTGCACATGTACGAATTCGCAGAACCACTGCACATTAAAAGCTCATCTACGGCACTCTACGACTCGTACCAAAGGGGGTGACATCTGTATGTACGTATGTAAATAGTTTTTTTTTTACCCCAGTTTTTATTTAAAAACTCAAATATATACCTCGCCTCGTATGTCCGCGCGTGTCCCCTTTGTGTCATTCATTCCACCCTTCCCCATAATACGTTCACGGCGGGCACACGGCTAGTCGACACAGCATCACTCATGATACATTCGTGCCGGGCTGGCTCTGTGTGCATGCGTTGTTGCTCGTTAAAACTTTCCCTTTTGCCAAACAGGACGACAACACATCTGGCGTCGTTTTATATATCCTACACGTACGACCGCCATTTCTACAATCCTTCGTACGTTTTGCGACAGTCCTGGCGCGTTCTATAGCGGAAAATAAACGAGCCCTCTTTGAAAATGTTGCCGCAGAACGAAACCGCATTAAGACGAGAACCGATCTCTCCACGCCCTCCCTCTCTCTCTGTATCTCACCCCCTTCAGCACATTTGTTTGTGTCTAGAAGGATATTGTGCCAAATCTATCCAGTTGCGGCTAGGTTATGTAGTTTAGTGGTGGGTGTTGTAATTATGATACTTCAACGATTCGCACAAAGTGGAAAATTTCAATTTGAATGCATTCGGCATTGTTCAAACTGTGCTTTTCGAAAAATTTCAGTGCGAACGAGCCCAAGATGATAACGGCTCTTCAATAAAGCGGAGCAATTGAGTTAAGTTGGTGTAATTCCAGGTATTTGCAATTAACTCGAGTACAGGATTTTCCACTGTAAGCGCTTTTACCTTAAGTAACGACTTTAATGTTCACTTCTATGTAGTGTTGCAACCTAGAAATAATAACGAGCCCACTTATCGTATAATACATAGATACAAAAACAAAAAAAAACTATTTAATTTATCGAAATAATTGGACGGCGCACTTTTGATAATAAAATATTATTTAATATAATAAATTTAACCTTCCGAGTGTCTGGATAATGTTTAATTTAATTTTGCGAAACGGTGCGATGACATTGAAATTGCTTATGTATTATATTATGATAATTTAGCACTATCGACATGGACGATTTATTTATAGCTTGGTGGCATTAAAATGGTCGTTATACATTTATATTCAGCATGAAGCAAAATTTAGGTTGTTGTAAATTTAAATTATGATTAGCCGAACGAATTACGCGCGGTGATTTATAAGCGTGTCTCATTATTTAACGCACTGTCGCATTACTCGTGTGTAATTTACACAAGTAAATGTAAATGTGATTTTTTTATTGATATAAAAATGCCCAAAAATGAAATAGGATAAGAAAGGGAGTTTAATTTGAAAACCTCGCGTCAATCTGCCATCCATTCTTCTTGCTATGTGCCACTTCAACTTTTTCATACATTCCGCTATATCTGCCACTTTGGTCGTGCTTCTTACCCACGTATTCCTCTTACGATCTCTTCTTGTTATACCGAACATACATATTTCCATGCTTCTCTGTGTGCACTGGAACTTACGTAACATTCTTGAATTCGGCATCCACGTTTCACGTCTCCGTATAGAAGGTCAAATTGAGCGTGAATTGAGCGTTTATATAACATTTTTGTTAAATCGGGATTTTCGGAAACAATGCGGAACTCGGAATTAGTCTGTTGAACTCGGGACAGTCTCGCTCAAATCGGAACATTTGGCAACCCTGGTCCAGGGGATCCTCAACAACCGCCTTCAACACCGCTTCTGGAAATACTCCAATCTCCTTCCATCTGCTGCTTTAATTGTCCATGTTCTCACAGCATACAGACAGATCGCCAGAAGTTTTGCCTCCACCACACACCCCTTCTCCTCTGTAGTGCCCAAAAGAGGTCACTCTAGGCCCGTAAGGCCCGTAACGCACTTGGCTGCCTGGCTGCGCAGCCATGGCCGCGGCGCCGACCAGAAAAACGTGCATCCAGTTCAAGCAGCCAAAGGGGCAGCCAAAACGATGAGAACACACTCACAAATGTTCAGCGATAACATTGTAGATACAACATATTTTCAATGCAATATTTAGTTCGTAATCTCGGATCTCGGATCCTTTTGTACTGTATGTACATACATATGTAGATGCAAATAATTCGTTGAAAATAGTTTTATATATGTACATTATTTCAAACGCGCAACATTAGCGAGATTTTTTTTTTAAATATTTTTATCTTATTCGTTGAATTTAGTATAAAATTTATAATGGAATTGGAATTGTTTATTCAGATTTTCAGCTGTTAGTGCGTGCATCGCACAGGCAGCCACATACATTTGCTTTGTTAAATACATCTCGTTTTGGCCGCGGCGGCCAGTGGCTGCCTGTTTGGCTGCTGCGAATCGGAGCCGGTACCTGTGGCCGCGCAGCCAGAGTTTCCTAGCCGCCTCAGTGCGTTGTCAAACAGGCAGCCACATACATTTTCTAACATCGTTGTGGCTGCCGCAGCCAGGCAGCCAAGTGCGTTACGGGCCTAACGGAGAAGGCTCTTGCAAGTAATTATTTTTTAACGCGCACGAGGATCATGGGTACCTATAAAATATATCACTCGTGATAGCTGAACGGCAGCAAAAAAGAAAAAAAGTTAATGAGGCTACCCGGAGGGAGTCCAGTCTGAGGGGGTGACATTCAGAGTGGAGACCCTCCAGTGACGGGTTATTAGTAGGGACATTGGTGCAAAGTTATTACATAAATTGATATATAGACAGATAGAGAAAACTAAATCTCGGTTGCGGTTGTTGCCGTTCTATTCTTCCAAATCCTGGTAAACTGCGACATGGCTCGGATCCACTACCATATTTCTATCAATCGTACAATGATATACGACACAACACACAAAACTACCTATATAACAGCTTTTGATAGTATACTTCAAAATGTCTTTTGCAAAAGTCTAATTTTATTGAATTTATACCGTTTAATTTCAGTTTTGGTCGGCGTTCGTCCCTTGCGCGGCCCAGGACAAGGACGCCGTACAACTGACGCTCGAGCAGATAGACGTCATAAAGCGTCTGGTCGAAAAGTATCCGCAGTATTTCCAGTTCGCCACCTCAGTCAACGGTGAGTTACATATATCATCACCCATTATTTGTGTCAACTTTGATCATTGTCCGAAGCAAATCGGACGAGTAGGTGTCAACGCTAACCGAACTCGAATTATTTCCACATCGCAGATCCATAATTCTCATCCACCGATCGACGAATCATTCACCCACCCACCCCACACCTCTTCCGTCACGACAGATATAATGAATTATTGTTGGGGTGAGGGATACGAAGAACGTATAAAAGGAGTCACGAGCAGACCGAAAGCGCCAAAGCTGGGCTTATGCTTGACTTGACCCGTTCCTCGGTAATTGAATTGGTAACTCGTTGACGCGAGTTAGCGGCAACGGAGCATGCCGCAAATTAATTATATCCAGCCACTTTGTTCCAATGAAAACATTTGTTTTGTCCTTTTGCTTGCGTACACACTGGGCGTGTGTGTGTGTGTTTGAACGATGTTAGGTCTACCTCTAATTCGACAGAGACTAATTCAATCAAATCGACTGGTTGTTAATTGTAAGGTGAGTTCCATTTTTTGTCGCATTGAACGCGGTTAGTATACTATGTAGAGTGAGTCAAACATATTACTTTAATTCATCAATACAATGGTGTGATCTTGTTCTTTGATTTCTTTCTCCACCAGAAGGCAACGGGGAACCGCTGGAGAGTATTTCTCGGTAGAATACTCGTCAAAAGGTGGAGATGTAACGCCCGATCTCAAGTACGCCACGCTAGTGTTTTGTAAAACAAAAAAAAGCATTGACTTTTTCGACTAACGTTAGATTAAATTATTCAATCAGAAAAATAAAAACACTTTTATTGAACAAAAAAAAAGAAACATGCATTGTTTCGTTTACTTGTGTACGGAATTTGTTGGATTAATCGTAACGCTTGTGTTGTTATCGTTAACTGTCACTCAACTTTCATACGATTCTTTTTCATTTCGCATGTTTTTTTTTTGTATCTGAACAATGATAATTATTGACTCGCTTAACTAAATGATTCTTTGGATTGAACAAAGTTGCCTGCGGTGGAAGTTATCGTTTATCAATGCGTAAACAAAAATCGCTCTAAATTTTTTATGTATGTTTACAGCCAGTTTTAGGCTCTAAAAATGATTAATTAACTCAAAAATGAAACTTTATACTTAAACTTTGCGCAACTTAACTTGCGCTGTAAAATAAAGTTAAGTTTTGAGGTTTGTTTCGCGTTGATTTTACGTGTATGTGTGTGGAAGTTTATACGCGAATCGCCGTCACTTAACAACTATGAAGTTCAATTTACACTGTCTGCTGAATTAGTGTAAGGAGGAAGTTATTAATCAAAGGGTTTAGTTGCATTATTAACATTGAAAGCTGATGGTGAATCGTAGTTTTTAGGTTGATTAAAAATTTAGTCATAATTTGCATATTTTTGGAGCTGTATCACATTTAGTGGAAAAATATTTCGCTCAAATGTTGACATATTTACATATATTTGCATATTCGAAAGCTTTTAACGAGATTGTTAATTAAAACGAAGTGAAAAATCGGATCGGCAGATTATTTATAGACTAGCCCTTTGTAGTTTGCAGTCACCTACATATTTATACATACACAATATGTACATACATATGTATAGTGTATTTATATATCAATGCGTATGTATTATAAGTTTAATTAATTTAATTCCCGCTAATACAAATACTTGAGTCTGCATAAGCTATCCATTAAAGAAAATATTTTTGTCAAATAATATTGCCATAATATAGATACCTTACTCCACACGTTAAATATACTCCTGGTACAGAATATTATTTTTTTTAATTTTACATGTCATTTTTCATGCATTTACGAGCGCATTCGCCTGACGAAAGATTACTTATCAAGTCACATACATATGTATATGTACTCCTGGTAGTTAAATAATGCGCATTTCGCAGCTACCCAGAAAGACAGGCAGACGCCTACGCTAATAAATGTATATAGTAATAAGTAGAGACCCGTGTTTTTCGCATTTTGCGATAAATGCTAAAATTGAGGATATATGCGATTTTATGCTAAAATTCTAAAATACATATGCGAATAGATGCTAAAAATCACAAAAATTTATTAAAATTAATTTTTTTTTAAAGAAAAATATTACTAAAACAACGTTGAGACTTGTTTGTATACACTAACTAGCGAACTAATAACTGAAAGTTAAATTCAAATATTATTTTTGAGTTCTTAAAACAGTCGTGTCCATATTGACACGTTGGGTTATGAACACCTGGGTCGGCAATGATGAGTTAAAGAAAAACCCATACGAAAATTGTACCCAAATAAGTTTTTTTACGTGGAGGTAAAAATTGAGATGGTTTTAAAAACCCAAAGTAGTTTTATTGATGGGAAATATCAAAAACTATGCAGAATGCAGAATTATTTAAAAAAAATTGCAAATAAAAATGAGTTCATCGTTTGACTTGAAGCAAGAATCGTTCTTCTTGTCTCGCGATCGGTTTCTTACGTGTAGTCTTGAACTTTTGAAGATTCGTGAACGTGTAAGATTTTTGACTTTTTTGGATTTGGACAGATTAAAAAGGTTAGTATTTATTTACTTAACGAATTTATCATTTTCATAATTTGGTTTAACTATAAAATTCACGAAAATCGACAGTAATTTAATACTAAATTTTATTAAATTATCAATCAATGTTCATAAATTTATTAAAATGTAAAATAATTTTTTTTAGCTTCAGTATGGGGCGTACTAATATTCGTGACAGCAAATCCATATAAAGCCCGCGGAATTTATATAAATTATGCTAACATTTTTAATTTTGTCGAGGAGAGTGGCAGAAAAAAGAATAACTTCGAAAAACATCTGAAATCTATAATTCATCGGAATGGAATTTCAAAACTTACTACGAACAATACCATTCAAGCATTTTTTAAACAACTTGCAGCAAATGTAAAAAGTGGGTTAAAACCTGATATACTGCAATATTGTTACTGGCCACAAAAATTAAATATGAACAGTTTGGTTCTGCTGCAATAAAATCAATTTGGTGTCCTGTAAATAGTGTGGATGCAGAAAGATTTCTTAGTAAATATAATTTAGTGGTAATTGATCGTCATACTAACCAAAAAGAGTCGTCTGTGGAAATAAGTTCCATGCTTAGTTTTAATAAATTTTAAATTAATGTTATATTTTATTTTTTAATTCATGATTTTTGTCTCTGTATTTCTCTATATTGCTATTTCTTAATAATTGTCTACTATTTTTTATTTGTCACGTTAGTTTTAAATTGTTTGTATATAATAAATTGTGTCACAGAGTATTGAAATTGATCTGTATTAAAAAAATATCTAATAAAAAAAATAAATATATTAAAATACTTTATTCGCTACAAAATGCTAAAATCAAACACTTTATTCGCTACAAAATGCTAAAATGACAAATCAAAATGCTAAAATCGATTAAAAATAGTATATGCGAAAAACACGGGTCTCTAGTAATAAGTAATAGGTTAAATTTTCAATAGACAGACAGTACTGAAACTTTTATGCGGAAAAGACGCCAGAGGGGGGAAATCAGCAAAATTGTTTATATGAAACGGGGGACGGGAATTAAATTCGATGAAACGTCGCACTGAAAGGTTTTTTTTTCGACGAATCGGGTAAAAATCTATATGTCGAAACGGTAGGAAGGGATAATTGACGCCCTGAAACGATCGAAAACCGGTCAAAGCCACCGACTCCAGAGGTCCAATCTAAACCCTATCAGAATTTTCCATTTTCTGCCAGTAGCGATTTGCGAGAAAAATCCCAAAAAATATTACGTACGCGTTTGTTATTTTTCGATTTTTCAATCGCGATTCGCGTAAATTAACCGATATCGAATCTTATCCAATATTCATACGAGTTTTACAAGGGTGCTTGTGCGATATTGTTTCGCATTAACCCCGCCGGGAGGGAAACGGGGTGGTTGAGAACAGTTTTGGCATAGTTGAAACGTCCCATCGCCATCATAACATTAATTCTAGAAAGCTGGAAAAAGTTTTGCGCAGTACAAACATAATCCGAACAGGAGAAAGGAAAATCCCGTTGAGGAGGGAAAAAAAAACAACAGTAGATTTTAGGGGTAACGTTGGCACTCGATCAAAGCGGATGGAATTAATATTAAGACGTCCTTACATTATTATTTTTTTCTCTCTCGTTTTGGGTAGCTGGATTCGTCCCAGTGCGTATATGTACATATGTATATAACATATATTTCACAGATTCATAATAACGATAGAAACGTCAAGCTCTGAGCCGGAAGTTGGACAAAAACCTAATTGATGATACGAGATTATATCGCGGACGAACGCGCTCGCGTAATGGATATGCGAAAAATATAGTCGTTGTCGTCGTCGGCGTCGCAGATACATCTTTATTGCTCATTGTTTTTGAAGCGGCAATTATTATTCGCATAGCGTGCACAAAAAAGAAATATGTCACAATACGAAACGAGGTAATGAATAATAATAGGTGATGTGAGCAAGTGCGCGTCGCACACTACCTGCAAAATGAAAATTACATTTTTTATTGCACACTGGAAAATTGAATTTTTTAGTGTCCTATATCATGTTATAGTGAAAATTTTTATTTATACAAACTACTACCTTAATATTTCCCTTCGATTTTACAAATATAAATAGGTGGTCATTAATTGGTTCTTTAATTAGATTCGTTTATACAATTTGGTCCGTAAGTCACTGAAACTATTTTACAGTATATTGTAAAGATTAACAATAAGTGGTTACACAAACTAACAGCGAGCTAAAAATTCAACATACATATGTATATAAAAAGACACTATGCGGTCTAAACATTACCGAACAGAATTTAGACTTGATACATACACTTAAGCATTTGCAATAGACTCCACGAGTTATACCAAATGATGATAGCCTTCAGTAACTTATAAATAATGATAAAATGACGTATTTCGTTAATAAATCGAAATTAAAGCTCTGAAGAATCATTTTTCGTCGACGGTTGACGAGCGCGTCCCCACAATCGACATTTTGTGTGCTGAGGAAAAAGTGTATTGCGCAAACATTTACTCGAAACGATCAAAGTTTGCGAGAGCTTTACGGTTTGTGAAATATGGATCGCAATATCGCGTCCCGTGTACAAAGGAGAGTTGCTTTTTTTTCTTACTTTTTATGCGAAATTTGTTCAGGTGTGAAATCGCCATTACAGGGAGACCGTTCGATTCGATGGATCAGGATATTACCTGTCGAGCGCACGCGTCTCACGGATGCGCAACGGTTATTTTCCAAATATATCATCTAAGAAAATGGGAAATTTAAGGAATTACGCATAGTTTTGTTGGGACAGTTTTCAAATCCCCTCTCGTTCCAATCCACCCCCATTTTTATCTCCACTTTATCGTCTGAAACGCGATATATCCATCGTCCAATAATGGTCTAGCACGGACCACATTATAAACGCTGGAAATATTGACGCCGTGTATGAAAAGCGATATGTGACACGTCCAGCGGTGCTAAAATTTCGTTTTTAAAAGTGCTCTCAATATCATATTGCACGTATCCAATTTTCCTCGAAAGTGCATTCCAATAAAGTGTGATAAATGTCTTTCAAACGCAATTCAATTTTGGATCTTATTTTAGTTTCGCAACTTTATTCCTATCGTCGTTTCGCATACACAATTGCTTATATCGTGCGATTATATTCCTGGGCTATATTTATTCATAGACTACATCTTGCGATGAACCTAATGAATACAATTGCATATATGTATGTACATACATACATACATACATATGTATGTATTTCAAGTTCCTAGACTTCTCGAGTATTAGTTGTTTCGAGTGTTTAGTTGAATAAAGAACTTTGGAATCATTTGCAACTTACTTAATGTTTTCATTCAATAGCAAAACTTCCGTTCCCTTTTTCTTGTCAGCTTTTCGAGATATTATTAAATAAAACGACTCATATAATAAATAAATTCGGATATTTTAAAATTATAGGTAATTATGTAAATTCTCTGCAATTTATTGTAAAAAAAAAAATGAAATACCTTTGATTTGCCAGGGAGTACTTTCTTTACCCGAGAATCCCACGGAGACTTTGGTTATTTCGCTCCGACTCCTCCGACGTTTGTTTGACTAACTTTGAAATGTACGCACATATTTAGAAAAGAAAAATAATCGGCTCGACGCACAAAGGTTCTCTTGATTTTAGCAGAAGCCTCCAGACGACGCTGGCATAGCACGTATATAATAAAACATTATTTCATCTCAATAGCTGCTGAAGTCAATTTTCCTATCGGCTTTCGGCTCTCCATTCAATTCGAGGTTCACTTTTGTAGCGAGAGGACGAACGAACGGGTCCGCGTATAAATTCCTAATAAATCATGCGTTTAGGCGCACAAGTTTGATGTATTCGATTGTTGTTATATTGAAATAAATCGAGCGGGCCCCGTTGTTAATATATGACTTGGTAGATTTGCGGCATAAACTTTGTACGCCATTTGAATAAAATATATCCGTTTCGGGTTACGGTGACATGTGTGCAATTCACGAGATAGGACACATTTTTTCCACCCAAACCCACTTCTTCGAGTTTTCTCCTCCTTTGAGAGGGGAGAGTGGGGCAAGAGGAGAATCTCTGTGTAGTCTACACAAATATATCCGACTTCTGAACATGTCTGAAGATCTGGAGCGGCAATTTATTTCGTAAGTAAGCGGCGGAGTCGCGTAGCTTTTATGGGCTTAGGCTATATTGCCCGTGATCCTGTATAATATCTATTTATAAAAGGGAACCCTTCCCTCGCCCAACAGCCGCCACTCTGTTCTAAGCCGCTTATGCAAACTTCTGCGATCTCTCTTCTTTTATTTTATTTTTTTTCCCGTGCTTCTCTTTTAGATATGAATCGGTGTGTTACATTAAAATTTCGACAAAGCTTCCCTCCTTTCCTTCCGAAACGAACAAATATGTATATACATATATACCTATGTATGTATGTATAAAAAAAATCCGCTTCCTATACCTCTTAAAGGTAAATCCAGCTAAAAGCATGAACGTGTATACATTTTCAAGCGAGTTTCTCATATTATTTATAATACAGTTCCAAACGTTCAGCGCGAAAACGAACCAAGTCTTAAGAAGTAAATAAAGAAATTAAGAAAAAGTTCTTAAATAAATTTAGTTGAAACTGAGACAATTACGATAAGCTTAACTCAGAAGTGACATAGCAAAAATCCGTTCATATACATATATACATATGTATATACATATATGTACATATACAATATATTGTATTTGGTGAATTGCCGTTTTTGATAATCATGCAATATAAATGCATTCGTCAGTTGAAACGTAATTTGAAAACTCTCTGTTAATTTATTTTGCACGTGTGTTTCGTTTAATTTGCACTATTTATTTATTTTTGATACAAATAAATTGAAATAAACACAGGTAAAAACAGTGCTACATTTTCATTTCGATGGATAGTTTTGCTGAACGGTATGTTTTCCAGCAGACGACAAACGATATTTATCGTCCCTTTTTCATTTACCCGGTTGATATAAATTGCAGTGTTGTTTATTTGACAGATATGTAGATAAAAGTCGATATCGTAAAGATAGGCCTAATTTCGAGTACACACATAATTTCGCCTTCCAAGTAAACGGAAAGAGCTCACTTTGTTCTTGTGGTTTATATTTTATGTTTTTGTTTGTGTTGAATTTTTTCTTTCATAAACAAGTAAATATTCATTTTTGCGTCCGCAAATGTGGGTCAATGATGAAAAAATGAACGTATTTCGAGTGTTCCGTTATAAATTTTAGTCAGTGGCAACCGTCCGCTTCGCCCACGCGCCGCTTTGCCTCTGTTCGCCGCTAAACGAGAATAGCTAAAGGAATGGAAGCAAAAGGAAAAGGAAAAGCGAAAAAACCGTTAGGAAAAAGGCAAATAAACAGACGAAGACGAAGCAGGGGAGCGCGGCCAAGACGAAATGAAAAAATACTTTCAGGCAAACTTTTCACCGCCAAGAAACACTAATAACCGGAGTGTAATGGAGAACAGGCCGTCGACACTCCCCTTCACCTTCTTTCTCCCTTCCATATTCACCTCCAGAGTGCGCATTAAAACAAAGAGGCGTCTTTTCCTCTTCATTTAAATTTTTCATTTCAGTCTCATCCCTCCCATCTCGCCACGCACCATATCACAAAAGCACCGCTTCTCATCCCCCACACCCTTCTCTCCCCCATCACTGTCACCGATATCGCAAAGGTGAGTGGCAATTTACAGGTGAAATGGATGGTGATATACGTCAAAATTACCCTGAAAATCTTTCAGATAATACAGGCTATAATTATTATAGTACTTTATCTAATTTCATTCGAAAATTCAGATCTGTACGTGTGTGTGTGTGAGTTAGGCTCTAAGTATAAGTACTCCAGTCCATTTTATCTTAAAAATATTTACGAACATACTGCTCTCGACTAAATCTTAACGGTGTGGATAGAAATCATATCCGAAAGAAATGGATGCAAAAAAGCGAGAAGTTTTTCTGTTGTGTGGGAAGCGTTAAGTAAATTGAAAAACTTTAGCTCGGTACAACTTGAAATGATAAAAGTGAATTTATACGGTTGAAAATAAAATGTTATTGTTTAAGTCGCGTGATGTTCAACGAGAATTCCTAGCACGTTTAAACGATAGCTTTATAAATCGAGCAGGCATTGTGGTATTTGTGACAGTTTACCCTTGTGTCGCGCTTTATTAATTGGTTTTCGCGCAATCGATCGATGAAAAAGCGACCAACCGGAATTTATTAATAATAAATGGCAAACATTGTTTATCGGTAATACAGGGTGGCGAATGGGTCGATTGGCGACTTTGCTTCGGTCTCACCACTGAATGTCATAATGTCATGATATAATCATTTTCTCAGTACAATAATATTGTGTAAGCTCTTAACTTTTTTACTTGATCCATATTTTTGCTGGAAATATAATATTGTGCGGTAAATTACCCTTGTTTGACACTTGCGAATTTTTTCCAGCTTTACATTTATATCGATATTCAATTAACCGCTCTCTTAATTTTATCTTTTAGGGCTTAAAAAGGTTTGCCGCAAACTTTTCATTTTAGGTAGTCTAAAAGAAAAATGTCTGTGGCGGTTTAAATCGGGTGATTTTGAAGGGCATCTCAATCTCAAAATTATTCTACTGGCTTGCCTCTAATTAGAAGAACGTCAGAAGATGTGACAGCAAGAAATAATTGTCAATCACACGTACAAACGTATGTAGGTATATATGTATATTGTGTGCCATTTACTGCTAAAACCCGCCCTTAATTATCTTTTAAAATATAAGGACCAATCTTACTGCGCTCAGTTGGCTACTCCATCTGACATCCCCTACTGTCTCAGTGTCTTCTAATTATACCACCAGTTTCTAAATGACATCTCCAAAAAAAAAAAATCCGTCGAAATTCTCGTTGCACCTGCACAATGTTGCAAAACTTGGAAAGTTTCGCGAGCGGCAAAGTGGTGAAAATTTACCACACACGGTGTAAAAAACAGCTAAGGAGTTATACATACATTATTATTTTACTACAGACTGTGTGTGTTTTATTATGATTTGTAATTGTGAGAGCAAAATAAATCCGCTTTGTCATAAAGTGTGTGAAATTATAGTAATAATATAACATTCTCGCGAGTGCAATCAATCGAAATTATTTAATAGGTACAAAACTTACACACGTATGATAGATTATGTTGGTGTTGTGTGTGTTATTTTAACCGTGCCGAATAATTTATGTTGTACGTATTGGGTCTAGTATAATGATGGATGAACCCGGTCCGGTTCAAAGTCAGACTAAATATAGTTGTATATGTATGTATGTATGTATGTATATAAAACGAGTCGAAAAATTCCAGATAAATACGGTGAGCTTTCAGCAGCTTCTCAAACCTCGGACAATAGCCCGAGGTGGGGTCAGCCTGGAACTATGGGATGTGTGAAGAAAAGATTATCCCTTAATCCCCGAAGGGTATCACGTTTTATTTTAATGGGGTGCTCACCGGGAACTAACAACATACATCATCATCCCTCTCGGCGCAGACGGCTCGCTCTCGAATTTTCCCGGTCTTTTCCACTGTTTTCCTTTATATGTATACCTGTGTGTATATCTGTGTACGTACCCACCCGCACAAAAACACACACACACGTGCAAAAATTCACTTAAAAGCGGACAGACTCGATGCGAACCTTTTTAGATTTAGTATTTTTCACTTTTATTAATATAATAAAATGTCAGACTTGAATGCTTATGAAGGTTTTTAAATTAGCATTGTCAGAAGTAAAAACATTTACAGTGGATCATTAAAATCAAACAACTTCGCATTACGATTTTTTTTAATTTTTTCACAGTTCGACAGCTACATAAAATTGTATCAATGTAAAGCAAA
Source organism: Parapsyche elsis (assembly GCA_022651745.1). Lineage (NCBI taxonomy): Eukaryota > Metazoa > Arthropoda > Insecta > Trichoptera > Hydropsychidae > Parapsyche > Parapsyche elsis. The sequence goes on from JAGVSN010000019.1 coordinate 71,627, forward strand.
TACTTCAGTGTAGCGAGAAGTATACGTTTTTCCTCGATTATTCAATCATACTAGCGCATGTAATGAACGCATTTTTTACTTTATCCACATTGGATAAAGTGCCGATTTTAACAATTCATAAGAAACTTTCACATCATTTTGAGTTTTGCTGAAAGCTGAAATTTTGCATATTACGTTTAAAATAATATAATTTTTAAATATTTTTTTCCCAATAGGAACTACATATGTATGTACATATATACATAGTACTTTTCCTATTTGGTTTTCGATGTTTTTTTAGTTTAGTTTAGTAAGCTGAAATATCATACCTACGTATAGTTTTCGCGTAAACGTAAGATATATGTATGTATGTAGTATGATTTTAGTCAAAATCCACCAATCGCAAGTGGATGTTAACTCTTGGGCGCAATTTTGTTTTTTAAATATTTTTCAGCCTTTTAAATATTTTGTAATCACATAATATTATTATATTGCAATCCTTACATTAATACCAAGTTGAAAAAAAATATCATAAAAATCAGTCTACCGGAAGTGGGACTTCTTTCTCGTAGAATAGCCAAAAATAGTTCTAATAAGAAATGGCTTAATATTTTGCAAACTACTTATTGTATGGAGCTCAAATTTGATATACATACATAAATGTTATGTATATATTTTAAAAGATACGATTTTTCGTTTATTTTTTTCAGGCCTTTAAATATTTTATATCTTCATTTTAATTCTTATGGCAATATCTACATACTTAAAAATAAATAAATCATCAAAATCAGTTAACCGAAAGTAGGACTATTTTCTTGTGGAAAAGTCAAAAAGTATGTTACTATGCCATATATCCGAAACTACGAAACTCATTGCGATGAAAATTCGTATTTATAGTTTTCATGTCAAATGTAAGAGTTGATAAGGTTTTGGTTAAAATCTGCCAACCGGAAATGATAGTTGACTATTATATTTTTAATCTTCATGAAATTTTAAAATTATAATACTCATAACATTTATGAGTTATACATAAAAGAATATCATCGAAATCGGTTTACTGGGCGGTTCACACATTACATACCTATGTACATACTTCTGCTTGGACACACCAATGGGAAAAATTTGTTTTTGACTTTTTCAGTTTAAAATAATAATTTCGTTACCATTTGTATTCCTCAAATACATATATGCATGGATAAAGTCATGGGTCGGCCACACCCGATGTTTTTTTTATAATTCTCACGAGGACTTGGCTCTCTTTATCATCATAGGATCCATACAAGATGTATACATTTATACATATAAACACGTTCCTTTTTCCTCTCCGATTCCTATCTCCCTTTCTTCACTTCGCCACCTGAATAAAAAAAAGTAAAAAGGCCTTGGCCGAGGAAAAACAACGCCTCGGGTAATTTATGTCACAGGCGTGTGTGCGTGCATTTATATATATATATATATATATATATATATATACACAGACACATAGACGTGAGTGGGTATATATGTATGTATGTGTGTGCACGTGGACAAAAACCGTTCAATTCATATGATATGTCCGTTCCCATATTAACGGGCAAAACCCACAACACGTGCCGGCCACACTACTGGAGCAGTTTCTGCAAAAGTAATGGGGGTCGCCGTTTGTCTGCATTAAGCTATGACCAAATAAAAGACGTTGAGGCAGCTCGTTATGCGTTGCACATTATTGCAATTCCGCTTTGTTACTGTTGGCTTTGATTTTGGACTGTTTATTCGACGTTAACCGTTGTGGAAAATAAATAAACCGTGACGTGTCGTTGCTGAAGGATTAGGTATAGGTGCGGAAAATTTATTTTGAAAAAATCCTATTTAATTTCCCATGACGTATCGTTGTTCTCTAGAGTCTAGCGAATATGAACACGAAAAAGAAAAGTCTCGTTTCTTTACGGTGACACTGTTCGTAAGCCTCCGAGGGAGTGCCCAAAATACAACGCGATATTACCCGAGAAACGACCGACCGTTAGGCAATATGAGAATTAAAATTCTACTCGGGAAATATATTTAAGGTGTGAAAGTCGAGAGTTCCTTCCGGACGCGGTGGAGCCTCTCGAATATGGAATTTTCCTGAAAATCCGTGAACGTAACCCACTTATTGGATCCATATCTCATCGTATGTTATTCTCTTTGGACACGAAAGTTGGTACCGTTTTCATTTTAAATCGAATTTTTCACATTCGTGATGTATGGTTTTATTTTTCGCATCGTTGGTGTTGAAAAATTCCATCGTTTTTAATTAAAGTATATCGAGGTTTGGTGATGTTGTTGAATCAAAATTTTACACGTACTTTATAAATATACATATGTAGTTTATGTACTATCTCAAATAACAAAATACAAAAAATAGAAACGGAATCTGAATGACCAAACTTGATGTTGACCGCTTCAGTTATAACTTAATGATCACAAAGACACCGACACACAGACACAATGTTTATTTACAAAAGAAAATAGGCTTGGATCATTTACTTTTGTAGCGTTAACAGTTAGCTCTATATGGTTTTAAAATGTGATATATTTATATTCACGTGTTATTCATAATACAATCGAATCTCATCCATCTACTACGTATATGGATAAATTAAAAGGTAATACAAAAAATTACAAACAAAACGAAAGTTTGTGTAGGCTACAACCATTTTCATGTATGAAATTTTATTTTATGGCTCATCCACTAGGCTTTTTTCGATGAGGTGTACCGGTATAAAGAATTACCATCGGACATTTATTTGTCCAAGTCAATGAAGTGAAAACGCACGACAAGCCGGTGGGGAAAAATCAGTCCACTTAATTCGGTTAGACCGTTGTGTATGTGTTGGTCAAGGGAAAACTCTCTTGCGCTGGGAAAAGCTCCGAAATCTCCGGGCAGACGCGGCGGCAATAACGGAAATGGGATCATTTACAATGGCGAGAGATAATTAAGGGGATCCACCGAAGCGGCCTTCTTGTACGTAAATAGAGACGTTCCGGTTTTATTCGAACCCCATTACGACCCGTTCGTGCCGGCTTTATTAGCAGTTTTCATTAGAATTACGTTATATTATTGTATCGCGCTAAACATTCATGACCTCTCATATGCGGTGTCAACTCCCCTTAATTTGAAAGCTTTCCGCCTCTAAACCATAATTGTACAGCGTGTGCTGAAGCTCAGACATACATTAGAGTAATGGTCGATCATTGTTTAATTTTTGTATAATATAAGTAGTCATTCATCATTCGCGTTCAATTGTGTAACAAATTATAATCACAAAAGCTTTGAATGAAGGTGTAAAATTAATTAAGCAAGACATCTACTTTTCATATATGATGAAAATCTTACGATATTACAATAATACTATTTAGAAGATGCAATGTTGGAAAAGTCAATAGCAGTTAAATTACATGTTTGTTAAAAATAATATAAAAGCACTGTGTATTTATTATTCGGTTGTGATGATTTAATGGTGTGGCGTCTTCAGTGAATCGAATTTCCTCCAAGTTAAATTTAATATTTAATTTCATAAGAAACTTCTGGAAAGGGGTGTATAATTTCTCGTTTCATCGTTGGATTGATGTAAAACTTTGCTCAACGTTTCAAAGAATTGAATAAGATTTCAATGCGGTCGAATAATAAGCACAGATATCACATTATCATAGTAATGAACAATGGAATATTTGTCACGTGTTTTGTTCATTTGAACAACTTTTCAAAAAATACGCATACTTACTACATACATAACTTGCCGATAGATTCGTATTGACTCGAGTGTACATTTTTAATACTTTCTTATTCAAAAACAAAAATATTTATTCTTGGCGTTCGTGTGCTTCTTTTATTCTATATACATATGTATACATATATATATATATATATATATATATATATTTGTATTCGCAATTTTTCCACCGACATCCTCAGGATGTATATTGTATAATGCATAACTTGTGTCTGGGTAATAAGCGATACATCCCTGTCAACTGTCAGTGCGCCCCTCATAAACGGGGAAAAACGCCAGCAAATGTTTTCCCCCGGTGTTGTTATTTTTTTTTGATTTTATAAAGCTTGCGTATAAACAATGACAGCTTGTCGAAACAAAACAAAGAAAAAAAAAAACATTTATATTCATAAACGCAATTCTGCGAAAATGCTATAGAATGTGTGATAAATATATTGCGTGATAAACGCTATCAAATCTGTGCAACAAACTAATATTTGAAACGCTCGGTAGAAAAGCGACTGTTGTTACTTTATCCATAACGGATACATCAAGTACATATTGCGATCGTGCGAAAATTCGACCTTGAGATTTTGACTGATTTGTATCGGGTATCGTTCGGTGATTACGCTTTTGTGATTTATTTTGTTGTTAGGGTGCATTTTTAGAACAAATATGAAAAAAATTACTTTTTAATGATCGAATAAACGATAGATAGAACGATAATAAACGATAGACACGAACACCTTTTTCCATTGAACGTCTATTTGAACGAACACTACGTACTATGAATAAAAAGACATATCTATCCAAATTTCACCGTATGAAATATGGTTCTAAAATATATGCTTGTACTTAATGCACTTTACAAATAATTTATAGTATGTATGTTCCGCATTATACCCATCTAAAATATTATATACATACATATATCTTTTAGTGTGTGTCTGGTTTAATGTTTAAGGAAAGTAGCACAAGAGAAGTTTCAGCTGCTGGCGATTGCAGAGCTTTCATAATTTTGCCCGCCGTAATTACTCATGAGTCGGCGAACTTATGTGGGAAAAGTTGTGTGAAGTGCTCCCCTGTAAGTACCTACTGCATATAAATACATTTGTCTTGTGGATGAGCATATGTATGTATGTAGTACATAGTCGACGGAAAACATGCGACAATTGTATACCACTAAGGCGCTCACCGTCTCTTTTATGGTAATTATTGTTCAAGAATAACTTTAAACTTTCTCGGAAATTCGAGTGATGGCAACATCCCCCTCCCCTTCCCATTATTTCTCTCTCTTTCTCTACCACTGACACGTGTTCAAGTTTTTATCTCAGCTATGCAAACACAAGGCAGCTCGGAAAATAATACACAGGGGAGCGGTTATAAACAATCAAAAGTTAAGACGGTCGGTCTATTATCTGATTGGAAAGTTGGAAGTTTTTGTCGAAAGTTTGATTTTGTAGACGGAATGCCGTTTTATTTTGCGTGAAAATTTTAACTCAAAGGTCTAAAAATCGCGAGTCAATTAACTGATGTTAATTGACAATTAACTGATTTATTCAGCACAACTGTGATTTCGTTTTTATTATACGAAATAGATTGTTTGGTTTTTAAACTACATACATACATACATATGTTTACATATAAAAGCTTCAAGCGTTTTCGTGTAAAATTTGATATTTTTTCCGTAACTCATAATGATAGGTGTCACGTAACTAACCTTCAAATGTGTGATGAAAGCTCGATAAACTGTCTTTTACAGCTCCATTGTTAATAAGTCTTCCGAAAATTAAAGTTCTAGTATGAAATAATAACCCATATTCTTAATCCGATGAAGCACATCTCAATTTCGACAAAACTTTCACCATATATGTATAGGTACATATGTACATAGTCAATAGCAACGTTCTCGTCCATTTTATTCATTTATAATACAAGTCATTTTAGATTTGACGAAAAAGGGTACTTTCTGTTGACATATCTTTTTATTTGACATCTCCAATTCACCTACGCATAAAAAACTAATTTTTTTGCAGGTTAAAATAAAAATATACCGTTTTATTTCCGTGTATACACCGTCAGCCGAAAATTGTCGGTGGATTTAAGAATAATAGACCGTTTTTTTTTTGACAACGGTTCCATTGAAACGAGAGATCCTTGTCCTTTACAGCTTCCAATTGCTTCAGTAACTCGATTTGACTCGGGTTTTCTCCTTTTATCAGACCAGAATCGTATACAAAACGAAGTCACTAGACACGACATCATTCTATGCCATTTTTCCACCCGTGAAAGGAGGCAGCTATGGGTATCTCGTAACTCATCGCCGTGCATCTGGGTCAGGAGCACACCGACCCTCCCTTACCCCACATTTTCAGCCCTCATTTGGGTCATTTGTCGCACCCTAAGTGGTGACCATAGCACAGTAGCTCACAATCCCTGAAATTACCCCTAGGGGTGGTAAGGGGTTGGTTGTAGCGGTGGTTACTAACAGAGACCCTCGTGACCACCGACGCTCTCTCAACACCATGCAAACCACGTGACCATGGTAGGGGTTCTTATCCGCAACATGCCACCCACTTCAACCCCCTTTACATATTTAGACTGATTCGAGTTTCGAGATTTAAACCAATTATCGTGTGTAAATTATCGGTTTAAGTACTGGCGCCGGATTTTGCCGGTGTAATTAAAGTTTGCATATACGTAATTTATTTATTTATTTATTTACAAACATAACCTGCATGACATTACAGCTAAATATAGTATAGTTGTATGAATATATAGTATAGTTGTATGAATTTGCTTTCGCGATTGAAAACCAAACGTAAAACTTGTTTAGGGAATTATTACTTTTTTCTAATCTAGACATTAAATATGTAAGTGACGTTTTCATTCTGAATTCATATAAATTTAGCCTCGTTTAGTTTTAAACAACCGCAAGCGATATTGAATATCGAATCATCTTTTTGTTATATCGTGTAAAATCGATCAAAGTGAGTGTCCATAATTATGTCACATCCAATTTGAATAAAAAAAAAGTCCGTTCTTTTATTTTCCGCTTCGTGAAAATTTCGGCAAATTTATGCGCAACAGTCTGCAGTTAAAAGGTTAAATATTACGGATATTAAGTGCGCATTATGTACCGTCATAATCCGCCCCTACAAGTTGCGAGGCTTAAACGGAAAAGGCGAACGTCCCACGTGTACCGTGAGGCTGCCCGGGGCGATTTTCACATCAGCCGTGACCCACTTGTCCAAATGGAAAACTTCGCTTTTCTCAGGCGCAATTTTTAAAATTTTTAAAATTTTACCGTCAATTGCAGCAATATCGTCAAGTTTGCGAATTTTCGGTGCGACACAATCAGCGTTCTGTCTGGGATTTTTTTTATTTTTCTTATCGTAATGGAACAGTCAAGGGCGCCAAGTGTCGCCAAACTTCGGTCGCGCACCAAACGGAACACATCTCACTATTCCAAATTTTTAAAAACACAAAGATTCACTCATGAACTCCATATATTGTCTTAGCAGGCATTGACACCCATAAATAAATAAAATCTGCAAACTTTGGTCATGATTTCATCATCATCATTTTCAGCCGTTTACCATCCACTGCTGAATGAAGTCCTCTCCAACACTTACTTGCTTTCATTCACATCCTCTCGGATACCATTCAAGTATTACTCGCGTCCATCTTTCCATGCTTCTCTGTGGGCACTGGATCTTACGAAACATTCTTGAATTTATGCAGCATCCACATTTCACATCCGTACGTCATAACTGTCATTGCGCATTGGTCGTATGCCTTGTTTTTTAAGCAAAGTTGGATGTTGGATATAAAAATTCTTCCAATAGCGCTCAACTCGGAGGTCATACATATGTACATACTCTGAGATTCATAAAAGACAAATCTAACAAAATTGTCAGACACTCATTCTTTTCAAATAGTGGTTAAAGTTTGGAGCCGCCTCCCAAATCAGCTAGTCGTCATCATCATAATTTTCATTCGTTTAATATCTACCATCGACTGCTGGATGAAGATCTCTCCAATCGTCTGCATCCACTTGACTCCACACATTCTTTTCAATTCATCAGCCCATATTTCACTCGGTCTACCTTGCTTTGTTTCACATCCTCTCGGATACAATTCCAGTATTTGTCAGAGTCCATCTGCCATCCATTCTTCTCACCATGTGTCCCCGGCCCATTGCCACTTCAACTTTGTCACTTTGGTCACACTGCTCACCCACGTATTCCTCGATCTTGATTTATTAAATGGCATATGTTAAGCCTTTTCGAATCTATAAATATAATGTTGCTTAAAAAAGAAGGCATACGACCAATGCGTACTGCCAGTTATGACGTATGGATGTGAAACTTGGACGCTAAATTCAAGAATGCTACGAAAGATCCAGTTCACACAGAAAAGCATGGAAAGATGTATGCTTGGCATAACAAGAAGAGATCGCAAAAGAAATACATGGGTAAGAAGTATGACCAAAGTGGCAGATATACATAGCAGTACGGGTGAAAAAGTTGAAGTGGCAATGGGCTGGACACATAGCAAGAAGAATGGATGGCAGATGGACGCGAGAAGTACTGGAATGGTATCCGAGAGGATGTGAGAGAAAGCAAGGTAGACCGAGTGGAAAATGGGCTGATGAATTGAGAAGAATGTGTGGAGTCAAATGGATGCAGATTGCTCAAGACAGACAAGAATGGAAGAATGATGATGATGATGATGAAGTATAATGTGGTTAGTATGGTTAGGTTAGTGAACTAATCGTGGTTCAATAAGCACCAATACGTTTCTGTATATGTAAGTTTGTGAGGGTGATGTTCATTGTAACTGGCGGTGGCGGTTCAAAAGTAAAAGAACAATCCAATTGCAAAAAAGAATGATCGATGATAGCGCGTTCGCACGGAAACGTAGTAAAAGTAAATTTGCTTTTAAGTTTTGAAATAAAAAAAAAAAACTATGACATCACCTGTGTACAAATTGAACATTCGAGTGATTTATCGCGATCGGTTTCATTGTTCGGGCGCAAGTTTTCCGAGTGTTTCCCGCCTTACTTCGTGAATTATTAATTAAGTCGGACGGCGGGCCGGGTGCAAATCATTCGTCCTCGCACACTCGGCCCGCTAAGTGAATAATGGTCGCAAAACGCCGGCAGTGAAGGGGTTAAGTCCCCGTCGGTATTTTTCGCCCCGCTGCCAAACGCCCGCGGTCGAGCTTTCGCTCTGACGCCGATTTTTGGCAGTTTTCCACTCACACCGGCCGCCCCCACCACCACAATAATAAATTTTCCACGAGAAAAGGCTTTGCAAAGACGCTTAAGGGGTATAGAATGGGAATAGAGGGGAGCTTTCGGGGAGGGGGTGAGGCGACAGAGTGGAGGTTTTTACAAAGGAAACCTTCCGGGCGGCTGATCTGCGGAAAGGGCTCGAGAGCTTTAATTAAAAATTTTACACCCCTCGCGACCTCGACGGTGAGTGGGTCAAATTTCGGCGCGAAAGCTCCGAAAAGCTTTCAAACCCGTTGACCGCCAGCGGCGCCTTATTAAAATTTTCATCCTCCGAGAGCGAATTAGGCGGTCGGTTCATATTTCGCCGACCACCAACCGTGTGGCGTTTTATTTAACTCCATCTTTATTTGTCTTAAGGCACCCGCACACCGCTACGAAATCGCGTATGAAAACCTAGCGAATTTCGCGAGTCTACCGGCCTGCGCAAGCGTCGGTTTCTGTCACTCTGACATAAGCTATCAAACTATCATCTGTCACCTCGCATTCGGAACGTTTGTATTTCACTCGCGATTCTCAAGTCAGAGCTATGTATTTACATACAACTCAAGTCAAGTCAGAGTTACTTACATACAACTTTTCCACAAACGTCATCGAAATCGGCGAAATCGCCGGAATTCGGCGGCAAACCGTCTTGGTATAGACGCGTATTCAGTTATTCTATTCTCTCATTAATGCCACACACGCGCATCTAACTTTATTGCGAATTTGTTTCAATTCAATTAATAATCGATTGTTTTTGCACTACTTTTCGTAATATATCTATTATTACAGCTATAAAAAAAAAACAAATATATAATGGACGTACATAATCGCCCCCGTCACCCCCTACGCCCGTTTCAAGGCAAACTAAAGCTTTCACCACGTGGTTATGCCCGAATATTTAGCGGTTAAAGCCAACTTTACTATCACGCGCTCTGTTTGCTGTCACGCGGCAAACCTAGCGAAATTCTCTAGGTTTTCATACGCGATTTCGTAGCGGTGTGCTGGAGCCTTCACTCTCTCTCTATTTCGCTCTCCGCCTCTAGTTTGTTTACTTGAATAATTTGAATTTTTCGACAAGTATAAAACGTGTCCCGTCTCTAATATAAAATTCACAAAGAGGTCGTGCTCTCGAGTACGGAAGCACATGTTGTACGGACCATTAGGTGTCTCTCGCAAGCTTAATACGATCAAGCCTGCGATCAGTATCTTGTTGCTTTTGATCCACTCCTTTCACCCATGCCACATCGCTACGTACGGATCACCTACGCAATGATGGCTCTTAGATAATGCAAAATTGTTACATAATATGAAAAATATAAATTTGCGACTCGATTATAACAGAGCCAAGGTCTAAGCTTGCGGTGAATCGTGTTATATACATACATATGTACATATATATATCAAATAAATGTCCACTTTAACAAACAGAGTGTCAAAATTTCGCTGTATTGGAATAAATTATTTAGAAAAAAATGGTAAATGTCAAAGAATGTAAAATATTTTATAACATGCAAAATATGTTTTCAAAAAATATTAAATGTTAATTTTATTCAAATTTACAAAGGTATATCTCAAATCTAGTAATTTTGTCATTGATCCGTTATAAGCACGTTAAATTACCCAGGCATTAAAAATTGATCGTTTAAACTTTAAACTTAAAATTTTTACGCTTACGTCAATCGATAGAAGCATGAATTTGTATGGCACTTGAGAGCAATTCCTGTGCTTCAAATATAATAAATAACCCATAAAGAAAAAAAAAAAATACATAGCAAATTCTTACTTGTAAATATCGATAAAAGGCTTTCAGTATACTTAACTTTATCGACGTTTGCGAAAACGTGAGTTGTAATAAAATTCGACGAGAAACGTCTCAATCTTAATTTTAACGACTCGATAATAATCAACAATGGGAAATAAAAACGAACGTGACTTTTCACAATGCGGGGGCGGAATGGGGTGGTTTCCGAGGCTTACAGGGGAAAGGGTAAGCACCTAAGAAGGGGGGAAAGGGGGATGAGGGGAGGGTGAAGGAAATTACTTTCGCTAAGGATATTTAGCTCCTTTCTGCCGGCGATCCTACTTAGAATTCGTTCCGTTCCTTCCGCAGATTCTATTAACTTTGCTTCTTTGAAGATGAACGAAGAAAAAAATGGTCGTTTTTCACGGGACGATCGACGGCACACAGATTACGCGGATAATCAATCCAATCAGGTCTAACTGGTGTTCCAAATTGCCTCAAGATAAATAGTCTAAGATTAATCTACCCTTTGCTTTTCTCTATTATGCTTCGGTCAATTTTTCATGCAAACGACCATTCACTCCTAGCCTAAACCACAAAGCTGAAATAATTAACAATATTCAAATCCATATACATTTACGTCCCATTGAATAACGGCAGCTATGTTGCTTGACTTTAATTAAGTCAACCTCAAAATAACTAAATCTGAGGGTTACAGAATTTTGGTTGAAATATTGTTAGCTGAAATATTATATAATAGTCGAATAATGCAAAATTTTATGATATTTTACTTCTCCCTATCTAAAATCGTACGGTGACCTTTTGTGAAAATCAAAACTAAAAACTATACGTTAAATGAACTCCTTTGAATGGATAACAAAAACTATGTGGTAAAGACGCAATTCTAAGAAGTATGTTGAGATTCTTACTCATACCATATACGTATGTACAATGTACAACAGTGAAAAAAGATCGTACTTGAAAACACATTTTAGACATTAATTGAAGAACATTTTTTGCACAATATGTAGCAAAAGCTGTTTTAAAGACTGACTTTTTGACACATTGAAACGATCATTTATATTACATTAACGTCACATATACATAACTCAAATTTCGACTGTGACCATTTAAGAACAAAGTCACACAGATTATTTATTGATTATAAATTATATTCGACGTATACTGCAAGATAATAATCTAAGTAAGCTTAAGTAACCATATCCTACTAGTATCTACATATATACATATACATACATTGATTATATTATGATGAACAATCCGTTATTTTCGAATGTGGTACATATTCTTTGAAGTTATATGAGCCGCATTTTTTAAAATATGTAGACTATGGTTGAGTGTACTCATTCGTTTTGAGAAAAGGTTTGCATTCATAATTGATACATTGATAGATTCCTGGCAGCCTTAAAACAGTACCTCTGTGCAAGTACTAATAAATAGATTTTATTTTGTAATTTTAGCATTGAGCTACTTTTTTGTTTGTAATTTAGCTTTTCAAGCTATTTTAATTAAATAAATAAACAAATAGACTGCGTTCTTGTTTTGGAAAATGTTGCTCTTATACCTATGTATATATGTACATATGTATATGTATAGGTATAAGATAGGTATAGGTATATAAAATAGGTATAGGTATAGGTACATATTGTTAGCGGTTTCTCTTTAACGAGTCGCTGTCGTTTATACCCTATTATTTTATAGTCCGCTTCGATTGTTGAATCTCGCGCTTCGAAGCGTTACGAATCTGTCAGAAAGTCTTCTAATTGAAGACGAATTTTCCCTTTATCTTAGAGTTTTCCCCCCCGACACCGTTCTTGGGTGTGTCCTGCTTTTGCCGAACGTTTATTGCGCAAAGCAAGAACCGTCTCGCAGTAAAGCCTTGTCGTCGACAGTATAATTCCGGTGATAAAAAGCTTCGACAAAACAAGATAATGAATATTGATTCACCGAGGGAAATGCTAAAAATCTAGAAAGCGCGTTTTTCATGAACAAAAAAAAAAAAAAATAAAGAAAATCCCCCATCGAGCTACGAACAACGACGATGGAAATGTTTTATGGGGTCGACCTGGCGCAGTATCCGCTTTTTGAATAATACGCCCACTCCAATATTAATTATATACATAATATTACCTAACGAATTTTACTCTCGAAAGTCTAAAAGCATTGTACATTGTACATTGTACATTGTAAAGAGTATGAAACAAATGAATTTTGCTTATCGAATCATTATCTTACCAATCTGTTTTTTCCAACCAATTTTTTTCCATGCAAGCATTTGTTGTTCATACGTGTTAAGCTTACGAAGCGTAGTACATTTTGCACTTACCTTGGCATTGTAGAATTACACACTTTGCTTGTAGCATATACATACATGTATGATGTATATACTTACATAGTATTTGCAATAATGGTATATTCATTATTCATCTATTATGTATGTTCATACCATTGTGTTTCGCGCGTATTCGCATCATACAGTTAACTGACACAGCTAACTATATCAAATTAGCTGCGTGAGCTTTGTTTGATGCAATATGATCGATATGATTTGTATGCTGTGAATGCGATCGGAATTCGGCAACGACACTGACTACATTATTGTATTTCACGTGACGGAATTGTCCGTGCGACTCGGCGTTTCAGCGTTCAATTATAATAAGTTGAAAGTTTAAAATAAGAATTAACGAGGCGTGGAGGAGAGCGCTCTTTTCGAATTTTGCAATTTTTACGAGGCAATAACGTTCTATTATATTACACGAGACCCAAGTTTTTATCTATTTAATTTGCTTTGATAAAAACGCAACCTTAACGGCGACCGACGCCGCGCCGCTAGTGTTAATAAAGCGAAAACATTTTATTGCGATTAAACAGATTAAACCGGAGATGAAGTGCGACGAAATTGTTGTTTAATTAAATTTAGCAATATAAAACTTTAAAACTTTATATATTTACGTCGACGAATTTTAAGGGGTTGATTAATTACTATATGCATATAGTAGCGCAGGAATCTGACCGACCGACCGACTGGCTGCGTAGCTTAGCCGCAGAACGCTCGCATACCACGACACGGCACGTACACATACACTCTCTCTCACACACACACACACACACACACACACACACACACACACACACACACACACACACACACATACGACACAGGTTTCCAACCATCCAATGACACTGTCAACGGGCTATTATTACTAGTTAAAATATAATACTCAATAGATTTCGAATGTACTAGTTTAGTTCGTACGCGTGTAACCGATACCGAATTGCTTTTGGCGATAATGAAACAAATTTTCATGAATATTTTATACTATGTAGTGTAAGCCCGTTGAATATCAACGTAGCGTTTTCATCACCCGTACTAAAAAATAATATTAAATTTAATAGTTTTTATAGTTGTTGCCTATGCGACAATATGTTGAGCCATCTATGGCGCGTTATAATAACAACGTAAGAATTTAGAAAAGTCGTGAGCTATTCTATATTCGGCTATAAATAGTCATGTTGAAGCCTGTCCTACATCATCTGGTTTGGCTCACCGCGTAAGCGCGCTCTGTTCCGAAACAGTGGTACCGGGTTCAAATCACACTCGTCCGACGTTTTGGTTTTTTAATTATTTACCGAGGCGAGCGTTATTAGCAGACAGACAGACAGACGGAATAGACCTATTATATATAGTAGTATTGAATTGAAAACACACATTTGAAAACATAATATGTATGTATATTGTGTAAATTATTACGATAAAATACATCACTCATTCGTTAAACAAACGTTTAAAGTATTCCTTGATTTTTAACACATACATACATACATATGTATGTACATACATATGTAGTTTACACGTCTTTTTTTTCTTTCCAATGATGATAAAACTTGTTTAAATTAGCTTATGAACCGTTATAACAATCGCGGCCTAATATCGCAAGGTAAATCAAAAAAATAAAAATAAATACAGCGAAATTTCACATCTCACAAATGGCACTTTGTGGGTCTCGCGAGTAACGTTATAACTTTTTATCTAAATTCTACGTTTCCAATTTTTTTTTTCTCCCAAAAATGTTTATGTGCACGGCCGTAATAAACTCTCATGAATAATTTGATACATTCTCCTGGATCAATTTCGTCAAGGCATACACACATACATATAGTGTTGTAAAATTCTCGGGAATAATCTTTTGGAGAATATTCTCCAAACCGAGAATTTTCTGTTTTAGAAAGAGTTTTTTTCTCTGAGGGGAAAAATTGTATGTACATAATGCAATGCACCATGTATTTTAAATAAATAAATACTAACTCTTTACTGTATTTGCTTAAATATACAGTAACTCCCTCTAATCCGGGCTAATACTTGGTAGAGGTGATACGGATTACACGAATAATATTAGTTTAGTATCCGTGACAAAAACTAAATTTGATGGGGCGTGAATATGAAAAAATTTAAATGAATGATTATATCATAAGTTGGAACAATTTCACTGGAATATCATAACCAAAGCAATAAAAATATGTACACATAATTTATTGCCTCCAGAGTTAATAAGCATTGTATTCCTGTGAGAATTTCGCGGAAAACGTTCGTGCTAGTATAGTGCGTATATTAAAATGACACATTCAGTGTCGTCAGAATGAAAAAAATGTCATTCACAATACTCTCAGACACTCTAGAAAGTCCTATTACTCCTATTAGCTTCTGAAAATATCCTAGAATCCTCTAAAAAGCTATTAAACTATCCAGAGATGTTTTATAACCAAGAAAAAAGAAAATTCTCGAATATTCTCGGAGAATAATCTTTGGAGAATAATCTTTTGGAGAATATTCTCAGAATATTCTCGTTCTCCGAGAATATTCTCGACTTACAACACTATGTACATATGTACATACATACACCAACGAAACAAAGGCTCGCTGTCGTAACTTGAGCCCTTCGTCCCACGCAGCAAGCCGCATTCGCCCTTTGGCCCTAGATCCTTCCAACCACCCTCCACTAGTACCCCTCCTCTTGAAACGAGAGCCACAAGGGTGGTTTTCGTGCGTACTGACGCGTAATCGTAAACCCCAACCCCTAGCACTCACCCCGGAGGAATCGTTGTAGAGCGTGATTATGATTTCGCGTACCGTAAACAAGGCCCCACAGGTGCGCAGTGAAAACTTGCGAAAATTACGTTCATAGAGGGGGTGGTTTGGCCACAAAACCCGACCCTTCCCTTCCCCTCATCCCCGAGGTTGGTCCCATCGCGAAAATTAAAAACTTTTCCAGTTAGGCGCGCGCGCATCGACCCCAGACCCGCGTTAAATACTTTATACCGCTTTGATGGGTCGTTCACGAGCCAGGGTCGGTAGCCCTGAGGGCCGGCGGGCCCTCCAGGTATATCGGGCTTATACCCTTCGATATCAACAATTCATTCTTGGAAGCGGGGAGTAACAAAGTCGCCTGAAAATATTCGGCAGCCAAGTGTACACGGGGAAAATAAATTGTTTTTCCAAACCGAATACAAAGTGGTGAAAGGTACAAGAGCGGCGTAACATTTGGTCGGTGAAAAATCGAACCTTTCACAAGACGTTTTGAATTGCAGCACACTGAATTGAACATATCACTATCATATATATGTAGCCCAATTCCGTATGGCTGTGTGTCCATGTGTGTGTCTGTCTGCTGATAACGCTCGCCACGGTAAATAATTAAAAAACCAGAACGTCGCACGAGTGGGATTTGAACCCGGTACCGCTGATTCGGAACAGGGCGCTATTCGATACTTGATATAACTTAAAAACAAAAATGTATTTCTGCAAACGGAGGAAAGAATTAGGAAAACCCCATATCTCCGATTGGCGAGTATGTAAATGCTTTTTTAGTCTGTCCATATCGGATATATGTACATGTAGTATTGTGATCGTGCGAAAATTCAACCTCGAAATTTTGACTGATTTGTATCAAGTATCACGTTTTTATGATTTTTTTTTGGAAAATGTTCGTATGTGTAGGCAGATGCGTGTGAAATCGCTACATCTCAAAAACCGTTAATCCTATCTCACTCAAACTTTATATTTATAAGTTTGATACCGATCTCTACAATACATACAATTTTCCACATCGACCGTGGAATCTTGTATCAATCTTTTAATACAACTTAATAAAATTAATCCCGGCACGATCAAAACTTTTATCATGGCTTTTATTAATTCTCGTTGCAAAGGCAGAAATAATCGGGAATTGACGGCGTTTAATACAAATTGGGAACTGTATTTCATTCAGGGACAGATCTACAATCGCTAAAAAACGCGATTCCCTGAAACTATGTATGCATGTACTTCTAAATCTAAAAAAAATTCATTAATTCCTCAAACTATTAACCTACTTCAATTACAATGACCCCTTTTTGTATTCATATTTCTTAACAGCGTCCTAATGTGTCTTCCCTGGTCCAGGAGGTGTCTCCGTAGCCATTTGTCTCGGCCCCCCCCATCCAGCCTCCTTTTAATTAATTCAATATAAAAAAAATAGATAAATGAACGCTTACAATTTGCTTTGATATAATATTGAAAATTAAATTAATTTAGCAATTAAAAAATGTACTACCTTCCTACCTAGTGCATGAGGAGCAAAGTTACTTAACGGAATACTTCGACGGATGGAATACTTACATATTTACGATTTTATATATTATATGTATGTATACATATATATATAAGCTAAATTCAAGAATATTTCGCAAGATCCAGATCCAGTGCACACAGAGAAACATGGAAATATGTATACCCGGTATAACAAGAAGAGATCATAAGAGGAATACATGGGTTAGAAGCATGACCGAGGTGGCAGATTTAGCTGAACGTGTGAAAAGGTTCAAGTGGACACATAGCGAGAAGAATGGATGGCAGATGGACGTGAGAAATACTGGAATGGTATCCGAGAGGATGTGAAAGAAAGTAAGGTAGACCGAGTGGACGATGGGCTGATGAATTGAGAAGAATGTTTGGAGTCAACTGGATGCAGATTGTTCAAGACAGACAGGAATGGAAGAGAATTGGACAGCCCTTTATCCAGCAGTGGATGGCGAACGGCAGAAAATGATGATATATATAAAGTATACCTACATGTGATACAGAAAATCTACACATGGATATTATTTCAAAAATATTACCTAATACAAATGAGTGTAAATTTACCGGCACACTTATTTTACTTTATTATATATGTATATGTATGTATGTAGGTAAAAAGAAAAACCTCACGGTTCGATCGGTCGATTAAACTTTGTTGTGCTTACAGAGTTTCGTACGTGAAATGAACACGTGAACGGTGGTTATGGCGAATCTTTTCAATTATTGTTTTTCCGCGACCGGGGAAACCTCTGCAGTGCGGGAAAATTTACGCCGCTGAGAAATAATAAAAATTGTTTTGCAGCGTCGTTTTTCAGCACGTGACCGTTATAAAACTGCCGATTTATACACGCCGAGCTTCTGCTATCGGAGAGCCGAAGACAAAGCCTACCACTAATTCAGCGCTGAAAGCTCTCTGCTCACCGAGCTTTTTGTACGGCGCGCGTTAATACTACCGTGCGATTTTAATGTTGTATTTGCTGTTCGGCCAGCGATAATAGATTAAACTAATTTCAATGCTTAAATTTAACGAGAATTTTGCTAAACAACAATTATTAGATTACTTTATTAGTTTACACAATAGTTGATTTGACAACCCAATGACATATATGTACTATGTAAAATGTTAAAGACTAGAAATGATTTAGAAGGAAAGGGTCCAACTATAATCTATTTACATATGTATATAGATCCAAATTTATATTGTATAAACTTTAGTTCCCATTGAAATATGTTTAAATACACGTAAAATATAATTATGAGAACGTGCACTTTATAAAAGCGCGTCTGAAAAAATACTAATAAGCTTCAAAGGTTGACAAATTACGTCATTGTAATCTAAAATCACCGAGAAGGGAAGTCATATTAAATTTTTTCTTTAGTACTGTCATATATCGAACCATTGATGGAAATCAAATATAGAACATCCACCTCCGAGGAAAATTTATCCTTGAATAAATAATTCACACGTACATCAAGTAACGCCTGATTGAATTCACAACACTCCACGTAAGCCTCCACAGACATTTTGAATATTTATAAATGAACTTTCGACTGTGTGCTCTCGCTTATCCGCAACTTGATAGGTCCTTATTTTGAGCAGCGAACCACACAGCCTCGCCGCCAAGGTTTACTCGGATCCTTTTTACATTATTTGCGCGATTAATTAACCAAATTCGTCGACGTAACACAGTGCGCGAAAATTCAGTCGAAGAAGTGTGTAGAGCAGAGCCGGACAAAGCTTCCAAAACTCCATGAATAATTAATGGGTGTAGCGCGGCTAACTCCTTCGGTAATAATTAATATTTACTTAACTAATAAGGGTGCGGTGGCGCACTCTCTCCCACATATATGAATAAATTTCTTGGCCGCACACTTGTAACGAACCCCCTTTTACCCCCTAGTTAACTTCAAGACTCGAGGTTGGCAGTATCGGATGGGATGAGGTTATCTGCTAAATTAGCTTCCGGTCCGGGGTGTGTGTAGATAATGAAACGGCCGCTTTGAACTTACAGCACCACTGATATTGCAAAATATTTTGTTCCGTTTGTTTACCTACTTGATGCGAAACTAATCTCCATCGAACGCTAGTTTCGAAAGCAGCCTATCCTTGCTATTCCATTAAACTTGAAGTTTGCCTGGAGTACGTATCAAATATTCACCATTGGTGAACCACTATAGGTGAACTACCAGGCGTTGTTTGGGTGCATTTTGCATCGACAGTAATAGCATTGCTAACCACGTGCTCAACTACAATCCAAATCGAGAGCTTTTAGAAAACAACTGGAATTGTTCCGAATAGATGAATGATATAGGATTTATTTTTGGAAGGTTTGCTCTTGATAGAAATTTTTCATGGCCAAAAGTGATTTAATTTTTTTTTATACATACAATATGTACATACATATCTTGAAGTTATGGAAACTAAACTACCAAGAAAAATGTCCTATAGAACTTGAAAATACTATTAAGCACATAGCAGGTAACTCTGTAAAGTTTGGTCGACTTTATTCAAATTGTGGTGGAATGGTATAAGCCGTATACCGTTCCAGGTTCCCAACCTGTTTTGAATGAAACTTCTTCAAGACACCGATTAAAAATGAAAATCGCATTATAGTCAATATATTGCGTCAATATATATTATAGTCAATATTATATTAACAATATATTATCTACTATATAAAATTCAATGTTTGTTTGTTTGTTTATTTGTGATTCCGCTATGCAAATCTACAGTTTTTAACTTAGAACCGCCAAACTCGGTATACTATCTCATGATACCCCAAGTCAGACCGTAGGTGGGTTTTGGAAGGGGTCGGAGTCCGCGCTCAAGGGGCCCCAATACAAAATTTTTAATCAATTTTTGTTTGTACTGGAGAATAAATGTTTATTTCGATATTCATTTATTTTATTATTTGAATTCACCCGGCCGAGCAACGCCGGGCAATTCAGCTAGTAGTCAATATATAGTAATATATTTCAGTTGGCGACCAATAGGCTTGGGAACCCGTCGCCACTATGAGAAAAGAACAAAAAAACAAACCAAAATTTATATCATACAAATTTTGGAACATGTGGTATAAACGCTGCGTAAATGATGACTTGTGCGTAATTCAATTTGAATTTTATCTCCGCGAAATCATCATAAGGGGAGTTTTTCAGATGTCCAACGATCAAAAACGAATCCTCGAGATCCGTGTCTGCTTTTCCTTTACCCATTTATGCAAACAATGGAAAGTGAACGGGGGGGCCGCACATCAATTTCGTCCCATCGGCATTGATGGCGAATCGGCTTTATTTTCGCATATCAAAAATTTGCGCTCAATTTTGAGTACCATTATCGGGGAGCGTTTCGTATCTTTTGTACGGGTTTCGTTAGATAAATGTCGGGTGTGCGAACGGTGAAAAGTTTCGCATCTGAGGTTTCCCTCACCCGCTCGTTCGCTTGCCTCCCCTTCTTCTCCCTCCTCTTCCCCCCCCCCCGACCCTCCCCTACCCCTTCTGCTAGTGCTCGTTGTCGGAAAATATCTGCCGAGGTGGTCATTAAATTTTCCACCGCGAAAAAAAAAATACAACAACCCGTTGTGGAAATTTACAGTGAAAACGGTCTCGAGAAAAAAAATTTCATAATGAGTTTTCGTATTCCTGTATATATTGCGTAAATTATTGTATTACGCAAAAATATTTTTTTGCTCTCTCACTTAAGTGTCACCGTTTAAAAGATTTTCCCTTGGATGAAGTCCAATTTTTCCATTAATTTTAATATTTTATTGTGTTTACATTTTACACCGAAAAAAAGTAGAAGCCTCCAAGAGCACTTGTTGCTTTTACAACTTAAAAACTTTATGTACATATGTACACCGTCTTTGCAATTCATAGGTCCTCTTCGTTTAGTAAAAGTCAAAACTTTATTCAATTGTTAATTTCTCTCGGTGTACAGCTTAATTCGCAACCCGTGTTACATACTTTACATATTCATATTATAAAAGGACATTATTTGAAAGACCTTAGGTTCAAAAGATAACTAATAAAAAAAATTCTACATATTACCTTCTGCAATTCTTCATCGTCTTTTTATACATTAGTAAATTTTTCATAACATTTGTCGCAACACTAGCACAAAGCTGCACAGAACGGCTCATCAGAATGAAATTTTTAATGTCTAAACGTGTCATTCGATAGTGACAATCTTTCGCGTGCGAATTTTTCCCCAATAGCTCCGTGAATGTATTCATTATACCCGTGTTTATTTTTCACCTCAAAAATACGCGTTGAAAAACTTTGTTGCACCTGAAAAGCGATCATTAAATCGCACATTATTATCAACGTCAAACGCGACCGGGCTTTTACTTTTGCCTGAACGTATACAAAAAAAAAAAAAAAAAAAATACATATTTTTCGTATTGTTCGGGGTGTGAAAACAAAAGTCGCGCAAAAGTTATAAATTTCACCCGAGCCGCGGACATTTGAATATTTCATTTTCAGTCTCTAACACGCTCACGCCCCTTTCGTCTCTTATTTATCCCGTCTTTGGTGCCGGAGCGAAGCTCTGAAATAAAATAAAAATTCCCGCGGTGAAAGGAGCTTTTTGCACCGCCATGTGCAATAGCTAAGACGTGCCCCAAATATCAAGCGTTTTCGTGGCTCTTTTGTAAATGAAATACCTTCTCGTCGTAGGAGATAAAAATGTGTAAGAACGCTACCCCGTTGTTGCCAAAGATTATATTAGGTGTCACACACAAGTTGACGACCCACCCCCAAAGCATTGTACTATTTTCGTATTCATGTGTGTGGGTGTATGTGTGTGTGTGTGTGCTTGTGTGTCTGCAAATCGAAACGTGCCAACTATTCATACATATAAAAAAATTGAACAGTTCAATTTAACAATTACTCAAACGTTTCGTATACGAATCTCGTATATATGTATTATATTACAAGTATGAAACGATTCGCATACAATTCCTCTCAAAACAAACTTCACCCTTTTTATTCATCGGCCAGTATCGCTTTTCCAATTCAATGAATGAATTGATTTATGAAAATCGACGCCGAACAATAAACTCGTTTGAAACAAAGACGCGACTCGTCTTGGCCAATGCTTCGTGATATTTTTCCAACGGTTTGAAAATAATTCGAGAGCGCAGTTTAATTTCGAAAAAAATCGCACTGCAACTTTATGTATGAAAATGTATAAAATCGCCGTGAAACAATTTAAATTTCGTTGATTGGATTCATTTGTCTCTTCCGTTGCCAATTTGAACGGAATACTTACATGAAGCGTCGTTGAAATGTTTCCAACAAACTATCTCTCATAATAAAATACGTCGGTGAATTTGACAGTGAAAAATGTAGCCATCCACTTTATTACACTGAAATAGCTGTAAGCACATAGCGTTAACTGGATACACCTTACATTGCAAATACTTGAAATTTTTCCCCCTTTCTCCGAACGGAAATATTCTATCCGACATTTAACAGAATCGTTTAAATTCAACACATTTTTTTTGACTCCGGCAAAAAAGCCACGACTCCACGACTCCGACTCCGACTCCACAGCCCTGCATACAACTCGCAACTTATGTACACACTTTTTTAAACTTTTTTCATACCATATATGTACATACATACATATATTTTTTTTCAATTGTTTCGAATGAAAGAGTTGTACATAGAAGAGCACGTCCATGTGCAGAATTAACTTAATTATTTTTGAAATGTGGACTTATTTCAATGTCGAAGAAAACGTTTCACATGATTTTGATTTTATGTCTCAATTCAATATTTTGGTATTTACTATTTGAAAATCTAAATTTATACCGCCATACTGTGATTAATTCGAGCTTTGATCTCGTGTAAGAACGTGGGACTGCCGTTGCCGGATATTGAAGAAAAATGGGGTTAGAATAATGTGGGTGTACGGTTCATTATCGGAGGGAGGGTTAAGGCTATTGGTCTTCGGACGATCGACTCGCTCGTTTCCTTTTCATTTGCTTTGTGTATTATTTTGATCAATATTTCAACGGCACGTCGTCCGGCTGTCCTTTATTGTTGGTGGGGTCCCTTAGGCGTGTCCTTTGCTCCCTTTCACCCCCTCAACCCCTTTTGTCATTCTGTCATGCTTTTGTTCAATCGAAAATACCTGTTTTTCGTCCTGTCACGCGCTGCGCACGGCCATATATCCTGGAGCGCCGGCATAAATCATACGACGTTGCTTATATCCTTTTCGTTCGGTTCGATGGTTTTCCTACTTTGCCTGTGCGAATTTTACACAATGTCGTACCGGTAGTTTGAAAACGGCGATGCTCCACAGGTGGGAAGTTTTCCTGCTCGCAATTTCCAAATGTAAACATCCTGGAACGTTACCTTGATCGCCTGGATTAACATTACTTACTACATTATATAACCATGACCAAAATGCTGATGCACCAAATCCACGAACCGAGTTTCATTGTTCTAATGTCGATGTTGAAAAAATTAATTCAGATTTTTCGCAGTTTAACGTTTGACTAAAACTGTTGAATTGCAAAAGTTGGCATCTGCAGTCTGTATCTATTAGTAAATTTAACGGTTCGTTAACTTTGTTCTACGATTTTCCTAATTCAAATGCTACGATTTTACTCGTTGGTGATGAAAATAACTTTCCACGAGGAAAAACTACGTCCGAAAAACTGACTAATCGCGGTTCGCTCTCGTTAACGCTAATGAAATACATAAGGAATTTTCATTGATAAATTTGCCTTTTTACGGCGACCGCGCGTTTTCGTCTCGAAACAATCATCGCATCTCTTCTTTGATTCGAATCGTTAATTTTATTTTATCACCATCTCGCCGGTTCACTTTATATTCTTTAAATTGCTCAAATTTGTATAAATTTTATTCGAATGGAATTCGACGTCCTTTGTCGCATCAATTCGCGTCGTTCTATCATCATTTTCATTATTCAATTCAACTCCTCTCGTCCCCTCTTTTAACCCCCTTTCCCTTTAGTCTAAACCTCCACGAAAAAAATTCCCATAAAATTGCGATTCGTCGTCGCAATCTCGACGTTCAGACTCTAAAATTCGCATTGAAAAATTTATTGAATATCGCCGCTTAACTGGATAGATAGATATAAATAGATACGAACCATTTAAAATCGCTCGGAGAATTCCATAAATCGCACATTTTTACATTTGCAATAAATAAACCGTTCCACGATTTACATTGATACACCAACTGCGCACATAAAAACTGAAACATACTTTTTAAATTAAGAATAAATAACAAGCTTTAATTTAACCGCAGCCTTAAGTGGAATCAAACGTAGCCACATGCTTAATTCAAATGAATTAACACTGGCTTAAAAGCTCGCAATAAACAATCCAATTAGAAACTTTCACTAATTTGATATATAGCGCATTAATTGAACGCAACGCGAGAACACACAGGTTTTAATTGGCGGAAAGTTCATGCGATTCATATTTGCATATTTCATTATTTTCAACTCGAATGCGATCGCACACGGTGTATTTATGAATAATTGAAATCAAAATCGGGTTTTGATGTGTGATTCCGAATCAAATTCCGAGCATGGCCATTCTAGTGCACGCAAAATATTCCAATTGTCGATTTCACGCTGTTATGTCAGTCGATTGATCATTAGATTGCGCATGTACATGGACATTAATCGCACCAATTTATTAGAATGTGGCGTATTTAGTGTTATGATATGATTTCCTAGTCGATTGTTAGACTCGAAAGCTCTTTAAGATTCTCGCGTCGCACCACACAACTGCTGAAAGCTTTCAGACGGATTGTTATCAGTGTTCACTTACATAAATTGAGCTCGCGTGCGCCCGTACAGTGCTGAACGTTCGCCGTTTAGTTATAATTGTATTACTGTGTAAATTGACGCGATTATAGGGTTAAGTGCGCCGAATTCGCTCGGCACCGACATATTTTCGACAATGGTAGCGGTTCGTATTAGGAAACTATTGAAATTGTGTTGAATGCCGAATTAAACACTTATAATCTATTCGAAAGCGTGCTCACCACGTTTATATGTCTTTGATGAAACGTAGGATGTATAAAATTTGCCTGTACTTGTACATATTGTAATCAAACGCTCGCTGAACACGAGGTGTATTCAGTTTTATTCGATGCGAATTTTAATTCACTTGGAACGAGACGAATCGAGATATTACTTTATCGGATAGCACTTCAATCAATTCAATTCCGAACAACGCACATAGCTTCAATGTCAATTTGTGGCAACATTCGTGGGTTAAATTAATTAATCGATCAGCCTCATCTCAAATTTACGAGACAATATTAACATTTTGAATAAGGCGTGATCGGTCGCCACACTTTATTTAATGCTACACATATAACTATTTTTATTTAACAAGCCGCAAATTTTTCAAACCACATTCATTGTCGAAAAGCCACTTTCACAAAGTTAAGTTGATCCAAAGCTGGAGTTTAACATTTGAAAAGTTTCCTTTGCAAGTGGATATTTTCTCTTATCCACAAGTGTCCAAAAATCAGTTTAATATACTTTATTTGTAATTGTAGGTCAGATTGAAGATCAATTATTTCCATTTCTAGAATACTGACATTTTTATTCAATATACTTCCAATCTTTTGCGATATTTCAGAAATATTAATATCAACAAATGGATTTAAAATGAATGAAATTTCGAAATTGTTTTTAAGTTCAACGAGATTTTCAGTATATTCATCTGATTCAATTTCCTTATATTTATGAATATAGTTTTCTAAATTTGTAAAATGGCTGAAGTTACATTCTTTATGTTTGGAATATCCACAAATTTAATTTAGACTGAAATGCATTCACACTTCCTATTAATTAATAAAATTTCACATTTATACGGTTGTGTAGAATAGGAATCCACAGAGACAAAATATGCTCGTTTGTACCTGGAATTTGTACCCGAATCACACACAGCTAATAATAGTTACGATCAAATTAATATCAGCTCTGATTATATAGTGCTAATTTTGAACTATACATCTACTAGAGCAGCGGTCGCCAACCAGTGGTCCACGAGAGAATTTTGGTGGTCCGCATTTTTCATAATGAATAATGAATATATCGTTTATTTATTATAATTTTTATTAATCATTATAAGGTGATATCCAATTTTTTGCAAATAACTTGTAGTGCAAATACAAGTGTTATTACCATTTCATATTTAGAATGTTACTTTTATGGAAAAAATCATGGTAGTGGTCCGCAGGATTCGAGATTTTGAGTTTAGTGGTCCGTGAGGTCCGGAAGGTTGGCGACCGCTGTACTAGAGTAATGGTTCCAAATAAATTTATGTACCTACATATGTATATAATTAATTAAGTTTTGAATTGAACGGTTATAAATGAAAGTGGTTTAAGTCTATTTTTTGTGTTTTGAGATATTGATTAAAATAAAAAGATCACACGTGTTTGTAAACAAAACTATCATTAACTATTTTTTTTTCAAAATTGGACTTAAACCACTTTCATTTATTTCAAAGTCAATTGAATTGAATTGGAAAGGGTCATTTTAAACTAAATCACACAATATTTTCATCTCAATAGATTTTAAAGGTGTTAAACTTAACGTCTAAAAACGTGAATGTCTCGAGACTCATTTTTCGGACTGAGCGAGTTTTTCACCTACATTTAAGTAAGAGAACATAGTACATATGTATTTTTATTAAACAGCATTATAAGCATATCCCAGATTACGATTGTATAACTAGTAACATCAGATCAAACCTTAACTTATTTGAAAGGGACAAAACGAATGCAATCAAAATTGAAACAATATTTTTTCAACAGTTCATACAAGTATTTTCAATTGACCAATGATTTCTTCATGTTTTGTTACAGACATATTGGAATCTCACGGTGCTCGACCAAGGAAGATAGCCTCCCTGATAGGTGTTGAAGGTGGCCACAGCCTGGGTAACTCTCTGGGAGTACTAAGGACCTACTACGAGTTGGGTGTGAGGTACCTCACCCTAACACACACCTGCAACACACCATGGTAAATCGTGGCTGAAAGAGAGAGCGACTAGACCCTCATTGCCCGACACCCTTCCCGAAACCATCGATCAATCTCACCTTTTACATCCCCTAAATAACTCTATTCAACTTTTCAACGGTGCAATCTTTCATTTGATCCCTGCCCATTCATTCTTCCGGACGTTCAAATTTTTTTTTAATATTTTTTTGCAACCTTAACACGTCCCTCATTTTGTACCGAGATCGTCATTAAAATTAAGTATCGCTGTTGCATGTTAAAATATAAATATTTATTATACACGTTGTTTGGGTACATGCGCTACCTGCGATTTTATTCTGAAAGAGGTTTTTTGTTACGTTTTTGTATATTTTTTTTTTTTATTCGCACACATATTAATTATCGCGAACGTCCGAAACAGCACATAACCCTTATAAATTAAAATAACCCCAAAGTATTCCGCGCGCTTTGTACACAGCTTAAGTTCTGTTTTTGTTTTCGTCGGTATAAAATACGTACATATAAATATTTACGACCCTTTTAAAAATAACTAATCCGCTATTTTTGCGAAGATCATTTATTTATTTTTAATACTACCCTTTTGGTTTCGTGGAATGTCGAAATACTTTTTACGGAATGTGTGATATTGCTGCTTAATTATTCAAGGAATCGCGAATACATACTCACATCTACCCGATGTAAAGGTTTACCGTAACTTTGCGGATAATACTTTGTTTTTGACAAATCAAATGAATAAACAATACACCACAAACTACATCTTACATTCTAAACAAAAATAAAACAACGAAATTACAATTTTTCGTGAATTCATTTATGTACATATATTTAAAACATACGAACAATTCCTTGTAATATTGATGCAAATAAATTCACCCACTCTAAAATCAATCTTAGATTCAACGCTACAATTTTGATATCGTTGTAAGCATTTCGTTGTTGCGGTTGCATTATAAATGAATCACGTCGATAATTTGATGAGTTTTTAATCGATTTTAATCATAATTCCGCGGTTTTTTTTTTTGGCAATACATGTGTAATTTAACATTAACGGCCTAGCCGCATTTGGCCCGGTATCGGCGATCGATTCACATAATTTTATGCGAGCACGCTTTCATATGTTTCAGTTACAAACGCGTTGGTCGGATTCCGCCATGGGTTTTTGGCTCGAAAACCCCATAATAGATTCGCTCGAAGCCTCCCTATCCTCCACAACCCCACCAAACCACCCGATAAGGGATAATATACGACATTTTTATGCAAGTCGGTCGGCGCTAGTGCCGTCATACACGCTCGTACCAAATAATGCGATTTGAAAATACACCCACACCCATACATACATACCGTAGAAAATGCATTCGGAATGGAATAACATTGGACGTGGTGTTTTCGACTCCAACCAGCATATCAACACTGTTCTAAAGTTATTCAATGTTCATAATAGGGTTTCGTTTGTATTCCAAATGTCGAATTTAATCCTCTGCCGTCGAGTGATGCGATATGTGCACGAAAATATGTACATATACATACATAAGTAGGTGTAATATATGTATTGTGCATTTAAAATATCTGTTGATAGTTGAGAAATCCCCATGTAAATAATACCTCAATAATAACGTTCCAGGAACGGAGCACTCGGCGTAAATGGTAGTTTTTAAATAATATAGCATAAATGAATTTTGCATTTCGCTTGTTCAATATTGTGTGCCAGAGGAAAATATGTACGTTGATAAAAATTTTATGGAAAATATTATCAAATGTCGTTTGAATGCAATAGGATACTTTATACTTTTACTTCTGAAGTGTATCAACTACGTTATTTTAGAATTGTACACGTATTCAATTCAGTTATTTATATACCTTCATATACAACTTTCTGTTTAAGCAGCTTCTATACAGCGTGCATTATAACGGTAGCTCAAGTCAAAGTTTCAACAATGCGCTTTGACGGTGTAAGACACGTCGGTGAAACGTGCCAACAAATTTTGGCTTTATATGTAAATAAAACGAAGAAATTAAACGAAGAATGAAACTACGATGGAGCACTTTTGGACGAATGAACGTAATTTTTAAATCCAACATTCCGCTACGCTTAAAAAAGAAGGTATACGACCAATGCGTATGGATGTGAAACGTGGATGCCGAATTCGAGAATGTTACGTGAGATCCAGTGCACGCAGAGAAGCATGGAAAGATGTATGCCCGGTATAACAATAAGAGATCGCAAGAGGAATACATGGGTATTCAAATACATGGGTGACCAAAGTGGAATGTGTTAAAAAGTTGAAGTGGAGACACAGCGAGAAGAATGGATAGACGCGAGAAATTCTGGAATGGTATCCGAGAGAATGTGAAAGAAAGCAAGGTGAGACCGTGTGGACGATGGGCTTATGAATTGAGAAGAATGTGTGGAGTCGAGTGGTTGCAGATTGCTTCAAGACAGACAGGAATGGAAGAGGATTGCAGAGGCCTTCATCCAGCAGTGCATGGTGAAAATGATGATGATGTATGTTTCTTACGTCTGAATTATTATCATGGTGGTTTTATTAGAGTTTATATGGACGTGAGAAATGCTTGAACGGTATCCGAGAGGACGTGAAAGAAAGCAAGGTAGCACGGAAAGATGTATGCTCGATATAACAAGAAGCGATCGTAAGAGGAATACATGGGTAAGCAGCATTACCAAAGTGGCAGATATAGCGGAACGTGTGAAAAGGTTCGAGCGGACACACGGCCAGAAGAATGGATGGTAGAATGGACGCGAGAAATACTGGAATGGAATCCGTGAGAATGTGAATGAAAGCAAGGTAGACCGGGTGGACGACGGGCTGATGAATTGAGAAGAATGTGTAGAGACAAGTGGATGCAGATTGCTCAAGACAGACAGAAATGGAAGAGGATTGGAGAGGCCTTCATCCAGCAGTGGATGGTGAACGGCTGAAAATGATGACAGATGAAAAAGTTGAAGTGGCAATGGGCTGAACGCGAGAAATACTGGAATGGTATCCGAGAGGATGTGAAAGAAAGCAAGGTAGTCTGAGTCAAGTGGATGCAGATTCGTATATGTAAGTCAAGTGGTGGATGAATGGTGAACGGCCGAACATTATGATGACGATATAAATTTGAGAGGTTAATTTTAAATTAAATTCGAGCGTGAATTTTTGTTACGATTCCATTCAAGTCATAAATTCATATATTTTGACTTATGACGTGCGCGCTTTAATTTTCTTTCTCAAATGTTTATCTGCTTTGAATGCGTCGCGCTTAAATCGGATACAAGATTTTCATTTGCAAGCAAGGAGGCAAGTAGGTCACCAGCTCGACACTAACGTTAATTGTTGTTCTCCTTTTGAGTCGATTTTCGTCTGGATTTCAACTCGCACACACACACACACACACACACACACACACACACACACACACACACACACACACACACACACACACACACACACACACACACACACACACACACACACACACACACACACACACACACACACACACACACACACACACACACACACACACACACACACACACACACACACACACACACACACACACACACACACACACAAGAGAGAGAGAGATAGGGAGAGCTTGCTTTAAAACTTTCGATATAAATCTTTTGCGAAATTCGAAAGAAAAATTGTACTTATTTATTATGATGAAGCGAGTGACTACTTTAAAAAAAAAATAATGTAAAAAATGAAAGCGCCTTTTGATATTCACACGAGGGTGCATGTGTGGGTGTACATACATATGTATGTTCACGGGTGCGTTCGTTCGTAAATTTCATTTTATTAAATGCTTTGAAAAGCGTCGAAAGTGTGTGTATATTCGCGTCGAAAATTAGGTTCGGCTGACGTTGCCGAAAGAAGGCAATTTTCCGGATTCTCACACGCAACGGAGGCTAGCTAGAGCGTCTCTCGAATTTTCCGGCGGAAAGTTTCGCATTTGTCTCGGGCCGGTCATGCCGTTGCAAATTCGGTAATTGAAAACTCGCGTACGCGATCGTGGCGAACTTTGCAAATTTTGCAAATAATGCGAAACGCAATTAAGCTACGGCGGCGTGAAACTAGTTTTACGCTGTAAATCGCCAAGTTTACAGCGAGACAATCCCACCATTTCATTCCAACCACCACCCACCTCCCATGCATTGATACACAGACATGGCCAGAGCTATCCGAAACTTTAATTTATATTTATTTTTATTCGGTTGTTGTTGTTTCAGGGCCGACTCGTCCGGTGACAAGCCGAATTTACTGGGACTGAGCCCCTTCGGTGAGGTGAGACTACGAATATTGATCTGAATGTGTTTTTATATGTGTGGTTATATAAACTACAAATACACCCACTGTATGTATAGTATAAAAAATGGCATAATTTGCGCTCTATTGCATTATCAATAAAATAATACGCATATGAATATTGATATTGTTCGAGTCGTGCTAGACATTGTGTTCGCTCTATCAAAGTTAATCCTTTTGTGTGTCGCAATATATGTATGTACATACATACATATACTGTACGTATGATGCAACTCTTTGTTGAAAATTAAATTCTGCAGCTTTCAGGATAATTGATTGAAGGCTTTCATAAAAATCCACGGAACGTATGTGCATTTGTTTGATGTTGCATTGTATCATTTTTATATAGCTTTTGCACAAAAAAGATTTTTCAGATGATTGACAATTTGTATACGATTTTTTTTTATCCATTTTTTGCAGCTTTTAAAGTGTTTGTTTGTTACAATTGAATGCTTTTCGCTGTCAAATAATTGTTCGTTACCCCCCAATCTGCTACTAGTGTCGAATTGTATTTATATTCCGTAAACTCTATAATTAGTGTACGTCGTTTAGAGCTTATCACGACACGTCCAAACATTCGAGACTCTTTGTGTGGTTCGGGTAGTGAAATATTGAAAAGTGTAAATTCAACCGATTTAATTTTGCAATTTATCAACTGAAAGGCGAGTGTTATTTTTAATATGTACGAGTATATGTATGTAAATATACATTTATGCATATAATGCACATAATGAAGCAATAGATTAAACTTTCACTTTTTTACTTACATATATTGTACTTGTAATACATAAATACACTGTCGCACGCTATCACGAAGATAGCTTACTTAATACAGCCATCCGTTTAATTGATATTGAGTAACATTTAATTAAATTTTGAATATATAATTCGAAAATAATATATATGTTGCGGCTCCCAAACTTACCAATTTTAAGGCTCCCACACACCGCTACGAAATCGCGTATGAAAACCTAGCGAATTTCGCAAGTTTTCAACCGGCCTGCGCACGCGTCGGTTTCTGTCACTCTTGACATGAGCTATCAAACTACCATCTGTCACCTCGCATTAGGAACATTTGTATTTCACTCACGATTCTCAAGTCAGAGTTATTTACATACAACTTTTCCACAAACGTCATCGTAATCGGCGAAATTCGGCCGCAAACCGTCTTGGTATAGACGCGTATTCAGTTATTCTATCCTCTCATTAATGCCACCCACGCGCATCTAACTTTATTTATTGCGAATTTGTTTCAATTCTATTAATAATCAATTATTTTTGCACTACTTTACATAATATATCTATTATTACAGCTAACAAATATATAATGGACGTATATAATCGCCCCCGCCACCCCCTACGCCCGTTTCAAGGCAAACTAAAGTTTTCACCACGTGGTTATGCCCGAATATTTAGCGGTTAAAGCCAACTTTGCTGTCACGCGCTTAGTCATGCGATTTCGTAGCGGTGTGCTGGAGCCTTTACAAGGTTTTACCTCGATAGAGGTTTCCGATTACTGTTCTATGAGTATTCCAAACAAACTTGCACTAGTTAGAATTTATACGATTGAATGGTAGCACACATTTTCATTTAACAATGCGCTGACGAAACGAAAAACGAGAGCAGGGTGAGTTAAAAAATGTTTTCACGCATCCATCAAAACAGCCGACGGTAAAAAGGGACGGGATGCACAAGCAGATTTGTTAAGGGTAGGAGGAGAGCGATAAGGGATGGGGAAGACAAGGGGAAAGTTCAGTTTTCTCTGCGGCATATCGGCGACTCCCCAGAGCCCAGAGAACAAAAACTGCGACCCACTTTTGGGGTCTCCGGAGAAAATACAGAATTATCTCGACGGGTTCGAATCGAATCGATCCTGATTACACGTTCCGGTGGTCGCGTTTTTCCCATAGATTTTCCCACTCCACATTTCTTATTTTTTTTGCGTTCGACCGTTCGCCAGTAAGTCGAGTCTCGCACGTCAGTATGCATATGTATCCTCATCATTTATTCGGCTTCTTTTATTCATGATCCCCCGCTATTTTGCCCCACACCCCACTATTTTCCACTTCCCGGTTCACTCTTGTTCCAGCCGAAGACTTTTGACTTTTGCGGTTTTATAAACTCCACATACGTGCCCCCAAAACACGGCATATCCGAAGGGCAGACGTTTGCTCTAGAAAACCTTCTCCCCCCCAGCCTCCCTTTCGCATAAAATTTTTCTATTGATTTTAGATTAAGGTGACTTGGTACACGTACCGTTTGAGAGTGCTCTTGAATTTCATGAGCGCTCGCTTCACATTTGAATAATTTCTCGCAGACGGTAACCACCGCGCGCGCTCATGTCAAATTTTCAGCATAAATTCGCAATACACGTCGGAGCTTGCGATGAAACGGGTCGTTCGGTGGTGTTAAAAGTGTAAGTAGAGAATCCTTCCGGGGAAAACTTCGTTTGCGAAAAAGTTCGACGCCAAAATCGCGCTTTGATCGTCCCTTTGTGGCTCTCGTGTGTAGAGCATTATTGCATCGAAATGTGTGGTCTAAATTCGGCTATTGAAACACTCCTGTTCGATAAATCGAATAGCGCTCAAATTTTACCGCAATAAACACGTGCAATGCGGTGGAACCGATTGTCTACCTACATCTACATATGTATGTATGTGTTGACTATGAGACTGTTGAAATTCAAAATACTATTTCATATATGGCGTTAACATATCGGGCAACCATTTAAATGTACTAGAGATCATTTTAAAAACTAGTTGGACTGCAAAATTATACAATTTAATTTTATATACCTATGTATAAGCTGCGTAGCTTAGTTCCATTATGTACTGTAAGAATTTTCAAAACAAAAAAAAATTGAACGCATATACATATATGTAAATAAGTCAACGTTTAGATTTTCGGAAACCTTACATACAATAGAAACGACTGACGTTTAAGAATATGGCGTTAAAAATTTTGACTCAGTAGATTTGACGAACAAAATTAAGTTTGGCATAATCTACGAAGGTACGAGCTTTTGAAGTGTTAAAAATTAACAACACACATACGCTCAAAAATGTACATACATATATATACATACATATGAAAAGAATAAAATATTATGGTACATTCAAGTTGGAGATTATGCCGGCCGACCGGCCGGTCTATTATTTCGCATTCGGTTAACGCAAATTTATTTCGTGAAATTTGCGCAACGGTAATTCAGTTTGCGCAATGTACCTTTTTTCTCCCTAAATGTTTTGTTTCAACCCTTTTACGGATGTGTGTGTACAAATAGCTTAATTTGACGCCTGTTCCGACCTCGCTCGAAAGCGGCGATTTAACCTTTTTCGCGTTTCGGCTCGAAACTGTATGAGATATAATATAATAACAATGCCTGCCTTGCAGCGATTTTGAATTATTCAACGATTGAACTATTGTCATTTCCTTTCTATACAAAATATATAAAATTTAATTCCTATGCAGTCGAATACAGTTTGATTGGTCGAAACCCAATATTACAAATACGCTTACGGAGTACTTGATTAATTTTTTTTGATGAATTTTGACAATTTTCCACCAAAATTTGGGCATTAAGACCTATCGAGCTCGGCCTTCTCTCTTCTCAAAGGGGTTCTATTTTCTTTGCGTTAAATCTCTAAAAAAATCTCACTTTCGTCCCAAGAGCACTCGGCGAACATTTCTCTCGCTTTCTTGATAGAAAGAGTGGTAATCCTGTATCCGGAATTCCGTACACAAGAGAATAAGAAACAAAGAAAATATTGTACGGCGGAAAAATGAAAACTTCCTCCGTTTTCCGAACCGTATTTGTTTTCTATACACAAAAGTTGCAAAACAGCCCGCATTGTATTCCGCAAATTAATTCACGTCATTATACACACCTAGACGTTTTGTTTTTTTTTTTGTGTTTCCAAACATGCACATGCGCTTTAATTTTACAATAGCATCATGTAAATGAGAAGAGATACTCCTAAACAACCAACGAGATGAATATTCATATCCGTATGCATTATAAATTATTTACAAAAATTAAAATATTTCACTACAGCGAATGCATAAATACATACATACATACATAGTTACAATTAGCGCGTTAATTTTACACTTAAATAAAATTATGATAATTTCATATGATGCAATTTGTGCGGACACATAAATTATGAATGGCGAAATTCAATTGAAAAATTTTATGTCAACGATGCGTTTTACATATTTTATTACATCAATTTTCCATTAAATCGTGCGAGCGATCTTACATACATATGTATGTATGTATGTACATACATATGTATATAAATATATGAACAGGCGTGCGCTTGTGAAACTTTCACCTCGTTTTTGTGTTTCAGCATTAATATCTCAATCATAATGAATCATTAACTGTAAATGCGCCCAATAATTAGTTTTCATTCCGCGAACTATATAATTAATTATATTGAATAGTGAATTTGTACGGCCACATTTGCAGCGTTGCATTTCTATGACGTCAGCGCGGTTTCAATCATTGTCGCGATGAACATTGAAATTTGTGAGGTTGTTTACATTGCTAATTCAATTAAATTAAGCGTTCGACTTTTCGAACTGTGCGAAGAGCGAGCTTTTGAAGGCTTTCGCGGCTGAAGCGCACCTGCCTCGAACGCTTACACCTGATGCGACCAAAGCGTTCGTCTAATTTCAGAAAGTGGTACGCGAAATGAACAGACTCGGTATGCTGATCGACTTGAGCCACGTGAGCCCCAACACCAGCCGAGCCGTCATCAAGCTTTCAAAAGCTCCAGTCATCTTCAGCCACTCGTCGGTGTACGCCCTGTGCCCGCACAATCGCAACGTTCCCGATGACATCATCAGATCCATAGTAAGTCACGTACACATAAATGTATGCTTTATTTTTTATGTTAATTCCTGTTAAAGAAAACGAACGAAAGCAGATACTTTCTTTTATTTGATTTGGTCACTAAAAAAAGTACGGAACTCATCATTCGGTCACTACCTTATCATGAAAGATTGAAAAGACTGAATCTCACCACACTGGAGACGAGGAGATTAAGAGGTGATTTAATTGAAGTATTCAAAATAACAAAAAACAATCATTATTCATGTGAAATGACAAACCTCATATTGTTCAATGAGAACCCTAATCTGAGAGGTCATACTCTTAGACTCCGTAAAGAAAAATCAAATAAGATTGTTAGAGATTCATTCTTTTCAAATAGAGTGGTTGAAGTTTGAATAGTCACTTTAAAAATGTTAATTTATATAAAAATCAACTAGATACATTCTTAAAAACAATGGGTATTTGTAATTATTTAATAAATGGACCACTATTCATTTTATTTTTATGTTGATGTTTATGTTAATTTAATTTAATTTAATTTTAATCTTATTTTTATTTTTGTACCAAACCCCATGGGCCTATCGGCTATGCCGCCTCTCCATGTAATTATTAAATAAATAACTAGCAAGTACTGGTAGTTA
This sequence comes from Parapsyche elsis, assembly GCA_022651745.1. Lineage (NCBI taxonomy): Eukaryota > Metazoa > Arthropoda > Insecta > Trichoptera > Hydropsychidae > Parapsyche > Parapsyche elsis. The sequence goes on from JAGVSN010000019.1 coordinate 108,808, forward strand.
TATGTATGTACAATATTGTATGTAGATAGCACTAGGACCCCGACTTCTATAGTTTTTTTTTTTTACTTTTTCCAGGTGATAGTTCGGTGGTTAGAGCGTAAAGGCCCTCACAAACCTGAACGGTATCGTTGCGTCAAACTGACGCCCCTGTCGTCGTCCCATTCGCACCGATATAACTCGCATTGGTGCGAATCAACGACGATACCGCTCAGGTTTGTGAGGGCCTTTAGTCTCTTGAGCGAAGGTACGAGGTTGATCTTAACATGTCGAAAGATTTCTTCGGCGGTTGTTTTTGCCCTCAATTGTCAAGATCCTCCTATTAGAATTGAACAATTTTTCCAGCCGAAAACTTGACCAGAGTTCTTACACCTGCTAGTTAACTCTTCTCCCAACAAAAGCATAGATAGCGTCATTAAAGTTTATTTTTAAGACCTTAAAAAGTCAATCTTTTAAAATTAGTTTCAATCTTGAATTATTTATAGGCCATTCATAATTCTCTGAAAAGTAGATAAATCAAGAGGACTTTTTCAATTTGTATTTAATCGACCGTTCCGTGAAATTTAAATTAGACTATCGCAATGTAAATGGAGTTTGAATCCAGTAATTCGTGGTCGGAAAACTATCCGTTAAAGGGACTGTAATATACTGTAATGTATGTAAATATGAATTTTTTCCTCATATTCGAGCGTTGATTCTCTTCGAGCAAACCCTCGGGGATTGAGAGACAGTCTCGGTTATTATATTCAACAGATTAGACCGCAAGTTTCTTGATTTTCTGGTGGAACCCTTACTTTCACTTCGCAGAACACCAATCGGGAAACACTGCACTGGAATGGAACACGGTAACCAATCGAGCGGACTTACCGATTAAAATAATCGATGGATAAAGGTCTCCCCCACCCGTCACCCTTACCATCCCTTACCTCCCATCCAACCATTTTCCTCCTGGAAGCAGAAAGTGCGGTGGAGATTATCCGACCGACGAGAAGCTGGAACGATAGTGGGTCGATATGGAGTCGGTCGTCGTGCCGGTTAACCGGCGCCACTAAAAGGGTTAAGGGAACGACGTTGGCCAAAATGAGCCCCATATATCCAACTAGGCCGTAGTGAGGAAGTAGAGGTAGGGTTGGAGGAAGTGAGAGACGAAGTGAAGGGGATGGCAACCGTCTGGTGTATCGTCGAAACCGAAAGTTGTTAATCTCTGGAGAAAGTTTCACTCTCACCGCACACTCTCCACTTTAGCAGTATGTCGAGAGGTTCGAGACTTACGCCAATTATCCACAAAGAGGGACACCCACCTCCTCCCTCCTCTTTCTCACCCCATCGCCAGTTCGTTCTCGACATGTTAGCTTTTTGGTGAAATTCGAGCAGTTTGTTTTGTGTCAGTTCGTTTAAGACACTGTGCGAGTGTTTGAAAAGTGTGAACTCGAGCATGCGAAAGCGGCCGTGTGACTTTCTTTTTAAATGACATTTTGATGGAAATTAAATTATTTATTTAATAATTACATGGAGAGGCGGCATAGCCGATAGGCTCATGGGGTTTGGTACAAAAATAAAAATAAGATTAAAACAAAAATTAAATTAACATAAAAAAATAAAATGAATAGTGGTCCATTTATTAAAGAATTACAAATACCCATTGTTTTTTTTTTTAAGAATGTATCTAGTTGATTTTTATATAAATTAACATTTTTAAAGTGACTATTCAAACTTTTGAAAAGAATGAATCTCTAACAATCTTATTTGATTTTTCTTTACGGAGTCTAAGAGTATGACCTCTCAGATTAGGGTTCTCATTGAACAATATGAGGTTTGTCATTTCACATGAATAATGATTGTTTTTTTTTTATTTTGAATACTTCAATTAAATTACCTCTTAATCTCCTCGTCTCCAGTGTGGAGAGATTCAGTCTTTTCAATCTTTCATGATAAGGTAGTGACCGAAGTTAGGATGGCATTTTTGTAATTCTTCTTGTAATATATGTACGTATGAATCATTCTTTGAATGCTTCAGTTGAATCATTGTTATGTTTGCTTAAAATGATGAAGTCTTATACTTGCGAATAACAATGGAATCGTTTTTCGTACATTTCTGACGTAATTCTTCCAGGCGAAAGGAGATTCATTGGAAGTCGAATTAAATCGAAACACGCCGAAATTTATCATAATACGCTTTTGCTCAACGTAGCACAATTTTTGCTCAACGTAGCACAACGTAGCACAAAACTCGAAAACCTTTGTACGATCGAATTCAACGTACCAACAAAAAGATAAATATATCGAATGTTACACGTTTTGTTTATTTTTTCTTTTCAGAGAGACACTGGAGGAATCATTATGGTGAATTTTTATCCCAACTTTGTGAAATGCAGTGACAACGCCACTCTAGCTGATGTCGCCGGTGAGCTTTTTGCTGTTTTTTTTTTGTAATCCCAATTTCAAGTTGTCGTAACTTTGCAATGTCAATTTTTTTTTCGACATTTAAAACGTACGTACAATCGATGAGCAGTCTCCGTAGTCTCTAGGTGTATTTTTGTTTGAATATTTACAAGTCACACGAAGGGCGAGCGTCTAAAAAATCTTTCCCGTCACCGTGTATTATTTACGCGAACGCTCATCTGGGCCAAGTGGCGTTGTTACGGTTTACGTTCAAACGTACATTCCCGGCCATTTCCGCAAAACTTTACGCCTTCCAGTCATTTAAAAACGCCAAAAGCAAACGAACGTTCATCAATTATTCGAACGCGATACGAGTTTTATAGTATCTGACCCGAAGCGGGTCCATTCGGTTGGCGCCAATCCAAAGCAATAGTACTAGGGGCGAATCTTTACGACGATTTTAACCAGGCCAAATTTTCAGTTTCTATGAGGTTTTTTTAAACTATGATATTGTGTCGTCGTCTGTGTACCATTCGTGTATTCTTTGAAGAAGGTTCTGTCCCTTTAGAAGGCTTGCCAAAACTTTTCCATTATACAAACGGAGCTCTGCTCTCGCGTTAGTTTGATATGACGTTTTAAATGGCTCATTCGTTTCGCTCGAAAGCTGAAAATTTTCATTTAAAAAGGTTGTATTTCAATATACAAAGTCACTTGTTTTTATAATGCAATCCATGACGTGTTGTGTGCAAAGTTGAAATAAAAAATTTCAACGATGAAATTTATCAAACGAGAATTATTTTTGTGGCATTATTCTTTTGAAGTGTGAAGATGTAAAAATATTCTGGAACAATGGCGCTCAACTGGTGGTACACGCACCCTTAAGGTTACACACGATCCTTTCAAAGAGTACTTTAAAGATGGAGATCATAAAAAGATATCCTATCTTGACGATTTATACGGTGGCCGACAACATTCAATAGCTGTAATATACATACATACCTTTAACGCTAATATATGTATGTACATAAAATCAGATCAGCTATTTTTAATGATAAAATTTTATATGCTTTTCAAATTCAAAACGATTTTTTATGCACACACTTCAAGTATTAAATTTACTGTGAAAGGAAATTAAATGACTTGGCGTCAAATGGGGTTGATAGAAATTGAAAAGATTCCCTTCAACATTTTTCAATGCTCACATTTTTATTTGGACTTCTAAATGTAAATGTAGCTCTGAATGTGTTTCAATGAAAAAAATCATAACATTTAATTAGCAGTATACGCTTTCTCTGAATTTCGTCGAACATTTTATAACTGATTATGCTTTCTGCGGATATAAATAAAATCTAATTACAGTTTTCAATTTATGTGTCAAATATTGCAAAACGGGTTATTTTAAATGTCTAGAAGCGAAACAGAAACCGCAGTCGTCGCGCAATTCAACAGAACATTCGTCGACGAACGCTTTGATGCTATTTGAATAATTTAACGAGTGAGAGCCGTATCCTTTCGCCGGCGACAGGATACTATGATTTAGCGGAAGTAAATAGAACGCGATTTGGAGATGTCACGGAATCTTAATTCGCACCCGTACATCCGGTGGTGGCGAGCGCAAAAGCTCGCGCGCGGGAGCTTTTCTTCTGTATTTGTCAACGTCTGAATTCGCTCACCATGTAAATGGAGAGATTATGTCTGCAGATAAATAACACAAAGCTCCGAGCGGCATTTTCCGTATAATAATATCGTACGGGTTCGACTTACTGTAAAAAATTCGCAGTCGTATGTCATACCACGCCCACGGAGCTCGTATGGATAATATCGGGATTTATTGTCAGAACAACATTCTACTCAACGTTTACCGAATATCATGTTAAAAAATCAAATCACATTTATATGGACAACGTGTCATTCACTCGTCGAATGACATTCTCATCGCAATATTGCAAATTGCAGTATCATATTAATTGGTACAATTGTATATACCAGTCCGCTAAAGTCCATTTAACCGCTCGTGTAACTTTAAACACTAACTACTCCCCAAGATTACCCCCCTCCCCCCGTTTCCGAAGTCCTTAAGTCCTTAAGATAAAGACCATACTTCTGTAGTTCAATTTAACACATTACCGCCCATTAAAGCTAATAACTTCTCGTTTACCTGATAAGCGTTCGGCGAAATCGCTTCGTGTTCCGTGCCGTGCGCTCGCTAAAATAAACCAAATAAAAATAATCATATTTAAATTGAACTTTACACGTGAACGCGTTCGCATTAAACGTCTGTGATATAAAGATAATTTCGCTGTGATAAATCTAACGAAATATTATACATGCGCCTGGAGAAGAAATTGCTTCATCAATAGGATCGAATTCAAATACAACAATGCTGAGAATGTTTGACGTGTATTATGTTTATAGTAGTACCAACGCGAACCCAAGGCGTAGTTGACTCGTTTGAACCGCAGTATATTGAGACGTTCAACGTGAACCGTACTATGTACTCAAATTCATTTGCTAGCTTTTCAAAGAATTTCATAGTAGCATTGCAAGGAAAACATTTTGCTCTGAACGATTCAATTTAATACTTTTATTTTTCGGAGAGATTGAAACGTTCGGGTTACTGTTTCTGTTTTGTACGTTCAGTATTTGAGAGGAAACTGTAAATATATGTGTATTATTTCAATGAGGTAGAATTGAGAATAAGAGCGGTAAAGCGCAAGAGGTTTGGAGTGGTTGCTGAAAATGCCCGCAACGGTGCGGAAAATTAATTTATAATTCATTGAAAGTTTTAAGTTAGATAAACAAGTATTAGAGGAAACCGCTACCGCATTTCCAAAACCTTCCCCCCTTTACCGTTATCATCGAAAACAAGCGTTGCGTTAGCTAGGGATAATCCCGCAACCCCTAGCACACAATTTACCGCTAACTATGGCCGATACCAACACTACCAATCCCCTTATTAAATTTAAAATGTTGAATCATGATATTTTTATCATATGAAACCTCTTTAAGAAGTGACGTACTTGTTATCAAATGTTACGACTTTAATTTTTGACACAAATTTTATTGTGTCATTTATTTATTTAATCAAAATAGCTTGATAAGCTAATTGAAACAAAAAAGTAACTAAAAGCTAAAATTACAAAATAATTGTCTATTAGCACATGTACAGAGGTGTTGTACAAGCTACCAGGAATCTATCAATTTTTCGAAGACCTTCGGGCAAGATACTTCTTCTAGAGCTATTTAATTTTAAATTGTCAACTATTAACTTATTCTTACCCCTAGTATTTTGACTATATACATATATATTATACCCCCTTATTAAATACGTATTGAAATAATTTGGTAAAAAATTCTTATCTAACATAAAAATATATACTAACATGCACACTTTCAAGGTTTCATTTACATACATTCATTCGACATATTTCTTATACTAGTCTATTTGCATTTGAAATACTCCGCATAGCTGTATTTTACAATTTTTGCAACCTATCGTTAATTAACCTATTTACTAAATTTATAAAAGAACAACAATACATAAAATGTGGACGAATAATTGCATTGGAAACTAATATCTTTGTATTTCTAGATAATCTACAAAATAATCCTACTTTCTTTCGTGTACATACATATGTTCTTTATAATAAAAAAAACTTTTTGTCAAGTATTACTCGTAAATATTCAAAACTATTAACTTTATAGTGAAGTAACAAGGGAAAGATATTCTTCAGTTATTTCCTATTGTCTTCTAGAGGAAAGAACAATGGGACAATGAGTGGGTAGGTCGGAAAATGTAAGGTAGTGCCAATTTTGTACGGAATAGATAGGAAAATTTAAATATTTCCATCATAATATCAAGAAACGAACGACTATGTTTTGATCTTGTTGGACCGCTGATATATCGCCGTAGTTTGTAAATATAATATACTAAAATAAAATCTTAATCGACAGTAAACAGCACTTGTTGAGACAAATCCTTTAGCTTGCGAGTATCGAATACTTTTCCATTTAAGGGATCGGTGTCCACATACATCGGGATTACGATGTTGTTGGTTTTATTTTTATTTTTTTATTGTATAGATTTTGCAAACGTTCGTTTTCACAACCCGTTCGCTTTTTATTGCTTGATATGTGACAATATACGCGGCTTGTTCGATAGCTCGGATTAGTCCGGTCCGGAAAACCCCGGAAAAACCCACCCTTTTTCCAATTACTTTCCGTGTAAACACGCGCGTTCACATCTTACACATTGCGCATTACGATATCTCATATACGCATTCGACGGTATTTACTTTTATTTTTTGTTGTTTTCAATTTCGCGCCGACTTTACGATCGTTTGGTTTGAATGTGCGTACACGCTCGTTTATAATTTGAATTAAAATATTTTTACGCTTCCATCCCCACCCCTTTGCCATTTTCACGGGCGGTTGATTTAAGTTTGCACTTTTCGAAAAATGGGTCAAAATAATAATAGGAAAACGAAACTCGTATAATTATTATGGCCTAACGACGCCGCGGTGTTATTTTTAAATGAAATTTTCTTCGTCCTGTTTTTCTGCAGTGATGACGAATTGTCTGGAAGCTGCGTTTTAAATTGAATTTAATTTAGTTTCACTTGAAAGATGAGATCAATCTAATATCCGGTCGAGCTTACTATATGCATAAGTATACAAGTACATGATTCTGAGAAATCTAAGTTACAAAATTTACTATGTAATAAAATGTTCAATTAATAACTAAACGTGATATGTTAAGCTTCCCGATTGGAAGTGAGTCATTTTTAGATGTTAGCTACTAATAGTTTAATTATAATAATCAAGAAAATAGGTACGTGGAGAATTTGGCATGATAGCTGAATTCGTTCACAGTTTAATATTGGTATTTTTAGAACCGTGCCAACTTTTACTATTGCTCAGAAATGTTAAATAATAAATGTGAATTTAAAATGTACTTGTTTTAACATTTTCAAATATTCTCAGTCAGTTTGTGAATAAACCCTAGCTAATAAAGCTCTTGCACTTATCGTATGTGGTTTTTGTCTGTTTTTCTTTATTTTTTTTTTTCTCTTAAGTTGTGCCTTCTTCTCTAATCCCAACGGGTACGACGATGCTCCTGTACATATATTCTTCTTTTGTCCCTCGAATTTGGAACCTTTCACGTTCGATCCCATCCACTATTTGCGGCTTACGCCTTTGTTTGATATCTTTGTATATACGTATATCTTTGTATATACTTTTTATATACGTACATACCAATATAGATTTTCGTAAACTGACTTAACCTCGTCGAAAAATATCCTCTCGATCAAAAGGGGATTGTTCTTCGTGCGTAAGTCTCGTCTTGAAGTGAAAAGAATACAGTGGCAGCTTTTCCGAAATCTCACTCGCAAGACTACATAAAATTTTATGGTCGCTCTTCTTACAACGGGAAAGTGTCTCGTCGCGATCACCGAAATTGAACCGCACTATACATATACATATGTAGACTTGTATATACATAGGTATACACCCCCTCGACACCCTCATTTTTTTCCTACCAATGATGTTCGTCGTAAAATCAACCGCAACGCACATACTAAGGTATTATTAGACGGGCAATTCGCACGGTCTAAAAAACGAGCCAAGCCGGAAAATTAATTTATTTTTCTCGTCCCCGGCTGAATCGTCTGAATTTGTTTGTTTTCGTTAATTCACATTGACGCTTTAGAGCTTTTGACTCACTGCGCTTAGGGACAGAAGATTTTTCTGGCTAACAACCCGCGTGAGCTTTTTTAAATCCGGAGCTTTTAGTCGACAGCTTTATTTTGGGTGTTTTTTTTTTTTTTCTGTGTGCAAATTTAATTTGTTTTCATTATTTTCAGGAAAGTACTTTTTTATACAATAAAAACTCTTTGTGTTTTCCTTCTTCCGTTTTTTATTTTTTATTTTTCATTCGAACCGTTTATTCGCTCAATTACCCACTGTATTTTCGCAGGTTATTTCAAGTATTCCTACAGCGTTTGAATAACAATAAATAAAATGTGCGAATGCTTTAATTAAAACGTTCTAAGCTCAACTTGGAATTTTTGCACGCGTGTTACATTAAAAAACAGTTAAATTATTTGTATATGTAGAGATTGCTGAAATAATTTGTAAATACGTCAAAAACGGCAATGATTTTTATTTTGTGCGAAAAATTACATTCGAACTCGCGCTAAATATTAGTCTAGACGTTTTATTCAATTTGCACCATTCACTGTAATACTAAAAAGTTTTCAATAAGTTTCAATTTGTTGTTTATACTTTATACCTCAATATAACATTACGTACACGTGTAAGTACGTTCAAAGCAAAGATTAGCTGGTATTTCACTCCCGTTTCCATTTCAGTTGATTCTTATTTTTTTGACACATTGATTTCAACCGCGTAAAGTACTGTGTAATATATTGTATGTAGATGTACACATATATATATATATATATATATATATATATGAATGTACATACATATATATAATATATATGTATATATATGTACATATATCTATATAATATTACAGTGTAATTACGGCGCGAATCAATTAACCGGCCATAAAATTCTGTGGCGTCATCTAGACGAGCTATTCAAAGAGCCCGCCATTGTGATAATTTGCAATCGCCCGAAAAACAGCCTGAATTACAGGCCCTTTGTTTTGGCGCGGCTTGTTAGTGTAGGAAAACGGTGGAAGAACCTATGCTGACCTAAAATATTTAATAACGAGAGAAATCCATAATTTTCTTATTAACCGCAACTCATCCTGAAATACGCTCGTTTGGTTTTCGCTAATTACAAACAATCGCCTATCGAATTAATTACACGCTTATAAATAAACAGCGTACGCACTGTTTAAACATTTACAAAAATGTAGAGTTTTACTAATTATTGACATATGAATGGGATAATAGCGTTATCGTTGATATATGTATACATGATACATTGAAAAAAATAGAACAAAAGAAGTGTGTCAAGCGTTCATGACTGACATATATATAGACATGATCCTGTTACATTAATTGTACCTACTTTTCGATTATCAGAAATTACATTTTGCTGTGCAAACAATATACAGCACTAACAAAGCGAAAAGTTTATACACAATGTTGTATTTCAATATTATCTAAAGTACATACATATTAATTAAAAATAAACATAAGCTTTATTAACAGCTGGTTGTACCCAACTGACAATACGTAGGCGGCGAAATATTCAACATAATCTCATTAAATTTTATATCATTAAACGAGCTTACCATCGCAACATTGTCCAAATAATGTAATCGGAACGACGGGCAAGGCTGTTGATTGAACTTGCACGAGTGCGAGTTGATCTGCAACGTAATCAGTGTCACACAATCTTATAGAATTTATTCCGATGGAGGTATTTTTGCTTTTCAAACTTATCCGATAGTTCTGAAATATGAATTCAGAAGTCGGCTGGGCTGAATCAATGTTTCAGAAACTCACGTCCCTTCAATAAAACAAGCAGAAATTAACAGAGCGCTCATAATAACATAATGAGCGGCCGGCGAACGCACTTAATCACTTTAATGGGCAAAACCCATCTGCGACCCGTCCCCGCCCACGACGAACGCTTTTCCTTGATTTTCCGAACGTTTGGGCCACTTTTCTTCGATTTTTACTTTGAAATTATATGAAAAAAACCACATTGATAAAGTATTTCGAGTGTCAATCGCGTCGTTTCATTGTTGCCCATGGCAATGTTACTCTAAAGAAAACTTCTATTACATACATTTCAATGCAATGCGAAATATTACTACAATTTTCATCTATTCTAAGACGCGTGTTCTTTCACACACGTCTTACAATTACTGTCAAAATAAGTTTTTGACTCTGATATCCGGATACTTGTTATGTTTTCCGGACAGACGATCCAGCGGTTGACAACGGCTGGTTCAAAATGATAGCAGGTCGGTATGATATCACCTATGACTTGGTTTATTTATTGATAACTGAGTGTATGTACAGGTAACGTGGCATATGTCTACTCGACTAGTGAGCCCAGAGATGAACTTTTCTATTCCTTAAATACTCATTTACAATATTTGGCGGAGGAGAGATTCTATTCTTGATTGTATCAATTGGTTGCATCACAACTTCATCTCCTAAATTAAAATATGTGAACAGATATGGTCGATAAAATAACAGTTACACAGACACTTTCTAATCTTGTTGCTTAATTTATCTCAACCCGCATATATTGATGATCATTTTCATACTTTCAATTCTTAGCTATGTGACCGGATATAGTTGAAAAAATTCGGGTGTAGCCAACCCATGACTTTATCCATATATTTGAGGAATACAAAGAGTAACGAAATTAATTTTTTAAGTACGTAAGTAAATAAAACGCATACACCACCACCACACCAATCAAAATACATACATATGTATGTACATATCATGAAATTACTGTGTTGAGTGCGCGCGCGTATATAAAATACGATCTTCGGCATATATTCAAATAAGAAAAACTACCACTTCCGGTCGGCGGATTTTAATCAAAACCTTATCAACTCTTAAATTTTATATGATAATTATAAATATAAATTTTTGACTTGATCAATAGGACAGTTTCTGAAATATTCTGTGGTAAACTTTTCGACAAAAAAAAACCCTACTTCCTGTTGACTGATTTTAATGATTATTTTTTCGTAACTAGCAATTTTACTCAGGAGTACAACATTATAATATTGTGACGATAATACATATTTAAAAGGCCGAAAAAAAATAAAAACAAAAAATCGTTCAGGAGTAAACTGCCATTTCCGGTAGTCAGAAGTTGACTAAAATCACAGTATCTCTTAAGGCTAACGTGAAAACTATAGATATGAAATTTGGAGAAAATTCCCGGTGCAGTTTCGGAAATATTTTGCGGTAAACTTTTCGACAAAAAAAAAACCTACTTCCGGTTGACTAATTTTATTAATTTATTTTTTTTTAAATATAAATTGCTCTCAAAATTACAACATTACAATATTGTGACGATACCACATATTTAAAAGGTCGAAAAAAATAAATAACAAAAAATCGTTCAAGAGTAAACTGCCATTTCCGGTAGTCAGAAGTTGACTAAAATCACAGTATCTCTTAAGGCTAATGTGAAAACTATAGATATGAAATTTGGAGAAAATTCCCGGTGCAGTTTCGGAAATATGATTTTTTACCGGATTTTTGAATTTTCTGCACGAAAAAAACCCTACTTCCGGTTGACTGATGTTGACCAAATTCCTTATGGTTTTTAAACTTTACGTGAAAATAATAGATATGAAATTTCAGCTTGATAGACTTGATAGTTTCGGAGAAAACACACAGACATACACACACACACATAGTACACAGACATACAGACATACAGACATTTTTTAGAAATCATGAAAACGTGATCTGGGGATGATACTCGATACAAATCAGTCAAAATCTCGAGGTCGAATTTTCGCACGATCACAATACTTTATCCGATTAGGATAAAGTAAAAATAACAATGAGGGAGACGTGACCCATTACCGTTACTTTAATTATTCTCAACAAATGTATGTATGTATATCGTAAATTATTTTAATCCTTTTGATTATTAGATATGTAAATAGACGCAATTAATGTGAACTGAAAATAGTACGAATATAACAAGGTATGTACATATGTACATACGTATGTATGTATTGTAAAGTTCATTTGGTCGATTCGACTGCTCATTCAACTAATGTGAAATGAGAATAGTCCGAACATAATATACTACAAAAAAAAAATGCATAAATGTGCTTTTATTTTCATCTTCTTCTGTCATTTTTATTATTAGTATTTAAAAATAAATCGATGGCGTCTTAGAATCTATGAAATATGGTATATCTTATTTCATTTTCCAAATAAGTTTTTCGGTATTAAAAAGTATTCTGCTTAGTTTATACAATATAGAATCTATGAAATTACATCGTATATAATAAAATATACAATATTTTGCAAGTAAAACTGTTCTTCCGTAAAAATTTTCAAATATTATATTTCCCTTCACATAAACGACGTAATATCATTCTAAAAATATGACAATATCCCTTCATTTTTTTTTCTACCTATGAATACGCATATTTTTTTCAAATTATTTAAGCCATTTTTTCTGGCTTGCGCTCGTTCACAAGGGATCATAAATCATAATTTACGATTTTTATAGTTAAACCCGGAGACTATTATTGCTGTTAAAATGAAAAATCACGCTGTGCTAAAGACGTAGAGGGGCATTTTATCTGCGCCGGAAAAAGGCAGCTTTTTTTTCGTCTCCCTTTGAGTCCTTCTGCTCGAATTGGCTGTAATATGTATTACTTCTTTGCGTCATGAAAACACTATGATTTATTACCATCACTCGTCGACTATCGATATAAAATGAAACGGGGGTAAAGTGTGCCAAATTTTTGCCTACATCTTCAATCTTGATCTGAACATTACAAGTAAATATAATATAATACCTATCTGTGTATGTACATACATATGTATATATGTATGTACATGCTATGTATGTATGTATATTGATATAAAATACACGAGCCGACAATTAAATAATAACAATAATTCAAATTTTGTAAGCTTACGAAAACTATTGAAATAATTTAAATTGTTTTTAACCGTATACTCATTTCTACTATATGCATATCGTCAGCCAATTTCTGGTCGAATTTTCATCTCCGTATCAATCTGTTTTATGAGAAGATTTCCTCAACGCAATTTGGTCTCTTATTATACGCTTCATTGGGGTCTCCGGCGCTAGGAAAACTTTGGTGTCGCTTAATTGCCAAAAAGGCGCAATGTTGAGGGACTTTTTAATTTTTTGCGGTTTTACGAAATCAGTTTACGCCAAATTACCAACGAAGGAAACATCTCTTTGTTAATGAACGGCAATTTATTTAAATGCAAAATGTGCATTTTGTTTTTTTTTTTTTTTTGATAAATCAGCTATTTATTATTGCACAGCGCTATTCACCAAATTGTACTTTTATTGCATACATTTCGATGTATACAAATATTCTCATATTCATTCAATTTGTAAGATATGTACTCGTATATATGTAGATACATAAATAGTAATAAATGAATGATTTATTTTTAGTGCGGTATTTTGTAAATTATGTATATAAAACAGTCAACTTCGTACGCATTTATCTCAGTTATTTATAATTCATGTATATCGTGCTCTTTCTTAAGACAAGAAAAATTCTCCTTTTAGATTTGGAAGTAAATAAAGTAATAGACGTAAATAAGTATTGAAACTGAGATACATGCGTGTACTAAAAATAGCACTCTTCATTTTATTGACTTTTCTTTGTGTTAAATAATGTTATGCGGGGACTAGTGTTATAAAAAAATGTATAGTAACTGTTTGATTATATTTAGTACTAGCCGAATTGCCCGGCGTTGCTCACCCGGGTTAATTATAAATATGAATATTATGAATTATGAAAAAAATGAATATCGAAATAAACATTTATTATCCAGTACAAACAAAAATTGATTAAAAATTTTGTACCCGACCCTTCCAAAAACCATCTGCAATCTAAGTTAGAATACTATGAGATAGTATACCAAATTTGATGGTTCTAAATAAATTGAAAACTGTAAATTAAAAACCTTGTTTTTTGAGTTTTAATTCTTTTAAAATATCTTCATTCACAATGTTAAACAACGATAGAGGAACTGACCATTCCGGTGTAATGCGAATTTCTCAAATTCTATGAAGTCATAAAATCTAGGCAAAAACGACTCGTTCCAATCTCAATATTTGCAACGTTTAACGAAACCAAGTATTATAGGCCGTTGAACTAGAGAATCTACGGGTATTTTTACCATCGACATAGTGAGCTAATAACTATGGGGCTACGGGAAAAAATAATAATAAGAAATGTGACGTGCATTGATTGACACTTCTGGAACAAAAGTATTCTGGATAGAGAGAGAGACCGACAGAGAGGCATACTTAAGTCATTTATGTACATACATACATATGTATGTATAGTATCGTTTTAAAATAAACCTCAACTCGTTCACTTAGCAGAGTGTTGTTTCCCTCATAAAAATTGACAACTTAGTACATATGTAATATAAATTAAATCAAATATCAGAACTATATATTTCCTCATTATACGATGCACATCGTTCGAAAAATCCTGGACTAGAAGGTCGCACGCTTTTTTAAAGTATAATGTTTGGTATATTCAGAATTTTTAGGGTGTGAGTTACATAAAAGTCGTGTACGACTTTTCATCGTTAAATATTCATTTGATTGAAGTGTACGGTAACTCTATGGGTTTTTTTCTCACATCGCAAGCCGTACGACAATTTTTTGATTCGACACTTTCTCGTACACAATTTATTTTAAGCTCGCATTTTCCTCTGGCTTATCTCGACCGCGACTGCAAACGTTCGACGAGAAAATCCACCAGACACCATCCCCATCCCTTCCTATCTCCCTGCCATCATCCCTCCACTTTTCCACCACCGCACAGTGTTTCAGAACGCAGATCTGACTAGACACGCGTATAAAAACTTTTTAAAAACGCGATATTTAATAAAAATTTGTGTTATGGAATGAAAAATAAATATTCCTGGTGATAATATGTAAAATATATATTGTAATATTATACATACATAATAACAAATTTAAAAAAGATTACAAAATGTAAAATAAGTACATACCTACTAATTCAAAAATAAAATATTTAAAAAAAAACGTACAAATTCAAGAAGTATCTGGTAAAATGTAAAACATTCGTATTTTTTTTTTTAAATACGCACATAATTTAAAAACCGAATTGCACATATTATATAAAATACAATGAAAAAAGAAACTCAAGCATACTGTCTTCCTGGGCTGAAATATGCTCTTTGTGCCATATATTGAATAAACATCTCCGCGGTACGCAAGAGTCTAAAAGAAATTGAAATAAATGAAAGTGTTGCAACTTATTGCAGGTAATTTTTGCAGATTCTTAAAGTATAATAGTTCAACTTTAAAATGTGTAACAATCATGGCTTAGAAATAATTCAAACTCTTTTAAAAGCTTAAGCCAACTTTATATGATTAAAAAAAAAAATCAAAATTGGGCTAAGACTTTGAATCAAAATTTCTACAATATCAATTAATATTTTTGTTAAATTTTCTATAAAATATATTTGTACATACCTTTTTTAATAATATCCATTTTATAATAAGTGTAAGAACGTGTAACAACGTGTATGAAGCTATGACATCCAGTTTAAGACTGTTGTGAATTATTTCGCGCGGCCGCGCTTCGCCCATTGTACACGTGTTTGGGTATTTAACACGTGCATAACAGCTTGCAAAACCATATTTTATCATTGTTTCTCGAAAGTTCAGGTATAAAACTACTTAAAATAGTGGTGCATAAGTCGTTTCTCAAAAGTTTTAAAATCGAGCTTTGTCTAGTCAGATCTGCGTTCTGAAACTCTGTGCACCGGGAGTTTAGAAACGTTGAGCGCGCATCCCGCACTCGATACGCTAAGCGGTACGTGATCGCGAAAAATTTTCGCACCCTTAAAAAAATATATACACACCCGAAAAAAATTCTCGACTGGAATCCTAGCGACTGCGATGTGAAGTCGCGCAAGCCCATTGTTCAAAATTTACAAGGGGCGCTTGGCAAACTTTGTTATCTGCTGAAGGTCTGTCAGCGGCTCCTGCGACGACGGTGAAAGCCCTCGAGAGGATGAGGTGTGGAGGTGGTGTCAAACCTCCGGGCCCTTTGTTCGTCAACTTGCACCCCCTCCCCCTTCCCCTCATCCCACAGCTTCGACCCTAAACCACCGAGACGCCCCGTTGCGTTGCTTTGGGTGGGAACGTGTAAAGGGCTGGCGTGTCTGTTTTACCGATGACAACTTCTATGACGCGTTGCTTGAAAAACTAGAAAGGAGCGCTACGGGTAGTTAGGTATCTACGCGATCCGACTGAAAATTTTCCGGGAAAAGTCTCAAACGGACATGTGTAGTTTGTCCCTCTATTGTACGCGCTTTAGCTGTTCTGAGCTTTTTACTTTATCCTAATCGGATAAAGTATTGTGATCGTGCGAAAATTCGACCTTGAGATTTTGACTGATTTGTATCAGGTATCATCCCCTGATCACGTTTTCATGATTTCTGGAAAATGTTTTTAACTTTAACTTTTTCTCCGAAACTATCAATTTTATATCTATTATTTTCACGTGGGGTGTAAGAGATATTATGATTTTGGTCAAGATCCACCGACCGGAAATAGCAGTTTACTCTTGAACGAGATTTCGTTTTTTTTTTTTTTTCGGCCTTTTAAATATTTCGTATCTTCATAATATTGTAATATTATAAATCCTTAAAGGTGTGTGACTAGGTATTGACCTAGTCACAAAAAAATAAATCATTAAAATCAGTCAACCGGAAGTTGCAAAAAAGTGTATCGTCGATTAAACCATAAACCCTAAAATCACGTTATATAGACTCGAAATAGCTTTGACGGAGAGCGGCTTGTTGCCAACACACCGCTAAAAAAATGTGTTATATTGGCAATGCTAGCGTGACTGCAACGACTCAGGCAGGCAGACAGATATTCCGCAATATACCTATGTATATACAGTAATCAAAACAAATAGTTCATCTTTCGAAGGACAGTTCAAAAGCGTTTCGGTGTACTGTTTTTATTCCTTCGAAATGCTATCAATCGTTGTATAAAATGCACAAAATACACAATTCATGTATAAAATGACAAAATCAAAGGTAGTGAATGATGAAAACCAAAAACGAAAATGCACATAATGAATTTAAATGCTGGTAAAGTTTCGCGTAGCTTACAATGGATCGATTCAAGCTGTTGACGGCTAATTGTCGGTTTCGTATAAAATTAAAACTTAAAACTCTAGTAAAATACTTTTAATTGAAATATAAACCGCGAATTTGACTCCGACATAATGTAATACGCGGGCATCGAACGCTTGCAAATAATAATTTCCAACGTGAAAAGTTTCACGCGAATACGAGGTGTGCAGACCAAAATGCGAAATACGATTTCAGACGATACGTGCCAAAAGCTCACCGGACCCAATGATTAGTTGCCGTTTCCGTTGTCCGAATTAAATTTCAAAGGGTGGGTGTACATTCGCTCGACGAGTTCAACCCTTAATTTCACCCGAGTCCAATTTGCGAAATTCGAACACACGCGACTTCGAAGGGGAGAGAAATGGGCGAAAATGCGCGAATTTTGAATTTTTCCACTGCACCGACCGCGACCATATGAAACCGTGCCGGGGAAAACCCCATTCGGATTATACGACACGCTTTTCCTCTGTTTTAAACATCGCGTATTTATTTTGCAGCGAATTCGCGCAGTGGTATTATTATTACGAACGTGCACATGTCCGGATTTGCTATTAAGCCTGAGTATCGAACATGACGTCGTAAAATTGCAAAGAACATCTGCGTCCCAGTCTGCAATCGCCCACACAACAGCTCCGAGCGATGATCATCCTGTGATATTTTATGTATGCATACCTTTTGCACGAAGCTATGTATCTACCCCCGAAAACAATAGACGGTGTTTTCTTTTCGGAAAAGTGTCAATTTTGGATTTGATCATTTGAATCGATGTAAAATTTTGGTGCGATTTGGAAGCAGGTGAATTTTAATGACACAAATGCAACTAATGATACCGACTTTATTCAAATCAACTACAAATCAAAAGCCGCTCCACTTTATAAAAATCTAAATAATCCAATTGATTCTCCCTTGTGAAAGTCGAAAGCATTCGTTACATCCTTCCCTTCACTGAATAAATCAGGACCTACATATACCTATATAAACCAATGTCAAGTTCATTATTCAAGCTGGATTTTTCTACGTCTTCCTTTTTAAAAGCTCGATTTTTTCGTAGTTTATTTTAAAGCTTATTTAATAAATAAAATAATTCAATAGAAATTAATGGGTTTCAGTTCATGGCTGTTGATCTCTTATACAATTATAGCATGACGAGTTATTCCATAGTGTGAGAATTCTCTTCGTCCTCATTCTTCAATATGGCAACATCCCCAAACGCAGAGTCCTTTTAAATAGCCAGTCCAACAGATAGTCCAAGCGATTGTTCCAAAACAGAGGTCTTTCTCCCCCCCCCCCCCTATTTTTGGATTTCTAGCTTTTGTTTTTACTGACTACTTTTGAGAATCCAGATTCATAAAGATACACAGGCCGTAGCAAATGAAAGTACATAAGTGCTTTATTTGCCAAATCTGTAGAGGTAACTATTTGAGAGCACCAAAATTCAACAAGGTTTTGATTTGTGATTTCTCGCTTCGGCAGATTTGCTCTGTAAATCAAATAAGTCGTCCTTCTACATGTTAGCATCATTCATGGAGTTCAAATTAAAGAGATTTTCGTATCCAACCTTCATCCCTCAAAATATCGCCTTGAATCTAATCTGGAAGTGTATCTAACGAATTATTACAACTTTTTTGGGAGACGCCTCATTCCTACCTTGCGGATCTTTCATTCCACTAGGGAAGAAAACACCATAGTCTAATAACCCCTGCCTAGAGTTTAGTAGAGCATTCCATCTCTAAGACCATACAAATTTCTTCGATTTATACTACAATATAAATACCCGTTGATAGTGTCATCATTTATGTACTGTATAGTGTATGTAGTTGTTCAAATTGTAGCAAAAATGTTGTACATAGTTAGTTGAAAAATGCAAGTGCTTCTCGCTACCGGTGTCGTGTATGTGTATGCAAGCGAGATACCCATTCCGGATATGTATGTATGTATGCGAGCGTTCCGCGACTACCCAGCCAGGCAGACCTTTCCGCCAATATATCGTAAACCTGTTATAAACATGTATATACATACAATGTAAAGTCATCAAAATAAAGTACTGCAAATCAAATTTAATTCCAAGGAAGCGAATCCCATGGGACGTCACGATCCGTTCAGCCTAATATAGCATGAATACCTTTGAGCGCTGTTTTTACCGTAACTGTGCGCCAGTGGGTTCTGTGTGTGTTTTATTTTGCAGCGTCCTTTTCGATAGTTGTTTATTTTTTTGTCCATTGGTTTTTATTGTGCGATATCACAGCGTGGCACTCTTTTCATTCGCTCCTCGGTTCAGGGTGTGTCCGATATTGTCGTCGGGTATATATGTACATACATAATATATAATATTAATTCGGCGGGGTGCGAGGCGGGAACGGGCCGTAATTGAATTCGGGTACGATTCTGACATTTGTCGGCCCGACCAAATCGGATTAAAACCGTCTGGAAGCTGGAGCCGGAGCCGAAGTCCGGATCGCGACGACAACCTCTCCAACAGCCATTTCGTAGGATTACTACGATGGGGGTTAAAGAGAGTGAGTAAAACCACCCCATTCCCCTCAGCTGACCCCACCACTTCGCAACCATCTGACACGTACACAATCCACTAATTTGAGAACATTCGTTGAATATAACCAATTTCGTACAAGTTTCGTTTCAAGTTTCACTCTCGTCCCCGCATTCAGATCGGAAGACGTTAAATGCGACCGGTTAAATGTAATAGTTAAACTGTGCCGATGTGTGCGAGCCGCATACCGATGCGCGTACGATGTGCACGTTTTCCAATCCGACAAAAATTCAAACCGGAAACGAAGATTTTCGTTTTTGTCCGACGACATTTTAGACGTTGTCTTTTAGAAGGTAATTTACAGTTTTAGCACCAGTCATAAATTTTTATCTTCACTAGAGTTTTTTGAACTTTTTTGTCGTGAATACGTGTACCAGTACGGAAACGGCGATGTTACGTTTGGACGGGCATACATTCCGACACCTATAACTTCGTTACTAATAACACGATTGACATGAATGTTATTTTATTCGGTCAGGTATACGTCTACGATATATTTATGACCTTGAGTTGGTACCGGGCATGCGCGAGGCGCGGTGGAAGTGGCGTATTTTCCAACGGATATTTTGGACGTTTTTGAAATTTCCAAGCAGTAGATCTCGCGACTCAGGCGTGCTAGTGCGGTGAACTGTAGAAATTATTTGTTGGTGAAAAATCAAAAACAAGCCTAAAAAGATCTAAAATTTCACCATGTTGGCCCATACTCACAAAAAAGTCAATAGGAAATACAAAAACGCATATTATCAAAAATAGGGTCTAATCATCTATCGATCGGTATCAATGTGTCTGTGACAGAACAAGTGAGACGGTATCGAGAACATTAGAAAGTTGACGCGGCACGCAGGGAAAACAACGGTGCGAGCACCTCGACAGCCACTGTTTACCACAGGCCAATGATAAATGAAATTGAAATCGATTACTAGTTTTTTTTTTTTTTTACTATTACTTTATTCGTTTTGCTAAATAAAAATATATGCATGTATCCATTTCGATGTTATTTCATTCTCATATTCCAAATAAAGTATTAGCCGCTAACGCAGACGTATTCACGGAAAACCCACGGCCGTGTTCGACACAGCCACACCCCAAATTTTTTTCGTTGAACTTGTATTTTTTTTTTTTTTTTTTTAACTTTTATTTATCCATATAATGTTCATAATACTTCTTATTAACAAAAAAAACGTATCCTAATGGTTCCTGGTCAAGTGGCCATTATCCATTTTACAATAAATGTGTGTTAGTAGTAATAGGAAAATAATCTTACTTTATCGTTAGTGTTTGTTTTTACAGTAGGAAAATTTAAGCTAAAAAACCTATTTACAAATTTTATTTTTATTTTTTTTAAATACAATACATAATAAATAGGGTATGCATGCAGATACATTAAATTCTTATTTCTAGTGACTTACTGTAAACGGAGGTTAAAAACAGATTATGTTTCGGGAGCCTATGTTTACACCTGAAAGGTAATTACACACTATCGTAATCACCGAGACTTTTTACTAATTTGTTAGCGTGGTTATTGGTAGTTTTTTGGTAAAACTTCGTGGTTAATTTGTTAGTAATATCAGTTACAAATGGGATGTTGTTTCGCGAGTGAAGCGTTTTGAGGTTAGTATACATGGGGGTGTTATATATGATTTTGATGGCTTTGTTTTGCACGATTTGCAGTTTAGTATGGTTAGTGGTGGAGGCATTGTTCCAAACAGGTGCAGCGTATGTTAATATTGGTAGTATTAGGGCGCGATACATTTTGATGCGATTGGATCGTGACAAAGCGCTACGACGGTTGAACAACGGATAGACCCCTGCCATCGCGCGCATCGCCTTGCACCTCGCTGACTCTAATTGTGGGGCCCAGCGCATTCTTCTATCAAATATTATTCCTAAATATTTCAACTGAGCTTGCCATTTCAGCCTTTCTCCTGATGGGATCTTCAGTTCTGAACTCGGCCTGTGCTTTCGAACACTAAAGAATATAGCGTCCGTTTTTGTATGGTTAATTTTTGTTTTCCACTTTGTGAAATGGTCGTTTAATGATTTTAAAGCTAATTCAAGATTTTTACGAATCGCGTCAGGTTTGGTGCTGCTCGTAAAGCAAGCAGTATCGTCTGCATAAAGTGCTAAGTGGCACTTTTTTGGAACGGGAATATCATTTATATATATGGCAAATAGGAGTGGCCCTAGCAAACTTCCCTGTGGAACTCCCGCCACGATCGGTTTCGGCATCGATGGTTCGTCTTTTACATTAACTATTAGTTTTCTATCGGTTAGGTATGATCGGATGATATTAATAAGGTAGTTGGGTACTTTGTTATTGATTAGTTTGTGAATTAGTCCATCGTGCCATCATGCCGTATGTTGAATGTCTATTGCTGTTCTTTGCAATCGCGTATTTTGCATAATTTGCGTATTTTGCATAATTTGCGTAATTTGCAAGCGTAAAACTACTCATGTTTTTTTTTAAGCTATTCGATATAATTGAATTAAAGGAAGTTCTAGCTATAAGAAAGAAATGGGAAAAGAGAGAAGATGGGCGTGAACACGTGGCCTTAACATTTGACGGGAAATTCTATCATTTAGCTGTCACAACCATCGACAAAAGCAACAAAAGACTTACATTTCTTACAAACAGATATTGTATAACTTAGACATTTTATTTTCGATTTAGCACATTATATGTATAAATCTTATACGTTTGAAACGAAGAAAAAATTTTCATTTACAAAAACGAGAATTTCCATACTTTTCATATGAATCACTACACTCTGTACCACGATGAGATATTATTTGTGCTTTGTAGATGCTTTGACAATCTTTTCGTAATATTTACGATGGGTTAAGTGCCGACATGTCGACAACAAAAAGAGGAGCCCACTTGTTCGCGAAGGAAATAAAAAATTGGACATGCGATTTTTATCCGTAAATAAATTGTACTGTCAACGGTGAAAATATGCTAGTGAGGAAATTAATGATAAATTTCGATTTTGGCATTCGTGATAAATGACAGGAAGAGTTCGGCACCGATATCGATTCCGGCTGGCAAACGAACTTCGACAACAACCTTGGCCCGAAAACTATGCAAAACTTTTAATTTGCACATTCGTATTGTACGCACCAAAACATGACAGCATTTCTTATACATATTATATACATATACTAGCTATAGTGCCTTATGTTTAGAATTTGCATTTCTGATTAAACAATCATTTAATTATTTTAGCTGGCAGCACTCTATCTGTCAACTGTCGTTAGTTGAGTCACCGTAACAAAACTTTGTATGCTTCTATCATAAGTCTACCTTACCGTGGATCATTGAAAGTTTACCACTGCAAAGTTTGTTGCCGATTAGTCAAACGGTAACCGATTGTATAAGAAAAATACGTACAAAAATGAATTATAGTCGGGTGACGTACATTTTTCCCGAACGAGAAGTACGATTGTTCGATTGTGTTCGGTTTCTGTTACGTTTGTGTTGCGGTCGTTATGCGAAAGCTTACCACGGCATATATTATTCACTTCCGACTTTTCACTATGTTCGGCTTGTCGGAATACGAGACGTAAGCCTTAGCCGCGGTCGTATATTCATAGTTTCCTTTGAAGTTTTAATATTTTATTCATGCGCCGGAAAAATCGCATTCTAACAACGCGAAAAGTGCGCGGCCGCCGCAAGCGAAGTCGGTCTGTTTCCGCATCTATTTTTCAAAAGCATTGCGAAAGAGCAAGTCGCTAGATTTCCCCAGCGAAAAATCATCGTTTATTCCGTTTTGCCAAGTCCAAACAATCCATTAATCTCGGCCCAGAATTGCGCAATCCCCGTCCCCATTCCTTACAAATCTCCTTCAACTCGGAGCCGAAGTAACCCTTGTAATTTCTTGATAGATTTCCCTGCGCACGTTTCCTCTCCGTGTGAAGCTTTGCCATCAATATTCATAAGAAAAATGCACGATAACCGTCAAAGCAACAGTTTCTGAAGATTTTAATCGATCACTTTATATACCATTTCCATTTTTTAAAAAAAAAAATACAACAAAGGAGTATGAATTACGAAACAGCTAACAAAAACTTTATTATACAATTTATTTTCATTCCTTAAAATAAATAAAAATAAATTTTTAATGTGACTTTTTACCACACGTAAGCAACAATATATATATATATATACTTTAAAATCAATTTGTTTGAATGCAGTCAGATCGTTTTATAAGTTATTTTATTTCATACAGATATATATTTGTATGTACATTTTTTTTTATGACTATCAAAATACTTGGACTTGCAATAGTTGCTCCATGGCTATACAAAACAAATGGTATAATTATTTTTTCGATATTTTAATTATTTATACTGCCTCAAAAATTTAGAAAAAATATGATTTTAGCTGAAAGTGGAAGGTTCATGTGCGGTATCAAAACGCAGATAAAATATATTTCTTGTCTTTTATTTGATTTAAGACAATGCAAATAAGCAACACACATGTTTAAATTACTAATTAAGAGCAAAAAACATATAAGACAAAATTTCATACCAGAATCCCACAAGAAAAACTCAAAAATAACCTAGATACTAGGGGTAATAATTTTTTTGTGTTAAAAAGAGGCATTATTTTTCGTGATTAGAGTGTCATTTATTACCTTTTGATCGGCAATAGCTTGTAAAATAGTCTCTTTGTCTATGAATTTGTTGTGAGGAGACTCTATTACCTCTTCCCAATTTATGATATTGCCACAATATTCGTCAGAAAGTTAGCAGTCAGTAAATTCACAGAGTTAGTGTTGCGAAAAATATTAAAAGCCCAGTATTTGTAAATTGCCTGTATTTAATTTTTCTGAAGCATATTGTGGCAATATTATAAATTGGGAAGAGGTAATAGAGAATGACAAAAAATGTATTTTATCTGCGTTTTAATACCGCTATATGAACCCTCCACTTTTAGCTAAAAACACATTTCTTCTAAATTTTTAACTTCATTGGGGAAGTATAAAGAGTTAAAATATCATAAAAATAATTACACCGTCTATTTTGTATAGAGCATAGAGCAACTTTTTCAAACCCAAGCATTTCGATTTTCAAAAAAAAAATTATTTCGATTCACTTACTAACCATGGGATGATTTTATATTTTTTTCCCAATATTCAAGCAGCCTGGGGCAGTACTAAACATTAATATTTTTCAGTTATGATGGGAATGTGATAGAGCACTAATCCCGCACTCAAGCTTTTTGCTATTACGAAAAAAATTTTCTTCATACAAGATCGCTCTACCCTAATGTACAATATGTAGTTGATTTCGTATATCAAATTAAGTTTACAATTACAATTACAATTAAATTACAAAAATACATATTCAAATTCATGCAATCAAAAAACATTCAACATTATATTAAGTTTTTGCAAACAACGGATACAATTTCATTGTATTCAATTCTATAAAAGAGTACCTCAAAAATTACCGGAAATGATTTGGTTAATTGCCTATTTTGCCCTTTGTATCCTTCCTCTTCAATCTCCCTTTCTCCCATGCAACCTTCGCTCTTAACCTCTCCCTTTCTTCCTGTTTCTTTTATCGCATCTCCTCCCTATCCTTCAACCTTCCATTCGGTCGTTAACTAAACGAAAAACACACGGTTCCGATACCTTAACTATCGAACATTTACAACACACAGCAGATCTATTTTCACACGAGTGACACTAGTCATACAAAATTAACACTGCAATTACAAAAGTACACATAGAAATTGATCACGGTATTTAACCTGCGGTGGGCAGTTTCTTTATTGCAAGTAAAACTCGATCCACAATCAAATACGTACATATATAAATTGCAGCCGCAGCAGTTCAAATGAAAACGTTTGCCATGTAATTTCAACCAGTTGCAGCTGCACAAACAATTTTGCGGAAAACGACGTTACTCAAAGACCAGTTCGGCGTACACTCGCATTTTCACAAATTGCACATATCGACGCTATTGTTCGCAAAAATGCCCACCGATACCAGATCGAATCTATTTGTAAATTGAGTGGATAATTCGCTGAATGTAATTATAATGTATAATCACTTGAATCGTTATCGAAGCTTAAACCGAACTCATGGCTAATTCGACGCGAGGTGTTACTTCATTGAGCGAAAATCAATATTTTACCTGATAGGTATGATTCGTGGGTAATATAATATGCCGACGAACGTTTAATCTATTTTAGTTTAACGTGTCTAATAGACTGTAGTAATCAACTATTCGACTTGTGCGTTCGCTTTTGATTTTAATTCGTGAATGAATAACGAATCATTCTTAAAAAAATGTTTTACATGTACATACATATGTCATACATTTAAATAATGAGGATTAGTACGTATATATGTATGTTCGTCGTGTCGTGTGAGCTAACGACGCAAAACATTTCCTTTTAGATTATAGCGATTTATTAAAAACACCTACGTTGTATACTAAAAATTCGTTTTGTAGACGACCAAAAACTGCTTTGTATAATAAATTTTTCAGGTAAAAACTACGACTTGTATAATCTAATATAAGCAGAAAACGCCACGTATACATACGGTAGAATATATGCTGAATAAAATTCTTCGTATAAATACATACATAGTTGAGTAATTTAATTAAACGTTACCCGTGCGAGAAAAGCCCAATTAATTTCCATTCTTTGTACTAAACAATATGTTGTTTATACGTATGACTGGGAACTAATTGTGAACGTGTTAATATAAATTGCACTGATTGCACAGGGTGAGGTAAAAACAGTCTGACAATAAAAGCTCATGCTTAATTAACAATCAATCTAAAAGTTAATGAAAACATATCATTTCATTTTCTTCATCACTATTTCAGTTCGTTTCGAAAATTTCTCTTATTATTCCCATGTCTTATATCTCTCTTATATGTTTTAAAAAGCCCCATGCCTAATTTTGGTCTAATTTATTGGTCTACGGCCTAGACTCTAGGCCAGCGGTCGGGAACCGGCGGCTCCGGAGCCCCATGCGGCTCTCGCTGTCATCCAACGCTTTGCGTGAAATACAAAACGTTTACACAAAATTAAAATGCATCCTATTTCCATAACTTGACGGCTATAAAAAGCTTTGAGATCGTTTTTCAGATTAAACTTTATAGTACTTTATAGTAATACACTATCAAACGCTAAGAAATATCACTAAGATAACTTACTTTTTACAGCTATTCGTTTCATTGAAAAGTAACATTTAATTTCATTTTGAACATATAATTCGAAAATAATATGTTGCGGTTCCCAAACATACCAATTTTACAAGGTTTTCCCTAATTTGGCTCTTAGCTCCGATAAAGGTTCCCGATCACTGCCCTAGGGTATCATTATTCAAATCATATCATAAATAATCGGATGCCGAATGATTTGAGTTACTTGTCACTATTTAGTATAGATATTTTATATCCAAGCCACGCAGATGTATGTATGTATGTATGTGTAGATTTCAATTCAATCCAACGTTGCACTCGAGCCTTCGATTAACCCACATCACTCACTCACCTACTAAAGTAAATGCACGTTTAAATTCAATGAATATTAAATCAAACGGAGCATCTCAAGCCATCGCACTGGGAATAAATGAATTCGGTTTTCAAAAAAAAAAAAACACTTTATCCCGTGAATATCTGCTTATGGCCGTATTATCGACATCGACAATACAATGCTTCGTACTCGATAAATCCAATTATGACGACGTGAAAAACACTGGGGTCTGCGAAAACAATCGGAAAACCCCCTAGACCATGACCCCATACAATAGTACAATATGAGTGGGGAAAATAAAGGTCTTAAAACGCGAACAAGATTAGTGGTCTCTGTTCGCGGTCGCGAAACCGTTCCCAGCTTCCAAACCCTCATCAGTCGCCTTTTGTTTTCCGATCGGTAGTTGACAATTTTTCACGAATTTTCCGGACGACCTGTCGCTGAAAATATTACACGTCCACTCCGGCTACCAAAAGTACATATGTATGTACATACATACATATGTACATTGGTTCCGTGTGCAAAGTAATACATTTCCGTCGAAATGTTTCGATGTGTACACGACTATTTCTTTGTTAAATAAACGTGAAGCTTTTTTATGGATATTGTAGGCTCAATCTTGCCTTATCGTGTGACGAAAAATTACAACAAATGAACACTATAACAGACAAATACTTTTTTCTGTAGAATTTCAATTAAAATTTCTTTAGAATAATAAGCATCTTTTTGGGTTTTTTTTATTAATTATATTATATTTATTTAAAATAGCTTTAAAGCTAATTAAAACCACACAAAAGTAACGTATAGCTAAAACGTACATACTACACTGAAATACCTTTTAGCACTTATGCAGAGGTGTTGTTTTAAGGGTGTCGGGAATCTGTCAACTGTATCTTATTTCTCTTAAACCCATTGTAATCAACAACACCACTGTATAGACTCGAGGCTAAATTCATAACTACTAACTTAAGACCTGTATTTATTGTATCAGTAACTTTTCCGATTTTCAGTCAGTTATTTTAACCAAATGGTAAGTAATTTTAATAAATGGCCAGTAAGTTTTATAAACAGTCACTACTTAAGTCACCAGTGATGAATATTAAACGGTAAGTAAATTTATATAAACGGTCGGTATTTAAAGAAAGTGGACAATTTCACTGACCGTTTGTGAAAAAGTTACTTTTCAATTTTTTTTTACTTACCTATTAATTATGTAGTTGCTTTGACTTACCCCTATGATTATATACATATGTATATTAAATAGTTTGTTAACATTTGTTGCAAAATAAATAAACAAACCCTTTTAAAAATGTATTCTATAGTATGTATTGTAGAAAGAGGAAGTTGTATGTTCATTTATATTTTACATACATACCTATATATGTATGTACACCTAAGGATATATTTTTGAAGAAAATGTATACTTAATAAATGTTCTTAATTCCCGTGTATGGATGCTATAATAAATAATCAAATACGGATATCAAACGTTGTCACATAATGATGCAGACAAACTGACATCGTCAGAAAAATTATGATGTATTGTTTTTGTGACATTTCTCGGAGCTGAATATCGCGTTTGCATTTTATAAACGATGAAGATACATTCAAATTAGCTTTTGAAAGTTGTTTCTCTCATGTTTCTCGTTTCTCTTTTGCAATTACAAGCTTATTTTACCCGTAGCTCGTTGACATGAATGGGGGCGCGTACATAACGACACTGTCTACCAACAAAGCCTCTTGTACATGTGTGTAGTTCATATTAAGTCATATTAATGTAACATAAACATTGTTCCATGACCCGTCGCTACGTTCCGACCCCTTTGTTGCGTCTGCTACAGTTTACAATGGACACTTTATATATGATTTCATCTGGGCAAAAGCTTGCGAACAAATAGCATCCGCCGAGCGACAGCGTAACACACTCCTAACTACGACCGAGTTGATAGAACTAAACGGACGGAAGCTGCGGAGAAAAAGTGACAATTTTGGTTCTATGGTCCGCGTGCAATGTCTTCAGTTAATTAACTTAGCAGTTGGCTTTTAGCAGTGGTCGTCAACCTCAACAATTTGTGAATTTTTTTATCGAAAATCGATCGATTCATACTTTGCAGTTAGTCACAGTGATGGCGTTATTTCGATAAATTCAATTGAGGAGTACTGAATTATGCACCTATAGATTCGGTTCGTGCCGAAGAAATTTTCTAAATTCTATCACGACTATCGAATTCTCACAAAAGAAGTGTATCGAATGATTCCGACGGATGGACAGATAAGAATTTATTTCAAATGCAAAGTTTATCAATACAGAAGCTTTTGCAACTTCAGAATTAAGTTAAATCACTTTTATTTTTATTTTGGTAATTACACTATACTTAAAATAGTTAATAATAGATCCTACAACTTTGCCGCAAAAAAAGAAAAAAAAAGTGATCAGTGAACGATACCTCGAGTTAAAATTTTCACACGATCATAATACGTTATCTACACTATTTAATATTAAAGTAAAAAAGTTCGGGTGTGGCCAACCCATGACTTTATCCATATATTTGAGGAATACAAAGAGTAACGAAATTATTTTTTTAAGTACGTAAGTAAATAAAACGCATGCACATCACCACACCAACCAACATACATACATATGTACATACATATCATGAAATCACTGTGTTGAGTGCGCGCGCGTATGTAAAATACGATCTTCGGCATATATTCAAATAGGAAAAACTGCCACTTCAGTCGTCTGATGTTGACCAAAATTACAGTATCTCTTACGGCTAACGTGAAAACTATCGATATGAAATTTCGACTTGATCGCCGGGGCAGTTTCTGAAATATTCTGTGGTAAACTTTTCAACAACAAAAAAACCCCTACTTCCTGTTGACTGATTTTAATGATTTATTTTTTCGTAACTAGCAATTTCTCTCAGAATTACAACATTACAATATTGTGAAACTCGCTTTTAATAATGATAATGTTTATAAATCGTCGAATAGATGAATTCTAATCCCATATGACTAGATGAATTCTAATCCCACCCCTCAACTATCACTCGTGCTCAGAGATCCAGTGCACACAGATAAGCATGGAAAGATGTATGCTCGGTATGATAAGAAGAGATCGTAAGAGGAATACATGGGTAAGAAGCATGACCAAAGTGGCAGATATAGCGGAACGTGTGAAAAAGTTCAAGTGGACACATAGCGATAAATACTGGAATGGTATCCGAGAGGATGGTATCAGACAGGAATGGAAGAGGATTGGAGAGGCTTTCATCCAGCAGTGGATGGTGAACGGCTGAAAATGATGATGAAATGAATACAATAATTAGAATACGTAACTAAGGAGAAAAAATAAATTTTCTTTGGAATACCTATCACTATTTAAATGTTCAAATTTGGAAATGCTTGACTTATCGGAGAAAAGGTTGACGTCCACTAGTTTATACGGTGAAAATTTCTAATTAATTCCGATTGTATGGGTGGTGAATTTTTGGCGGCGATGCACACGTCGTCGTCGGGCCAAATTAAATTACCATAAAGTTGATTGTACAGATGGGTAAGTAGGTACCCTCGACGATAACTTAAAGGCCGAATAACGCTTTCTAGAGAGCGAACGACGAAATATTAACGCTATCAATCTAGAAAGGCCCCGCAAAAGGAGAGGAGCCTTTCCCCCCTCCTTCTTCCCCTCTCTGTTCTCTCTTTTCCGTTAACACCCCACCCGCTAATTGTGTTTATGAAAACGTCTAAGTAAATTCGCCCCTGCGCATAAATTAAATTCAAAAAGGCGCCCCGCGACCGGCGCCTTTGAATAAGCACATCGTACAATTTTTTGTGCTTTTTTTTTCTCGTTTGAAGCTCTCTTTACTGGCACTGAATAGTTCATGTGGAAAACGTATAATTTACAAAAAACTTCCTATGTAAAATTCAAACATTAAATAGACGCGCACAATCTAATAATAAGTAAGTATCGGTTTTTGATTTTCCATATATGTATGTACATACCTAATTATTTGAATTAGATGAAAACAATTTATTTATTTAAGATAGCTTTAAAAGCTAATTACAAACAAACATTACTTGAAGCTAAAATTACAAAATAAACTTATTATCAATATAATAGCACTTGTACAGAGGTGCTGTTTTAAGGCTGCCAGGAATCCATCAATTTTATTTACATATATATACATGTATATGTATTTCTGAGAACTTCTGGCAGGCCATTACATTCAACACCCCTGTACAAGAAACTTCTCCTGGATCTACTTAATTTTAAATTCTTAACTATTAACTTATTCTTACTTCTAGTATAATGACTATGTTATATTATACCCTTTTATTAAATATTTATCAAAATATTTTGGTAATAAATTGTTATCTAATTGAATAAAGTAAAAATATATACTAGCATGCACACTTTTAAGGTTTCATTTACATTCATCCAATTCAATTCATTCAACATATATTTAATACTAGTTAATTTATTAAAATTTAAAATACTCCGCATAGCTGTATTTTGCAGTTTTTGCAACCTATCTTTAATTACCCTATTTATTAAATTTAAAAATGAACCACAATATATAAATTTTAATGAACACTCGTAACCGCCTCGCATTATATGTACGTATTCAAATATTTTTTCATTGAAATTTTCTGATAACGTGTATACATTACAGGTAGTGTGACATAAATCTCCACAATATTTGAGGCACAGTAGGAAGTCCACGTTTTCGGAAAAGTATAAAATAAATTGATTTTGCCGCGCGAATCATTTTTACTTTATCCTAATCGGATAAAGTATTGTGATCGTGTTTATCTAACAGATCAGTTGTTTACGTGCAATCTGTCATAAATTTTAGTATTTCGTATGAGCTATTTATATTTCAATTTTACTTTGCCTGGCCATTTAGGCATTG
This sequence comes from Parapsyche elsis, assembly GCA_022651745.1. NCBI lineage: Eukaryota > Metazoa > Arthropoda > Insecta > Trichoptera > Hydropsychidae > Parapsyche > Parapsyche elsis. The sequence goes on from JAGVSN010000019.1 coordinate 141,037, forward strand.
TATATAATTCCTAAAATATAATATCCGTATAATATAATAATTTTCGATGTGAAATCTTTCCAAATTGAAGAAAAAAAAATCAAAAACCAAACTGTCACAATCGGTTGACCTACATATTTCTTTAACAGAAGTTTCGTCACAACGTTTATCGTTCAATACACATGATGACAGATGCAAATAATGTTTAATCCTATTCATAGCACGCTGTCACGTTTCTATAATATGGTAAAATGCATAGCGAAAACAATATGAATCCAACACCGAAAACGTAAATTTACACCGTTTAATTATAAAAACAACAACATTTGTAAACAAGCAATTACCTGCTCCCGAGCAATCGTGTCGTATTTCACTCGGACGTTGTGTTCTCATGTAATTAACTAACAACAAAGTGTGAAATTCGATATGCGAATGTATGTATTTCTCAAACGTTATACACCTCGGACGTTTAACAATATCGTAAATATACTCTTATGCAAAATTTAATAAGTGCTTTCCTGTTTATAATGAAATGTATCTGTATTATACGCGTGTCGTGCTTAGTATGATACGCGGGCTTAGCTTATCACGATTTATTCTTTTACAGCATTTCTGGGGTATTTTTTTTTTACTTTTTTTTGCTATCCAAGTCGATATCCGTCACAACGTCATGTTTTTTGCTCATTAGTGTCGAGAGAAAGGAAAAAAGGGAGAAAATTCCGACCCGCGGTAGGTATCGGAAATTTTGGACATTTTTCCCAAGCACGAATGAACAAAACAAAAAAAAAATACCTATAATATATATTATATAGAAAAAAACACGCTCAAATGTAGACCGTCCCGATTTCAATGTAAAGCCAAACTTGTTCTCTTAGATCTAAAAGTATTTTATCTATTTTTGTGCGGTACAAATAGCGTATCTATCAACCTATTGTTAGGTGTCATATAAATACACCCATTTTAAATTTGAGTTGAATTTTATAGCTCTAGTACCTGGCGTTGCCCGTGTTCATTTTTGATTTGGAAATAGTTGATGGATTATCTATAGTTTTTCCGATGATAATACTTTTTACCTCAACTGTCTAGTAATCTAGTTAGTAACAAACACCCACGCCAAACTTTGTATGGAAAATTTTCCTACCGCAATTAAGGCTACTTCGATAAGTACATACCTCTGCAAAGTTTGATATCGATTTTTCAAACGGTAAAAGAATGAACATACAGACAGACAAAAGTTAATTTGTATACCTGAGCCATTTTTTTTTAAAGTGGAATAATTTAACTTGCATAATGCTTCCATACAGAAGTAAATTTTTTGTAAACTTTTTTCTCGTACTGTTGATAGATTGACATATTCTGCATTCAAAACAAACAGCTAGTATATAATTACACGTATACTTTCTTATGTACCCTACCTACATATATAAAGTGTGTATAAAATTTGCCAGTGTAAAATCTAATCTTTGATTTTCTGCGTCATTTGGCAATGTTGTATCCTGCGAGTAGCAGACGTCGACGAATAAGTACTGTACTACTGTGAGACATTATAATATTTCCACTATTATTATTTCGAGTGAAACGACGTCGAAGCAGACGTCTGCACTCACTTTAGTATGCAAAATGCAACCACCGAGAGGGGAGGCGAAGGCTTTCAGAGGAAGTAACATTGGCTCGAAATAAAAACGGTGTACTGTTAAAGCAATATTAAACTGATATATCTATGTGTACTGAAATAAGAGAGTGCGGCACACGTCCAAAGCCGTATAAATATCAGTCTTTGAATACATCAAACACTGAACACGAAACTGCATAACTACAAGCACTTGTGGCACATCGACAAGTAGCCCCTACTCGTATCGAGAGAGGAAATCGTATCATATGGCGTGTTCGACTTCAGAATCGGTCTTCCACTGAAGTGATTCCACGTGAAAACTCAACCCCGATAGACGTGGAACCGGGATTAGGAATTTCGATTCAGAGACTTGGAATCCTGGAGATTTCGTGGTCTTCAAATACGTTATATGAGCTACGAGTCGCTCGCGGGAAAAGCCAGGGATTTATTTCTCGGCAAATATTCATCGCAAGTGGAATTCGTTCTACTATACGCTCCTTTTTTTTTTTTTCTCCGTGTCGTTTTTACTCAGGAGCTGTTTGAATTTTCTTTCATAAAATTATGTTTTCTCATACGCTTATATAAAAATTACACTTTGGAAAATAGAAATTCCGATAAGCAATATCCTTTTGAACTTTCATATAAAATATTTATAATTTCCTTACATAGTCTCCTTATATCTATGGCTTCAGGATAAAATCGTTTATCAGTTTTATTGAAACTCAAGTATCTTCATAGTTTTTTTCACGCTATCCATAACTCCTATACTATCGTACAGATATATGTACATACATACATACATATACATAGTACCTAGTAATGTAATTCTGCAAAAATTTAATTTAAAGATTTTTTAGTTTCAATATTATCAGCATTTTAAAATATCGTATTTCAATAAGTACTAAATAAATTAAGATGAGTAGGATTTTTTCATTTAATTATATGTACATTCATATTATTGCAGATATTATCTAGTACATAGAAATATATAGTAAGAAATGTATATATGTATGTTGTATATATGTAGAAAGAAATCGATGAGTTCGAAGAAAAGTGTATCTAAACTGTGTATTGATAAAGTAAAAAGTGCAGTTTGTTTGGTATTTGGCATAATTAGTGGTTAATTTTTTGTAAAATAATATATGTAGTATCTATGTATAATAAAAGCGATCGCAAAATATATTATACATGTTTCATGCTTACATATATATGTATGTATGTACAAAACTTTTCACTAAATCGTAAATTTAACTATCAAATAAAATCTATCATATTAAAATTGTTTTTTGTCTCTTTATACAGCATTCTAGTATGGATATAATGCGATCAAAAACATCTATATTTGATCTCAAAAAAGAAATCGTTCATTTTTAATCTAAAATCAATATATTTTGACAATGTGAAATTTTTTGAAAAGAGATGAAAAAGTACATGTAAAAATATAAAATTTCCAAGTGAACTTCGTTCAAAAACCAGTCGCTAAATTTGACATATTCTAGGAATTCATTTCCGTGTTTCCCGTGTGGAATTTCAACGTACAATAGTCATCGCATCGCGCATTGCATGTCAAAATGTCATTTTGACACCGCATTAATTAGCAGTCAAACAATGAGAGTCCGGCTCTTGTTTGTAGGCCTTCGTCCTGAAGCTCGCAGAACCGTTACGTGAACATATATCTATCTTTACCACCCCATTAGACTCACCCCTTATTTCCCATGCATTGGCCAGGGTATTTTGCGAGCAATCGGCTGAATATTAAATTTTTCCCTCGCAAATGTACATTTTTGTCTACTGCGAAACTTCGAACACGCCTGATCCAATGTTGCGTGAACAATTAATTCCATTGAAGGACTCATGGTGCACAATGGCATTTAATCACATTACGGGCAGCCTCATTAAGACCATTAGAACTACCAGTTCCGTCTGCGAAACTGAATTACTAAATATACGGTTGAACGGTCAGCGCAGATTTGCTCACAGTTGTTGTTAATATAATTTTGGGTGGACACATTCACTAAAGGACATGACGAATGTATATAAATAGGAAGCACATAAACTCCTCAGCTTGAGGTAGCAAGACTAACAAGACTTACTACACACATATTTATGTACAAATACATGTGTATATGTAGCTATCATACGAAATTCATACTCACAAATGCTCAGATTGTAAGGCTAAAAATAAAAACATAACTAACCGTTGCATCAAATATTGTATGAGCACGTGTAATTAAAAAGCTCCCCGGTCAAATCATTGGTCGGTCAAATATAATCATGTAGATTAATTATCAAAGTCAATCACACAAAACGGAAACCGCTTGTGCGAGTCTCCAAAGCTAGAACACGACTGCATTAATTGTTGACAGTTGAAAATATCTCCAACGTCTCAATTAATTGTTATTGCTAGACACATTTGTCGATATAACATCTATGTATGTATGTACGTATGTACATAGACAAATTCTACGTACATTTGCCGTTGATCTAATCGATATTTCTGAAACATTGCACCGTGTGGAACTTGTCAATGTTATCGATAAAATCAGAAACGGATAAATAATAAATATGAAACACGAAAACGTTGACAGACAATAAGAGAATATCCAACGTTTGAATGGAATGACATCTATGAAAATAATATCAAAACATGTCGAGATAACTTGTACTTTGCCTTTTATATGTACGTTGAATAGCAAAAGCCAACTGAATGAAATATCAACGTATGGTCGAGACGTGGGACAACGTTGCGCTCGCGTTCTGCGAATTGTTTATCCGTCACCATGACATCGTTGACTATATAGCAATTTTGCATTCATCTGACATATATGCAAAACTATACATATGTAGATCTTTCTTTGTATAGTTTTCACCTATTTAGAGACGAGAAGATTGAGAGGCGATCTAATAAAGATATATAAAATAGTACATAATAAATATAAATTCCCAATAAAAAACCTCCTCACGTTCAATAAAAACGCTTATCTCAGAGGTCATACTCTGAGACTCTTAAAAGACAAATCTAACAAAATTGTCAGAGACATTCTTTTCAAATAGAGTTTTCGAAGTTCGGAAGCGCCTCCCAATTCAGCAAGTAACTTCTGAAAATATAAATCTGTTTAAAAATCATCTCGACAAGTTTTTGAATATAAATGGATTTTTGTAATTCTTCAAATATAAAATATAAATAACTAAAAAAATAAAAACTGTATGTACAATTTATATCAGACAGCTGGACTCTATCGGATATGCCGCCTGCCCATGTATTTTAAATAAATAAATAAATAGATACAACTTCTGCTGATCGAGACGTACGAGTACGTCGATGTAAGCTTTTAAGGATGAGGCTTTCGTAACAATACTCGTTGTGATCGTGTGGCTACTGTGCGCATTTAACATTCTACTAACGAAATTATAGTAAAATCAGTGCCTGTTTATAAATAAAGTAAAAATAAAAAAGCTACAAAAATTAATAAACATGTAACCGTTTGAATATTAACCGTGAACCTTCGTCTATCGTAGGTACTACCGACCAGTGAGTGCCACAAATCAGGCGAGTAGGCGGATGTAATACATGAGAGTTGGGTCTCTCGTTGTCTGGGTTTCTGGGGCTTCGGTATTGTTTCTGGTGTGTGTGGGTGTGGTTGTGTGTTGGGTTTTGGTCCATCGTCCAATTTATGAACGCTGTGTTCTCCTGCGTCGACAATAAAGGCGTCCGGTCTTGTGTTAGTATGCCGAACGAACGTACGAACGTTGGCCACAGTGTCGCACTTCCGGTGCGAGCATCTTCTTCTATATTCGTCAACCCTTTGCGTGTCGGATTATCCGCCACCGGGTCGTGTTAACGCGTAAACGATCGATTATACGCCGGAAAACCCCTGGGGGTTTTCACGTCTGTGAGATTCGGTGTGTGTGTGATAAACTCGTAGCCTTTGAAAGTTATAAATTATACTCGATAAGGGATATCATTTTGAGGATAAAAGTCATTTGAATGTATGTAGGTGCGAAACGATTGGTTTAATTATGGGTGAAAGGTTTGGTCCGAATTTACGTGTGTGTGTGTAATTTATATTTTGATTTATTTACGAGTATACATACATATACGAGAGATGAAATTTTGTCCGTTTTATGTATTTATTACAAAATTCGCCGAGTTGATTGATTGAATTTGTCGGAAACGCAATTATGAAAATACGGTTAAATTTTTACAAACCCGAAGTAGTAGTACGTGCCATCCCATTTTGTCCGCTATCGCATATTTTATTCAATTAATGGATTCAGTTTGTGTATATAATGTATAGGTAGTGCTGGAAATGATTATTTTTCTGCTAACAAGCAAGTTTTTCAATAGTGTTGTACTGAGTTAATATTTACACATTTTGATTATTGATAAAGTAAAACTCGCTTTTTGTAACTTATTTTTCTCCAAATAAATTCCTCCATATAACATGAATCGTAAAGCACGAATTACTCGATAAAAAAATATCAAAACTGTTATTTGTAGAACTATAACTATATTGACCCTGTTCTATACGGAATGTAACGAACCAATCATAGCCACTTTTCGCGCTGAAAGTCTACCGCTTTCTTTCGGCACTGTTTACGTTTATTTTTGCAATATACCTATGTATATATAAAAATCCCTTTTTATATAGTCGAAAATTATTTATTTAACGCTTCCGTGCATTCGGGGATGTTTTTGTTGCCGACATCGGAGGGCAGTAACCGAAGATCACGTTTGTTTTATACGACCGGCCATATATCACGGAACGCGTTATTTAACGAAATGTCACTTATATTGTTACTATGTGTCGGATATTTTACTACCTTCGTCAGACTTGCCCTACATTCGGCTCAACATTGCGTTACTTCAAAAATAAATGAAAAAACTCACACACACAAATTAAAATAATCTATTTGCGTAAGTGCTACGAGTCAAGGCTACATACACACTGCCGGGTTTTGCAGTGCTCAGTTTGGGTAAATATTATAATGTTAAATTTTATCTTCGCTGTGAACGACCGTAGTTGAATTGTAAATGGACGCAAAATTTCTAATCTAAATCGTATTTACTAGTATGATAAACCCTAGAGATTATCAAACGGAAATGTCTAAATTATTATGCTTAAATATACGTTCGTTTCTATTTATAATACACAAACTCTTATCGTACGTTTATATGAAAGTCGGATCTACTTGACCGAGATGGCTACCAATTTATAATTTAAATTTATCCATTATTTATTTATTTATTTAAAATAAATAAATAATAGATAGCCGATGGAGCCCAGTTGCAATTTGTACATACATTCAAACAATAAAAGGATTACAAAAATCCATTTATATATATTCAAAAAATTTTTTAAAGAGATATTTTCTAAATTTACTTACTGATTTGGAAGGCGGTTCCAAACTTCAACCACTCTATTCGAAAAGAATAAGTCTCTGACAATTTTGTTTGATTTCTCTTTTAGGAGTCACAGATATTAGCGTTTTATTTATTATTTTATACACATCTATTAGATCGCCTATCAATTTTCTCGTCTTCAAAAAGGTGAGAGGCTATGTACATATAAAAGTAAAAAGACAATAACACCTCATTCAATTTGTATATATATAAATATAGATTGCCTTAAATTGATTTATTTAGTTTTGTAAAAAAAAAATAATGTTTCAATGTAAGCCAATAAAACAGTTAATCAAGTTGTAAACAATTCTTATTTTGCTCAAATCAATATTTAATTGAATCCATTCGAACTGATAACAAGACACGAATAAACAGTAATAGGGTAGTACTGGGGCAAATGGACACTTAGTAAAGTATTCCGCTCTAGCTCTACATACAAAGTGTTATTTCAAGTGTCATCATCTCAACTGCCTCATCTCACAGACCCAATTGAAATCATTACTTCACCGAGTGGCAGTTTTTCCCGGTCGGTACTTCAAACTTTAATTCGATCAATTTTACACTCAACACGCCCGCCCAAAATAATAATTGGAAACGTTTGTTTTTCGTTATCGCAACACTGGCTTATTACAAAGACGCATTCTTCGTGTGCGAGTCGACACTAGGAATAGGGTAATAGCGCCAACATTTCTACCCTCAACGAACAGATCAATACAGATTTTCCCCGTAGCACGGAGCGTAGGGCGAACCGTCGGAACACCACGGTCTCTATGTGGACATTTTCTTTTGTTACCGATGACGGTTTACTACCTAGTGCAAACGTTTCGGTACATTGTCGCCTTCTGTTTCAGAGCACATCCACTACATCAAGCGTATGATCGGAGCGGATCACATCGGATTGGGAGGAGACTACGACGGCGTTAACAGGTAAAATTGATTGTTTTGTCATGCCAACGGTTTTTTCTAGTATTTTTTTATCATCCCACTTTCCCCCGGTTGATATCGAGCTGGGCTCAGATGGAAGTGGTGGTGGTAGATGTGAAATGGCGTCGTCGTAAACCGAAACTGAGACAGATAGACGGTACCAGTTTAGAGGCTCGCGCCTGTCAAATTACGCGCGCTAAATGGCTAAAAACTAATCGACCCGCGTCACTGAAAGAGAACCTCCTCTCTGTATTTGTTTAAAGTTCTCGCCAAACACACCCATATACATACATATTTATAATATTGTGCTCGTCGAAGCGTTCGCTTCAATGGAAATCCGTCTATTCAAAACAGCCATGCTAATAATAGTTCATAAAGAGTTAATAGGAAAGGTGATGCGATGATAATTTACCCCCTTCAACCGTACAAACTTTTATCTATAGTATGACTCAAAAAAAATCCAAACTTGTTTTAGTTCTATACAAATGCTATAGAAAGAAGGCATACGACCAATGCGTACTGCCGGTTATGGCGTATGAATGTGAAACGTGAATGCTAAATTCAAAAATGCTACGTAAGATCCAGTGCACACAGAGAAGCATGGAAAAATGTAACATCATCGGTGGTTTTATTGGAGTTTAAATGGGCGTGAGAAATGCTTAAATGGTATCCGAGAAGATGTGAAAGAAAGCAAGGTAGCATAGAAATATGTATGCTCGGTATGACAAGAAGCGATCGTAAGATGAGTATGTACATACATGGGTAAGAAGCATTACCTAAGTGGCAGATATAGCGGAACGTGTGAAAACGTTCGAGCGGACACACGGCCAGAAGAATGGATGGCAGATTGACTCGAGAAATACTGGAATGGTATCCGAGAGGATGTGAAAGAAAGCAAGGTGGACCGAGTGGAAAATGGGCCGATGAATTGAGAAGAATGTGTGGAGTCAAGTGGTTGCAGATTGCTCAAGACAGATAGGAATGGAAGAGGATTGGAGTGGCCTTTATCCAGCAGTGGATGGACAATGGCTGAAAATGACGATGATTATGATGACAAATGCTATATCTCTCATACGGGCGAATATTTTATTCGATTAAGCTTGAAAATGCTCAATTTTCCGACGTATGCTGATATTTACAATCAACTGAGAAAATCGTTTTTTTAGCCATTTTACCTTGATTTTTTACGTCAAAGATCAATAAGTAAAGTCTAAATGTTGAAACATATCTATATCCTCTATTTTATGCTTTTCATACAATATTTAAGATTTATAATTATAGCACTATAATAAAGTGTGGGTGTTTTTACACTGAAATATTCACCTATCATAAAGCTATTGTATTCCAAATTATCTCTGCTATACTTTATATATTGGACACGAACCCATTCGAAGTTTAATAGAACGGTCGCGAATTAACTCCTCCGCATATTTGCATTTTAATCTGCTTGCTGCACTTCGATACAATTCAATTTGGTCCGAGTCACACGGGCGAATTGTGCATAATCAACCAAATCCGACACGGCTCTACTTGATCGTAAAATCTAGCGCTGGCTATCTACCAATCGAGATTGTTAATTTACTATTTTTACGAGACATGCGAGTTAAACGGATCGATCTCGAAGATAGCACCACGTACGTGTATACGCACTTACGCACATTCACCCTATACATACATACATGGTTAAAGTTGGTACAGGGTGTGACTCAGTCCACCCACTTCCGTTCACGGACCTTTGTCTTCTCAGCCCCCGAAATGTATGTAGTCGGAGACTTTATCAAGTTGGACTCCATCAACGAAGATTGTCCTCTCTCAGCAGCGTCCATTTATCACGTCGAATATTCACACCCACATGTATACAATTCTGTGGAATAAATTCTAGAAAATATATATTATGTGTATTATGTGCACAGTCTTTTCAGAGTGACCAAACCATTTGTTTTCCTTTTAGCTATTTTTTAGATATCGTTAAAGATAGGATTACAAATAGTTATGCTGTAAGCTAAAAATAATTGCAATGTTGCTACGCACAAAGAAATAGTACTTGAAACGAGCCACTGCTCAGACAATTCAGCGTTTGGTTGCTAGATTTCCGGAATTAGGATCAATTAGTGATCAGAAACGTACGGAAGCAAGAAATATACTATTTATCAGCAGAAACTTTGTACAAGGTAATGGAAAATGCTATGGAATGAACCAAAGTTACCATTACCAACCCGTAATGGTAATCGTGTTGAATCGATTTTTTTTAAACTCTGTTAAATTGTATTAATATAATTTATATTTTTCAATTTTTTTGTCTAGTTTTTTTTTAAGTTATGACTAAAATAAACAGGATGGTGAATTAATAAGTAAGATCTGTACATACATACGTTTATTGCGTGCACTTCGAACGCTTGATTGAACTTTCGTCGAAAGCGGAGTTGGAAAACTTTCCCGCGGGCGAATTTTCCCCGCAGGTTAATTACTCATTTTGACGCATCGTTTATTTTCCGACATTTTCGATTTTTCCCTCGGATCGTTCTCGGTCCATCCGAGAAAGTCTTTAGGGCATTTTTATTAATCGCGGTTCCGGTGATTATGTCGTCAATCAAACGGGCCTATTCCGACGTTGATCCGCTCGATAATGTCTCGCAAATTTTACCCCAATACTAAATTAATTATTAGTATCAACTGGAGCTTGAAAAGCTCCGTTGAAACTTTTCACTGTGACGTAGTTTACAAGAACAACGCGACACTGCGGGGATAAATACCAATTAAAACATTCCTTTGATGTGAAATATCTACCTGCATTTAATGTTCGTCAACTTGGAAGTGCCAGTATACACATCTTATTCCAACTATCTAATTTATTCGCTCAAAGTCCTGCAACTATTCCCTAGGCAACGTTTCAGAACTTCCTCGTCCACTTATCTCTCGGTGCTTAGTGAAATATCTCACAGACTACCGATTCGACAACTAGCAAACTATGTATCAAAATCAAGCGTCAAACTTACCCCATGGATCGGGATTTCCAATGCATGATCCTACATACATACATATGTACATATGTATATGTATATTATAACATTCTCAGACAAAAAATTATCAGATTAGAAATTAACATAACCAAACTTCCTTCTAAAGGATATCGCGAATTTTAAACTTAAAAGTATGCTTTTTATCTATAAGCTTGAATCTAACTTTGCCAGTTTTTATGAGAGCTCAATTTTTAAGTGGATTTGATCAATATCATAACTTTTGGTTTTCTAAGGACGCTATCAACACACAGTAGAAGTTTTAATTTATGATAAAATCTGACATGGGTACATTTCCCACCGATGCCATATACATACATATATACTAGTTTTTATAAAACAACTACTAGATCTGTTCCAGGAAGCATTGATAATACTGTACATACATATCATAATCATCATTTTCAGCCGTTCACCATCCACTGCTGGATGAAGGTGTCTCCAATCCTATTCCATTCCTGTCTGTCTTGAGCAATCTGCATCCAGTTGACTCCACACATTCTTCTCAATTCATCAGCCCATCGTCCACTCGGTCTACCTTGCTATCTTTCACATCCTCTCGGATAACTTTCCAGTATTTCTTGCGTCCATCTGCAATCCATTCTTATCGCTGTGTCTAGCCCATTGCCACTTTAACTTTTTCACACGTTCCGCTATATCTGCCACCTTGATCATGCTTCATACCGATGTATTCCTGTTACGATCTCTTCTCGTTATATCGAGCATACATTTTTCCATGCTTCTCTGTGTGCACTGGATCTTGCGTAACATCCTTGAATTTAGCATCCACGTTTCACATCCATACGTCATAACTGGCAGTACGCATTGGTCGTATATATTTTTAAGCATAGCGGAATGTTGAATTTAAAAAAAAACATTCACTCTTCCAAAGCCTAGTTTTATTTCTTCATATTTACAACCAGTCATATTCACCAACACCTAGACTCCTAGGTATAAATAACTATCAACTATCTCTACAACATGATTATCTACGGTGACTACGTTTTGCAGTACGTACATATATGCACTACAAAACAAATAACCACACGAACTCCGCATGCGAGATTTCGTCATGGAAACAACCACTTTATTCGATATTGGGGGGGGTTTGGTAAAATGTTGAAAATCGATGAGCGTAAACAGAAAGGCAAATCCTCACTGTTGATTATGTTCGAAATTCAATATAGTGGTGATTGGAAGCGCTCTTGCATTTGCCAGTAATATAACTATTATATAGGTAGTATAGTGATAGTATCCATATAACTAAAACTCACAGTTGGAAATTTGACACGCGCATAAACGTTGCGGTTTTGTGGACAGTTCCATTTCAAACATCAAAAGTGTGACCGAACGTCCAATATTTGAATCAGTGTCAATGTTTGTTCGAATGGGTATGAAATACATATACATACATATGTACATATGTACACATAGCTTGCGGTTACGATTTTAAATAACGTGCAAAAAGTGAGCGTCGGGAAACTTTCGACTTCGATTTTTCGCTAGCAGACGATCGCTCCTTATTGAACGATCCCCGTGAGCAATAAGAGGCTTCGCCCCATTATTATATGGCCGACGGATGGGGAAAGTGGGTGGTGGGGTGTAGTAAATTATACGCGAGAGTAAATCAACTTTGGAATAATACGAAACGGCTTCCGAGGGAAAATTTCACGAGATTATATCGAACATCTTACCACCCCACTCTTCCCCTTCGACGAACAAACAAAGCGTCATTAAACTAGAATTCATCCGACTTTTGATGCTTCAACGTGTAATAAATCAACACTTTATTATTGCGTACCTATCTATGCTATATATGTACGTACATATGTACACCGTTGTTCTCGAGTGTAAAAAAATTCATATATTCGCCCGTCGATTATTTTTACGTTTATTTATTTTTTCTTGAGCGTATACTAGGTGCTCTCGCGTTATTTCCAGTGGTCGATCAAGCAAATAAAGTGTGTTATTGATGACTACAGGGTGCCCAGGGGATTAGAGGACGTGTCCAAATACCCGGAGCTGTTTGCAGAGCTGCTACGCAGCGGCCAGTGGAGCGTACAAGAGCTGAAGAATTTGGCCGGTCTCAATCTGCTAAGAGTTTTGCAAAGGGCTGAAAAGGTCAGTATTATTTCCCTTTTGACTTTTTTTTTTCACGTGCATAAGAATCTAGGCATATGTACATTTGAACTGCCGTGTGTAAAAATAGACTATACAACTTTCGAAAGATTTGAATACAGAGCGAAATTTACAGACAAGCAACGCGGCAGACTCGTGAGCAATTACGAAATTGATAGATACATAGATACTTCTTAATGTTTCTTTGCCACACTACAGATGACGTGCCTATGCATAGTGTATTTTTCAACTGATAACCATCATTAGCTTAATTTTTGTACCTAAAATCGTTTAATCTTGTCAGTAACTATAATCGAATATGGTATTTAACGATGCTTTCGCTATGTGCGTATTGTATTATACGTAAATGTTTGGTTTATATTTTGTATGGATGTGTGTATGTGTATGTTCACCGAAACTAAGAGAGAGCCATTTATAATCGAGCTGCCGAATACAGGTCAACTAGACAGATGACTGAACTAACATAACAACCTCTGTAGCAACGATACACCCTCAGGCCCTACATCTTTCCCCTTATCGATTTTATACGTGAAAATGTAGTACATTTTCCTTCAAATTGTCCAATAAATATGGTAATAAAACCGCCTCGAAACATAACAATTGAATTTTATTAGAAGTTAAAGAAGAAATCAGATGACGCTTAAATACCAGAAGGTAATTGTATTTTCTTCGTATTAGATATTGCTGTTTCAATGGTCAGATTTCATAAATAAATATAAACACGCTTTGATTACATTAGATATTTAAAAAATACTGAATTAAATTTACTTATCAAAGTTGATAGCTTTTCTACGATATTATGATGCCATCTAGTCCTATAAACGTATGTGTATAACCAACGGCCTGGTTTTCATAAACAAAGATCAGCATATATGTACATATATTTTATGGTGCAGAACTATTCTCTACATATTCTTACGGATTGGAGGGGAAGATGATGTTACCCTATCATGATCTACAACTGGACGTCTGAAAAATTGGGTAGTGGTGTAGTAGCTGCCACCAGGATACCTCTCATGGGATATCCACCCGAATACATGATAGACGTTTATAATGTCTCAATACAAGTTTATTCAATAGAAGCACAATTACACAATGTACATATGTAGATGAAGACACGCACAGGTGTATGTATATAGACGAAGACACTCAGGTGTAGAGAACGGGTACACCCTGGTGTACGGTAGAAGGGACACTCGATGTATAGAAAATAATAATTTAAATAACCCTCAATAGGTAAATACAATAATATAAAATAAAATAATACAGAATAACCCGATGAGAGAGGTTGTCCATTTATGTGAACATTTATGATTAGCGTTGCATTAATAACACTGCGCAACAAAAAAAACTACCGGAGCGTAGACTAGTCAATACTTACTAAATTTGATCCACTGAATCCGAATATGATAATTAAATTTGTTGGTTAGCTCTTGTTTATGAGATATGAGCGTTTAAAAAAATGAACAATTTTACCATTTTTTTTACTTTTGCGGTCGGTAACTCAAAATTTAGTACTTTTGTGTTCAAAATGAGTATTGGAAGCAATAGTCAGGTGTTTATATATACACATATATAAACATCTGACTATATCTCATAAACGAGAGCTAACCAACCAATTTCATTGGCATATTCTGATTCAGTGGGTCAGAATTAGTAATAATTTTTGGGTTTCCGCTGCGGTAACTCAAAAATGTGATTTTTTTTTTGTTGCACAGTGTAATCTTATCGCGATAAATGTGGGTCAACGCTGATTGCGAACAATGCAAGGCATTGACATTGAACTACATAAATGCTGATGCATCATCAAGTTACATTTCGCATAAGCAGTTTTATATTTTTTGCTAATTTGAGAGGATTTACCGATATACATACATATGTATGTACATACAGCTTGTTTCCGTGTGAAATGCAAATATGTACGCTATTTTATAAAATGTTGATTAAGGTATGGGAGTTATTCAGTATTTGGACAAACATTACAATATTTAAATGTGAAAGGTTCAGGATATAACAATATGATAAATCATAAATCAGACAAGACATTCAATTAATCCATCGCATCTGGCTACTTTTCCATGGTGTTACATTACCAAAGTACTCTAATCCTAGTGTAAATCCCGTTTAAGATCCCACACCAGCCGCGACAATCAATCCATGACAATCTGCGGCAGATGTAACAAATACCTACTGGCAATATTGTGGACTTGGTTCACTTTTACAGCTCAAGTTCGACAGATGGGTAGCCCACAGCTTTATGTTTATGCTCGTTCGGCCAATGAGAGCACTGTGCGATATTAAACACTTGGCTCGAGCTCACACTTACCAATTGCCACAGATGAATATTACAACAATACCCCCATTGTATTGTTCTCGTTTACGATGTATCTTGCCAGCGGCAAACGAACCTACATACTATGCATTGCGACCATGCGCTTTTTATTTATCGCAATGTATGTATATATGTTGTGTATATTTGTATACAAAATAAATAATATCCATGTTAATATTCCGACGGCGTAGTGCCGATGCTAATTGGAGCGAATTATTCTAATTATTCCCCGGTGGAATACAAATCAAAAGCGGCTCAAGTTCAGCTGTAATATACACTAGATTTATGTATTATCGGGAAAATATTCCGCGTTTGCAAAACGTTTCCATTTCAAGGGCGCATTCAATTAATTCCCTATAAACAATCATTAACGGCTTTCGTAGTTTTGTCGCTTAAGTTCGTTAGCCCGCTTAGTCTAGGTATACTATATAAATATTTTTAATTATACGTACAGTGTAATTGCGATGATCTGTCAGTCTGTCGTGAAGTTTCTCATTCGCATAAAAGGTATTAAATTTTGAGGCATGAAAAAAAACTTGCAAAAGTGATCGAAAAGTGTTGATGAAAATCCGCCAACTTGCAGAATTTTCGTAATGGAAAACACTTCAGATGAGTGCTTCTTCTATTCTTGAATTCGTTTTTACTGAGTTATTTTTTTCCAATGTAGGTACGATGGACGTGTTCTTTATTTTTAATTTTGAGTGTCGGTTTTTCTTTTTAATTCGTTTAATTTTCGGGGATTGAAACCGCAACGGTTTGCTTTGTTTTTTTTTTTACAATTCGAATTTTATTTTACTTTTACCTTGATGTGGTTAAATTCAATTTAAATACCAATATAACGAATCTTATATTGCTTATATAAATAAACAAAAACTTCTTGTCAAAGCTGTTTCGAGTCGACGACGCGATTTTTTGGCCATACATCCATTCAATCAACGATACACCGTACATATATTTCACGTACTGTCTGTACTGGCTGTACTTCCAGGTGGGGTTGGACCCCATCGTCATACGACGGACAAACCGGCTAGTGCACCCACATATGCTTACTGTATGTTGTATGCATATGCCAAAATGCATAATCTTGTTTGGTAGACTTGTAACTTTTACTATGTTGTACAAGTGCCATTATTAAATTTAAATGTCATTAACTACAATTAATAAATGATAAATATCGGTGATTTTTTAGCATAGACATTATTCAAGTGGGCCAAATATATCACGTTATTTGATTTGATGATAAATTTTAAGTATCCAATAAAAATATGTCATTTTTATTTTGAAAGAAATAAGAAATAATATAATAAATTTATCTTTACAAATAAATAACTTTTAAGGTAAAAAAGTTTTTTTATCTAATATGACATTCTGCGTTACTTTTCCGATATTAATAATACATAAGTTGAATAAGTCGTTGAACTTTTTATAACATCAGAAATGTCATTATGTTGCTTTCCCAAAAGCGATCAGAATAAGAAAATTTTCGAAAAAAAAATCTACCGTTCCTCGTATGGAGAAATTGGAGTTGTTGCCGTTTTCAGTATACTCGTCATATGACGGGGAATACCAATCCTGCCCCGCAACCACCAACAATAACAGTGCAGCCCGTCTAACAGTATGTGAAACAAATGTATAGAGTACCGTCGATTGAACGGGTGTATAGCCATAAAATCACATCTCCGACTCAAACCAGCTTTGACAGATGGCTGCTTGTTGCCAACACACCGCTAAAAAAATGTAGTTTTTTTATGTTGACAATGCTAGCGTGACCTCAACGATCCAGGCAGGCAGACACTTCGTCATCATCATTTTTAACCGTTCACCATCCACTGCTGGATGAAGATGTCTGCAATCCTCTTCCATTCCTGTCTGTCTTGAGCAATCTCCATCCACTTGACTCCACACATTCTTCTCAATTCATCAGTCAATCGTCCACACAGTCTACCTTGCTTTCATTCACATCCTCATGGATTCCATTCCAGTATTTCTCGCGTCCATTCTACCATCCATTCTTCTGGCCGTGTGTCCGCTCGAACCTTTTCACACGTTCCGCTATATCTGCCACTTTGGTAATGCTGCTTACCCATGTATTCCTCTTACGATCGCTTCTTGTTATATCGAGCATACATCTTTCCGTGCTACCTTGCTTTCTTTCACATCCTCTCGGATACCGTTCAAGCATTTCTCACGTCCATATAAACTCTAATAAAACCACCCATGATAATAATTCAGACGTAAGAAACATAAATCATCATCATTTTCACCATGCACTGCTGGATGAAGGCCTCTGCAATCCTCTTCCATTCCTGTCTGTCTTGAAGCAATCTGCAACCACTCGACTCCACACATTCTTCTCAATTCATAAGCCCATCGTCCACATGGTCTCACCTTGCTTTATTTCACTTCTGCCATCTATTCTTCTCGCGGTGTATCCACTTAAACTTTTTCACACGTTCCGCTAAATCCGCCACTTTGGTCATGCTTCTTACCCATGCCGTGCCTCTTACGATCTCTTCTTGTTATACCGACCCATATATAAAGTGTTCTTGTATTGCCAACACCCACAACAACACAATTTTGAGTATCGATTGCTAGCACACTTACCACTACCCATATGCATAATATTTCCACATTATAGTCTGTGTCGTGGCAACACACGCTTTCGCACAATGGCCCTATCATACCCCTACCCTCCCCCCCCCAACCCACACCATCCCCTTCCCTACCGCCATACACGTGCGGGGTCGAGGGCAACAAAACTCGCATTAATTTTATCTTATTAACACCATCAATTAGAAGGGAGCATACACGCCGATTTTCAAAACCGAGGGATGGGCGGGTCGCCATATCCAGGGAATAAGTGTCACCAGAGTGGTAATTTATAACGACACCACCCCACCAAAACCACCCCCTT
The DNA here is from genome assembly GCA_022651745.1 of Parapsyche elsis. Taxonomy (NCBI): domain Eukaryota; kingdom Metazoa; phylum Arthropoda; class Insecta; order Trichoptera; family Hydropsychidae; genus Parapsyche; species Parapsyche elsis. The sequence goes on from JAGVSN010000019.1 coordinate 159,358, forward strand.
TCTCCCACCGACGAGACAACTGCCCCTCACCCCCCCCCCTCTGATGTTAAGGGGTGTCTGCAAATACAACCCCCATTCACTTTGCCGAAAAATAACGTACATTTCAAAATTTAATTACGTGGAAATCAATCTGTCGCGAACAGTCACACACACACACATACAGGTCCCGGTGGTATAATTAAAAACGTACATTTAACATGCGACGTGTGTCGCGACGCGTTCGTGGTATTATCGTGTGTTATTTTATACAGCAGTAGCGAAATGCGTGTCGCGCTCTCTCGCAGGTGTAATTTCGGCCTTGACATTTGGTTTCGTGGGAAAACGTAACGGTGTTGAAAATTACACCATTCGTTTGTATTTTTTAATTTTGCCGTTTTTCACCACCCTTTGGCGCTGTGTTCGTTTTTGATTTGGAAACTGATTTTAATTTATAAATTATTGCGTTCAAACTGTGCAACTCTGTGCGCGTACAGTTTGACGTATCGGGATTATAATTTTTTTAATGGAAAGTACACGTGATTAAGTAGTATGTATGTATGAGCGATCGTTCATGCGAAAACTTCACTCGTGCATATCGTTGAGGGATTTGAGAATGTGGAACTTTTTCGCCGCTATATTGTTTTTACTTTATCCGTATCGGATAAAGTATTGTGATCGTGCGAAGATTCGACCTCGGGAATATTTTTAGTTTAACCGCACACGTAATTTTTTGCATCTTCGCTATCACCAATGTTGAAAATTAATTTATGATTTTTTTTCATAAATACCTGTACAATCAAACCACGCAGAATTATGAATACTTTCAACCTTCACCGCTTTATAGTTAAGTTTTCACTTGTGCAAATTATTTTTACAGTATTTTTATATGTGATCGATTGAAAATCTTCTTTGTTGGAAAAATATAATACATGCAAAAAAAATCTCAATTCAGCACCATTGAAAACTGTATAGGTCTGAAATGGCCATAATCTTTATGATCTTTTTTTCAAAACACAATTGATAGAAAATATCACCAACAATTTAACATTCGAGCATTCATATAATGCTAATCGTATTTTCGGGTGACCTGTACGTATGTATTTCGCATGTGTTTATTTTATTATATTCTGCTTTTTATTTTACTTTTTTCCCGACATGTCCACCCTACTCTCACCCTCTCCCTTAGCGCCCATTTTTATGGTGTCATCTGCAAACCGTAATATGGTGACACCGTAAATTTAACGATGACATCACTCTACCTTTTAACGGTGGCAGCATATCGCGCGGAAGCGCAATTAAAGCGATCGCAAAAAAATAAAAACTGTATAAAAGAGCTCATACACTCACACACACACGCGCGCGCACGTAATAAACACTGGGTTGAAAATTGCATATTATTGCCGTAATTTCGTTGCAAATTTAATTCGACGCGGCTGTGTCTGTTTGAACAAAACAATGCGCGCGAACAATGTAGGAGGATGGGCGGCGGGTGATTGTCGGAAAATTCCGGGGAAAACTTCGGATCAAAAGCTCACCTGTTCGTATACTGTATGGGAGTAGAATACCTTGATTAATTCACAAAGGAAAGTTTGCGGCGCGTTGTTAAACAACGTGACGCAACAAATGAAACACGGAATTCCAAAATATAGCCACATAAACTATTTTTTTTTATATTTAAAAATGCACCGGTCGTTTATTAATTACATTTTACATTTTAAAGCCTCTTCTGTCTGTCTGTCTGTCTGTCTATACTTCGGGAACGCTCGACACAAGTTGAGCTATTTCTTTTTCTCACACCAAGCTCAAAAACGTTTGTGATAACAATTGTTTTCATTTGTTTTTACGATTGCATTCGTAACAAACAAGATTTTCTTTTAGATTTAATATCTTATTTTAACAGCTGAAATCATAATTATTAAAAGAAAAGGTAAAAAATTGTCACCAAACATATCTACATATGTAAATTAGAAATCTCATAACAATTAAAGAAATTAACTTACTATTTCACTTTCAAAAAATAAAGTTAATATATTATTACTATGTATGTATGTATATGTAGCGTGAATAGCGTTAAATATGTCTGGGTTGGTCGTTGTGTCGTTGCGGTTACGCTAGCATCGCCAACATAACAAACAACCACTTTTAGCGGCGTGTTGGCAACAAGTTGCTATCTGTCAAAGCCGGTTCGAGTCGACAACCCGATTTTATGGCTCATTCAATCAACGGTACACCGACCTCCTGTCTTCTGGATTGCAAATAGACAATGAATTTAAAATTTTCAGTTGGCAACACTCGAAAATGTATTGAACGTTTAATGTATTAATAATGCCATCGATCTTAAGCTATAACCATCTATCTATATATGTATGTTTTGGTAGTATATATACATTAGCGTAAAATCTGCGTGCCTATCTGCCCGCCTGGGTCGTTGCGGTTACGCTAGCATTGCCAACATATCGCTGTTGGCAACAAGCCGCTGTCTGTCAATGATGTTTCAAGTCGACAACCCGATTCATACCCATACATCCGTTCAATCAACGATACACTATACAATTGTTTCATGTACTGTCAAACGGGCTATGGGTTGTGCTGTTATTGTACAAAACAATGGGCTTTGGTGGGGGTTGGGGGTCAGAGAATTCTTGAGAGAGTCAGTAAGGGTGTCAGAGAATTCTTTATTTTTAATTTCGAGTGTCGGTTTTTCTTTTTAATTCGTTTAACTTTCAGAGATTGAAACCGCAACGGTTTGCTTTGGTTTTATTTTTTTACAATTCGAATTTTATTTTACTTTTACCTTGATGTGGTTAAATTCAATTTAAATTCCAATATAACGAATCTCATATTCCTTATAACAAACAAAAACTACTTGTCGGTGTGTTGGCAGCGAGTCACCATCTTTCAAAGCTAATTCGAGTCGACGACGCGATTTTTTGGCCGTACATCCATTCAATCAACGATACACTATACAACTGTTTCACGTACTGTCAAACGAGCTACGTACGTAATAGGTGAATTTTTCATTTATAATTTTTTTTACTAATTATATATATTTTAATTTATAAAAAACCGCCAGTGGGATTTTTTTTTATTTTCGGTAATACCGGTTTTTGCAAATGTCGGTAATTTTGGAATCCCTAATACATATGTATATATGTAGATATAACATTGTTTAAATGAGTTTGGGTAAAAAGGAGTATCCACCGTCTAGTTTTATACATACATATGTATATTAAAATTGGGATAATAATTCGTCACTATAGTCATTTTAAATAATAATAAAATAGAATGTTCGGTGGTTATGTTGGTGGGTTGAAATCCAGCTGGCGGTTGTTTTGAAGATAACGTCGAAGTCTAAGTTGGAACTGTAGGTGAAAGGGCATTGCGAAAAACCGGAAGTGCTGGTCTCGGACCCTTATCGGAGACGCCTCAGGACGCCTTGTGAGATGGGGTCAAAATGCGAAAAGGACAAGAAACCCCACCCACAAACCCCCCTTTCTCCCTTTAGGACCTCGAGTTTGATATGCGAGCAGCCGCCGGTTATCGAAGGGCTCCCGGCGACCCCACAAATGGACCGAAAAATGTGTAAATTATTGCCTGGATGGATACGTAAGAGCTTTCGAACACTTAGCCTATTTAAGACTAAGCACTACCTTTTGAACGAAAAAAGTATATGTATGTATGTACATATGTCGTATGCGATAAACTATAGATCTATAGATTTACACGATAATAACGATGATAGCCGACACTGTTGGCTAATATAATATGTTGGAGTACAAAAGGGCTTATTAAAACTGACCAATCAAACTTGCACCTTCACCACTTCATTTTCAGCTGTTCACCATCCACTGCTGGATGAAGGCCTCTCCAATCCTCTTCCATTCCTGTCTGTCTTGAGCAATCTGCATCCACTTGACTCAACACATTATTCTCATCTTCCACTCGGTCTGACATGACGGAAAACAGTCTTTGACCAATTGGAGTTTTGCGTCTCCACCTCTTTCCCACCTTCGTATATAGCGACCCCTATGGGACTACGCTTTCCACTCTGTCTACCTTGCTTTCTTTCACATCCTCTCGGTTACCATTCCAGTATTTCTCGAATCCATTTGCCGTCCATTCTTCTCCCTATGCGTCCAGCCCATTACCACTTTAACTTCTTCGCACGTTCTGCTGTATCTGCCACTTTGGTCATACTTCTTACCCGTGTATTCCTCTTACGATCTCTTCTTGTTATACCAAGCATACATCTATCCATGCTTCTCTGTGTGCACTGGATCCTACGTAGCATTCTTGAATTTAGCATCCACGTTTCACACCCATAAGTCATAACTGGCAGTACGCATTGATCGTCCTATGCCTTCTTTTTTAAGCATAGCGGAATGTTGGATTTAAAAACTATGTGCATTCTTCCAAAATCACTCCATCCTAGTTTCATTCTTTGTTTTATTTCTTCTTCTTTTACACAGAGACATAATGTATATTGACATAATATAATATTATATATAGACACACGCACAATAAACAACACAGTCAACTGAAACGAAAATCGAACAAAATTGATTGTACCTACATATAGTATGTATCAACGTGAACTTTTATTCAACGTATTCCATTCTTATTTCTTTTACAATACAACTTTACGTGAACGTGACTTGAAGCGAAAGTTGCAATTGAAAACTCTGATGAATCACAAAACAAACAGTTCTGATAATAAATCACTAAAAGTATCAGTAAGATTTGCGCATAGCCTAAAGTTGGCCCACCCTGAAAAGTATACATATAGCTATTGTACGTAATGTATTTCGCACTCGTTAATGACCCATACAAACTTAGCCTTCGAGTATTAATCTATTTTTACGCGATACGTTCCATATATCAAAATATATATATATATATATATTGAACGTGACCGGGAAACGGTATAGAACTTCCTAGTGTACGTAATCGTAATTTTTGCCACAACTCACTCATTGTGCGTAATTGAGTTTATTCGACTATAGAAATCTACGCTTCAAACGTAGAAACGTAAAAATTATGTCACTACTTATTTGTTTGAACTGTTTGATACTGTAAATTCTGCTTTTCTGGACCATTTTTTTCCCAGTGAGTAAATAATGTTTTATTTGATAGTTTTCAATGCGGCTGCGAGTGTATTTCGCTCAAAATGCTATCGACAGATTTTCGGTATCTGTTTACGTGCTCCGCGAATACTTCCGCTTTCCGCACGATGACTTCCGTCGACCGGATATTGCTTCAAATTGAATATGTGGGGATTGCGCGAGATTAGTGTGTAATATGTTCTTTTAAATCGATTCAATTTTTTGTGTGTAATATTTAATAATATAAACTTTTATAGGAAAATTTGGCGATTCCCAGTGCGTACTATCCGCGTGCATCGATTTCGCGAGATAATTGAATTTTTTTTCTCCCTTTCGTTGGTAAAAATAGCCGCAGGCTTTCTTTAGAAAAACGGACAAGGCGTGTTTTACCGACGTTCGTGTGTTCGCAACTAGTGTTTTATTTCAATTTGGAAACCGATCGATTCAACCGTTCCAATCAAGCGCAAGGGGCGGGGGGGAGGAGAGGGTGGGGGTGCGTAAATTATTCACGAACCGAACATAAGATTAAATAAAACAAGAATCAAATAAATTGGTACCGGAGCTGTGGGGGGAGGGGTGGGAGAGTTGTTCGGGATTTGTAGCCGGCGAATAAAAATAACAAATTAAAAACAGCCGAACGAGCGCATAAAACATCGGATCTATAAAACAAGGCATCGTTCTGATTAAATCCGATTGCGAACAAAAGCGAGGGAACCGTCAACGTTCCGCGGCCGTACCGACGTTGTAATTAAAACATAAATATTTTTCAACAATGCCTTTTGCCGTGAATAACGGCCGCGCCGCCCGGTCGTCGAATCCCCCAGTTAGTTATCGGCGCAGCCTTTATGCACGTTATATACATTTTCGGCAATTTCGCCCCGTTACTACTTTTGGAAATTCCTTTCAAAGACTCTTCCTTCATACTGTCGGTTTCCCCGTCATATGACGGTGGATTCTAACCGCACCCGTGTGCGCTGGTTTGTACAATAACAGTAAGCCCGTTCGAAAGTACGTGACACAATGTTATAGTGTACCGTTGATTGAATGAGTGTATGGCCACAAAATCAAACCAGCTTTGACTGATGGCTGCTTGTTGCCGACACGCCGCTAAAAAAAATGTTGTTTGGTATGTTGGCAATGCTAGCGTAACCTCAATGATCCGGGCAGGCAGACGCTTCGTCATCATCATTTTTAGCCGATCACCATCCACTGTCTGTCTTGAGCAATCTGTACCCACTTGACTCCACACATTCTTCTCAATGCATCAACCCATCGACCGCTCGGTATACCTTGCTTTCTTTCACATCCTCTTGGATACCATTCCATTGATCTCGCAACGTGTCTAGCCCATTGCCACTTAAACTTTTTCACACGTTCAGCTATATCTGCCACTTTGGTAATGCTTCTTACCCATGTATTCTTATTACGATCTCTTCTTGTTATAACAATACAAAATATACATCTTTCCATGCTTCTCTGTGTGCACTGGATCTTACGTAGCATTATTGAATTTAGCATCCACGTTTCACATCCATACGCATACTGGTTGTACGCATAGGTCGTATGCCTTCTTTTTGACGTGAATACTTCTATTAATACGCGGACCTGTATGGGGTACCAGTACGGAAACGGCGGTGTCACGTTTGGATAGGCATACATTCCAACACTATAACTTCGTTACTAATAACACGATTGAGATAAATCTTATTGTATTCGCTTGGTTATACGTCTACAATACATTTCCAGCCTTAAGTTCGTACTGTACATGCGCGAGGCGCGGGGGAGAGGGCGTATCTTCCAACGGCTATTTTGGACGTTTTTGAAATTTCCAAGCAGTACCTATATCTCACAACTCTGACGTACTAGCGTAATGATTTTTCTACCAAACAAAATATATCTTCAAGATCTAACCTACAAGAGAAAACCTACGGCCGTCTTCGATACAGCCACACCCCGAATTTTTACGCATACCGGGATGTTTGATTAAAAAAAAATAAAACGATATAGTATTGGTATCAAGCTCTCTATGATATCCTCATACACTATCATGTATTCCGTCTATTGTTAGCCCTTATTTATGAATGAAATATTCTCTCATAGCCCAAAAATAGTATGCTTTCTCTGATCTTATTTTAGAAATTTACATTTTATGCCTATATGTATACTGAAATGTACAAAGTTATACAGAATTCAAGACTCGCATTACTCATAAGGAGAAAAGTCATACAAACTTAAGTTTAGAAGGGGGTCGTTATCAAGTTGTAAAGATCTAAATATACGCACTGAATTATTTGTCTCTAAATGTACAAATTAAATATCGATGTTATTTTCAAAAAATGATATCTCTGAAAGTAATAACGCTATGGCAATGGAAAGAATTTCATACATTTCTTTTTTTAATAGTACAAGTTGTTTGTATGTTCAGGCAAGTATGGTGCATTCAGAATAAATCTGTATAATAAAGTCAACAACAACTGTTTATATACTGAATTAATTTAATTTAACTAACAGATCGTTCGGACAGACATTCTGAACGTTTTATAATAATTTGCATGCGAAGCCTCAAAATCGTCCCACGCGCAAATTGATTGAAGACGGTTCAATGATAAATATTCTTGTATATTTATCACCGTCAATATATCACGGTGGAAGTGTCCCAGGTGTTTTAAGGTAGCGATTCTGCAACGTTCGCCATTAGGGCGAACGTCAAAGTAGGATTTGAATTTTTTTTCTCTTCCTAACTGTCATCTGATGTTCGCTCGTGTTCTTCTATCAATCAAATTTGACACGTACTAATTCCGCGATAAGTAAAATCTTCCTTCATTTTGGCGACAGTCTTGTGAAATTAAATTTGAACTGTGTGACATTAATATAATATAATATATTCCAACTCAAATGATCCCCAAAATGTACTCACCGTGAATGGATCCTCGATTCCTGATTGGCTTGCCCGTGCGTTTATGGAATCCGGAATGCAATTACGATACTGAGAAGATTATAGATTGGTCCCGATACGATTGTCAATTAATTTCAAAGCCAGACCCCAGAACTGATCGAATTCTCGACAAACAAACAAGTCAACCGCATAACAGGTAGCCGGTTGTAGACCATTCGTATCAACGAGCGTTTCTCAATTATTATTCCAAGTGTAATTAAAAATCAGCATTTAATACAATTGAAAATAGCATATTGTATATGTGCCTATACCTACATATATAATATACACGTGTGAAACTTTAACGCAGATGCGTTCAAACGACTAGTGGGCTAACTTGATCGTAGTTAAAGTTAATCGTCACTTTCAACGTAGATGTGCCGTGAAATTTGAATACTATATATTTACTAAACGATCGTATTAAACTTTGCCGTCGAAGTAGATTTTCATTGCGAACGCGTCATATACTGTTATTCTGGAGATGCAGAATTTAATTTGATTCCGTAATGTATATAAGTCTGCCATGTGAACAAATCGAAAACTATTATTTGAATCGCGTAAATTTTATGCATTTTTCCGAAATTGAAATGCGACAGTGAACGTTGCCGACGACTAAAGCCGATTTTCAGCGCAAAATATGACTATTAAGCACTTACAAATATGTATGAATTCTGAAATTACTTGAGCTGCGAAACGCTCTATTACACTTTTTATCCTTATACATGATCGTATTCTTTGATCAATTGCTTCACACGCCATAGAACTTTCGATATGTGCATAAAACAACCGTTCAAAGTTTACCAATTTTCAAACATTGGAAGACACCATGGAAAACTGATATCTCTATCCATCTCAAAAGCGAACAAAGTCCGCCAATTAATATTTCCATGTATGTAATATAATACTTTCGATGTAAACTTAAAATAAATTCATAATCACAACGCTTTAAAATAGTCATAAACATTGTATTTTGAGTGCTCGTTTTGAATTCTTATAATTGTTTACTTTCACTTTGTCATTCGACTATGTATGTACATATGTATGTATGTACATACATATGTACATATATATATGTATATGTAGCTACGACTCTTATTTCTTGTAAAATTTTGCGAATTTTATTTTATTCACAGTTCTCAAGACGAATCCTTACAAAATTTAAAAAACATCCTTTTCATACCGTATATCCGCGAATAAAAATCTTCTTCACATAAAAATAATAAACCACTCTAATATCATTCTTCACTACAACAGCTTAAAATCATACAATACAATAACATTAAACCAGTGCCACAAGGCTTAGAACCACCACTGTATCTACCTTTACGAAGGCTTCCTATTTGCCGTTTCTAAAGATGTACATATGTATGTATCTAGGGGTTCGGTGATTAAACCGCACACGCACAGAAAAATGCGCACACAAAAATAGCGGACACGGAAAAATGCGCACATGGAAAAATACTCACATTTAAATTACTCTAATCTTTCCTGTTTTTCAGCTTTAAAAATTTGAATAGATATATCTAGTGTGGTAAATAATTTTTTTTAGTACTTTTTTTTTATTTTCTCCGCAAACATAATGAAAATATATTTTTACAGTATATTAAAGAAAGTTTTATTCCAATGTGCGCATTTTTTCATGTACGCTATTTTCGTGTGCGGTTTAAGGCCCGTCGCACACTGCGTGCGTATTCGTACGAATTCGCGTCGTATGTATGTTGTTGTCCCTCACACGGATGGCGTTGTCTCACGCCAGAGAAAGACAACGCCATACGTGTGAGGGACAACAACATACATACGACACAAATTCGTACGAATGCCCACGCAGTGTGCGACGGGCCTAATCCGAGCACCGTATCTAGGCCTTAACTTGCAATACTGCCTTAACTAAAACAACGAATACTATGTACATACATATTATAAAAAGAGATTAACTTAGTTCACTACTCTCTAGAACGAGCCCATGCGAAACTCATGCGACAGTATCGCATACATAAATTTAAATGTAGATTCTCCTACCCTCCCACCCCTCCCCCTTTGCGTTGACCGTTGATCCCTTTGGTGGCCCATTTTATTTCGCACGAGCGACCCACTTTGGCACAAAACTGGAACGGTAACGGGAACGGGAGCCTCCCCCAGTGGGCCATCATCGTACTCTTCTAAATGCTCGGAATGCTCAAGCTGCGCCCTGGGTCGCCACATTACAGAGCTCGCGAATATATATTTTAATTTAACTTCAAACGTTAGCGTTTAATAATGCCGCTCGCCACTTCTGGCCGCATACCGAACTCTCTTTTTTTTTTTTGCTTTTTTTTTCACTCTCAACATTCTCTTTGTGTGCTCATCGGATTGGAAATTTAACTATCGTTGCGTTGGATTCAGAGTTGGAGTTCGATTGGGCCGTTTGAGTGAGCTTTTTATTAGCAACTAATAAAATATTTATTGACTCAATAACTGAAAAATGAAAATGTAAATGCGAAAGAATGAAAGTTTTCCTATTAACGGTTGTTTTTACTTTATTTTTTTTTGTGAGCATTGAACGAGTCAGTACGCGTTGTGCCAATAATCTGAAAGTTTTACGGTTTTTAAATGATGTGCGATTGAAATTGCAAAAAGTGATTCGCAAACTTGTCGTTTTAAGGCCTCACAAACTGGAGTGGTTTATTATTCGCGAGCGGATAAATATACCCTCGGTGGTATGTATTTATTTATTATACGCCTGTTAGGACTTTTACATTTAAAAAATACATATAAAAGAAAACATAAAGAAATAAAAACTAATAAATAAATTATTTTAAACTTGGGGACGACAGATAAATATTAAAAAAATCAATAAAATCAGAATATTTTCTAACCATGTCTAATCATTCTGGGGATGGGAGAATGAAAATAATAATTAATACACGAAATAGTTTCATAATCTTATGAAAATCGAGCGAAATTCTTTTAAGCGAAATTTTTCGTATGTGGTAGGGGGTGTAGCACATTGGTTGTAATGTTAAAAATGTGATTATTATCGTTTTTTTAAATTGATCACACAAAATAATTTTATAAAATCTTGTGTAATCGATTGATCCGCAAACCATTCGTTCAACACACCGTCGATTCAAATAAGTAATTCTCAAACCTGAATAACAACAAGATAATGTCATCATCTTCATCATTTTCAGCCGTTCACCATCCACTGCTGGATGAAGGCCTCTCAAATCTTCTTCCATTCCTGTCCGTCTTGAGCAATCTGTATCCAATCTATACCAAGTCCAAATCTAATCCAAATCCAATCTATACCAAATCCAAATCTAATCCAAATCCAATCTATACCAAAATTTATACCATTCCAGTATTTCTCGCATCCATCTGCCATCAATTCTACTCGCTGTGTGTTCACTTTAACTTTTTCACACGTTCCGCTATATCTGCCACCTTGGTCATGCTTCTTACCCATGTATTCCTCTTACGATCTCTTCTCGTTATACTGAGCATACATCTTTCTATGCTTCTCTGTGTGCACTAGATCTTACATAACATTCTTGAATTTAGCATCCAAAGATAATGTATCTGATAAAATTACTCATCCAAAAAATAGCCAAAAGTTTTGTCTATCTATCCGCCAGGAATTGTATTGAAATTATTTCATGAGCGTCAATGCTTGACGCACTCATTTTATTTTCATAGAAAATTGGTATCATTTTTTTTTCGTAACCCATAGTTACTGCTATTGTTAACACACTCATATCTATTGACATCCATTGACTTTTAACGTGAAATACTAATTAATATAATAATAATTAAAAGTATTTGAGGGTTTATTTTTTCGTGCATCGTATGTTATATATACATATGTATGTACATTGTATATCAATACGATCGCAAGCCTGTCTAGCAGGCTAGTTTGTAGTATATGTACGTCTGAGACTACCCGCTAAACTGCAGCAAAAATGTTCACATGCATTAAACATTCGTTGCATCAAACCGAGAGGGTAAGCGGTTCGAGAAACACTGGCGATTTCACAGTCGCAAAGGGGAAAACTTTGAAACGAAAGAGGACTTTGCCCGTTGGAGCGTCGAAACCTTTTGAAGTGAGCGCAAACCCTCGAGATTAACAGGATGCATTTTGTGCAGCAGTCCAGGATAGTCACTCGGGTGCAATACTTCTATATAATGCCACTCCCCCCCCCCCCCTTCCCTCCTCACTCACTGAATACTTTAACAGAGAGAGAGAGAGAGACGTATTTACCGTTATAAAACCCCATTACGTTGGTCGCTGAAGGCAAATAGTTTAAATCGTCCCTTTATATAGAACGTCGAATTCATAGTACCTTTACAAACTTGTCAAAATGCAAATTCATACCTCAAACATCACTATATTCAATCTCACCATAGTATATTATACATGTAGGAACATATATGTATGCAACCGATCGAATAATGATGTACATATACTTCTTAACATTGACGTGAAATGGGATGTTAGACATCCTTTGAAGTTCTGGCATGGTGATGTGCGTTGTTCAGAGTTTGAATAAGCCACACTATTAACGTTGATATTCTGCAATTAAGTTCGTTACACGTGGAGATTTTCATACGTGGCGCAACACGTAAACTTTGATACGTTTTGACGTGAATACATCTATGTATACGCGGACCAGTATGGGGTACCAGTACGGAAACGGCGGTGTTACGTTCGGATGGGCATACATTCCGACATAATAACGATAAATATAAATTTTCGACTTGATCAATGGGACAGTTTCTGAAATATTCTGTGGTAAACTTTTCGACAAAAGAAAAACCCTACTTCCGGTTGACTGGTTTTAATGATTTATTTTTTCGTAACTAGCGATTTCTCTCAAGATTACAACATTACAATATTGTGACGATACTACATATTTGAACGGCCGAAAAACATAAAAAAAAAAAAAAAAAAAAAAAATCGTTCAAGAGTAAACTGCCACTTTCGGTCGTCAAATGTTGACCAAAATCACAATATCTCTTACGGCTAACGTGAAAACTATAGATATGAAATTTCAACTTAATCGCCGAGGCAGTTTCGGAAATATTCTGTGGTAACAGGATTTTTGAATTTTCTGCACGAAAAAAACCCTACTTCCGGTTGACTGATGTTGACTCAATTCCTTATGTCTCTTACACCTTACGTGAAAATAATATATATGAAATTTCAGCATCATAGACTTGATAGTTTCGGACAAAACACACCCACACACACAAGTATACAGACATACAGACATTTTCCAGAAATCATGAAAACGTGATCAGGGGATGGCACCTGATACAAATCAGTCAAAATCTCGAGGTCGAATTTTCGCACGATCACAATACTTTATCCGATTAGGATAAAGTAAAAATACGTATGGAATTCTTAGATAGACAGACTTACTTTTTCTAATTCGCGTTTGAGCGTCGAATTGGAAACGAGCCGATTGGGACCCGCTTTTTCAATCAGGAAACGATTCGATCGTTAGTCGACACGACACACGTTGAAAATCGTTCAAACGGGAGTCCGGTCTCGCGGTGATTGGATTCAATCTGGAGCGACTTCACAGATCTAGGACCTGGGGAATAGAAACACAGAAAGAGAGAGAGATATCTACGTATGTACATATGTACATATGTATGTACATTTAGACATATATGGATAGGCAGACGGAGATAGAGCCTCCGATTGGCCCCATTGTCCAACGATGACAAAGACCGCCCGTGGAATTTGTTGACAAACAACAATTTGAATGCGAATCCGCTGTCTGAAATGATTCTGGTATGGAACGTTAAGGGTGGTCCAATCACCCAACCGAAAGGCACAAACCCACCGTTGCATATTAATAAGCCGTGGCCGTCGTGAACTATGGCCGGGGGTATTTACTGACAAACTCCATCAAAGTCTCTGATAATAAGTTAGGGAGTAGAAAGGCGTGGTAAGTAAGCGAGACGAATTTCAAATTTACTAAAACGATCTGTAATTACCTCCGATATCGTCATAATTGCTAGAGCTTACAGACAAAATGCAGTGATTCACAGTTGCTTCACGGTCTCTGGCGAAAAGGTCAACCGAGTATGTATGTATATTCGTTGGGGCGTTGGCGGCCCAATGTGAGGGTCTTGAGTGTGAAATTAGAGGTGTTTCCTCAAGGTTTGCATAGAGCTAACAGACCCGAGCACTAGGCGTTTTCTCGAGTCTATTAGCTTTTGAAACTTGATATACATATACTCGTATAAAAGTGTGTTTAATGTAGTTACTGTAGGTACATAGTTAGATTGTTAAACGTTTCGTTTGATTTTGTCAAATAAATGTAGGCTACATATGCGGCGAATAGCTAGAATGATCGTCAATTGATTATTATTATTATATATACAGTGAAAATGTTGAAGCTTTGTATTTAAGTAAACAAAGTAATTCTAAAATGAAAAATAAAGTAAATATATGTTATACAATTTCTTACTCTATTAAAGTGTTATCTCCAAGCTTTTGTAAGCAAATTAAAAATTAAAAGTTGAATAAGTTTCATAATTTTTGTCTACCTATGCATCAACATTGTTTGTTGGCAATCATATTTTTTATGTAAATTAAAATCGTTTAAAATATGATATGTAATATTTTTGTCTCACTAACAACCATCACATCAAAATTAAAAACTCAACTACAATTAAAAAAATTTGTTTATACTTGTATAGTATTTAACGTTTGTATTTGTATGTACATCTGAGTGGAGCTACTAATACAATGATATTAATGTCGATTCGATTAATGGACAGACAGTTACGGCATCGAATCAATAAACAAACCGTATTACTGTCGGCTTTCAAAGCCTACTTACTTACTTTGAGACCTTTTATTATATTAATATCATTTCGAAGATAGACCCCACGTACTATTACGCTTGCGACACGTGCAATAAATAAATAACCTTATTAAAGGCCGTCATTTTTATTTAATTCATTAATCACCCTGTCAAAATTTAATCATTTAATGCAATACAATACAATACAATTTTCCAACTGGACACTCGTACTTAATATGCATAACTGATCCGTTCACACAGCTCGATAGTCATTTTGACGTTTCTGCTTGTATGTCAATCACATCCCATTAAGAACCGCGCACTCGCGAATAATTCGAATAATTCAAACCGCACAGTGAATAGTGATTGCACGCTCGTCACTAGCGTCACCGCACAGTGTGCGCGTAAAACCGTCGAGTACCTTTGTCACAATAGACTAACCGGAAGTGGAGGTTTAGTCACGCAAATATTTTTTTTGTCAGACCGTGACGCTATCCCCGTTTCAGATCAGAGTTACGAGCGTAATTTTGAGTGTAGCTGCGCGCGTTTCACATCAGCCGACGATTCTGTCAAAAGTTTTCCACGAGAATTTTCCGGAAGTAGACGACTACGTCACATTTTCCCAGCGACGTTGATTACGCAAGACGAATGAGTAAAAAGCCCACCCCTCGACGGCAAATTGTCCCCGGCGGGTCTCTTCTTAATAACAGAGCTGGTAAGGGGGGGGTGTGTTTGTTGGGAAGGGGTTCAGATGGATGGTTATTAAACGGGGTAGAAACGACCCCATCGGTTAACCGTAAAAATGGAAATGTCAGCCGACGAGCGACCAGAATTTTGACCGGATAATTCGATTTCGCGCTCAGAACTTCCCGTCAAACCGTGCGGATAATCGTACGTGAGAAGCATATGCTACACGCATACACGCACTATGCTATATATCTATACCCACTTACACCGGTCTATGATATTCCTAGTTTCTTTCTTTACTTTTGGGTGTGAGTTTTTGACCTTTGATCTATCCATTTTTGTGTCGTTGACGTGCACTTTACTTTTGAACCCTCGGCTTTCCATATTTGCGTCTAAGAAAAACAGCGTCGCTATGTACATATACTAGGTGCTGAAATTCATTAATTTTATTCAACGGAATTGAGCGTTCTCAGTATTTTAAATATGTACACCTGAACAAATAAGTATTTGCAAATCTTATAATTGGGGATTGTAAAAAGTGTGAATTCCATGAAATCATTCATTCGTTCTGATGAAACTGACAGCATAGTAGCGCTGGAATTTTTTACTGAATATTTATTTATTGTTTCATTTTTCTTTGTTTATGTAATTTTTTTTTTTATTTATTTGTTTATTTAAACCCAAAATATAAAACAGAATTAATATAATACATTCATAGTTATTCATAGTCATTCACAATCAATATAATACATTCATAGTAGGTACATACATATGTATAAATAAATTAAAACATAAAAGTGAATAACTTATCAAATAAAAATATAAAACATGAATGGAACAAATATTAAAATTTGTAATTAGATAACTATAACTTACAGTAATGCATATTATACCTGCATACAAACAGATAATGAAAATAAAAATAATGACTAAGCATCATCACCATTCCCGCTCAGTATCCTAGCTAAATTACGCTTAAGATATGATACAAAGCGAGGATAAGGGCTCGCACACACTTACCACACGCCACGCTACACACGTCTTCTGACGAAATCCTATACACATGAATATCTATGGTTTTTGTGACATAGATACACACTTGCAACACCCCACCCCACGTCACAAGTGTGTGTAAGCCTTTGGTAGAGCCTTTGGTGTGTACCAGCGGTCGGTAATCGGCGGCTCTTTGTATGACAACCTGCGGCTCTCGCTGTCATCCAACGTTTTGCGTGAAACACAAAACGTTTACACACAATTTACAAAAAAATTACAACTTTATGGGTATAAAAAGCTTTAAGATCGTTTTTCATATTAAACTTTATAATACTTTTTAGTAATACACTGTCGAACGCAAAGAAATATTATGAATATTATTTCTTACTGCTATCAATTTCATAAATGAGTAACATTTAATTTCATTTTGAATATACCAATTTTGCAAGGCTCTTAGCTCGAAAAAGGTTTCCGACCACTGGTTTAAACAAACAAATCATAGCAAGAAAAACACGATAAAGCAAAATAAAATAAAATTAATCAAAATCAAAAATTATCTACTCATTTACAAGACTGATGTACATAAATCAATAATAAGAAAAAGAGAAAGGGAAATGAAAGGAACAAGGGAATTTGAGTAAAGAAAATCTTAGAAGGGCAAGGAATAAAAAAAAGGAGCGATATGTGCTGGAATTTCATTGAATGACAAACAGGATCTATGAATGAATGAAGGTTTTCCCTAGCTTGGCTCTTAGCTCGAAAAAGGTTCCCGACCACTGGACTGTATACCACATAATTATTACGGTACAAGTTTGAACTTCTCCAAATATTTTTAACTTCGTAAAATGTCACCGCTAATCCAAACGCAAAGTGACAAATTAATAAACACCGTCAGCGAGATTCACCTAATTGAAAATATCCGTCGAAAACTTTTCCGGTAACTTTTTTACCTGGCGGTAGAACAAACCGCACACACACACACACACACGATAATATATGTACATAGATATAGGAAAAACGCCATCGTTTCGTACGTCCTCCGTAATTTCACATTTTTTTATTTTTCACCGTCGACCGGAAGCGGGTCGTTAGGTCTTTATCAGGTGCGAAAATTTAACGGCATTGTCGATTGAACGACTAATTTGAACGCACCGCACGCATTAGGCGCGTTTAAATGTACTTTATACGACGGACGTAAAGCGCCAAACGCAATAAAACACAAAACCGTGAAAATTTTATTTTCACACAAGTACACGTGTATTGTGAATGTGCGAAACGTATAATGTGTACGTACATACATACATACATACATACATACATACATACATATGTATGTATGTACATTCGTCGGAACAATGGCGCTCGTGCATTCTGTTTTATTAACGCCTCGCGTTTTCGTCTCGGGTCGCTCGCAGCTCTCTAGCTCAGGGGCTCTCAACCTTTTTCTAATAGCGACACACACAGACATGGTATCCACCATTGCGACACACTTACATAAGCTTCTTAAAATTAAAAAAAAAACAACAACAACAACGAAGATATTTATATCGGATTTTATTGATAAACATTGCGAGTTTAGAAAAATATTATAACATTGAGTACCAATCATTTTTACAGTAATCGTTTTCTTAACATAATTCTCCTTCCACGTTCTTAGACTTATATGTACATATATGTAATATCTGTCATCAATGGGAAATCTGATTTCTGAGTCTGATGAAAATCACATAATTTATCATAGCGAGGGCGAATGGTAGACATAAATAAGTCTCGACCGATATTTTGACTTCATTGCCTTTAAAGATGTAAAGGTTGATTCACACAAGCATTTTGTGGAAAACGGCTTATATGTAATTGCAGGATAATCATTTTCGAGAGAAATCCAGAATGTCTGTCTGTAAATTTTGACTTAAGCAAAGAATCAGAAGAAATCTTGATTAATTATTCTTTTTCTGCATAAGTCAAGTCTGACGCCGTGTTTAAATTATGTTCACCAGATACTCCAAATTGTGAAATAACCCATTAAATCGTAATTAGTTGAAATAGATGGAAAGTACTTCTCTAAACCTTTATGAAGACACTGCAAGTGCTCAATTATACTTTTCTTCAAATTCATCGTTTGATTTATGTCCAACTCAGTTGAGAACTTCATTGTGAATGGAAATATTGACAAATCATATTTCTGTATATATATGTACATACATAGCTGACATCCACGAGACAATTTTTTTGGAAAAACTATTCAATTTGTCACTAGTTGATATGTAATATTGTTTATTTTCGGGTTTGCATGCTAGAGTTGAACAAATTAAGCCTACTAAAGATATCGGCGAGGTAGGCTTGCTCGGAACACCAGACGATATCTTTATGTGTATTTTAGTTTTCGAGTATATATTAGGGTTAAATATTTCGCTACACACCGATTGTGAACCGCTGCGTCTAGGTGTATGTCATATTATATTATCGAAATTCTCTAGGAATACAAAATAAACAAGTTATTTTAGTCATTGAAACGAGGTGGAGCATTACTCGGCGATTGTTTGCATTTCGCCCGTTGGATCGTACCTACAATAATGGGCCGGGGGAGAGAGGCTCTCCAGTAACGTTTTTCCTGAATGGACGAAGACGTTCTATCTGCGTTGCACGGGATAGAATGGGACTTATATTTCGCCTATTATATTTTCCTTGTATTGTTCCCAGGTAAGGGACGACCTCAGAACGGCTGGCGTCGAACCTGAAGAGCATCCTGATTCACCTGAGGACAATGGCGCTTGTACCAGCAACGCTTTTCACACGGACACTTTCTAAATGGCGAAAGTAACTATGACAAACACGAAAAAAATAAATATATAAATAAATGTGTATTATCAACATGGTATTATTGATATTGTGCATTGTATAATCCGTATAATTAAAACATGTATCGTCATTGTGAAGGTAAAACTTGCGGTGTGCTTTTGTATTGCGTTGTTTTCTGAAAATTTTTATAACGTTGCACGTGATGTTGCAAAGTGATGTTGTACGCCAGAAACAATAATTTCATTGTTAAAGTGCAAAGAAGCTCGAAACGCACCAACTGCTTGGGAAATTCAATCTTTTCAAAATAAGGTTCAATCGGTTATCAGAGACGTTCATACATTTATATCATTTATATGGTATGTTTTAATTGTACTTTTAATGTTTTGTTAAATTAAAATTAAGTAATTAAAATTACATAATTTTAATTCAACTGTAATTTTATTATCCTGTAATTGATTTTAATTTTTTTAATTTGGGCGTTTAGCCTGTAAATAAATAAATAAATAAATATGTATGAACAACGAGTAAGTTTTGTTCAATTCAATTTGTTCGTAGAACTCAAAAATACTATACAAAACCAAGTAAGTAAAAACCATTTGTTGGATATATTTAAATGTATTTTCAATTTGAGATTTTTAATTTTGTCTCGGTGTAAAAGTTAGACGTAAAACAAATGATGACTCTTACAATACTCTCTCGAATGATAAAATATGACTGTAGATTGTAGAGATTTATATGAAAACAATTTCCTTTAGTGAAAACCTAACCTTTGTTGAGCTGACGTTTACCTTTCCGACGACGATATTCAATATAATTATAAATTGAGTGTACATGTTTGCCTAATTATAATATTAAAAGTATAACATTTTCTAATAAAATACATATTTAATTACTGTACACACTTACATATATACATTATGGTGTTATTTGTAATATTTTCTTATGATGACTTCAAAAAATGGCGTACATGCATATTTAAATACCTATTATTATCATTTTTGTGAGAAAATTAAACATTCAATATGTTTCTATCATTAAAATGGAATTAGTGATATTCCATCTAAAATTTTTAAAAACTGTACTTTATTTTAATCATTTGTATTGAAATTCTACGAAAGTTTGTAAATTTAAGAATATTATATTTCGATGTAAATTATTACTATTACTACATTTATGTATATTTTTTGTTATTCATATTCTGTATGAAATAACATTTTTTAAAATATCGTATTTCCATCTTACTACTTCATTATACTTCGACTCTTGCCCAAAAAACCTTTTACGCCTCGTTAAATTGCTCTCGTTTCAATACAACTTCATATTATAAATAAAAATATACGACATAAGTATCATAAGTTGATGTGATTTAATAGTATATGTATATGTTTAAAAGAAAAAATAATGATAATGTGTTTATCGTCACTAAACTTGACTGCTTAATATATAGGGTAATTGTAAATCTTATTATACATACATACATACATACATCAAAAATATAACAACAATTTCATAACTGTATTGTATTGCGTTAAGCTTTAAAGCCGAACGTATTTAACGATGATGTATATCTGTGTTTATAAATGTCATTCATTCAATATGATAATTACTCTTCGATTCAATTTGAAGTATTAATTGAAAATGTATTCATTCATTCTATTGGAATAGTTAGAGTATTCCAAAAATATTCTCAAATTGACTTAAACCATTTTGCAACTGTGTGACCCCCATTAATTATTATTAAGCTATTGTTTACTTACTACTGATGTATTATATTATATTTTAAAATTTGATTATTTTACAAAATAAACATGACATACATATCATCGACAAAAAAAGTAGTGTTTTTTTTAAGACTATTACGACAGCATTGTTTGAATATTCTTAAAACACATTCAATTTCGCTTTGCATTTTAAATAATTTCAAATAAAAAAGCATATAAATAAATTGAAAAATATTGAGTTTTCATGATCAGTAAATAAAAATGAAAGAATATTTATATATGTATATGAAAAGTATTACACGAGCAATTAAGTAAGATTTTTCATAAAATTTTCTATAAAATGTTGTTCTAAATAAACCTTTAAAAAAAACAAAATTGTATTTAAGTATTACGTTAATTTTTAAACGTAAGATTTTTCTTCTTTATATCAATATTTTTATAAAATCGTATAGTAACATCATGGTACATAAAAGAATGTTTAAATATAATTCAATGAATAATAAATTTAAAAAAATAAATAGTTAAACCAATGTACCTAAAATCATTTTGGCGAAATTAAATTTATTAACATTCGTTTAAGATTTTTTTCATAAATACCTTTTCACTTCGGTATTTATTAATTTATTCAACGATTCGTATTATTTGTTATAATAAATTGTCATGTATTAATCAAAAGTCAATTTCTATATAACCTCACACTTGTAATATGTAATCGACGGTGGATTTGTATAAATTCTTATAGTTATAAAAAATAATATTCTTATAGTAAAAGTAACTGTTTAACAAAATTTCACTGACAATCACACTTTTTCCTTTTTTTCTTGTGTTAATTAATTCTGTGTATAAACGTCCATTTTATACGCACATATGAAAATACCCACACATACACACATGTGTGTGTTTAAATATATGCGTATAAATGTGAACGATTATTTATTGTAATTTCATTACAAATACAAATAACAAAAAAAAACGTTTTCAACTAATTTATTATTACACTTGACCCCACAATTATACACATTCCATAAAATCCAATTTGAATCTAATACTAGTAATTCAATACTAATAATAGCAAACGTACCTAAAGAACCGAAACATCAAAATATCCTATTTAACTTTAAATTGAACTTTGCCACGATATAGTAATAATAATATCACTGAAATAGTATTAAACCTCAAAAGTTTTCCATATATGTATGTACAATGTACATACATATATACATATATGTATACACATACATTCATACGTGTCAATTTTTGCACAATCGAATTCAAACTTGAAAACTTTTCCCTTTCAGATTATTCTGCGTCACACTTGAATAACTTCAGAAACGATCAATGTTTATTAGATCCTTTGAGCATCGGTGTGATCCGCGTAAATTTTCTCACAAATTAATTACAAAAACAAAACATGGTTAAAATGATACAATTGTGATAAAGTGGAAAACGCGAAGTTTGAGACCCAAAATGTACGACTACACCCAAATAATTGTAATAATAATGACTTTTATTCCAGTCAACCAGAAGAGTATTGTCCTTTCGTTCAAATTATACACTGAAAACATATCAAATAATAGTAAAAAAAAAAAAAAAAACTATAATCAAGTACAATATAAAGATTGAATCAGCAGTCACAACGAACGAGTGGAAAGTGTCTGAAGGTTTGCGATTGTGAATATTTTTCCATCGATATATTGATACGATGGCAAGTTGCCAGTTCACCGACGGGCGCGTTAAACGTCCCTTAATTTTAATTTCATTAAATTGTAAGTGGTTTTAAGCCCCGAGGAATGCATTTTACCGCAGGTACGTTGAACTAATCGCGTTATAATTCCCGTCGCCTCGTCGACCCGGTCATAATTCATAGTTAAAACGGCGCACTGCGAAAACCCGACCGTCTAATTCTATAACATAAATAACAATAACGCTCATATAAGATTCGCCGGCGTTACTTCCGGTACGCCGCGTGACGTCAGAGCGTAATTTACGACGGCTAAATTGCGTACGCGTACGCCTCGCTCCGAGCCACACATCATTTTTACATTTTCCAACGTTACGCGCCCGATCGAACCTCGTTTTCTATGTATTCCAGTTTCAAATTATACTAGATGTAACACTCGGTGTTAGAGCGGTTTCACAGGGCACGGTTTTACGACACGGTTTGTCCAGGCTCCTTTGTCGGCGCCTGTTGTACGGCGCGGTTGACAAAGGAGCCGCGACAAACCGTGCCGTAAAACCGTACCCTGTGAAACCGCTCTTACCCGTGCGCTTTCTGGATTGCAAATAGACAATGAATTTAAATTTTACAGTTGGCAACACTCCATACTTTCAACCGTTACCGGAAAATGTATTGAAAGTTTAATGTATAAATAATGCAATCAATCTTAAGCTATAATCATCTATCTATATGTATATATATATATATATATATATATATGTATACATATATGTATGTGTGTTATTTTTTTTTTATTTATTTACTACACAGGTTTTAAGCCCAAAATAGAATATTACATATATGTACATATTTAAAATTCATACATATATAAAAACAAAAACAACAAAAAAATAAAAATACTAATAAAAACAGTACTAGAATTTAAATCTTTTAAGTTTTATAGAATATAATATAATATATAAACATACAAGTATATATGTATGTACCTAAGTACATATATGTATGTATATCCGTACATTTATTTATTCATTTATCTACTTTATTTATTTATTTACGGGCAAACGCCCAAATTAATGTACATATAAACAAAAATCAATTTTAGGATGTATAAAAATTACAATTAAAAATAACAATATAAACATCCCATATAAATGATATAAACATTACATATTACATATTGATAATAAAAATTATGATAAAAAAGATATGACACAAAGCGAGGATAAGTAATGGAAAAAATTCGGGTGTGGCCAACCCATGACTTTATCCATATATTTGAGGAATACAAACAGTAACGAAATTATTTTTTTAAGTACGCAAGTAAATAAAACGTATGCACAGCACCACACCAACCAACATACATATCATGAAATCACTGTGTTGAGTGCGCGCGCGTATGTAAAATACGATCTTCGGCATATATTCAAATTAGAAAAACTGCCATTTTCGCTCGTCAGAAGTTAACTAAAATCACAGTATCTCTTACGGCTAACGTGAAAACTATAGATATGAAATTTCGTCAAAATTCCCGGAGCCGTTTCGGAAATATTCTGTCGTAAACTTTCCGACGAAAAAAAAAAACCTACTTCCGGTTGACTAATTTTAATTATTTATTTTTTTTTAAATATGATTTTCTCTCAAAATTACAATATTATAATATTGTGACGATACTACATATTTAAAAGGTCGAAAGAAATAAAAAACAAAAAATCGTTCAAGAGTAAACTGCCATTTTCGCTCGTCAGAAGTTAACTAAAATCACAGTATCTCTTACGGCTAACGTGAAAACTATAGATATGAAATTTTGACAAAATTCCCGGAGCCGTTTCGGAAATATTCTGTGGTAAAAGAATTTTATAATTTTCTACAAGAAAAAAACCCTACTTCCGGTTGAATGATGTTGACCAAATTCCTTATAGCTTTTACGCCTTACGTGAAAATAATAGATATGAAATTTCATAGATAGTTTCGGAGAAAACACACATACAGCCACACACACACATAAGTACACAGACATACAGACATACAGACATTTTCCAGAAATCATGAAAACGTGATCAGGGGATGATACTCGATACAAATCAGTCAAAATCTCGAGGTCGAATTTTCGCACGATCACAATACTATATCCGATTAGGATAAAGTAAAAATGTCCACATTATCAGTTGCCAGAGCATTAAATAGTTTGAGATATATACATACATAGGTAGTATATACCTACAAATACAAAATCTGCATGCCTACCTGCCTGCCTGGGTCGTTACGGTCACGTTGGCATTGACATAAATATAAAAAAAAATTGGCGATGTGTCGGCAACAGGCCGCTTTCTGTCAAAGCTGGTTCAAATGGACAACACGATTTGTGGTCATACATCCATTCATTTGGCGCTACACTATACAATTGTTTCACGTACTGTCAAACGCAGTACTGTTATTGTACAAAATATAGCACTTGGAGGTGGGTCTAATCCACTGTCATATGAGGAACAAATCGGCTAGTTATTATATATGTAAGTTTAATGTCAAAAATTAAAACCAAAATCGTCTGCGTCGTTTTTAAAGTATTCAAAGTTAAAAATTTTATAGTGAGAACATCGTATTATCGAAAAATCCTAGTTTCAATAAATTGTTTTCAATGATTTTTTCTGTGACCACTGTAAGTGTCATTGTGAATCGGAGCAATCCACAACACCCGTTGGATTATAGAAAGTACCGCTGCAAAGTTTGGCGCCAATCGCGATCGGTGAAACGGTGCCGGAATGCATAAAGAAAGGCAGGTGACGTAGACGAGAATTCATTTATATAGATTGTTATTAACAATCATAATTTCGCAGTTTCGTCCGCATAGTTTGTCGTTTCGTCCTCGCCATTTCCCGAGTTTTTACGGTTGCGTTTTATTATTATATTTGGACAGTGTGGCGACATCGGGTCGCGGTGAAATTGCGACCCTCTCCACCGAAACGACCCTTTTTTCCCTTTAAAAATATGACAATAAAAAAAAAACTCACAATTTTATAGTTTCATTCGTATTTACAAAAAGTCACGACGATTTTCGTGGTATGTTAATGTTTTTTTTTATTTTTTTCATTCTTTTACGAAGGGATAAAAGGGGTTAAGGCGAAAATGACAAGGCTAAATGTGACTGCTAAATGTGTGCTATGCGGTATCGTGAACGTGTGTAGTGAGTAAATTTCAATAGATTTTTTATGCAAATAGTCATTTTGCACATTTAAAAACATCATACTAGCTACTGCCATGAATAATTTACCGTTTAATTGAAAAATCTTATAATAAATTTCATAATATTTAACTATAGTTCAATGTTGAATCATTATCAGGTATTCCAAAGAAAATTAATTTTTTGAACAATAATTTGAAAAAATAATTTGACAAGAATATAATTAAAACAAGAATAATTAACAATGGGCAAAAGTAATATTTATGCCTCCCGAATACTTTGATGTCCAATATTAATAATATTAAAAATATTTTTCCAATATTATAACAATCAATTTTCAATGTTATAAAATTATTATATGTAGAATGAATCGACATATAATATACATACCTATTCAGTTTATACAATACCTAAATGTTTTAGGCAAAGTATTAAATTAATTACTTACCATCATCATCGTCATTTTCAGTCATTCACCATTCACTGCTGGATGAAGGCCTCTCGAATACTCTTCCATTACTGTCTGTCTTGAGCAATCTGCATCCACTTGACTACACACATTCTTCTCAATTCATCAACCCATCTTCCACTCGGTCTACCTTGCTTTCTTTCACATCCTCTTGGATACCATTCCAGTATTTCTCGAGTCCATCTAGCATCCATTTTTCTCCATATGCGTCCAACCCATTGCCACTTATACTTTTTCACACGTTCTGCTGTATCTGCCACTTTGGTCATACTTCTTACCCATGTATTCCTCTTACGATCTCTTCTTGTTATACCGATGTTTCTCTGTGTGCACTGGATCCTACGTAGCATTCTTGAATTTAGCATCCACATTTCACATCCATAAGTCATAACTGGCAGTACGCATTGATCGTCATATGCCTTATTTTTTAAGCATAGCTGAATGTTAGATTTAAAAACTGTGTGCATTCTTACAAAAGCACTCCATCCTAGTTTAATTCTTCGTTTTATTTCTCTCTTCTTCTTGCTATACCACAATGTTGAATATTATATAACTATAATGTTGAATACTATGTTATGAATTTTAATTGTAGGTTATGTTATGTAGGTTATGAATTTTAATTGTATGTATTTGCACAGTTATTTCGTTTTGCTACATCCAATAAATTACAGCAAATTTCACGGTTGATGTAACGCCATTTACAATGTACGGGTTAGTCATCTCACGTTTGTGAAATTCGTGCAAAAACAAAATTTGCAATGCGATTTTGTGCACCTTAAAGCGACACCGAAAGAACGAACGAACGCCTCGAAAGTAAAAGTGGGAAAATTCATTGCGGAAAATTTCCCCCATTGCACACACACACACACTTTTCGAATATGCGAAATTCAATGAAAATTACACGCGTGTAGTATACATTGACAAAGGGAAAATAAATTGTGGCTTGGGTATATGAATTCGGATAATCGAGACGTACATTCCTTTGTTGTACGTATATACTAAAGCGCTCCACGTGAAAAGCTTTCAGCGCTAGCGATTTTCTCCGCAACAATAGAAATTAATTTTTTAACCCCCTTCCACCCTCTCTTTTACTTCCCCCGTACCCCCCTTCCTCCCTCCCGCTACTCGAGAGGAAAATATACACAGTGTAATTGAAACGAAATGAACATACGCTGAGACGAAGGAATAGGGGGTGAGAGAAACCCCCCCCCGTCTCCGATTATGTATTTTTAATAAACCCTAGGTACCTTTTTGTATGGATTTTCGGTGACGTCACAGCCCCGTCAAAACCAACCGGGAGCCCTTTGAGCAGATTTGATCCGAGCACGTAAAATTAATTAACTAGATATCATCTCGAATTTAAAAGTCGAATAGGGACACTGACAGGTCGCTCAGCGTTGGCCCGAAATCGCGCAGGTGGATAACGACTTTGTGACGGAAATTTTCTTAATTAATAATTAACAAATTAAATTAAATCGAAAGCTTCGTTTAAAGTCGTCCGTAAGTGCGCTATTTTTGGCGCGCAAATTTCAGTAATAGCTTCACTAATCAGCTACGATGATAATTTTTTAATAATACAAGTCACGGCTCTTATATACGTTTTATATAATTTAAATTATATAAAAGTCTAACTCTATATATAAACTATATAAGTCTAGAGTTCAAGAGTGTTTCTCAACCTTTTTACACCTGCGGACAACTGAAAATAGGAAAACCAGAAAATTTCTGCGTACCTGGTTCTGCGTACTGCGTACCTGCGTACTGGTTGAGAAACACTGGCCTTTAGACTACCATCTCGGAATTTTAACTTATCAAATCTATCAAGCTGAAATTTCACATCTATTATTTTCACGCCAACCGGTATTGGTAGTTTACTCTTGAACGATTTTTCGTTATTTATTTTTTTCGGCCATTTAAATATTTAGAATCTTCACAATATTGTTATACTATAATCTTATATATTATATAAAATACAATCTGTGAAAAAAAATCATCAAAATCACTCAACCGGAAGTGGTACTTTTTTTCTTGTAAAAAAGTCAAAAATCCTGTAATTTTTCTTTGTGCACGGTTTTTTGACTTTTTCAGTTTTTGGTTTTACTCTTAATATTCCTCGAATATATGGATAAAATCGTGAGTTGGCCACACCGACGCTTGTGTAGTTCAAACATTGAACTTTGTCACATTTGAAACTTTGGTGATACAGCCGCATCCGAGGATGCAATCTTCGGCCCTTGTAAGTTCACCGATCAAATACAGACATGTCGACGGCAGAAATTTTGTCGCAAACAATCTGCGCCGAGCAGATTTATTTATTTTTTTTTTTTTTTTATTTTATTTTATTATACAAACAACACCGTCGTGCTGAGTTACACGTCACACGTAAAAAGTTACGGCGAGGACTTGACTATGTAGTTATTAAGTTTAGAGCCGAGTTGCAATCACTCCGCGACTATTTAATTAAAACTCAAGTTTAGCTTAATCGACCACCCACCCCTCTCTCTTTCCCTCAACCCCTCTATATCCTCCGTCCCCCTTCTCGCCGAATATGTTCGGTCTAAAAGTTGTCTGAACATTTGTAGGCAGAACTCCGTATCGGAAAGTCTCTAAGGCAAATCAACCCCTTTTGTGGAGGCTGTAAACGCGTCGTCAGCTTCACGCGTCGTTACCACCACCATTTTCCACCCCTGTTTCTATCCCGATTTACCCCACCCATCTTCTTCTTCTCCCCCTTCTTTCAACCCCTTACCCTCACCTCGCGTGAGACATGTGCGATTGGCACAACAAGAAAAACGGAAATGTCTTCTCGATTTCGAGTCGCGCATTTCAAACTGTTATAAAGGAGACATTGGCTGTCGGGGCACTATGTAACATGTAAATTGTACATGTATAGATGTTGGTATTTTCCCATTATGCATTGAAACTTTCGTGTGAAACTCTATGTGCTACTGTCTAAAACTTATTTGGTTTTAAAATCAAATTGAGCTATTTATTTAATATCAAATAACATACAGCTCATAAAGTACAATATAAAATAAAATTAATTCCACATAATACAATACAGCCAAAATAGTTACAAACAAAGGACAAATCATAGCAAGAAAAGAACTCGAGTAAAGAAAATCTGAAGGAGAACAAGGAATAGCGAAAAGGATCAATGTGTGTAGGAATTTCGTTGAATAACGAGCAGGCTCTATGAATGAAGGAGTTTTGCGAATAATTAGTAGAACAAAGATTAAAATGAAACAATTGAGGATTTTTAACAGATCTAGGGGAACAATGGAAAAGAATCCTACTTTTCAAGTCAGGGCTATCTGATAAATAATTTAATAGCTTAAATACAAAGCAGATATCCGAGACTGTCCTCCTAATCCTAGACATAATCATGGTAATTGGAAGAAGAAAAGGAAAGACGAAACCTGGAAATGAAGTACGCATGAAACCTCTTATTAATTTTTTTTCAGTTTAGTAATGAAATCTTTGTAAAACGGGTTCCATATATGTACATACATAGTAGTATCAAATTCCAGGTGACTTCTCGCAAAATACATTGTATAGCAGAGACACAGTATCAAAGGACTTAAAGCTGTGTATGTATGTACATACATACATATATGTATATACATACATACATATATGTATGTACATACATACATATGTACATACATAGTGTGTTGGACCAATTTTTGACAACCTTTTTCTTCTAGCGTAAAATATGTATAATAAACGTTTTCATAAGAAATGTAGCTATAAATTTTGGTGTGTATCTTATAAGCGAATTTGCAGTCTGGAATACATCCGGAGAACGCTGTATATGAAATGCTACTATTGACGTATTTTCACTGATACGTCAATGAACAATTTACTCTATATATTATTATTATTATATATATATGTATATAATAGCCTTATTCCGTCTGTCTGTCTGTCTGCTGATAACGCTGGCCTCAGTAAATAATTTTAAAAAAACCAGAACGTCGAACGAGTGGGATTTGAACCCGGTACCAGTGATTCGGAATAGAGCGCTTACGCTGTGAGCCAAATTCAGATGATAATAGACAGGCTTCAACGTGACTATTTATAGCCGAATGGATGTAAAGAAGATGAAATAAAACGAAGAATGAAACTAGGATGGAGTGCTTTTGGAAGAATGAACATAGTTTTTAAATTCAACATTCCGCTATGCTTAAAAAAGAAGGCATACGACCAATGCGTACTGCCAGTTATGACGCATGGATGTGAAACTTGGACGCTAAATTCAAGAATGGTACGAAAGATCCAGTGCACACAGAGAAGCATGGAAAGATGTATGCTTGGTATAACAAGAAGAGATCGCAAAAGAAATACATGGGTAAGAAGTATGACCAAAGTGGCAGATATAGCAGTACGCGTGAAAAAGTTGACGTGGCAATGGGCTGGACACATAGTGAGAAGAATGGTGGAAGATGGGCTGATGAATTAAGAAGAATGTGTGGAGTTAAGTGGATGCAGATTGCTCAAGACAGACAGGAATGGAAGAGGATTGGAGACGCCTTCATCCAGCAGTGGATGGTGAACGGCTGAAAATGATGATGATGATATGTAATGTGGCTCGCGACTTTGCTAAATTATTAAGTTGTTATTATAACGCGCCATAGACGGCGTGACATATTTTTGCGTAGGCAACAACTATAAAAACTATTACATTTAATATTATTTTTAGTACGGGAGATGAGAACGCTCCGTTGATATTCAACGGGCTTACACTAGTATATATATTACACTAGGCGCAGGAATCTGCACGGCTGTCTGGGTAGCCTAGCTGCAGAACGCTCGAATACCGAGCACGGCACGGCACGGCACGTCACGTACACATACGCCACATAACCTCACATAACACGCGCGTACACACAAACACACATACACTCATTACTCACTCATGAGACGGCAGCTTACTAAAGTAGGATTGACTGTCGTATTTTCAACAAGAAAGGCGAGGTGAACATCTTATTGACATGTTTACAACGTTTTGTAAATCTGATGACATATGATCTATTTTAAAAAACCGATCCACGTTGAATTTTTCATTCGTCACGTCACGCAAAGGCGTTTTTCCATTATGGGTCAACGTTTTGTTTTCAGCCGGTTGGATTATCGGTGTCAGAGCTTTTAATTAGCGACCGCGACGTCATCAATCATCCTAGGGGGTGAGAGGAATTCGAAGGGAGTTGAGGGGTGGGGTAGGGGATGGAATGCGGCACAACCGACCGGAACCCAATTACCAATTTGAAATTGAACTTCCGAAAAAAGCTCGCCCTGAAGCCGTTCAGATTACGGTACGTTCGGAGGCACGTGTTCAGTGCATCCGCAATGTAACCGTGGCGTGGCGTAGCTATTGTTTTATTTGTGAAAGTAAACCAAAGGTTTAAATTTAAGTGAAATTTGTTAATTAATAAAGTGCCGTGTGTTGAATTAATTATGTATGTATGTATGTATATGAAAGTGCAGCGGTTTAATATGAACATCATACAAAGAACGCAGATGTGCGTTCATTCAAATTAAACTCGCTTCAGCTCTTGCTTGTTTCGTACACTACATGTATGGACATATGTATGTATATTAAATAATAAATTGTTTTCATTGCATCGTATTAAATCGGTTACCGTTTCACTATGTTTAATTTTTCTTCCAACACCTACATATAATGTTATTATGTACGAGTATATTCGGTATAACCTGTTCTACCAAAAATTTTCATTTGATTCAAACTCTTCATACTCTCATCCTGATTTTAAGTCTTGAATTTAATACGCTTTCAGCGTATGCTAGGAACTCAAATCCTTCTAAAAAAAAAAAAAAAGAAAAAATTAAAATATCTCACTGACATGGGTGCGGATTAAATCCCTGTTTGCGTATGCTTTTCCGTCAGCAATCACGCTTATTTTATTGCTCAAAATCCCCTTTATATTTTTACTAAAAAAAACACCTTTTTCACTTTCTAGGCGCAACAAAGTCAACTAACGATGTAAAATCTTTATTTTACATACATACATACATATAACAGTATGAAATACTGGAATGGTATCCGAGAAGATGTGAAACAAAACAAAGCTGATTAATTGGGAAGAAGTGGATACAGATTGCTCAAGACAGACAGGAATGGAAGAGGATTGGAGAGCCATTCATCCAGCAGTAGATGGTACATATTGAACGACTAAAAATGACGACGATGGTGATGACTAGCTGATTTGGGAGGCGGTTCCAGACTTCAACCACTATTTGAAAAGACAATTCTGACAATTTTGTTAGATTTGTCTTTTATGAATCTCAGAGTATGACCTCTGAGATGAGCGCTTTTAAATAATGAACAATGTTTTTATATCCAACATCCCACTATGCTTAAAAAAGAAGGCATACGACCAATGCGTACTGCCAGTTATGACGTACGGATGTGAAACGTGGATGCTAAATTCAAGAATGTTTTGTAAGATCCAGTGCCCACAGAGAAGCATGGAAAGATGAACGCGAGTAATAGGTACTTGAATGGTATCCGAGGGGATGTGAAAGAAAGCAACGGAGGATTGGATAGGCCTTGAAGAGGAGAAAAGGAGGATGATGATAACAGTATGGTAATATTTTTAGTATGTACATGCATATAACCTAAAAAGTATACACAAACAGCGTCAAATATTATATTGAATATAAATTTCGATAAAAAATATCTTGATTACTATAACCATTACCACATAAATCTATTTATGAACATCTTGATATCAGCGCCTTGTACTAAAAACATTAAAATCACTTCAACAAAAAACACACATTATAAAATGTGTAGGCTATTTCTACTACAGTATTAAAGCCAAGTCGGAAAATGGCAGATTTTCCAACGGATTTTTCCCGCCGTTTTTCCGGCCGACTTTCAGAACATCTGCACAATACACATACGCAATTAAACACACATACACATATGTATTTATACGTCTGTGTACATATGTACATATATGTACATATGGTTGGGTAATGGCGCGTGCACAATGCGTCCTGTCGTGCGCCAATCCACCGACAAATGGCTCCGCACGGCTTGTCAACATGTGGCGCACGAGCCCCCAACCCCATAAACGCGTTAACCATTTTTCTAACGATAATTTAACCCCGCCAGCATTTAATTTCGCCTGTGAATTTATTTTAGATCGGCACAACAAAAAGGGACGTGATATGGGTAAATCGTGTCCCGTCCAAGTGCTCACAACGAAAAGGACTCTATGTATATACGCGTCTACGAATACGACTTACCCTATAAATATGTATGCGTATACGTTTACGTTTGTTCGAACGATAAATAATAAATTCAACTCTGAAACGAAACACCCTCGCACATTCTCCCACTCGTCGATATGTCTTGAATAATGTGCATAATCCACCTATGTCTTTTTTGCGTCGTGTATCTAAATATGTGGCTCGGTTCTAAAAAGGAAACATATCTTTAATATAATAGTAGTGTCGATACTTTTTTTAAAACGATGATGTTTTATTTAAGATAACAGTCAACTTAAAAGTTTAAGGACGCATTATTTGCCCAACAACTTTGTAACGGTAAAAAAACATACAGTTTTGTAATTTTTTTTCAAACGCTAATTTTGGCATTAATACTTATCCGTTTATCAAAACCCGCTATATCATTAAAAAGAAGATGAAATTAACTCTAGACTGCTTATTATATCACAGCCGCGTTATTAGTTTCAAAGATATAATTTGTAATTCAAAAGCAATAACAACAAACGAATTAAATGTTTTCAGTATGATAATGTATGAAATTTACACTGTCACTGTCACTTTAAAGTTATTTCGATTTATTCCATTTCATCGTTGTCCGATTGATCGCTTGTGCACTTTCAATATTTAATTAGAATTTGACTGTTTTCGGACTTCGTACTGTTTCGTCTAATTTACTATGCAAATTTCACACAATTCACTGACAAAGCTTGGAGCGATTGTCATTGACATATTATATGTCCAATACATCGCCGTTGTGCGAATAGAATTTTAATTTAATAAGTTGGCTGAATAGCAACAAATTAAAATTAAATGTAGAAAAAACCAAAGCAATGGTAATTAATTATAATAAGATTAATAAAACTGATTTTAGGTTAAACGTTGGTGAAAGTAATATTGAACTGGTTAATAATTTCAAATATTTGGGTATAATATTGGATGATAAGTTAGATTTTGAGTTACACGGTCAATTTTTTAAAAAAAAAAGTAGTAGTAATAAAAAAGTAGGAATATTATGTCGGCTAAGAAAATTATTATCTAAAGAAACTAAAATAATAATTTATAATGTAATTGTCAGACCTCATTTTATGTATTGTGGTTCATTATTAAATATGTTAGATAATTCAACTAGAGATAGATTACAAATATTACAAAATAGAGGTATGAGATGTATTTTAAATACGGATAGGTACATACATATGCTAGTATAAAATAGATGATGATTGAATTAGATTGGTTGAATGTAAATGATACTTTGAGGATTTGTATGTTTGTATTTATATTTAAGTTAGATAATAATATGTTACCATCATATTTAGGTAAATTCATTGTGAGAGGAATGGATGTATGTGAATATAATTTAAGGAATAAAAATAATTTAATTATAAAAAATGTTAAAATAAATAGAAACATCTTGTACAGAGGTGTTTTGGAATACAATAGACTGCCGGATGGAATTAGAAGTTCCAAAACTATTGAAAAATTCCTGGCAGTCTTAAAAAAACATCTCTGTACAGGTGCTAAGTTAAAGATTATATAATTACCTTAAGCTACTGTATTATATACATAAATAAATAAAATTACATTTGTGTATATTATATTTGTTGCAAACTGACACTTTAGTGAACTATCTGTTACGTTGTAATAAAATTCAGCTTGCCTGCTCAGTATCCAATTTACGTTTGTGAAAGAAAACTTTACAATTTAAGTGAAATTCTAGATTGTTAAAAGAAAAGTATTCGACTCAATTTTCTTCGTACTGGCATAATGATAATGGCTTGAAAATTTTTGCTAGACTTTTAATTTTATAACCGCATCGTTTTTATATTATTTTTTTGTTTCCAAAACAACAGCTTTAACTAAAACGTAAAACGTAAGACCGATAGTTTCTATACTTTGTAAATATTTATTTATGTAAATGGCAAGGTTTTCAAATTCATACAAGTTTTTTTTGTTTCGGAGCAAATTTTAACGAATATATGCGTAAAACTTTCGAAGCTCACCGGTAAATGGTAAATTTTTGATCCAGTTATTTTTTTGCGTTATTTAATATCTCGCTAACTTCTCAGTCCAATTTGATTTCGCCAAATTTGAATAATTTTTACTTTCTTTTTTTTGTACTTTATTCTTTTTCGCTTCAAAATTTATAATCCGGCGAAAAGTTTCGCTCAAAGGGAGATAAATATTTATGCTGTGTAACTAGATAACTCCGTTGTCCGGTGGCCTGGAAAATAAAATTCCGCTAACTGCCAAAGAATCCGATGGGATGCGCGGCACATGAGCAAAAATCCCTCGAAAAAGTCAAACCAGAAACTCTTTTAACTTTTTACTTGTACGTATGTATGTACATACATATATGCGTATAGCGGTACCCAAGCAACCTGATCAAAAAGTTCAGTGACTCGAATGACATTTCTCGAATCTTGCAGAACCGATCCGCCGTAGGATTTAGATCATACGACTTCGATTACAATACTTTTCCTCGACGTCAGGATAGTACATAGTTGGAGCAGTGAGTCGAAAATGGCAAACGTAAACTTATTCGCACTTAGTCTATGTAATAAATTATGTACCTGATGTATATTGTCATGCATTTGTGAGCTGTGAGCGCAAATGAGTATTTATCGAGACACCTCTTCGTGAATATGCGTCCAAGTTGTGTTTCAAAGTCGTAAATTTCCCCGGGCGAAATCGCATCGAATATCGAATTTGCGTGTTTTATGCGCAAAACTGTCAAAATGCTTCAGGGGCATGTTTCGCGAATAAAATCAACACTATAAGCATAAAATACTTTAGTCTGGAACTATACGAACATGTGAGTAGTCTTATTGAGATAATTGTAAAGTTCAAACTGTTTCCAGTTGCAATTTACCTGCCTTTGGAGTGAGCTTCAAACTATACATATATTTAGTTATCGTATATATTAGCACATCGTATAATGAGCTAATACATAGTTCTAATTTTTGATTTAATTTATATTATACATATACGTATGTATGTACTAAGTTGTCATTTTTTATGAGGAAACAACACTCAGCTCAGAGTTGAGGTTTATTTTAAAACGATACTATACATACATAAATTACTTAAGTATGCCTGTCTGTTGGTCTCTATCTATCCAGAACACTTTTGTTCCAGAAGTATCAATGCACGTCACACTTCTTTTTTTTTCATTGAAAATTTTTATTATTATTTTTTCCCGTAGCCCCATAGTTATTAGCTCACTATGTCGATAGTAAAAATTCCCGTTGATTTTCAACAGGCAATACTGTAGTGCAGGATTTTTCAAACTGTGCAAAATAAATAAAATGAGTCGCAACAAACGGAAAAAAACAAAAAAAAAAATTGGTTTCGTCAAACGTTACCAATATTAAGAATGGAACGAGTCGTTTTATAACTTCATAGAATTTGTGAAATTCGCATGACACCCGAATGGTCAGTTTCTCTATCATTATTTAATATTGTCAATGAAGATATTTTAAAAGAATTAAAACTCGAGATATTGTCATATCTCACTTCAATATCCTAAATATTTGATACTTATTTTCCAGTGCAGAAATTTCCAAACAGTAAAGAAAAGCTTTTAAAAGAGGCTGAATTTCTGCACATTATTAATTAGTTCATTTACACTGAAGAAGAATTTTTGTCATCATTTTGGATTAAGGGAGAATTTCCACTTTTAAGGAAAAAAAAGCAATCTTTATACTACTACCTTATATTTCAACTTATTTGTGTGAACTAGGATTTTCCACTTTATCTCAATTGAAAACAAAGTTTCTAATTGAAAACTAGTTTCATCCATAAATATGCAAACATATATCATATGTCAATAATAAATAAAGGAACACAATGTATGTTTGTATTTGACATATGTACATATGTAATATTATTAGATATGTCAAATACAGGCATACTGGGTCGCAATACAAAATGCAGTTCTTGCAGTGGGTCTTAGGAACGTTAACGAAAAGGATTAATTGTCAAAAGAAGGGACAGTTATTTTTTCGTGGTATGCATTTGTTTAATCATTGGTTCTCAGGTACACTAGCTAATTTCTCAAAAGAGGTCAAGAGGACTTCTTAGAACTTGGAACATCTGCTCTATTACAATATCGCACACTTTCTTCGAAATTGCTAATCCAAGACACGTGTTCTCGTGAGAAACTATGTTTAAACGACTGCATTCAGCAATGCGAACACGTTTGACTGATGGGTCACCTTGATGACTGTTTGTGTTTTGATACAAGTAATAAACCTAATTATTTGAAAATAGGTTATATTTTCATCTCATATTTTTATCGATAGCTTTGTAAAACTATCCATTATCCATTATTATATCCAGACGTTCCCCTAAATTCTTGCATAGAAGTCGATCGTCATGCAAATTAAAATTAAAAAGTAACTCCCAAGCTGAAAAAGGTTCAGTACCCTTGCTGTAGTGTATTCGATATTTTTTTTAAACAGTACAAAAGTATAAATTGAGAAACACAAGTATCGAGAATGCTGGTTGTGTTTATTTGCGCAATGCACTGTTCATAACAGTATAACCATATTGCGAAAACGTAGCAAGCGTGCTTCTTTTCCTTATTGGAATTATTATACGATATGGCTGTACATACATATGTATATGTATGTATGTATGTGTATCGAATTGAAGGTGTGTGTGTGTGTATTACATTCGGTTCGGCTGTCACTTCAGTTTTCGCGCTTTTCGATTTTTCCGGAATTTTCTTCTACTTCTTCGTCTGCAGCGAATACATTTTTCTTTCGCATCACGCGTGCAAATATAAAACTGAATACTTTGCGCTGTTTTCATCCGAATAAATTTACTTTTCATCCCCTTTCAGCGCCGCACAAAGAAAAACGCGCCGATTTATTTTTATGAAACATGTGTACCGACACAGCAGACGAATTTCACCCCCCTCTCTTGCACGGACAAACAAAAAAAAATGATGTGGGTGATAAAAATAGGGGTGGGGGGTAATTCAAAATTTCAATCGGCGACATAAAGAAATTCACATTCGAAGAACCCACTCAATCACTGTTAAAGCGTATCCTTTGTATCGTTTTATATCCCTTATAGAACCATTTCATTGTTCGATTGTATTTTTCTATTTTTATACGGATTCGAGGATTGTGTTACGTGAATGTGATTTGGATCAAAATCGCTTTTAAAATACAAATAGACTACATACCTACCCAATTTCGTTTCAATTACCTTAGTTACATATAGTGTGTCATCGGTTAATCAGCGCTAAATGTAATCGCAAAACTGAGTGAACTGAGCATATGTAGGTACATACATACATATGTAGGTTGATTTAAATATTCGATATAAAATCAAATAAGCCGGTCACTATGTGTCGTTACTCGACTGCGACAAAACAATAATAATTGTAATGTCAAAATAATAGTAACCACGATAAAAACTGACTTGGAAGGCTAATTTTATCGTAATAGAAAGTGGTGGTGATTAAAATAATATTTTGATTGTGCTATGTAACATTTATCGCACTGCTATTGTTAAAATTTTTGCACATTTTTATTTATTTTTGTTTTCGTAC
Source organism: Parapsyche elsis (assembly GCA_022651745.1). Classification (NCBI taxonomy): domain Eukaryota; kingdom Metazoa; phylum Arthropoda; class Insecta; order Trichoptera; family Hydropsychidae; genus Parapsyche; species Parapsyche elsis. The sequence goes on from JAGVSN010000019.1 coordinate 198,513, forward strand.
TTTGTAAACAGGTCGAATATCTCAAAGTCTATTGTTCGATATAAGAAACGTTAATGACGACGAATTATATAATTGGAATCCAATTATTCAAGTAAGGGATCCTCGTTATAATTCAAATTCAAAACAATTATAAATTTTAATGTTGTAGTCGAAAAAGTTAAATTATAACGAGGATAATTCCGAGTGTACTTAGTAATGTACTTAATGTACTTACGAATGTACTTAATAAAGTGAAGAATGAAAAATTTAAGATCTGTGAATTTAATTTGGCATTCAAATTTAAAAACAAATATTCTTTGCATACAATTAATATACTGAAGAAAAATTAGTCTGGCGAAATACTTTAAGTGTTCCTTTAGCTTTTTTGATGTTTTGAAATTATAAATGGAATTTTTAGCGACTCTTCCAGCAACTCGCGACTTCAGAATCTACTGAAGTAATACGTAGGTACATACTTATGTATGTATATTTTTACAATTTCTATAATATTAGCTATTCAATTTTATTACAACGACAAAGGAAAATTCGGAATACGTACAAGTGAAAAAATAAAAATCGAATGTATAGGTATATTTTTTAAATTAATTATTTATTTGAACTCTTCGTAAGCGCAAATATAAAAAGCATAATATTGACTGTGAGTCTGCGCACTTTAGAACTTTTTTTTCGGACACTGTGACGTTTTTCAAGCGGAACCAAAAGGGAAGACGTGAAATAAAAGCCCTTCACGTTGGGTCGTACGAAAAAAAAAACGACGAAAAAAAGATGAAAAATCCGACAGGAGAGAAAATCGGTTGACGTCTACGTAAGGGCTGTAGCATTGTGCTCGGCAGCTAGAGGGTAGCTTACTTGTTAAGGGTGGTATTGTCGCGTTCATATCTGCACGGGCGTTGCACAAAAACCCTACGAAAAACCCTTACACTTCCCCTTTCAGCGTGAGCGACTTCTACTTCATCTTTCACGAGAAGATCAACGGTCGTTTTACCATCACGACGAGGTCTCGTATCTCGCTGCGAAATCTTTCACCGGTGCCAATACTCGGATTTCGTCGAGCAAATGGCGGTGTTTGCGTATCCAAAAAGAAAATTGGATTGTATTGGCTGAATTCGCGCGAATAAACCGCGAAAAATACGAACGAGAAACGGATACAATCTAAAGACGCACGAAATGGTATTCTGTTACGCAAATGCTCGAGCGATTCCGTAGCTCTCAATTAAACTACATACACACATATACCATATTTATTCATTTTTCTCACTTTGTGCTTATGAAATTGTATATATGTACATATGTACATACGTCAGTAGATATTATGAGCAATCAAGACTCGTCGCCAAAAGCAGACAAGCAAACAAAAGCAAGTTGTAAAATATTTCGCAATAGCGTCGGAGAGAATTCGATACGCTGTGATGAGTTCCAATTTCACTCGCAATAATTATTGAATGGATTTTGATATTTAATATTTGATCGGATACCAAAAATAAACACGACAATTGAACATTCGCGTTCAAGGGCTTATATTTAGTTTAATCGAAAATTGATTATTTTGAAATAAAATTAATTTTCAACGCGAGCTCGTAATCGTAATTAAAACTTGGTCGGCTTAAGTTTGGTTTGTGATTATTTTAATTAAAATTCTACCACCCAAAAGCGAAATATTGTATAGAATATTACAATATTACGTGTGAAATATATTATATGTATTATAATGAAAAACGATTTCGTATTAAAACTACAACTAGCGATGAATAAATAACGATTTAGCGACCAACGTGCGACTTTTCTTAATTGTTAGTGTAATATAAATTTTTTCAAATTATTTAAACATTAATGGTAAACAATTTTCATTCAAATTATAAAACATGTTAAACGAAATTAAATGTGTTTGTATACTCTATTTTATTTCTTTAGCAATGTATTTTTTTATATACTTGCTTACTGCTCAATCTCAATACGGCTCATTCGATCGGAAAGGTTAATCACATTATCTGAATTGAATTGCTTAGAATGTAGATGTGATCACTTTTCCGTAAATAGATAAACGAAGGGACACTAAAGTCCGAACTACATACATTTCATTAATTAAATTAGTCAAAATTTAAGCATATAGTAAAGCATTCGTATAAACGTTCGTTGTGTGATAAAAATATTGCCATCGATCGATCGTATGTACATAAATAATATGCGGAATGATTTAATAATACAAACAGAAACAATCCAATCGACGGAATGTCTCACTTGAACGTTACAAAGAGAAAGAAATGGCTATCGGAACAGGTCCGGTTGATTTATAGACGCAGTCAACAGGTTAAGTACCGGATCTCATTTCCACACATTAACATCATTCCTGCAAGCCGAATAAATCACACCGACGTGCTAATTTGAACAAACGAGATAATTTTTACGTTTCGACGCTAATAAATGTACATACGGTATATTTATACGTATACAATACATACAATTAAAATATTAAAATACATATACACCGTTTCTTATCGTGAGACTGCAACCCAGCCCAAGAAAGTTTATTTGTTTCCGTTAAGTTTTGGCGGTCAGTGTTGATTTATTAAGCCTTGTGGATTCATTTCGACCGGTCAAAGTCAACACAGAACTGAAATTATTTGTCGAAAATAAGTCGTAATGTTTGATTTGTTATTTCGTGCGGTATTGAATCGGCTCAAACGCGTCGAGGAAAACCTTCGTGAGTTAGTGTTGCAATAATGTAGCCCGTTTAGAAATAGAATTGCCGTGAAGGTGACCATAAATAACAACGTTTCTTGGTCTACGTTTTCCGCACCCCATCTCTATCCCCCTATCGGGGGATGGAGAGTCCCCTTAGATTTTTCCACTAATATCACCGTCGAATGAATTTCCTTCTTCGATCATCCGAAGCCCGTTCGGATCGAACACTAATTAATATTAAATCCCCTTCGGTGTTGAGTACGTGTTGTATGTATGTATGTACCTATACATACATATATGTTGTATGGGGACGTATTGATTGTTGGCCAGATGGCGCTTATGACCAGTTGGTACCTAGTAGGCTTGTGTGCGGAATTATTTAGAGCTCGAGTTGTCCAAACAAAAACACTAATTGCCACAAGCCGCTGCTGGCCAACAAGAACAATCGTCAATCACTGCTAGCAATCGATAGCCGCCTTCCTACGGTTCGATTGTATTTATTTTTATATGAATTTGAAACGAGACTCGATGGAAAAACATCTCATGTCAAATATGTGGGCTTCTAATGGTTGAAACGTTCAAACTTTCAATGTGTGATGCTCTATAGAGCAGACTAGCAGCGGTGCCCATAAGGTCGATCGCGTAATGATTTAAATTCGATCGCCAGTTATATGTTATGTTAAAAGGATATTTTGTTTACTTAGACTGCAGTGGTCGGGAACCTTTTTCAAGCTGAGAGCCAAATTGGGGAAAACCTTCCAAAATTGGCAAGTTGGAGAGCCGCAACATATTACTTTCGTATTATTTATTCAAAATGAAATTAAATGTTACTCATTTATGAAATGGATAGCTGTAAGAAATATGTTAGTTTGTAACAAAAGGTTTGCATTTGAGAAGTAGATCTTATGATAAAAACAGTTTAATTAAACGCTTTGCAGTTGAACTTTTTTTTTTTAATTAATTATTGATACTACACTTGGTGGTGTACACTTGATAACTACACTTGGTGGTGTAACAGTCATCATTTACACTTATATGTTCCAAACAATAAACACACGTTTATTGTTTGAGTCAGTGGCGTAGCGACCGCGCCTGCAGACCCCGCAATGCGGGGGGGGGGGCGAGACTTTTTCGCTAATTTTTACTTTATCCTAACCGGATAAAGTATTGTGATTATACAAAAATTCGACCTTTAGATTTTGACTGATTTGTATCAGGTATCACGTTTTCATGATTTCTGTTGTATATTTTTTTATTTGATCTAAACGTACTAATTCGAGCGGCAAATGATTTTAAATTACGTTATGAGATACGGGGCGCTTAAAGACGTTCATCATTATCGGATTCGAATTCAGTGGGTCAAACTTAGTAAAGATTTAACATCTTTGACGGTTGGCATCTGCAGGTCCATGAGGAGTATGTCCATCCTGTAAAATAGAGGTGCTTTTACCGCACATCTTAGCACTTTATTTTGGAACTTTTGTATGGATTCGATGTTGTTTTATGTTGTTTTAGAAAAAAATAAATGTTGTTTTAATTAAACACCTATAGTTTGTTGTGTAAGCATATGATTTTGGTATATCTATGTACATAGTTCTCTAACTATATAGCTACTACGCTGAAACTTAATTTTTGTAAAGTAATTTTGATTAAGATTTTCGTACAACCGATAGTCGTACTTGGTATACTTAACCTTATCTTCCACATTTAACATTTTTTTCATTGATATTTTTGAATATATTATACTGAAACTTTATATTTATAGTATGGCATCAGCTAACAAAAATTTGGCCGTATTTTCAAACATTAATATTAATAGTTAACATAATTAATCAAATTCATTTACCCACTAACGACTGCGATTCACATACGGGAATGATTTCAGTGGTCGAAACCGCATATGAATAGCAATAAATATTGTACTTTCGACATTATTATAATGTGTCGCACATCAATTGTCATCCGTTTCACGTAAAAAAAATTTAATTAATTAAATTATGTACAAATTATACACATTGTTTTAACCCATCTGAATGTTTTATCCATCTGTTTTGTTTTAACCCATCTGTAACCCATATGAAGTTTCCCTATAAGTACAATATTCAATACAATTGAACAATAATAATGGCAATGATTGTTATTGTCTCCGTCAGTTTGCCTTGTACGAACAGACTCGTTAGTGCATTTGTGCGAAAACACTTAAATAAAAGAAATTTTTCAGTTCGTTGCTTCAAATAAATAAGGTTGATACCGGGTAAATATCAATTGTAAATATATAATACATTCCTAATGTATGATGTAAAATTAATATAATGGCTCAAATTGAAATAGGTCGTAATTAGAAACAGACAACTTTCACGTAATATCGATCAATGTATGTCCAATGACGTTGCATTCGCAATGTGCTATCACAGAACTGCAAACCATATATTTAAAAATATTATGTTAATCCGTTTTCTAAGTGTAATCTATCTATTTTCAAAGTCGTTACAAAGTTAATACACACTTCTTTAAAAAGTGCGAATATTTTTTCTCCAATTAAAATTAATTTAAAATTACCGATCGATTATTTTTTATGTGCAACAAAAAAGTGTATTAGATGCGCGAGCACGCGCCCAATTATTTTTTCATCGAAATAAATTAGCTTGTGCAATTTTTTCAACAGAAATCTACATAGTAAAAAAAAATACAAATTAATAAATAACAAAACAAATTACTTGAGAATCAAACTGCAAATTCCCATGATAGAGATTGCTATATTTGCGCTTCATTCCGTATAATTAAACTTCAATGCGATTATGGGGATTAGTGACGTACTGAAATTACTCCATTGAGACTAATTGCTTTCAGGTGAAGATGTCTTCGGGGGATGATCAAGCAAATGGTGTCTGGAAAACTTGAACGATAGAAAGAAATGAAGCCATTAATTTGGTAGACGGCTATTTATTGTCCTTTCGAGGGTGTATGAGTCACACACCATTATTGTGAAAAATTAACTTAAAAATATTCAATATATTACAATATAAACGAATCGAACGAATGTATGTATTTTAGATTGCTAAAATCCATTTAAAAGATTATTCTTGAAATGGCTTGGTTCGCTTTTCAATTTTCCGTGTTCACTTTTCAATTTGAAACACAACGTAGTGTTCCTGCATAGAATGAAGCTTTCACATTTCTAACTTATAAATTGTATTGTATACGTTTGTGAGAATCGTCGTTTTGTCGTCGTTTGTCTTTTGTCACATTTATAAACTTGAATTTCCCGTCCTCATTGAAAATCTTTGTCGCCATTCGCGTTTCTCAAACGTTCGACGAACCGAAAACTCGAACTCTATTCAATATTATTCAAATCTTTTCATTCATAAATGCACACTCTCTTTGAACCAATAAAATTTTCGTTCGACTATTTTATCGACTATTTTATCGAATGTAAAAAAAAATGAAACACAATTCAGAAATTATCATGTAGTTCATAACTTTTTACACGTTTCGCTTTAGTATCATATTTTATTCTGTTCAAAATGTCGTGAATAACCCTTAACGATCCGAAAGAACTTTTAATTCCCGAAGGTAAATACCGACTTATCGAAGTCCATTGCTTTACACTGCACGAAACACTTTATTTTTTAAACACACACATCCATACAAATGTATGTATGTATAATACATACATATGTACATGCATTTGTCTAAACGCGAGCTGTGTTTATTCAAACATGGAACTTTCCAGTGGGTGCAATCGGTAGGTGGTAGTTTTAGCGGTTCATGTTGTGCAAGTGAGTTACTCGTAGTTTGTAACTTTGTCCGGGAAAATGTCGTGTTTCACAGCCTACTGAGCGAATTTTGATTTTATAAATACAATACAGTGCAATGTACAAATTCGCACACGTGTACCCATTTCGAGTGTAATAATTTCAATGAAAATGAAGCATACTTACAAACTATCGTTTCAAACGTCGGCTTTTGCGCGGAATGGCGCGTTAGGACGAAACCGAAAATCTTCAGGTAGCGTTTCCCCGAAATGTTAATCTTGAAATTGAACTTTGAATTGGAATTTGAAGTCGAAGAGAGAGAGGGGGGCTCAAACGAGGCGTACATTTTCTTTCATTAGTCAAGTTTGCGGTGTTCATTCAAATCGAAAAACAAAGTTTTAAAGTAGTTTTTCTGACACTCTTTGAAACTCGATTCAGCCCGACTCGATTTCAACCTTTCGTACGAAAGTAATTGTAATGTTGAAGTAAGAATTTTTTTCGCTCGGTAGAGTTAAAACGGTTCATCCAACGTTCCATACAAACGGAGCGAGCGATAAGCTGTAACGCATATCCCCACTCTTTCAGTTTGGAGGTAGGCTATTACCCTCTCTCTTGCTCTTTCGCGTTCGTGCGGGAGAGAGATCCGCCCCGAAAATTCGAAAGTCCCCTCTGCGCCCCGCACCGCCCCTCAGTTTAGTAAAAATGTTTCGACACGAAACCAATAACGGTTAGCGGCCAGCGGGTACCCCCCCTCCTCGGTTAGACGTCAGGTACAGGTCGCGCAGCGAGAGTTGAGGCGAGCCACACACACACATTGCGCGTATGTAGTGTCTGCGAATAGGTGAATAATACGAATTTTCACTACATGCAACAATAACTTTCGCGCGCGTACACGTTACGAGTATAACAGAGACACTATTGTTTCGTATATTTTTGTTTTGTGAAATACAGCATGTTCCTTCAATCCAATAATTATCAAAATGCATATGTGTGTGTGTGGCTCGGCTCGCCTCAATTTTCGCTACATTTGTGTACACAATTCTTTCACATTCACATCTGTATTCCTTCTTGTACATTGCACTTGCTTTAAATTACAAAAAAGTTTTACTTCTATAGTGAGTAGAGGCTACACACTGCGATTTTTCATCATTGCGAACCTCAAAATCAACATAATTATCGACCTGTACAGTGCAACACACAGTTCGTTAGCATTCAGCAATTAACTTAAGCATAGGCAAAAGTTAAAAAGAAAAAAAGCTCCACAACGTACACTAATAAATTTTCTTAGGCACGATAATAAAAGGCCTCTAAAGTTCGCTTTGGTGCGATCTCAACCGGAACGAAGGTCCACGGGGTAACGAATGGCACTTGTATAGTAGGTACATATATAATATGTAGCGCATTAATAAATTCGCTAAGGGATGGGGGTTGCGCAACGTTCGGTCAATTAAACGGGTAGGCAAACAAACGCCAAGCAAATTAGGTATACCCACTCATTACAACCTGGTCGAAATTCCGAGGGAATATTGCGATTTTTGACATTTGATCAAGACTAATTGTTGCGCAACGATAGTTGACGTCGCCCGAGATTACGGCGCATTATTTCGAGAGCGGGGCTCTTGATTAATGGACCCCAAGAATCGAAAACGTACATCTGACATACCACCCAACCCCCCTGCCCTTTCTTCAAGCTAACCCATTCGCTTGCATGCGACAAGATAAGGACTCGATCCGTCCCAACGGTGCTAATTCGACGGAGTTGGCTTGCGGCCAGCCAGTCTCGCTCTAAGATCCGGTAACTTTTGTGCTAGACAGGGCCGATTGTTATGGTCTATCTTCGATTTTTACCCGATTCGTTTCCTAATCTAAAGCGCTACTAAATCCAGCGTACGATCTATCCAAGTCGATGAGCATACTTAGATTCATTTTGTGTGTGATACAAATTGAGTAATTTATTCGAAAACTATGAGATTGTATGGAAAAAGTATCGGCAAACTAATTGTATTTGACGAGAATTGTTCGCTATAGTAAATATTCAACGTCCCTTAGTAGTCATTTAAAATTGTAAAGCAACTTCCAGGCGTGAGTTTTTTCAACGGCGCGAATCTTCAAACATTCTTTCCAACAATTGTAATTAAAAAGTAGGTTCGCCTCTCCTTTGGCGGAACTTCTTTTCTGCTCTGAGAAATTATCTCTTTAAATTTCTTTCGTTGCTTCCGACCATTTTAACGCTTCTTTTCATACGTTTCAGTGTCTGCGATGAATGCAGACACATTAGGGGATTTTTCTTTCTGTATCAAATTATTATTAAGTCGTCTTAAGTGATTCGAATGCGTTTTTTTTTTTCTTCTTTTTTGTTCTCACTTTTCCGTATTGTGTATGGGTGTATAAAATTACAAAATAAAAATTCATTTTATGCATGTGATTATTTGAAGTAATTTTTTAATTGAAACATATATCTATCATATACACACATATGTTGATACGTAATATAATGGCACATTATATAGCATACTGACAAGCACTTCTGTGCACATTCGAAGCTATTGAATTTTTTAAAGTTTTCTGAAGTTTTCATCTGCGAGCTTCCCACGAGAAAAATCGTAAAATATAAATACACGCTCATTGCGAAATAAAAGCTTCAGAGAGAAAACTCAATTTTCAATGAAATACTTCCGTAACCAAAGAACACAAGAGTATCCAATTCTTTTTTAATAATCTTTGGATACATTATATCATAATTTACTTATACGAAAGATATTCCAAAGAAGACTTGCTGTCAATACAAAATAAATATGTATATACAAATCCACTGCCGTGATTATATTTCAAGTATGCTAAAAATACTTTGATTGACAATCAATATGACTTATCTGAAAATTTGATTATATTGTATTATCTCAAATTTGATATCGAAAATCTATTAAACCATTATATAACTAAATTTTCATAACAAAGTTAAATAATTAAAATAGTTTGCAAACTCATGCAACTATTATAGATGAAAAAGTTATATAAGTTATACACACATTCTACCTACCTCAATTTACTATACATATATACATACATAGCTCGAAAGTTTTAGTTAAAACTTTTACTAATTATGATCTTCAATATCAACATATTATACTACATACATATGTATGTATGTATGTACGTACGTGAAACCACTTAAGCTTAGTAATTTGCGCAGTGTATCGAATAGCCCTAACTTTCAGAGTCAATTAGTCTTTATACATTAAAGATTTATCAAGTGACGATCGATTTGGGGATACGCCAAGTTAGTGACATACATAGTTTCCCAAACTTAACTATTAATACATACGTTGTTGTCGAGCAAACTTCACAAGAATCTCGACGACGTACATACATACATACATATATATAATATATATTTAACGACACTCTGACCGTTTCACGTTACATTTCATACCCCGACTTCCCGAAATTCCCCTCTGGTCCTCGAGTCGATGACGCAATTCAAATATTCAAGTTGTTCGATCTCTCGATGTATCGAAACTTCGAATTAATGAACGAACGCGAGTTCGAGTTCGCATATTTATTTATATCCGTGTGATATTTGTCGTATCAGCGAGTGCTGTTGATGTTTGTAAAACAAACCGTGCACGCAATGAGTTTTTACGTTCTCTTAAAAATATCCGATATTTATTCAGGAAGCATCCGAGGAAATTGAGAAACAATTTAAAAATAGCACACGCTCGATGTTTTCATTTGATCATGGGGCAATTTTCCGAGCGTCCTTTAAAAATATTCTTATTTTTTATTATACATACATATGTACATAGTACAATTTATATATTATTCTATATCCACATAATTCTGTAGTTAGATTTAGTTTTGGTAAAAAATAAATATACATATCTTGATACACTTTTCATTGTCATTAGCAATCGTGTTTGCATTTTTTTAGCTTACTGAAAAGTTATTCAGGTTGCAAATGGTATAGAATAGAGAATAACTGAATCAGACAAATCGGTAAATCAGTTTCAAGTTGCTGTAGCGTGATTCGAGATAAATCGCAAATGAATTTTCCAAAACCAAAGCCAGAATCAAAATAAAGCCTCGAAACAAAAAACCGACCGTCACTGAAATGTTTTTTCAATTTTTTAAAACTTTTATTTATCGATATAATGTTCATAATACTTCTTCTTTACTAAAAACGTATCCTAATGGTTCTTGGTCAAGTGGCCATAATCCATTTTACAATAAATGTGTGTTAGTAATGGCAAGGAAAATAATCTTACTTTATATCGACAGTGTTTGTTTTTACAGTAGGAAAGTTTATGCTTAAAAAACTTTTTACAATTTTTTTTTTATTTTTTTAATACAGTACATAATACATATATGTATGTATATGGTATGCATGCAGATATATTATATTCTTAATCCTAGTGACTTTCTGTTTAAAACAGATTATGTTGCGGGAGCCTATGCTTATACCTGAAAGGTATGTATTTAATTTACACATTATCACTGAAATGTTTTTTGTTTGTATCTCTACTATGAAGGTTTTATTTTATACCTAAAAAAATTGGCTTCTTTTTACTGTAAGTGAAATTCTATATAGGCTAAGTAATATTTTCGTTTGAAAATTGATAGAGTGCTGTCTGCACATAACTGTTCACATATTGGAAAATCATTTTTCGAATTGACAGTATATCAGCGCTGGCACAAGCGACCCTATTTATTTGAAGTGGTCTTTCCGGCAACTTTGCTCCGCGCCAAAATTGGCCCACTCTTGTATCCTAATACAATTTTCCACGGAAAATTTAGCGTGTGACGTGCCATTTGTGACGGTGGAATTAATCAGAGGGTGCGCTCTCGCAGTATCAATTCGAAAAATCGGTTCAGTATAAAGCCTCAGCCTTATTTGCTCTCAGTGAAATATGAAGTGGCGATGATGAGCGCCATCCAAGGAAACGAGGTTAATTTTGAAAGTGTTTGCGCGTGTGAGGGATGGAAACGTGTGGAAAATTGATGGGTGTGATGGGGAAACTGAGACGGCCCGAAATGATGAAAAACGGAAATTCAACCGATAGCCCTATCGTGTTGATATCAACGTAAATGTAAACTACCAAACGTAAAAATAGATTTTTGTTTGTGTGAAATTCACTCAGTAATCAATCAACCCGAAAAGCTTGATAAATTCATAATCAAATTATGTACACGTACATTTATAACAATGATTATAAGTGGTATCATTTAGTTGAAAGATATCCTTAGTATAATAAATCTTATTTATTTAATATACAAGTTAGTAACATACAGCTCATAAAGTACTACATAAAATATAAAAAAATACAGTCAAAATAGTTTAAACCAGTGGTCGGTAACCGGCGGCTTCGGAGCCTCGTGTGGCTCTGTGTATGAAAAGCGGCTCTCGCTGTCATCCAACGTTTTACGCGAAACATAAAACGTTGACGCACAATTTAAACAAAATCAAAATGAATCCTTTAAAATGAAAGCATAAAATCGTTTTTCAATAATACATTTTAGTAATAAACTTTCGAACATTAAGAAATATCCTGAAGATAGCTTATTTCTTACTGCTATCCTATAATATGTTGCGGCTCCTAAACTTACAAATTTTGCAAGGTTTTTGGCTCTTGGCTCGAAAAAGGTTTCCGACCACTGGTTTAAACAAACAAATCATAGCAAAAAAAACACGATAAAGCAAAATTAAATAAAATGAATCAAATTCAAAAATTATCTACTCATTACAAGACCGATGCAAATCAATAATAAGAAAAAGAGAAAGGGAAATCAATGGAACTTATGGAGTAGGGTAGCAAAGGAATTTGAGTAAAGAAAATCTTAAGAGGGCAAGGAATAAAGAAAAGGATTGATATGTGCTGAAATTTCATTGAAGACGAGCAGGATCTATGAATGAATGAGTTTTGAGAATAATTAGTAGAACAATGTTTGTTTTGTTGGGGGAAAGTTAACCAACAGATCTAACAACAATAGCAGGTTACGATAGGAATAATGGATAAGGGGTGACAATTTTTGATGGAACCATCTAGCTCAGTTAGATAAGTTGGCAACTGGATTTAGTAATGTCCAGATTTTGCCAATGACATTAAGTAAGGACGAAAAACCGTCACGAAAATCATTCGACATGCGTAAATCTAATACCGGACCTTCGCCTAAAAGACTGACTCGTGTTCGTATTATTTTTGTGCTAACGACTTCTAAATGTTTGAGAATATTAAGTGTGCTTTGTTTTCAACACACAGACAACAATATAGACATCAATGAGTCGTGAAAATCCAACACACTAAAAAGAAAATACTTTATCCGATATGGACAAAGTTAAAAACGTTCACAATCACATTTTCAATACCTTATCTACCTAAGAGAATAAGAAGTAGTACACATAGCACATACTGATTTCGCTTTTACAGAGAGAAAGGCAATTTGTCCAATTTCGACATTTTGACGTGGAGTGGGCGGCAGCGGGTTAAACCTGCGATATTCTATCTAAATCGCGATCCTGAAAGCCGCATTTCGCACAAGTACGGCAATTTCCTTATACTTTAGCCACCCCTCCGGTTATTGTGCTCGCTGATTTTTCCTCTTCATTCTTCTACATATATATACATATATACATAATATATATACGTATATATAAATTGCGAATCGCGGTTTTCCATTCCCTTTGTGTTCGAGTACTCGTGTGATTTTTATTTTTATAATATCTTACATACATACATATAAACGCGCCACATTTCCCCCTACCTATCGCGTTGCATTTTGAACATAACTTACAAATTTCAAACTCGCAAATCGCACTTGCGAATGCAACAGTATTATGTACACCCAGACGCTGAGTTTCGACATTCCACTTCGTCTGCATAAAATAATGTCTCGGTACATTCTAGCCTGTTTATAAACCTTTGAGAGACGTGTTCAGGTGACCGCATTTACCGAACAAACATTGTCGAGTGTGAAAAGAGAGTACAAATCGCTTTGACGGGAATATTTATGCTTTCGATCGATGGCCTTTCAGGAACTGTCACTGTGGCTAATCGGCCGGAAAAACCGGTCGTCGAACCGATTTTAACATCAGCGTTCAATCTAAATTGAATGATGGCGGTCGGAGGTAGCTTTGAAAACCGCCATCGACAGAAGTCTGTATTGAAATATATGTACATATATGCCTATACACTTTAGCGGTGTGAGTAACTTGTGGAGTGCTCGATATTACATACTTCGTTTAATTTTGAACCTACGGCTTAGAAAAAAAACGACGTCCAAAGCGAAAATTGTGTATGTGACCTTATTTGAAGCAGTGTCGTTTCCGGTTAGCACACTTGTGTCTGTTTAAAAAAAAGTATTCCAGATCATGAAAGTAGTTCTCTATGAAATACGGAAACGCTAACGAGTCTTTCAACTTCGTTAGAGCTCATTGTGAAAGTTGCAAAGTTTCCGTTGCGAATGTGCTTGCATTGCAAACTGTGTACTCCACCTGGATTATTATGAATACCCTCACTCGACTCGGACCTATGTACTTAAGTACTACTCTGTAAATGAGCAAAGCCATACAACCACATAGCTATGTACATACGTACAAGCTAACTGGAAAATTTCCAATGGGTTATCCGCAGAGAGCTTAGGGTATTTCTTGTATGTACTATACCTATATGTAGGTATTATACCTTCGCTATACATCGTCGTTCCGTTCGTTAAAGTAACGAGCAAACATCGAGAATAAAAGGTTCGGACAGAATGGAAGAAATGACGGAAATAAAGACTCAAATGCGTGGGGTCAACTTGGATATTACAAATTGGGTCATCGCGGGCGTCGACACAATCAAAATAAGAGAAAGACTCTCTCTAAAGAGCGTCGCGTTCATTTTAAGTTACAATACAATACAAGTGTACAATAATACATGGGGTATAAAGCTCGCGTGAGGCAAGTTAGTTTAGCATTCAGAGGCAAAAGTTATAATTTACAACATAGCAAACAGCAAGGCTCTTTTCAAAACAGTGCAACTGTGTATATCTACATATATACATATATATATATATACGTATATATAAAAGATCGTCGTAATCTGGATGAGTGGGTAGCGTGCGAAACTTGACAGAGCAATGTTTTCAATAGTTGCGAAACAAAACATATTACGTTATGTGTATTTAACTTTATTAGTAAATTTTCCAGCCTACACACTCGCTCGTGTAAATATTTCAAACATCTTAGACAAATATTTGCCCAATTAAATAAGCTCCAAACGAGAGGATTTATACAATACTTCGCTCGTTGTCAATGCTTGAGTGTCTATAAAGTTTTTCCGCTTCATTTGTATCTGTTTGTCGTTTCAGATTTTCTTGTTTGGTTTTTTTTTTGTTTCCACTGTTCTTTCTGTTGCATCTCTCCAGCTCATACTAAAAATAAAACGATTCCATTCTTGATACTATATACATATGTACATATGTATATACTAACTACTGATATGAAAATGTGTCTAGTAGTTTTTCGGTAAAATTATTATCAAATCATACCATAATGTATACTGGCGTCTTAAGAAAGAGAGTCGGCTATTTGTATAATTTATCTACAATGCACAAACTAGCATATATGTAGGTATAACCATTATTTTTCTGTATCTATTGAACTTTGGAATGACATTACCATTTTTACTTTATCGAATATCGGATAAAGTAATGTTTGTGATCGTGCGAAAATCCGATCTCGAAATTTTCAGCTGATTTGTATCGGGTATCATCCAATGCTCGCGTTTTTATGATTTTTGGAAAATGTCTGTGTGTTGGGCGGATGTGTGTAGAATCGCTATAACTCAAAAGCCGTTTATCCTATCACACTGAAACCATATTTTTTTACGTTTTTCGCAGGCCATTACAATCCATAAGGCTTTCAAAAATTTTCGTCAACCGAAAGTGGTATTTCCTTTGGAAGTTCGCCTAATTTTTTTAAGTTATGTTTTATAATAATTGAAAATATTGATTGTAATGATACTTTTTTAAACGTCTACGTGTGAAATTGAGCTAGTTTTGAAACGGTCGAAACGCGACATGGAAAAATTGAGTTGAAAGCCAAACTTTTCCGACGGTCAAAGGAATTTTTTTTTTTTTTTTTTTTTTATAATACGATTTTTCAAGCGTCTCCACGAGGACCGGAAATCGCAATGAAACTACATATAAAATAAAATACTCGACATCGAATATCGAGCACGACACACTGTAATATTCGCAGCGACCGGTAACTTTGCCCGTGCGCTGAATATTCATCGCGACTGTTGTGCCACCCACCTCTGGCCTGTTAATATTTACACTCTGGCAAACTTAAATGAAGCGAGGCAAATTGTAATAATTGCGAAGCGGAAACTCGGCCGCATAAATTACTCGACAAACTCAGATCACTCATAATTATTACGGACCGGAAGCGGGAGACGGAGACAAAAAGCTCGTGGGTGGATGAGCGCAAAACAAACGAGTCGAACGCGAGCGCACATTTCATTACTTTTATTGCTTTTTTAAGCGAGCTTTGAGGGCCAATAGAAGCATTTTGCGCCCGAAACGCGCCCATTAATCATCCACGGTGAAGAGCTCCGAACTTCTTAAGGCCCGAAATTTTGAAACGAAACATCTTTGCGAAAGTTTAAACGAGGCAAAGCTTCAAGCAAGGGTGGGGGGGGGGAGGTGGGGGAGGCAAAAGGGGAGAATAACGCGATAAGGAATTCGGCGACCGGAAGACAAATACAGTTGAACTTCAAAGCCATGTGCAGCCAAAAAGTTCGAGCGCACTATGTAGAGCGATCGGAGCCTAGTGACAGATCAAAATTGACCCGAATACTGGTTTTCGTACTGCTGTGTCTAGCTTATATAAGTTACTAGATCAGTGCTTCCCAAAACCTTTTAGTACCGCGATGGGGGGGGGGAGGATATTTAAATTATTTTTAATACTTAAAGATATCCAGTTTTATTTATTTTTAAATAACTTAATTAACAAAAAAAGCAGCTCTGATAAACCTTGTCCATTCGTGGACTCGTCCAGTTGCAATGAGAAAAATGTTACTAACTCACTAACTCTTTGGATCAGCTCATCTTCTGCCCACTGGTCTATTTCATCGATTCTGCAATCGTATTATAAGTGAAATCGTTTCGACTTTTATACTTCTTTCTTGCTCTTATCATCAAACATAATTCCAACCGTGCATTTTATTGGTGGTAGCACTAAAGTCTTGCCAATTGTATGCGGCTTACTAGTTTCCGCAATTTACAACCTAATCAGGTACGAGGCGTGGAGAGATTTTTCATTAATGTTGGTGTAATGCGAAAACTTCGATTTCGATGACTTAAGCTGTTCCAGGTGTCTTTCAAAAAATTCCAGGTGGCTTGTTGCATATTATTTTTACTTTCCCATTTTTTCATATTTCATTTTTAAACAATTAAAAAAAAATCACATTCTTCGGAATCTGAATTTTGAACTTTGAATTTTTCGCGACCTACTAAAAATCGGCTCGCGACCCACAGTTTGGGAAACGCTCTACTAGATGGTTTACCCGTCATACGACCCAAACCCCATCCGTGCGCGCCGGTTTGTACAATAACAGTACAGTCCCTAGCCCGTTGTACAGTGCAGTGCTACGTAACCTTTTCTCACTCACGGCACACCAAAGTTCTTCCCAGAATTCCACGGCACACCATAAGTAAAAATATATTTAAAAAAACGTTTATACACCGTTTATAAACGTTTTATTTTATTTGTATACATATGTACATAACATACTAGTAAGAACTAAATGCACATATTTACATGTATTTGTATTATCAATATATGTAATATATGTATTTACTTATTTAACAATATAACATAATTATTATAAAATAATAACTAATTAATGTGATACCTGAGCTTGTTTCAACGAACATAAAAATTTTATATTTGGCTCAGTATTTGAAAGAGCAACCCAAATTTCTTGGTCAGCGCCATCGCTTATCATTTTTATTTAGAACTAGGGTTGAAAAACTTTGCTCGCATAGATATGTATGTCGTTGAAAATGAGAGCAGAACTGCGATAGCCTTGTCGGAAATCCGAGAATATTATTTATTAATCGAAATTCAGGAAAAATCCAATGGAACGTCGGCGAAGTTCAGTTTTAGCGTCCCGTTGTTCCTCGATTCAACAAATTCCTCTCGAATTTGTAGTGAAAGAGCTTCTATAGAATTTTCGGCATTGGTTGCAAAAAGATTTCGAATTCAATCGTATTGCTTCTTCGTATTGATTGTATGAAAGTTATGATCAAATTTCTTTTGCAGCAAAGTTAAATGTTTTTGAGTTAGATCCACGGTTAATTGCTTGTTTTCAATCGTGGTCTGGTAGGTCCTTTGGTACATTTGTAGAGATCCTTGTCTTAACTCCTTCTGCCAAAGTTCGAGTTTATTTTTGAATCCTTCTAATTTATTGAAGTATGAAAATACATATATTTTCATTTCGACCTTGCATTTTTTTATTAAGTTCATTCAGGTGCTCCAATATATCAGCCATGTACATACGTAAGTTTGCCCATCTAGTGATTATCTTCGAGGAGCTGATGTAATTCGGACATGTTTTGATTTAATAGAAACGTACGCACGTAGTTCGCTCTATGTAGAAGCCCCTTGCAAAAAAATAATATTCTTTTATTGAGTCCTCGTCAAAGAAACATACATATAATAGTTGAAAGTTGTGCTCGGTTTTTAATATCTGTTGATTCGTCAATTTGAAGTGCAAATTTCTCAGCCGTTTTCAATTTTGTAATCAGTGTTCCCAGAATATCGTTAGGCCCAAGCATACATCGAACAATTTCAATACAAGTGTTTTACCAATAATATGTAGTTTTTTCTCACGTGCAATTAATTTTGCAACATGCAGAGCTAAGTAACTATTGTATGTACATACATATGTATATTAAATATTATTCAGAATTATTTGCGTTTTTTTTTCTTTTTTTTGGACCACGGCACACCTAGCATCTTCTCTTAGTAAGTGGGTAGCTGGAAAGAGATTGCAAAAATGCACAAGGAGCATTAGGTGACGCGAGACGCTCTGATCTTACAAAGTCGGAAATTCCACTATCAGGCCCGCGTACGCCACGCCCGCAATATTTCAAATGTATTTTGCGTGTCCGCATCAGATATCTAGTGCTTGTTGTTTTGAATAATTACTTATTTATTTAAATAAATTTATTGATAATTCCTTCACTAGTTCTAGAAGACATGTTCAAAATGTCTGATTTTGACTATGAAAACGCTCCAACAAAAATAATGCAAGTAAGAAGAAAAAGACAACGGTTAAATTTAACCGGAAGGGGAATTTTTTTTTCTTTTGTACTTTTTTTTACTATAAAATCCCGATATGCTATTTTGAAAATCTGGCAACCCAGTGGTATATACATATATATACATAGTCATAAAATCGCGTTGTTGACTTGAACCAGTTTTGACAGGTAGCGGTTTGTTGCCAACACACCACTAAAAAATGTTTGGTTTTTTGGTTGGCAATGCCAGCGTGACCGCAACGACCCAGATAGCGGGTGGGCAGACGCTCACGCTAATACATATATGTATGTATGTATATAGTAATAGTAAAAGTTGGAATTAAGTTGTATTCAATGAGTACACCTATGTAGTATGTGTGTACATATGTATGTATATGTGTTATTTCTACCCGAAGCGAACAGTTCCAGTGAGCGATAATGAAGATTCACGAAGGTACATACAATCAATGTACATTGTACATGTTTATTTATATCTCAACGGTCGCTATTGTGATGTTTATAAACGGCCAGCTTAAATATGATGAAATGAACTTCGTTCCCAGCATAGAAGCGACGCTTTCTTTCGACTTTTTAATTTAATTCATTTAATCAGTAAAAAAAGTTTATGATCCAATTTGTACACAACGCTAATAAAGTCGTTTTTTTATTATTATTTATCCATTTGTATGTTTGCTTTTATATTTTGAATGTAGACTTTTATTTTGTTTTTCATTCGGAATAATTTGAACAAATTATGAACAATGGGCAAAAGTAATATTTATGCCTCCCGGATACTTTGATGTCTATTCCAATATTATAACAATCAATTTTCAATATTATAAAATTCTTATATGTAGAATGAATCTACATATAATATACATACATTACCTATTCAGTTTATACAATACCTAAATGTTTTAGGCAAAGTATTAAATCAATTACTTCACCATCATCATCGTCATTTTAAGCCGTTCACCATCCACTGCTGTATGAAGGCCTCTCCAATCCTCTTCCATTCCTGTCTGTCTTGAGCAATCTGCATCTACTTGACTCTTGACACATTCTTCTCAATTCATCAGCCCATTGTCCACTCGGTCTACCTTTTCTTTCACATCCTCTCGGATACCATTCCAGTATGTCTCGCCTCCATCTGCCATCCATTCTTCTAGCTGTGTCCACGTTCCGCTATATCTGCCACTTTGGTCATACTTCTTATCCATGTATTCCTCTTACAATCTTGTTATACCTACCAAGCATAAATCTTTCCACGCTTCTGTGTGTGCGCTGGATCTTATGTACATAAAATTATTGTATTCAGCATCCATTTTTCACATCCATACGTCATAACTGGCAGTACGCATTGGTCATATGCCTTCTTTTTTAAGCATAGCAGAATTATGTTCTATATAAAAACTATGTTCATTCTTGCAAAAACGCTCAATCCCAGTTTCATTCCTTTTTGTTTACATCCAGTCATATTCACCAATTGTTCTAGGTATAAACAACCATTAACTATTTTAAGCATAGCGTATGTATTGACGTAATCATTTTTTTGATGTCACCAATTTGACCAGCTGAACAATTTGAACAATTTCTCAAATTTTAGTTTTTCATAGGCGCTATTTCTATTCCAATTTATAGACCGTTACCATAGATATAAAATACCATCTACATCTATGACCGTTACATATTTTTCACTTTGTCTGACCATTTCAGGCATTTTATAGTATGCGGAATTCCATACACTCGCTCGGTAATGGATAGACCTCTCAGTGTATCCTGCGCCCCCATACATTTCCATTAGAATTTTATATACATAGTACACATTTCGTCCCATTCCATTCGACGAGTTTACGATTCTCACTTGAGTGTGTGGCACTGAAACGGAGCATCGTTTCTTCGATAGCGGACTTTCGCTGTCGAGGGCCGGAAATTTTTGCGACACTCGAGATAACCGTGAATGAGCTACCGGGGGAATGCATTGTTGACTTGTTCTTGTTATCCACTTGTTGAGGTGAGCAATTCGCGTTCCGCACGCCACTGGCCCAGGGGCTCAGACCTCAGACCCGGGCGCAAAGGAGACAGGGGCGCAAGCGCTACCCACCGTTCGATATAACACTGTAAGGCCACTTTCACGGATGCCGCACAGGGGCGCGCACGGATCCTCACAGGGAATCCCCCAGGGGTCAACCTCTCATAACATTTGATTCCATTCTCCCCTTCCCCTATACGCAGGGGCGGAATTCAAGCGAATTTTTCCATTTTCAGATTCTTCAATTTATAGCGCAACCTATGAAAAAGTAACCGCTCTGAGCACTGCGAAGCCGTGTTTGTCAAATCTGGAGACGGTGTATGACTTTAGGTGCTCGGATTAAACCGCACACGAAAACTGCGCACATTGAAAAAAATACATTTAAATTACTCTAATCTTTTCCTGTGTTTTTCAGCTTTTAAAACTATACGGTAAAATATAATTTCATTGTGTTTGCGGAGAATATAAAAATAAAGTACTACAAAAAATTGTTTACTACACTAGAAATATTCAAATTTTTAATTAATTAGTCCAGTATTTGCTATATACATACTAACAACTGAGCACCAGTGCCACTAGAGCTTGTTCGCGATAGCTTGGCAATTGTTCTGAGTATATCGTCAGTGATCTTGCAAACCCTCCTTTCAGTTTTTGCTTCAAATATATTTTAATGAATAATTATAATAATATAACATTTTTAATACAATAGTTTACTATTTTCATAAATAACACTGAGCAACAAAAATATTAAAAGCCCAGACCAGAAATTGATCAATCTCTACTAAGTTTGACCCAATGAATTCGAATCCTATTGTGTTGATATGCTCTCGTTTATATTGTGTTGATATGCTCTCGTTTATGAGATATTCGCGATTTAAAAATTAATGTAAAAAATATCCATTTTTTTGGCTTTAGCGGTCTATAACTCAAAATATAGTATTTCTGTGCTCAAAGTGACTATTGAAATCAATAGTCAAATATTTTTCCTATTGATTGTGATTTTGTATTGTTTTGAAATACTTATAATTAATTATCTAGCAAATTTTAAAGTCAAAAAAATATTTTTTTTTACACATTTTTTCTCCGTGCTTTATTTATTTTTCTTGTGCGTGTATTTTGCCAGTTTTTTATTTCACCACGTTTATAAGGATTGGTTTTCTATTTCAATATTTTTTATTTTATCAAAACGTACTAATTCGAGCGGTAAATGATGAGCGCGCGAATACCGATAAGCGTTCAGCCGAGAACATCTCATAACGTTTAAAATCATTTGCCGCTTTATGTTCTTTCCATTCAATATATGAGACATTTCCTTGTTTGTGTGCAGAGCAAATATCACACATATATTTTTTTGGCGAATAAATGGCCAAATTCATTTCTTTAAAGTACCTTTTTAAACACCTTGATGCCAAAATATTATTTTTTTTTTTCAGTGCAATATTCACAATACACTTTATATATTTCAATTTTACTTTTATATATTGTTAAATTTTACGTTTAATAGAAAGATACAGAAACCAGATGTATGTTCATACCTTACTATGATGTTTTAGATGGAAATAAGTGAACGTAAATGTCAAACAAACGCCGTCGAACCCACCGTAACAAATCAGCTGTCAAATGAGATATTTCTATACACATTTATGCTCACATTTTTCCCTTTTGAGATAGGAGGAATTGCTTTTGATGATTCTGGCTGCTGAAAGCTTCGTATCGATATAATATTTTGCCAGCAGGTCAGTGCTCGAATTCAGCGGGAGCGGCAAGGAGCGGGCGTTCCCTTTCGTGAAATTTGAAAACGTAGCGTACCCTTTCGTGAAATCTGTAAATTTAGCGCTCCCTTTCGTAAAAAACCAAAATTTCCGTGCTCTTTCAACAATTATTGTCGAAAAAATGTCAGACGGTGAATTTTTGTTACATTTATGACTCCTAAATCATAATCTTTCACTGGAAGTTAAATTCTTTACATTTCAATTCCGACAAAGGCAGCTATCTATCTGTAGCGAAAAGCCATTTAAAATATTATTATGTTTTGAAAAAGCGTGCACGCGTTACTTGAAGGTAACATTTAGAATTCTATTCAATTCCGAGGGTTTTTAGATTCTATGTCGGCTTTGCGCAAAAAGTTTTATGGCCGGCAATCGGCATTTCGAACTGCAACGGGCTTTTTCGAGCCATCGGTCATTTTGATGATTTACGATATCTTTCTTTGAATTGTCGTGTTGTACCGCGACCATTTTACTAAAGGAACCAAAATTTCAAAATAGTTCAGTCTTGCCTGTCCTTCTGATGAGAGAACTTGAATTTAGCGAACGTATTTGCAATTTCAATCTATGATCGGGAATCGCTTGATTATTTTTTTTTATTTATATTTTATTACTGCACTTAATCACTAACAAACACTTTTCTAGCAACATTTTTTTAAGTTGTGTGAATTATAATTACTGCACGTGACTTACTAAATAGTGATATTAACAATTATTCAAATTTAAAAAAATTAACCGTGTAAATTGTGCATTTATGTAATACAATTTCTATAATAATAATACTAATAACCTAATATATACACCCATAAATTCATATATATTGATGTACATATGTTACGTAATTAATAAGTGCTTTGGTGTTATAATATACATACATACATATGTAGGTATAGGTATCTACATACATACATGTAATTAAAAAAAAAGGTCGTTTGATATTTTTTGAAAATTATCGAGCGCTCCCATTCGTGAAAATTTCCATTTCGAGCACTGCAGCAGGTGTAAAACAACGTATTACAACTTTTTGCATCAAAAACGAAAAATCGGAAAAATGAGATAGGAGGGTTTGCAAGATCAATGACGATATGTAAGTGACGTCCATCAAAAATTGGCTCTGTATGACCTTGTCACACAAAGAAAAATTCTAATTCTGAAAAAAGCTAACACGAACAAGCTCAACTGTTCGGTGGCGAATGTAACTCTCATACATAATAAGTTTTATAAATATGTATATTATATACAGAACGTCGCATCGGAATCTCTTGATCTTTTTTCGATCTCGTAAATCCTTCGCCGCAAGTCAAAAGTAAATAAAGCAAGCCTTAACTTCAGACTTCTTATATTTTAAGTCGTCATTATTTTTCTTAACTTTTTTATACGAGAACATTCACTCTACATAGTGCAGGGGTTCTTAAACACCAATGGTGTTTTCCGACTGCTTTCAACCTGATTTAAAAAATGAAGGGTGTGTACGAAATCCTTTCAGTTTTAATTTGGATTCCATGGATGACGCTGACATGCAGAAGGGCGACTTTATTATTAAGCTCTGCTGAAGCATGAATTCTCAAATCAAAACCTTTATGAATTTCAGTGCTCTGAAAAAGTTTGGCCTATACAGATTTGGCAAATAAACCACTCTCGGTCTAATTTCATTTGCTATTTCATTTCATCAAAATCTTTGCGTATCTGGATTTTCAACATTAGTCAGTATCAATACAACAGCTAGATTGGTGAACAGCATCTGGTAGACGTCAGACATGACATGCGCTTAGCTTTATCAAGGAACGTTTAGGAATTCGTTCGGGATATGGGGGGAGGAATGAACATTGTGTTCATTTCCAAAGGAGGAAATGACCACATAGGGTTAAGAACCCCCTGCTCTAGTGAGTAGCATTACTCCATTAAGGCAGGCTTGAAAAACATCATGCAAATTCGACTGAAGTTATTACAAATGTCAAAAATTTATCATTAGTGGAAAGTTTCAGTATTTCGGTCGATATGTACATGATACCTGAATTTATGTTTCAAGCCAGTTCCTCAACAAACAAAATAAAAACCAAGACTATCAAGTGTGTACTGGTGATATCAAAGAAACATGACACGAAAGATGAACGTATGTATATGTAAGAGATATATGTATATGTTCCAACAATTTTCAAAAACGGAAATAAAATTCAATCGGAACAGCTTCGTACGACTTGCTCGAGAAGAATGGGAGTGAATCAAGACCCAATATTGGCTCAGCACTTCAATTTGGTACAGTTGTAGCGCAAACCGGAAATACAACGTAAGCTCCCCGGAGGAGAAGTGCACTAAAATAAAACAAATGTTATGGGTACGAAGCTACTAAGATTCCACCTGTGTCTACAATAAATACAATGCCGGCAAATAAGTTTTGTGCATTGGCGAATTGCCAAAAGAAATTCGAAGTGGTGTGTTGCTTCAGTGACTCAATAGTCATAAACTCATAAGATTCATTTCCTGTCGAAAAAAATTCAATTACTACAAGATAAAATATCAAGGTATGCAATAAAACGATTATGTGAATATTAAATAGAACTTCAACATATATATTTTACAATTAAAGTAACAGCCATAAATATTTAATTTGTTCTCAACACACCGAATTACATTATTTATCACCACACATAATGAAAATATCGACAGTATAATTCAATATGACAATTGTGAGAATCAAAATTCAATATGACAATTGTGAGATTCAAAATTCAATTCAATTTAATTGAAATTGCACGAAAAATGTGTTCATATAATGTATGGTTGTTTTATTTTATTTGATACTTGAGCAATAATAAATTAAATTAAATTAAAATTGAGTAAATATTCTATATTTAATTTACCGAAACAGATAATAAGTCATTGAGAATATATTATAAGAATGTATAATTTTATTGCCAAATATTACCCTGTAGTAGAATAAGTTTATACAGGCAAACATTAAAGATAAAAATCAAAGTTTATTATGTAATTGACCACAAAAGAATTTTCTAGAAAATGTTTACAAAAATATTGTTATAGTAATACATATATTGATACGCTTACATTTTTATCAATTAAATTCCAATTTAAATTCATACTACAACTTGAATAGTTACAACTGCATACATAATTGACAAATTTTTCATCAATTTTTTGGTTATTAATTAGTTGAGTTAGATTTATAAAACAGAAAATACAGTTACACACACAAAATCACAATAATAGGAAGATATCAATTATTTAATATTTACATATGAAAGTATGTATGTCAACCATCGAGTACAACAATATTATTTCCACTGTCACAAACATCTTGGATTACGTACAAATAAATAGCCGCTTTTGAGCTATTTGAACCAAAGATTGATATAAAAGTATAAACTTCGTGAGAGTCATTCTTTGGTTCGAAATAACTCAAAAAATAGTATATTTTACATATTAACCCTTCAAATTTGATGTCTGTGACACTTTGTATGGCAATCAACAATTATTCAAGGTACATAAATATATTAAAGGAAGGAATAATGTACCTCAAATACTGACGTCGCACTCTTTGATTGCTTGGAAGTACAAAAAAGGTACCGAAATGTCGAATTGACTTGCCGATTTACCCATGTGCGAACCAATGGACCTGTAATATACAAGTATCCATCGTCTTATTAGAAATACCATTTACACATACATACATATATACTTTGAAATTTTCAATTTGTTATAACTACGCTACGGTTAAAACGTACACTTGTTTTACACTATATACGTACATTACTTAAAAACACAATCTCGTTGATACAATAATCAAAAAATATTTCCTTTAAAATCTAAACACCTACCGCGTATGTATGTATGCTGTTTTAGAAACACATAGTGTAATAATAATTTAATATTAAATGAATATACAAAAACTATATATACAAAAATGAATATACAAGTGATTTTATCTTATACAATAACTTATTGGCCAATATAAATAATAACTGTCAAAACCATCGTTTAGAGAGAAGCGTTTGTTATGGAACGTTTTTCCTCAACAATGGTGTATCTTCGTTGCTATTTGGCGAAAGTTGTGCTTGAGGTCGTAAACCGCTAGTGCTGGGTACGTGAGAGTGAAAAGTACTTTCGGCAAATGATACATTCGCCGATCGGTAATATGTGGACCTTTGACCAACCTGCAAAGTAATTATATAAGAAATATAACTCCTAGCAGACTAAAATGATTAATTTCGTTTACCAAATTTACCTTTGCCAAATGCAGATCGTAAAGATGAAGCGTACTAACTGACATGTCGTGTTCTTCGTTTATTGAATTTTCAACCTTGTCGGGAGTAATTTCACATTTTCTCATATTTCCCATTCTATCATCTTCATCGTCATCTTCGTTTATGACCTGGAAGTTTACTTTGCATGAATTGTGCGGCCGTGAATAAATTACCTATTATATCAATTTAAAGTATATTTACACTGTCTATCTTGTGGGATCGTTGATGATATGAATTTTCCGTCGGAAAACTAAACTGACCGCTACCATAGTTTTGATTGTAATACGAATCCAACATGGTTTTATTCTGTGAAATGAAATGAAGCATTTATAAATATTCATACAGTTAAAAAGATCTTCAGTAAAAATCCACCTTACCAAATTAAACGATGTATAATTTCCGGAAAGGTAATTATTGGTGGCATTAGTTACACCGTTACGTAACTTTTGAATAAAATGTTTTTGAGAAGGATCGTGTACTCGCCATCTAGGATTACGGCAGGAAAATGCTATCAAAGATAATTCAATTTTTCCATCTTCCCCTTGATTATATTGCGTAACTGAAATTAAAATAAATAAATAAAACAATATTTTCAATGAAATTTGCAGAGTAATTGGATGGTAGAAAAATAAAATGCAGAATTACTAGCAGCCGGGGGCTGATCTTCATTTTGATGTTTCACCGTCCAATCTGGATTACCGTTCCGATTAACGTCCATCTATTGAATTTACATTTACAGTATAAGGTATCTCGTGTGAAATATTGATAATAAATTTAATTTTAAATTTATCTACCTGTGCAAATGAGCATACGTCTCCAATGCCTAGAACTGATAATGTAAAATTTCTGTAAAAATCAACAATATCCAAAGCCCGAGTTCGGAGTGACAGTAATACGAATGGACACACTATGGGACTGATCAATTCCATAATCAAATAAATCTAAAATAAAATTTTACGTTAGACTTTCAATTAAATGACATTATTTTTAGTACATAAAAAATATGCATTAAAAAAATGACTTACGGCTCTATACTGAAATAATTTTTGGAAATGTGTTGCTACAACTTTTGTATGTGCTTTACCCCTCCAACTGGGAGGTAAATAATGAATGTGACCTAAAACTTGAACCAAGAGTTCCTCGCTGCTTCGTTGGCCAGAACCCTCTTCCGGTATACAAGCCCTTAAATAAAATCATCGATGAAAATATAATTAGCACAATTTAAACAATCGATAAACCTAAAAATACTTTTCACACCTTGCCGTAGCTATAACGATTCCGAGGATCGTAATAACTGTAATCATATGAACGACGGTCAAAACAACTTCATCGTAAACAGAGAGCAGAATTAATACTGACAAAACGCTCGTAGACAGAAAGGTAATGTTCCTAAAATAATTTAAGCATGAAAATTTTCTTTCAGTACATATACATATATGTACATGTATTAAAAATAGTTTACTTTGCAATAACTGTGGTTATGGGTGAAGGGAAACCAGCTAAGTATTTTGTGGCAGGCTTGTACGCTCTGTAAAGACGATCGGACAGTTCGTGATCGAGTTCGTTGAAATGTCTCAACGAAATACGAGCATATAGAGACCAGGTTCGGAGACTCAAAGAACCGGGTGAACGTTTTATCAACTGAAAAAATACAACAAGATTTACGTACACAAATGAAAATATTACACGTCACCGATGGAGTGATAATTAAAAATACCTCAGCATAGCTAAAGAAGAAATATAATATTTGCCATGTCTGTATGAGCGGTGCCAGGATAAAATTCAGCAACGCTAATATGGTTATGTGATTTTGCAACTGCCTCGCCAAAATGTATCTTTTGGAGGCGTCTTTGTAACAATCTCTCAAGTGCCAACAATTTTCCCAGGGACTCCACGGACCAGCTTTGTAAAAGTCAAACAACAATAATACATATAGAAATATTTTACATTTGCTTTACAAGTAACTCGCACACTACCAAATTGCAATTTTATTTGAAAATAAATCTTCGCCGACTAAGTAATTATATATCAGTTTATTTCACTAATCCATCAATTAATTCATTTTAATGAATAATGAGAAGATACAAAGAATAATTCCGAGGCAATGGACAATTCTTAAGGAGCTAAAGCTAAAAATCTTATGAAGTGTTCGTTTGCTATGTAATTGAATCACTCCATGTTAAAAGGGTAACGTTAATCCATTGACCCAAAGTTGTAGAAAAACGTCTTTTTAACATGGAACTCAAATGTGGAGTTCAGTTTTATCGCCATAATCGACCAGACTTCAACCTTTGTAATGTTTATCGAAAGTCAAAAGATGGATATGTATGGTTTTAGAGTAAATTTCGCCAAAAATGAGACTAACGCCGTTTTAACATGGAGCGATTCAATTACCATATATAGTATTTAAATCAAAGGATGATATGCGCTTGGTGTTTTTACGATCGCTCAATATCAATTAATTTTAAAATGAATAGAAACAGTGATTACAAAAAATTAATAATAAAAACAATAAAATGCAACAAAACCTATAAAGAAATGCATTTCATACAAACACAAAAACATATGTAGATATCGCTCAATTTGCATTAAATGTGCGCTTTGAATATTACATTTGCATTATAATACACGTTGACACTTACAAAACAATAAAAGCTCCAAATTATACTTTAGTCCTTTAGATAAAAAAGGAATATCACCGACGCAAGGTACATTAAAATACAGTGGAAGTAGTTTTTTATTAACCATCGCTATTAAATAATTGTTAAATCTGAAAAAAATAAACAACAATTAGAATACGATGGAAACATTACACATTTCACATACTCATTACACATTCGCAAACCTAAGAATCCTTTGATAAATGTCCAATTCAGTTACTTGCTGTTTGTGAATGCACATTTGGAGTTCTACTTGAGCATCTATAACCCGGCTCAAAACAGTGGACCAACTTATCCATCCAAGATCGGCCTGATTGAAAATACAGATTTAACGTATTGAGCGTGGAAAATATACAACACGAATCGTATAAATTTACTCACATCTTTTATTCTAAGGGCATTATTGTAGAATAGTTTAATATCGTACGCATGATATATGTTATATATAAATTTAATCAATCTTATAAATCCAATAATACCGCAAATGAAAATCAACAACCACCTTAAATAAATACAACACAGTTAATCAAAAAAGTTGGTTACAAAATATTTCACGAGTCAAATAATCATTATATATTTACCACCACAGTGAGATTCTTTGAACACAGCGAGGATAAACGATATCAGAGAAGGTAACATTTCTAGCCTTAATACTAGGATTATTTGGATCTTCCCTGTATAATACGGGATAGTTTACGCAATAAGTCAAGAATGTTAAGAAGAATATGACAAAGCAGTATCGTGCCAGTTGTAAACAATCCGCTATGACCATAGGCATGAAGCCAGCTTTGACGTAATATTGGTACATTCGCGTAAAGAATGAATCCAGATCTTCAATATGGGTCCATCCTCCTGAAAGGGAATCAATTGTAAGATGGGAAATTATACACTTTGGAAGGATTCGAATACCATTTCACGAAAAAAACCTTTATTTTCAGGAACGACGTGAATCATAACGCCCGTCGCATCATCGTGTTCATTATCGTGAACGTTTACAATGTTCTTCACATCTTCCATATCGTTTTTTTCGTGCATCATTTTGTAGTTGGTCATTTTGTGGGTGTATTTTATAAGTGTAAATTCGTTAATCTGAAATCAAAACGAAAGGAAAATGAATATTTGTTTTTATTCCAGAAACTGGAAGCTACATATTAATTAATATCGGGCCTGTGTTTATTGGGTCGGTAACTTTTCCTATTTAAACAAATGGTGAGTAATTTTAATAAATGAGCTGTTATAAATGAAAGTGGTTTAAGTTCAAATGGTCAGTAAGATTTATAAAGGGTCAGCACTTAAGTGATCAGTGAAAATATTAAACAGTGAGTAATTAATACTAAACAGTAAGTAAATATATATAAACGGTCAGTATTTGACAGATTCGTCAATTTCTACTGACCATTTGTGAAAAGGTTATTTATCAAAAATATATGTTTACTGACTGTTTCTAAATATAATTTTGACCATTTTCATGAAAAGTCACTAACTAACTGCTTATTGATTTAAATACTGCCCGATTAATTAATTGAATATTAAACCAATCTACAGATGAAACATTTTCCTATATAATAAATACCTACATATGTATGTATGTACAGTATATTATATTCTGTATTACAAAAGTAAATACAGATAATTCAGATGAAAATATCAATTTTAATAAATAATATATTTTTGATAAATAATCTTTTCACAAACGGTCAGTAAAAATTAACGAATCGGTCAAATACCGACCGTTTATATAAATTTACTTACTGTTTAGTACTAACCCTTTTTAAAACTCACTGACCATTTATTAAAATTACTCAACATTCGGTTTAAAATAACTGAACGAAAATCGGAAAAGTTACCGACCCAA
Source organism: Parapsyche elsis (assembly GCA_022651745.1). Classification (NCBI taxonomy): domain Eukaryota; kingdom Metazoa; phylum Arthropoda; class Insecta; order Trichoptera; family Hydropsychidae; genus Parapsyche; species Parapsyche elsis. The sequence continues at coordinate 229,807 of JAGVSN010000019.1, forward strand.
TAAACACAGACCTAAAAAATATATTTTTGGTAACTTTTTTCACAAACGACTGTTTATACAAATTTACCGTTTGGATTAATTATTTGATTGAAATATTACCATTGAAACCACTGACCATTTATTGAAATTATTCACCATTTGTTGTGTAAATTTTGTGTCAACATTTTGCATTTCGTGCAAAACGTTTGAAGACAGGGAGAGCTGCAGGTTTTCATACAAAGAGCCACATGCGGCTCCAGAGCCGCCGGTTCCCGACTACTGGGTTTAAATAACTTGACCCAATAAATACAGGCCTATACAATTATAATACGTAAAGCTTATAAGTATGTTAGGAATGTATTGAAATGGTTTCAAGAGTACTTTACTACTTAAGTTTTTATTTCAAATTTGAAAAACTATGTAATTTTTTTTCTTGTAATTTATAGTTACAGCTATTGTTAGCCAACTCATATTCCAATACTGAGCACCTGTTGATCGTCAACGGGCAATACTCAAGTTTCACATAAGATCTTGCATGACAAAGAGAGCTGCAAGTTTCAGAACGTTGCGCTGAATGGGTTAAGAAATACTGGAAACTACTATGTATGTAGGTGTGAAAAAAATTACATACAAAAAATAATTAAAATTTCCATCATACGAAGTGTGTCAGGCGGACGCACATTTTGGGGCACATTATATATATGGTGAATGTACGATATGATATGAGATCGTTGCCAAATAGGAATTAATGCGTAATACAATGAATGCGAATATTGCCAATGTTAACAAAGACAATAGAAAAATTAATACAAACACTCGGCGGATCTGACTGGGGTGGTTCGTTCGTTCATCTGTGGATGGGTGAGGGTAGTTTTACCACCTGACATGACTATTGACTAGCACCCATCATCGTTATCCACAATGAATTTATTCTCCTGACAGAAATTGCAGTGTTGCCATATTTATCTATAGGGTAACCATTAGAGTGAAGCATTTTCTATGAAGAAAATTTTTTTTTCGTAATATCAAAAGGCACGGGTGCGGGATTACTGCTCTATTACATACCCATCATAACTGCAAAATATCTCTTAAAAATATCAATGTTTAGTACTGCCCCAAGCTGCTTGAATATTGTGAAAAAATATAAAATCTTCCCATGGTTAGTAGGTGGAGCGAAAATTTTTTTTTTTGAAAATCGAAATGCTTTGGTTTGAAAAAGTTGCTTTATAGGTATACAAAACAAAAGGTCTAATTATTTTTTTGATATTTTAACTTCCCCAATGGAGTTAAAAATTTAGAAGAAATATGTTTTTAGCTAAAAGTAGAAAGTTTCATATAGCGGTATTAAAATACAGATAAAATACATTTCTTGTCTCGTTTCATATTAACGTAGTTCAAATGTGAAACGAGAAACGTCAGATCAATATGTAAACAATAACACATATACACGGAGCTCCAATACACTCTCAGGGAGGCGATTGTCAAACGGTGGGAAGCACTTTCATTGGTACCCCTACTTCCGGCGGGGATATAACAGACAAGAACCAAATAAAGTTATAAATTTATAAAATCGTATTTCACTTACCTTATTGCTACTGCTTACATCTGCATAGGTTGAATACAATCCCTCATAACAGTGTCTTGGCGTTGTAGAACGTCCTTTAATTTGTCGTGGAAAGAAGGGATGGACATACGAAAATAATGAAATAATTTCTGGTCATGTTCTAGTAATTCTCCGAACAAAATGTAAAAGGCCCCCACAAGAAGTCTTTTTGAACGATTGGGTGCACCCAATATATTTTTCACACATTCCGCTATATCTGCCACTTTGCTCATGTATTACCCATGTATTCCTCTTGCGATCTCTTCCTGTTATACATCAATGATTTACTTCTAGAGCAGGGCAGATAGTCGTATAACCTTCCAAGTATTCCCTGCTATGGTATACCTTGAACTTGACGAGCTCAGCGTTCCCATATACGAACGATGACAGCCGACAGCCGATACGATTATACTTCTTCTTAGACCTTTCATTGGAGAAATAACCACAACGAATAGACCTTTTGTTGGAGACAACAGTTGTCCAGCAAATAATAAATTATTGTTATTAATGCTGAAGCAACTGCACATCACTGCTTTTAAATATAAAACTATAATTTGTTAATAAAATAGTCATTTCTATAAATATTATAGTAATACCTACATATATGATTACCTAACCAAACTGAACTCTTTCCCGTACCATTCAATAGTCATCTGAAACAATAAAAACACATTTTAACAAACTCCACTGTAGGAATATGTAGAAAATGTAGAGGTAAGAAAAAAAAAGCATGTATCTATAGGTATGTATAGGTAAATGCATGCATACATATATCTACATAAATTATTAATTTTTTTAAATACAATAAAATCTTTTAAACCATCGCAAGCTTCACGTACGGTAGCGCTGCTATTCGTGATATCCTGGTTGGGTTGGGCAGCAGAGGTAATTTTATTGGCGGGGACACCTTGTGATAAGGAGAGTATTTATAGGTACAGAAACTATTTGATGAAGTGGATTATGCTAGAGATTGAAACGGTATAGAAGGAGGGGGTGAGTTTAGAGTAAAAGCAGATTGAAGCGATAATTTGTCCATTCTGGCATAAGAAATTATTTTCGAAATAAATTTAAGGGCTATACTCTGCTGAAATGTATTTAGATCTTTCAAATGTGTTGCGACATATCTCCCAAATGTGTCTGGCGCACTTTCTGGTTCAGGTGACAAAATTTTTTTGGATGCTATCTACCAGTACTTGCCGATTGTTAATTAAATTTTTGCGAATTGTTTTCGTAGCCGGTGCTTTAAATACCAAAGAATCCCTTTGATAGCTTTGTTCAGATACCTACAACTGAATATAAATAAATGGAAAGAAACAGCTAAAACTTAGACGGTGCGAGAAATAGTTATTGTCTTTAAACATTAGTGCTCTGTTTTACACGTAGGCCAGGTAAAACAAAGCACTAATTGGTCGACGACGGACTACTTTGAACCGAGTCTCTCTGATATCAAAATAAGTCTCGTCGCAGTCGAAGATGTACTCAATGGGCTATATCAAAGTTACAGTTTGCTGCGAAGGTTCATTCTTCACTCGGTTGTTCATTGGATTCAAACTAGTAGTCCTAAACTCAAATGATTTTAAGTATAATCGTATCGGCTGTCGGCTGTCATCGTTCGTATATGGGAACGCTGAGCTCGTCAAGTTCAAGGTATACCATAGCAGGGAATACTTGGAAGGTTATACGACTATCTGCCCTGCTCTAGAAGTTAATCATTGATGTATTAACGTAGTTAAATTATTGGTCAATTTCACACTTGACTGACGTTTCAATATGTCAACAATGCACATATACACGCTTCTCCAATACACTCTCAGGGAGGCGATTGTCAAACGGTGGGAAGCACTTTTGTTGGTACGCCTACTTCCGGCGTGCGGCTAACGGACAAGAACCTCCACTTTTTATGTATCTACGTGTATTGACGAGTTTTGATTTCTACAGTAGATATTACACAATTTTCTCTACATCGCTGTATATTCAGTTTAAAAAACATAAAAAGTGGACATGTCTGGTATTGATTCTGAACGTCACATTTATAGTTGTTCCCCACTCAATTAGTAGAGTGCGTACGTGCGTATGTTGCCATATCGTAGAATGAGTGAGAAGAGAATCCCTACAAACTCAACACCTAAAAAATAAGTACTGGAAGTTAAAGATTGATCATTCGCATCATTACTGATATTGAAAGTTAACAAATGCATAAATAGCTTTATGAGTTCACAGTTAGTTACACCTTGTCAATTTTTCCATGTCAAAGGTATCGAATGTTCCATTTAGTCCATTTAGTCATTTTTTCTAAAATAATATGCCAATTTGTAGTAAAATAATTTTCCCACTAGAAACATTTGTCAAGGCACGTGGCAACATTATAATGTTTCATTTGACAATACTAGACCGTGCGTCCACCGACGCAATGCAGCATCAACGCGATTACAATATTATTGGTACGAGATGTTGCGTTGCGTCGGTGGACACACGGCCTTAGCATTTGACTGGCATAAACATTACTGAAACTTTAGGTCTGTTAGTATCTTCAGATTGTAAGTTGTGTGTATTAATCCAAATATCGGTTTTATTATGGATACTTAAAGCTAATTAATGCCAATTTTGACACATTTTTGGCTAATAATAGTACTGTAGTTCAGACAAAGTAGTAAAGAATGTATCTGATTTGGCGTATTTCATGGAAAATCCCCGCGCTGTTTATTTTGTTAGTGAATTTAATAGATTCTTTAATTGTGTAAAATATTAGTAGTGATATTGTCGTAAATTTTACTATAATAGTTATACAACATACCTAGTATCAAATAAGATTTACGAGGCTGTTTTTGCAGTTTCATTATATTATACGTTATTCACTTTTGGATGTATAAATCATGTTCAAATTGTTTTAAAGTCACTCTTCAATTACCTATAGTTATTTTAATTTAAATTTTAACTCAGAGGACGCAAAGCCTTTAATTGAGTTTCTAGATAATAAGTTCACTTTAAAAATAAATAATGATCACACTATTTCCACAACAAAATCGGGAACTATGTATTATGTATGTACATACATTATACATATGTATGTATATAGATAAATTACAATCACAAACATTCATCTCATACTTCAGTTATCACAAACTGATTGCATAATTTCTTGAATATGACAAAAAATAAATAGCTATGTTCCATCAATCGTGTTTACTCATTGAGAATCACCCATCCCACCTAACCTATTTGTATGTAACAATATACATACAAAGGAAATATAAAGAACATTATAAAACAATCAAAATTTAATATTTTGTTGGCCCGCCTTTCGCTTTTATTACGGCTTCAACACGTGCGGGCATAGACAATATAAAGTTTCGTACAATAGAGTCCAGAATGTCTTCAAACCGTGTCTTTTCAATGACTTTTTTCAAATCATTATTTGTCCCAGGATTTCGTTTTTGCACCCTTGTTTAAATTATGGCCCATAAATTTTCTATTGCGTTTATCTATCCGGACTCTATTGTAGTATCTCGCCATTGTAGTGACCGTATACCCATGTCTACTTTGTGTTTGTTAATCTACAAAAAATATAACGTTATAGTATGAAAATTGTTGTTAAATTTATTTAACGATATCTAATGTACGTATTAAAAATTAAAAATACCCTTTTAACTCGGTGACACGGCGCTGAGTCGTCTTGGAAAATGGAATCCTTTGACTCGTGTTTACTCATTGAGAATCACCCATCCATAGATATAGAATAACATAGATGGGCCCTAACGCCCGAGAAGTATCCGGAATTTATCTAATGCACACTGAACGACTAATGCACCCAGCGTCATTTGCTTGCTTGACTCCAAGCGAGTAGGTCGATTGACATTTTTTAGAAAAGTCCACCTTGTGTAACGAAATTGTGTTACAATTATTCGAGAAAACATAAAAAGGAGGATGGCATCACATATCATAATAAGAATATATATTATTTCTTTAATTATAATAGTATTTTTAACATTATTAAAATATCGGCACGTTGTGTTTATAGTAGACTCTAATACCGCGCAGCGATCGGAAACCTATGCCACGCGTGCCACTAAGATGCACGTGGAATGTTTTTTGGCACTGAAGGAAATTCAGAAATCTGCATAAAGTTAAAAACTTCAAACTATGAACTAAATATTGGTGTCAGCTTCAAAAATTAAGAAGTTACTAATGATTAAATATTGTAATTTTTAATGATGGTTTTATTATAGTTTCATATTTTAATATACATAGTGTATATGTATATGTATGTAGTCAAATATGGTTTAATTAATTTGATTTAGTAGCACGCGGAGTTTCCAATATTTAAAATAAAATTATGTGGAATTTCAGCGTATGTATGTATGTAGGTTGCCGATCACTGTAGTTAGAGCGCTTTGTCGACCCAAGCTTTGGCAACGCAAGCAGGGGCCACATTGGAATATAATTATTAAAATTAACAATTTTTTTAATTATTCAACATTAGAATGATATAGTAAACGGCACCAATTTAATTAATACATTAACGTCACGTCATATTTTATTTAGAAATCAGATAATGAAAGTAAAATTAGCAACGCAATTGTTAAGTCGAAGTGTTGCCAAAGCAATTGAATTTTGTAGGGATGATTTAAAAATGCCATTGTTTAGGAATTCTGAAGCTACCTGTAAATTGGAATAATTGGAATTATTCATTGGATTATTCATAGAATTATTCATATTCATTCAAAAATTATAATTTATTATATAACGAAAAAGGACAAATTGGTAAGCAAATGTTCTTCGAAAAGGCACGTTCAAGTTCACGCGCGAGTGTAGAGCTGGCTTAACAAAACAATCCTTTTTCAAGAATCCTGATACAAGGATGGGAATTAATCCTGAAAAATATGTCAATATATATAAATTTCCATTTCGAGCCCTGACATAATTATAATAGAAATAAAACTGATTAATTTTATATGTTCCTTCTAAATTTAATTTAAAAAAAGGGCAAAATTATGCCTAATTCCACCCTGTGCGATTTTTTCTGGTAAATTCTCTACCCCGCACTCCGCAACCCCGGTGCGTAGGACGCTTTCTCTAAGCAAAAAGGTTAGACATGCCCTATCTATGTTATTCTATATCTATGCACCCATCCCACCTATTTTGTATAGAATTTGACAAATGCCTGGAAAGCGGTCACGCCCCTGACAGCCAAGTCGGCTAGGCCGCAGCCGTTTGCGAAACCAAGCCTTTAGTAAGGAAACGCTTACAAAAACGTTACTTTAAGGCCCATAACATACTTGGCAGCCTGGATGCGCAGCCGTGGTACACCCAGTTCAAGCAGCCAGAACGATGAGAACACACTCACAAATGGTCAGCGATAACATTGTAGATACAACATATTTTAAATGCAATATTTGGTCCGTAATCTCGGATCTAGGATCCTTTTGTACTGTGTGTATGTAGATGCAAATAATTTGTTGAAAATAGTTTCATATAAATCGTTTCCAGCGCGCAACATTGGCGAGATTTTTTTTTTTAAATATTTTGATTTTATCCGTTGAATTTAATGCGTAGTGAATTGTTTATAAAATAATTGGTAAGCGGCTGTAAATCTGAAATGGCAAACGTGGTGGTACGATTTGGTGGTTCAACATAACTGCGGTGCGAATGAAGATTTCATCGGTAATAAACGGAGCAGAAGGAAAATATGAAACACGTTGCATGGACTGAAATATTTCAAAACTCGTTTCACTAAAACGTTGGCCCAATCGATAGAAGAAGACCATCTGAAAAATCCCGACGGTCCTAATTACAATATTTATTTATTTTTACAAATTATACCATAGTGACATTACAGGTTGCTCCAATTCGTCACTATGGCGAGACATGAGAAAAAACATTATATTTATATTAATAATACACCCGATTCTTTTTTTGCACGGGGGATACGTTCCAGAGACTACCATGCAAAAAAAACGTGTAAAAAAAGATACAGTGGACATATAAAAATGGGGGATAGGTTCCATTACTTAAACTCAACTCTAAATATAAAATTCTCGAACTCAAAAAAAAATCGAATTTATTTTTTATTTATACAAAAAAAAAATTTTTATTATTTTTTATATCACGAAATCCAAAAAAAATATTATTTTAGCCGATGAAGCGCGTGGCGCGTCTTTCGTATCCGATTCGATGTTGACGACTAGTTTTGGAGTTTTGGGACAGATAAGGCAAATTGAAAATTGGGCATGTTAAAAATCCGTAAATCCGACATAATAACAAATCAAAAAAAATCATTGTAGGATGACAAAGGCAACGATGCAGTCGAGCAAAAAAATTAACCCTGTAATAGGCTCGCTAATTAACCCTGTAATTAACCCTGTAAAAGAGAATCGGGTGTATTAGGCCCGAGCCTCACCGGGCAACTAATCTGCCGACTAGTCTGCAGACTAGTCGGCCTTAGTCGTCGTGTCGTCAAAATGTTAGCGTTTAGACGGAGCGGACCTCACCAGGCAACACAGTCTCCGCAACTATGGACGACTACCGAAGACTACATGCCGTCATAGCAACTCTGGGAGACTCACGATTTTCACGACCCGAAAAGACGTTTATATAGGCATGGAAATCCAAAACCGACTTCAAATATGGGTTTCTTAGACAATTTTGTACAGGTAACACGAAAAAAAATGGTTTTTTTTGAAAAAAAAACGAAAAACGAAAAAAAAAAAGACGAATTTTTCATACTACGAGATAAACACTACACACAGATAGTGATTTCCGAAGAAAGTTTCACCCCAGATCCTTATTTTTCTTCTTATTTTCAAATCTTCAAATTCTTCCCATCATAGCATACAAACATCTCCATAAAAGTGTATAGCTCTGTAAGAGGCCAAAATCGACGAGAATATAATTTGATTATTAGGCAATATTATATAAGAAACATGAAAAAAAAAATAAGTATTTTTTACTTTTTGAGATTTGTCTATTTTGAAAGTTACGTAAATAAATCATACAGAGGTGATGCACTCGCCGTTGTCTCGCTCGCGCTCTATTTGCGCGAGAGAGAGACGTTGCTCTGTAAGAAACGGATACTACGTCATACATGAACAGCTGTACAACAACATAATGAACAGCTGGATTCGGACAAAGGAAAAAAGACGAATTTTTCATAACTTTTTTTTCGAGTTTCATTTATAGAATTGTCTAAGAAACCGATTCTGTGGGTCAGTTTTGAATTTCCATAATAATTAAAGATAATCAAAATCGCAATGTGAGCAACTGAGTCGGCGGAGCAAATTGCTCAATGCAACTCGCCGCAGACTAGTCGGCAGACTAGTTGCCCGGTGAGGCCCGGGCCTTAGCAAAATAAAATTAACAAATATTAAAAGTAAACATATTGATAGTAAAATTAAACAATTGATCATCATCATCATCATCATTTTCAGCCGTTCACCATCCACTGCTGGAGGAAGGCCTCTCCAATCCTCTTCCATTCCTGTCTGTCTTCAGCAATCTGCATTCACTTGACTCCAAACTTTCTTCTCAATTCATCAGCCCATCTTCCACTCGGTCTACCTTGCTTTCTTTCGCATCCTCTCGGATACCATTCCAGTACTTCTCGCGTTCATCTGCCGTCCATTCTTCTCGCTATGTGTCCAGCCCATTGCCACTTCAACTTTTTCACCCGTACTGCTATATCTGCCACTTTGGTCATACTTCTTACCCATGTATTTCTTTTGCGATCTCTTCTTGTTATGCCAAGCATACATCTTTCCATGCTTCTCTGTGTGCACTGGATCTTTCGTAGCATTCTTGAATTTAGCGTCCAAGTTTCACATCCATACGTCATAACTGGCAGTACGCATTGGTCGTACGCCTTCTTTTTTAAGCATAGCGGAATGTTGGATTTAAAAACTATGTTCATTCTTCCAAAAGTACTCCATCCTAGTTTCATTCTTCGTTTTATTTCTTCTTCTTTACATCCAGTCATATTCACTAATTGTCCTAGGTATAAATAACTATCAACTATCTCTACCATATGATTATCTACTGTGACTACGTTTTGCGTGCAAAATCCATTAAACATAATTTTAGTTTTATTAAAATTAATTTTTAAGCCTACTTTCATACTCTCGTTGCTTAATTCTGTTAATCTATTTTGTAAATCTACTGAGTTACATGCAACTATAACTATGTCGTCAGAGAATCTTAGATGGCTCAAATGTCTTCCGTTAATCTTAGCCCCTGTTTTGTGCCATTCCATCGACCTAAATATGTCCTCAAGCACCTCATTGAATAATTTAGGAGAAATGGTGTCTCCTTGCCTAACACCTCTCTCAATACCGAATTGCTCCGTGTCTTCAAGGAGACGAACTGAGGCTGTTGCCTTTTTGTAGATGGCAGCTAGCAGACTGGCGTACGGTTGTGCCACACCGTGTTTCTGGGGGACATCCAGTACGGCTGTTTGACTGACTGAATCAAACGCCTTCTCGTAGTCGATGAAACCTAAACATAGTGGTTGGCGATATTCGTTCTCGCGCTCAACCAATTCACGTACCACCTGGAGATGATCCATTGTGCTGAAATTGGCCCTGAACCCTACTTGTTCCATGGGTTGATTAGAATCAAGCGTTGCCTTTAACCGCTGTGTTATTACCTTCGTGAAGATCTTGTAGACTGTGGAGAGTACACTAATTGGGCGGTATTTTTTTATGTCCTCCTTGTCCCCTTTCCTATAAATTAAAATTATGGTAGCGTTGTTCCATAAATCCGGAACAATTTTCCCTAGAATACATTTTGTGAATAGTTTCGCTAAGATATTGTATAGAGGGCGGTCTCCACACTTTAGTAGGTCGATTTGGATGTTGTCGTCGCCGGGGGTTTTGCCATTTTTGGAAGACTTGATCGCCTCCTGCAATACTTCAATTATATCGCCTCCTGCAATATTACTCCGGTAATACTTCAGGAACTTCTCTATCGTTAGTGGTCATTGTGATGGTGCTGCGAGGATTGGCTTCCTTATATAGTTTAGAGTAGAAGTCGTAGACCGTTTCTAATATTTCATTATTATTTCTAATTATGCTCCCGTCTACAGCCTTAATAGCTAACATTTTATTTTTTCCTAGAATTAGGCTACGTTTACATTTCTTATAATAAAGGTTTTTCTCTATGGTTATTTTAACCATGTCGACATTAAAATTTCGGACGTCACGTAAGACCTGCTTTTTTATTTGTTTGTTTAATGCATCGTAATCTTTCTTGTCGTTGATTCTGTCTAACTCTTTCTTACGCTTAATCAGATCTTTGGTTGCGTCCGAAATTTTACTATTTTTAATACTGTTGACTGTTCCGCCAATTTCCTTACCTGTTGTCATGAGAATAGAATTGATTTGCTCGTTTAGCTCATCAATCTCTATTCCCATACTAAATTTGTCGAATCTATTTTGTAGGTTTATTTCGAATTGTCGCTTGTTGTTGCTAATTTTATTGAAATCTAGCATCCTTTGGTCCTTTTTGATGAGTTTTGCCCTTTCGGTTTGAACGTTTAGGGCTACTTTAGCGCGTACCATCCTGTGGTCGCTACCTATGTATATCCACCTTATCAAGGACAGAAACATCTTTGACTGCATTTAGAGCATTCGACAACATGAAATCAATTTCGTTTCTATCGCCTTTAGGGCTTTCCCAAGTCCACTTATTATCTAACCTTTGCTTAAAAAAAGAGTTCGTTATATATAAATTATTCCGTTCCGCAAACTCAACTAATCTATCACCGCGTTCGTTCCTTTGGCCGGCACCAAAGTGACCGACTACTTTCTCCGAGTTTGCTCTCATTCCTATTTTAGCATTGAAATCTCCCATTATAATTTTGAAGTGATGACAGCTGGAGTTCAATGCATCCTGGAGTTTCTCGTAAAAATCTTCGATGACGTCGTCAGAATAACTTGTTGTAGGCGCGTATACCTGAAAAATTTGACAGGTGTACCTGTCTGAAATTCTTAATGTTAGGTAGCATATTCGTTCCGTTATGCTATTAATTTCTAAGACCTTATTTTCTATTTTCTTATTTATAATAAATCCTACTCCGCCAAATCTGCCGTTAGTGGTGCCGCACCAATATAGACATTTACCTGTTTTGAGGATGACTTGGTTCTCGCCTTTTCGTCGACGTCCAACGACGTCCCATTTGAAAACAATTGATAATTAAAATTAAATATAATCAAATTACATTAAATCAAATAATTCACAAATTACATTAAATCAATTAATTCACAAATTACATTAAATCAAATAATTCACAAATTACATTAAATCAATTAATTCACAAATTACATTAAATCAAATAATTCACAAATAAAAGATTTATATAAAAAAAAAAGCATAATAAATTTTCAACCTCATCATAGTTGGCATTAAAGATGTCAATATGTTGAAAGCATTAATTAAAATGAACGTACACATTTTTTATTAAAAAATTTTTAAAATTAAACATTAAATAATAATTAGCAAGTATTAATAATAATATTAATAATAATAATAATAATAATAATAAATAGAATCAAATTAAAAGATAACATAAAATCAGCAAATCATATTAAATTTAATTATTACAAACAAAATTTAAATTTAAAGTGCGTGAGAAATGTGGCGATCTGATGCTATGACCCCACAGGCACCTATACCGACGCAAGTAACTATTATTTAATGCTTTAGTTTTAGATTTAAAATTTGTTTTTTATGTATTTTCAGACGTCCTTCCGAGATGTTATCTGTCGTATGAGGTTTTCCATCCAAATACGTCTGTACAACGTACTGTATCAATATTGTAAAGATATTCATGTCGATACCCGTTGCCTCAAATGGGTTCTTTAAATGTATTACTTTAGATAAATGTATGTACATATCTAATACAATGTTGACGTCTACTCTAGTTTAACGAAAACAATCTAATTATGATATTGATAAAAACTATAAACTAAAAAAACAAATGTCGTCTGCCTAATTTAAACCTCATACAACATTATAGAGGGAAAGTTAGAAGGGAAGGGAGAAAGAGGAAAACCAAGGAAGGAATAAACGAGCCAGATAATAGCTCTGATTCTACCAACTATGAAGTCATGAAAAGAAAGGCCAATAAATAGTTGAAATAGTTAGAAAAAGGCTCACAAACAAGGATCTAATCCTGTAACTGTAATTGAAAATTCAGTAACTGATGTAACATTTTTGCGTGCGTGTTCTATAATAATACTTTCTGAAGGGTTGGAAATGTAACCCCCTGTTCAGACTAATTGACTGAATTGACCGAATTATATTTTAACGAATCGGTGAAATGCGTTCACACGGACCGATACGACCAAACAGATAGTTGACAGAAACATAATCAGTTGATGTAAAGAAAACAAAAATAACAATAAGAAGTCGATTAAATATCTTACAAGGTTACAACTAATATACTCAAGTGAAAAGCTAACAACTCACAAAAAAAACTAATTTCAAATTTCATGTTATTAAAAAAGGAAATTAAACTGTCAAACTTCAAAATGTATTCAAGCTGGAGTTTGTTTGATTGTTTATACTTAAAGTAGTTAATTTATGACCCATGATGAAAACTACCGTATACGAATAAGTGAAATAAGTAACGAATGACCTGAACACAGTCACTTATGTACACACGGTAAACACGTGTCAACGGAAACCGAATCGTTTTTCGTTGATAAGATCAAACGATATCCACATCCGAATTTTTTTTTTTGCCGTATAAGCACCGTGAGAATATGTGTAACCCTCGATTAACACGTGCCACAGATGCATTCATGATTTTGAAGTACCTATAGCAAATTTGTTGGTTGTTCGGTTTATTCAGCTAGTGTGAACCAGGGATAAGACAACCTAGACGTTCATATCTTAAGCATACATATTATGAAATAAAATTGATCAACAATAATCCTTTGAATAATATATAGGGAATTTAGTTATTTGTGTTTAATGTCAATAATTTGTAACTTACCCATATTAATTGAACGCTGCTATGACGAAAATAATCTGTATTTATCTGTTGATTAAATTAGCTCAAGAGCATTCTGCGTTCAATTGGTTTTATTACAACTTTCACAACTTTTGTTTGAACCAGTTGCTTCCAAGCTGTTTTTCTGAAACTTTAGTTTTTCATATCGCATCCTCAGAGCACAATGGTGACATGTCCAAAATAATAAATTGTTCAGGGCAGCAGTTTTAAAGATTGAGCTGGTTTACTTGTATAAATCAAGGGAACTTTATATAAAAATGTTAATTGTACACATTTTACTCTAGATTTTTAAATGCTATTTTATTTTTATTGAATTTTCATAAGTAAAATTTTCAAATTGCATTTAAAAAGTCACAAGGACTTGTCACTTGTGTGCTCCAAGAATATTAGTAGAACTTTTGTACTTAATGATGCCAAAAAAAAATTGCGACGTTATTCGGATATGCCACTTGACTGCGCTGATAGAATAATAATAATTAAAGAGCAACAAAGTTGCATTCATATGTAACTCATTTTCGCAAAATCATGGACATGTCACCTTTGTGCTATGAGGACGCGATATGTGCTATTTCCATATCAATTTATGAAGCGTTGTACATACGTATGTACATTCTGCACTTTGTCTGGCCATTTTAACCACTTTATAGAGTGCACGTATATGATATTGTTTTAATTAATATCTGTAAACTTCCAGGAATCTTGTTGTAGAACATGTAAACATTGTTCTCGATTTGAACTGTGTATCCGACATATCTCCAACTTGGATAAAATTTATGTAAGAGATAGATTTAATGTTCTTGTTGACCCATTCGATGCATCATCGGTTACAAAGTAGATACTCGGCGACAATAATTAAAATATCGCTAATACGTTATCAGTTATTCAATGAAATTGGAAACTTGTTGACTCGTCAGAGACGACCGTGTGACAAATTTCCAACACACATATTGTCAGAATAAAAATGCGCAGTATTTTCTTGCGGTCTTTTTGCGGTTTTCGACAGACAAAAGAATTTAACGCAAAAATAATAATGACACACGGTGACTCGTCGCACGAGTGGATGGATAATGGAGACGACAAAGGAAAATGTGTTAGAATTTGTGCCCGGTTATTGGTTACTTTGTTACGTGCAAAGTGCTCTCGGAGAACGATTACGGCATTATACGAGTCGTAACTGTAATTGCCTGAACGCTTCAATCGACACCCACACAATCAATTGGACGACAAACGTTAGGGGGAGTCCCCCTGTTAATCCTGATGCCAGAGGACGAAATGTCATTTAGCATTGATACGCGCATGCATCCTTGCTGCGTCTCTAAATCGATGCAGAAATATTATCGGTGAGGCGCATTAAGCCATGCTTTCGCGTTTGCAGTTGCCTGCAGTCGACCATAGCCACTAACGTCAATTTTTGCATAAAAAGTAGCGCCGGCGATACCAATCTGTCAAATTCTATAACTGCAAACGCGAAACCGAGACTTTATCGTGCGTTTTCAGTCGAAGCGCTTCCACGATGTTGAGGCTTGGTTTCGCGAGTGGCCGCAGCCTGACCGACTTGGCCCTAGTGGCCGCGGCCGCTTTCCATCCATCAGTCAAATACTATACAAAAAAAAAAAAACCAGAGTTGGCGTCGGCCACAATGCCCAGGACGGCCACGTCAGCCTGGCCGACACCAACTTCGTGTTTTTTTTTACTTTATCCTAATCGGATAAGGTATTGTGATCGTGCGAAAATTCGACATTGAGATTTGGACTGATTTGTATCAGGTATCATCATGCATCACGTTTTCATGATTTCTAGAAAATGTCTGTATGGCTGTGTGTCGGTGTGTCGGTGTACTTTTTAACTTTAACTTTTTCTCCGAAACTATCAAGCCTATCAAGCTGAAATTTCATATCTATTATTTTCACGTAAAGTGTAAGAGATATTATGATTTTGGTCAACATCCACCAACCACCATATGTATAGTTTTCACAGTAGTGATATATGTATGTATGTATATTGACTATAGTTGGTATGTGTGTGTGTCTGTATGTATGTTTTCTCCGAAACTATCAAGTCAATCAAGCTGAAATTTCATATCTATTATTTTCACGTAAAGTGTAAGAGATAATAGGAATTTTGTTAACATCCGTAAACCGGAAGTAGTACTTTTACTCTTGGTTTTCAGTATTTTTTAATTTTATCGAAACTATCGAGTCGACCAAGCTCAAATTTCATGTCTATTATTTCCACGTAAGATGTAAGAGATATTAGGAATTTGGTCAATATCCGCCAACCGGAAGTAGTACTTTTACTCTTGGTTTTCAGTGTTTTTAACTTTTTATCGAAACTATTGAGTCGATCAAGCTAAAATTACATATCTATAGTTTGCATGTAAGGCATAATAGATATTATGATTTTGATCAAAATCCATCCACCGGAAGTGGTAGTTTACTGTTGCATGATTTTTGTTTTTTATTTTTTTTGGACTTTTATATATTTTGAATCTTCATAATATTATAAAATTAGAGTTCTTATAGCAATGGTGAGTTTAAAAAAAAAACTCATCAAAATCGGTACAGTAGAAGTGACGGTTTATCGTGTTTCAGTATGCGTTGAAAATCGTTTGTTACATATTATGATGCGTTCGTTCGAGGCAATATTCTCCGGCTCGAGCAAAATTTGATTTTTAACTTTTCCAGTTTCAAAAATTTTTACGTTACTCTTTAAGGTATTCCTCAAATAAATGGATAAAGTCATGGGTTGGCCACACCCAAATTTTTACTATAGAATTTGACAAATGGTTGGAAAGCGGCCTCGGCCACAAGGGCCAAGTCGGCCACTCGCGGAACCAAGCCTTTAGCATACACGAGCATCACCGCTAAATACACCGTTTCAATCTCACACCTCTACGCTAATCTCATTGGGACGCTTCGATGTAGATGCACGCGTATAAACGCGAGTTGCCTAAATTAACATTAGGCTCAGCGATGAAAAGCAAACGAAAAATATTGTATGAAATTCCCTTATAAAATGCGTTTTTATTGTTATTTTTTTCAAGTACTAGTTTTTGCATTAAATATCCGTTCGGAATAAACCACACGTCAGAAAGGCAATGCAATGAAATTAAAAATGTTTTTGTATTTCATCGTGATAGCATTACATAGTTTCGAAGATTTACGAAAGCACATGTGTTGGACACGTTCGTTTTAATTATTTTCATCGGCATGACACTGTTTAGAGTTAGTATCGGCTCCGGTGTCGCTGCGGTTCAATTAAATTCGTTTAAATTATCGCAAATTCTGGCCTTTTCCATTTCTTGCTATTGTTTTGATATTGGCGGGGAAGCGAAATTAGCCAAAATCGTGAAAGTAGGCGAAAGACAAATTGAACTGATAAAACAATATTCGTGACTCAAACGAAACGGTTAATTTATCATCGCATCGTGATTCACACGCTGTGAATATTACATTTGTCAATTGATCCGAAAAATTATTATCATTACACCTTATTCACATTTCAAACTTTATCTTAATGTATGCGCGGAATATTCTCACGAATGCTCATTTCAAATGATATAAATGCGCAAAAAAAATTCAATTGAAACTATTGTACATATTCGCGTACTTGACCTTAGACCGGTCACCTTGAAAAGTGTACCAATCTAGTTCAAGTAATACACAATACAATGTGTTTCACGTGTGTTATTTAAATACCGATGTGTCGGTGAATTTTGTATGGGTCAAACTTGTTTGCTATTGCATGTACATACATATATAACTGTGTATTTTTTTCAGCAAACCTCTTTTTACACGTTTCAAAATAAAGCTCGACAAAATAAATCTTACAATGGAAACTCGATCTGAACATACTGGAAGCTTTACCGTTGCTTCTTCGGGGGTACTCAACTGTCGGCTTGCGTACTGAAAAAATACTGAAATTATCACTTTGTTGAACTTTTGATGACTTTTCATCGTCATCGGTATAGCTCTCAGTTTTGAAATTGGGTATCAGTGTATCTGAGTGCGAAATACTACCATTGCGTTCAAGTTAGGTAGGTACCGTTAACAAATAAAAACTTGGTTAAAAATAAAATGTTTAGCACACCAGAAGCTTTTATCATTGAATGAATAGCTCGAGCGAGAGCTCAAACCGACTAGTTGTACGAGAGAGGCCGAGGCGCGAGGATACCTACAAGTTTACGAAGATGATTTATAAAATATCATCCCTGTTTTTGTTATTCCTTGTCGTCATCGTCCATGCGAACAGGTATGCCGATCATTTTCACAATTCGTCAACACGTGTATTTATTATCAAAAATTTTATGAATGTATTTCAACCACGTTAATTTGTATTATCAAGGAAATTTGAGCTCAGAGATGTGTTTTTTTTTATTTTTACAATTGATAATCAATATTTTTTCTTCCTTTTCAATTTCACCTTTATGTTTAACGATTTTATCATATCATCTAGCAATCCATAAAATGACGTTTTTCATTTTCACATGTTTGGACGCCTTTATAAATGTGATAAACCTGAAACTTTTCCTCTTTACTACCATTTATTGCAATATTTCCATCAGTTATTACAATATTCATTATATGTACCTAACAATACATTATTAAATTATGCTATATTGATTTTTGCGGATGTATTATTATTATATTGTATTCTACACATTCATGAATTTGCAAAAGCGAAATTTTATTTTGTAATGTAACATTGCTTTGTATGTCGATTCGCTGCAGCTAATGTGCGTATGCGGCGAATGTGCGTAGTCGAAAATATTTTCAGTATTTAAATCAACAAACGCCCAGTAACTTTTCAAGAAAATAGTATTATGTATGGGTAGAAAACGGTCAGTAAAAAATAACGAATCGGCCAAATACCGACCGTTAATATTAATCACTGACCATTTAATATATTCAAATTCTGACCATTTAATATATTCAAATAAAGATAAAACTTACTGACCATTTATTGAAATTACCCACCATTTGGTTAAAATAACTGAGCGAAAATCTGAAACGTTACCGACACAATAAATGACCACGAAATCTCGATATATTGTTTTTGATTGGACAATTTTAAACCAAGGTTTTAATACCTAATATTAATGATACCTAATCTTATTCTCGCTATAGCGAGGATACGGTTGAAGTAAAAATGGTCGATAGAACTACAAAATAAATTTAACGACATTTGTAGAAAGAAGATTGTTCTGGGTGAGATAAATCGAATTTATCTACACTGACCGTACGGTATAGTATCCAAAATGGCGTCTCGTACATATTCGTGACGCTAACTACATCGGGATGTAAACTTCCTACCACCAAATGGAAATAAACGATAGAATTTCAGAATAGCACCGGATTTAAGATTTACCGTTAATGAACCTCGAGATTATTTGAATGTTTTTGCTTTGCATTTGAACCTAAACCATACATGTACATATGTATGTATGTATCTTCAAACCATATTTTGCCTTATTTGCGTGTGCATGTCTCCGGTTCACGGAATGCGATGAGCTCTGGGGGATTTCGTGTTGTTTACGTCTAGAGCCGGCTTTCGCAGGGTTATCACTGATAACCCTGCGAAAGCTTATCACATTGCAAGCATATTATCGTAATTGTGTCACGAGAGCCCTCTCGGATACTGCGAAACGCTTTTTAAAATCCTAATTAGCAGTGTTGTTGAACTTGCGCGACTGGCCGCAAAAGCTGGCACCGTTATGTTTGAAGAAAATACACACACACAGATACAAACACTGAGAGCTCGTTGTATGACGTTTTCAATATTATAAGTAGAGCGTGCCCGACATTCTTCATTTTGTGCCGGTGTAAATTGTTCTCAAACGTTTATATTATGCTCGCGTCGACTTCGAGAACATTGAACCGGTGCTAAGTATTTATTTGAGCTGGTGTTAGCTCAGTATTGCTATTAATTTCAGCTCTCCAGCTCTCTAGCGCGGCTGCGGAGTCTTTCAGTACAGCTCCTTGTATATTTGTAACATTATTGCTATGCATATATGATGATTACTAGTGTATAATACGTATAATTAATACCTCGCTCAATATTGTATTCATGGCATTCAGTAAAAAAATAATTTTACTAAGTGAGTAATACTTTTCGACCTGAAAAATATCGTTACTGCTAAGATCTGGATATTAACTAAATTCAGATCGGCCTGTTAGAATTTCCTAATTTATCTAACTAAATTGTACTTAATTCCATAAAATTGGCACCGCCTTCTCAGTTAGAGCGATATTACATTGAGCAACAAAACCAACACCAGATTTTTTTGGCGGTGGCGAGCATCTTATTACATTGCGCCACTTTTCACTCACCAGCTACCTGCTCATCTCATAATCTTCATACAAAAAAAAATAGGTCTAGGAAGACGTCTATAAAAAAGAGGTCTATGTAGACGTAGAAAATATATAAAATTCAACCTCTCGTATTTCTTTCTGAATTTCATTGTTTTCGAAACAATTGCGTTGACGTTGCGTTGCGTTGACAATTGAGTACGACGATGCAAAAAAAAGGTCAGAAAAGGGTTTTTGGTGAAGATTTTTTTCGGCGAACATTGACTTCCAAGATATTTTCAAGCAACCCAGAATCGCATCGTGTAATACATTGGAACCTGTATATCTATCTGGTCACCGAGGTTCAAAAAAAACCTGGTGTCCCGATTTGTTGCTGAATGTAATATCACGCTTAGAGTGACCACTTTTGGGCACTACAGAGAAGAAGGGGTATGTGGTGGAGGCGAAAGTCCTGGGACCAAATCTACCTACTGTCCGTTCCTTGTATTCCTCCCTCCCCTCCAGAAGGCAATGGGGAACCACTGGAGAGTACATATATTGCCTTAGTTACTTCACTATGGCAGACGGTAAAATGTTTGCCAAATAGTAAAGAGGCTTGATATTCAAGTACGCCACTTTCAGAAGAAAGTAATCATCACTTTCAGCCGTTCACCATCCACTGCTGGGTGAAGGCCTCTCCAATCCTCTTCCATTCCTGTCTTTTTTGAGCAATCTGCATCCACTTGACTCCACACATTCTTTTCAATTCATCAGCCCATCGTCCACTTGGTTTACCTCGCTTTCTTTCACATCCTCGCGGATACCATTCCAGTATTTCTCGCGTCCATCTTCCATCGATTCTTCTCGCTGTGTCCACTCCAAATTTTTCACATGTTTCGCTATATCTGCCACTTTGGTCATGCTTCTTACCCACGTGTTCCCCTTACGTATCTCTTCTTGTTATACCAACCATATAACCTAAAATCATTGTACACCTGACGAATGTCACTTTTTTACTGAACAAAACCAAATTAAATACTTGATGGTTGATCGTATAAAACAAAGAAAAAGTATCGAGACCAATCGAGATTGTCTGTAGAAAAAAGGCCCGCAATACAGTACGTGACGTCACGTATAAATGCAGATAAACTATTGATGGATAGTTCATATTGAATAAAGCTAAAAGTGCGAATATATAGTATGACGTTGAAGCTTGCGCGCTGTTATTAAAGAATGAACGAATGAATTGAAGAATGTAATAAAATTGACGAGACGTAATTTCTACGAGTTCAATGTTAATGGCGCAGCCCTTCAGCTTGTAACATTGTTGAGATGCAAATACGAATTAGTTGCTTCGCCAATTGAGCTAATCGGGAGGGACTCACGTTGTCACATTCGTTTTACAGCTTAACTGGCTTAACAAATCAAATACATACCGAACAACTATTCATTATGCAATCAAGCGAATGAGTCACATTTAGCATCCTCAATGTCGACGTTGACATTCATCATTTTCAAGGTTTTCTTTAATTTGGCATAAAACAACAATGTTGTCATTGAGTCGCCAATGTTTAACTTTTAACATATCACAACAGTTTTGATACTACACTCTACATATATCTAGGCACTTGAAAATTAATGTTTTATTAATCAATGTTTTAATTTTTTTAACAGCAATGAAAACCCCACTGAAAATCCGTACAAAAGTTTATCTCTCAACCCGTTTACAAATTGGCGTATAAACTTCGGTAATGGAATGCAATCTTCGAATGACGATGTACAATTTTCACCCTTATTCCCGTCGTACATATTTAAAACCAAAGTGCTACCGACAAACAGGTAATTGGCGAATAAATAATTTATTTTATTGATATACTTTTATATCTACAAAATTATAGGTATTTTACTTTTTTTTTTATTTATTATATAGGGAGGATACCACTGAAAGAAACGAATATCCAAATCTCGAAAACATGGACAATGTCGAGACCAAGCCAAGCATTTCGCCATTTGATGAACATCCTTCGTGGTTGGGTTCTGGCAGTGATGGTTTCGGAGACCTTTTCAAAATACTTGGAGGCATTAACAAAATGACACCATGGTGGAGAGGGTAATTATAATGAAAAGAAACCAGTAAAAATGATTGGTGAATTTGGTTATTTCTTATCCTTGCTATCGTCTGCCTTTTTTACTTTCTTTATCCATATCAGATGAAGTATTGTGATCGTGCGAAAATTCGACTGATTTGTATCGGGTATCGTTCCCTGATCACGTTTTCATGATTTTTGAAAAATATCTGTGTCTGTGTGTAGAATCGCTTTAACTCAAACCGTTTATCCTATCACATTAAAACTTCATATTCATATTTATATTTATAGTATTTTGCCAGCCATTACAATCTATAAAGCTTAAAATTTTCGTCAACCGGAAGTGGTACCATGGAAAGTCACCTAATTTTCTGTTATCTTTGGAAGGTTTTTTCAGCAAAACTATGATATATATTCAGCTGAAATGTTGTATATGTTGTATGCGTAACGACCTTCAAAATAATATAATTTAAAAAATTCTAAAAGTACTACTTTTACTTAAGGTTTTCGATGTTTTTCAACTTTGAAAACTGAAATTTCACATCTATGTACATATATGTAGTATTCATGTGAGATGTAAGATTTATTTTGATTTTAGTTTAAATCTGCCAATCGGAAGTGGCAGTTTACTCTTGAACAAGATTTTTTGTCGGTCTTAAATATTTTTATATATTGCAATATTATAATCTTTGGGCCAATATATAATTATAAAACAATATACATATGTATCATAAAAATCGGTCAACGGGAAGTGGAGTTTTTTTCTAATAAAAAAGTAAAAAATCGTGTTAACAGCAATATTTCTGAAACTACTAAACCAATCTGGCTGAAAATTCATATTTATAGTTTTCATGTTAAATTTTTAAAATTTAAGAAGGTTTTGGTTAAAATCCGCCAACCTGAACGACATTTCGTCTTTTATTTTTTTCAGTCCCTTAAATTTTAATTATAGTCCTTATAACGTTGATGAGTTATAAAAATAATATCATCAAAATTTGCTTTGAAAAATTATTTTCTTTCTGTTTGTATTCTTCAAATACAGGATGAAGTCATGGGTTGGCCACACCCGATTTTTAACATTATTCCTCTGTTGAAAAGAAATATTAACAGTGTTTGCGTTTTAGTGAAAATGTGTGCGTGGAACGTGAAGAAGAAGACAATACAGAATCCAGCAGTCCCGACGATGTACTTCCAATTCTGACGAGCACCATAAATTTACAAACATGCTTTCAAACAGATACCAAATACGAATGTATACGAAAGTAAGTTTTCTAATGATACATACACATTGTAAAACGAAACACTTTTCTTACAAAATGGCTTCTTTTTAAGAATAAAAACACAGACTGAATCGAAAACGTTGACGATCCGCTACCAATGCTGCTACGGCTACAGGAGCAAACAATTTGGCAACTGTGAAAAAGTAATAGAACATCAAATTAAAAAGACACCAACAACAAGATGTAATTTCCAATTCATAATATCCAATACTACTTTCAGATTGAGCTCATACCTTTGGTGGAAAAAATTAAAAAATTAAACGGCACTGAATTTTTGACCATGGGTCAAAATATGGAAGAATTGTTGACGGAGCGAAATTTGACCATATTCTTACCATCTAATGAAGCTTTTAGAGACTTTGCCGAAAAGATGTTGGAAACTGTAAGTGTCTAATTTGTGTTATTAAACTTATGCACATTAAATTGTTATATTGTATACAACAAAACTAACATATTTCAGAATCGAGTGGAACTATTAGTCAATCCGATGCGACGTCGTAGAACCATTGAAGGTTTAACTGCTGAAGAGTTAATAATGGCTCACATGACTGATGGTTTCAACGAAATGTCACCTGATGAATCGTATCAAAGGTTATTTTAATTGAAATACTTATTACATCATACTATTGACGTACATATATCTCTACAAAGTCTTAATTCAAACACACATAATCGTTCTAGTGAACCGTTTATTTTATTCATTATTTAAATTTGTACTTGCAGTTTATACGACAACTCCTCGTTGATGCTCAATCACGTGTTTTCGAGGAACGACGAAACAGACTACATGGTCAATTGTGCTAAAATATTAACATCGAATAATTTTGCCACTAATGGAATCATACACACCATCGATAGAGTTTTGGTAAGTCAAATAGAGAATTTTCAATTCATAACATAAATAATACACGGTAACTTAAAATCATAAAAATATTGGTAATAATTCCAAATATGATATTTTACTTCCATTTTACAGATGCCTGTTACAAAATCAATCATGCAAATTGTAAAAAGTCGCAAGGAATTTTCAACTTTGAACCAATGTTAGTATTTTTTTTAATATTGAATCGAATAATAACCACCAGTTAAGAAGTTTGACTTGACTCAGTTTAGCATATAGCGTTAAGAAATTGAAAGTGAACTGTATTATATGCACATTTTAGTGTTGGAAAAAACCGGCCTCGCCAACAGTATGGACGGAAACGAAATATGGACAGTATTGGCACCGACGAACAAGGCTTTCGAAAAGTTGCAAAACAAACATCCAAACATGATGCAAAAACTGCTGAAGGGAGACTCATGCACCATAAGTACTTCTCAAACTGTCCCATTTCGAAAATATGTCATTCCATAATAGCAAATATCATTTATGTATGTTGTATTTATAGACATTTTGAAACATCACATGCTGTCTCAAATGTTCTGTTCATCCGTGGTCGACTCGGGCATCATGGGAGTGAAGAATTCCATGGCCGATCTGCTAACTGTTTCTCGAAACTCTAATAAAACCACCGATGATAATAATTCAGACGTAAGAACCATTCATCATTATTTTCAGCCGTTCACCATCCACCATCCACTGCTGGATGAAGGCCTCTCCAATCCTCTTCCATTCATGTCTGTCTTGAGCAATTTGCATCCATTTGACTCCACACATTCTTCTACCCTACCCTGTTTTATTTCAGATCTGGCATTCATTCTTCTCGCTGTGTGTCCACTTCAACTTTTTCACACGTTCCACCATATCTGCCACTTTGGTCATGCTTCTTACCCATGTATTCTTCTTACGATCTCTTCTCATTATACCGAGCATCCATCTTTCCATGCTTATGTGTGCACTGGATCTTACGTAACATTCTTGAATGGATGTGAAACGTGGATGCTAACATCCATACCTCATAGTTAACTGCCAGTACGCATTGGTCGTATGCCTTTTTTTTTAAGCATAGCGGAATGTTGGATATAAAAACTATGTTCATTCTTCCAAAAGCGCTCCATCCTAGTTTCATTCCTTCTTCTTTACATCCAGTTATATTCACCAATTGTCCTAGGTATAAATAATTATCAACTATCTCATTGTTATTGATTAACTGATTAACCATAATTATTAAAAAAAAAAAAAACTAATACTTTTTATATTTAAGCGTCATATCAAAAAGTATTGATAAATTCTTTAAATTATGGTTTAGAACTACAAAACGACTTATTTCTACGTGGACAATGTGGCAGTTTCTGAAGCTGATATAATGGCAACGAACGGTGTTATTCATGCAATCGACGAATTGCTAATCCCCGATACCGGTGAGTTGTATTCATTGTGTAAATGAACCATTCGTTAAGAATATAATCATAATCAAATCCAATATACTGTTTAAGCTATTCCGATTGGGTCCTTATTGGAGAAGAAAAAGTTGACAATGTTCCATAAGCTGATCCATAAAGCCGACATGCTCGAGGAAATCAACAACCTTTCGAACGTGACATTCATCGTACCCACCGACAAAGCCATCAAGAATTATCTGAAAAACAACGAACGAAGCACCGACATTGAAATGATCTTCAGCGAAGATATCATAAAAGGTACCTGTCAATTTACACTTATGTACATATAAATAGTAAGAGTGAACGATCCACAGACATATTTTAATTCCACAGAAGAAAACAAGAAGGAATTGCGTTCATTCATATATCATCACATTGTACCCGGAGCACTCCAGAGCTGCGATCTCGAAAACAACATGATGCAACAACCGTTCGGCAAATTTTCACCCCTAAGGATCAATCTGTACTCGACGGTAACAGTTCAACGTTTGTAATCAATAAGTCTACAATAAGTATTGCTTCCAAACAATTCACGTAATACAAATGTTGCAGATTCCCCTATCGTCTAATTACAACCGTGCAACTGTTGACTGCGCGAAACTGTTGCACTTTGACGATCAACAATGCGACAACATACTGCATCAAGTCGACAAACCGCTCCTCAACAGTAACTCATCAATCATGGATTGGGTTAAGAACAATCCCAAATTGAGCATGCTGCATAAGGTTAAAAGTTAATAGTGTATGTACATAGCAAATAATTCCATACAGGGTACACAATGAATGACACAGTAAATTAAAATATTTCAGATAATAGTCGGCTCCGAAATCGAAAACATCTTGGAGAAGAGAAACGGAATCACTTTCATAGCACCAACGAATGAAGCATTCGAAAAAGTATCGTTCGTTGACTATGATCTCCTCGTCAAAGATAAAGATATGGTCAACATAATGATGAAACAACACATATTCGACGGTAATGTTTCTTCTTATACAGAATGGCCACACAGTACTAGTGCATCCGAAGACCTTTCATGATTCCAAACATGGAAGATTTTCAATTTGTGCAAGGATTTTGCGGCTTAACTATACTCAAGTGTAATTCAACTGTTGATGATATTTATTTATATACATTTTATAGGTGTAATGTGTTGTGCCGGACTTCACAACTCACCGTGGCCGTTCACGCAGACTATTCAAGCTCTGAATGGTCATTCGTTGCGAGCCGGTAGCAATAAGATCGGAAGTGCTCCGATATCGTCTTGCGACCACATGGGAAACAATGGCGTTGTACACTTTACAAACAAGGTAAATTGATAACAATCCACGTCGATTAAGAAATTCCAGTGTGTATAATGTGTTCAATTTAATTTCAGCTAATGATACCATTGAAGTTGGGCGATTGGCAACCGGGAGAGTCGAACGTTGATATTTTACTTTATGGTGTTAACCTTTAAATATTGAGAAAATTAAGTGATATTTTTTTTTTTCTGTATAATTTTTAACTATTTCTTTTTGTGTCTTGTTGTATATTGTACTCGAATCATATTTAAAGACAATGTGATAATAAAGTTTTTCTATAATTTGTCGTTTTCGTTGTCGTTACTCACCATTACTCACCTTGTTCAATGAACGATATATTATATTGATAAGATTACTCCACATCTTGTCTATGACCTCTATGACGTAAAGCCTCGAGAAGTAAAGATGGTACTCCATTAAATAAACCAGAGCAATTGACTAAAAACCGAGTAAACTACTGATACAACCAGTTAAATATTTCATAAATATTAAAATTTTGGTTTAAAATAGAAATTATATTTTTATTTTCATTTGAACAAAAATAAAATAATACAAAAAAATTCAACGTAAAAATAAAAATGGCCTCAGGTATCATAATACACCAGTTGAAGTTCATAATGTTTAATTTTGTTATAAAAAATTATTGACATAATATCTCATTTATATTGAAATAAAGAACAATCATCAGAATGAAATCGCTGCCTATGTATAATTATTACATTCGTTATACTCGTTGTTTAGTTTCAATATGGAAATTATCTAGGCGTGATATAATAAAATTAAAATGTTTGTAGGACCATAAAAGACTTCACTGATGCTTCACAAAATGTTGATCCTTTGGCACAAGTAAGTAAACATTAATAAGGTCAGGGATGTTATCTTGTAACAGTACAATAAAAAACTAAATTAAAATGAGAATCGTTTTCTTTCTCTGATGAAGTCAAAAAATAAAACTGATGATGTACACACCAGATCATATTCTAAAAATAATAGCAATAATTGAAGATTAAATGAGTTGCTTATCAGTTCTAAAGAGATACTTAAAAAAATCTCACTTATAAAAAAAAATCTGTACTACTATAATAGTGCAGACATTAGTAGTTTATAATATTTAGGACATGTATTTTTCAAGTTCAAAACATAAAAACTCAATTTTGTTCACAAACTCAATTTTAGCTCTTGAGTGTAACAAAACGAAATATTCGAGGATAACAATAATTAAATGTCGCATTAGCGGTTTATTATCAAATTTAATTTCAATGTTTGATTGGAATTCTCACAACTGAATTTCAATAACTTGAAAAATCCACACTCCAATTACATTGTGTTCACTTAAAGACCCTTTCCATACAGTTTATTCGATAAAATATTAAGTTGAGACAAAATGACTTCTACTAACAACTACTTGGAATTTCTTAAGCTATTTATTTATAAAGTAAATCTAGAACATGGAGCTCTTCAATTAAATAAAAAGACCTACTGAGATGCTACTACAATTGCATCATTCCAATAACTGTATAAAGCTCATTAAGTATATATCGTCTAAATTTTTAAGGAAATGTATTGCATATGTGACCATTATATAGGCAAGATAAAAAAAAAAGTCATTATGTAACACCTAATTAGCAAATACTAAAAGATGCAAATGAACACGGGAGCTCTACTGCCTGGAAAGGGTTAATAAACACTAAATTTAATAATAAAATTTACTTTTTATTCTTTCCTGCCTTTGTTTTAGCCTTTGCAATTTTCTTTTGCTTTTTCTTTTTCAATTTCTGTACTTTCTTCAATGCTTTAATCTTTCGCTGACTTTTCCACACGGGATGCTGCCCATCTTTTACTTTACCATTGACTTTACCGTCATCATCGTCAGATCCTGTGCCGTTTTCTTCCATGGCAGTATCGTCTGAACGATTTGCTGCTTTATTCTTTAAGAAACCGAGAAACAAAAAAAACCATTACACGATCAATCAAACATTACGTTAAACCACATTGCAATTGCAAATGAAAAATACATACTATAACACAAAAAAATTAAACATAAAATAATGCGGAAAACACGCAAAGATGAAAAAAAAAATCGTAGACATTCTAATTAAAATAGCCCTGTAATGGATGTAAAGAGGAACAATTCAACTTTGATAAAAATATAACTCATGTAAGAATTAAAATAAACGCAAAAGATAATTAGAGCATGTGCTAAAGAGATAAATTAAATTATGCTTCGTTGTGTTCAAAGGAAATAAAATAATAAATTGCTCGATAAACTAAAAACATGGAACAGAATGTCATTTGAATAAACAAACAACGGTGTACAAAATATGAAATATAATCTGCAATTGCAATTTTTTAAACAACCCAAATACATATGTAGATAAAAATAGCACGCATAACTGCAAAGATTAGATTATTACACGCACATTTTGAAATGCAAATTAAACGCCGCATAGCATTAAAATAACTGGTGAATAGATCAAAATTAGAACCTTATTGGAAGCCTCAATTGCGGCAGTCATCTCTGACAAGTCTTTCATTATTTCCTCGCGTCGAATTTTCTCAGCCGCCTTGGTCAGACCGAGGGTTTTCTTCAGCTGTTCGATGGCCTTTGCATTGTATATTTCTCTCTTAGCCTTAACGTTGCGTCTTCTAGATTTGCTGCGAAGAGACTTCGCCATTGTGCGTATTTGTCTGCAAAAAATACATTAACAAAATGAAACATCAACAAGGGACATCTAAAACGTTGTAACATTGCAAACCCGCTCTGATCGAGCGAGCATCGTCTGTTCAGACGTTATAATAACACCTTACGACTACATGATTATACTACGTAGTCACAGTAGATAACCACATTGTAGAGATAGTTGATAATTATTTATACCTAGGACAATTGGTGAACATGATTGGATGTAAAGAAGAATGAACATGCTTAAAAAAAGAAGGCATACGACCAAATGCGTACTTGTCGATGGTAAATTCAAGAATATTACGTAAGATCCAGTGCATACAAAGAAGCATGGAAAGATGTACACTCGGTATAACAAGAAAAGATTGTAAGAGGAATACATGGGTAAGAAGCATGACCAAAGTGGCAGATATAGCGGAACGTGTGGACGCGAGAAATACTGGAATGGTATCCGAGAGGATGTGAAAGAGAGCAAGGTAGACCGAGTGGACGATGGGCTGATGAATTGAGAAGAATGTGTGGAATCAACTGGATGCAGATTGGTCAAAACAGACAAGAATGGAAGAGAATTGGAGAGGCCTCCATCCAACAGCAGATGGTGGATGGCTTAAAATGATGATGATGATGATTCCGGACACACGAACGATTCCAATGAATGTATTGAAACTACATAGTTTCACATAAGAAGAACCGTATCACGTGGAAAAGGTTCATCGTCAGTACCGATTCTCCAAATGCATTTGAATTCTATAATAGGGTTCATTCAATGCAATCGATACACTTCCATCTCTTACAAATCCTCGTCTACATTAAGGGATTGTTTACGGCCGGTGTGTGATTATTTCCCAATTAATTTACGGTAGGGGTTTTGTAGGCTATTTCCGGAAATACTCTACTAGACGGTTCCTCATCAATATTTAAGATACATGCAGCTGTAAGTCCAAATAGCATACAGGTATGCCGTGTCCGTGCTACTATTGAACTTTTGTATATCAGACTGTTTTATATTTTTCTCAGTTGCTAATTTTTCACGGAGTTTTCCACTTTTAAGATGCCCCTGGCCTGCTTGCTCTTTAAATTCACAGTATTCAATCATTGATCACTTGAGTACAGTTGATAGTCTTCGCGATTAGTGTTCCGGTCGTGTACTACTAAATACTAGTAGGGGAAAGTGGTGAAAGTCAAAGCCTCCAATGGGATTTTCATATATTGACATAAACGCTATAGATATGTTAATACGGTTTTATGTTTTCTTTAGTTTGCGAAATAGTCATTGTTTTTCGTCATATCATTTTTATGATAAGAATTGAGTTGATACTGAGTGTCTTTTGAAGAAATAATGTACTTTTGTGTCTGAACAAAAAAGCCATTGTGATCGGTAAGATGCATATAACGTTACACATGGAACAATGTGTACATAAGCGCGATAGGGATAACGAGAACAGATACAAAGTGAAAAGTGCAGTGTTCACAAAGTTGGAAGTTATCTCGGTACAACCCACTGATTTTAATCCCGTTCTTCCACACAATGATGGTTTGAGGTCGTTAAAAGTAATCCCCGATGGTAGTTTTTGAGTATTCGACTGTTGTCAGGCGAAACTTATACTCCAAAGCAGATTGAATTTGTCAACAAGATAATCTTTGACTTGGAGAGCATAGCGTATTTTGAAAGAGAAACTTTCTCAGCTCCTTCCAACAGTCGAACATCTAAAAACAGCCAATAAGAACTGCTTTGATGACTTAAAATACGAGGAACATGTGTACGGTAAATAGACTGATTCGACTTCCGACTAGAATATGCACAGCGACTTAACCACTCTGTAGTATTGTAATGGTAGATTATTTATGCTCCATATTGATTTGTGTAGCAAAATCGACCAAGATAACCATCGAGAAGACGTACAGTGCGGCAAATCGTGACTTTCTAATGCATAATTACATCAGACATGGTACAGAATTGACCACGTTCGAGTCCAATAAAGTTCACAACGAAGACTGCAGAGCAGGACACATCCTGCCAGATAAACAAGAGGATTGCTCGAATGGAATGAGGAACAGAAACAAAATAGGCCAAACGATTGAATTGGGAACGTGCGTGAAGTTCCAGCCATCGTGGCCATTAGAGAGTATATCTACAATTGTGAAAATATCAGAGATTTTCTCAATTGTACATAGACGTCGTAATTGGCGTGAACAGGATTATAGTAATACTAAATCCAGAAAGCAATAGGATATCAATGCAGAATATCTTTAAAAAATATGGTAAAATAATAGCAAATGGGCAACGCATGATTCAAGTACTCCACTTTTAGTAGAAAGAGTTTGGTACGTTAATATCATCATTTTCAACCGTACACGATCCACTACTGAATGAAAACTTCTTCAATCCTGTCTTGTCTTGGGCATTCTGCATCTGCATCTCGACTCCACACATCCTTCTCAGTTCATCAGCCCTTCGGTACTTTATTTCACATTCTGTGGATACTATTCAGGTATGTCTCACATCCATCCTTTCTTCTCGCTATATGTTCACACGTTCTGCTATATCTGATACTTTGGTCATACTTCTTACCCATGTACTCCTCTTACGATCACATCCATACATATTTCCATGCTTTATTTCACATCCTCTCGGATACCATTCAAGTATTTCTCGTGTCCATCTGTCATTCATTCTTCTCGCTATGTGTCCACGAACTTTTTCACACGTTCTCCTATATCTGCCACTTTGGTCATGCTTCTCACCCATGTATTACTCTTATGATCTCTTTTTGTTATACCTCCCATGCTTCTCTGTGTGCATTGGATCTTACGTAGCATTCTTGAATTTAGCATCCACGTTTCACATCCGTACGTCATAACTGGCTAAACGCCTTTTTTTAAGAAGCATATTGCTGTCGCACAACTAAAAAAGAGGGTCGTGGCTGTCAGAGATTTACGACTCTGGTTAGTTATAGTTATATGTTTATTCCAAGAAGCCAAAACGGT
The DNA here is from genome assembly GCA_022651745.1 of Parapsyche elsis. Lineage (NCBI taxonomy): Eukaryota > Metazoa > Arthropoda > Insecta > Trichoptera > Hydropsychidae > Parapsyche > Parapsyche elsis. Next base: position 262,342 of record JAGVSN010000019.1, read on the forward strand.
GATGAAGCGCATTGGTTCAGACTCAGTTAGTCTGAGCAGATCGATTCTAAATCTATCAAGACTAGGATAGAGTATAGTTTCATTATTCTTTACATCCAGTCATATTCACCGATTGCCCTATGCATAAATAATTCTCAACTCTCTCTACAATATGATTATTAAATCTACTTCCATACTTGCGTTGCTTAATTGTATTGGTCTATTTTGTAAATCTACAGAATCTCATGCAACTATAACTATATCCAATTCATCAATTCAGCCGTGCTGTCTATCCCCAGTTTTTATATATACTAGAGATGGTGGGGCATTGCCTTTTTGATGACCTTAACATCTTGTCACTCTATGTAAGCGAATCCGTATTGGCCATCAAAAAGGCAAGGCCCCGCCCATCTAACACATACAAAAACTAGAGACGGATGAGCATAAGTGGAAACTACAGACTAGAGAATACTCATTCTAAGAGTAGATCCTTTCTCTTCATTCGTGTGGCTAAAGCTGCCCTACACGTGCATCCACGGCTGCCCAAACCTGTTTGCGCACATAAGATTATTATTGCCTACATAGAATTTTCTTTGAATTCAGCTCCAGTGCACACAGAAAACCATGGAAAGATGTACGCTCGGTATTACAAGAAGAGATTGTAAGAGGAATACATGAGTGAGAAGCGTGACTAAAGTGGCAGATGTAGCAGAACGTGTGAAATCATTGGGAGTGGACATATAGCTAGAAATAGTTGAATGGTATCAGAGATGATGTGAAATAAAACAAGGAAGACCGAAGGGCTGATGAATTAAGAAGACTGTGCAGAGTCAAGTGGATGCAGATTTCCCACGACAAGACAAGATTGGAAAAGTCTTCATTTAGTAGTGGATGGTGAACGGTTGGAAGCATGGCGGGTGGAAGCGAGAAATACTGAAATGGCATCCGAGAGGATGTGAAAGATGTATGCTCAGTATAACAAGAAAAGATCGTAAGAAGAATACACGGGTAAGAAGTATGACAAAAGTGGCGGATATAGCAGACATAGCGAGAAATACTGGAATGGTATCCAAGAGGATGTGAAAGAAGGCGGGGTAGACCGAGCGAATGATGAGGTAATGAATCGAGAAGAATCTGCGGAGTCGAATGGATGCAGATCGCTCAAGACAGACCGGGATGGAAGAGGATTGGAGAGGACTTCATCCAGCAGTGGATGGCCGACATTGAATTTTATGAACCACACGCTCCATTTTAGATCAAGTATGCGCGTCCGAGTATTCCCCTCGAAAAAAATCACTCACTGAAGAAGGGACTACTTTCGACGACGAGCTCTTGCGCAAACCGTCCAACTCACCAGCTCCACGCACGGAATGGCGATCGCTCACTGCACGCCAGTGTAAACGCACCTTTAGTCTGTCTGGTCGTACTCGAACGCAACGTTGTATGCGCAAGTGCAAAACCGGGGCGCCGCACGTCTCTTACGTACTATAAAAACGTGGTGCGTACGAAAACTTCAATCGAGCGATAGGAATGTGAACCGGGACACGAACGTCGAACATTCTAACCGGTGTGAACGAACCTTTACACCACAATCAATCCTAGAATACGCGCGTATACGTATACTGTCGGTTGGGTGTGTTGGATTTGTATGGCGCATGGAGACATGAGGCCAGGTCGAGTTTCGGATCGATCGCAGACCATCAAGCCACACTTGCTGTATAATGGCGGTTGAGATGTGATCAGGTGTAGTCTTCTGCGGATCCTGTGGATGATCAGGTACTCACCTTGGCGACAGGAGCGGCAGACGTAAGCGTACAAGTGAACTCGACGAAGTGTCGACAGACAGTGGCAGCTATGGCAGACAGGGGTTAGCGCCAACTGCCGCTCAAATAGACAATTGGGCGAGCGTGGCAACACTGCACTCACACACGTGGGGCTCACGTACGACAGGTGTTATGGCGCGCGTATATGCAATATAATCGTGTATTTGGCGTGTCATCGGTAGCGATTGTGACGCCATTGCGCGTTATCACCGCAAGTTCGGAACGCGCGTCTCTACGGTGATGGCAGCGTGAAAAATTCCACGCACGTACCTATTGACAGGTCGAGCTCGACGTGGCTTATTCGCAATTGCTAAACGCTACAGGCACCGACTCTCCGTGTCCTCGACGATAATAAATTATCTGGTTTTTAATTATCTCTTGATGATTTATTCCGCCGTAATAAATTAATAATACCCCGTTGATAATAATTTGCGCTGGCGCAGCGTCGAGCTTATCACCGTAACTTTGGTTTGCGACTGCAAATTATTATCGGGGGTATAATTAATTTTATTTATTTATTACCGAAAAATATATCATCAAGAGATAATTAAAAACTAGATAATTTATGGTTCTTGTCGTTTATACCCCCGCCGGAAGTAGGGGTACCAACAAAAGTGCTTCCCACCGTTTGACAATCGCCTCCCTGAAAGTGTATTGGAGAAGCGTGTATATGTGCATTGTTGACATATTGAAACGTTAGTCAAGTGTGAAATTGGCCAATAATTGAACTACGTTAATTCATCAATGATTTACTTCTAGAGCAGGGCAGATAGTCTTATAACCTTCCAAGTGTTCCCTGCTATGGTATACCTTGACAATGACGAGCTCGGCGCTCCCATATACGAACGATGACAGCCGACAGCCGATACGATTATACTTAAAATCATTTGAGTTTAGGACTACTAGTTTGAATCCAATGAACAACCGAGTGAAGAATGAACCTTCGCAGCAAACTGTAACTTTACTATAGGCCAGTGAGTACATCTTCGATTGCGACGAGACATTCGTTTGGGTATTAGAGATTTTTAAGAGAGACTCGGTTCAAAGTAGGCCGGTGTCCACCAGGATCGATAACATAGATATAGGTGGTATAGGTTGTAGTGGTATGACATGCGGTATAGGCGATTCCATTACATTACAGAGTACTGTGTCCGTGAGTGCGTTTTGATTGGTGGACGTTGTGACGTGTTCCTCGAGTCTGGATCCTGCGTAGAGATGTGCTACGATGAGTACGGTTGTCTTGAACAGTGTGAGAACGGTCGTCGTGGGCAGCGTGAGTTCGACTGACGAGCGTTTATTTCGTCTGGTGCGGACTCGTGTGCAAGGGGGACGTTCATCTCCGAGGTAGCCCGTTGAGGGCCCATAGGGTTGAGAGCTGGAGTCCCGTAGTGGTTGTCTTTAGTGGAGATAGTCCAGGAACAGTGATTGACTGGGAACGATGGTGGCGTATTTAAACCGCTCAAGTGCGCATTTGTGATTAGACGTGCCGACTGGAAAGGGAAGAACTCGTGGGATATTTTATGAGGTCATGCGAAGTTCTTTCACCTTACTTTGAGTGTCTGTGATGCAAGAGGTCAAATTTAATGAGTTCACTTTTAAGTGTCCTTTGTCCCTGTCGGGTTGCACGTGTTAATCCGTGTGCTCGTTATGTAAAGCGTAGCGACATCTTTGTTCCCAAAGCGATAATGAATTTTTCGGTTCGCGACACGTGCTGTTTTTATGTGTTTGCCCCCAGATTCAATTTAGGGAATTTTTAATGGGTTCACTTTTAAGTGTCCTTTGTCCCTGTTGGGTTGCACGTGTTATTCCGGTTGCTCGTTACGTAAAGCGTAACGACGTCTTTGTTCCCAAAGCGATAATGAATTTTTCGGTTCGCGAACACGTGATGTTTTTATGTGTTTGCCCCAGATTTGTTTTCGGGAATTTTTACGAGTTTGCAACACGTGGATAGTACAGACACGTGTATCGATTACACGTGCGTCGGGATTCCTACATGCGTTTCAAAATTCCAACAGTCGGATATAATATCCTCACAGGAATCGCTGTGAGGATATTTTTTCCGTTGTTGATTTGGATTTTTTTTCAATGGGAAAACTCATTGCGGTTTTTAGCTAACGCAAGCGGGGAGGTTTTAAGGCGATAGACTAACGATCGCACCGGTGCGGTGTGTACAAATCAACGCGGGGCGGCCGTCTTTGTATACAAATGATGCGGTATAAAGAGAGCGACTTTCATTGCGTTCTATGGGAATCCCATACGCGTATATAAAACTTGCGTCATACACTAATGTGGAGCAAACGCATCTTTCACAACGCGACCTCATCCGGAAAGAACAGTTTCGAGAAACTGTGAACTCAACAAAGGTGACCTCTTCCAGTACGAACGCATCGAGTGCGCACATGCGGAGCTAGTGTATGACCGGTGTTATGGCGCGCGCATGCTAACTGCATTCGTCTATTTTGGTGTCAGTCAGTAACGATTATGCCGTTACTGGTTCCACGACAAAATGTTCACGGACTAAACGTTCAACGACAGAAGGTTGCCGACAAAACGTTCACGGAAAAATCGTTCACAGACAAATGGTTCCCGACAAAACATTCACGATAAAATGTTCACAGACATTTATTTGTGAACATTTTATCTATGAACGATTTGTCCGTGAACTATTTGTTCGTGAACGATTTATCGTGAACGATTCATCGTGAACAATTTGTCTGTGAACATTTTATCCGTGAACATTTAATCCGTGAACGATTCGTCTGTGAATGTTTTATCGTGAACCTTTTGTCTGTGAACATTTCGTCCTCAACGTTATGTCGTGTACATTTCATCGTGGACGATTTGTCTGTGAACATTTTATCGTGAATGTTTTGTCGGGAACCATTTGTCTGTGAACGATTTATCCGTGAACGTTTTGTCGGCAACCTTTTGTCGTTGAACGTTTAGTCCGTGAACGTTTTTTCGTGACACCGCCGTTACTGCGCGTTATCACCGCAGATTCGGAGAGCGCGTTTCTTCGGTGATGCCAGCGTGAAAAATTCCGCACACGTACCTATTGACAGGTCGAGTTTTAAGGCATGCGTTTTAAAATCCCAAAAGTCGGCCGATTCCTTCGGGAATATTTTTCCTGTTAATGATTTGGATTTTATTTCAATGGGGAAATTCATTGAGGTTTTTAGCTAACGCAAATGGGGAGGTATTAAGGCAATAATTGACTGCCGATCATACCGGTGTGTACAAACCAACGCGGGACGGCCGTCTTTGTATACAAATGATGCGATATAAAGTGAGCGACTTTCATTGCGTTCTGTGGGATCCCATAAGCGTATATTAAACATGCGTCATATACTAATGTACAGCAACCACGTCTTTCACAACGCGACCTCCTCTGGAACGAATAGTTTCGAGAAACTGTAAACTCAACAAAAGTGACCTCCAGAACAAACGCACCAAGTGCGTAACGAAAAGTTTAAGGCGACGTAACTGAATTACGGTGCGTTTTTAGTACGGTGCCGTAAAAACGGAGCGTGTAGGGAAAAAAATCACACCGTTTTCGCGTTAGACAACGATTTCGGCGTTAGCGATGAAATATCTCATTTTTAAGCGTGAGCGCTGGTATAGTTCGCGCCTACTGAGCTTGTACGGCACACGCCAACAGCTGTACGGCGCACGCGTAGCCTTGAGCTATAAGGTGCATTCGTACATAACGTGTAGGGGCGAGCCTCAAAAAAACTGCGCCGTAGGCAAAATCGCTACGTTTTCAAACGCATCGTAATTCAGTTACGTGTAGGGCCCGCCTAAGAGATTCCTTCCCCCGTTAGCGCCTCGAATGTTAAACGCGCGCTTAGTCGCCGTGTCGTCAAAATGTTAGCGTTTAGACGGAGCGGACCTCACCGGGCAACTCAGTCTCCGCAACTATGGACGACTACCGACGACTACATGCCGTCACGGCCACTCTGGGAGACTCGCGATTTTCACGACCCGAAAGGACGTTTATATAGGCATGGAAATCCAAAACCGACTTCAAATATGGGTTTCTTAGACAATTTTGTACAGGTAACACGAAAAAAAAGGTTTTTTTTTCAAAAAAACGAAAAACGAAAAAAAAAGAGACGAATTTTTCATACTACGAGATAAACACTACACACAGATAGTGATTTCCGACGAAAGTTTCAGTCCAGATCCTTATTTATCTTCTTATTTTCAAAGATTCGTCAAATCTTGAAATTAACAAAAAAGACTGATACAAACATCTCCATAAAGTGTATAGCTCTGTAAGAGGCCAAAACCGACGACAATACAATATGATTATTAGGCAATTTTATATAAGAAACACGAAAAAAAAAAATTTTTTTTTAAAGATTTGTCTATTTTGAAAGTGACGTAAATAAATCATACAGAGGTGATGCACTCGCCGTTGTCTCGCTCGCACTCTATTTGCGCGAGAGAGAGACGTTCCAGTCCCCTTGCACTCTTCAAGATTCAGTCGCATGCATGTAAGCAACGGATATTACGTCATACAATGAACAGCTGGATTCGGACAAAAGAAAAAAAAAAAAAAAAAAAAGAACGAAAGAACGAATTTTTAATAACTTTTTTTTCGAGTTTCATTTATACATAGAATTGTCTAAGAAACCGATTCTGCGGGTCAGTTTTGAATTTCCATAATAATTAAAGATAATCAACATCGCAATGTGAGCAACTAAGTCGGCGGAGCAAATTGCTCAATGCAATTCGCCGCAGACTAGTTGCCCGGTGAGGCTCGGGCCTAATAGGACCAATACCTACTGCTGCAGCTATGAACGAACATGAACGCCACCTCATCGCCATATCACAGAAAGGTACTACAACTGATGTCACGCCATATAAACATAATTGTACCAAACCTGTACCACCTGTACATAATACATATGTACATAGTGGCCAAATAGATTACCATTTAATAGTTAACACTTAAGAAAAATATTGAGCAGATTATTTATTGTCAATTCAAGCAACCTTGGTTTTAATGTGCTTGAGGTGCAATCCTCTTATGTGGGACAGGAACTAGAGTAAAAATAGTAATAAAAAGTCCTAAAATCCTTTTGAACACCATAAGCAGTAAAATTTTACCCCGAAAATAACTGAAAACGGCTGTACATTACATGTATAAAACGAAAGATTAATAAAACATTATTTTTTTTTTTCATAATCGTTTACATAAATTGAGACATTCAATAACAATGTATAAAATTATAAACATGCTAGTAGTAGATAGTTTTAGCACACACGTACATACACATACATCAAGAGTAAAAAATGCATCAATAAGTAAGTATACAATAATACGATATAAACTTTTTTTATTACATATTTATATGCGTTCAATAAAAATAAGTTTGTCAATGTAACAAATGATCAAACATTGTAGCGCACATTTATTGGAAGAATATCCCTTAAATCTTTAAAAATAAAACAATAATACAACAAAAATAATTGACATGTATAGTTATAATTAAGATAATAAAGCTTCATTGTTCCGGAGATTCAGATAGTTGTAAGAATGGAAAAGTTCCACTGCCACTCCATATGGAATATGCACGAGTCGCACCCTGAAAAATTACAAATACATTAAATTAAATGGAAAAGCTCGAAAATATTTGTTTTTAAATTATTTTACACAGTCAAAGGTCACGCGGTCTTATTTCACATTACTATATCTACAATATATATTGAAACGGACCACTTGCAAAATGTTGAAACAGACCACTTGCAAAATTTAAAGGAATTTTCCATTCGAACATTCTGATTGTGAACGTCAATATATATGTGTATTATTAAAATGCATGATCGACAGATTCAAATTCGCTAACATACACTTAAGTACGTTAGCGAATATTCTATACCAATATGATATGATTTCAGGTTTATATAATGTAGATATGTACATAAGAAATATAAAGGTATCCGAGCTGAGCTGATGGATTGAGAAGAATGTGTCGAGTCGAGTGGATGCAGATTGCTCAAGACAGACATGAATGGAAGAGGATTGGATTCAGCCATTCACCATCCAACAGTGGATGGTGAACGGTTGAAAATGATGATGATGATGATGACATAAATATACAATACTTTACCTCTGTTGTACATTGACGTTTATGAAATTGTTCCCCTGGAGTTGAATGTTTTTCAGATGATCCTAAAATTGATAAATAATTTATAATTTTAGGTTTACAAGTTGAAAAAATTAGAAACAATTACTAGCGGATGATCAGATTAAACTGTAATATGATGTTTTATGTAATATGATTGTATAATCAATTAAATCAAAACCTTTGTGTGATGTACGATAAGATAGAAGAAGTATAGCAGTGTCTAAAGAATCTTGTTCTTCAATCCAAATTTTATCTTTAGAATTGTATTTGCTATTATCATTCCAACATCCTAAAAAGCACGAACATAATTACTATTTCAAATAATAGGCAAAAATAAGATGATATTAAATTTTAAAATACCCGAACTGTTTGAAAGTGGTGGCTGGCCTCCATCCCAGGGAACCGACCATCTTCGAATGTTTGCAGAATCATCGGGACGCTCACTTGCCTGCAGAAATATATACATAAAGATGTAAAATATAATACATACTTAAATTTTGATAAAATGAAATAACACTATTATCATTATGTGTGAATTTAATAATATAAACAATGACCAAAGTCGCAGATATAGCAGAACGTGTGAAAAAGTTGAAGTGGCAATGGGCTGGACACGTTGCGAGATGAATGGAATGGTATCCCGGAGGATGCGAAAGAAAACAAGGTAGACCGAGTGAACGATGGGTTGATGAATTGAGAAGAATATGTGGTCAAGTGAATGCAGATTGTTCAAGACCGACAGGAATGGAAGAGGATTGGAGACGGCTTCATCCAGCAGTGGATAGTGAACAGCTGAAAATGATAATGATGATGATATATGTATATACTCCGTGAGCAGCAGCTTCCGACCAACGACGAAGTTGTGCAGATTGTGCTTGTCGGTGCAACCCCGATATGGAAGGTATATTTAGACTGTGTTGTAAATTATTTGGTGGCGTGTTTTTAGATAAAAACTTAGTCTGAGTGTTTGCTCGCGTTGTATCCGAATATCTCGAATTCCTGTAACATTATTACAAAAATATATACTTATTGCAAGTATGTATAATAATACTTTTAAGTTGTGTGGCACTTACCTGATATCTAAAAATTTTCCAATGGGACTTTGCGAAGATTCGGAATTGAACGAGGTATTCGGTACATTAACCGTGCGTCCGTTGAGCAATTGGGTGAACCTCGAATCTGGATATATCGAAAAATTCTGTTGCAGCGAATTAAAAGATGGATTTCTTTGGTCGAATTGTAGCGGATCTTTTCCGGTCAGACCGCTCAAATCTCTTTGGTTGCAGCTGTAATTTTCAGGACATTGATTTTGAGAAAACAGACATATACTATTATCTCTAGAATCGCTGATGGTCCTCTCCAGGTTGATTTTCGAACTGTTCAGCGACGATTGCAACGAATCGCTCTGCAGCGGGTACAAACAGGGTACAGAATTTTGCAAAGACGTACTATCGCCGTGACACGACGCTAGCATATTCATATTTTGCAATCGAGAAAATACACCGGGGTTGTCGCCATCGTGCAAATCGCTCAAATGCTTATTGTATCCACTGTCGGCAAACATCGACAGTTTCTCATAGCTCGTCATACAAAATCGATACTGTAGATTTATAACCGATAATATATTTTCGACGACCTTTTGCTGCAATGTTAAAATGTTAATATTAAACAAAGCTCAAATTAATCAAATTTGAAGCATACTAGAAACATAAAAATAATAACTTGATAGGGTTGATCTTGATGATAGTCTTGATGATTAGGACCGAACGATTTTAAGGCGGGCAGTGTTTGAGTGTGCACCGAGACGGTTGCTTCCAATAAGGCGTGGGTAATTGATTCCCAATCTTTGACACCGGGAGATTCCACATTGTACAAATCGTTGCCTAATTTTGAAGATAGTCTGCGAAGACTTGCTGCCACTCGTGCACCAGCAGCGCATAGTCCATTCAACATCTAGAAAACAATGTATTAGAGGTAATGTACCACACTGTTATCACAACAAGTGTTTGCTTGTTAGGAACACAATACGATTAAACATGTACGACAAAACAATCAAAAGTCTAGCAAACTTAAATTAGCATTGGTCAGACGTGCCAAGAATGAGATCATTACTATAAATAGTAGTTGCCTGACCGGCTGTGTGGGTAGCCGCAGAACGCGAACATTTTTGAACTACCAGGAGTATATAGTGTATGTGCTTCAGGTAGGCTTACCATATTATTTTTCTTTAAACCGGGACTTTTTTTTTATGGTTTATCATCATCGTCATTTTCAGACGTTCACTAACCACTACTGGATGAAGGCCTCTCCAATCCTCTTCCATTCCTGTCTATCTTGAGCAATCTGCATCCAGTTGACTCCACACATTCTTATCAATTCATCAGCTCATCGTCCACTCGGTCTACCTTGCTTTCTTGCACATCCTCTCGGATACCATTCCAGTATTTCTTGCGTCCATCTGCCATCCATTCTTCTCGCTGTGTGTCCACTTGAACTTTTTCACACGTTCCGCTATATCTGCCACTTTGGTCATGCTTCCTATCCATGTATTCCTCTTATGATCTCTTCTTGTTATACCATTTTGGTTTATTTTGTACAATTTTTTAAATTATTTCATTGTTTGAGCAAAAATGCACCACAGGCAATATATTTTCTTACATGAGAAATTTTGCATCAAAATTATTTTGAATTCTATGAGAAAACCACTAGATTTTGTACAAAACTTGAAAAAAATGCATTTTTTTTCGAAAACCACATATCATTTGACAATAATGGCAAACCGGGACGTTTGATAAGTATATACATAAATGGTAACCACCCAATAACACTTTCAACGGTCGGTTACTAGTGTATACACGCAAGGCTTAGGATTGTATTTTCTGTGAATGTAGCTAAACGATTTACTTATCTTATGGATACTTAACGATTCAACCGAATAGGTGAGTATCCACTTCACTTTCCATCGGACCGTCAACCAATCAATCCCGCCATTGCAATCTGTTTCCTGTTTATAAAGATTAACTCATTTTACGCATTAAGTATTTGGTACAACGATGGCACGTCTGAACAACACTGCACCGGCATGAATCATTCAATTGAATGCATAAATATAATTCGCTCGCATAATCTAACTCTAAGGCCGCTTGCAAACTTGTAACTACATATTTGCATAGGTTGGTTTAACAACCCATACAAATTTACGTGGGTAAGTATTATAATGAGGTGTTTAGTACAAAAAGGGACGAATTCGCCATGCGTCTAAAAAGTTCGTTTTTTCTTCAATTGATGACATATTTAGGACGCTGTAATGGCACAAAACTCAGTAGATTAACACAATTAAGCAAGGCAAGTATGAAAGTAGGTTTAAGAATTAATTTTAATAAAACTAAAATTATGTTCAATGAATTTCGCACGCAAAACGTAGTCACAGTAGATAACCATATTGTAGAGATAGTTGGTGGTTATTTATACCTAGGACAATTGGTGAATACGACTGGATGTAAACAAGAAGGAATGAAACTAGGATGGAGCGCTTTTGCAAGAATGAACATAGTTTTTTAATTCAACATTCCGCTATGCTTAAAAAATAAGGCGTTCGACCAGTGCGTACTGCCAGTTATGACGTATGGATGTGAAAAATGGATGCTGAATTCAAGAATGTTAGGTAAGATTCACAGAGAAGCATGCAAAGATGTATGACCAAAGTGGTAGATATAGCAGAACGTGTGGACATATAGCAAGAAGAATGGATGGCAAATGAACGTGAGAAATATTTTAATGGTATCCGAGAGGATGTGAAAGAAAGCAAGGTAGCATGGAAAGATGTATGCTCGGTATAAAAGGAAGAGATCTTATGAGGAATACATGGGTAAAACGTATGACCAAAGTGGCAGATATAGCCGCAACGTGTGAAAAGGTTTAAGTAGACACACAGCGAGAAGAATGGATGACAGATGTGAACGAAAGCAAGGTAGACCGAGTGGACGATGGGCTGATGAATTGAGAAGAATGTGTGGAGTCAATTGGATACAGATTGCTCAAGACAGACAGGAATGGAAGAGGATTGGAGACGGCTTCATCTAGCAGTAGATGATGAACGGCTGAAAATGATAGAGAAGATCTTCCTCTATTACTTATGACCTGCTTCTGTGAGCTTGGCCTACCATCGTCTTATTTAATTTTGATCTTATCTACAACGCGCGATATAGCGCGATAGCGGCTTTTTTACAAAAAGGTCAAACGCGCCATACATTCGTTTTAGTTACGAATCGTCTACTACTACCTTTTCGTACGTTATAACAATGTTTAGAATGCTAAACTTAAAACACCTAATGAAAATATTCTTTGGTCGATATTTTCTTACTGAACATCTCATGTCGCTTTTGTTGTGTAAGTTCACACTTGCGATAAAAAGTCGATATGTAGGAAAGGCTTGCATAGGCTCCTAAACAAGACTTGTTATTGTGCGATTTTGTCGCAGTGTAAAACTACGTTCACGGTTGTAACATTTGGGATAGATATGATGTATGTATGAGATAATAGAATAGTATGAGTTAAGCGCCTTCGCATATAGATTTGAAAAAAAATTGCGCGAAATTCACAATGCGATATTGCATGTTTGATACCTGTAAGTAATGCAACCAGGAATTTGTGCAATCATTGTCAACTAAAACTGGTACGTCAGAATAGATGGAGGAGAACGATTCGTCCGGATCCATGGAGCTGAGGCGACTTTTATTATCGCTCATCGTTTTTATCTAATATATGAAACTGACGTATAGAAGATGCCGATTAGCTGTCAAACTTAAACGTCAGATTCGCTTCTCGACCAGCCGGCTATAAGTGTATGAGAAATATTCGCCAGTGTTGTTTATATTTAATTCCTGGTATAATCAGATGATAATGCCGGGCTAAAGCGTACTTTTGACCAAATTATCAAAAATTATGAAATTTTATATAAATACTAGTCATTGCCCGTTGACAGTGTCATCGGGTGGTTATCATTTATGTATATATCATCATCATTTTCAGCCGTTCACTATCCACTGCTGGATCCATCCTCTTCCATTCCTGTCCGTCTTGAGCAATCTGCATCCAGTTGACTCCATACATTCTTGGCAAAAATTTTCTTCATATGAACGCATCATGTTTTTCGTGTATATTTTACAGAAAATTCCAAATACCTATAATTCTAAATTCTAAATACCGCTAATACCTATATAATTGCTTGATTTTTAATGGATTTTATTATGATAGAGACCGATTCAAAGACATTGGATATGATCAAGCTTGAACATTGAACTTCACATTACCGCATACATATTGCTTTCGAACTTTTATAACATTTCATTATCATCATCATTTTCAGTCGTTCACCATCCACTGCTGGACGAAGGCCTCTCCAATCCTCTTCCATTCCTGTCCGTCTTGAGCAATCTGCATGTGGATGCAGATTTCTCACATTCTTCTCAATTCATCAGCCCATCGTTTACTTGATCTACCTTGCTTTCTTTCACATCCTCTCGCATAACATTCCAGTGTTTCTCGCGTCCATCTGCCATCCATTCTTCTCGCTATGTGTCCACTTCAACTTTTTCACACGTTCCGCCATATCAGCCATTTTGATCATAATCTTGTACACTATTTTTTTATATTATACTTTATTTACGGAACTCACGTGGGTTACTTGAAATTATCAAATGGGTCACTTGGTGACCCGCGGGTCATAGGTTGCCGACGCCTGCTCTAGTGTAATAGGATAAACGGTTTTTGAGTTGTTCGCCATTCTACACACAGGTACACAGATTTACAGACACAAAGACACACAGTCATACAGACATTTTCCAGAAATCATGAAAACGTGATCAGGAAATGATACCTGATACAAATCAGTCAAAATCTCAAAATGGAATTTTCGTACGATCACAATACTTTATCCGATTGGGATAAAGTAAAAATTAGTGAAAAAGGCGCCCCGCTTGCTTATTGGAAATATCTAAACGAAAATGCACACAGCCGCGGTGCGAGGGAGACCGCATATACGTAAGACCATCGGAGAAGGGGGAGAAGCGCTATCTGGCCATGTATGCGTGCGGTCGCGTGTAGCGATCAACGGAATCCTGCGGCGAGGTCCTGCGGTCGCTACGTCACTGGCAATGTGAAATAAGAGCGTGTGACATTTGGCTGTAAAATAGATCATTACATAAAATATTTTCGAGCTTTTTTATTTAATTTAATGTGTTTGTTACTTTTCAGGGTGCGACTTGTGCATATTCCATATGGAGTGGCAGTGGAACTTTTTCATTCTTACAATTATCTGAATCTGATAGCAAACCTATAAAAAAATGCGTTATTTTATAATACGATCTAACCAGGAAAAAAATGCAGCAAGTGCATAAAATAAAAAGCACACGAAAAGCGAATTCATCAAATATTACCTTTTTCATCATACACACGTAAACGTGAGGTGAATAAACTTCGTGAACCGATAAAACTCACACGCAAGATTCCCCCTCCCGTTAGCGCACGTAAATGCAAGCTCGCATTTTCATCATATAAATAATGATGACCATTCCGGGTCGTAAGTTCTCTCACACCATCTGAACCATCTCTATCGGTGACCAGCACCATCGTCTGTTGCTACAAAACAGCCCTTGACGAACAATAAGCACCAACCCAGTCGCCAGTTGTAACAAAAGCCTTCGATAAACAATGAGCCACAAACTAATCACCTGCTGCCACATCAGTCCCCAAACACTGTGCATCAACACAATCGCCTGCTGCTGCTGCTGCAAAAACCACCTAAAAATGAGCAACATTACCTGCTGCTGCAACAGCCATCACCGAATGGTTCTCCCCCGCCTCTCGGACTATCTCTGCCATGGACCAAGACCATAACATGCTACTGCCACAGTCTTTGACTAATACGAACGCCAAACACCTCGAAAACGTTGAACACCGCCTCATCTATCCGAATCGATCATTCCGACACCGTCAATTCTCTTCAGTTCTCTCACACCATCTAAACCATCTCCATCGGTGACCAACACCATCGTCTGTTGTTACAAAACAGCCCTTGACGAACAATAAGCACCAACTCAGTCGCCAGTTGTAACAAAAGCCTTCGATAAACAATGAGCCACAAACTAGTCACCTGCTGCCACATCAGTCCCCAAACACTGTGCATCAACACAATCGCCTGTTGCTGCTGCAAAAACAATCGAAAAATGAGCAACATCATCTGCTGCTGCAACAGCCATCACCGAATGGTTCTCCCCCGCCTCTCGGACTATCTCTGCCATGGACCAACACTATACCATGCTGCTGCCACAGTCCTCGACTAATACGAACGCCAACCACCTCGATAACGTTGAACACCACCTCATCGCCGTGTCCCAGAGAAGTACCCTGAAACGCGCAACAGCTGAATAAGAGCAATATAAATATAGCACACACTACAGAAAATAAAAATAAAGCACATACTACAAAAAATTATCTACGACACTAGAAATATTAAAATTTTCACAGCTGAAGAACAGGAAAAAATTGTGTGTGCGCTTTTTTTCCACATCTGCTTTTTTCTGTGCCTGCTATTTTCGTGTGCGGTTTAATCACGCAACCATCGTAACTTCGTCTACGACACATAAACAACTGTGCCACTGATTGTACTTCAAAGTCGTCAAATAAATATCCTTTAACTACGACCACAAGTTTAATTAATTATTACTGCGACGGGTACTTCACCACGCCAACATCCGTTCCGCTATATTACTGACCACGACGTTCCGCTATACCTCTTCCATTCATGTCTGTCTTGGAGCAATCTGCATCCAGTTGACTCCATACATTCTTCTTAATTCATCAGCCCATCGTTCACTCGGTCTACCTTACTCTCTTTCACATCCTCTCGGATACCATTCCAGTATTTCATATGCATGTATGTAAATATATGTATGCATATGCATTATATAAATCTGAAATCATACCATATCGGTATAGAATATTCGCTAACCTACATAAGTGTACATTAGCGAATTTGAATCTGCCGATCATGCATTTTATATATATGTATATGTATATAATATATATTGACTTTCACAATCAGAATGTTCGATTGGAAAAATTCCTTTCAATTTTGTAAGTGGTCCGTTTCAACATTGCTCCAAGCAGTTGCATTGCAGTTCACCCAACACCGGTGATGGGAGGCCTCCTATAATTTGAAAATAATCTCAGTAGGTTCACGACTTTGCTAAATTGTTACGTAATCAATTACGTCAAACACGTCTATCGATATTCAATGGGCTTACACTAGTACATCATAATTGGCAGTACGCATTGGTGGTATGCCTTCTTTTTTAAGCATAGCGGAATTTTGGATTTAAAAACTATGTTCATTCTTCCAAAAGCACTCCATCCTAGTTTCATTCTTCGATTACTTACTATATAGAATATTAAAAATTAATTAATATTTTATTGGCTTTGTGACCCCATATTTTCTACAGCCCCCCCCTACCCCCTTCATCACAAACCATCATATAGTATCAGACCCCCCCATTAGGGTGTGACGTCATTTATGGACAACCCCTAAGAATTATTTAGGATTGGGTCGATAAATGAAATAAAATATATTTTAGAGTAAAGGAAACAAGATATATTTTGGGTATTCAGAGTAAAATTATAATGACTTACAATTGATCAAAAATTTTCAATAACAATAGATAAGTAAGTAGTAATATGTTGAATAATTTACATATACAAGGACAAACAATCGTGGGATTAACATTATCTATTTAAATCGATAGGTACATACATAATATGGAAGGTGTATGATTATAGGATACAATAATACATAAACACATATATATTGGAAACAATACGAGCAAAAAACATTGCAAAAATGATTTGAAAATCTCAGAAAATCGTATTAATTAAGTTGCATCCCTCAGTTAGCGTTAGCTTGTACGAGGGAGCAGCAGGAAACACGTCTCGGTGTGACATTATGTACGAACGAACGGGCTATTTATCTCGTAAATCTAAATTTTTTTATCCAATAAACTACAATTAATGCGGACTAGACAAATATTGCATGCCGGTGCAGATAAACACGCACAGACAGACAAACAATTCAATAAGACAACCCCCTCACTGTTCTCAAGATCATCGAGGTGTTTGCTATCTATAGTTCGTCGTATCATGGGTGGGATGGTTGAATAGGGAAAAAATTAAGAGAAATTTCAATACGGATAGAAACGGGCGCCGGCAGGATTTTTAAAACAGTACTAACCGATGCATTAATTGCACGATCAATTGATGCACTTCTAGGTCATAATATTTCAAACATTGAACTTCGCCTTTGAAAGAACTAGGTCTATAGCGTTGGATAAAATAATTAATCCAGTCATGGGAACTATTTTTCTAATGAGAGATAAGCATTGTTACATTTGTGCATCAATTTTTGAACGTTGCAAGTCAAATTAGATTAGATAAAGCACGACAGAGACCGTGTATCTTCATTGCATAATCGGTTGACGGAATTTGGTGCAAGTCCACCTTGTTATTTACTGTCGGCGCCCATACTAATAGACCAATCCAGTATGCCTACACAATAGACGAAGTATCATGACCACAGCCAGAGGAGTTGATGCTGAGATACAACTAGCTATTCCGCTTAATGCGAAACATATCTCGGCCAAGAGTATATTTCCCTCACGAGAAGCTATGCCCTTAAAATTCTCAGTGAAATTTAATTTAAATAATAATACACAAAAAAAGAAAGGTAAAATGGATATAATAAATAGTTACATATCGTGTCAGAATATTTTTTTTAATAATATTTATATTACGATGCGATCGAAAAAAAAGCACCATGTGACTTGAGATAGAGATCACAGCGATGAGATATTTAAATATTTAGGAGTTAGTTTGAGATTTGCTAAAAAAAAAACAAGTAGATTCATACAAATTGATACCATCGCTGAGGTATGCACCAATTGGGGCACTTAAGATGAAACCGTACAGGTCAAATAAATTAACTTATCCCCTAATTATAATCACTTACATAGTTAAATCATTAGCTACGATAAACAACATTCCCGGTGGAATTTTTTTTCAACACATACAGAATCCCGTTAATGTAAAACATTATATGTATTTTGTGTACTATCAGCCATTAAATTTACCGTAAATAACATTAAAAAAATTCCGATAGAGATGGATCGACCCCGTTTACAAACAGCTACTAAGAATAATTCGTCAGGAATGAATAGATAGCGGTGTCAGTATTGTTAGTAAGTTAAAACGGCAGCTAACAATTCAATAATTCGGCGATACCAGCGAAGTTTCAGTTACAGCGGGAGATATCGAGATAACTGGTTTATTCGGACAAGCATGAGATGACAAATTTAACATTTTTTACCTATGTATGTAGTTTTGGAATGTAAGTCTGTAGTTAATCATTTATGGTTATTTACGTTAAAGTTAATAGCAACAGTATCTATCTCAGATATATACTAGCTGATTAAATTTTACGGTAGCATTTTTTATACATTAGAAAGAATTAATTGTATTATAATAAGAAGAGTGAAAAGGACGAGAAAAAACGTTTTTTTTTATAAAGCATGAGAATAAGTTAAAAGTTATCATGAGACTCGTGCACTCACAGATTTGATTGTACGCGAGAATATTTTAAAATTTAGAACGGATCATTAATTTTATCATTCAAGTAATGACTAGACCCACATTCATTACAGTGTATATCAACGTATTGCAAGGGACGCACAGAGGACGGTCCAAAGGAAAGTGACTGGAAGTAATCTATATATACATATGTAAGTAGTATACCATTTATTTCCGGCCACTCCGGGAACGTCCACCATGGGACACACCGTAAAGTTTATACCAATTGATTAAAAATCTGTTTCAAACTGTGCCACGATTTGGACTGGTTAAAATATTATTCATTTACATATTGAAGATTATATCGCGATACCCTAACAATGCATGAACATGTTACGTGTCGAAATACATATACGAAATACGAAAAAGTAGGGTCTAGTTGCGACACAAAAATACAAAGTATGTGGTTATTCTTTCTATACGTGTAAATATATTATATTATGTATATCACATATGTATGTAGAAGAAAAGAATAGATGTCAACTCTTTTGTATTGTCTCAAGTTAACAGTTGTGTATGACAAATATATACATAAATATAATTTTGTAAACGTAATGTATACAGAGGCAATTAATTGTAAGTTTCAAACGAGTGTGACATGTTGATGTCATGCTCAAGCATTAAAGTGCTCATATCAACGAGGACATTATTAAAATGTTTCAACATCAAAATGAAAGAAATAAGAAAAAGTTCATTTTTGCAAAAATCTTATGATTACTTAATGAAATTGTGCAATTTGAAACGTGTACTTGTTTTTTTTTAAGTTTTTTTATTTAAATATAATTTAAGTGTAATTTTTCACGTAACATTTATACAGAAAAAACATTGTCAAACATTCAACATTCTGAAGAGTTATAACTGGAAGAAATTTATATATTTTCTTTAATACAATACCTATCCAAAGTACGTAATAGTTAATAGAAAAACGGCATGCAAGATTTTTGAAGTTACACTAATGTTAAACTTTAAAGATTAAATAAAACGTTTGCAATCGAATCAAATGCCGAATCGATTCCCTCATCTCCCCACAACACAATGGAGTGCTGTTAGAACAGATCTCAATCTGACCGAATTCAAACTTTTCAGCATCGACTTTGGAAAACATGCATAGAGTAAGCAGATATAGCACATCACGACATTATAACACTGAGATATATCAAGATATGTGACTTTATTAATTATAATAATAATCAAATCGATTTAACAATCGCCCGCCTCATGTTTGGAGATCGAGCGTCGTTTGATATATATTCGAACATTTATTCATTTAAAATTCGAAAAGTTGAAAGACATTTTTAATCAACTAAACACCAAATAAATTAAATATAACTTAACAAATCTAGAAAAAATGATAATCCATCTGAAATAAAAAAAATTGACTAATAAATGATCTTGAATAAATATTACGAACTTGGGCCGTTTATACACACATTTTCATGCCAGACATTGGAGATAAAATTTACAGAAAAATAAAGTTGAGTTAATAATATTATCCATTATCATACCTCAAAACGGTTTGTCTCCGATAATTGCCAACTATTAAACGTGTGTAAAAACGGAATATACACTTATAAATAAACAGTGTAATTAAAAACACATCACTGGGAGGAGGGTTAATAAAGCCAAAAGCAACACAAGCTGATGGGAATGGTAAAAAATTATTTTTACTAATAAATAAATTTCATTAACATCACAATAATAATCTTAATTGAAAATATACCATTGTTAAAAATATACATATATCCAAATGTAATTTCATGAAAATTTGTGCGAATCAATCAACTATATTTGTACCGAGCGATAAAAAAAATCAATATATACATACCTATTTTAATAAAGCGCATTTTAAAAACAAACTATAAATTGCTCTTATTTTTGGTTTAATTTAATAATCACTGAAGAATTGTTTTAAATTTATTGTAAATTAATGCACAGAACATATTTTATCGAAACGCACTTTACGCATTTAGACAAGTGTTAACTCAAAACAGTTAATTAAGCGTTGTTAAACAAAAAAGTAGAACACATTGATAAAAGTCTCTTAAAATAAAATTATACATAATAATATATAGAGAAGTGATTTCAGTGCAATCAGGAAAATTTGGACCTTCTAACTAAAAAAAAATACATAAATGTAATACATAACATTCATTGCAGTGTAGAAACTTTTAAATTAACATCCAATATTGATAATAAATAATCTATTAACTTCTATCGTTCAGTACTTTTGTGCTCCGTTGATTATAATTAGTATTATTTTAAGTGTGAAATTACAGTATATCTGTATATGTACATAAACGAAATATAACTCGTGGGCTGATTGTTCACAATTTGGAAGATTTGCGTGCACTGCGAATCACTACGGCGATTCTAAATGATATCACAAAACGTGTACAACAATTAAATACTCTGGAAGACACAGTTAAACGATATTGTTCAAATAATGAGCTTCAGCAGTACGGAAATGTTCAACCAGAAAACAGAGTTTTTTTTAATTTATTTTTTTTACTTTATCTATATATAAATACAATGTACATATTACAAGATAAAGTTTTATTTTTATTTATTTATGTGTACTCGCTCAGGCATTTTTTAAGTGTATTAAGAGTTTGATTAACTGCTTTGAGTGAAATGTATACGTATATTTTTAAAGAATGTATAACGCGCACACGCACACGCACACACACACACACACACACACAAACTGGTTCATAGTAAAAACATGAAATAAACTTATAAAACAGGCGTAAAACTACTATGAAGAGTGAAAGCAATTTTGAATGTCATTATGGGATTTTACAAAACTAATTTAGTTAATATTTTCTCAGGAATTACGGTATAATTCACAAAAAATTAAAGAGTAATAAAAATTGTCATTCGTAACTTTGCCTTTAAGTAAGTTGGCTGACTTTTCAAAATACACATTATAATGCTTCAAACTAAAGGTCAATAGTCGGGATCTTTTCAACTTTGATATGCCCGGATCAGATTAATGAGTGATAAAAGTATAAATAAATATTTAGCTAAAAAAATCAAATATACATATATAATGTAACAAGTTACACAAACAGATTATTATAATTATTATTCTTTAATTATGCATGTTAATTTATTATGCTTTTTTTAGCTGAATTCTGCCAAGATTGTACAATTTCTATAAATTTTAAATTTAGTCATACCATTGATATGCTTCGCTTATTGATTCACGTTTAATACACACGGGGTGTTATGAAGTTTTAAACTTACACGTTTGTTTGTTTAATGATTCACGAATTGGTTGGGAAGAATTAAAACATAATTAAATGTACACAAACAATCTCGGAAGTAATCTAGCTGAAGAAAATTTTCGGGTATTTTTTTTTACAAAAACTGTACCGTTGGATTGTGGAGGTTATCAGGGTGGTGATGGGGCGGGTGGGGATTTTTTTTTTGTTTTAGTTCATCTGGGATCACTGAGCTTGAGGATCACACTGCAACAAACGCACAATCGATGGATCACTCTTGGCCCCCTCGATGAATTCTTCAAGAGAGAGCTTCCCATCTTTATTTCGGTCCATCTGACGGAAGATTTTGTCCGTGCGTTTTTCCGGTGTAGATTCGTCTTCGGGCATTTTCATTACGGATCCCACCATTTTATATATAGCCTATAAAAGCGATTCGGTTCGTTAGTAAAAAATAAATAGTAATAGTAAATTATTGTTCGACTTTGTGTAATATACTAACAGTAACGATTTCGAGCATTTCTTGTCGAGAAATGTAGCCGTTTCCGTCAAGATCGTACATGGAAAAGGCCCATTTTAGCTTTTGCTCGAGTTTTCCTCGAGAGGTGACGCTAAGGGCACATAAAAATTCTCGAAAATCAATGGTACCGTCTCCATTTGCATCAAAGGTCCTAAATACATGTTCCGCAAACTATAAAAAAAAATTTGAAATTTAATACAACCATGTACCAATAGCGAGGAATGCCAAAATACTTTCAGTTTATGTACTATCATTATATGTACCTTGCTCGCGTCGCCATATGGGAAAAAATTCCCATATATTTTTTTGAACTCTTCAACGGACAAATGACCACTAGGACAATCTTTTAAGAAACCTTTATACCACTCTTGAATTTCAGCATCTGAAATACGGTAAGTAAATATTATAGCGACGACGTCTATACACAATACATTTCATTTGGCATTTGAAGCAATCAAATACCCAATGAAAAGGTTCAGTAAAATAAATCAAATGTCTTGAAAACCAGACGATTCCATTATACAAAAAAAAAAGTTTAGAAGGTTTAATTAATTATAGTGATAAATAATTCCATAATCCTTTTAGAAATTCTGGTTCAAGACATTAAATTGCACACAATTAGTTCAACATTAATGACGCTTTCGAGTAAAACAACGCTGCAAATTGAACAATAAAACGCGTGTAGAAAAAAATAAAATTTAATATTCGCACTGAAATCGCGCCTCAGTATTTGAAAAACATGTTTTGGTTTAAAAATTAACACTTTCTGAGTCGCAAGCTTACATATATGAATAACATTCGCGTGAAATACGTACATTTCTCAAAAAGTGTTAACAAAAATTAATTCTTACCAGAGAATTCTGTATTTTGTTTTAAATCTTCGAGCACTTCGGGTTTGAGTTTGCTGTTCTGCTTGCCCATGGTTGCGATGTAATAAATATTCTAACTATCGAAGCAGATGTCAGTCCCCTTTAGACGATGAAATTTAAGATGGTCAAATCCTTATTTCCTGTAAAATCAAATGACAAAGCAGTGATAGAACTTTAAAAATAAACCTTCATTAAAAATTTCCGTATAACTAGCTATTTTGGTATACTTACCATCGTACAGAATGTACAAAAAATACGAACACAATAATAATAAAATAGTAATAATGTAAAAATAAAAGTTGTGTGTATGGCATATAAAAGAGAACAGTGTGGTCATTGTAGACATTTATTTATGTATGAAACATCTATATATGAAGACTATCATTATGACGTTTGCTTGATTAAAACATACAATACATTTATCATTTTAATCGATCGAAGAAGAGTTTATTGAATTATTCAAGATCTGTGAGTTCAGGTTATATCAAGAGGAAAAGAACATACGATTATTAATCTATGTATGTATATATATAAATTTAAAATAAAATGTAAGAATTACAATATTTTATTAATTAAGTAGTGGGAGTCAAACTCCGCGTAATAATCCATTAAATATAATATTAAATATATGTTTATATAAAAGAATAAACGAAGAATTGCCGAATTAGCCTTCAAAGATCATTATTCAATCAAGAGATAAAATAGCCTTAACAGATACAATTAAATTAAGATATAATGGAAGCGTGAATAATAATAGTTTGAATGTAGAAGAATCTATCTTAAATTCATTTTTAAAGTACAATTATCACAATAACATTAACTATATCGTTGAATTCAAGGCAGATTTATTATTAAACGATGATGCATTTTGAAGGCTAATTGGCGTAAATTTTATCAATACTAATCTAATGAGTATCGGCTAATAAATATCATACTAGTTGATATATGGATGCTTTAAATAATAAAACTATAGCAGACATGTAATAATTTACATTTTTTCTTTTATATAAATTACATGACATAACGAAAGTGAGAAAGAAATATTCATCATGTTCACACTTTGTAAAGTAATGCACACAGTAGAAAAATATTGGATTGTTTAAACATCAATTAGTTGTTTCATAATTAGGTAGGTTAAACATTACATACATATACATAAGTATATATGCACAAATCAAATTTGCAGTTATTACATATGCAAAATAATATACATGTATTACTTAAAAATATTAAATGCATAAGGAATGCTTATAAATTTAATATCTAACGTAGCCTAAAACAAGATGTGCAATGGAAACATAATCAACAGTTGATTATTATAATAGGAATTAGATGGTATAATTGGTATACAGTATTATTAAAAAATAAAACAAAATACAAAAAGCAATTTGTAGCAGTTAGTGATAAATTACATAAATTATTACACAAATATAAATCACGAACAATCAATCGTATATATTACCGAAGGGATACACGTAGTAAATTCACCATCAGTGAAGATGATGTTAAAATTTCCAATAATCAGGGGTTTCGTTTATAAGTGTGAAGAATTTTTTTTTATTTCGTAGACTAAAAATAGAACGCATTCCAAAGAAAATCAATGTTGCAAATAAATTCAACTCACGCAATATCAACAAAGTGTGAAGTCGTGTATTGTCAGGTGTTTTAATTGTAAACTTCCAATATTTACAAGTGTGTTGTGTGTTGCACAAAACGAGAGCAAATTGTCGGAAACATTATTCATCCCGACAATTCAATCGCAATAGTCAAAATGTTTCAGTTATGTTGTGTTTTTGAGTTGGAAGTATACAAAAATAGCCAAATACATATCTACTAAAAGCGAATAAATACATAATAATTACTCTCGTATACACTAAGAACTAGTTGTCATCAATAGAGCCAAGCTTAAAAAATTCAAGATTAAATATTTTCTAAGAAAGTCATAGAAAATAGAAACTTTACCCCTGTATTCCGAATACAAGTAGAAGAATTTTAAATTTCTGAAAAATATTTTCATTTATGCAGATATGATAAACGATATATAGATATAGTATGTGTACGAAGAAGCACGATAAGAGATATGTTGTGGAGTATATAACGTTTGCGAACGTACATACATGTACGTTCAATATATGTATAGGTAGTATAGTTACTGGTCATAGCTTAACTAGGTTTCGTGAAAATATTGTAATTGTTGGTGAAGCTTTTTTACGAAGTAGTTTACAAAGGCTATAAATTGTAAAATTATGCGTGTTTTATGTGTATGTGTATATGTTTTGTGTATGTGTGTGTGTATGTTTATGTAGGTACATGTGTTAGTGTGATACTTCACAAATGATTTCAGTTAATTGTACATATATATGTGGGTATAAAACAGACATCTAAACTTACATTCCTATAATGAAATATTCCATATATGTATATTCAAATGTATAGTTTTTTTAAAACTTTTAAAGAATCGATTAAAAATATGATAAGTAAAATTGACACTTACAATGTAAAGATTATAAATAATGATATATTTAGGTATGACCAGGATAAATTGGGTTACAACTAGTCATACAGGAATTGACGTTTATACTGGTCTCTTTTAAAAAAGATACAAAATAAATGTAATCATATTTTTAATCAATACCACCTCAAATAAGTTAGGGCACGAATTTAGGCAAGTAAATAAAATACAGACGTTCACATCGAACAGTTTACAATATTCATAAGTTTCAAATGTAGACATTAATTAGTGATTGTGAATAACATCAAGTCTTTCAAAAAATCTACCATATATGTATGTATATTAAAAGGGGAAAAAAAAAACGACAACGAATATGACGGTAATTAGTCGCAAAGTATACTACTATCGAAGCTATAGTCTATGTGTAACTAGTGAAAATACATTTATATAATTATGTCGTGTAAGGGGGGGGAGACAAATTTGCGCGAGGAACCGTGCAGGATGTACGTAGTAGCTGGACCCGTTTCATTTACATATATTAAATTGAAGCCGGGTCACACTGCTTAAAAATACAAATATTATGATAATAATAACTAAAAACAATCACAGGCCAAATATAACATGTAGTCAGCTTTGATAACCGATGTGCGTCTACGGGAGTTTCAGTGTGATCGTTACATTTTCAAAATAAACAGTACTCCAAAAAATTGTGTAAAAACTTAAAAAAATACAAATTTCATTTTTCCTCTCATCGAGGTGAATAAATGTATAGTATATATGTAGATAGTAAAAAAATGGCATATTTTTAATATTGTTTTGACATACTTTTTTTTTTAAATATAGCCAAAAATAGTTGTTCACAAAAGCTTAAAACATTAAATGATGTTTAAACATTGAAATAATCATCAATAAATATAATAACAATGATACGGATGGGATGGGATGGGGTAAGCTTGACGAAAATCATTAAGGTGCGAGCATTTTAGAAAGCTCCTCATCTTGGAGACATCCTTTTAGGAATTCTTCTTGAGTTAGCTGCCCGTCATTGTTTTCGTCCATTTTTGCAAATATATTCTTCGCGCGCTCTTCTGCGGAATCCGCAGGTCGATTGCTTGAACAAGCGCCCAGCATGTCATAAATAGCCTAAAATATAAATCTAAATATTTATCTAAAAACAAAAATATTTTCTTCATTTATATTGATTTCAATAAATTGTTAAAATATTCAAAATCAAATTCATCAATTAAACCTTTCGGCACGACAGTGCTTTCCAAACTGTTTTCGTTCACTGCTGTTTGAATATATTGACCCAACACGACCAATCTTTTATAATCAGAGGGAGAGTGAGAAGGATGCGAAAGTCTTTCATTTTATGATTAAGTATCGCGAAAACGAAGCGACGATTTCCAATATCATTAACATTATACTGGTAATTGTTTTACACTATCTACCCATTTTATAAATATAAATTATATAAATTTTTAATATCGCAGAATATACTTATATGTACATACATATGTTGTGTACGTTTAATACAATAGAAAATTAGTAAATATACAGAAAACGGTTTTTGATACATTAACGTGAAATGAATCAAACTTAAATGACAGAGAGCAAAATTAAAGGGAATAGGGGAGGCAAACCAATCAATTTAGATAATTTACAACGATATTAATGAACAATTAACTATGCGTGTATGTGTAGCGAAATTTATATTCACATCTCAAGACAGTGTTCCAAGGATAATACTGAGGAAATACTTTTTAATACGAGGTAGTAGTTTTACAACAACGTTGTTGAATTATTCACAATTTTGTAAGTACAAAAAATAAAAAATGGATATAAACTTTTTAAAAATCACACACCACTAAAGCGTATTTAGATAAATTACCTGAACTATTTTGGTCATTTCTTGAATGTCAATAACACCGTTCCCATCGACGTCATACATTCTGAATGCCCATTTAAGTTTTTCTTCGGGTGTACCACTTGAAGTAACATCTATCGCTAGCAAGAACTCCTAAAACATTAGCAAGCTACAGAATGACGATGTCTGACAACTTAATCGACTTCAATTCATTTATGTATATTTTTTTCAAAGATACTTTCATCGACCGTCAATTCACCGACGAGAATTTTAACGAGAAATAAAATTTACACACAGATATTTTCGAATTTTGTTGACGAAAGTGTTTTTGTATGATTTCTGAAATGTCAATCGATGAAAGTACTGTTAACGAACACACAATCGATGAAGTTAGCGCAAAATGACAAATAATGGAATCGATTTCAACGATCTATTTACAAGTGCGATAACATTCTGCTTTTGCTTAGCACATCTTTGCAATGGTGAACAATAAAATAGTGCATTCACTTTTTCGTGTCTATGTAGTTTTTGAGCGTCAAATGTGCATGATAGCAAATTTGATTAGAGATTTCTCATTAAGCAAAAGAAATGTATCGAACTGTGGCAATCATCAAGATAGAAACGACAAAAACTTATAGTTACATAAATTATACTAGTCTTGCAGTCCCAGTTTACCGAATTTTTGATTTGCTATTAAATGTAATTTAATTGAACAACTTCACTCAGTATTTTTAAATTTTATTAGTTATTTTAAAATGTTTGCTGTATGCTCAAAGTTTATTGTATTGTTTAAATTGACACTGATTTAATTTAAATTCGTTCAATCCGGTAAATGAGCTCTTTATTAAAAAAAAGACGGCAGGACTAGTTGCGCCAAAATAATATACACATATGAAATTAACACACAAAACTTACCCAACGAATTTTAAAAAGCGTGTTTACACAACAAAAAAACTTTGGCAATGTTTATTTTTACTAATCCTACTGAAACGGCAATAGAATTGAGTCAGTGTAAACGCGCCTTAGCAATACTGTAATTGTTCGCTGAATATTCAAAACATATTAATCAAATTAGACAATTGGGCAATTTATGAAAAAAAATGTACACGCAAACAAAATGTGATAGTCGTTGATTTCAAACAGAAAAAAACTTTGAATATTGCTCACCGATTGCAATAATGACACACAAAAAAAAAAATTAAAAATAAATCCATGGTTTAGCTAAAAATATAATATGGCGAATAAAACCATACACTTTTAGCATAAGAAGTTTTAACTTCTCACACGATTGATAAATTAAAGGATTAAGCAGTTTAACTGTGCCTCTATCGACTTCAGCGAGTAATACATTGAAACACGTTATTCGTATTACATTATCACAATTAAATTCGACAAACTGGGAAGAGAATTAGAATAATTTGGTCAATAGCTATTAACAAATCAATCAGTCAGTCAAAAAAATCGCAAGCGCTTTACAGCCAACATCTTTAAGTGGCCGTCTCACCTTGAAATCGATGTATCCGTTTTTATCCATGTCAAATGTTCGGAAGACATGATCGCAAAACTCTTCAGCATTACCAGAAGGGAAAAACATTTTGTACATGTCGACAAATTTGGCAGGGGTTAACCTTCCGTTCGGACAATCTTGCTGTGAACACAAATAACACAATGTTTGCCTAAGAATTCTTACATGTACAATAAAATGAAAATATATATTCATATGAACGCATGCGTAGCCTACCTTGAACCCTTTGTACCACTCTTTAATGGTTGTTTCGTCGTATCGCGTGTGGGACTTGAGGAAGTCCATATCCTCTTTTGTGAGCTTATCCTTGCTACCGAAGCACCCCATGGCTGATGATTGACCTGACAGGGCAAAATATAGTAATATTATAAATAAACCATCAGTATTTTGCGGAACAGTCGGATATTTATGTGTCTATTTACAAAATAATACCACAGTGACTTTACAGTTTCCCAAATCGTCACCGTGGCCGAGCAAGTACATTATAAAAACACACAACGTAGACCAAAACAAAAAAAAAATATGTGGAAATATAGATCATCCATAAAATAATAAACTAAAATCTCGTATTTAAAAACACCTCAACCATCCTCCCATTAAATAAGTTAATGTGCACGGCAGCCTGGTTGAGTTATTTAATGGCTCTTACAACGGGAGACACGGCTAGCATCGGCATGGAAAACAAATTATGTTCTCTGAGGGACCTAAACTAACCCAAAACCCAATTCATCAAGAATTTGCGGATTATGCACTAGGGCTAAGCCAATCAATAATTTGTGAAAATGTTTTCCCAGATAAAGCTGTCGACGTGACTCCAGGGAATTAAACCCTAACGCCCCTAGCAAAAATGCACTAGGGTAGAGCCACGGATATCTCCTATACAGCCTTGCGTAAAGAGATCTGAGAAATCTTCTTTCTCTGCACCCTATCCAACTTTAAGCAGTGTGCTCTATGTACATATTACTGGGACTCCAAATAATTGACGAAAATTCCAGAATCCTCCGTACTAATGATTCATACAGAATCCTAAGGCACTCTGATATAAATGGCAAACGCTGAAAGGAGACGGTCGATCGGGTTGTTCAGTAACATTCAAATCTCGCCCGCAGCTACAGCAATACCCGAAGCCCCCAGAGGAATCGAATGAATATTTTGATTGTGTCTATAATCGAATCTTCATATTGCGAGTGCAATGTTCTACTCGCGTTGCTATTCCTTCCATCTAACGGCTCCATCGAAGTACGTGCACTCTAGACGTTTTCTTGTCCTATTGGAGAACGCGAACGGGGGAGGCTGGGGGTGAGTGGGTCTGGGGTGAGTCTCATTAGACAGGCGCGGGTCCAAGTAATTGGAAGGCTTTCCGGCTTGTCAGCTCGCGTTTCGTTGGAAAGCTTGAAAATACCCACCTAGGACTTGGGAACGTTGGGGCCAATTAGACGGTCCAGCACCCCAGACACCACCGATACACACCGAGCAGATGCGAGAGATAGACGCGCACGGCACGGGAAACGTTGTCGCTGACGAAACGGAAGAGCAAGGGAAATGAACCACAAAAGAGCTTCAAAGCGCTCTTGAGGTAAAAAGAATTTATTTAAAGGTGAATTTTAACAAGGCATATTCATTCCCTTGACTTTTTTGTTCCGCCGATCCAAAAGCAGAAGAAGAGTGTACTTGTGATGCCGACGCACGTCCTTGGAATATTCACAAAAAAAAATAGAGAGGAGGGAAATAAAGCAAGAGGAATTACATCTATGGCGGCGTAATGGGCGTGCATATTCATAAATTTATAATAAGTACAAGAAAAGAAATATTTGTTAGCTTTGTTTCCTTTGGGTTGTTTGGCGCTTTGTTATTGAAATACTCGGAATTCAATGTTGTGCGTGTCGCGGCACAATTATATTATCAGCCGTGCTGAAAATTTAAGAAGTTGTTAAAAATATTTCACCAATCTGATAACATTCCGCGGCCATGTTGCGCCACTTACGCCGAAATGTCAATTCTCATAAACGACTGTGTAAAAGATATACGCACATTTATTATACATACATATGTACATATGCAATTCGATAGAACATCTAATAAATAATTATAACTGAAAATATGCGCTAACTAACGAGGTAACGCGTTTAGCAGTCGAACCGTCGCCAATCTAACGACAGGTCTTTTACTTTCACCTAACTTTTTCGCATTCGCAAAATTCGATCCGAGTCATTCGTTCAATATTATTGAAAGCTTTCACGACTAGGCACACCCGCGTGCAAAATCAACCTTCCGTTTTATAGTCCGTTTCGATATTAAACTTAAAGTTTGAAGCAGTGTGGGCCATCGAGCGAACGCGATTGTATTTATGGGCATTGAGCATTTTCAGGCCCGTGATAAACTATGTATACGTACATATGTACATACATACATATACAGGACATCGTAAAATGTGCGAATATTATAGCGAAACCGCTAAACGAAATAGTATTTCTTTTATCACCCCCGCTATATATTATGCCGATAAATTTTTGATGAGACAAACTGATCATTTATGAAAATGACATAAAAATGAACGTTGGAAAATTACAGTGCTCTTTCGTTCGGGCTGCGACTAAATTTATCCAGCTAAAACGGGGATCGGCAAGTCACTTTGCATAACTACGACCGAATACATTGAATATATATGTACATATAAGAGTCTGTATAAAACCGGTCCATTTAGAAAATTAGCAATTTTATTCACTATATTTTGAATTAGTCAGTGTGGTTCATATCGCCAACAATGCAGTGAACTCTCTAAATGAGTCGATTGCTAATATTCTGATTTTCTTATGCATTACGGAATTAAATGACTCTTAAGAGATCGAGATATGTAGAATGCTCCACTCATTTTGCATGTTCACGTTTTAAAATGGTTTTTGACTTCAAAAAAGCACACCAACTTTGATCTAGGAGGTGTAATATGTACATATGTATACGCGAAGCTTTCGCGCAACAAACACACAGATCGAACACACCGCTGACAACAAACGAAACGAATTATCAACAGTTTCGTCGAACAATGCGATCACACACAAAGCACAATTCACCCGTTCGAAAAGATACCGTCTTATTAAGACGTTTTAGTGTTCGCGTCCAATTAAATCGGCAACGGATATTATATAGAGTCAACGTTGCGGAAGTGGCTTCGGGGCGTGTTCGAGTGTCCGTTATTGTCATTGGCGAAATATCGTTGCACGTAAATCCAGCGGAATGTCTTCATTCCACGCGAAATTGCAACCGAGAAATCGTTCGGGACGCACAGATGCCCCGCGAATCATCTAATCGCCATTGTGAGCGACGCATCGTGTAATTCAAGCGAGACGGGCGGTGTATGGGCACGTTAACCCGGTCCATGTATACCGTGTAGTATGTAAGTGTTCAGCGATGTGCTCACCGGTTGAATGGGCTTTGACGGGCCGCGCGGAATAATTGATAAGAGCGCACACGCAAATCGAGCGGGTTGTTCGCTGACAAATCGCTGTGAAGGGACAAGTATCCACCTCTGACCCCTTTTACATTTCCTCCAAGCAGTTGTAAGCAGCGTGGTTCTCAAAAATAATTAAAATTAAAAAGTTTGCCTTTCATTGTCGATTGAATCGAAATTTCGCAATCTTTTGTATAGAAAACAAAAAATAAAGCCCCAAGCTATATCAATTTTAACAAAAACGACAAGGCACTTTCGTTCCACAACAATAGAATAATAGTATAGGTACAGCCAAGCTCATATAATATAACAACTTTTAGCAGTGTAAAGGAGCGGATTATTATTATTATCCGCTCCGGATTGTGGGGCCCTTAATACTGTGTGTATTATAGATTTACCATGTATGTATGTGCATACAACCGAAGCTTGTACATATATTATATTGACACACGACTACAATAGCGGTGACTATAAGTTAAGGGGGGTGAAAATTAATTAAAATTTTAAATCGAGACAAAAGAAAATCAACGGGTGTTTATTACAGACATGTGAGTGAGCAAACAATAGCGTCAGCTATGTATGGCTCGTGTCTGAGACTCAATTTCGACAATTCTCTTTGTGTACACACGTACGTATACGAGCATTGTTAATTAGTACCCCTGGGAGTTTTCCGAGTAAAAGAACCGGCTATAAATAATCATAGTCTTTTCGCAATGGCAAAATAAATAGAGCCGTCGCCGTTTCGAGCTTCTCCCCATCAATTTGCGATTCGGTGTTGTGATTATGCAAATGATTTTGATGAACCGAATTACAAACACTGCGTAAGCGAATTAACAAAGTTCAATATAGTAAGTTTAGAAAGTGTTTGCATAATGAAGTGCGTCGGGGGGATGGGGGGGTGGATTGAATGTGGCAAAGCAACGGAAAAAGTGCTTAATGAAAAGTGGAAGTAATCCAAGAGAGAAAATCGTTTTCTTTGTTTGAATTTTCCGATCGGTGTAGCGTGCACGGAAAATGCAGTCGGCTTTGCACCCGATTAAAAATAAATCTCAAGGTTTACCCCCTGTATGGCGTGTTTACTACAAAAGACTTTTACGTGGGGTAATGTCTAAAAAAAAAAAAATAGCACAAAGACCGGATGCATTGTAATTAAGGGCATCAACCTCGTTAGTAGGGGGTGAGGGAGGGAGGAAGTTACTTGATTTACCAATGTTTGAACGTCGAAGTTTGCAATATGCTGCAGTTTACGTCATGCAAATATACAGGACGTCTCAAACAAGTCGCACCCAATTTCAGAATGAGAAATTTTGATCGAATAAAGGTGTATTCATTGTATTTGAGCTGCGAAAAAAAAAATCATATCGCAATAACGTGGAATTAATTTCACTCGAAAGAAAACATAAGGAATATTCATTTTTATAACTATGTACAATAAATCACTTGTAATACAGGTAATTTATGAAGCAAGTATGTAATTTTTTAGAACTTATAATATATACAATGTATATAAAAAAATAAATGGCGAACAATATACTGTTTTATTATGGTTAGGATATGACCTCATTAGCCGCCCCTTGAAGTAAGATAGCATTTGTTAGAGGCCCTATATACACAAAAGGACAATGGAAGATCTTTAGTTTTCGAGTAAGAGTTAAGGTAGTTCTATTGAAACTGAGATAATGACGCTTGAACAAATGATTATGTACAAATAAACTTCTACCCTGCATTACGTTTTTGTTTGCATTTTGAATCAACAGTACTGTCGTCAATATTTAAAAGCGGTCAAAGCTTTTATTAATAAATTTGCCCGACGGTAAATAGCAAAGCTCACTTTGAAGCATCAAAGCGGATCGAAATACTAAAAAGCAGTGGGTGAGGCGTGTCGAAATTTAGCATGGCTTTGTTAAATTGGCGCGCAGGAGCGTTTTTGCGTAGTTTTCCATTTTTTCAGAGCGCGAAACTGAATACGCGATTGTTTAACCGCGAGACGGGAAAATTGGCGACGTCTCGCGGGAAAGCCGGTGGAAAAAAAACCGCGTTGCGGGAGACGAGGCCCAGCACGTGCGCGCAAAAGAAAAATTTAATACACATAAGCGCGTATACGTACATAGATAGGAAAACGCGTATAATAAAACTGTATAAATGGGCGAACAACGACGGTGGGAGCATACATAAAGCATGAGCCGAAAGTAGCGGGAGGCCGTAAGACGTCTACGTACTGATCCCGCTTTTCCAACAGTAAGCCCTCTCGATAATAAAAAATAAAATAAAGAGTAAAAATACTGGGAGGCCGACGAGTGTCTTACGTGTATGTAAATAAAATAATATAAAACACACGTCAAACGTCCACTTGTGCATAAGTCGCGCGATAAAAACACGAGACGCAAACGAAATACGTTCTAATCGTGCTAGTTCAAAGAATGTCTGTTGGGGAGAAAGTTAACCAACAGGATCGAGACCCAATAACGGGTTAACGTGGATGAATAATTGATAGGAGGTGCCGATTTTTGACCATTGCCAAATTTAAACATACGGAAATCGAACCCCGAACCTTCGCTCAATTGAGCTATCGCTTGTCTTTATTGTTTAGTTTAGATTGTGTTTTTTTTTTAGTTTAAAAGTAATGGTTTTAGTTCGGAAATTTCTTTTCGAGATTTCGGCGACGACCTTTTGTACTTGAATAAAAAACCAAGGACACGAGTTAACTTGGTTTTCGATTTTGATTTAGCTAAAAACTACAACGATTAACTATATACTCTTACTTTATTCGTCGCCAAATCGCCTTTCATCGTTTCTCACGAATTTTAGGTTTGAGTGAATTGATTGAATTCCATATTCTTTTTTTTTTTTTTTGATTGACTTTTAATTGCATTATTTTCTATTTTCTTTGAGGATTTGTATGTTCGTATTTATATTTAAGTTAGATATGTTACCATCATATTTTAGTAAATTTATTGTGAGAGGAATGGATGTACATACATATGTATGTATGTGAATATAATTTAAGGAATAAAAATAATTTAATTATAAAAAATGTTAAATTAATAAATAAAAATAGGAGAAGCATCTTGTACAGAGGTGGAATTAGAAGTTCCAAAACTATTGAAAAATTCCTGGTAGTCTTAAAAAAACATCTCTGTACAGGTGCTTGGTTAAGGATTATAATTAATTAGCTTAAGCTACTGTATTATATAAATAAATAAATAAAATAAATTTATTCCGTTGTATTGTTATCATTTATGTATGTAATTAATTATGAATGCGTTCGGCCTCGGTGACGTATTGGTATATCTGTAAAGTTATCGAGCGTCCGTTTTTGAAAATAAAATAAAATAAAACTAACCGACTGGTTAAAATACTTTTTCACAATATTAATAAAAAAAACCTTTCGACCACATTTTATAACCTGAATCACACGAAACTTTGGTACATATGTGTACACAGATATGTACCGGAAAAAATATAATTATTTTTATGAATTTACTTCTAATCAATAGACTCACTGTTTACCGGAAAGGGGGCACGGTGAAAACATACCCCCAACACACATACCCAAAACCAGATAAAACCGATGACGCACACATATAAAAAGAAAGATAACGGCAACCCTAATAAAATAGTGTGCCCGGTGTGCTGAAAAATTCACTTAGCTCCGGCGAACGTATTTCACGGTGATAAAGCGGAGGCAATTTATTTTATTTTTTCCTACGGAGAAAGGTTCGCGACCCCTGCCCGGCCTTAATAGTAAAACGTAGCCGGCAACAGGACATCGTATCCAGTATCGATTGTCTATTTTCGCCGATTTCACCGTTCGATTTCGATCCGTTTTCACTCGACGAGCAAATACCATATAATATATCGCCATATCCGTGTCGCGCACTCATCCGCGTTAACCCCTTCGCTGCCGACGTCCACGGCTAATCCCCCGCAATAAATCCACGTAGGAGAATTCATACACACGTACAAACGGACGCGCGAGCTCAACAGTTGACAACGTTGACAATTTATGTACATACAACAACTCGTTTTGATAGTCGATATGTACAAAAGACGTACCCGACGCTCTCCATTTTGAAACTTGTAAATGTAACACTCATCGTACGCACAAAACTAGTGTTAATTAGAAGTTGCGCGTAAAATAAATGAGGTGTGTCATACGTATACATAGGCCGTGCCGTACACTTTATATAAGCAAGACGCACGTAAGGGAAAATAACCCATTATTCTTCATATTAACGCGTTAGCCGCCGGTCAATAAAGTGACCACTTAACGGACCACCGGTGTGTGGCAATATCGCATATTACAAGGGGTTTCCTAGTGGTCGTAAATAAAAATTTATAGCGTCTAAATGAGATAAAGTGGCGAAATCTCGAAAGGTTACACAGCCTTTGCCGTAAAATCACATAAGTGTAGTTCGATTCACCTCCGTGGAAGTGTAGCGAACTTCCAGCTCAATTAGACGGTACCTGTCACGTGTGCTCTTTTACACCTTTGACATTAGTATGCGATAACCAATCAAGGTGATCGCGACGAGCGCGCGATCTTTCGATCATGCATAATGTATGAACGACCAAATAAATACACGACGATCGAAAGGAAAACAAACGTTCAATATGATAAGTGTGGCGTAAGTTAAAACTAAAAAAAAAAAAGTTTAATCGATTGTATTGTACCCACATATACGAGTGGGTAAATAAATACCGAGGACCAGAATCTAAAACTTTTGCTCTGCCCCTATAGTTTTTACTTTATTTCGAGGTGGCGCCGCTTGGCTTGGTATAAATTCCAATTTTGCGCCTCACAAATTCTCAAAGTACCACAAACCACTTGGCGAAACTTTACTGTGCAAAAATAAGCGCGACCGAATCGAAACAAAGGCACGCGTGTCGATTTTGCGCAACAATACAAGCCACCCGACGATGCCTCGTGAATATTAATTATTGATTATTAAGCGAAAAGTGAGAGTGTTTCAATAGTGTCAACGGCGTGTTTTAAAAGCGAATATAAACGACACGAGCGTATTTATATGTATGTAATTTCAGCGGCTGGGGGGTATATGTAAGTTGGTTTTTGTAGGTACAAATATTATTATATTATCGATATACATAATCCTTTCGGAGTGGCGATAGGATCGCCCTCGATAAGGGTCAACTGTAATGGCTACGTAATAAAATATTCAATCGCGACGACGGAGTCACCCTAAATACAGCCTGATAAGGGACGAAAAATCGATTGTCAGTTTTAAGCAAGAGTGAAAATTGGGCATCTGCGTTGTTGTAGAAGAGCGTAATAAAATATTTTGGGGAAAAAAAGGCCATTCAATACCTTCAAACTGATGATACCGACAATTTATTGCACAGGTTACCGATCGAGTGTAAAGCGAGAGTAAAAGTGTATGAAATGCCTAGGCGTTTTACATGTATGTATGTATGTATGTAAAACACCCTAAGCGTTTTAGGCAAATAATTAAATAAATAAATATTGTTTAGACTCCATTTTCGGAATGGAAACTTGGTGAATCACTCTTTTACTTCACCAATCTGACCAGCTGATTCTGATGAACAATTCCAACCAGCTTTTTCCATGCAGTCTTTGTTGAACTTCAGTTTTTCACACGTGCTTTATATATTTTGCACTTCGCCGGGGCCATCTTATGCTGCGTAAACACCGACGAACCGAACAGCAAACGAGGAAGGGTTGCCATTGTGTGGACCGCTCCACACAATAGCAACCCTTCGTCGTTCGCCGTTCGGTTCGTCGCGTCGGTGTGTACGCAGCATTAGGCGTTCGAGTATATACATAATATTATTTTTATTTGAATCATTACCATGTACATATATATGTACATAGATATGTGATCGTAAAATCTGCCCGCGTGGGTCATAACAACGCGAATTCAACCAACGGTACGCACAATTGCATCACGCGTTGTTAAACGGGCTAGGGGCTGTACTGTTATTGCACATGCCGGCGCACGCGTATGGAGGTTGGGGTTAGAATCCACCGTCATATGACGGGTAAACCGGTTAGTTCCAAATATCTACAAATACGTATGTATATATGTATGTACATACATCTTTCTCTTAGCTCTTCAATTGTACGCAAAGTTTAATAAGACAAAATCTTCAAATCGGCGACATGATGCAATAATATTTAGAAAGAAGATTCTTTGTGATACAATGAATGTACATACATATGTACTCCATTATGACTTATGACTCTTGAGATGGGGTTGAAAAAGTGTCAATAACCCGACCTGAATAGTCAATCACTATCGGGCATGCGATGATTATTGAACACACCACGATCGACGCCATTCGACAAGGGATGGGAAATCCACTGTTTATCCATTACGCATACCTAAATGTCCCGTATATTTATTTATTTTTTTGTTTTTCAATATTGAACCTGCTACACGCGTGCACACCTCGCAGACCCGGCCAATCGATTTTATAGCTTGCGTCACTTTCGCGTATAAAAAGCTCCATCACGCTATGGCACCGTTATGCCGAAAGCTGGCATCGGTTCTCATTTTTAGCGTATGCCCTACTACAGTTCCTAATTTTCATACCCTACTACCTCTCCACCTTTACTAATAATAAAAAAAAAAAACGAATTTCCTCCAATCGGAAAGTAAATAGCGTTTCGGCTACTTGTTAGACCGACGGGGTACTTTTGACCGAGCCGGCACGATGAACTCTAATCGTTACATTCAGGGTTCGTGGCGCTCGATTTGACGTTTCATTTCGTTTTTATCAGTTATTGTGATCATTGATTCTACAACGTTTATTATGTAGAACGAATTGAAACTATTGATTTTGACAAAAAAATTCATTGTAATCGTGTACCTGTTACTGCTACTGAGTATGATTTTCAAACGCATTAACTAGAAGCCAATTTGACTGAAACGATGTTTTTTTTTTAAAGAAAACTTTACTTTACTTAAATATACAGCAATAAATATTTACAACATGTCCACACAAACACAATCAAAGATTGTGTGCGTTCGTGTGTAAAAGCTCTAACTATTCGATTATATAAACTTTGTATTTATTACCCTAGTTTTGAATACTTAAGAAGTTATTAAGCACAAATAGAATTGAAATTTAAATTGCGCACATTTCGTGTTTGTCTAAAGTCTAAAATTTCAATTATTATCAGCAGAATCACAGCCAGTAATTCAAATACAGATTTTCCCCAACTTATAAATATAAAATGACAATATGCAATTTCATCGATCGACCGTAACAATTAGCAACACTTTAAAGGTCACAGTCCCACAATAGACCGCCGAAAATGTATGTATATGAATAATAAGCGTCTGACCTCAAGTGAGTAGAAAAACGCAAACCATAAAACCAATCCAACATTTTACGATACTAAATTACACTGCAAAAATAATAAAACCGTACGATTAAACGCAACGACAACGATCGCAACAAAATCGCGTTTTATTCGAACTAGAGGTTAAAATAAAAAAAAAAAAAAACAACAACATTGCATGTAACAATTATTATTGCGCATAAATTGCAAAGCAATGCCACCGGAAGAAATACCTCAAGCCTCATGCGATATAATAATAGTTGTAATGGCGCAATACGTAACGTAATTATAAGATTAGCTGAGCGCCGACCGCACCTTTCTTTTTAAAGGTCGATCGTATAAAAAAATTTGATTGTGATTCGCGCGGCCTAAGAGTTGAAAGCCAGTTCGCAAATAAAAATAAAAGTAAATGCGGCATAGATGTCTTTTTTTAGAGAAGCTCGCACGAAAGGGTCAACCGCACTCGAACGCGAATTGTGGTAACTCGTAAATGAATTGAAGAGTTTCCCAGTGCTGAGGACAAATGGAACACTTTCGCAAGCATAATGGGTAGGATATTAGTGGTACCGAAATTACGTTACGCTTTCAGCTTATATAAACAGGATGATTCCACAGCTCGTGTTATGCTCATATTATATTATGCAAGGGAAAGAATGATAATTTTCAGAAAACATTAGTCATGCGAACAATGGTACTCATAATTTGCCTAATTTATCGAAACATTCGGGTAAAGGAACTTTTGAAACGATCTCTAGTTTGCTATAGGATGTCGTATACGAATGGATATGTATTTTCAATAGAAAACAATTACGAAATATATGTATGTAATAGCGCAAGGGTCTGCCTGGCTGGGTAGTCAACGGACATTGACTTGTTTTAAATTAAAAAAAGGGAAACAAACGGAGAGTCAAACAAGATCGCCCACAGTTGACAGTAATTTACCTTATCAATTGCAAAGGCTTTTGTGAAAAAAAAATATTAATAAAAATGAAACATCAGCTCGGTACCAACAACGCTTTATCATTGGCGAAAAAGGGCTTGCTAACAAACTGACACAAAGAGCAAACATTCACTTCCGGTCTGCGGAAATTTGCCGACACGTTATCATTTTATAAGTAAGTGTATGAATTTTCAAACCGGCATCGGCAGCCTCTACGCTCCATCGATGGAAAAAGCCATCAATGCAAACTAATAACGCGAACTTTCGAAATATTGAAGTTTCGAAGTTTTGAAATACGTGAACTTTTCATTGCAATATACTCGATAAAGTAAAATAATAACAAAATATGTTATTATACATATGTATGTACAACGTGGTATCTTTGTTTGCCGGATATACATACATAGGATATACATAATATGTTATATGTACTTATGTAGGTAGCGGTAAAGTTAAAAAATCTCAACTTTATTGGACTCACCCATACGGTTTACGATATTCGCACTATATAAATATAAAATATAGCACGTATAGAAGACTAGGGGTAGCTCGGCAA
Organism: Parapsyche elsis; assembly: GCA_022651745.1. Classification (NCBI taxonomy): domain Eukaryota; kingdom Metazoa; phylum Arthropoda; class Insecta; order Trichoptera; family Hydropsychidae; genus Parapsyche; species Parapsyche elsis. The sequence goes on from JAGVSN010000019.1 coordinate 303,674, forward strand.
CCCTTAGCCCGCGGGGATTGCGATCACCCTTTTCAAAAGGTTTGACATATCGGCCACTTAGTTATTGAATCTCCCACACGACCCCGTCAAGATTTTTCCTTTAAATTTTATTCATAGCGCCTGCGAAAATTTCGAGACGCTCGAACGTGTGATACATTAGAAGATGTCCAAGGCCTTTAAGATATTGTGCTAAAACGACAAAAAATAAAAATCTGCTGTACGCGTCGCAGATACATAATCGTAAAAGTTTCGCGGGTACAAATACAAATCCGATACAAATTAACATCGATTACTAGCGAATCTTCACGATGACTGAACCGACTTCCAAAGATTCACAGCTCGCTTATATGTATGTACATTCATATGTACATATGTGTGTTTATTTTGAGAAGTTCATGTGTTTTTTTGAGTTTGCGTTGCTGGAGCTCGTTACTGTACCATTTATGTACATATGTATGTATTTACATACGTGCGCTATACATTTTGAGTTTATTTCGCGGAAATTATCGAGTACGTGTATGTATTACGCCGTCAAACAGCCCGAGCTTTGATACGACTATTGTCGAATGTCAGGCGACATTCGGACTTGTGCGAATTTTATTTTCGCCTCGAATGGTTCGGTTCGCTCGGACGATTTGTTGACTCGGAGCGTTCAAATCGCGTTTTCTAATACGGTTGTCACATTCGTCACACGTTTGTATAGGCGAGTGCTAGTTACGTATGCACATCGCGAATTCGCCGGCGAAACAGCGAAAAATGAAAGCGAAATGAATGAAGGCGGAAAAGAAAAAAAAAAAAGTAGAAAAAGAAAATGAAAACTGGGATGTCAATTCAAGGCGAGTGCATATGTTGGGCCCCTTTGCCACGAGCTCACTTGAATGCTCAACGTGCGGACAATGGGGTAGCAGGGGGTGGGTTCTGACTGTGAGTGGCGTCATACACTTTTTAATGGGTTTTCGGTACGGTGAGTTAAGTTTTTACAGATATAAATCGCATAAGGTATATTGCAAATAAAATTTCATACATTGTGTTGTATGTACGTATGTGTACGTCGGTGGCTCGGTACTAACGGCGTAAACTATCAATCAATTTCGTTTGGCAATAGTCTGTAATTGGTCGGAGGCATCGAAACAACATGTCTAAAATTCAATTGTTTGATTCGACCCGGATTGTTGTTATTTATGTATATTATCATTCAAAGGGTCAACGTGAAAATGTAAAAGATTGGGTTACATTCGATTCATATTTGGAACGAGGTTCAAATATCGTAAACGTATCCCGTTACAAGCTTTTGACACGGGTTATAGATTTAATTAAAACGCTACAGTTGATTCTCCAAAATAATAGTATGTAATTCAAATTCCCATTGTTGAAAGTTTATTGGTTTCCCCCCCCCTCCCCCTCTCCCTCCAAATCATTAGACTCAAACTATAGCCGTTTTTTTGCAAAGTTTGGACGTTATTTAATCTAGATCGTCTGTCTCCAGTTAGAATTTGTCGGTCTTATCTGATTTCTGACTGTTAGCTGTCGAGACAGTTCTTTATAAAACTGGCACAAATCCCAAAGCAAACACAGTAGAAGAAAATTTTAGTTTATATTTTGTTTGTAGAAAAATATTATAAGATATGATTCCTCGGAAAGCTTCACAATATTAAACGAAATTAGTTTTAAATCAAGTGTACAACTTAAAAGAATGCGAGGGAAAAGAAATGTAAGCTGAAAACTTTTGTCAAGTGTACGAGAATGGCTTCGCAGTCGCACAAATGCGAAAAATAAATTAGACGATTCTTATTAAATGTAAACTCACTCCTTAAATAATAAATACAATTATGGGCGATGAAGAAATCGTCCAAGGCGAGATGAAAGCCGTCTTCCGAATCTGATCAATTCTAAAGATGGACGTTTCACGATCAAACTAAAAGATCAGTGAAAGTATACATACATAGTTGAATCTACAGTTAAATTGAATGAAATAGAGTGGGAAGCGCAAGGAGTTATATTATTATAATATAGGTACAATAACTGCTGCAATTTCTATTAAGCTATTCGATTCGATGGAACGCATTACAAGTTGTCTAGAGAGAAAAAAAACGACAGAACATATTAAACTCAGAAGCTTGGTTGGATGCTGAGCAGAGACGAGAACTCGTTTTGTGCGACAAAAAAAAATGACAACGACGAGCAGTCATAAAATGGGATGGAATGAAAACAATTTATACAACAAACGATCAATGAACGACACGCAACATCGTCAATACATATGTACGTATCTATACGCTATAAGCTGCCCTTTATTCGAAGTTTTATAATAAATATATGAAAGGGCCTAACTGATAACTCGAAAAATATGGCGACACTGTACGACGTATAATATACAAGTGAATTAAATTTCGAGTGGCGTTCGTAATATTACCGTAATAATGACCCTGTAATGGGCGAACGGCCGAAACGCACGGCAAGTCAATGGCGACCCCTGTACCAAAATTAAGGTTAGAAATTGATAAAAATCTCAGTTTGTCAAACGGAATTATTAACCCCTTGAGTGGCGCCACTTTTGGACTACTCTGCACGAAGACCGTATACCACACAAACGTCAGCGCTGTATACATTGCAAAAGTTCTCGACAAGGTTGCATATACGAGCAAAAGTTATTTACAGTATAAAATGCATCCGGGCGGCGCCATGCATAAAATAACACCGTGTATGAATAGGAAAGACTTGCACCGAGTCAAAATACCGAAAGACTTGCAAATTTAAATATCCAAATTGCAATATTGAAGCAGTCGATCCCTTTGAAACGAACGCTCTGTCGGATCGTAGAATTAATACAATTTCCCGTCACACAGTGTCAAAACCAAAGAGGATGATCTTGAATAAACCACGCCTCTCCTCTATCCAATTACGAACATTTGACAGGCTTTGGGCTTGTGTATCGATGAATTCGTCTGTGGAATATTTTGCGACTCGAAACGAGATTGAAAATCGTCAGACGGCGAGATGAAACTTCTTTTTATTTATTTTTGTTTCCCCGTCAAAACAATTTCGATCGAATCTGGTCGCCGAACGTTTTCTAATATTCAACGGTGTTTAGTCGTATAAAACACTCACACAATCGAATTGTTTACTTTGTACGACGCTCGATTCGATGGGTGGGTAATGCTTTCAGCTCACGACAAAAGCTTTCACTGGCGATAAACTGAAAAGTTATTAATTCAGGTAGAAAGACGCGGCACAATGTCTCAGAGCCGACGGGAGAGTGAGGGGGTGGTGGGCGGGGAAGAAGCAGGGGGGGGGGGTACAGGGCCGTACCATGAGCGAAGCCCCAACCCAATTATTAACCAAAAATAAAATAATAAAAAAAATAATAATAATAATAAAAAAAAAGCACACTTTCACATAGCCAAAAATGTGTATTATGGAAAACGTGACGTTCAATTCGACTATTGAACAAGTGAAATTTAGGTCGAACGAATTGATTTTAGATATTACCTATGTATGTATAATTGTATAGTAATAATTTAATACATAGTGGTTTTATTATGTAAAAAGCTCAATAAGCCAATTTCATTAGAATTAAAAATTCTTGGATGAATGTAAATGATACCCTAAGAGTATGCGTGTTAGTATACATATATTTTTTAATTAGATAAGAACTTATTAGCAAAGTATGTCGATAAATATTTAATGAGAGGGTATAATTTACATAGTCATAATACTAGGGGTAAGAACAAGTTAATAGTTATGAATTTAAAATCAAGTAGATTTAGGAGGAGTATTGTTGATGTTAGAAAATGTATGTGGCTGCCTGTTTGACAACGCACTGAGGCAGCCAGAAAACTCTGGCTGCGCGGCCACAGGTACCGGCTCCGATACGCAGCAGCCAGACAGGCAGCCACTGGCCGCGCAGCCAGGCTGCCAAGTGCGTTACGGGCCTAAGACAGCACCTCTGTACAAGTGCTAATAGATAATAAGTTTATTTTGTAATTTTAGCTTTAAGTTAACGTTTGTTTGTAATTAGCTATTTAAGCTATCTTAAATAAATAAATAATATTGTCCAAAATGATCTATCAATATATATTTTATACTGAAATGTTACAAATGTGCCTAATTTTAGCGGGGTTCAATCATTTGTTTAAGTTGATTCAATCGTGTATTACTGAAAAATAGTTCATGACCACATTAGTAACATTGTAACGAATGCAGAATGGAATTTTTTTTTTTTAGTCACGCGTCAGTTGAAAACTTGATATACACATTATCATACTATCTTTTAACGAGATTGTTCAAGTTTTCTACACATCAACGAATGTCATGATATTTTATCGCTGTTATAAAAAATAAGACGGCATAAAAAAGGCAAAAGTTTAACTTTCACCGATGAAGTATGTAGCTCATCCGTCGATGAATATTTAAAAATGTTCAGTGTTATTTGATAAGACGGTTTGAAATTCGCCACAAACATTGAGGTTCCAGTCGCATGCGAAAACGATTCGATGATTGTTGAAGTTGGGTTGGAGTGCATGTTGAATATTAAATCGAACGTTTCGCCGAACATATTGGCGTTTTCCGACGATCAGCACACAATTGCAGCTGGGCAATATTAAATAGACATTGTTGCATTTTGTTCAGCAATTTAGTTGATTATAGAGTGGTGCATGTCAAAGATGCGAGTACCGTTCAAAACTTAAGTATAGTATCCTGTCGCAAATGAGCCTTCGTGCAATAAATAGCAAACTGTAGCACTTAGTAATGATAGGACCTTTCCATTCGCTAATTGGACTGAGTAGAAATGCACAAATGACAAACATTTAATATTGGAACAAAGAAAATTTCACTGTCTTTTTTCGTTATAGTGACAAAAGTGTAGTTATTGGATCGATATGCAAAATTAATTAAGCGTTTTTTTTTTTTCAAATTCGCGATCGCGGAATGCTGGCGTTCTGTAGAATGTTAACATGTGTTGGAAGATAATGGACAAAAATGGCCGAAAAAAATATTCAGATTACATATTTAGAAAAGTCTTTTTCATTTGACAAATGCCACCGCATTGGTAATGGCAATATTGTAAAATTCAAATACCCCAAGTACTTACAGATGATTAAATAATGGTGCAAAACATTAAAATACATAAAACAGACTAAGCATTACATTATCTCCAAATGATGATCGGCAAAGAGACGAATCTCTCAATCCTTCGATTGAGACGAAAAGGTTTTTACCTATTAATAAAAAAAAAAAGAGATTTGCAAAATTTTTTCAGCCGAGACGAACCGAGTCGACAGATATTCACTATCGAATAAATCATTTCTGCTGAAACGTCAATCAATCGGTCGCAAAATTAAGCTTTCAGACGAAATCGTTCGGTCGTCACGCTGAATTAAACGTATGGAAAAAGACTTTCAACATTTCAGTCAAATCTGAATTTTGTCGATTTTTTTTATAGTGATGCAAATTGCACAATTTTTAATGTCGTTTGTAAAACTTTATAAATCTTTGAATTATTACGACCAACAACTACGGTACTTTATATGGCTGCTGAATACTTTTCAACACATTTCTCTCGAGTTGTTTATAGTATTTTATGTTCAATTTTTATTTGTAGTACCTAAACCGACAACTTTCACAGCGGATTATTTTTCCATGTGAAAATAAAACGCTTCAAAGCAAAAGCTCAAGTTGGCGCGTGTCTTTATTTGATTTTGATATATTTCATAAGCCGGCATATCAATCAAATTGGATTCTTTGAAACAATCAAACGAACGTGGCATCTTCCACAAAAATTGTCGATCGAATTAAATTGATACAAAAGTAGAACATAAAAACCACCAATGTGATCATGTAAGAAATGATTCATTATAATAAAAACGCGCACGAAAAGTAGTTTCGGACGAGCTTTGGCAAAATTTAACAACAGACATGATAATTTTGTGTCATTAGAGACAAATTTTGCCAAAAATAATAAATACGTTTCCAACGTTAGTAACAATATTAATTAAAAAAGAAGCCTTTTTCATTTGGTTACAATTAATTGATCACGTCATCAAAAACGACCAAACAAAAGCAATCGATGCTAGAAATAATTACCAATTTTTCCCGATACATATTACATTTCCGTTTCATTACGCGTACAAGATTTAATCAGATCTTTACATTTATTTTTACCCTCCAGCCCCGGGACAAAAGAAAATTGAAAAATATTCAGCGAAAAAGTGCAAACGCGTCAATAAAATTCAAACGCGCCATTGTTTGAATTCAAACTAACACATCAACAATTGGACAAACACCACTGTCAAAATAAACGAAAGCGACGAGGAAGAGATCCGAAGAAAAATGGCACGGTCACCGACTCTCTCTCCGACGGAACCTTCATCATCATCACCATCATCGCAACAAAAAAAAAATCAACAACGCAACCGTAACAATACAAGCACATAATTAAAAAGTGTCAAATTATAAATAGCAAAAAAATCACAAATTTATCGTGTACATGAAAATCAGCAGGGAATTATATATATACATATGTATACATAGTATTATAACAAAACTCGTAAAAGTCACAAATTAATAAGACTTTCTTCAACCGCTCGTCGGGCCACGCCGGATTATAAAAACAAAGATAAAAAAATACGCGAGTTTCAATTTTCGCATTATCACAATACACGAATAAAGTTAAAAATAGAGCTTCTACCGAGCATTCGAAGATGTGGACATTTTTTTTTCATCACTCGTTTGCATCGTTAAGCTTAATTTAGTCAGGATACTGAGCGGAAATGGTGACGGCGATCAGGGTTTTATATTTTTAATTTAATTATGCAGCTCATGTGTGTATCTATTTGTCTGTATACAATACGAATGCACGTATAGAGTGTCGATGTGTAATTTTGACGTGTAAAATAATATGTAATTTAATTTTTCGTGTATTTTTTTTATTGTTTGTAAAAAAATTTGGGTTTTAAGCATACATGTACATATATGTAAAAATAAATGAAATTGACGAAAAAGTTCTCGATGATAGATTTAGTTAATTTAGTTTAACTTTAAAATGCCAAAGATGCTAATTTTTAACTTGTTGTGCTTTTCAAGTAAAAAAAAAAAAATTGGCACAAGTTGTTGCGAAAGTAAAAAAAATATATATTTTTTTAAATAAAAAAAAAGCACACTAATCAAATAGTAAAGCTCGAGTGTGCAACGAAAAGAATGAGCCCACACAAGTGTCGTTGTGGGGTGGGCGTGTAAAGTTTAAAAGCGCATGTGACCGCGCGGGTACATACGTGAGAGGAGCGCGCGGCGCGTCGGTGTCTTGTCGTTCACCGTGGCGACTGCAATCTGTCGGTGGCTCAGCAGCCGCGGGGCGCAGTGGCGGCGCGGCGCATCCCGCGGCAGGTGCGCGACCAGTGACGCCCGCCGGGACTAGATCAATATTGGCAGCGCCGGCGCCCAGCTACCAAAACCACCCACTGCCACCCATCAAACTCCCCTACCGCCCACCCACCCACCCACCCACCCAACCACCCCATCCCCACCGGCCGCATAACCTTTAACCGACCACGTCACGCCTTTTCAAACATGCATACGGCCGACGTCAAAAAGAGACGAGCGAACAAAAAAATAAAATAAATAAGCCGAGGTGAGGACGCGCAATTCGCGTCGCGTCGCGAATTGCACAATCTCAGCACAGTGTATCATCTTCAGGTGGTAAGTGAATATCGCCGACCACTGTGTTTAAGTTTCGTCGACTCCGAGAAGGCTTTTGAAAGTCAAACAGCCGTACTGAACACTCCCCAGAAACGAGGCGCTGCGCAGCCGTGCGTCAGTCTCCTAGCTGCCATCTACAAAAAGGCAACAACTTCGGTTCGCCTCTTTGAAGACATGTAGCAATTCGGTATTGAGAAAGGCGTTAGGCAAAGAAACACCATTTCTCCTAAATTATTCAATGCGGTGCTTGAGGAAATATTTCGGTCGTTGGAATGGCACAATTAACGAAAGACACTTGATTCACCGACATGGTTATAGTTGCATGCGAAAGTAGGTTTAAAAATTAATTTTAATAAAACTAAAATGATGTTTAATGAATTTTGCACGCAAAACGTAGTAACTGTAGATAATCATATTGTAGAGATAGTTGATAGTTATTTATACCTATGTAGGACAATTGGTGAATATGACCGTATGTAAACAAGAAGAAATGATGCTAGGATGGAGCGCTTTTGCAAGAATGAACGTAGTTTTTTTAATTCAACATTCCGCCATGCTTAAAAAAGGCACACGACCAATGTGTACTGCCGATAATGACGGATGGATGTGGAACATGGATGCTAAATTCAAGAATGTGCTACGCAAGATCCAGAGAAGCATGGAAATATGTATGCTCGGTATATCAAGAAGATATCGTAAGAGGAATACATGGGTAAGAGACATGACCAAAGTGGTAGCTATAGCGGAACGTGTGAAAAGATTGAAGTGGACAAATAGCAAGAAGGATGGATGGCAGAAGTACTGGAAAGGTATACCGAGTGGACGATGGGCTGATGAATTTAGAAGAATGTGTGCAGATTGCTCAAGCGGACAAGAATGGAAGAGGATTGCAGAGGCCAGCTTTCTATACTATCCTCACTCATACCAAATTCTTCCTAACACTGGTGCTTCACCCGTCGATCCTGAATACGATTTTCCTTTGTGAATTTTGAAATCAATGTTGCTTTCCGTTTTTCAAATTAACTGCAATGGTTCAATTTTGTTTACAAGCCCCGGCGATGACTAAACGGTCTTCCCGGGCTCGTGCTTATCTGTTAACGAAAAGGATCAGCGGTCAAAGGAAGAGACCGTTATTTGTTCGCGGTGTGCATCTGTCTAATCGTCGGTTTTCAGTTACACTAGCTAATTCGTCAAAATGAGTCAAAAGGACTTCTTGCGTTCAGCAATGCGGATTTGTTTGACTGGTGACCACTTTGATGACTTTTTGCATTTTCATCGCATTTATATCGATAGCCTTGAACAGCTAAAAAAACAATACTTTATCCGATTAGGATAAAGTAAAAAACAGCTTGCAAGACATTCTGTAAAACTCTTATTACTATATTATATCCGAACCTCCACCTAAATTCTAGCATGGAAGTCGTTCGCCGTGCAAATAAAAATAAAAAAGTAGCTCCACAAACTGAAAAAGGTTGAGCACCCTTGTAACTAGTGCACGAGTCCCCCTGGACTCGAGCTGTCAACGAAAAGGATTAATGGTCAAAGGAAGGGACCGTTATTATTTCGTGGTACGCATTTGATTAATCATTTGTTCTCGGGTGCATACACTATCTAATTTGTCAAAAAAAGTCAAAAGAACTTTCAAGATCTGCTCTATTACAATACCGCACATCAGGGGGGACGATACCCGATACAAATCAGTCAAAATCTCGAGATCAAATTTTCGCACGATCAAAATTATCCGATATGGATAAAGTAAAAATACATAGATAAATTCAATTTTAACGGTAAGATAAGGGAGAAAGTGAATAAAATTAATTAACTAATGCAGAAATGTAATCAATATTTATTGTTAACATTTTGCATTTCATATGTATCGAGAGAGGATAAGCAAATGTGGCTTTGGGGCGATTTCGGCTAAACACAACAGATAGATATTATCAATTTTATCGTTTCTAGCCTAAATAAATTTACGATTTCATATTACGTAATGTGTTTTAAAAGTACGCACTGATGTGAAAAAACGATTAAAAGACTCAAACTCGAATGAAAATTATTAATTATTATTTATTAAGGTGTATAAATCCGTGTAATTCTGATGATACTTGATATTTTCCGTGTTTTTCGTTAACTCGTGTCACCTTTTGCCAGCATAAGACGGAGTTTACAGTGCAAAGAAAGTTTCCAGAACAATAAGGAATGAAAAAGGAGAACGAAACACTGTGGTAGAGTTGCACACTGCAGAAATATGTAGCATGAAATTGGCAACTGATAGACAACCAAACAACTTCTATCTCTCACACTGAAATTATCGACATTCTCGAAACTCTAAACTGATTATATGTAGGTTATTATATCCCATTTTGTCGGTTGTCAGTTGCACGTTTCGTATTGCTTCAGTGTGCAACCTGCCTTAAAGTGATACGTACTGAAGCGTCAAAGACAAAATGATACATCCAGTATCGTCAAAATAATAAAAAAATGACATTCAAAATGCTCTCAGACATTCTATAAAATCCTATTAAGTTCTGAAAATATCCTAGAATCCGTTAAAAGCTATTAAATTATCTACAGATGTTTTATAAAATAAGAAAAAAGAAAACTCTCGGCGAAAAATCTTTTGGGGAATACTCTCGACTTGTAACACTAAGTACACCCATAGAATCAACGGTACATTATACAATTGTTTCACCTACTGTCAAACGGGCCTGGGGCTGTACCCAGGTTGAGGCACTGAGCTTGTCCCCACGATCACGTAATGTTTTCATCTTACGAATATGAATCCTCGTTCTGATATACGCAGTAACTAATTTGTAATAAACACATATAAAACCTACGCAGTAGAAAGGGTAGGGATTCACATTCGTGAGATGAAAACACCTTAATAGGAGTTTGCCGCATGTCAATTCTCACATAACTTCAAAAGAATACTGAACTAACGAACTCCCATGCCATGGTCCGATTGGCGGATTAAAAAACATGGGTGTGGGCAAAAAGGAGCATCCACCGTCTTATGACGGGTAGTACAGTAATAATATATAACAGCGTAAAATCTGCCTGGGTCTATGGGTCGCTGTCACGCTTACACTATGACAACATAACAAAAATAAATTTTATTCGAATTACGAATTAACGTAGTATATACATAGTTAGCGGTGTGTTGGAAGTCAACCAGCAAGACGCATCCCCCAGGATGAGACTCCGAGTTTGCCCTCCCCGTTAGTCTTCGTGTAACAGGAGTTTGTCGTGTACACATAACCTCAAAATGAGAAGCTGAGACCAGACAACAGACGACCCGACGTGGCCCCATACGTTCCCCCTGAAGAGTCTGAGCTACCGCAAGATGGGTGGGTTAATTAGTTGGATATACATATATAATATACGCAACTAATATAATATAATATACTCATTCGCGAATCCCGTTTTGGACAAAAAAAAATTAGAAAGTCTACGTTTTATGACGAGCAAAACGATAATACTATTTCTAATAATAAAAATGTTCGCAATACGGACTGACGTACAATGATTTAGTAATATCCAGATCTTTTTTATCCACATATTTTAGGTCGAAAATACCATTCGATGTAATAGGGATCGAACCGTTGAGTTGAATAATTTAGCGAGTGAGATGAGTTTGGTGATTTATGTAAATATCTCAAGATTTTAAAACGTTAATTTAAAAAGCGAAGTTTAAAATCTGAAATTTGTATTCAACTGTGTATGCATAGTACCTATTGTACATATGTATGGACATGTTTTCCATCAAAAATTCGAATTAAAAATTGTCAGTTTATACTGTCGGTGATTCGTGAATTAGTTGAGATCAGCTAATTTGCGGATTGATGTAAGAAGTCTTCAAGTTCAGGCGCAACTCAAGTAAAAGACTTTCCAAGATAGGCATCTTATCCCACCTTGCCAAATGCACCTTTGTGTTTACTGTAATTTGGTTTCTAAACTTTTTAATTTACTACTAAATAAAGTTTCATGGTACAACCGCAAAGGCTTCAGATACGTATAGAGATTAATGAGTTTTCACCATACTCGCAGTTTTTCAAACTGTCGTAGACTGGCAAAGGGGAAAAAATAAAATGAACGTATAGGTAACACAAAATAAATATATACATATATACTCGTACCTACATATTTCAATTTGAGCAGTGTACATTTTTAATAAAAAAAGTCAGTGAGCTCTTTCGTTTCAATTTCCATCTGCGATTTTTTTACAACAACAAAAAAAAGCTCCTCTGTACGGTAACCCTGAATGATAGAGGAGATCGTTTGCGCCTGATCTTACACCTTTTTGACTGTTTTGTGAAAGGGGTTTTATACGCTCGAGTGTCAAGTCCCTATACAATATACATCAGCGAACTGGTCAAAATATTCGCGCCCCTTTGTCTTATGCAAAATGTATGCGCGGAGCTTTTACCGAAAGCTCCACGTTTGGAGTAATATTTTTTAAATATTTGCAAGCCGAGCCATAAAGCATACAAGGTTGTCCTTAAATAATTAAAACCATAAAAGCGCAAAAACACGCCCGCTTATGTGACACGCAAAACAAATCCACCGCATTCAACTGTATTATTAATTGCGCATAAGAATCGTTTTGCCTTCACGTGTTTTTTTCGTTAAAATATGTATGAACAGAATCTGCATAACACAATATATTACACGTGTACGTACAACGTGCACGTGCACGTGTACGTACATGTGCACGTGCAACGTGCATATGTATATTAAGCTATTTATGCACTTAGGGAATGTATGTATTATATTGAAGAGGAGCTTTTGATTCCGATGACTGCCGAGGCACTCTATCTCCGCATGCAAACGTAATACGTGAGGATTATTTTATTAATTCGGGGCTTTTAAACATAATGAACGAACAAATGGGGAGTCGAAATTTTAAATTGAAAATGTAAAACGTGTTCGAAAACTGCATACACATATGTAAATAGTAGATATAAAGCCTTAAGTTTTAAAAATGAACGCGAATTTTTCGCCGATTTATTGACATACAACTGCAGGCACGTTTACGTGTGTACACAATTCATACATGATTTGTTTTCAAAGGGATTGGTTTGGCGAGGAACGATCGTGTTCAATTAATTTTAGAGCTGCATTGCAAACATGAAAAGGAAGGCAAAATCGTGCAATTTCGATATTGCAATATCCAAAAAAAAAAATCACAGTCGACCCATACCGAATATGTCCGGTGTATTTATAGGCGATCCTAATGGATTATTTATTAACAAACGAAACGTTTTTGGAACTTATTTTTGCGATAAACTTTTTGTAAGCTCACTTTCGTATGAAAGTTTATTGTAATATGAGTTATGCGAGTTTATTGAAGACTTTTTTGTATTGTGGATATTACATTAACGACTCGTACGAGCGGGTATAATCTTTCACAAATTGACGAAAACAAAAACAAAAAACCCTCATCGTAAAATATTTACATTGCGCAAATTCGGTGTGTAAAAATGTAAAGAAACACGACATCTTCGCACTGGCGACAGATTAGATATTCGGAATAATTAACGCAGTATCCGTACAAGTTTACAAGCAAATCAAGCTGACGAATGGATATAAAAAAAATTCAACAAGCGATCGGCAACAAGTCTGGGGGAATTAAGCGGAGGATAAATCTCCGCGAAAATAGGTTAGTTAATTAGCAACGCGGACCGGGGATTTTGGGAAGGTTTCGCAGGTTGCGAGGCGAGAAAAGAGCGCCATTTATCACGAAGGGCCAGGCGTCGGGATTTCAACCGAACTATATATTATATATACCCACCCCAGTTTATATATATATATGTATATCTATCGTCTGCGTGCAAAACCTTTAGGTAGACGGTTCTCAAGCCGACGAACGTTCAAATGGATTTCCCTTGAAAACCATTACGGGACCAAAACCGTTTCCTACAGTTTATATACGTATAACTATACCTAATGCATTATATTATTACAGAAGGTTACATATTATATAAATATATATAAAACGAACCCATTTTTTTTTAACGTTAAAATGAGCAACTAGTGTCGTTCGAAGCTCGCGCGTCCGTTTCGACCGAATTGCCATCGATTTTCCAAATACTTTCCGGAAAAGCGGCCGGCGGATCGGAATAAAGTTCGCGTATTAAATAAACGACACGAGAAAAAAATACAGCAGGTACTGGGCGTTAAAGCCGATATATTACCGGGCACTGAATAGTAGTTATTTGCGAGACATGATTTACGACATCCAGAACTTATCGCTAGAATCTTTCACGACGGGCGTTTAATAAACAGAAAAAATGCGTCGAATAAAATATTCCTTTGAAGATTTGTAATTCTGAGCGAAGCTGAAAATGGTCACCGTGTAAATTACAATATGCATTAGCACAGTGCTTCCCAAACTTTTCAGTTTGGCGGACCGGTAGAAAATTTTCACAAGCACCAGGGACCGGTGCTTAATTTATTAATTATTTTTCTTTTTATATGACCTTTAAATATGTAATATTAGCCAATTCAATATGGCTCTAGTCTTAATAAACAAGAATATAAAATAAATTTTGGAAAATGGTACCTAATTGTATATGTACATATTTACATTTGAAGAGACGGAATATCTTTGGAAATATGTATGACAAATTTATAATTTAATACACAGTACTAATTATAAAACAAATTGTAATCAAGCTACAGTTCTTAAAATTAAAATGATGTTAGCTAACAGTGACTAATGCGGAAGGTAGGGCTATTTATTGTTAACAAGTTTATCAAGTCGTGGTTCTATTGTTGACAGTGCTACACACAAAGGGGACTTAATATCCATACTTTTCTTGTATTTTGTCTTAATAATATTCATGGATGAAAAACCAGTTTCGCAGAGGTAAGTTGAAGAAGATGGGAGGAGAACTTTCAAGGCAATTTCAGCAAGTTCATGATATTCTGCTTTGATATGTATCCAAAAAGAAGCTAGTGAAGTCATAGTTTTAAAAACCATCTTCAATCCTTCGTCAGCAGATAGATCCAACAGCTTATCTTGCAAAATTACATCAGCCTTTGATGCAATAAATGGATTTCGGATCCATCCAGTTCCCATACGTGGATCGTCTTCTTTTGGAAAATTAAACTCGAAACGGTCAATTAGTTGCTCAACTAAAATAATGGATCCATGGTAATTACTCGTAAATAACCCCGAACGGCCAATTGTATATTCTATATTTCATTCATTTACGTCCGACTACCTGAAAGTCATAACCCAATAGAAATTGTGTAGGCATTCAAACAAATATACAACTCTAGGAGTGTCGGTATTTTATTTCTTTATATATCTATAATATTTATAAAAAAATATATAAATATGTTTAAAAATATCAAGATCTGGTCAAAAATCTGAGATAACTGTGCGGATCGGCAACATAGGGCTCGCGGACCGGTGCCGGTCCGCGGACCACCCACTTTGGGTAGCACTGCATTAGCACTCTGCGCACACGTAAATATAAAAAAAAAAGTTTAGCAATAAGAGATAGTGCATTTGGCGCAAGTGAATAAGACGTACTCGACATTGTTTATATAAATCTTCAGCTAGGACTAGAATCGTATTTAAATGTACGAAAATGAAATGCGCATTCGTAAAAGGAAATTTCTACTTATTTTATATGTACGTCGAAAGCAATGAATAATGGAATTATGCATTTGTACGAGTCCGTGAAGTTGAGCGTTCAAAGATAAACAAGAGCTTTAAAACAATATAAAGCGGGCCATAGACGGTACAGCAAACCGTACACAACTGTCGTCCATTGCGTGTATGGACTTGTTGTACGACAAATACCGCAGACGCGCTCGTCTCTCGGTTGTACCAAATTATGATCCAACCGAGAGACCAACCAAGCGACGTCACGAAACCAGGGCTCGAAATGAAAAATTTCACGAATGGCAGCGCTCGATAATTTTCAAAAAATATCAAACGACCTTTTTTTTTAAAATATATATTACATATACGGCTACAGATGGCTTTGACAGAATTGAAATGTAAAGAATTTAACTTCCAGGCAACGATTGTGATTTACGAGTCATAAATGTAAAAAAAATTCACCTTCTAACATTTTTTCAGAATTAATTATTTAATTTCAATTTTGTTTTTTCAAAATTATGTAAGGATAAGGAAATTTTGGTTTTTTAACGAATGGTAGCGCTAAGTTTATAGATTACACGAAAGATTTACTATGTTTACAGATTTCATGCGCTACTGTCCATTTCGAGCCCTGGTCGAAACGTGTATGCACAAAAACCGGTCTACTGACTTTGTCGTACAGCAAGGTTGTATGGTTGGTGGCGAGGCCCAACCATACGATTATCTGTACAATTTGTCTGCAGACCCAGTCTATGGCCCGCTTAACCTTTCCATTACGGTGCTAAAAACATCCGCGCGCTCCGATGATGTCAACTCAGTTGACATGTAGAAATTTGTGATTTTAAGTCAGATAAATACGAATACTTAACAATTATTACTTCTATTAATGTTCATAGTAGTAGTCCGTATCTATATAAATAAATATATGCATCAATGGTGGTAATATAAGTGCTAAAAACTAGAAAAAACATCATAAAGATGAAGACTGCATAACAATACGTGGAGAAGCGTCTACGGTCAGAGCGATACTGATGCATCGGTGTGCGTTTCGCTCTCAACACATGACAACACACGGTGTTTCAAAACCTGTTCGGCTTTAGGATATGTGTTTTTATTTATATTTTTCATCAAATAAAATAAAGTGTGTACTTTTTAAGTATTTATTTTTGTAATAATAATGTTCCAAAAATACACAGATTGATAAAAAAAACTATATATAAATTTGAAAAATAAACGTGAATAAAAAACAAAATAGCATGAAAAAAGGACAAAAACCGAATACATGAAATTTAATATTAAATATTTGTGTTTATCATAATATCACAATCAAAACATGAAATATGTTTTTTTCTAACTTATCCGATAAGCATACAGGTTGTTGACAAGCATGGCAAAATAATCGGGTTCTTTTTTTTGTTGAATAAGGATAGAATCGGCACAGTCTCGATTACACTCGGGAAATTGCTGCGTACTCTCTGATGCGCATTCTGGTGTAAAGTTGGTTATATCATCTATCGCTTCTGCCGATTGTCAATGATATTGAGATATAACCATAGCAATGGCATCTTGCTGTTCGACTTCTATTATTTGTCTTCCATTCTAGATATTTCTGCGTCCATAACAAATATGCATTCAGTGCAGCTATATCCAGCATCTCCATAAATATTCTAAAAGGCCATCTCCTTGTTGACCTTGCACAAGAATATTCACTCGTCATTTTGTCACCGGTGTCGATCACACCTTTTGTTCTATTATAGTGCAAGATTATTTCCGGCTCAAAATTAAGATCGCTATCATATTCCTCTTCATTCATCAAATTTCTTTTAGCCATTTTTTTTTTCTAAAATTAGAACGGTATTTGAAAATATAAATATAATCTGCAATATATGTAGCATAACAATATGAAAATATTATTACCGTAAATAATAATCACGAACCACAAATGAACTGCTAATCGCACTGTACACGATCAAATGACGCACGCGCATGGAGCTGCGATAAAAAATCACTGCACTAATACATATGTATATGCACTATGTTAAATTTAACTCACTTCTTGGATAAAACATTTTTTTTGGTTGCTTCCGAAAAGTACATTTACATTGTAATAATTCAATTCTATACATTAATGTATTACTGAGGAATACCTAAAATATGAACTCCGTATTTAGTATATTTACAGAGATATTCACATAATTAGAGGCAATGTCGACTTTGTTTACACCACAGGTAGGGAAAGGTTTAGAGCGTACTACCGAGAAACCTATGCAAAGCGAACGAAAGCGAAACGATATTGTCCCTGAAATTCAATTTTAAATCGGATTATATTTATCTCACAAGAACATTTAAGTGCATGTGATTTTTCGAATACACAAATATACCTACAAATGCATATACATATGTACATATGTACATACATATATGGGGTCGCATTAGCGACATGGGGAGAGCTTTAATAATTTAGGGACGCTTTAACACGTATACACTTTGGATATGGTCGACAAATTAGCGAATCGAGACACAGACAATCCGGATCAGCATATACATACATACATACATATGTACATAAGAGACATACATACATACATACATAGGTACATATGTGAATACAGCCAACTAGCAAATAATCAGTCATATTGGGTAAAAATATGATATGCGATTTCACTGGTGAATAATACATTATTTTACAAGGAATAAAATGAAGTAATACGACAAATTATGTTATTATGTAATTATAATACATACATACATTAAATTATGGAGTATTGTGTCGAAATATCTAGTTTTGAGAAATCGAGGTTACAAAATTGAGCGAATGTTTCTACCGAAAACATGTCAAAATAAACGTCCCCATTCGGAGATACACGTGTAATTCAGATCCTTCCAGACATTACACATAATATTATTATTATTGCGAAAATAAATTTTCCATTTGAATAATAATAATCTACTACGTCTATGTACATACATATTTGTTTTCAGACATTGCCATTTTGTATTGCGTATTTGCTATTCAAATACGTGAAAATACATAGAATACTCGACATGTAATTAAGCCACTGATATTTATAAAGGTAGTACTAATGACTATGAAATTAAGTTTAAACATGCCCATGCGTTAAGTATACATATGTAGATGTTGGAAAAGCGGCGAGTCAAGGCGCCTAAGATTTTCCCACTCACTGTCGCGGAAAATCTAACGTAAATTCGATCGTGAAAATTTCGTCTAGCTTCTCGTACGATACAAAAAAGAAATTTCCTACACCACTACGTAAAAGAGAGTCACCAAAGGAGCAGAAAGGGTGGTGTGGGTGAATCGGGATTTTATATTTTAATTGTGTATTTACGCTTTCATTCACGTTTACGTGGCTGCCGATGCATATTAAATGGCGACCCGTCGTTTTTTACCCTTTCGATGCCGGACCGTATTATAAAATACACACGTGTTCATGTGGATATGATTCATAAAATGCCGAGCGCACGTTTGAGACCGTAAAATTAAACTGTCAAAAATGTTAATCGAATGTGCGAAAGACCAATTTTCGACGCGATCGCGAACAACCAATTAGCAAACCGACCGTATGGAACACGATATCGGCTTATCTGTACCGAGCTAATCGAGATCGCGCTTTGAGCAATTCAGTCGAATTATCCGAATGGATGGATTAGTTTAATGACAGTTTACCGATGTTACTAGGGGTTTGGAATTGCTAAGCGTTAAGGCGATAAAGGGGATGACGAAACGCAAAACAGAATCCCAACCTTCCACACCCGTAGTCGAATCGCTAGTGTTTGATTCATAAACTGATTTAATTGAACGAGGTTCGACTTATTTGATTGTTTTGCAATGATTCGATCATTTTTATAGCGGTGGATTTTAATATTTTTGAGGGTGCCTTAGAAATTGGGAAAAAACTGGCAGTACAAATATTTTCCAAGAAACTTTACAATGACAGATAAAAATATCTATCAAAGTGAATTTTGACTTGAAAACTTCGAGAAGAAGAATACATACGTATGTATCATGAAAATGTTACATTTAGTAAAAATTGAACTGTACGTATTGTAAAATAGGCTTCTACCTTAATATTTTAAAATACCAAAGCATGTCCAGTGAATAGAAGGACAATAAGATATTTTCTATACCTTTTTCTTTTGTGAAATATCGTAAAACTATTGTTGGATGCATCGATACTTACAGAATATTGAATATTAATTACCATTCAATTGCTCTAAAGTTCGCCTCTTTGATTCGGGTTCGAGAACATTACAAATGATTTTGGCAATATTGTTTCTTCCACAGTGGAATCTTTTTGCTTTTTTTCAATGGGTGAACAAAAACGAAAATAAGGAAGCAGCATAATCACTAGATCACTAGCAATCACCAGCAGGCCTCGAGGCCTGGGATTCCCGAAACTGCGTACGCCACTTTGGAATTCCCCTACTTCCACAGTTCCACTCCTACTTACATGGAATTCAAAAACTGCAATTATTAATTAAATAATGGCTCTCTCTTTAGTTCGATTTTTATATTTTCTTTGCAAATCGAGAATTACAGACTGCATATTCCCGCCGAAATCCGGACGCCTGGTAACCAACCCTGCATACATACATACATATGTATAACAAAATGTGTTGACACTATACATATGTATATAACCAGAACATGATTATTATTGAAATTGCAAATGGCAAAATGTAAAATTTTGCTATGTTAAAGGAAATAGACGTATCTCAAAAGGTCAGATCGCAAACAACTTACATTGACTATACATATGTATGTAGATAGAGTTAAAATATTTCAGAATACATACATTTTTAAGCAAAAAAATAATACCTGCATAAGTATGAACGAAACGAGACCGCCATAAAGTATTCACGAATTTCATGCATCGGTCGAACTTGTGACTGCAATTTAAATTTGAGGGTACACCTACATACGTCGAAAATCTCCCTTTACCTACCCTCATCCTATTATTATACCATATTCGAAGTGCAATGATATGTCAACAAGTTACAAGCAGTTTGTAAATTGCGGGCAAGTCAACCGGTACAGCTCAAGTTCTCCCGGTGAAAAAAGGGGAGGCACCGCGAGCAAAAGAGCGCAGGCGTCGAAGGGTCTTCCACTCTCCCACCCACCCCCATCCCACACATACTCTTCACTCCTCTCTCGGTCTTTCATTCAGACCTCTATTACCGACGCTGGGCGGTTGATTTTTCATATAATAATTCAAAAACAAACGAGGCGTGGTGCTGATTTAATTCAAAGCTCGCCCTCCCACTTTTTGGAATGGTTTCAAATAAGAAAAACGGTACATCATCAAGTACATATATTCAAAGTTTCGAACAATGCACGTTGTAATCACCTCGAGGGATACCGCCACCGCCGAGAGCAAATACATGTACATACATATGTGTACCTTTGCGCTGCTGAGAAACGCTCATTCCACATATAATCCATAATTTGATATAGCCGTTGAAATCCAATTGCGGATAAACGTAAGCGAATGGAATATACAAGTTAAGCTAGAAGCAGATTGTGAATAGATTGCTATTGAATAAAATATAAATTCAAAAGATAAACGTGACCATATTGAGCGCCGAAGAAAGAAATGCACAACAAAGGAATTTGACCTCTTTTGAGAACACTGAGCGCGCGCTGAAGATTTCCGTTCACTACACACGAGTACGTACAAAATACATATTACACTGTCTTCCAAAGAAATTGAACGCACTATAAATCGGAAGGTTACTAATATTTTACATGCAACATTCAACCTCAACTAAATATACATAGTATGTATGCATATCTATTCTGCGATAGCCTCGTTGATAAGTTCAAATTGTGACGATCTTTGCTCGTGCATGGCATTGTAAAGTGCAACGAATTTGAATTTTCACTATGGGCACTCTCATTAAGAGAACGACGTACATACATATGTACCTACATATGTACATACATAGAGCACGACTGCGGGGCGTTGTTCTAACCGTCCATCAGAATTTTAAACGAGGTTCATAATCGAAACGAGTGGGCGAATAAAACGGCGCGATATATTTCTCAAATCAATCAGCGACAGACAGGAGAAAAAAAAAACAGTAGAAAAATCATGCCGAATCTCACGAGAGAGTGAACGCATTATGAGTGACGCAAGTCGAGAGGACCGTTGAATATTAGATGAACCTCCCAACGAACCTCCTGCAATGTGTATAGAAAGGCTACAACGTAGAAATTTCCCAAGGTAAGGAAACTGGAAAATATCATCGACGTCGTCCCAAAACATTTTGACTTCATGACTTTTATTGTGTGTATAGGGGGAGAGGTGTTCGATTGTATGGTAAATTGTATACATATGTACATACTAGCTTCGCTCGTTATGTGTTTGTTGATACAGCACCGACGAAATCACGAAGCAACCGAGTCTACATAGAAAGGGGTGGGTTAGGTCGGTTTATGGGGGTGGGTGGGCGGGAAATGTGGGTTGTAAGAGGAGTTGGCGACCGGTCGGTAGGCGGCATACAAATCAGCGTGTGCCGGATGAACGAGAGCAACAAGTGCCCGGATGCTGCATCCGGCATTCGGCAGTCCTACGGAAAGCTCCAAGTTTCGAATCGCGAAGAATTGACAAGCAAAGTTTCGCACAAACTCTCGTCGCTTCTTTTCGCATTGTTTGCAATGGAAGCAGGACGGATAATGAGATTCGCGTTGAAGCCTCCATGTCGCGTGACGCTTTTCTTCTTATTATGCTGACGATTCGTAATGTCACCAGCAGTGAAAACTGAACTAACGTAGTTAAAAATTAACGTCTGTGCAACGGTTGAACAGAAATATGCCTGTACGTGCAATTCTGATCATTATGCATGGACGGGACCTGTCGAATGCTGGACGCTAGCTGTCAATTCCAATCAAAACCATACAAACGGTATTATTCAATTCGTTTTGAATTATCTACAAATGAATCTAAGAATATATTATAAATTATATGAAAATGGTTAAAATCATAAAAAAAGTGCTTGTAATTTACGCTTGGTATATCTAACGACTGTGTAGGTCAAGGGTACTGAACCTTTTTCAGTTCGAGAGCTATTTTTTATTTTTATTCGCATGGCGATCGAATGCAAGGATTTAGGGGGGAGTTCCGGATATAATATACTAATAAGAGTATTATAAGAATTTTCAAAGCTACATATGTATATAAACCTATTTTCAAATACTTTATATGTATATATGTAGGTTTATTTATTTATATGATAGAGTAGCTAAAGCTAATTACATAATCCTTAACTAAGCACATATACAGAGATGTTTTTTAAGACTGCCAGGAATTTATCAACAGTTTTGGAACTTCTGATTCCATCCGGCAGTCTATTATACTCCAAAACACCTCGGTACAAGATGCTTCTCCTATTTATATTTATTTTAACATTTTTTATAATTAAATTATTTTTATTCCTTAAATTATATTCACATAGGTACATCCATTCCTCTCACAATAAATTTACTAAAATATGATGGTAACATATTATTATCTAACTTAAACATAAATACCAACATACAAATCCGCAAAGTATTATTCACATTCAACCAATCTAATTCAATCATCATCTTTTTTATACTAGCATACCTATCCACATTTAAAATACATCTCTTAAGTCTGTCAAAGTCATCACACCACATTTAAAATTCATCTTTAAGTCTGTCAAATCCACTTCAATTTATATTTAATTTATCGCTGAAGACGTCGTCATTCCCAAACTCATGGAAATGCACGAAAGTCACGCCGATTCACAAGAAGGGTGATAAATCGCTAATTGACAATTACAGACCAATTGCCATAGTTTCTTCGCCAGCCAAGTTAATGGAAATCATTTTACATAAATACATCTACCATCATGTAAAACCATTTCTCATTGACCAACAACATGGTTTTCGCCCCGCCCGGTCTACAACAACTAACCTCCTGTCTCTCTCCAACTTCATCACGAAATCGATGGACTCGAACGTTCAAGTTGATGTGGACAAAGTCGATCATAGTATTCTTATCCGTAAATTGTTTGATCTCGGTTTTTCATATAATATCACAAAATTGTTTGTTGATTATCTAAGTGGGCGTTGTCAATTCGTGAAATATGAATCTCAATATTCCAATGTGTATCCCACATTCTCTGGAATACCACAGGGTTCCAATTTGGGTCCATTATTGTTTCTTATATTTATTAATGATATCCATACAGTCATTTCTAATTCCAAACTGTTATTGTATGCTGATGATCTCAAGGTGTACAGAGATATTCGAACAACAGCAGATTTCACTGCTCTGCAAAATGACTTAAATTCGCTGTGGGAATGGGCATCTGATAACCATTTACCATTTAGCATAGAGAAATGTCATGTCGTTTCTTATTCCCGATCTCTTGCACCTTTAGTACATCCATATAGTCTTGGTGGAAATATATTAGAAATGAAACTTTCCACAAGTGATCTCGGGATTACGTTTGAAAGCAGGTGGAAGTTTGTGGTGCATATCTCAGACATATGTAACAGGGCGTCAAAGATGCTAGGATTCGTCGTGCGTAATGCTCATCACTTCAATGATATGAGGGTATTACGCCTTCTTTACGACACTTTGGTCCGCAGCATCTTGGAATCTGGTTCTATTATATGGAATCCCAGAGAAGTCAAGTATAATTTACAGATTGAAAGAGTTCAGCGGAAATTTCTCCGATACCTATACATGAGACAATACGGCTACTATCCCTCACTGTATCCTAGTGCTTTTGTTCTAGGTACATTGGGATACAGCACTCTGTCATCTCGTAGGGATAAACTCCTTGTGAATCACTTCTGTAATTTATTGAGAGGTGACATATGCAACCCACCAATCCTCGAGGAGATGAAGTTGTGGGCTCCTGCACACTTCCGGGAGTTGCGTACGCGTCAATTGTTTCAGGTTGTCAGAGCGAGAACCGGTGTCCTTGCTGACTCGCCCATTGCTCGAGCCATTCAATGCCTCAATTCACTTGCGCAACATTTGGATATTTTTTGCGCTACGCACCATCAGATCGCCACATTTCTCATGCACTTTCAATTTTTATTTTGTTTGTAATAATTTAATTTATTTATAATTGATTTGCTGATTTTATGTTAACTTTTAATTTGATTCTATTATTATTATTACTTAATTTTATTATTATTAATACTTTCTAATTATTATTTAATTGTGTATAATTTAAAATTTAATGTAATTCGATTATACATATATATATATATATATTTTTTTTTTTACTACCATTATTTTATATATAAAGTTTTTTTTTTTCATGTCTCGCCATAGTGACGAATTGGGAAACCTGTTATGTCACTATGGTATAATTAAATAAATAAAATAAATAAATCTCATACCTCTATAATTACTTGTAGCAAAACGCAAAACGGTCACCATCGTGAACGTGTCCGCATGGCTGAATGCAGTCGTTTAAATATACCTAGGTTCTCTATCATTTAATTATAGTTTTTTTTAAGAACCCATGTTTTGGATAAGCAATTACGATGATACTTCTTTTGAAAAATTAACTATAGTACCCGAGAACCGCATGCACAAATGCATACCGCGGAAAAATAACGGTCCCTTCCTTTTCGTCAACAGACAAACACGAGCCCGGGAAGACCGTTTAGTCATTGCCGGCGTTTAGTAAACAAAATTGAACCACTGCAAAATCGTACTCGACACCGACTAAATTTTGCTACGCGATCGACCGGTTGCTACGCGATCGACATGTATTCAAGCAAGCAAAAATTTTGAAAAACGGAATATCAAATTTGCTACTGTGAGAACTAGTGAGCTGAAACTATTTTGAACGACGTCTGGCATGTACTATGTATATACATACATACATATGGATAAAGTTATAAAATACAACTAGTACTGCTTATTTTATCTAGCAACAATAATTCTTGTACGTATTTTATCAGTATTGTCAACAAAAATGGGACCGACGACATTTAAAGCAAACGTTAATTTAATTTTTAACTTGTTTGAAGGATTTTTTTTATTTACATGCTAGTTAATTTTTAATTCAAAGTTACTGAAAAAGAGTACAAAAACATAAAGGAAATGGAGAACATCCCCCCCCCCCTGGAAAATTAGCAACGTGCGCCATCCACTGCAATTGCCTACAGAACGATGTCCATTAATTATTTAACGAAGTCCCATCACGTAGTAGGTACACACTGTACCGACAAACTGCCGATCTTCGGGGCGGAAACGCGCCGAAATATATGTAGATACAATATTTGCACATAGCATTTGAGAAATCGTCGTGTCGGTTCGTAGGTAGGTAGAGGTACATAGGTAGGTACACGTATAAAATCAACGAGCGGAATGTTTAATTAGTTATGAGCGCCCATGCAGAACGTTCCAAAAGTCGCGCAAACTCTCTCGTCGCATGTATCCCGTTTGAAATGCGAAATATTCCGAGACAGAAAAACGAAATTGGAGAAAAATAAAGAATGTTATACGAAACGTGGATCGTGAAATAACAAATTATACGCATTCGATAGTATGTATGTATGTACCTTATATAATATATGTACACACTTCATATTTGTTTTGTGAACGTGCACGCAATGAACCTTTGAACATATGTACATACATATACATAATAGCACTGACTTGCATACAAAGCGTATCGCTATCATTTTTCAAACGGGCCAACGTAATTCTTTTACTGCGAATTATCCTGCACATATTATAAATGTAAGTAGGTACGAACACGAGCGAAACGCACAAAACTCTCATGCCGGCACTTCATATTGGACGAGCGGTGCCGAGCGCCAAGGTGTGGGTATGTCGCTCCAACATTCGCGCGAAGGCCAACGTACTTTATAAACATTCGCGCGGTATCCGCAAAAGTTGAGCGAACGCGAGCGACGGCGAAAAAAGCAAGGTGACGAACCTTTCCCCCTACACATTCAGTGTTGTCTGTGAGTTTATTGCGCAATCATGTGGACAAATTCAGTAACCGTTTTTTTACCTTCCAGGCATTGCATACTGCCAGATATTAATTGTATGTGCTTATTGCACACAAGGTGATCGCATAGATTACTGAGATGTCTTGAACGCTTAACATTTCTGTAGGCAGTGACGCGACACTGCCGCTTGCTAATTGACACCAGAGTGGCGCCACTAGCGATACGATCGCAGCGCTCAGGGCGGACGAGCAGCGGCAGCTGACCACAACGCTAAGGCCAATATTTCACGAACATTCGTGCGATGGTGAAGTGGCGGCATCACAGTACATTTTTGACAAAAGAATTATTCATAAACAAACTCCCAGGGGAGTAAAACGCATCACATTCTCGCGTTATTGAAATTCACTCAACAAAAAATCGAACCTAAACGAAGGGGTGCATGCAAACCGACCAACCGATAAACATACATATGTACATATGTCTGTACACACATACATACATCGTAGTTCCAAACGTTTCAACGCAAAGGTAAAAAAAATATATCGAATATCTGAATTAACGAACAATTTCAATAAAAAGCAAAAGCCGGTGCGGAGCGAACGGGAAAATGCCCTCGGGAAAAGGAAAAATCTCTCCTACAAGTAGACGAAGTTATTAAACAAGAAACCAAGTAAAAATGCTTTGCGATTGGTTATGCGCAAACATTGATGTGTTTGTTTTATACGAAGGCCGGGAGAGGAAAAGGGAGGGGAAACGATGACGTAGTCCCGGAGGCTTCGCCTCACTTTTCCCTTTGGCTCCCTTCGCTCCCGTCCTTATCCAGGTGCCCGTTTGGCATATTTGAATACTACGGCTTGTGGGGATTGACTCTGGAATTAAATCCGCGACGTGTGCCGCCACAATAAAGGATTCCATTTCCAATTGAAAACCGGATGTGTTTTCCTCACCCGAGGTCGCCATTTTCGTGCGCGCGGATCGTCTGTCTGACTCGCGAAATCAAAAATAAAAACTAGTACATATTATATTATATTATATAATGTAGGCACACATTGTATAAAAAAAGAATAGTGGAAATTCAAAAGCGGACCACTATAATATAGATTATATCTTACTAGAACTAGCCGGATTACCCGTCATATGACGCTGAATTAGTATCCAGTCGGCGTTTTCATTTATATTTAAAAGCGTACAATTGTTTTAGTACAACCTATCCTTAGTCGGAGTGGTCGAAATGAACTTCGTATGAAGGCTGATTTACACGCAGCCAGTCTCAGTTTAGCAATAAAGTAAAACCTGTTCGCAAATTTTACCAGCGTATACGAACGCACGCCCTCCCGTATTGTGTGGTCTCAAGTTAATAGGAACGGGCTCTACTTTATTGCTACTCGACTAAAATACTGGCTGTGTCTATTTCAGCCATGACAACTAACTACCAAAAAGAAAAAAATATCCTATTGCACTCAAGTAGTCAATGGAACCCGCAGGATCATAGAATAGATAGATATCATAATGAAGCAGACGGGTTATTAATGGAGTTCGTTTTGGAAAACAATGTAGATATTCACATATGTGAAAATTTAATTACATACGTTAAAAAACGAGCGGAATTTCAAGCTTCGAAAATTCGCACTGCACAACATCCACTACTATTTTATCAATTCGGATATTGAACGTTTCGCGCGAGAAACAATCAAATTCGGATAACGAACGTCACGAGAGCGATGGAAACGTGCACAACGGACCAATCAATTATTGCCATTTGAAATTACGGTAGCACCGTGCGAAAATTTGCAATCGTATGTACCTATGTATATGCAAATTTCATATTACAATGTAAAGGTGTACCTACATATGTATGTATGGGCTTGTATGATATTTCATATTTGACAACAAAGGAATTCTTCTCAGTTACAAAAACACACGTCTGGCATCCCCTAATACGTTTAAGTGAAATTTTAACAAATAGATATTTACTACGTTTACACACACGCCATTTTAATTAAGTTGATTCATTATATGAATTAAAGCGCAGGAAAATACATTCAGAGACAATTTTCGTTAAATATTTAATTTTAGGGTAAAGGTGTCGTCATAATCCTCTGAAAATGAGGTATTGTATTCACTTTATCTGTACATGGTACATACATATGTACATATGCAGTATAGATAAAGTATTGTAAAATTCGACCTCAAGAATTCTTTTTTGCATTTAAATACGAATGTCATTGGAAACCGCAATATATTTTCCCGACTCTACGACTTATTTTATTGTGTTTAAAAAGAAACAATTTTGCAATATTTCCATTCCAACTACGCTTTATCTGCGACACAAGCAATATTAAGTTTCAGTTCAGTAAACCTGACAGTTTCGTTAAAAAATCAGACAGGCAGAAGGAAAGAGACTATGAAGAAATAAAATAAAAATTGTCTACGACACGATAACTGTAGCAAAACATTACATTCAAAACTACACGATTATATTTATGTACGCATATACATACGTACGCAGACAATAAAATATTGAAAGTGTGCCGGATTAAAACCACAAAAATTTAATCAACTTTTACCCCCGACCCGAGGAATACTTCTGCAAAATAACTTACCCGCGCTCCTCTGAAGAGAGTTAGTTATCGTCGTTCAAAATTTCACGAGGATACAACGCAAACCCACCGGCACGCGAAGATTCACACGACCGTTCAAAAACGCCAAACAAATAATAAATAGAAAATGCGGCCGCTTTTAGACCGCCAATCGCAATAACGTCGCGGAAAATGAATTAAATTAAATTATTAAGCACTTAAGATCGGGCCGAAATCGAAACAACAAACATTAAATACGCACAGACCGAAATCGACGTCGTCGAAATGGCCGATAATAAGGGCTAGATCGTGCCTGGTTTTACCTACATCCCCTCGACCCTTCCTCGAGCTATCGATCGTTCGACCCCCTACATCCGGAAATCGTGACGTTAACGACCCGACTCCGGTTCACGCGAAAATCGTTAGCGCGAAACGCCATGGCACAGAGTCGAGAGACGTTAATTCGCGTGACCCCCCCCCCCCATCCTCTCCTACCCCTCGACGACTTTTCACAACAAATAAATCGTACTAATATAGGCTTCATTAATGCGGAAAAGTCGCGAGAGTGCGCCGAGATTTGCCACCGCTGAACTCTAATTCCCGCGATGAGTCTGAAGGTACCAGTGTGAGATTGATTCAACTGGACCGTCGGGTTAGCGTCTGCTATGAGAAGGGAATATTATTTTATTGGAGAAGGAATATTATTTTATAGAAGAAGGAATTTTTATTTAATAGAAGAAGGAATCTTATTGTTGAACGTCGACTCTTCGTTTCAGTGGGAATTTATCGTTTTTCAAATGTGATATGAAAGCATATTTTGAATTCATACCAACCACAGAAACTGCAAAGAGGAAATGCGGATACAGTGAAAAGCAAAAAAAAAAAATCTAGGCGAAGAAATTCACTACCTCCTTCTAGCAAACGTTCCTGTGTTCTCGAGATGCCGTTTTACAGTCCTTCATTTTGATTTGTAATTGTAACGTCGATTTTTATAATGATTTATCGCAATGCGAAGGAACAAATCCATTAACTTTATCCAAATATTAATTGCACGTCGAAATGAAAAGTTCTACACTTCGTCCGCCAGGTTTAAATCGATAAAAAATAAAATACGAAGTTTCAGTGTGATAGGATTAACAGTTGAGATAAAGCGATTCCACACACATCCGCTTAACATGCCTAGACATTTTCTAAAAATTATAAAAACGCGACGATACCTGAAATAGATCCAGTCAAAATTATGTACTACGTAAAAAATTACAACGTTTTCTTTTAATTCCCCCTACAATATATTATTTGGACTGATTTCGTTGTTCTATGTAAGTGGCAGTTCAATTAGCGAATGAAATTCTCATGTACTAATCTATCTGCATACGAATAGACAAAGCAATGTCGGAACACCCTCCGACAGACACAACTTTACATATGTACATATATGTACATACATTTGTATAAATACAGAGTTACGTGTCAACGTTAGCCATTTTAAATGGACCGGAGGAGTCGTTCAATTCCCGTCACAATACATACGCGGATAGGGGGAACGTGCGTATCACAATACTAATCAAATGATTTATTATTGCTGCAACTCGTTCATTTCCATTAACGCAATTGGCTCAAGTGCCAAATATTTACATAATAGATGTGCATATCGATATCGTTATTATTGCGGAATAAATGCATGTCGGACGTGTGTATGTGCATTGTAGACGGATACAGTTTTGGCAGGTGTTGATGGATTCAAATTATAGGTTTCAGCGGTGGTTATTTTAGCACGAAACTGTGGTTATTTTAGCACAAAACTGTGGTTATTTTAGCACGAAACTGCGCTCGTTTCATTATACATATGTATACAATATCCCCATGTGTAATTTATTTGGTAAAAATTTACGGTACATATGACCCTTATGAGTATTCTTTTCACATCTACATATGTACATATATGAGTTACAAAGATTTTATTTTCGAATTTATAGCCATTTGTGCAACATATCAATGGGTTAGTGCACATATATTGTATGTCCTGTTTTAAAAAAAATTGAATTATCATACACAAAACGTCCATCTGCATCAAACCTTCACGTTTAAAAAGTATTGTATGTCCAAATAGTATATTTGAGAAGATATTGCCTAATTCAAACATATAATATGTCCATTTCGTCCATAGTTTTCATGCGAAAGTAATGTATGTATGTATGTATGTCACTTACAATATTTTAAAACAAAACTGGACATACAATATCTGTGCACTAACCCATCGATATGCACATTCCAACACATCTACTTCACATTATTTAATCAAATAAGTATTAACTTAACAGTAACATTTTCACCGTAAAAGCTTATTACGATCAAAATATTATACCATATTTCCAAGTATATGTATAATATCTGATGTGTAGTGTGGCGTGATTTTATACACACGACAAAATGTCAATTCAAAGATCAAACACAGATGAAATTGCAAGAGCAAAGCGATACGTATCCGGTTGACGGAAACTGATCGAAGTTCTATCATTACTGAGAAACACAATATCAAAGTACGTATGTAGATGTGAAAATTCTCCAGATTAAATGTATCATTTCATACATGGATGCGAAAATTACCGAACACGATAGAAAACCCAAGATCCGACAGCAATCGGCGAAACGAGAGCAACAAACCGATTAAACACACCGTTACCGCACTTAATTATTTATTTATTAGCGGGATATATGTATGTACACACAAATATGTACTTGCGATACGCACGTAGAAAAAAGGGGATTAACACACGAGTACCGATAAATAATAAACTCAAACATCGTGCGCGCACTTCGAAATACGAGTTTTGGTCGCTTTTACACGCGCGCATTTCGGAATGTCCGTTTTTTTTCTGTTTTCAGAGATTTTCAGCTCTGATTAATCAATGTAATTTACATTGCCACGGCACGAACGCTCGTGCGCACACAGTTTCAGGCTATTCGAAAGGAATAAAGGAAAGGGGAGAGAAGGGAAAGGTGATGTTGAACATGCTAGTATTTTGTGCGAGAGCGTTTGTAACAAAAGGAGTTCGAGGATAAGTGTGCTGAGCAAATACGAGATATATGGAGTGCGCTCGTAGCTCTCGTATGCAAAGAAAATAAAAATAAAAAAAGTCCACGTATACTTAAGAAAAAGAAGAAGTAGAAGAAGGGACTAAAAGGACGATAAAAGAACAAATAAGAAAAGAGGACGATGCGACACACGCGAATAACGAGAGATATAATGCGAAATGTACGTTTACCGGAACGAGACAGATAGGTGCTAATGTACACAGAGTGATTCACGATTCACAATCATAGACACGTATTGTGTGAACTGATAAAAATGTATTATGCGTATAAATAAAACAAAGGCCGAAGAATTAATCCTAATGAGAATTTGGTTCCAAGATCGTACTTTGAAGCTATGGCGAAAACACAATACGGACTTTCCCAACTTTGTTGTTATATGGCACAAAACAGGGGTCAAGATCACGGAAAGCACTTGAGCCATCTAAGAATCAAAGTCATAGTTGCATGGGGCTCAGTAGATTTACAAAATAGATTAACACAATTATGCAACGAAAGTATAAAAGTAGTATTTAAATAAAACTAAAATTATGTTTAATGAACTTTGCACGCAAAACGTAGTCACAGTAGGTAATCATATTGTAGAGGTGGTTGATAGTTATTTATACCAAAGACAATTGGTGAATATGACTGGATGTAAGGAAGAATAAATAAAGCGAATAGGATGGAGCGCCTTTGGAAGAATGAACATACATATGTATGTATAGGTACATAGTTTTTAAATTCAACATCCCGCTATGCTTAAAAAGAAGACATACGACCGTTGCGTACTGCCAGTTATGACGTATGGATGTGAAACGTGGATGCTGAATTCAAGAATGTTACGCAAGATCCAGTGCACACAGAGAAGCATGGAAATATGTATGCTCGGTATAACGAGAAGAGATCGTAAGAGGAATACATGGGTAATAAGCACGACCAAAGTGACGGATATAGCGGAACGTGTGAAAAAGTTGAAGTGGACACATAGCGAGAAGAATGGATGGCAGATGGACGCAAGAAATACTGGAATGGTATCCGAGAGGATGTGAAAGAAAGCAGGGAAGACGGGCTGATGAATTGAGAAGAATGTGTGGATGCTGATTGCTCAAGACAGACAGGTATGGAAGAGGATTGGAGAGGCCTTCACCCAGCAGTGGATGGTGAACGGCTGAAAATGATTAAACTTACTTTTACCCATCACGGAAAAAATAAAGGTGGCAAAGCGAATTAAAAAATATATTAAAAGTGCAATGTTGAGCAAAAATTCTTCAAGCGTCATTACACAAGTTTTAACAAACCCGACTTAAACTCCCGAAAACGCACAAGTTAAGTAAACATTTGAAAGTTACACTTTTATTTACATACATATGTACTTTCAAGAGTAGAGTAACCCGCATATTCTAACCCACAGTAAAAAACTGAAAATTTACAGTTTAATTTGATTGATTTTCGCAAATAAATAAACAATACCAGTGGTTCCGAGCCAAATACACCGCGAATGAGGATCGAGCCACTATAAAAAGCAACGTACAAAGCAATCGACAAACAAAAATGTAATTGAAAATAGAGTACACGGAGCCGTGTGCATCGTTATTGTCATTGTGCAAATAAATCAACGCGAATTGAAGCCGCACTACACCCCTGCACGGAATGCGCCCATACAGGAAATTAATGACACTCGAATCGCGAATCAAACCGAACGGGTGCAAATTTCGAGAGGCTCTTCCATCATCTCGATGAAATTTTCACAATTCCGAAAGCTGATTTGCAAAAACAAACTCCACTGAAGGGCCGAACAGAACAGAACGGAACAGACACACATACAGACATAGTACAACCGCCTTTTCATCGCAGACTCTCATTATTGTATTGATGCGTTTTCTTCACCCGGAGAGTGATGCCGACTCTACTCTCGGAATCTTCGTATATAATTCAACGGCTAGAATCCACCTTTACTATAACGAATCACTACTATAGCGAATTTCGAAAATACACGATGCCATTTGTCAAATTTCCCGCGAGGGTGTGTCCTCTCGATCTCCCACCCCACTCTCATTCCCATCCCTTTGCTCGCTTGCGACGAAGCAAGGTTGCGGTAATACCCGGGGCAGTGGTACCCAAAATTTCATCCCCTTTCACCTCATCCTCGACACACGCAATGGGAATCAGAGAGGAATAACTCACACAAAAAGGATACAATATCCGTTGCGCTAAAACAACATACATATAAAACTCTCCCATACAAACACATTCGCAAAAAAAGCGGGGTTAGGGTTGGTAGGTAGGTTTAAAAAGCAATGACACTAATGACTTTCGAGCTGTTGCGACTGTTTTCAACAAACCACTCGTTAAATCTCTAAATCCCCTACGACATTCGCTCACGTTCGAGATTTTCCCGGAAGCGGAAATGCGATGCCAATGGAAACCAAAGCAATTTTACATTGTTCAAACATACACACATTGTGTGCAACATTCTGAGCTCAGTCAATAAAAGACAAATGGTTTCCGGGATAATATCATTATTTATTTGTTTATTTTAAAACATGGAGCCCCGCGTGAAATTACATATTTTTCGTCCAGATCTTCATGCAGGGTAAATACAGTATTAAAATACTACATATGTACAGACTTGTACATACATATGTATGTATATGTAAGTACATACATATGTAGTTACAGTAAAAGGCCTCGGAATCATCTTATCATATTCGACGTAAACGATTTGAATGAAAATGGAAAAAAAATTCCTTCACTAAACTTTAATTGCCGATTGGTTTGATTTCTATTTTTGTCTGAGACTACAAAGGAGAGATAGGCAAAATGTGTATGCGAGTAAATAAAAAAGCCTACAATTTTTGAACGCTGCAAATTGCAAAGAAATGTGAGAAGGCAAGTACAATATTAAGTTTCAACCAAACTACGGATGAAATATATTTTTTCATTTATCTCGGTAACAAAGCATTATTTTTTTTTGTTCAAAATTACACTTGTTATTATTAAACGAGTCGCCGCAATGAAACGCCTCGATTTTAATAATCCAACGGCAAACGGTTTATAAAATATGGCGCGGGCATAATTTATATACCGCGTTCTTGATTTATCACATCGAACTACGTGGATTTCATTCTTGAACCATTCCAATTTTCAAATTAGGCAACGGAGCGAGGATTACAGAGCAAACAAGTCGTGGAATTGGGGACCGGGAGCATGTGGACGATGATCAAACGAATACGGCAAAGCTAATTAAGAAAAGGTCAAGTAAAGGCCGCAGGTGTACATAATGCGTCAAAAGGCAAAAATATTCGCAGGCGAAATTTTAACGCATAACACCGAACGAAAATTAAAAAGAACGAAATAAACGAAGAAAAAATGTAAACATCGAGCGGCAAAGTGGTCAAATTCGGCGTCAGATAGCGTGAAAACTTCATGAAAATACGCTGTCACGATAAAAAAAGTAGCGTGTGCGAGACCCGAGTCGAGACAAAGAAAAATCTGGAAAAATCGCAACGTACTAAGTTATAAATGAAAATAGTAATAGCAATGGCCGCAATCGCGACATTTTACACGTTTGCAAAATTCTACGGCTCGGATATGCGAAACGAGATCTCGATAGCGGTGGTGTAATGAAAGTTATTTAATTTTTCGTTTTAATTCGCGTATAATCGGCGACACGGTTACAAAGAAAAATTTAAATAAATCGAAAGAATTAGTGAACCGTATAGTGCGACACTAATACTTTCGAGCCACGCATTAATTACCTATTCGTATAATTTTCATTTACTATTATAATTTTTTTCAACCACAAAAAGTTAATCCACGTCTACGATCGCACCTAAACAAGAAAGAGCAGAATTAAAGTGCCGGAATAACTGCTAAAGTTGTAGAAGAATACGAACACAGTCGGATCATAATGCATTTTCCAGTTAAGACATACCAACTTGGACTGGAAAATGAGTGCATTTACATTTTAAATAAGAAGAAAACACCGCAACGTGGCTGTGAGGATATTATGAAAACTTGAAATTGCACAACGGGTGGGAATACGCGGAAAAATATGATATCCAACAGTGTGTCCGAGTTGGTGCGAGTTAAACTTTTGCATTAAAAAAATGACTAAAAGTAAAACGCGCTTAGTTACAATTAACCAATTAAAATTCAACACTAGATACATAGTACTCACGTATAGATATAATCCTCTACTACTCTCAAAGCAAAGCAGATTTTGTATATTGCGCAGTTAGACATTGAAAATTACGCATCTGATATTTTATTTATTATATAGAATAAAATCTATCATTATTATTATTATTATTTTATGTACCTGTTGATTTTTCAATTAGTAAATTCTAAAAAAAATCTGTATTGATTTATGAAAATATACATAATATTAATAGCAGGGAAATTATTTGGGTACATACAATTAAGACTCTACCTTGAAAGCTTTATACCAATATTTCCATTAAAAAATATACTTGTAATTTACATATTGTATATATTGTAAGTACCTACATCAGTTTCATCTCATAAATTTCACTGCGCATTTAGAAATTGAAATAGCATTTTAACACAATAAACAAATTTCATTTCACATTACTAAAACTATTGTACTCTTAATTAATATGCACCAACAATACATACACTACATAGATCGTTGCTCGGAGCAATTTCTAATTTAATACTGGAACTATAATATACATATGTACATATGTATGTATGTACGTACGTACATACATACATACATACATATATACATAGTTCATTATACGTAAAAATACCAAACAATACATAACGATATGTATGTATATAGATAGGTACAGAAAAGGCTTAAATTCGATTATTTCTCCATCAATAATATAAACCTTAATCGGCACGGTACATTTTACTTCGAAACTTTGTACATAAATGAATTCCCTGCTTTGCGATTCTCAAATCGCCATAGATATCCGATTGAAACAAACCAAACATTTCAATCGATAGTACTTAGCTACCAAACTAATCCCCGAACGAAAGCTCATCAACATCAGGCGTAATCCCAAGTTTTGCGGTTAGTCTGTTAGAGATTGGCTCCCAACCGGAGCGCAACAACCGACCACACATGTGTCTACCATACCTATAGTTTCATTAGCGCAATTAATCCGGATATATGTATGCATCCGTCTGCACAGAGATATATTCAGACGTGACTCACAATGAACCCCCCATTAAACTAGCTAGTTCGTGATATCTACTTATGCAAAACATATGCCAGCGTGCAATGTTAAATTGAGAGGAGTAGGGGGGGGGGGGGTGTAAACGCATTCCAGCGGTGTGCTAAATCGCACTAACCAACCCACACCCCACCCATCCACCCCTTTTACATACATACGTAGCAAGGAGTTATATACAGTGTTACTCAAAGTACGCTTGCAATTTGAATTACAAGATACATACATTGTACATATGTATGTACATATATAAAATTTGAAATTTTTATTATATAAAAATAAAATCTAATATTAATTATAATTATTTTTTAATCAATAAATAATTTATATAAAAAAACCTACACTATTTTGTTTTTCCAATTAATTAAATTATTTCTAATATGATCAAATATGATAAATTATTTCTAATAGATGATAAAAATTAGTTTTAATATGAGCCGTTGTAAAGAAAATGGTTTAAGTTCATTTTGTATCTTGACTGTGAATTCTTTAAAAGTAAATATACCATATTTGTCTTAAATAGAAGCTATCATTAACTCAATTATTGTTTAAATTGAACTGGAACCACTTTCAATTATAACGGCTCATATGTAAGTTTTTGTTTGAATAATAAATTTTTTAGATTAAATAAAAAAATTACAGCCTTTTCAGTTATACTTTCGGGCAGCGTGGAGTAGTGGTTAGAATATTCAGGTTTAATGGAGTTAATTCACGTGAGTATTTGTTATTAAGATTGCAATTATTGAATATGTTGATCATTTTTATTTGTGGGTTTAAAATTCACCACATTCACAATGTAATACTCATTGATTGAAAATGATAACAAATCTTTTTTTTCCATTTTGACCCATCTTCATCCCCAATAAATCTGACCCTTAACTGAATTAAATCACCTCTTATTATTTCTGTAATGCCCTTACATTTAAGTAAATTAATTTAATTTTTCAAACGATACTATTAAGTTAACATTTCCGATCACAATCAATTATTGTAGGGCATGCGCCACATCATAATAATAAGTAGGTATGTAAAGTTTATCACATTCAATGCACACCGAGTAGTATCCAAGTTTGTGGAAACAAAATTAACTTATTTAAAAATTAGTCGGGTTGCCCGTCATATCGTCATCCAATTGCGGTAACCCTCAAATATCAAATTGCTCAGGAAGTGAAAAAAACTATAGGCATTGGATTTATTTTAATATTAATCAAAATTATCAATCATATTTGATCGAAAATGGACTTTAAAGCTCTGCTAAAAATTTCGCAATGATATGATGAGTAAATATTTAACTATTAATGTTTTTCATTTAAAAAATGAGGGTTACGCTAAGCACTTTGTAATAGTAATGTAAGTAAAATCTAAATAATATTTATTGTAATAACATAAAATTATTAAAAAAAAAACTACAACAAGTTTCACTATCATTTCTATATAGTGATAGCATACGTTTCGAGGGTTACAGTATTCGTCTGGAATATTTTTTGTACAAATGGTTTAAAAACTATTTTTGAATTATTTTGGTATGAAATAATTTTTGGTATTTATGATACTTGGCCAGTTCATGTAAGATTATACAATAAATCCATTTCCATCAAAATGTCACTTCGGTAAAAAGTGAGTGTTACGGCAATTGGCCTGTACAGTGACGATATGATGGTAGATTCTAAGCGCACCCTAAAACCCCGAACAGTGCAGCCCCATAGCCCGTTTGACACTACGTGAAACAATTGTATAGTGTGACGTTGATTGAATCGGTGTATGGCCATAAAACCGCGTGGGCCACTCGAAACAGCTTCGACAGATAGCGGCTTGCTGCGAACACACCGCTAAAGACTATTTGTTTGCTGTGTTGGAAATGCTAGCGTGACCGCGACAACTCAAGAAGGTAGGC
The DNA here is from genome assembly GCA_022651745.1 of Parapsyche elsis. Taxonomy (NCBI): domain Eukaryota; kingdom Metazoa; phylum Arthropoda; class Insecta; order Trichoptera; family Hydropsychidae; genus Parapsyche; species Parapsyche elsis. The sequence continues at coordinate 342,708 of JAGVSN010000019.1, forward strand.
AGATTTTACACTAATATAATTTTAACATATTAATAATTTTGGATGAAAATGTGGAGGGGGGGGGGGCTAGTGGGCTACAGCTAGAAAAATTTGAGAAACACTGAGGTATAAGGTGACCTATAATTTGGTGACACGACGTTGCGGCGGTGACTCAGCGGCCGCGATTATAGGCGATAGCGTTCATGGCCGACGAGGCGCCTTTTTCCCCCTACGATTTGGCACCCCGAGGCGTCTTTCCCTCTAAAAATTTCAAATGATAATAGCTCATCGAAAGAGACTGCGTAAAATATCATACGACACCCCATACGAGGGGCTTTATGGGGTTGCAGAACTTCCGGGCTACGGCCCAATTAACCTATAAAGACAAGGTACACACACACGTACACGTTGAAAATGCCCTAAAATACGGAGTGGGGCTCAACATTTACGATCTTGCACGTTAAATCTTATTTATGTACGTACATAGATCAACGCACAATAATAACAAGTGTACTGTTACATCAGAAATTACAACAAATAGCATTGGAATCGATTTGATTGAGATAACGGGGGGTAGGTGTCCCGCAGCGTTGGTCGACTAGCTCGGTTAGAGTCCAATTGCCATATTAATCGTATAAATCTGTTAATATTATGGTTCAGCAAAGTTGACGAAATGTTAACATTCCCCGCCGGAAGATGAATTTAATGTAACTCGACCTTTTAAACATTTCAGCTTATATTGTAATAATACACGTTTACGTTCGCCGTTTAAACGGTAATAATCTAATGACAGTTATTATCAGTATCGAGATGATTATAGTGATCTGGTCGATGCTCGGCTTTAAACAGTTTTTTTTATTTTTTATTTTGGCATTATAAAAATAATTAAATTCGATCAAATATTAGCTGGCCTTTTAGAATCAAGGCGCAGATAATGCATCATTGTAAATGATCGGAATTAGTACAAAGATATGTATGTACACAGGACTACATAAGCGTTGGTGCATTCCGCTTGAATTCGACGATCGACTTTTCTGGTTGGTTTATTGAAAATTCTAGACGTTTAAAGTCCCGTCCTGGTTGAAAAGGAAAATATGGATAAAGTAAAAATTGAAAAGGAAACAAATAAAATATTTTCCGTCTGGTTAGACAAAATCATTCAATTCAAGAAAACCAGCTCGTACTATTCAGCGAGTTTCGCTGGAGGTGTTTTCTACGCTATTGCTTTTCCCCAAAATAACTACATATGTACCTACATGTTTATACTAATTTAACTTTCCCAAATTTATATTACAACTGTTCTTAGTTTTTTTTGCTAATCTCAAAATGTATATGAATATTTTATTTGTGTATTAATATTTAATTCGCACTGTAAAAAATAACTTCTGCAATTACCCATTCAACATTATTATATTTTTATGTATTAAATATTTAATAATTTCTATGAATATGACATGACAATATGACTGTACATTTATACCAAATATATTTCAATATTTAGCAATTGTAATGTAACAAATAAAATAAAGTAAAAAAATATCACTTGTGAAATTGATCACTATGTTTAGCATAAAATGTTTGGTATCTCAGATGAAGGTGTAGATATTATATATTAGAATATGGAATAAATAATGATCAAAATATATATATATATATATACATACATATATATATTTAATATATATATGTACACTACGACCTGGGTGTGTAATGACGTATATAGGTACATATGTATGTATGTAATGTATACATATGTATGTAATGATGACTACGGTATGAGGCATTTGTGTCAAATGATAAGCCAAAGGAAAATGCGAGTACAACGACGTGCGTCGATAAAAAAAATGCAACTGTTCGATATACATATAAATAGTCTATTTAAATACTATGTATAAATTCCTAGGTTCCATTATGTTAATTTATGAACGCAATTCCAATCAATATATGTACATATATATTCAAGATATTTCTATTTGTAGTATATTTTCATTTTTCTATGTACGTAGGTTTAGTGATTTATCCGAAGTATGTTGAATATAAGCAGGCGCTCAAATAAAGATATATGTATGTCATATTCCACCGTATAAACGGGAGACACAAAAAAGCACTAAATATTTAAACCCCTGATTAACTGATTTAATGTAATTTAACCGATTTAAATAACGTTAAAAAATTGTAGCATATATTCTGTGCAACCGATTCAATTTGTGGAGTTATGTATGAAGCATTGATGGTAAAGTAAGGGGGAAAACATATGTATGTATGTAATATGAAACTGCACGGTAGTGCATGCCGACAAAGCTCATTATTTTTTCAGCACAATTCATGTGCATGTAAATAATAACCTTGTTTTGGTACGATTTCAATTATTTTTCGAAAAAAAAAAAAAAAAAAACCCACATACGATATCCCATCGTTAGCGGGTGTTACATTGAAACATTAAAACACATACCAAAATAGAACGAAACAACAAAACGAAGCAAAACAGGCACACGTAACATATGTACATACATCCTTTAAATGAGGAGCTCTTTTCTCTCTTTCTCACAATACCCGCAACTACACATCAATCACACAAACAAACGTCTCGAAAAGGAATTATAAATATTGATATTAAGCGTTTCAATAATGAGTGTACAAGGAATTATGCTCGCGCTCGGTGTCGAAACGACGTAAGGCACATCGAGTCGTCGGAAAATTTCGCAAACATAATTAAGTAAAAATTGTTACAACGTTACGTGATTGTGTACGACGGTGGGTTGATGTGTTTATTATCGCGAAAACAGTCGAGATCACGTAAGGACATTGTTTTTAATATATTTGTTTACCCAAAACATGTTGATGAAACAGCCGTGAACATAACGATTCGTTTCTTTTGCGGTTTGTTTTGATTAAGCTTGCGAAATTTTCCGACAAACACTTCATACATACATATATACATACCTATAAATATGTATGTAGGTATGTTACATATGTATGTATGTTGAGAGAACCTTGAAGAGAGTTGCCAATTAACCAATACTAAACCGTCGTCTAAACTAAATGACGATTAAAAAAAATAACTAATGAAAATTCAGTAGTTGTGGGGTAAAATTTTGACGAAAATTAGAAATCGGTTCGAAATTAAACGAAAAAGTCGAAATAAAGGAGGCTGAAATAGTCCTTAAACATTTTTTAATGGTATGCTTAATTAAACGTTGATTAAATTTACTTTAACCCGTCAGCACTGACAAAAGAGAAGCAAAAAAATATTTATTTTGATAAATGAAAAGCGCATAATTGAGCAAAAAACTTTTAAGCCCCATTATACATTTGAATGAAACTGACTAGCGCATTCATTCCGCGATTGTCGGAAACAGCATAATTGAAAGGTTTATAAATTCTAAAGGTTTTCAAAAAATACGGAAATGTGTATGAAATTTTCCGGCCATTCGACGGGAATGCAATTTAAATCCGATAATAACACGCCATAATGCCCTTTACAAATGCACTGAGCCAAATTTAAAACCCATCGTCAAAATTACATGGAACGTTTCACATGCGATACGCTCGTACGGCGAATCCCCGTCAATTATTCGTCGACGCGCTGTGCGAAACATTCGCACGACGTCGATTTCGACAGTAAAGGATCCCGCACACCGCTACGAAATCGCGTATGAAAACCTAGCTAGGCAAACCTAGCGAATTTCGCAAGTCTACCGGTCTAGTATTTTTCTGTCACTCTGATATAAGCTATCAAACTACCATCTGTCACCTCGCACTCGGAACGTTTGTATTTCACTCACGATTCTCAAGTCAGAGTTACATATTTACATACAACTTTTCCACAAACGTCATCGAAATCGCCGCAATTCGGCGGAAATCCTTCTTGGTGTAGACGCGTATTTAGTTATTATATTATATCATTAATGCCACACATGCGCATCTAACTTTATTTATTGCGAATTTGTTTCAATTCTATTAATAATCAATTGTTTTTGCACTACTTTACGTAATATATCTATTATAACAGCTAACAAATATATAATCACCCCCGCCACCCCCTACGCCCGTTTCAAGGCAAACTAAAGTTTAACCACTAATAACCCGTGACTGGAGGGCCTCCACTCTGAATGTCACCCCTTCAGACTGGACTCCCTCCGGGTAGCCTCATTAACTTTTTTTTTTGCTGCCGTTCAGCCATCACGAGTGATTGAGACCCACGATCCTCGTGCGCGTTAAAAAATAATTACTTGCAAGAGCCTTCTCCGTTAGAGTGCCCAAAAGGGGTGTGTGGTGGAAGCGAATCTCCCGGGATCAAGACCATCTATTTTCCTACCTGTTCGCAGCGGTGTGCGGGAGCCTTAATATCAATTTATTATCTATCATTTTCGACTGTTTAGTTAGCACGGTTGTCGGGTTTGACCTACAAAAACAAAATACCACGTGCGTGAATCGGCCGAGCCGGTCCTCTTGACCGATTTCGGTCCGAAATGTCGAAAAAGTTCGAGACACGACCTGAAAAAGCCACCCAATTTCACCCACCCCCGAATTGACCCGCCCAATTGAAAAAAAGTAAAAAATCCAAACACAAAGGGTGAAATGCGTGCGGTTCGAACGCTATTTACATAAATTCGAAACCACCCACACCCACCCCCTACGCCTTCATTTTCCGCTACGCCACTTTCACCCCCTACCGGTCGTAGCGCAACAGACGCCGGATCGATTAGGGCAGATAGGAAGACATTACGCCGAGCCGCTACAGTTCCGCTATCAATCTCTACGGTTGGTCGACTATACTCGTGTACATTTGTACATACATATGTACTGTTGAATATGTACATGTAACACTTTTTTTTCTATATACACGGGGGAGTGGGGGGGGGGGGTACATATTATGCGCTGTACCCCGCACTTCGTAATTGAACGTGTACGTGTTTGTGTACAGTTTACGTTGGTGAGGGTTGCCTGAGGGGGTGGAGGAGAGAGAGAGAGAGCCACCGTTGAAATAGGTCAACGAGAGTCGACCGTTCGTTCCTTTGCAAAAACGACTCTCGAGGAGAGCGTGTCCGATCCAGGGGTAGTGAAACTTTCTTTTTTGCCCCTAGAAAGTGGTCGATTGTTACATGTATCCACGTACGTGCGTGCGCGGCAGTCTCAAAGGTATGATTCATTTGTGATGAGGGGTATTGTGGAACCTTGCGGAGAGGATTTTCTTTATTTTTTTTTGTCTCTCTCTGTATTATAGTTACATATGACTGTTATCAAGTGCATCAACTTTAACTTTTATGTCTACATACATAATCGAATGTATCATCATCATCATTTTCAGCCGTTCACCATTCACTGCTGGGTGAAGGCCTCTCCAATCCTCTTCCATTCCTGTCTGTCTTGAGCAATCTGCATCCAGTTTACTCCACACATTCTTCTCAATTCATCAGCCCATCTTCCACACGGTCTACCTTGTTTTCTTTCGCATCCTCTCGGATACCATTACAGTATTTCTCGCGTCCATCTGCCATCCATTCTTCTCGCTAAACATATGTATGTATGTCCAGCCCATTGCCATTTCAACTTTTTCACACGTTACGCTATATCTGCCACCCTGGTCATGCTTCTTACCCATGTATTCTTGTTACGGTCTCTTCTCGTTATACCGAGCATAAATCTTTCCATGCTTCTCTGTGAGCACTGGATCTTGCGTAACATTCTTGAATTTAGCATCCACATTTCACATCCATGCATCATAACTGGCAGTAAGCATTGGGCGTATGCCTTCTTTTTTAACCGTAGCGGAATGCTGGATTTAAAAACAATGTTCATTCTTCCAAAAGCACTCCATCCTAGTTTCATTTTTCGTTTTATTTCTTCTTCTAATCAAATATATAACACTAATAAACTCGCAGATGAATAACACTTTTAAGATACGTGTATGCAATAAGAAGTCAATTTCGTTAGTTAAAGTTGGCTGGCGTTCACGTGAGAGTAATACTTACGAGACTTACTATCGTGGACATGGAGCCGAGAGCTCGTCGAGTTCTCTCCGAAAACTTAACTATCAGATTCAGCCCTGAGAGTGAAAGCAATCTCAACTGGACACACTTCGACGAGCTGCTATCAAGAGTAACTCGCGCAAGTCACTCTCACGTGGAAGTCGGGCTTTAATTTAATCAAATTTACAAATTTATTCAATTCGCTATAAATGCTTTAAATGCCATAATTTAAAATTTAAATAAGAAGAAAAAAGACGAAAAATGAAACTAAATATGTACATATGTACATATGTATGTATGTAGAATGGAGCGATTTCTGAAGGAAGAACATACATAGTTTTTAAATCCAATATAGAACTATTAACCAATGTGTATTGCCAGTTATGACATACGGATGTTATCAAGAAAGATACGCCAGATCCGGTGCACACAAAGAAACGTGTGCATGGAATAACAAAAAGAGTTCAAAAGAGGAACACGTGAGTGAGACCATAGTTTGAAAAGGCTGAAGTGGCCATGGGCGATATAGCGAGAAGAATAGATGGCAGATGCACGTGGAGAGTACTTAAATGGTACCCGAGAGGATGTGGAAGAAAACGAGGAAAACCAAACGGACGATGGGCTGATGAATTTAGAAGAATGTGTGGACTCAAATGGATGCAGATGGCGAGGCCTTCATCCAGTAGTAAAATGGTGAACGGCTGACAATGATGATGATGAATTTAAAATTAAGACAAAAAAGTTATGGGGTTAGAATCAAACAAAAATCACTCGCGCACTCGCCGTATATAATATTCAGGTCTATTCTATGCTATTTTACCACCACGAATGTATAAATTTAGTATAGGACACGCAAAACGATATATTATTAAACAGTTTCGAACGAAACGAAAGGAAAATGTCAGGATATTCGTAATCTATAACCATAAATAACAATTAGCCCTCGTAGCGTTTTAGATTTACTATGGAGTTTCCCACGAATGCGATTCAAATGTGTTCTTTTTTTTCCGCGATACGCAGTTAAATTCAAACGTAACTTACGCAATGCGTAACAACGCACACGACTAACGCGATACTGTTGCATTCGTTGCAACTGGAGTGCAAAGCCGATAAATATTGCAGTCACGTGCACAATGACGACTTATCAAGGCTTTTACAGCGAATGTATGTAGATCAAATTTGAAGAATGTAACACGATACGCACATCGTCACAAATTGGATGAAATTCAAAATCAAATCAACAATACATGCATACGCTCGGCGTAGTGTTACAAACGCGATGTCATCTGGCGAGTAATTGCGCAAATTGTTTCACAGAGAAATGCCGCATAAATTTAACTGGCGGTATAATTGCGCATCAGGTCGATCTACGCTAAATTGCAACGGAGCTCAATCGAGTGTAAAGCCGGTAATGTATGTATGTAAGCCGCCGCAGAATTAATCCCGAACACGTCGAGTGCATCTCGCAGATTAAATATAAGTACGGTGACCATACGTCCTTTATTTCACTGCTCTGTCCTTTAGATTTATTTTTTTTCTAAAATGACCATTTTGTCCTTTATTTTGTAAATTGAATATTGGCGCATATTACGCAGAGCAATAATTGCATAAGCACTAGTGTCGATTGTCTTCCGGTAGATATTAAAGTGATATTAGTAAAAATCTGAGTGAAAATTCTGAAAAATTTTTTGATGATGTACATATTGTACATATAGAAATGTTTAATATAGAAAACTACTGAGTTACAGCAAAACGCGATGGGTAACTTTTCTATCAGCTTTAGAGAGAATATTATAACTACTCAGGTCACTAAAATCGTACTTTTTGAAACTGGAAAAATGTCCCACGATTCTGAAAAACTTTTTTAATGATGTGTTTGCCGAGACATGATTATTTTTTATTCACAGCCAAGCTTCAACATTTCAACAATAGGATATTAAAGTTAATTGAACGAAAAAATCAAGGGTTTTTAGATTTTGAAAAAATCCAATACATACATATTAAAAGATGCAACAAAATCGAGGAAAGCGTTTTGTTAATTTCCAGTCACTGGAACTTAAATATAAATGACCGCGAACTATTTCATGAAATTTCGTGTATTAAAATTTATGTCACTAGTGTAAAGATCGAAGAATGACGAGTTCTGCCAACGTAGATGGTTTGAAATTTTTAAATATTTCACAGATAAACATGTATCTTTTAAAATACATTTTAAAAATCCCACTGGCCCCCACTGCATGAGTATTTTCATTAGTGAACCAGTGAAAAAACCCAATTGAAAATCGAAACATTGGAAGCATGCATTTATACCAAACGCAACTTTGACATGAATTGTATACAGTTTTATGAATTCTTAAAAGACAAACCTGAGCTATTAAAAAAAGTAAATTCTTGTGAAAAGTATCAAAATTAAATTTTTTTAAGTAATAATATGATTGTTTGAAATGCTATGCTAATATTTAATAATAAATATTATAAAGCTTTTTAGTTGTAGTGAAACAAAAAAACGCTACCTACTTTTTTTATTATGAAACAATTTCTGATTTGTCCTTTATTTTCTCCAAAAAAATTCTCTTATATTTACACACCGTAAATATAAGCCTCTTACGGTCAGCTCTTCTTAATCCACCTGTATGGGTAAATTTAATGCAATTGAGCGAGCAATATCATAATGCGCTTATTATGTACATAGACAAGATTACGGCGAGCGATGACCGCTAATGCATTAAATCGATCGATCTTCGCCAATCCGGAGAACGCAACCGTTTAGCGATGAAATGCCCGGTTCAAAGTTAACTTTACTGTTGAGACAGAACACACACCATCGTGTGTATGAGCGCGAGCATCGCGAATGCATGAGTTCATCTCGTATTAAATTTTGACCGCACTGAAACCTTTGCACGTTGCATTTTGATAATTCAGCATAGGCCCAGTCCCCGGGGATAGTGATTGTGAGTTACGGTGATGTCAGAGAGCAACTTTGCCAGCAAATAATGCTTCGTTTATTGCGCTAGCTCGGCGAACTGGCTATTTGACTCGCTTGTCAAGACAGTTTCTTACAAAATTGGCAATCAGCTTATATGTACCTATAAGCCGAGTCTCCAGAGGACGATATACAATAGAATAACACGAGAGTTTTTCGAAAGGTCTGATAGATGATCCAGCCAAGGTCAATCAATGCAAGACCTAGTTCATATATGTATATACAGAGGAAAAATTTCGACTGTACACCAGATTTTCAAATTGTCAGCAATGCACCTATTGGTTCGTGTTTCTAATTTATAGAACTGCTCTTTTGACGTGTTGACACTTTCTGCTTTGAGAGATTAAAATTCTACACCGAACACGACTGACACAACATCACCTAAAACACGCAAGTTTTTACTTTATCCATATTATTATTACTCGCACGTAGTAGACTGTGCGAAAATTAAAGATTTTAAATCAAGATTTTGACTGATATTATGTCAAAGGTATGGTGACGTTTTCATAGTTTTTGGAAAACGTCTGTGCGTAAGGTGGATATGAGTAACATCGCTATATCTCAAAATTCGTCAATCCTATCATACTGAAACTCCAAACGGTAGAAACCCAATTATCCGGATTTCACTTCAAATTATTTAATTGAGAAAAAACAGCTGAAAATTATAACTGTCTGTTGCGGCGTAATTCGGGGGAGGGAGATCAATTGCCAATTCAACAGGCGGATACCGACGGCCACTGCTTCTTATTTCGTCTCAGATTTTTTAAAAACGTAAGAACTAAGAAGTCTCCCAGTTTCGTATAATAATCAAAAAGTTGGAATTTTATCGAAGCGCCAACGTTGAAAAAATATTTAAAAGGCCGTTAATAAGTTCCAGTGACACGAATGCCATTAATTCATCAAATGAAGATGTTACAAGAGAAATCACAAAAGTAATAAAAGACATATCTGTCGAAGAAGATGTCGGTGAGTGGTTAAATTGCGGTGCTAAACGATCCTGGATTCCAAATTTTGAATCGGACATACATACATACATATGTATGTACGTACATTAGATGAACGGAATCGAGAAGATCAGGACGAGATTGACGACAATGAAAACATTGGTCCTTCAAACTTCAAAACCCTGCAGTCTAAGCGTTTCAACGCTTAGACTGCAGGGTTTTTCAAACTGTGGGTCCCGACCCATTGGTGGGTCGCAAAATAAACAAAATGGGCGACAAACGGACATCTCACTTCTATAACCCAAAGCTTTGATAACTATTTTCACATAACAATAAAGAAAAACATTTGGACAAAAAATCCATTAATGATTTTGAAAGCCCCGATCAATGATTGAGATAAACTTTGAACCCGAGAAGGAGGCTGAATTTCTGCACCTTATTAGTAAATTTACACCGAAGAATGATTTTCAGCAATTAAATTTTTCATCATTTTGGATTAAAGTCAAGGGAGAATTTCCACTTTTCTTTTTAAAATCTCAATTAAATCTAAAATCTAAATTAAATCTAAAATCAAATTTTCTAATTGAAAACTAGTTTCATCCACAAATATGCATATATCACGTGTCAATAGTAAATAAAGGAACACAATGGACAAAGATTGTATTTGATATATTATTATACATACATACATATAGGCATACCGGGGTCGCAATACAAAATCCACTTCTTGCCACAGGATCATAGTAAAAAATTTGGTGGTTTTCCAAGTACCACTACCGGTTGACGAAAAATTTTGTAAGGCCTCATGGATTGTAATTGCCGGTAAAAAACATATAAATGTAAAGTTTCACTTTAATAGGATGAACGGTTTTTGAGTTATTAGCGATTTTACACAAAAGTACACAGCCATACAGACATTTTCCAGAAATCGCGAAAACGTGATCAGGGGACGATACCCGATACAAATCAGTCAAAATCTCAAGGTCGAATTTTCGCACGATCACAATAAAATAATAAAAAGTTTGAAAAACGCCGGCTTACAGGTTGCCATGAAGTGGTTTGTGAAAGACAGGAAAAATGTGACTCAATTCAACTTTTATGTTTAAAAAGTATACGGAATTTTGCCACAAAATACCTTAATACACACTCGAGTTTCTCACGAACACATTTTTTCGATCGTCCGGGACTACCCCCACCCCTCCATCCTCAATAAGTTCGAAAAGTCGGATTTCTACCATAATTTATAAGTTTGGTGCCGACTATTGCAATCGACGAGGTATTCGAAAATTTTCCACAACCGAAAGCGGCAATTTTCGCTCGCGAGTCACCCAATTCTTTCTACATACTACCCCCTAAGGCCGCGCTGACAACACCCTCCCGGATTTAATCTCACACCTTCACTGCACCGACGACGACAATGACGAGACACAGACAACCCGGCACGTTCACATTTCCACGACATGATGAAAGTTTTGTACCCCGCATCGGGCTATCGATTGATTTCAAACGCGAACAACCCGCCGCGGCGCACACCCACCCCTATACATACTTGCCAAATAGCGGAGTCACACGCGGCGAGTTGTCACTGGAGCTGGAATTAATGCAACTTTACAGTGAAATTGTTCCGGTGCAGAACGAAACAGACGCCGACGTGGCAAATTGAACGGGGGGTGGGCCCGTGGGGTGGGTGGATTGAAGAGTGTACCGTTGGAGGTGGAGAGATGGTGGGGCCAAGGGGTAGGACTGGGGCCCTCACGCTATATCGATCGAGCTGGGGTACGGGGGAGACCCCCGGCAATAATGTGCCGTGGAAGGTTGTGGCGCCAATCCGGATCCGGGTCGCTATCATTTTCATCAAGTATTAAAAGCACCCGGATCCATCAGGAGCTAGGGAGCGAGCCTGGTGGCAGCACCTGAAACTCAAATGCGACAATTCCGTTGCGCGACGTTAAGGGTCATCGATAGATAAAAGGCGGTAGGTGAAGGTGTCCACACAATGAGCACTCGCTATACAGTCGTATTTGCCTCCTCGTGAACGAAAGAGTTTTATCTGAACGAAAGATCGTCGATCGGTGAATTGTCGCGGGCGCGGTCAGTAAGTTCGCGGATTGATTGATTGCCGCAAGATGGTGGATGCTCGCTTTTCTTTTACTCTAGCGTAATTCAGTCACTAGACACCAAACTTTTGGACCAGTCGATTCTTGACTGGTCATGGGAGGATCAACCATAAATTGGCTTATTGGGTCTGTTTTCAGATCGGGATGCGGATCACATTCTGTGGTCCTGTCCGGGTATGGGCTTGGAGCTTCGTAGAATCCCCGATTGGCCCTTTGCACCATGGCAATTTGTTTGCGGATAACGGATCTTTCGGGGCCTTTGAGACTTTCGCCAAATCTTTCGGGAAAGACTGCTCCGTTGTAGAGTACTATAGTCCGAGCTCATGAGAGTAAAGTCATATAAATATTACATACTAGCTTATTGCCCGTTGATAATCAACGCCCGCTGAATTTAATTGTTTGGATTTTTGGATCTGGGGGGTGGTGAGGGGCCGGCATAGCTTTTCGGGAGTCCAAAAATGGTGCCGTAGGGGTAGGGGGTCTTTGGGGTGGTGAGGGGCCGGCATAGCTTTTCGGGAGTGCTGAAAAGGTGCCGTAGGGGTAGGGGGGGGTCTGTGGGGTGGTGAGGGGCCGGCATTGCTTTTCGGGAGTGCAGAAAAGGTGCCGTAGGGGCAGTGGAGGGTCTGGGGGGGGGTGGTGAGGGGCTGGCATAGCTTTTCGGAAGTGCTGAAAAGGTGCCGTAGGGGTAGGGGAGGGGTCAGGTGGGTGGCGAGGAGCCGGCATGGCTTTAAGTGAGTCAAAAAAGGGGTGGTAAGCGGCCGGCATAGTTTTTCGGGAGTCCAAAAAGGGACCTCCGGGGTAGGGGGGGTCTGGCGGGGTGGTAAGGGGCCGGCATAGCTTTTCGGGAGTGCAAAAAAGGGGCCGCTGGGATAGGAGGGGGTCTGGGGGGTGGTAAGGGGCCGGCATTGTTATTCGGGAGTGCAAAAAAAGGTGCCGTAGGGGGGGGGGGGGGGTCTGTGGGGTAATGAGGGGCCGGCATAGCTTTGGGGGAGTGCAGAAATGGTGCCGTAGGGGCAGGGGAGGGTCTGGGGGGGTGGTGAGGGGCCGGCATAGCTTTTCGGGAGTGCTGAAAAGGTGCCGTAGGGGCAGGGAGGGGTCTGTGGGGTGGTGAGGGGCCGGCATAGCTTTCGGGAGTGCTGAAAAGGTGCCGTAGGGGGGGGGGGTCTGTGGGGTGGTGAGGGGCCGGAATGGCTTTAGGGGTATCAAAAGTTTAAAAAATCCAAAAAATCCAAAAAAAAAAAAAAAAAAAAAAAAAAAAAGTTCAAAAGTTCAAAAAAATTTCAAAAAAAAATCCAAAAAAAAAGTTGGAAAAATCCAAAAAAAAAAAAAAAAAAAATTTTCAAAAAATATATTCATAGAAAAAAACCTGAAAAACTATAGGTACGTCATAGCGTTACGGGACACACACACAGACACACACGGACACACACACTGTCTGTCCCCAACGGAAAGTTTAACAGACTATATTCGTTGGGGGGGGGGAGGTCTCTTGTGGCCTCATGTGAGGGTCTTGGGGAGAAAAGGTGTGGAGGTGTATCTCTTCAAGGCGGCTTATATTACAGCTGATCACGCATCCGAAATCAGTACCAAACCAAATTTTACGAAATATATATATTACGTGTGAAAAATAACATGGTTTGGTGGTCCCAAACTGGGTACACCCCCTAACCCGTTTAACAGTAGGTGAAACAATATTGGTATAGTGTAGCGTCGATTGAATGGGTATATGGCAATAAAATCACAATGACACAACGAGAAGAATGGATGGCAGATGGACGCGAGAAATACTGGAATGATAACCGAGAGGATGTAAAAGAAAGCAAGGTAGACCGAGTGGACGATGGGCTGATGAATTGGGAAGAATGTATGCGAGTCAAGTGAATGCATATTGCTCAAGAAAGACAGGATTGGAGAGACCTTCACCCAGCAGTGGATGGTGAACGGCTGAAAATATGATTTTATTTTGCGGTATTTATTCATTAAAACAGTCTCAAGTTTAGTACTTTGATATAATACTAGTAGCTAGTTGGACTTTTGATTGCGATTTCGAATGTAAATTGGTAATCAATTAATTATGGGGTTGATTATTCGAGCTCTTTTGTTAAATTGAAATCGGAATGATTTAGCACTTTCAAACGCTCAAACTTTGAAGATCAGAAATAAACTCGACAAAATTTCATAATTATAAAATCTATCCGTGTTCGGCAAAATTGACTTCAAACCGAGTAGCTTCCGCTTTTCACGTGCGTGTATAATAATTTCGATTACCTTAGGCCCCAAGGGAATACTTCTGGTTTACGGCAATTTAACAAAACAACGTCGACTTAAAGAATACACCACAGTTTGAAGAGCGCTGCTTTATTTTACGACGGATGAAAGAAAAGTTGTATGATAAACGATCACAAATGAAATTATATAATTCGGACATCATCAATCGAACTTTTCTTCCTTTATCGCGCGAACAAGAATAAATGTCGCAGGAAGAATGACTGGAGGAAATCGTTTTAGCTTTGAAATACACAATGGAGATACGAAAAAATAAAAAGGCACGACTTATACACAACATATGTACATATACACACACACACACACAAGGTGAGTGAAAAATTATATACATATGTATGTATATATATATTATTTTACATAATATATGTACAATATATTCAATGAAAATATAACATATTGTATTTTTTGACATCGTATTACATTGTGATTAGGATGGATGGTAGGCGAAAGGTTAACGCGGACAAGCCGGACAGGTGTGTTCGGCTTACGTACATACCAACCCTTAGCAATTTAGCCCTGTATACGTATTTTCCCCTTAATTTTCATTTCGCCCCCCTTGTTATGAAGGTATTTGCAATGCGGAGGGGTTGCCAGCCCTCCTGCCGTGAGTCCAAGGAGATTATAACGAGATGACGAAAAATAACATCCACAACGGCGCGTTTCAAATTTTAAATTAAAAAATATACATAAGCGCCTGCGGTACGACATAGCTGCGTATGTCGAAAGTACACGTGTAGGTGGAAAATGCATCGTTCTACGCAAAAGCACGTACAACGCGTACAGCACGTACAACATGTACAACGCGATAGGGTCCTAATCCTCGATTTGGACAGTAAGCAGAGATTGCTCAAAATCGATAGCTTGCAAATCGAGAGAGAATTGAATGAATCGAACGACAAATTGCATTTTGATAATCCTGCTAAATTGAAACTTCCGCCTTTTAGGATCAAATGCGATTCCACTTAAGCTGCCATCGCTTAAATGAAGTCGAGTCTCCGTAGATTCAAAAATAATAACTCCAACGTTGAAATATTAACCGTCTACAGTTAATATCCGTTGAAAATAAACTCTATGGAGGAAAAAATGAACATCGCCATCTGAGAGCACAACTAATTTAACTCGGATTTGCGGAAAAATCGTCATATCCAAGGAACGGCTTCCACTAAAATTTCATCGAGATCTCGGCGAATCCTCGAGCGAAAGTTTGGCGAAACTTTGACCCAGTAGACTCGTCGTACTTGACGAAACAAACTATTTATCGTTACTCTACTATAAGAAAGGGAGGGGCAAGTGGAAATATGCGCATTGTATGTACATATGTAGTTCGAAAATTCTGAGAAAAATTATGAATATTTAAACCTCGGAGATATTGTGCAGCTGAAACTTACATACATAGGTTCGTAATACTTTCAGTTCCATCCAAAGTACATAATTTATTAAACGATAGGCGACACCCATTTCCAGTTAAAACTTCGTTGTGGACATAAATTGTATGTATACATATATCAGTTGAAAACTTAATATATGTATAATGTATAATAACGGAGAATGTTGTGAATTTGTCTGTAAGGACTGTTGTAATGCATCAGTTAATTTGCAAACCGCAACAGATAGAAATGGGCAAATGTGGGGAGGGGGGGTGAATGGTGAGGTAGATAGGAAGCCACTGAAGCTAATCCTGTGGATCAGCTATCGGCACAATTCTGAAAAGCTGGCACGAAAACATCCCCCTCACAGACCCACTCACACGTACATATACAATGTATTGTGTTCGTCTAATCGAACGCAAATATTTTCCAACATCACAGAATCGCTTTTCATTGGGAACGCTTTTCAGAGAAGAAAAAAAATAATAGTGAAAACCCCACGAGCCATACAGCGGGTACTTAGTGCTTAAAACCACGCATACATAAAAGACCATTCAAACGGTGCAGATAAAAGTTATCCGGTAACGTGAAACTATTCATATCGTTTTCATTCACCCACAAACTGTGTGGAGTCTGTTCGTGTGAAAGATAGACACGTAGGATTAATATAAATTTCGCTCAGGATAATATTGACCGGAGTGAAGTTAACGCAAAATAACTATTTTATAGTTTATACAATCAATGCATCATTGTATTTTCCATTTATATGGTATAATATTTCAGTTGAAATTAAAACGCGAGGATAATATGTGCGATGCATCATATACTCTGCCGCTATTCCAATAAAGATTTTTTTTCATGATAGAGAAAAAAACCACATGGGAAAATAAGAAGGCGAAGGAGGAAAAACGAAAGGGCTTTACATTTTTATTCAGAAGAATACTTTTTCGATTTGCGACCAATTTCGTGAGACAAAAAATATTATATGGCGAGAAGATTGGGACTAAACATGAGAAGCACAGTGTGAAAATAAAATATTGTACCTTATTCCTGGTTTAGTGTAATTATCTAATATATGTATGTATGATCTAAATCAGGGCTGTCCAAATAGCAGCCCGCGAGCTGATTTTGTGCGGCTCGCCACTTGCGGTTGTGATTTTCACGCGCGAAAATAAAAAATTTAAAATTTAAATTCAATCATGAATCTCAATATTCAATACTCAATATTTCTCAAAAACGAAGTCACGTCTGACACAACAGAACTTGAAAATCAAATGCAAGATCCCATGTTTTTATCAGATCTTTCATCTATAACAGATATGACCAACCATTTGAATGAGTTGAACAACAGAATATTGCCAACTTATATGGTCACCTGAATGGCTTTAAAAATAAATTGAAGCTTTTAAATCAACACTAGCAAATAATAATTTAAATTTTTTTCTAAATTGCAAAGAACATTTTGAAGAAAAGAAGAATTTTGAGGGAATATCATTTTCAGCTCATGAAAAGTATATTGAAGTAATCATTGAGGATTTCGAGAATCGATTTAGTGATTTTAAGAAAATTGAAGAAAATATTTCACTTTTTATTCAACCATTGACTATCAAAATTGAAAATGTAAGATCTGACCTACAGCTGGAATTGTGTGATTTGCAATCAAACCCCTTTTATGTTAGTAGGATTGAAAAGGAGAAGAATTTTTTAAATTACTACCAATAGAGATACCCAAAATTGAGGAACTTTGGACTCAAGATGTACTGAATGCTGAGGGAGCACATACATACCTGTGTGAAAGTACATTTTCAGCGATGAAATTTATAAAATCAAATTACACGTGTTCATTGAAAGATAAATCTATTTCGAATTTACTGCGATTGGCAACGATAAATATCGAAATTGATATAGCTACATTAGTATACGAAGCCGAACTTGTTTTTCTTTTGATATGATATAAATTTTTATTCTTACGAAATTTTCTGAATTTTTTGAAATTTTCTAGTAATTTAATATATGTACATACATACTGTACATATATGCTCTATTTATTATTCTGGATGCGGCCCTCGGTCAACCTAAGTTTGGACAGCCCTGATCTAAATAATTAGATAATTTTTTTTTTTTTTCGACATATTATAGAAAAATAGTACAAACAAGAAAAACTATGAAACGAGCTTCACTAATCATCACTAATATCATTAATATACACCGAGATGAATATGTAATTACGATTTTCCGTAACAGATATGTAGAAATCATCCTGTCAATAGTCAAAAAATCAAACCTTAGGATATAACGAACTGGTAGGTTTATTATAATCACTTGTGTATTATAAAATAGGAACAATACAGATTTTAGATTTTGATTATAATTATAATTACAAATTTTGTACAAAATGAATTACTACATATTTAGAAAAACAGCAAGTTATAAATTTAATAATATTACAATAAAAATTTTCATTTAAAATGCAAAAGATTATTTATTGAATTTCAAGGATATGATACGTATAAAATAAAAGTAATATTCATTCGGGATACTCTATAAAAATAAATAAAAACCCAACAGATTGATTAAATATCTAAATTATCCGTTTTAAAGTTTTGCTTTAACTTTTTGACTTTTTGACATTTCATTAGGTACGTTGTTGAGATGTTTCAACGATCAAATTCAGAGAATAAGAGAGACATCAATTAAGTGTCTTTATAAATTAAATTAACGAGTTTTTGCTAGTAATAATAAAAATATATTATCTTACCTTTGAATAATCGATCTCCATCCATACTGAACATACAAAATTCATTGAATCCATGGGGGTCTGGAAAAAAAAAAAAAAATACTCGTTAATAAAGCTGATGTCGAACAATATTCAAACAATAATATGTAATTGTTATAGAGATAACTAAATACAAAGTACATGACATTATTTATGAGCGCTAAGAATACATTGTTAGACGCCAGCAAGTTTCGCAAATATAATTTCACTACATTCAAGGTAACCTTAACCCGAACCTTATTTGAAATTCTTTACAAAAACAAATGTACATATCTACATATGTATGTACATATATCTTTAAGTACGCCTTTATAGCAATATAAATGTTTTTATTCCAATAATAAGAAAGTTCAAAGTTCAATATTTTCTCTAAAAAATAAAGTTGCTTACAAATTTAAATTAATTGTAAAGGTTTATGAACCAGCAATCATATGGTTTAATAGTAGTTAAAAAGTAAAAGTATATCTGCATATTTCTTTTAAAATTAAAATAAATAAACAAAAATGGAAATATGAGGATAAATAATAAATGGTAAATATTAGATTAAAAAAATTTTAAATGTCAATTTTTAAATATTTGATGATTTTGTTCAAATAGGTGATATTATTTATAAGGAGATAGATATGAAAATCATCAAAATTACATATACTTGTATAAAATGAAACAAAGATAAATCAATAAATTAATATAATGTCTTACTTCAGGTAATTGAAGAAATATCAGCTTGCTACAAAATTTAATTTGCATAATTTCAGGTGCACTTTCGACAACGGGAAAACTGAAAGGGAAAAAAACACATTTATAAGTTTTCTTATTTCATATTTCAATATATAAATTTTACATAAAAATTCACAATTTGATTAGTTACGTGAATAAACAAATTCAGAATTAAGTTTAAGCTAATTTATAAATCAATAACTTTAGAAATAACTCACCTGTTATTTTTCCAGAGTCGGCTATTCAAGTTTTCGGGCTTTTATTGTTTAAAATCTCTCGAAGTATTTCAATACAAATCAACAAAATCTTATGTACAACAAATAAAATTAAATATTACAAATATTCTACAGTGAAGAAGTTGGTAAATTATACACTATTTCAATTCAAAATTACATGCAAAACATTCTATACTTTTTAATTTGTATATAATTATTGAAACTCTTTTTACTTTATCGTTTCTTTGATTCATTATCGCACAAATACTATGGTATAGTAAATTACAAAATACAACACATTTATAATATTTGAAAAAAAAAAGGTGAAAGATAAATAGAAAACAGAAATTAAACCTCACAAATGTTACATTTGAATTCTACCATCTTAACATTTAATGAAACTTATCAATGTTAAACTTCATTCAATATAAAATAGAATAAATAAATTAAAAAGTTACTTAAAATTTTTCATGGGATGTTCAGATCATAATTTTTTTTTTTTGCTTATTTATTACATGTATATCTGAATATTTGTTAACCACTTAAATGCTACACGAAAAATATTAGAATTTACAGTATTTAATGGAAGTTCAAAAATAATACAAAGCATTTAAATTGTTAGAAGAATTTGTATTTGAAAATTTTTTTCTCAAGAGAAATTTAATGAAATATAATATAAATAAATTATGACCACAAGGATGATAAACAGATTAATTTCACAGATCTTGAATAATTCAATCAAAAACAGTAATCAAATGTGTACACTGACACACTCTTATGATAAATGCCATTGACAAACACACAATATGTTCGAAATTTGTTTATAAAAATCACACTAATAATCTCGTTAATGGAATATTTTGGGGGTAAATGGTGTTGTTGGAAAGTGTTTTTGAATTGATTAATGCCTAAAAATAAAAAAAATAAAACGGTTGTGCACACAATGAGTGATAAAAACTTAAACAAAAATAAACAATGTAAAAATAAAAGTATATCTCATCCAGCTTCACTAATCAACTCAAATACAAAGGAGTAAATCTTTGGTAATTCATCAACGTGAGGAGAGAAGGTAAAAAATTGTGTATTTTGGAAAGTCGTCAAATCAAAATCCATGCGTTTGCAAGTAATTGAAAGAAGTCGAGTGAAATTACTAGCATTGGGCTCATCTATGTGATAACAGAACTATAACGAGTACTACCTTTTATTGCAAAATTTGTTACTCCCAATATTAGAATGTGAACGCTTGCCATTTGCTGAATCGACGGCTGACCAGTGATTGGATCTCCGGATTATCAAGAATCCAGCATACTCATATGTTAATAATTTAACTTCGCCGCAATTCGAGATGGACCCAAATATACACACAACAGTTAATTGTAACAATCCCACTTTAACCGTAACAAATTCTCAACATTGTACATTATAGAGATTTATCGGAGTCGAGTTGAAATATAGACTAACAGATGTTTCCTAAAAAAAATTCAACACACCATAGAAACAGATTTCAAACAAGTAAAATTAGTACATATACATCTAAGCATAATCATCGAGATTGTTTTTATACTAGAATTAACGTAAATTTAGAATTAAAAAGAAAAATTATGTATGAGTAGATTTCTAGATCGTATTTTGCACAATGTTATTGCATTGATATTATCAAAACAAACAAAATTCAAAGCGACTGATGTATTCGCGAGTTAATTCTTCTGACAAGACATTTCAAATTCAAAATAATGTTTATGTTTAATAGAACGCGATCGTGTTTACATGCCGTTACTTGTATGTATGATGAGTTTGTAATATAAATGAAATTGTATAGCGTCGACGAAAATACTTGCCAAAAACAAAATTAGCCATGTCGCTATATGTAGTTGCATTTTTTTAAAAAAGAATAACTAAAATACTTGTAACGCATAGAAGCTTTGATTATATTGAACGGTATTCATTTTTAGTATTCCATATAATATGGATAATTTGATTAAGTCTTGCCATTTCTGAAATTGTTTACACATATCTATGTATAATAAAAATTCGAAAAGATCCAAGGACCAATATTATTAAAACAACATTTCAATACGAAAACCTCAGCTTGGTGAGCAAGATGTTAACCTTCCTATATGCACTGCGTCTTCATCAGCACCACATCATCTGCTTAAGTTAATTGTAATATCATTAGCTTCCCAGCGAGATGCACCGTTAAATTTAGCATAAGTCATGCTCAATATGGTGCTGTTGAAGAGGTAGTACGAGAAGGACAGAGTAATAATATCATGTTCACAAACTCTAAACAGCTTCTATAAATACAACACACCATTGAGAAATATGAAAACATTAGCACCATGTACATATAACGAAACATTCTAGTTAATTAATTTGAAAGACTTGAGGACCATACTATGTAACTGAGTTGAATTTATTACTATAGGTATTTGCAAAATAGCACAGTTATCACATTGTAAATGAATAATAGTCTATGAATAATAGTAGAACACAAATAGTCTCTTATACGAACTGGATACACTCAAACTGTGCCAAGGTAGTTTAAAAATGGAGCAAACTAAGTTAGAGGAACGTTTATTGATCAGATCATATCATTCAGCAAACTCAATACAATGTTCAACTGCACAATTCAATCAAGAACCAATTTCAGTTTGATATGGTTGATACTATACTATTAAAATTGCATCAAATGAAAAATGAGCGAATCCGTAGCAAATTTGCCTAATCCACATTTACATTATCTAGTATGTAGATACTTTTGACCCTGCGCAATGAATCCGGGAAGACTTAGTAAAGAATTTACCATCAACAATAGTGGTAATGTCGGTTAGGCAACTTTGGCGCCGACTCAGTCCGCTCATACTTCAATTTTATCCCAACCCCTTTGACTAATAAGGATCACATTATGCAGTTACTTTTTATTATCCTGTGGTTATAGTGTGAAATATCCTATCCCACTGATTCCATATATGTACTGTAGAACTATTTACGTGTGTATATATGTTCACTATAATAGGTTTCATTTGTCACTTTAAATTAGTTTGGATTGTTTGCATCGTTAAAGCCTTATTAAGTCTGCCTGTCCATCGGGAACACTCAGAACCCACTTCTCACCATCCACTGCTGGATGACGGCCTCTCCAATCCTCTCTGTTTTGAGCAATCTGTATTCAGATGACTCCACACATTCTTCTCGATTCATCAGCACATCGTCTACTCGGTCTACCTTGCTTTCTTTCACATCCTCTCAGATACCATTGCAGTATTTCTTGAAATTTTATTCTACGAGTATGTATCAATGCTCAACACACTTTCACAACCTATAATTACCGTTATCCCACTCATATGTCAATAATAAATATCTATTGATTGTCAATGGTGTTGTTTATTCATCGTCATCATTTTTAGATAAAGTCCTCTCCATTCCTGTCTGTTTTGATGCAATCTGCATACACTTGACTCCACACATTCTTCTTAATTCATCAGCCCATAGTCCACTTGCTTTCTTTCACATCCTTTCGGATACCATTCCAGTATTTCTCGCGTCCATCTGCCATCCATTATTCTCGCTATGTGTCCACTTCAACTTTTTCACACGTTCCGCTATATCTACCACTTTGGTCACGCTTCTTACCCATATATTACTCTTACAATCTCTTCTAGTTATACACATCTTTAAACGCTTCTCTGTGTTCACTGGATCTTACGTAACATTCTTCTTATCATTATTTATATATATATACCGATAGTTAGGCTTACCATACGTCCCGGTTTAACTGAGATTATCCCGATTTGAAAGCGCGTCCCGGTCAGTTTATCAATTAGTAGTTTCATTCTTTGAAAAATTAACATATGGCGTCATCCACTTCACATTGAAGCTTTCATAACAGTCGGCAGAGGTTGTCGAGAGTCCCTCGTCCCGCACATTACAAACGATATGCTGTGTCTTGGAAAACAATTTCGCCTGTGGTGCATTTTTTCAAAAGTTTTGCACAAAATCTAGTGATTTCCATATGAAATTCAAAATAATTTACATTTATTAAACGCCCATTAGTACTTTTACGCATAAAATACACCATACAAAAAGGTGTCTCAAAATTCACGCAAGAAGTAATTTTGATAGAAAACACAGGTTTTTAATTAAAGATTGTAAATTTTTTATTGATTCTTAAAGTATACAGTATAGGGTTATGTATGGAGTAGCATAAAAAAAAAAAAAAAAAAAAAAACAATTTACACATCCCGAAGTTCACATTTATTTGAAAGTTAATTATACTTTCACGTCTCTTGAATTGAACAAAATAAAATTGTCGGTCTGAATAGTCGAAGATCTTTCTTTTTTATTCACAAATTATGCTCTGTCGTGACAATGTGCACTAGTAAGTATTTTTGAATGAATCAAATCACTGGAACGTCACCGATACAAGCATACGGTTCGGGACCGTAGCTTACGTTCCACCGTAGGACGCTTCTTGTTGGGAATGTACCCCGATATGCTACTCCATACATAACCCTATACTGTATACTTTATGAATCAATAAAAAATTTACAATTTTTAATTAAAAACCTATGTTTTATATCAAAATTACTTCGTGCGTAAATTTTGGAACGCCTTTATATTAAATTAGAAAAAAATATATACAGTAAAATTTCGCTTGCACTTTTATACACTTAAATCCTTAAAAATGTCCCAGTTTGAAAGCACAACAATATGGCAAGCCCACCTACAGCGTATTCGGGGGTGCAAAACGCAGCGGGCGGTTAAAAAGTGCGAGCGTTCCGCGGCCACCCACCCGGCCAGGCAGACACACCAACAACGTACAAAAGCCAGCGAAACGTTAAGCACCAATGACGGTAATCATCTGCACGTCGAGCGAAACGGATAAATTTTGGCGCAAAAACAATATGGGGGGGCCCCACAATGGGGGGTTTGGGGATCGATCGATCGACAACACAATTCTCGCGAAAAAATACCCCAAAACGCAACACGAGACGGTGAAAATTACCACCCCACGATCACCCACCCACCTCCCACTTCCACCCCACCCATCGAATTTTCCAATCGAAAAGAAAAATTAAAAAAAAAAAAAAAAAAAACGGAACGAACCCGCAGATTGAGCACCGCTGACACATCGACCGATCGAAACGACCAAGTTACGAACGGCTGCCAGACGAAGACGATGTCAGATAATAATGCGTCCGATCGTCGTTTGACATTTGCAAATTTGGCTCTGACAGCTGCTAGCGCGACCATGAAACTGAGCGCGCGTAAATGATACCCGGTCGGCCTAGTTCAAGCCGTTTGACGTTTGCGCAAAAGGGTGTGCGGTTTTTTTTTTGTTTTGGTTTTATTTCACGTCGCTGCATTTTGTTTTGCGTTTTGTCGCCGTGTGTATTTTGATTATTTTCTAATGGTGTGGTTGTGTGTGCGTGTGGTCGCGTTGTGTTACGTACATATTGGTGTGGCTAAATTAGTGGTGCCGACTTCGCAACAGTGCGCACCTACACAATGGGCGGCCTCTCGCGCAGTGGTGCCAACTCCCCTCTCGTGTACTCTTGACAGTGTGACAGTCTTGACAGTGTCGCGTGTTGGATATTATACCCCTTCGATGTTTCGCCTAGGACGCACAGTGATGGCTGTGACAGAACAAGCCGACCCGCCGTCGTGTCTAAAATGAATTTTAAGATTTTGAACCAACCTGCTATTGAATGTTGGATCCGGAAGGTTTTAGTTTACTACCCGGCTTTTCCCGGGGTGTAATTATGTAATATGGCATGGCTTGAGGGAGTCCAAAAAGAGGACGTCGGGATTTGAGGGAGTCTGGGGGGGGGGGGTGGTTAGCGGTTGGGTTTGGCTTGTGGGAGTCCAAAAAGGGGGCCACCGGGAATTGAGGGGGGTCTAGAGGGGTAGTTTGGGGGTCTCGAATGGCTTTAAGGGGTATCAAAAGTTGAAAAAATAAAAAAAAAAAACCGAGGGTAGGGTGAGTAGGCCGTGTGACGTCATAGCGGGACACACAGCCAACACACTGAACACACATGAAACTCTGCTCCCGTACAAATATACGAATCCGAATATCAAAGATACGAATTCAGTACGTAACAGTATCGAACCGATTTGCACAACTGTTTGGTGCGAACGTGGCCTCTATCGACCGGAAGAAATTCACACGCTACCTGGGAGTCACCATCGATAACAAGCTGAATTGGGGGACTTACATCAAAGTGATCGTCAAAAAAGCAAGAGCAGTCATCGCCAACCTACGCCCACTTCACAACAGACGCAGCAAGCTCTCGCTTAGGAACAAGTGCTTGCTGTTCAAATCAATCGTCCGGCCCTCCCTCAGCTATGTATTCTCAGTCTGGGCGCACACTGTCGTAAACCAAAAACCCACCCTCAAACTACTCCAAGTCCTACAGAACAAATTTCTGCGTGTTGCTGGGAATTACAACTGGTACACCAGTAATATTATTTTTCAAGTTTATTAAAAAATTTATTTTCGAACGACTTTTACAAAATTTATGTTATAGTTTTACGAAGTTAATAAATATATTTAAGAACAAGTCTGTGTGAGCGAGGATGGTAATAATGTTTAGTGCGAGCGGGGTTCGTAGAAAGAAGCTGCTTTATAATCGGGTGCGCTAGTATTTAACTGCATTCCCCCTCTGCGTTCGAGGATGAAGCGCAGTGCTGCCACACGCAGAATGCGGAGGCTGGAGTAAGGAATCCCTACACTAAAATTCAATAAACCTTTATTCAACAGAAAGAGAATGCTGTTAAAAATAAAATAAGATTTTAGTATACATATTTACTAAATTTGTCACAGATCATACATGGGCGACTTTTGCCCTGTTATGTTTCATACCCTTCATTCTTTACGTAAGCGAACCTTAATCAACTGTCAACACGACTAACCTCAAATTTTGAAGCAAAGACAAATCTCTGAAAGCATATAACGGCATTTAACAAAGAACTTTTAGAATGTCGAGAAGAATTGACGAGGGTAACGTACGCCCCACCTCAATCGAAGAAGCAGTGAGCACAATACAATCACTATAATTTATCATCATCATCTTCAACCGTTCATCATCCACTGTTGGATGAAGTCTTCCCCAATCCTCTTCCATTCGTCTATCTTGAGAAATCTCCATCCACTTGACTCCATACATTCTTCTCAATTCATCAGCCCATCGTCTACTCAGTCTACCTTGTGCTTTCTTTCACACCCTCTCGGATACCATTCCAATATTTCTCGCGTCTATTTGTCATCCATTCTTCTCAAACTTTTTCATACGTTCCGCTATATCTGCGATTTTGATCACGCTTCTTACCCATGTATTCCTCTTACGACCTCTTCTTGTTATACCAAGCATACATCGTTCCATACTTCATTGTGTGCACTGGATCTTACGTAACACTCTTGAATTCAGCATCCACGTTTCATATCCATATGTCATAACTGGCAATATGCATTGGTCGTATGCCTTATTTTTTAAGTATAGTGGAATTTTGGATTTAAAAACTGTACATTGTACTTGTATGTTCATTCCTCCAAAAGCGCTCCATCCTAGTTTCATTCCTCGTACACTATAATTAACATTCTTAATGTGCGATTCATAAAATTTACTGTTGCAGATGAGCTTGAAATTTTCGCCTGAGGATATGCGAGTACTACAAGAGTGTGGCAAAGAGAGTTTTTACAAACGATCCTTACCCTTCTCTGGCATATTGGGTCTCGCCACTTACTCCGCTGTAAAAGCAGGTTCCTGGTTTTGTAATACACACTCTGTACATATGTATATTATATTGTTATTGTGCGTCCATTATGCGTTGTCACACTGCGGAATTGCCCACAACCATTTCTTTGCTGTCTGTTTTATAATATTATGTGAAGCGACATGTTTGTGTCATGTATTGCCTTTTACATTCTGCATTTAGAAAAGTGTTTTGATTACAATTTCTTTTCAGGATATTTAAAATCCAGCCTTCGCTTTGGACCATTTCCTAAAGTTGCGAGTGCGGCACTATTAGGCTACATACTAGGGAAACTTTCGTATCGGCAAATATGTGCAGAGAAGTTGATGCAGTTGCCAAACAGTGAAATCGGAAAGGTTCTACGAAAAAGGGCGAATCTATCAGAACATGAGTAATTGAATACTTTTCGTAAATTTAATTTCAATCTGATTTGTTTATTATTAATAATGTGATGTGTCTTTGTGCAGCTTTGGAGCTTACGATAAACCTATCATGTTTTCGGCACAGGAAAGTGATCCGGTCAAGCAAAATACTAATTCATCACTTAATCTGGATATGGAAAGACCTGGTGTAGCCTTAGAAGATTCTTTTCAATCACCTTCAGATGGTGGTAATTAATTATCAAATATCTTGATTATCTTTTTATATGTGATCACATTTATATATTACCGATTGTTACTTTATAGATATATTTTATGTCTTGTATATACTTTTTGACATAGTTATAGTGAGTTACATGCGACTCGGTAGATTTACAAAATAGATTAACACAATTAAGCAACGCAAGTATGAAAGTAGGTTTAAGAAGAAATTTTAATATAACTAAAATTATGTTTGATGAATTTTGCACGCAAAACGTAGTCACGGTAGATAACCATATTGCAGAGATAGTTGATAGTTATTTATACCTAGGACAATTGGTGAATATGACTGGATGTAAAGAAGAAGAAATAAAGCGAATAGGATGGAGCGCTTTTGGAAGAATGAACATAGTTTTTAAATCCAACATTCTGCTATGCTTGAAAAAGAAGGCATACATACAACCAATGCGTAATGCCAGGTATGACGTATAGATGTGAAACGTGGATGTTAAATTCAATAATGTTACATAAGTACATAACATACATAATCTAGTGCACACAGAGAAGCATGGAAAGTGGAAAGATGTATGCTTGGTATAACACGATCGCAAGAGGAATACATGGGTAAGAAACATGACTAAAGTGGCAGATATAACGGAACGTGTGAAAAAGTTGGAGTGGACACATAGCAAGAAAAATAGATGGCAGATGGACGTGAGAAATACTGGAACGGTTTCCGAGAGGATGTGAAAGAAAGCAAGGTAGACCGAGTGGACGATGGGCTGATGAATTGAGAAGACTGTAAGAAGTCGAGTGGATGCAGATTGCTCAAGACAGACAGGAATGGAATAGGATTGGAGAGGCCTTCATCAAGATGATGATGATGATGATGTACTTTTTATGTTTTAGGCTATAAACCGATCAACGAGATCATGTCGCCACTATCACCATCGTTGACTTACGATGACATGCGTAGACAGAATCGAGACGATCACGTAGCTCGTAGATCTCAACCTTACAAGTGAGTCGCAATATTCTTTTGGTATCCATTCTGCTGTTGATTTCCAGTTTTTCATCATGTTTATTTTTGCAGAGTGGATGAAACGGTCAAGCCGGCCAAAGCTCAAACGGAACGAGAATCGAGAAATCAATACGGGGATGTTATAAATTAAAACTCCGAATCGACTGTCCTTTAATCATATTTTGTAATAACAGTCAGTGTACAACGTTATTTTGTTAATGCATTTAAATGTTTTACAAACGCAATTTTAGTTTTAATGAAATATGAGCACTTATGACTGTGCGTATTATTTGTTATGTGAATAATATTTAGAATAGTAAAAAGTCAAAAGCAATTTCTTTTACATATAAATTATATACAATTTTTACATTCAATTAAATCCTAATGTATCAATACTTTGATTATAAATAATATATACACATGTAAATTAATACATTTATGGAACGATTTCAAATTATGTATGTTTCACTAAACATATTTTCAATTTAGTTTTTCGTCAATGGCGATCGCTTGATTTTCTACACCTTGTTTCTCAAATGGTACCTCTGACAAAGCCAACTTGTCCTTTTCGCTCATGTTTTCTTCTTTGTTGGTGATATATTTGTATTTCAACGTCATCAGCCAAAATATTATCATGTCGGCTATCATAAGACCAGCGAATAGGAAGAATTCATCCGACTGAAATTTTATTAAAAAGAATACATTTGATTTATTTATTGTTTTATTTCATAGTACATAGTAATTAAAATAAATTACCTGTCGGCTGAAGCCTTTAGCTTCAGCTACAATCACCACAATCAAATTGCCGAAAGCCACAGTGAGAAGCCAAGCGGCTGTTAATACAGATTTCATACTCGTTGGTGCTTGTGTGAAAGAAAACTCAAGACCGGTGATGGAAAACATCACTTCGCCCATGGTGATGATGATGTATTGGGGCAATAACCATAGCATGTGCACTGAATTTGGCGGTGTTATTAAAATCGATCTATGTTTCTGCAATGTAATGTAAATGTCATAAATCAACAGTCATAAGTAACAGTCACTAACTTTTCAAGAAAAAGAGTCCACGGATGTACAGGGTTTATCCCAGCTGCTTGTTTTCGTTAATTATAAGTTATTTACTCTGAATATTTTTAAGTATTAAAAATAATTTAAATACCCCCCTCCCCCCCCCATCATGTCCATTAAAACTAGGAGGGTCGTGAAAGTTTGTCGTTCTAAAATGTGGGTCGTGGTACTAAAAAGTTTGGGAAGCACTGCATTAGATCTTATTCGGTTTCTACATTATGCTATTGCTATTAGATATTTTACATTCGGTCGTAATGGATTCGGTCTTTTCAACTGCAACCTATAAAACTTACTGACCATTTATTTATTGAAATTACTCACTGTTTGGTTAAAATAACTGACCGAAAATCGAAAAAATTACTGACCCAATAAATACAGGCCATTTTTTTCAGTAGCCTAATTTAACTACTAAAAAAATCTTGAGATGATTCAGGATTACAATTTTTTTTATTGTAATTTTCCTACCAAATGCAAAAGTCAAATAATTTTATATTTACGTAGGTTTGATTTTCTTCCTGATTGATGATAATCGTATAAACTGCTCCCAATTCCAAGTTCTGCTCTTCAATGACTAGTTTATCACCAATGTAGGCATTGTACATAGATGGTTTTACATCGTAACGTTCAATACTATTATTTCCTATAACTAACTCCTCAATTCCCGTAGACGGATCAATGAACCGTACCGCATCATCAGCCATGAAATTTTTCAACACCCTAAAACATTACAATATTAGATTAATTTAATATCATACAATAATGCTAATGTTTATCCAAATAATGTACCTTATAATAGGAAATCCGTTGGAACTTTTATCACTGTCATCTTCGAATTCAACAACGCTACCGTTGTATAAAAAATATGAAATGGCCCGTCGTTCCATCAGTCTGAAATTTTTATTTCTTATCTCACTGAAGCCAGGACAACCATCGGTGGTTATATCGTAACTTACGTTCCTTTGACCGTTAACTTGTAGATTTTTGTTTTCGTATGCGCTCAACGCTTCGAGTACGAATTTTGTGTTTTCATTTTCAAAATTTGCCGTTATACGCAAGTCACAGTCGTATCCATTGTATATTCTTAGATGATTTATTCCAGACGTTGGTAATACGGGATACGTTTTCTGTAAATTAAAAATGCATTCATAATATGAAATTTGACAAAAAAAAAAAAACACTCGTCACTTGTCTTGACAGGACAAAGAATTTGTGACAATTTTCCACTGATTATATCGGTGAGTTAAAATGTATACACAAAATTATTTCTATAAATTAATAAAATACATAATTATGTATGTATAATATTTAATTTAAATACGTTACCTCTAATTGAAGTTCGACAATGCCCGATATGATGAAAGCAATGGCTGCCAGCATCCCTCCGATGATCATTTTATCCAAAGGCTTACGCACTACACGACACCATTTGAGCGCTGGATAAATAGCCTATAAACAATTGCGAAATTTAACATCTATGTATTATAGTCCATTTCACGGCACTTCAGCTCGTCTGCGAACGCTAAGGTAGTATTAACGAAATATTATACACAGAGGTGTTAATTCTAAGTTTGTCACTTGACTCGACACATTTTCCTTAATTCATCAGCCCATACATAGTCCACTTGCTTTCTTTCACATTCTCTCGGATACCATTCAAGTATTTCTCGCTTCCTTCTTCCATCCATTCTTCTCGCTGTGTCCACTTCAACTTTTTCACACGTTCTGCTATATCTACTACTTTGGTCATGCTTCTGACCCATGTATTCCAATCTTACAACCCATTCTTGGTAATACCAAGCAGACATCTTTTCATTCTTGCATTCTTGAGAATTCAATATCCACGTTTCACATCCGTACGTCATAACTGGCAGTGCGCATTGGTCGTATGCTTTGCATATCCACTAGTTTTAATTTATTAGCGATTTTTACGCATTACATACACTTTCATAATAAACTTACCACTTCAAAGAGAGGAATGAAGATCAATATGAGAAGCGGATTCACGACTTGCATCTGATCAGGCTTTAGTATAAAACTACCGATGGCACCATTCATTCTTGTAGCTTGAAAAGTCCACCTGGAACCCTGTGTATTTGAATTTATAATAATTGTACATATTTATCACATAATGTATAATAGATTTTATTTAGTGATCGAACCTGTTGATCGAAGAGCGCCCAAAACACAGGCAATGGAATAAATAGCAACAATACTTTGAGAACAGCTTTGATGTCATCGATCAACACGCTATCGTATTCATCGTCGGCGTAGTCCAACCAATGCTCCATTTTCGTTTCCTTCTTCACTTGTCTTCGTCTTGATATCGCATGCTGTAAAATTTAATTTTGAATATAATTCGTTGCCGTGTGTGATATTTTATTTTAACAGTTGGGAAACAAATTGTACAATCCGGTCGGCAAAAACCATTGCAAGCGTGGAACTGCAAAGAAAATGGAAAACTTACTCCGATGCATTTGAACACTTGAACTAGCACGTTTCCGCTTGGTTTTTTGATCACGTACATATGCTTTCCGCATATGAATATTACTGAAATACAACATCAATATAACGCTTTTGTACAATTTACATTATTTTTGTATAATTAGTAACAGTTTATACCTATGGATGTTATCATCAAAATTCCAGGCACACCAAAGGCGAGCGGATAACAATCTTCGTCGCCAAAGCAATGCACGTCCTGCCTCAAGATCGGAGTTACAAATGTCGATATGAAGCTGCCAGCGTTAATAGCGAAGTAGAAGAGCGAAAAGAATGTTGCCAATTGATTTTCCTGCTCGGGCATTTTGAATTGGTCTCCGCCAAATGCAGAAACACATGGTTTTATACCACCAGTGCCAATGGCGACCAAAAAGAGTCCGATCACTGTGAATTCCCTAAATTTGAATACAAATTACAATACTGAATGCAAAACTATACACTAAACATACGCACAAGTGCAATTTAAAAATAATGTTTCCATAAGTAGAGCAATCGCTGAAAATTAAATAAAAATGATGTACGATTACACACATACATACATATATGTATGTATGTATGTATTATATCAGGGATGCAAACTATGTAAATACATTTCAATCATGGTTTTAGTTATGGTTATCGAATTTTATCCGAACGAAACCAAAACCAAATTATTTGAAGCTGCTTTTGAAAATGTTTCAATTGTTCAATTTTGGTTTTGATTTTTTCAAATTACAGTATGTATTTAACTGGTGTGGTTCGAACCGGCTTACATCTTTGACATATACATAGATACAGACGGTCTGAAATTACAGTTATTTCATATGAATTGATTCTTATAAGCCTGTTTTGAATGACACGTATAAATTACAATGCGTATGAACGTTTTGGATAAAGACTATCAAACTATCAAACTTCGTAGTTACGAGTACGTTTAAACAAATCGTATGGAATCTGCAATTTCAACTATTGTATAATATTTAAGAAATTTACAAAGACTTTTACTGTATATGTATGTATAGTAGCGCAGGGATCTGTCTGGCTGGCTATGTAGCCTAGCCGCGGAGCGCTCGCATACCACTGCACGTACACATACGCTCACTCACTCACACACACGCAAACACGACACGGGTTACTTATTATCTTATTAACGCACACAAACGCCCGATGACACTGTCAACGGGCAGATACTAGTATCTAAATAATACATATATTAGAATGTCTCCACTTGATGGCATTCATGACTCATTTTTGACCAAACGCAGTTTGATAGCCAACCCGACGATATATCGCTAGGCAATACAATAAAAATGGGACGCACAGTGCTGTATGGAAATTCGCATGTGTAATTATTATATTATATTATTAATAATAAATAGTTTTAGTCTTTTGTAATCTCATATAATCGTTACCTTGGCGGTATGCTAAGTGAGGGTATCGAAGTCAATGATATCAATATGTTCCCCAGCGAATATACAAAGGACAGGTAGACGATAGTGCTGAAAGTAAAATCAAAACATAAAATCAAAACTGTTTTAAATTTTAGAACTGAACGTATTGCAAATTTTATTACTTGAAGCGTCCCAGCCAGCTGTCAGCGATCATGGCACCGAAGATCGGAAAGAAATACACCATCATTGTGAACACATGGTAGATTACTACAGCATCGTCGTCTGAGTATGCCAATTTTGCAGCCAAGTAGATGGATAAAATTGCTGAAAATTATTATAAATTGCAGTTTAAGTTTGTAAAAAAAATCGTATTGAAATTAAGCGTCACTTACTTTTCATGCCATAGAATGAAAACCGCTCGCAAAACTCATTGCTGATGATGAAGCCGATCGAACGGGGATACGAATATTTCTGAAAATATCAATTCAACGTGTTAACGAGTCGTTACATACATATGTATATGTATTGTGTGTCTATTTGTACTAATTGTACATTAAATTCGTGGTTGATAGAAATTAAGTTAGTTTTGTGTTGAGAATCGCCGTTCGTTTTCAACGCAATATATGTATGTATGTATGTATTACAGCGATACGATATATATCCTGAGAAAATGTCAACGTTCAGAGTGAATTTTTTGGGTTTTGTTTTTGTCAAAAATAACTCGTTAGTTCGGTGAACCGAGTCGAGTCGAGATGTCCCAATAAGTGATTCGGGAATCATGTTTTGCTCTTGTATCCTTTTTCGGAAAGGTATTCGTAAATCTCGATCGATCGGTGGGGTTGAAATTAACATTAAAACTTAAATTTTAATTTTAATCAAAAATAACATGGTTGAATAGTTTTGAGAATCTCTTCAGTCACTTAAGAAGAAATATGTTATTAAAATATGTTACGTCACATGTTTCTTCTATGTATATCGTAGGTTCATTTGGAATCCTCATGTGTTGGAGAGGATTAGCTTGTTTGTGCCGAATAATTACATTCGTTCATGAATGTATCACTTATCCTCGCTTTGTATCATATCTTAAACTTAATTTAGCTAGGATATCGAGCGGGTAAGGTGATGGTGATTAAGATTTTTATTTATTTTTTAATTATTAAGCTTATGTCTATATACATATAATATGCATGTATGTATATATAAGATGTTCATATGTATTTTTACATGTAATAATACATATGTATATGTAATATGTTTTTATAGTTTGTTGATATGTAATTGAATTTTGTTACATTTCATTTCATTTTCTTTTTGTTTGTAAATAATTTGGGTTTTTAATGTAATAAATAAATAAATATCACATACATACATATACGTATGTATGTATGTATGTATATGTTTCAACTATGTAAAGTGTCTTTTCCTAAGAAAACTACACAAACATGTGGAATTTATTATCTTTACACATACATACATACATATGAAGTACACATTATATTTTAATTTGAACGTCAATAATGTGAATTTGATCGTAATTCAACGTGAAGTAAAATTAGAGATAAGTTTAACTTATGAAAATTTAATCTATAGCTTGTTCAATGTGAAATTATCCGAATGTTAGTTCAATTGTTCGTTTTTAAATTAAATTGAATATAAAATGTATTGTATAAATTTACAAGGC
This sequence comes from Parapsyche elsis, assembly GCA_022651745.1. Taxonomy (NCBI): domain Eukaryota; kingdom Metazoa; phylum Arthropoda; class Insecta; order Trichoptera; family Hydropsychidae; genus Parapsyche; species Parapsyche elsis. The sequence continues at coordinate 378,036 of JAGVSN010000019.1, forward strand.
AATTACTTTATCAGCGAAATTTTATTATAGTCTGAATATTGTTGTCATAAAATTTGTATAAAATTAATCGTTGAATCTATCCGAATATTCAAACAATCGGACAATAAATACGCCGTAAAATTTTGGTATAATATGTCAATTAGCTTGAGTACCGTCTAAAATCATCATCTCTGGGTCGTCGTTTGATGGGGATTTTTTGCGTTATCTTTATTATTTTATATTATAATACCCCTATGTAGCAATTAGCATTATCATTTTATCAGAGTGTACAATTGTGTATAATAAAAATTACTTTTACAATTCACAGTCTCATAATCAGCCCGACACTTTATAAATAGTATTACATACATGTCTATACAAATAAATATTATTCAATGTATACAAATTAGAATAGTAGTATTTATGTACATATATGGTGCGGTGCGGTGCGCACACGTTTTAAAAAACACGAGTTAAATTCTAAGCATTCGAAAGTTAACGGATGAGTACATTTGCTCATTAAATTCGTCAAATGAATGTCAAGTCGATAATGTGTAAAATTTAGTATGTACTTGTGCTCTTATAGTGTGTAATTACATACATAATTATGTTGTTTATTATTTAGCTAGATTATTGCCCGTTGAAGATCAACGGGTGTTTTTGTTTCTTTTGTAACTTTCAATGAAAACAAAACAAGTGTGTCAAACTTTGATAGTGTTCTGGACGTAAACAAGCAGACGTAAGCGTTTTTATATAATATTCCGAATAATAGTCGACCAATCAAACCCCTTTAAGGAACATTAGGCTACTTTCGGATAGTCTGTACACTTTTATAGGTCACCCAGTTAGGGCTTCCAATACCGGAGCATATATTCAATACCGATTTTGAAATTTTCTAAAAAAATACTAATAAAAAGCAGAAAAAAAAAAAAAAAGTATTTTACATTGTTTTACATGATATACATATGTACATATAATTCTCATATGAAATAAACAAAAAAATAGAAATTAAACTTTATTCGAAATAAAATACGACCGCAATAAACACAAGGTGTCCAAACTTTTGTCAGATAATGACGACCTTATTTTTGTGCATATTCTACCTGACGAAGAAAACACACGTTCAGGTTCTACACTCGTAGGAGGGATAGTTTTGAAACATTCGTATAAAGCCTGCAAGTTAGAACCACGAGTTCCATTTTCCTCAAAAATTAAAATTTCTCTTATGAGTCTCCGAATTGTCTAATTTTTGTATTTAATTCATTATTTATAGCCATACCTAATTTTTCTTTTAATGACATATTGGTTGAGGCCGTTGAGGGTGTCATTATTTCGAGAGAGTCACTCTCACTATCCGTATCTGACGATAAATATAAAATGTTGTCGTTGTCACTCGTGATTGGGAAAAGGCGTTGCACAAGTTTAACCATGGTGTTGACAATCTCCGTCTTTGATAAATTTTGAATGAGAAAGTGAGAGGGTAAGTTTTCTTGGTGTCCTTTATGGAGATATTGAAAGAGAACAGATATTTTAGTCCTTCGTTTCATGATTCGACATAATAGGGATTCCTTTATTCGTATACTTAGAGGACCACTTCCCAGATTATTCAACATAAATGAGATAGTGGCATCGGCAGACAAAAGAGTTGAATCTCGACGGCATAAAGCTTTTACTGCTAATTTTATTGGCAAAAGTGTAGAAACTGTGTTTGATAGTGAATCGAACTCAGATTCTTTGAATGTTCAAAATGCAATTTTTAAGTTCACAAAAACGCTCCAGCATAAATAAGAAACTATTCCATCTAGTTTTCGTGTCTAATATTAAAGCCAATTCGTTTCCAAATTCAGATTTAACATCATTTTTTGTTGGTGACCGTCTGAAAAGTTTAACTACTTCCCTCACTTTTTTAATTAAAGGGTATAGTTCATCAATCAATCCAATAGAATCACCACAACTCTGCGTAAATTGTAAACCATCAATAGCCTCTTCAACCATATCATCGCTCTCAATTTCGGCTTCACATGTAGAAGTTGTAGGGATGTCCTCATTTTTTTTTCTTTTATATAATACATCTATTACAGCCAATTGAATGGCATGGGCATGGCAGCGGACGAGTTGCCAATGCTGCAGGTTATGTTTTCTGCGTACACTTTTGCGAAACGACAATTTTCACGGTAATTTAGCAATACCGAAATACCGGTATTTTATTAAATTAATACCGATATTTTGGTATCGGATAACAACCTACCTACATATGTACATATAATGAAAAAATTACGTTATTTAATAACTTATTAAAGTCGTCACCTTTCTAATATGGTCATTTTAATATTATGTACAGTGTTTTCATCTCACGAATGTGAATGCTCATTTTACTACGTGGGTTTATATGCGCTAGTGACAAATTAGTTCGAATTTTCGTTACTGCGCATCTCATTCGCTAGATGATAACACAGTACGCATGTATGCATGTGCTGTAGGGCTCACACATACTTACCACACCACACGTGATGTGATGTGACGTTGCTATGAATTGTGACGCAAGTCTGTATCTTCGCCATATGAGACCAAAGAAATTCATATGTTTAGGATTTCATCAGAAGACGTGTGTGGCGTGGCGTGTGGTAAGTGTGTGTGAGCCCTTAAAGTGACATCAAATCAATATGTACACCTATACAAATTCAATTTAATTGGGCATGCATAGTGAAAGTCAAGCTTGAGTGTGCACCAAATACGGATGCACTTAATTCGATTCGATCGCTTTCAAAAAAAAAAAAAAAAAAATATATATATCGAAGATTTCAACGTGACCGCAAAAACTCGATCGTCCGCAGTTTTCCCCTCGTCTTCCCACCACCACAAATTTGCTATGAGAATTCAATTATTTTAACAGCTTCCGTCAATTGTAAAGATCGCAATTGCAATGCTGCAATGTGAAATGAAAGTCGCGTATTGCAATTAGTTTCGTCCCAGAGAAGGCATCGGCAAGGTTTGCCGATGACGAGTGTCAAGAAGTTGTAAATCTTCAAGACATTCATGATTGACCTCACCTTTACTAGTGTAGCGTAATGAAATGAAATGGGTGTATGTACATATGTACTCGAAATTTTTGTGGCACATTGACCGCTATTCCACTACTTGTACAAATTTTTAACAGTTTTGTCAATATTATAAACAAAAAAGATCACGTGACCGACACGAGACTGCTGCAACTGACACTGAGCAACGAAAAAAAATACCCAGAGCGGAGATTGGTCAATCTTTACTAATTTTGACCCACTGAATTCGAATCCGATAATGATTTTTGTTGATATGCTCTCGTTTATGAGATATTCGCGATTTAAAAAAAAAAAAAAATATCCATTTTTTTGGCTTTAGCGGTCTATAACTCAAAATATAGTATCTCTGTGCTCAAAGTGAGTATTGAAATCAATAGTCAGATATTTTTCCTATCGATTGTGATTTTTTATTGCTTTGAAATACTTATAATTAATTATCTACCGAATTTTTAAAGTCAAAAATATATTTTTTTTACACATTTTTTCCCCGTACCATTGGCGTTTATTTGGCAAGTTTTTTTTATTTCACCACGTTTATAAGGATTGTTTTTCTATCTCAATATTTTTTTATTTTATCTAAACGCACTAATTTGAGCGGAAAATGATTTTAAATTACGTTATGAGATGTTCTCGGTGGTGCGCGAATATCTTTATGACCGATAAGCGCGCCACCGAGAACAAACGTGATTTTTTGTTGGTCAGTGTTATTTCACTGTGAAAGCAATGTTTCTATGTGCAAATTAATATATGTACATACACGCGTTTGCGAAACTTGCCCACTTAATAGAAAAGCCACCGAATGGAATTTTATCTTATACAGTTTATGTACGTCTAAATTGCTTGCAGATGGAACAATCATTAAACGAAATGAGACCCAACCTAAGTCTTCTTCAATTGTTGCCAGTTTGGGTCAAACATATTAAACATACACACATTAACGACAATTGCATGTTGGCTGCGCGAGACATTCGTTGCAGTCATTATGCAATTGATGACGCGCACTTGCATTTACGTGTGCGTGTAATAATCGATAATTGCGAGCGGAAAAGACTTAAACGGTTAAAAAAAAGTACGGTTTACCGCTTTCGAGGGCAGGCGTCGCAAACGGGTTATCGAAGCGATCGAATTCGAAAGTTTGCGTGTTTAGACGGTTCGATTATACCGTCGAACCATCGCGCTATCATATTTTTGACCCGTTTTCGGCCACTACATTATATGTACGTAAGTACATAAGGTTGCATATTTGAATTTAAAATTAAACCATATGCTTATTTTAACATTGTAGTTTGAGAGGCGTCAGCTCGGGTCGGTTTATCGGACATACATAAATAAAGTAAAAAGGAAATCGAAGTGAGATTAAAAAAAAAAAAAAACAAATCGGTCAAGTCGTTACACTCTCAAGGTGAGTTCGTCTCGTATTGTATGATTGTTTTGTTTTTACCTTTTTTGTCGGTCATCTTCGACGTTGATAATTTATTTCGCGGTTAAAAGTGCCAAAATTGCATCTGACTGAATTATAATTGACATATGAGTCGGCTGGCAATATAGCGGTAACAATGAGCTACTGGAACAAAATAATAATCTAAATCTACAAAAGTGTGACGAGTGTCGATACTCTTAGATACTCATCTTAATGCGGTTACTGGCGGGAAAACCAACACAGACTCCAGTTTATGATTTACTTTAATATATTACGTGCATAATGGACGTATTTCGATAATGCGACTGTGTTTTAGTTTTATACATACATACATAGTTTGCATACATTCATAAATACGTTATATGTATGTACATACATACATATTTTGTAGACTTTGATTTTTTTTAATAAACGTAAATTTCATCGTCAACTGTTTACTAAAAAAAAACACCTCGAGACATAAAAAGGAAGAACATGAGCCGCAGGTAAAACTTTTTTCAAACATACGTAATTGTATGTGAAATTCTACATATGTACATATATTTATATATGTATGTACATTGATACATATATTTGTAAATACTATTGAACGTGTGAAAAAGTTGAAGTGGCAATGGCCTTGATACATCGAAAATAATGGATGGCAAATGGACGCGAGAAATACTGGAATGGTATCCGAGAGGATGTGAAAGAAAGCAAGGTAGACCGAGTGGACGATGGGCTGATGAATTGAGAAAAATGTGTCGTCAAGTGGATGCGGATTGCTCAAGACAGACGGGAATGGAAGAGGATTGGAGAGGCCTTCATCCAGCAGTGGATGGTGAACGGCTGAAAATGATGATGATGATGAAATGCTTATAGACATAGAAAGGAAAAATATGCTCTGCTTTCGACATTCTGCTCCACTTCTTCACAGAGCTTCTTCTTAATGCTAATTTTTAATTAAAAAAAATGTAAACAACAAAACACTCTTTCTCGATAAAGAGACAACATAAAAATCTTCACATCTTCACCTTTCCCCTAACGAATTGGAAAATAAAGCTGAAACAACCAATTTGTTTGTGCATAGAATTAAAAAAGCAGTATTTTCTACTGTGGACAAACGGTGACACAACTGATAAAGAAATAATATTTAACATTTAGATTCTATTCACGAGTGCATTTTTAAATAAGTAAAGTGTTGCCACACAAGTAGCATTGTGCATTTTCGACAGGCGTCCAACTTGCGCAAAAGATCCTCGCATTCGAAACGGTGGGCGAAAATAATTGCGAAATCCTTTGCAAAGTTGCAATTCTTTAATAGTGGACAGTCAACGATTGAAAATAAAAAAAATCTCGAGGACGAATTTTCTATTCCATTTTATCTATTTAGATTTGATATTAAAATAAAAGCTATTCACGTATTTCAGATAAAGATCTATACAACGAGTACACACCCGTTACGTATAGTAGACAGTTGTTATACGACTATAAGTTCATTCACCAATATCATTGATCATATACAAATACTACAATAAACAAATCCTAGTATAATTTCATAGTATAATCCTAATATAATTTTATAGAATAAGTTCTGAGCAAAAGGTACAAGTACATCAATCGAATCGAATCACCGGGTGTAAATCCCTTCCTGTTGTTTTTTTTTTTTTATTTCACTTTAACCATTCGACTCCATAGAATGGTTTGTTATTTTCAAAATCTGCGAATTTAAAACTGTAAATGTAGTGGTAGTATGATTGCTAGATTATAACGTAGCTACTATGTAGAACCTGTCTGTATATATGTATGTATGTAAAATGTTCAAAATCCGGCTCGGTAATTACGATTGCGTCAATATAAGCGTTGAACTCAACGGGAATCCCAGATTCTCAGAAGGTTAACAATTCCGCGAAAATACTAATAGAGACAAAAACGTGATTTGTTTTTTATGCGCGAAGCGCAATTTTACAAACAAATCTATTGTATTTGATAATAGAATACTACGACTAGAGTCTAAAAATTTTATCCGAGAATTTAGGTTTACGCGTGAATAGTAAATTCAAACATTCAGCATGATACATTCAGTGGTTTTCAATTACAATCTAAAAACACGTCCAAGAATGCATTGATGTTTGTCGGATACATTGAGCATATTTTTTCGCTTTTATTGCATTATGTAGTTATTCCACGGTATAATGGTCGTTAGAATTAAAAATGAACATTGCAACACTGAAAGTATTATACCTACATGTCCTTTATACGTACAAAATTAAAAACACAGTGCGTCTTCTACATACATACATACATACATATAAAGTACTGCTATGTACAGTTCAGAACATTTAATGTGGTTGAAATTCAGCTCACATTGGTAGAGTTGTAGATTGATTGAATATTGAGTGTTAGGAACCGTGCCCTTTAAAATTCAGCTGTGCGAAAGGATTTTAACCAATTTCAGCATAGACACAGACTGCGACGTGTACGCTAGATTGTGGGGTATCTATTTAGGGCAGCAAGTAATAAATAGCCTATACCTTTGGCGATGCGTTTTCTACCGTCGGATCCATTTCGTAGCCGGTCTCTAACTAGTTGTGGTCAGGTGGAGAGAAATCAGTATTCGCACATGCCGTTCAGACCGCGAACAAACAAACACTGACTGACAACAATCAACAGTCAACAGCCGTGCCAATGTCAGCCTCGGCTCTGTCCACACGCAACGGATAGTAGGCCAGTTCGGTTGAGTGGAGACATATGTAAATTGCACGCTTGACGTATTTTCTTCCAATAATAAACCGTTCTTCTTCTCCACGTGTGACTGGAATGGAATTCGGAAGAAAGTAACCGTTCAGTATCGAGATTCAGTCGACATTATATTTCATTTGAATATTATAATCAAGAGTCGAAACAAAAGAGTGCGAAACTGTCTGTTTCTTTTGACCGCGTGTCTTAACGGGGGACAAAAATGCGAGCGGCGAAGTTTACTCTGCTGAAAGCACCGATGGAATTCTAGTCCAATACCGCGTTCGGCTATAGAATTTTAGTTGTTGTAAAAAATTTATAAATCCATTCATCATTTTCAGCCGTTCACCATCCACTGTTGGATGAAGGCCTCACCAATCCTCTTCCATTCCTGTCTGTCTTGAGCAATCTGCATCCACAATCTGACCACATATTCTCCTCAATTCATCAGCCCATCGTCCACTCGGTCTACCTTGCTTTCTTTCACATCCTCTCGGATACCATTCCAGTATTTCTCGCGTCCATCTGCCATCCACGCTTCTCGCTGTGTGTCCACTTAAACTTTTTCACACGGTCTTTCCATGCTTCTTCGTGTGCACTGGATCTTACGTAACATTCTTGAATTTTAGCATCCACCTTTCACATCCAATAAATCCTTATTATTATATATTTTTATTAGACCTAAATTAGAATTTGTTGTAAATGTTTGGAACCCTAACTTTGTATGTTTAGAGAACCGTTCAAAGAATGATTCCAAGAATGCCATCTGAACTTAGATCACTACTCTACATATGTACATATAACGAAAGGTTGAAGAGAATGAGTCTCACCTCTTTGAATACGCGAAGATTGAGAGGCGATCTGATATTAAGTGTATAAAATAATAAATAATCAATAAAAACATCCAACAAAAAACCGTTCAATAAAAACGCTCGAAAGACACTCCTTTTTCATAACAGACAACTTTTGGTTTATTATAAAATCATGCGTGTGCGCTTATAGACCTTCGCTTAAGAGACTAACGCTCTAACCATTGAGATATCGCATGTGTCGTATGACCTTTGCTATGTTGAGGCTACTATAATACAGTAGGGCAAAGCATGTTAGACGGTATAAAGTTTGATTAATATGATATATGATAATATAACTTTGTATTAGTCGAATGTTTAAAGAAATTTTCAATTCGGAGAAGATTCGAAGAAAGTGAATGTGTAGGGTAGACTGGACATAATACCTAAAATATGAAAGTTCGCCGAATGAAAAATTCAAGTGCAAAAAAAACTCGAAACGGTCGAAATTTAATACATGTACCTACCTACCTCGTATTCCCAATAAAAAAATGTCACTTTATTTTTTGACAAATTGTTTGTAGTTACTGTAATGCTGTGTGGAAAGTTATTTTACGATGAATTGTGAACTCGGAGAAAGTTCAGTTCTGATCAAGCTCACCTTTATTTCGCATGTCATTTATCATTCGGTGAACTTTCACCCACATGATCGAGTAACGGCAAATAAATATGATTAAACCGATATACATACATATGAACATATGATTGATTTTATCTCTAAAGAATGTTATACGAGTCAATGAGATGCCAATTTAAAAATGTTTATTTTATAAATAATCGGACATCGAACAGTTGCAATAAAAGTAAACGGTTTAAATTGAGCCATTGCCTATTCAACACCCGTGTGCGTTGGTTTGTATAATAACATTAGACTCATTAGAGCCCCTGACCCGTTTGACAGCACGTGAAACAATCGTACGGCCATAAAATCGTGTTGTCGATTCGAACCAGCTTTGACAAATAGTGGTTTGTTGCCTACACACCGCTTAGCAATTTTTAGTTATTATGTTGGCATGCTAGCGTGATCGCTAGCCAGGCAGCGACCCAGGCAGGCAGGCTTGCAGATTTTACACTAAAATATAGTTATAATTAATAATATATAATTGACTCGAGGAAAAATAATAGCGTATGGACACAGCTTTACGCGAGACATCTCCGATTTTTAGGCGAGTAAACTTTTAACCAAAATGACAAATTTTGTATATTTCGTTTGGTTTTACCTTACTGAGGTCTAATCTGACTAATTCATGCAAAATTTTCCTCGCGACGTGGAAATTTTTCGCACGTCAAATGAAGCAATTCATTAAATGTTACGTCGCATTACCTACTGTATGACAATTTCAACAATGATAATTAATTACCGATTGAATTTCTCGCCGGGGAAAATTATTGCCATAGTAATGTATGTATGTATGTATTTGCTATGTGGATTCTCTTCACGAGCGCATAACGTGACGTGTTATTGTTTACGAATAAAATACAACGCGCTCGTTATACGAGTTTACGACTCAGCTATTGTGATATATTAGGCATACATATATCCTCCTACCTTGCGATTATACATATCTATATAGTCGAAATATTCATTAAACGGTTCCAATAAACCACACAACTTATGTACATATTAGATATTTATTACAATTTGCTCGTCTGCTCGGCTTCTATTATTACAATAGCTAGTTATTGGCTTCGCTCAAGCTACATACTTACATAATTTTCAAAATTAGGTTTATGAAAATTTTATGAACACTTTTGGGGCGTTTAATGTGTTTCAAATGAAAACCATCAATCATCATGGTTTCCCATTATTATATACATAGATACAAAAAGGACTTAAGTCTGCTGGTTTATTTATGGGTCCGGAACGCTCAAGTATCCACTATTGCAGTGCTACTCAAACTTTCTGATATGGCGGACCGGTAAATTTTTATCAAATTTTCCGCGGACCGGTACCCTATATACATATAATACTATTTTACATAAAAAAAATATATATTTTCTTGAAATTTTATTAATAAACAAAATAATGAAAAAAAAAACATTAAACTTACATAAATAGATATACTAATAAAATAAACGATGATACAAAAATTAATTTATTTCTTATGCGAGCATTGAGTATGTAACATATTTTAAATCTAACCTTCACTAATGTGAAGAATGAGCCTGCTTCGCCTTTACCAGCTTCTCTAGTCGTGGTTCTATTGTGGATAGTGCGACGCTAGCGGAGGATGAAGGTCCACACAATTCCTATATTTATTCTCAATCATCGAAAACCCAGTTTCGCAAAGATAGGTCGAAGGAAATGGGAGAAGTGCTTTTAGAGAAATCTCAGCAAGCTCGGGATATTCCGTTTTAGCTTTTATCCAGAAGGAAGCATGTGATAATGTTTCGAAACTCATCTTCATTCCTTCATCTACAGCCAGCTCCAATAACACCGTTCGACAAATGACGACTTTTTTTGGTTCAGAGACGAGATATAACTTTTCTTATAGATTTATGCCCAGTGAATACGAATTTGGTAATAAAAAATGTCGATTGGCTCGAAATTCTGAGATATGTGCGTTTTTTTAAATCGCGTGATTTTTCTATTTCTTGGTGTTGTTCGATGTCTCCAAATTTGTCAATTTCTTGTTCAAAATGAATATTGGAATCTATAGTCGGATATTTTATCTTTCATTTGTAGTACTTTTTAGCTTTCAGATCTTTCTAAGTATCTGTCAGCGGTCGGGAACCGACGGCTCCGGAGCCGCATGCAGATCTTCGTACGGAAACCTGCAGCTCTCCCTGTCATCCAACGCTTTGATTGAAACATAAAATGTTTACAGACAGATAAATTCTTGAAATTTGAAGAATTTTACGGTATTTTAATCAATTTAGAGGAGCTTGTTTTATAATTGATAATCCACGATAAATTTCACTTAATTTAAAGTTTGTATATCGTTCTATTGAAACATGTTTATTGGGATAGTGTTCTGGCCACACTATTTTTTGTTATCGTTTAAAGGGGTTAATTGGAAGTGTGCTGAATTTTAAATCGGTGAAATAGCGAGCTAAAAACTCGTACGTACATGTTGTCAAAGAAAGATCCCACTAATTAACACAGCAATTTTATAAAGTAGTAGGGTTGATAGCGTGTTGAAAATATGAATGGAACAGCGCGCTACGTAACAAGTGCTAGTTCCTTCATATTAAAGACACGGGAATAAACTTGACCGTGCGACAAATAGCGCCTTTCGTAGTGTAGTGGGGGTGAAAACAATATGATAAGAGTCCCTTTTTCATAACAAAGACACTATAGACTTGCAGTGGACCGCGTGGGACTAAACTGCTCAAACTTTTTTCAATTCAATTTAAAAAATGGTTATAAGAAAAAACTTTTCGCAAAATCTTCCATAAAGTTGATGAACACAGCTCCAATTGCAGTGCACGATGGCAAATCGACTCATTCGGGTTCTCCTCAATACTACGCTCCACAGCAGCAACAGCTTCTTCGGTGCGCACTGTATGACGTCTCTTCAGATGCGTATTGTCAATTAGAGTATGCGTGGTGCGAAAATGATCCATGGTTATTCGAATTACTTGCTCGGATAGACGATTATGTCGATCGTAAAACGGACGGTAAGTTTTGCTAGCTGAACTACGATTTTCAAAATAAATTTGCACAATTTGCAAGCGTTGGTCTGGCGTAAATCTATTCATGGTGAAATGGCAAACCAAACTGAGCACAAATCAGCTGTCAGCTGTCAAATTGAATGTCGCTGAAAAAAGTGCTGCCAATTTGAAAAAAAAATACCCTTTATATTGGTGTACATATGTTACGTAATTAATAAGTGTTTTGGTGTTGATCTGGGTAAGATTTTGCATTTCGATAAATATATACATATGTATAGGTACCTACATACATACATATAATTAAAAAAAAAAGGTCGTTTGATATTTTTTGAAAATTATCGAGCGCATTAAAAAAATTATCCCATTCGTGAAAATTTCCATTTCGAGCCCTGCCTGCTGACGAAAATGTCATCGTAAACTAGTCTACGAGCTTTCCAACCTAGGCCCCAGTCAGTGCCTGCGAGCCGAGAAATAATGTTGAAGTCCTTTACAGTAGCATCAACTGTTATTCTGGCTTGTTTGGTGAAGTCGGATTTTCCATCCAGATAAAGTCCAAGTAACCTGACCGGGGTCTTTGGGCGCAAGGGGACGCCATCGAAAAGAAGCTTAGGTTGACGTATCAAGTCTCCCTTTAAGAAAATGGCTTCTGTTTTGGATACAGCGAATTGTAATCGCCTTCGCCCACCCCAGACAAGCAACGACGACAGACATCGGTTCGCCTTCAGAATGTACAAGCAAAATGTATCAAAAATTCAATTTTATCGTTAGATACATACATAGATACGTAAATTGACTAGTATATACAGAAATAGTAGATCGATTAGCCGCTCTAAAGTCGACTGCGCAAACTCGATTTCGGCCGATCAAAATTCAACCTTCGACAGTAGTTTTCGTTGATATAGTGTATACAATAAATGGGACGTTGCGCAAAAATTGTTTTGCTGAATCTGTTTGACATTTTCGTTTTGGTGTAAAGAACGTGTCACCAAATTATTCGTAACGGTTTCAAAATTATTCGATCGCTTGGGTAACAACGACCTCAACGTGGGCGTTCGAAAGTTGAATCGAAATTTCGCGACGAATTTGTCGGCGATTTTAATAGCGTAACTAGCGTCCCCTACGCGCCAATTCGTCAATTTGTATATGAACTTTCTCAATCTGAGAGATAATAATATTAGATACCTCGTTGTTGATGAAAATGTAACATTCAGCGGGTTAAAATAGTTACACTTGAGTCTAATTTATAAGCATGGTGATGATCTTGTCGATGATTCACACGGGTTGATTGCGTTATCTTTATTGCCATATGTATGTATACGGGAGCGTCCCATATGATACATATATAGTTGCATATATAACCGGAAGTAGTACTTTTACTCTTGGTTTTGGAAGTTTTTAACTTTTTATATAAAACTATCAAGTCTATCAAGCTGAAATTTCATATCTATTATTTTCACGTAGGGTGTAAGAGATATTATGATTTTGGTGAACATCCGCCAACCGGAGGTGGCAGTTTACTCTAGAACGCGATTTCGTTTTTCATTTTTTTCGGCCTTTTACATATATGGTATCTTTATAATATTGTAATAGTATAATCCTTAAAGCAATACCTAGTTACGAAAAATAAATCATTAAAATCGGTCAACCGAAAGTTGGATTTTTTTTGGAAAAAAGTCAAAAATCCTGTTACCACGAAATATTTCTGAAACTATTTATGTACTTAACCGATCAAGCTGAAAATTTATATTTATAATTTCCATATAAAATTTAAGAGTTGATAACGTTTTGATCAAAATCCGGTGACCGAAAGTGGTAGTTTTTTGAATATATATACACACATACGCGCGCGCACTCAACACAGTAATTTCATGATATGTATGTATGTATGTATGTATTATATGTTGGTTGGTGTGGTGGTGTCCATGCGTTTTATTTACTTACGTACTTAAAAAAATAATTTCGTTACTCTTTGTATTCCTCAAATATATGGATAAAGTAATGGGTTGGTCACACCCGAATTTTTTAATTCGTCTTCATCTGCCGAATTTGATGAAAATGGTGTACATCAAATTATCTCCAACATAACGAGAGGTGGGTAGTACATGAAATATTCATGAGATGTTTGAGATAATGGAGGTGCGAATTTTGCGTGACAGAGATCGACAACCAGTCGCTCTAATTAATATTATTATTAAATCAAATTTCCGAATTACCAAGCTGTATTAGTATACAGGTGAGGGTTAAAGGCGTGGAAAAAATTTACAGGTAGTCTTACTATGCCTTGCGCGTATACGCCTTGCATTACATTGACTGTTGTGCAATGTAAATTCGCAAAAGATTGCCGATCTCTGATGTGCGTTTAAAGATTGCGTATTTGTGAATCCTACGTTCTGAGAAGGATGCGCGCGAAGTTTATTGGCCTTTTGCTTATAAAGAGCAGGATTTCGGAAACTCGTTATGCGTAAAGGATGTTACAGGTGGGTATAACTGAAAGATAAAAGTATTTTCTTAAAACTATTTATTTGTCTTAAATATATTACGTATAAAGTTGAGTCTTAGAAGGATCTAAGTAAATTTAATGATTATAATTATTTTAGTCGTCTTTTACGTTCGGCTTATCGACGTCTTTCATGTCCGATATTTCGACGTCTTTCTCGTCCGGTTTTTCGACGTCTTTCACGTTCAGCTTATCGACATTTTTCAAGTTCGGTTTTTCGACAGCTTTCACGATCGGTTTTTCGACGGCTTTCACATCCGGTTTTTCGACGTCTTTCACGTCCGGCTTATCGTCATTTTTTGCTGCGGCTGCATCGTCAGTTTTCATTACCACGCCGACGATTTCCGGTTTGGCTTCCGGAAAATCGCCAGGGGAAAGTGTGGGCTTTTCCGTCATCGAAATTTCCGTCGGTTGAATGTCCACGTACTCGTACCTCAGAGTCATTAGCCAGAATATAATCATGTCGACAATCATGAGACCGGCAAACAGGAAGAACTCATCGACCTGCAATTGAAAATTTTAACGTCAATATCACATTCATTATTTCATTCATATATTGATTGACCCATCTTTACGCTTAATAGTGCTACTGGTAACCAGGCGATTGTCGTATTGATATAATCGCAACCACTTTACAACTAATTAGAAATAAATAAAAACTGCAATACTGGTGGCTATAGTTTATAATATTCACCTGACTGCTGAATCCCTTAGACTCGGCCACAATGACGACAATCAGGTTACCAAAAGCTACAGTGAGCAACCAACCAGCCGTCAGCACGGATTTCATGGAAGCAGGAGCTTGAGTGAACGAAAATTCGAGTCCCGTCACAGAGAACATAACCTCACCCATGGTGATGATGATGTATTGGGGCAGAAGCAACAGCATGTGCACTGAATTTGGCGGCGACACCTCTTTGATGCCGGATTTCTGTAATCATCAAGCGTAGAGTCATTAAAAAATTCGGGTAAAAATGTGACGTGTGGCAGAGTATCGCTCACGTATGCGCCGGTGCTCGATTTGGTGATGATAATTGTGTATACGCCGCCAAGCTCCAGGAGTTGATCTTCGATGATCAAAGTTTTATCGTCGAAGATGTCGAACGTGGAAGGTGTCAGCTCGTGTCGATTTTCTATGCTGTTGTTCGATATCGTAGTGTATTCCAACGAGGACTTGTCGTATAATTTAATTTCCCCGTCAAAGTTCTTCAAGATTCTAAGCATTTTAAATTGATTAGTTAAATCGAAGTGAATTCAAGAATGTTACGTAATATCCAGTGCACACAGAGAAGCATGGAAATATGTATGCTCGGTATAACAAGAAGAGATCGTAAGAGGAATACTTGGGTAAGAAGTAATGGGTATGACCAAAGTGGGAGACAGCAGAATGTGTGGAAAAGTTTAAGTGAACACATAGCGAGAAGAATTGATGGCAGATAGACGCGAGAAATACTGGAATGGTATCCGAGAGAATGTGAAAGAAAGTAAGGTAGACCGAGTGGACGATGGGCTGATGAATCGAGAAGAATGTGTGGAGTCAAGTGGGTGCATATTGCTCAAGACAGACAGGAATGGAAGAGGATTGAAGAGGCCTACAGCAGTAGATATTGAACGGATGAAAATGATGATGATGAGTTATATCGCATTAAGACTTAGGTACTGCTCATCTGTACTACTACAACAATCTGCAGGATAGCACCGAGCCGACTGAAACATCACAAAACGCTCCCCTGTCCGAGTGGTTGAGGTTAGTGAATTTGGTTACACGCAAAGTAAGATAGTTTACGATACCATTTTTACTGTTTGGGTCACATTAGATAGATGAAAAACGAGTTTCAAAACATCTTGGTTTAAATTGAAGTATCTTAATCGTCGTTGGTCTGCTCGGCGACAATCACGCATATGAGTTTAGGACATTAAGTTCCACTCACACAAAATATACATCGATAGCCCAAGTTTTATCTGAAATAGTGTTTTCCACTATTACTGCAATAATTATTTTCTCGATTGGAGTTACAGTCACGTTCCGTAACCCAGATCTTTTTAGATAGGAGAGCGTTTTGTGCTGTGTATCAGTCTACTTGGTGTCACCTTTTACTAGTACATACATATGTATTAGAACGGCGCGGCGTAATGAAATTGTGAACAGTTTGTTATCCAGCTCTACATCTGTACATACATATGTATATACCTTATTATTGGATATCCTTTGGAGCTTTTATCACTGTCGTCGATAAACGGCTTTGGGGGTCCACTATCAGAAATGAAGTGCGAAATGGCCATCTTCTCCTGGAGCACGAAAGACGTACTTTCAATGGGTGTGAATCCTACACATTTTTCGTTATTTTCCAAAGGTATTGTGTATGAGAAAGTCTTTTCTCGGTTGACTGCTATCGTTTTGTTTTCGTAGGCCGTCAAAGGTTGCAACGCGAATTTGTATTCTTCGTCGTTCCTCATAGCCGTCACTTGCAGTTCGCAATTGTAACCATTGTACATTCTCATGTGACTTATACCGGAACCGGGAAGGACCGGGTACGTTTTCTGCAAGCACAATATAATGTATACGATGCTCACTACAATTACCAACTTTTCTTTGAAATGTTTCAACCAACCTCGAGCTGAAGTTCGATGATGGCCGAAACGATGAATGCGACAGCGGCCAACATGCCACCTAGGATCATTTTGTGCAGGGGTTTCCTTATTATCTTGCACCACTTGAGAGCTGGATATATCGCCTAAAATGAGCGAAATGTTATGGTTTTATGTTGTATGTATGTATGTACATATAGTGTGAGATTGATTATTATCAGCCCGTACGCACCACTTCGAACAGAGGTATGAAGATCAATATGAGCAAAGGGTTGACCACTTGCATTTGATCCGGCTTGAGTACGAATCCTCCCAGGTCGCCGTTCATTCGTGTCGCTTGGAATGTCCACCGAGATCCCTAAAATGAATATCGATCTTAGTAACTGTTAAAGTGTCGACTGTACTTAAAAAAAATGCACCGATACTGTACCTGCTGATCGAACAGAGCCCAAAACACAGGAAGCGGTATAAACAATAGTAAAACTTTCAAAGCGCATTTGATATCGTTGATGAAGACATTGTCGTATTCATCGTCGGCGTATTCCAACCAATGATCTCTCTTCTCTTGCTTCTTCAGTTGTCCACGGCGAGAGATAGCATGCTGAAATGAAATGTGTCTTAATATTTGTCGCTGAACCTAGTTTACCCATGTAAAATTGATATTGTAATTGTAATTACTCACTCCGATACATTTGAATACATTGAGTAGAACGTTACCAGCTGGATTTCTTATTACGTATAAGAATTTACCGGAGAGGAATATCACTGTATAGATAAAATATAATTTATTTAGTGTTTCATAGAAATAATAATAGGCAATTGATAGTTTTTTTAACCTATTGAGACGAGCATAAGGACACCGGGTACGCCAAAAGCCAGTGAATAGCAGTCTTCTTCGCCGAAGCAATGCACATCCTGTCTCAAGATGGGAGTTACAAATGTCGATATGAAACTGCCAGCGTTAATAGCGAAGTAGAACAGCGAGAAGAAGGTGGCCAGTTGCTTTTCTTGCTCTGGAAGTTTGAACTGGTCGCCACCGAATGCAGAAACGCATGGTTTTATACCTCCAGTGCCAATTGCAACTAGCAGTAGTCCGATTATCGTAAATGCTCTGCAAGGAAAAGGAAATTGCCGAATTGACAGTTAGGCGGATTCATTAACCGGCCCGATTATGAATCAGTTACTTATTATCAGTTACATACATAAAATTTTCTATTTTGCAAAATAGAAAAATTAGCTATTGAGGCACATTGATATAACACATTTTAATAGACGCGCTATGAAAAGGTGACAAATTTTCAGATTCAACCTTGTTGAGGTTGTAGATTACCCATTCGGTGATTATAATAGTTCACAACGCAAATTCGCATATTGAATGTACATATGTATGTCATGCTGTTGATGTATGAAATAAGTCCTTATTCAATCTGATAAAATTTTTACTATACATACATACATATTACAACAAACTAATAGATGGATAGTTAGTGCGCAAAGAATCTTCCACGTCGTTATTATATATGTACTTCAACGGAATCAAATTTCAAAAATTGACAGGTATTTCTGATTATAAATTGATAGGTCCGTCTGAGTATCATTATAGAATGGGCAAGGGTATTAACCATTTTTAAGTTATTTCAAACTAAAAATTAAGAATAATACAGAAGATTCTCAGTGATTGTTTAAAAATAGCTCAATAATGATACACTACCTTCTTCTTCCCGTTGTGTTTTTTTGTTAGTCAGAATTATGTTATTTATCATCCTGTGTAGATTATACATTTGTAATAAGCGCTTATCATTAACACAAGGACGCATACATGAGGATGCAGTTTAAATTGCAATAAGGGAGAGAGGGAATAGTGAATAAACATTACAGAAAATCAGTTTTGTATGCCAGAAGCAGAAGTTATGCAACATAAAAGTATTCATCATAATTTTTGACGATAACTTAATTTAATTGTGTAAATTACCTATCCGGTATTCCTAACGGGGGCATAGCAGTCAACGAAACCAGGATGTTGCCTATCGCGTACACTATTGACAGGTAAAAAATGGTCCTGAAATATACACAAAGAAAAATTACAACGTTGGGGCTACCTAGAGGGACAAATACCGAATTAATTAATTAAATTTTCATTTTAATCGTACTTGAATCGTCCCAGCCAACTGTCAGCGATCATAGCTCCGAAAATGGGGAAGAAGTAAACGAACATAATAAAGACGTGATAGATGACGACAGCATCATCGTCGGAGTAGCGTAGTTTTTCAGCCAGGTACAGGGATAGGATTGCTGAAAAAGTCAAATTAAAAATTAATAAATCGATAATACTACATTAAAATAAAAAATGTTTAAAGCCACTCACTTCTCATGCCATAAAAGGAGAATCTCTCACAGAATTCATTGGTGATGATGAAGCCAATCGATTTCGGATACGGATATTTCTACAAATATTAATAGAAATAAAAAGATTGTTGTGTTTTTTGTGTACAGTTTTACTATGCTGATATGATTGCATTTTTTTTTGCACTCAAACAAGCGATAAATAGTCAATATTAAAACATGGAATATTTAAGTCACTTTGAGTCCGTTATTAACAATTATTATCTGATAAAGCTGTATGTAATTATTATTGCCTCGTGACGCAGGCGATTTTCGATAACTGTTCTTGTTTCATTATGCGCGAGCGTTATTGTTAAACCGTGCCAAAAATAACGTTTGTATAAATAAACATTCAACATAGACTATGTAATTTATGATCCTGTCATTTGAATGATATTATATGTAGGTGCATGTAATATAATCGCTCATGGGCTACAATAGTGGCACAACTCAAAAAATACGACTTCAGAGTTAGCACAAGTGCCAACATGGCAAACTAGTCCTCTTTCCAGCACTGTCAAACACTGGCACATCTGTTAATTCAATATTGGACCGCCAGTAATTAGTTAGTGCCTAGTTTTTATTCCATTAATTCGCAGTGTTTCAATAAGAACGGAAATTTTAAACTCACTTATCCGAGCAAGTGATTTTTTGAGTTGTGCCACGATTGTAGATGTGCTATCACGATGTATGTACATATGTATGTATGTATGTAATTATAACTCACTCGAACTGCAGCTTCATTGTCGATCGTCTCAAGATCTGAAATGGAAGAAAAATTCTATTGCATACAATAATTCGATTTACATAGATCATGAAATAATTTCTGTTCTGTTTTGAGATTTCAATCGCTTTTCGCTGTTTATTATCGTCAGATATACATATATATATCATCATCGTTGGAATATATAAAAATTAATTATCAAAGTTTTCTTTCTATCGGACAATTTTTTGAGATTTAATCTTCAATATTATAATCTATTATTAATTAACCTTTGTATTCATTTGAAAGATTAACTAATAATACGATCGCTAGGTGATAATTGTGAATTTTTGATTTCTCCGAATTTCTTTTAACCTCACACATAATTTAATCGTTATATCTTGTCTTACAAGTTGATGATCTGGATAATTAATACTACATATAAAAATGAGATTTCAAAAGAGACACTTTGCAAATGTAAAGATATGTAAGCCAGATTGATAGCCTTTATCTGTAATAAGTAGATATTATAACAAGAAGAGCTCGTAAGAGGAATACATGGGTAAGAAGCATGACCAAAGTGGCAGATATAGCGAAACGTGTGAAAAAGTTGAAGTGGCAATGGGCTGGACACACAGTGAAAAGAATGGATGGCAGATGGACGCCAGAAATATTGGAATGGTGTCCGAGAGGATGTGAAAGAAATCACGGTAAGCCGAGTGGACGATGGGGTGATGAATTGAGAAGAATGTGTGTAGTCAACTGGATGCAGATTGTTCAAAACAGACATGAATGGAAGAGGATTGGAGAGGCCTTTATCCAGCAGTGGATGGTGAACGGTTGAAAATGACGATGATGATGATGTTGATTTGATTTTCAACTTGGTATGATGATTTGATTTTCAACAAAAATACTTTATCCATATCAGATAAAGTATTGTAATCGTGCGAAAATTCGACCTCAATATTTTTTTTGTCTTTGGTACAGTGTCATCAGGTGGTTACCGGGTCATGAGTGTTGTGTGCGTTAGTGAGGTTATGTAGACAAGGTTAAAATTACACGTCACACGTGCGCTTGGCGAGTAAATTTGGGTTGCGTGTTTCACCTTTCATTGAAGTCTCACCATATAAATGCGAGCGTGACGAGCGCAAATTCTTGGGCTTATATCTATAGTAATATGTTTACTTGTTGAGAAAATATTAAAAATATCATTAATTTGACTATTGATTGAACAATATTTTAATATTACGAAATATAAATTTTCAACAAATTTGGTAGGCCTGGTTTATGTATATTTAAATGTAAGCCACAAATATTAATTATTAAAAAATAGCGAAACCCGCGCATTGTGAATGAATTATCACTGTTTTCGATTATACAGATCTCGATCGGCAATTATGTACATACATATGTATATGTATGTGATCGGCAATTATACGATTAAGAATTGAGTTGGTGTTGAAAATCAAACATTTTGTTGGTCGTTGGTAACAAAGAATTCAATAAGCATGTTTAAAATCTCGCCATTTATTTTTTATCCGACGATAATTAAAAATAAAGTAAAAAAAGATTGATTGAAATTTATTGATCGATTATAATATTTATGTATGTAATCACTTGGATTTTTCCAAAACTCATTGTTCAGCTTCGCTGTTGATAATAATCCAACAATTTAAAACTGACGATTTGAGAAGTTGTTCGACGATCTTTTTTAATCTAATAAATTAAAGCTGCATTATGAAAATTTGACATTTAAAACATTACAAATACAATGTTATCAGGTCATCAATGATGCCTTCTCGAATCTAAATGATTCAATGACATCTGTGTCTGTACGGTTAATATTCTATCTATCGTCCTCCTAAGATTTGACCAGAACATATTATGTATGTACAATACATAGTATGAACATATTATTATATTTCTAAATGAAAATTTATTATATACATATGAACCTATTTACTTTTCTCAGTGCAATCTAACGTTCACAATCTCAATTATATTTTAAAACAATTGGGTTAGAGATAATGAAATCCTAATCACGAAACTATTGATGCAACATTACTGTCATGTCAGTGATAGCCTACATATGTATAATCGAGTACGAATTCAATACATACTGGTATTTTTTTAGTATATGTACATATATCATATACATATGTATGTATGTATGTATCTACATACATATGTACATTAGGGTGGAGCGACATTGCAAAAATTAAAAATCGGCATTGTAATACGTTTCGTTGTATCATCCGTATTCTCGTAAAAATACTGAAAAAAAACTGAGGATCTTCAGGCCTCTACCTGAAGGCGAAAAATGAAAATTTGCCTATTTATTTCGAAATCTGAACACAGAATACAAAATTTTAGATAACATTCTCATAAAGTTACCCTAACTTTATTGAAGTAGTTTTTGTAAAAATCTAATTTATTTACATACGTATTCCTTCAAATAAGTGTGAATTTGTGAGCGCTGTGAAGGGAAGCATACGATTAAAGTAAGTATGTATAGTAAAATTAAATAAGAATTTTCCAAATAAAATTGCTATTTATAGAGATTGGAAACAATCAATTGGAAATTTTCTACTTCATATTTCAAAACGAATATCCCAAAAAAAAAAGTTCCATAAATCGACGCTCGACCCTAATGTATGTACACATTTGCAAAATTTTTTTTAAAATTGTAACTTAAAATTATTTAATGGAATACATATTTTACTTTATACATACATACGTATGTATAAAGTAAAAAGTTAGTTATTTATTTTCGTCTAAGAAGAATCTTTTATTTTTTATGAATAGATATTTGGGTAGTACTGATAAAATTTTATCATAATTATGATAGCGTTGATTTTTTCCGATAGTGAACGTATTATAAATACACTTAAAACTTCATATAAAATTTCCTTTAAATGATAAAACTTTCTGGGTGCGTCCTTTGAAGATCAGATTTTAGCATATTTTTATAGAATTTCATAGCTTTGAGACAACCAAAATTTAAAACAGTCACGTCCAACCTTTTCCAGCTTGCGTATAAAATAAAATAAAAAAATATTTTCAAATTGTAATGGATATTATATGTAAGCCAAAATATGATACTTATTAATCTATGTGTATGTAAAATTGATACTATTTTAAATTGTAGAATTTGTTTTTCTGTGAATTAAACTATTTAGATATTGTATTAAAAAAACTTAAATTCCCCGTATTAAAATGAATTAAATAAATTAAAAAGCCAGGCGATAGCTCAGTGGTTAGAGCGTTGGTCTTTTGGGCGAAAGGTCTGGTATTCGATGCCCGCATGTCGAAAAGAGTTTTACGACTTTAAAAATATCGTCACTTTATTACTATTACTAAATTCAAATTGGCCATCTCCTGTTAGAATTTGCCAATTTATCTTAATTGTGAGACGGTTTTACAAAATTGGAATCACCGAAACAACTCCTTACTACCTACCAAATCATTGTCCGTTCCTTCTACCCCTTCCTCCCCTCCAGAAGGCAATGGGTAACCACGGGAGGGTATATTTTCTTAGTTACTGGCAGATGGTAAAATATTTATCAAATAGTGAAGAGGCAACGCTTGATATATATTCAAGTAGCCACCTTCAGAAGAAGTAGAATAATTGAAATATAAACCTTTTTTATCATTTTCCGCAATTTTCTCTTTATCTTTGGAGGAACCCATGTTGAACTGCCAATATTCGACAAGCGCCTAACACAAACTGGCCACCAGAATCGTAACACTCAATCATCCTGCTTGATCTCAAAATTTTTATCTATCGTTTGATAAAATTCCCCTCAATCAATACAACAACAAAAAAAAAGAAAAATAACAAATCACAGATTTTTCATAAATTCAATAGTATTTATTGGCAATAAACATAAGCCATCGATTTGAAGACTGATATAGGATTTATTCTGATAAAATGTATTGTCTCATATCATCTTTAATCTCTAGAACAAACATGAAAAGTTAAATGGAAATACGTATACAAAATAAATAAATACTTCATATTTTAATCTGGGTTTAGTAGAGTCGAAGTTTTAATTAAGATGACTAAGGATTATAGAAATTAGTAAAAATACATAAATATTATATGAAAAAGTTTATTCATTATTTGATGAAACAATAATATTTATAACAAGTGAATTGACAAATAAGTAAAGAAAAATGTTTATTTAGAGTAATCATTTTTTTTAGTTATAATGGTTTAAAAAAAATATTAGTTAAAAATAAAAGTTAAAACACATACATACATACATATGTAGCATATTTCAAGCTGGACGTCGCTAAAATAATACATATATGTTATATATTAAAAATGTTCGAAATGTTTTTAAAATAATGGTTAATGGAGTATTATTATATGTATATGCATACATAGGTGTTACGCCGTATCCGTGAAATTGCTTATTACATGGAGTGGGCTAAAAATTGCCTAATTCATGAAACGTGCAAGCCCGTTGCTGCATTCAGGAATTAGGCAAATTACACTGTTCGACACGAGAAATGCTTCAGAGACAAGATATGACTTTTCTTATACATATGTACATAGATCTATGCCCAGTGAACACGAATCTGGTAATAACAAATGTTGATTGGCTCGAGATTCGGAGATATACATATGTGTTTTTTAAATCGCGCGATTTTTTTTTTTTTTGGTGATATTTGGTCGATGTGATAATGAATAATCGGCTTAATTTAATTGTTTAATATGTCACACGTAGACATACTACATATGTACGTTTCATTTACTATTTTAGATCGCATACATAGCTCTATAGTATTTTTTGGGCTTTATTTGTGGTGATATTTTGGGTAAGCCAGCATCCACAGAACTCTCTATTCCGCAATGATCGCTCCCACGGAGTATTTTGAAGAAACCATTGGCGCCCCAGTCACTGTTCCACGAGTTGGCAATCAACCAGTAAGGAGTGCTGTCTTCGACACCCCAGCCCAGAATCTTGATTGCATGACCGCCTGTAAAAATACGATAAAAACGTTATCAATAATGTTAATCTATGTAAATATTACATATGAGCCTTTCAGAAGCCAAACTGGCTGATTTTCTTTAAAAGGTAGATAAAATTGCTAATTTTCTAAGCGGACTAGTTGTGATTACAATTACTTCTGTCGTTTCACTATTGTCGCCCTCAACACGATGATGATGATTTTTGCCAAACTTTTTGTAAATGAATGCTATTTTCTAACATCAGATGATTCTTCTACAAATCTGCATATCAATTTTTTTTCGTTTAGAAAATTATTTATTACGTGGACCAACAATAGCGGTAGCTATGTATGGTTTACTAGAAAAATTTTCAATGTAAAAATTAAATTAAAAGTAAACAATGTCGAGCGTTTCTAACAGACGGACAGACAAAACAATTATAGTATTATAATCCAAAATGTACCCAGGAAACGCTAGGTGTTGCAGCTACTATTTTAATATATGTACATACATACATATACATACATAGGTATATCCGATCCTTTGGAAATCCGATATGGAGCTCGATGATCAGCATGGAAACGGATCGGTTTCTTTGTCATATATAAATTATGTAAAGTTTGCAAGTGTGTGATTAATACACATATGTAATTACTTAACACTATCAGTATCCGAGAGGATGTGAAAGAAAGCTAGGAAAACCGAGTGGACGATGGGCTGATGAATTATGAATAATGTGTGGAGTCAAGTGGATGCAGATTGGTCAAGACAGACAAGAATGGAAAAGGATTGGAGAGGCCTTCATCCAGCAGCAGATGATGAACGGCTAAAAATGAGGACGATGAAGAGGATGTGGAAGAAATCTAGGAAGACCAAGTGGACGATGGGCTGACGAATTAAGATGAATGTGTGGAGTCAAGTGGATGCAGATTGCTCAAGATAAGACAGGAATGGAAGAGGATTGGAGAGGCCTTCATCCGGCAGTAGATGGTGAACGGCTGAAAATGATGATGTTTTTTTATATCAACAACTGTTCTTACAATATTGGTTTACCTTTATTGTCAATTTAATCAGAAGGATGACTGTCTTATTTACCGACATTCATCGGTCGTCACAAAGAAAGCCCATTTTATATTGTTTGGTAAGCGCGTGCGCAATAATAGATTTCACACAATAGTGTGTCACTTGAACAAACTGAGCTACGTACATATTATAGTCTAAGCGCAGCAATGAATAAATAATTAAAATATGTCATTACCGAGTGCTTCTCCGGCGACGTGTTGATAAACTCCAGATTTGTAACTGAGCAAGTCCGAATACACGGTGAAAGCGGCTTCGACCGGTCCATTTGTGAATATCTCCTGTTTTATTTGATCCTCGTCGTTGGTCAGAGAGTAAGCCTTCTGACCAAAGTGTCTGTCTTTGTCGTACGTGACGTTGTATCCGTCCTCGCACTGTTTCTGGCACTTTGGTGTATTACCACCTGCGAATAAAAACATTCATGAATTTCAAACCACAATACATACACAATTCGACAATGTTTAGCGCGAATGTCGAACCTTCTCCAGTGCACGGCAATCTGGATCCATTTGTGTGATGTTCGCACGGTTCGATCTCATATGGCTGACACCCCATGTGAGAGCCGTAGCTTCCGCCCGATACGAGACCCTTATTAACCCAATAACTCCAAGCAGAAGCTGAAATGTATTCGATAAACGTTTAATAAAGCTTAAATTCAATGAGACATTTGTTAAAATGGAAATATATTTACAAGGGAAGCCGCCGTTGCAGCCGAAGCCGCACGAGCTGCAGCAGGATAGTAAATCTTCAGCAGAAAACCGGAATTGAATTTCTCCCTTTGAGTGAATGCACAATCGATCAGACATGGCTTCGACGGCTCCAAAGGCCCAGCATGAACCGCAAGAACCCTGTAATAATAGTTTAATGGATTTTCAGTACGATGCGGAGCTGACTGACACATTTCAGAACGCTATCAAGTCTGCGAAATGAGACTTAGGGCGTTCAGTTATACTCGAAGCAATAGAAATTTTATTTCATTATAATTTTTATTGCTATGCTTATTAAAAAAGTGATGTAAAACGTGAATGCTGAATTCAAGAATGTGACTTAAGAAACATAGAAAGATGTATGCTTAGTATAACAAGAAGAGCGAGAAGAATGGATGGCAGATGGACGCGAGAAATACTGGAATGGTATCCGAGAGTATGTGAAAGAAAGCAATGTAGACCGAGTGGACTTATGAATTGATAAGAATGTGTGGAGTCGAGTGGATGGAGATTGATCAAGACAGACAGGAACGGAAGAGGATTGGAGAGGCTTTCATCCAGCAATGGAGGGTGAACGATTGAAAATGATGATCATGATGAATTTTTATTATTTACAGCCACTTTCACTTTGTGAACGTTCACTTTGACTTATCTAGGAGTTTGGAATGAATCTCGCAGGATATTAAGTATCGTCATTACTATACATTTACTCGAGTGAAATTTTGTAATGCTTGGCGCATCATTGAATACCACAATGTTTTGAACTTAATTTTTGTGACTAAGAAAATAAGCAAAAACCAATTAAAATAGCACCAAATCCTCTCTCTGTAAAATGATAAAAATATAGGTACAATATTGGCAATATAAAATCATTCAACCGCATTAATGTACATATTTTCAACCGTGTGTGTGTTTATTGTTATAACAACTAGCCGAAAGTTTCAGTCGTTGATTACAATACTCGACCCTTGTACGGTCGCACAATCAAGTATAATGAATGTAATGGGACTATTATGAGGTGAGATTTTTTTTTATAATTACCTGATCTCGTATCTCCTTAATTGTAGGGCAGTCGGGCCAATGTTGACGACTGTCGAAATTCTCAGGAAGATCGCCGACGGTGTGCACGAGTATCTGCGAGCGATGCTCTTTAGCACTTGGATGCACCCCCATTAACCTTAAATCGAACAATTCAGGTAGTTATCGAGGAATTTCAGTACACTTTAGTACAATTTTGTTCAAGTGTCAACTCTGAAGTTATTACTTTTTCAGGTAACCGTAAGCAATGTGCCTGTGAAAATTCCTGTCGGCTTTCCACGTCGTGTTCATCCTGTTGACAGCTCCGATGAACTCATCCGAGAGCGGGTGAAGATCCTTCGAAGGTTTGCATAGTGACACGTGGAATAATGTCACGAACAATATAGCGAACTTCCACATGTTTCAGCGTCTGAAAAATGACTATGTTTAAGAGTTCAGCTCGACTGCGTTGAACTGAGATTGCTCTAATACAACGTTTCCCAAACGAAAAATTCAAAGTACAAAATTCACATTCCAAAGAATGTGATTATTTTTTAATTATTTAAAAATTAAAATATGAAAAAATGGGAAAGTAAAAATAATATGCAACAAAATTAAAAAAAAAAAACAAGACGGCACAACAGAGAATAGGAATGCGTCCGAGCAAATTGCGTTGGCATTTTGTGACGAAGCATCCGAATTTTAAAAACAAGCCACTAGAATTTTTTGAAAGACAACTGGATCAGCTTTATCATCGAAATCGAAGCTTTTGCATTACACCAGCATTAATGAAAAATCTCTCCACGCCTCTAACCTGATTAGTTTGCAAAAGTATAAAAAGTCGAAACGATTTCGGTTATAATACGATGATTGCACGCAGAATCGATGAAATGACCCAGTGGGCAGAAGATGAGCTGATCCAAAGAGTTAGTGAGTTAGTAACACTTTTCTCATTGCAACTGGACGAATCGACGGATGTACAAAGTTGTACTAAAAAGTTTGGGAAGCACTGCTCTAATATCTTGTGCATACATTTATATGTTTATATACGCTGTAGCATATTATCGACACTAATGGTGTGCGTACATTCGCTTCATTATCACACAAGTTCACTTGTGGATTTAAACTCTGAACCGTGCGACCTACACTGATAATGGTGGTTTGAAATAAACAATACTTTTGTCAGCGATATGCACAATTGTTAAGTTTGTAATTAATAAATACGTTATACAACGCTATTCTAATTATCATCAATTTACACTAAAGAGACACTAAAATCTCATTATTGTTGGGTATGTAAAAAATATACAAATAATATTATTGAGTAAATTGTACGCGTTTATGTTATATTATAGGTCAAAGTATACTATTATAAGGAATTATATTATAGGAACGTCAGTTCGGGTGGGTAACGGAATATCCTAGCGTTTAGGGTAGGGTTGTCAACAGGTTTCTTTTAGAAAGAACATGTTCTTTTTTTTTTAACACAAGTCTTTTGTTTTTTCTATCTTTTTATATATACTCAGATTGCTCTGTTTTTCAATTTCGCTAACTTTAAATTATTTTAAGTTTTAAACAAAAACTCGTAAATAAACATATCTGTGTGATAGACACGTGAAATCGCGTTCTCGCGTTGTGATTGGTCACCCCACTCTTACAAACATCAATTTATTTTGCAATACCTGGCCAAAATGCCAATGTAGAAAGAATATTTTCCATAATCAGCGAACAGTGGACCAAAGAAAGAAATAAGTTGAAAATTTCCACTGTCCGAGGTATTTTAAGCACAGTTTATAAATTTTAAAAGAATTTTATAAAGAAATAAAAGAAAATAAGTAACTTTTAGACCAAATTAGCAGTGTAGATATAGCGAAAAAGATGATGAAAATAAGAATGATGATTGAATTTTTTTTTTTACGCGCAACTTACGAAAATTAAGAAAATTTAGTATGATTTTTTTTTTCAAATGTTCTTTTTTTTTTTTTAACACCTGACAACCCTATTTTAGGGTCCAAAAGGTGCACGTTACTAAAATGAAGTCCGGGCTCTGGTAATTAATACTAAACGGTAAGTAAATTTATATTAACGGTCGGCATTTGACCGATTCGTTAATTTTTATTGAACATTTTCTTGAAAAGTTACTGGCCGATTAATTAGTTGCCATAAAAAATTAGTTTTAAAGTTTTAATATAATTGGTTTTTTGTGATTTACCCGAAACTAAGAAAAGCTTCCAGAATTTGTTATGTGACTTATAAATGAAAATATAAGACTAGTGTTTACCAAATCTAATTATATCGTATGTGTAAAATAGCTTCAGGATTCCTAAGAAACATACATACTAGTACTTATGAGAAAATTTTGTTTAAATCAACAATAAATATAAACATGAATGAAGTATAATAATAAATTATGAACAAAGAAGCAAGCAAGTTAGTTTTTATCACAGTAATTATAATAAAAATCGCAGCAAATATAACATAAGAGATGTTATGTACTTATCTGAGGCACAAAATACAAAGAAACATAAAAATTAAACTCAATCGCAATAAACAATGGATTTGAGTATTCACTCACCAATTTAATTCTGTGTTATGATAGACTGGTTGCCGAATAGGAGTTAAAACCCCTGCAAATGTAATGTCTATTATATTATTTATCAGACAGATGAAGACATACAAGTGTGGAATGTAACTTACCATCGAACAGCTCGACGGTCGACAAGTGACGATCAATCAGTGTATATATAGCAGGGATGAATCACTGTGTAAATACAGCAGTGATGAATCACTGTGGGTTCATGAACTGGACTTGTGGATATAGATATACATATATAACATGTATGTATGATATATATCCCATAGATATAGAATAAAATATTCTATATCTATGGGATACACAATAATATACAGCAGTTCGTATGATGGACTGGCTAAATTTGATGATTATTGGATCGTGAGAAAATTCAACCTCGAGATTTTGACTGATTTGTATCGGGTATCGTCTTCTGATCACGTTTTTGTGATTTTTGGAAAATGTCAGTGTGTGTGAAATCGTTATATCTCAAAAGCCGTTAATCCTATCTTAGTGAAGCTTCATATTGATAATTTTGTTACCGATTTTTATATTTCGTCAACCAGAAATGGTATTTTCCCTTGTTTAAAACCTCATTTTAAGTTGGTTTTTTTTTTTTAAATATATTTCGGCCTTTTAAATATTTAGTATCTTCATAATATTGTAATATTATAGTTTTTAGGGCAATATCTAAAAAAAAAATAAATCATTAAAATTGGTCAACCGGAAGTGGGATTTTTCCTCATAGAATAGCCAAAAATAGTTTTAGTACGAAATGGCTCAATATCTCTCATACCGCTGTTGTATCGAGCTCAATTTTTTTGTTTTTATTACACATTCAATTAATATGATCAATCTTTTACTTCAAAGATAAATATTTTTATTTGTGGTTTGGTTTCGGAAGGAAGTAGTATTAAAATGTATTGTATTTTACCATTATCTTTTTACAGCCGTTCACCATCCACTGCTGGATGAAGGCCTCTCCAATACTCTTCCATTCCTGTCTGTCTTGAGCAATCTGCATCCGGTTGACTCCACACATTATTTTCAATTCATCAGCCCACGTCCACTCGGTCTACCTTGCTTTCTTTCACATCCTCTCGGATACCATTCCAGTATTTCTCGCGTCCATCTACCATCCATTCTTCTCCCTACATGTCCAGCCCATTGCCACTTCAACTTCTTCACACGTTCCGCTATATCTGCGTCATGCTTCTTACCCATGTATTGCTCTTACATATCTCTTCTTGTTATACCGAGCATACATCTTTCCATGCTTCTCTGTGTGCACAGAATCTTACGTAAAATTCTTGAACACATCCATACGTCATAACCGGCAGTACACATTTGTCGTATTCCTTCTTTTTTAAGCATAGCGGAATGTTGGATTTAAAAACTATGTTCATTCTTTCAAAAGCACTCCATTCTAGTTTCATTCTTCGTTTTATTTATTCTTTAATATTGTATTTAAGTAGTTCTTAATAATCAGGGTTACAAAATTTGGCGACAGTTTACATACGTCTCTAATGTGTTCGATTTGGTATCTATGTATGTACATATATGTATCTACATCTTCTACTATATAAAATTCAATGTTTGTCTGTTTGTTTGTCCGCTATGCAAATCTAGTTTTCAACTTAGAACCGCCAAACTTGGTATACTATCTCATGATACCCCAAGTCAGACCGTAGGCGGGTTTTGGAAGGGGTCGGAGTCCGCCCCCATACATTTTTTTTAATCTGAAAAAAATTTTGTACTGGAGAATAAATGTTTTCATTTGTTTCAATTTTTCATTAAATTTTTGTTTGTACTGGAGAATAAATGTCACCCCCCCGAGCAACGCCGGGCAATTCAGCTAGTGCATATATAAAATTCAATGTTTCTTTGTTTGTCGTTCCGCTATGCAAATCTACAGTTTTCAATTTTGAACCGCCAAACTTGGTATACTATCTCATGATACCCTAAGGCCCGTAACGCACTTGGCAGCCTGGCTGCGCGGCCATGGCCGCGGTGGCCACAACGATGTTGGAAAATGTATGTGGCTGCCTGTTTGACAACGCACTGAGGCAGCCAGGAAACCCTGGCTGCGCGGCCACAGGTACCGGCTCCGATACGCAACAGCCAGACAGGCAGCCACTGGCCGCGCAGCCAGGCTGCCAAGTGCGTTACGGGCCTTAGTCAGACCGTAGGTGGGTTTTGGAAGGGGTCGGATCAGGGGGTCGACGGGCCCCCATATAAAACCCCCGGCCGAGCAACGCCGGGCAATTCAGCTAGTATTTTTATAAAATTTAATAAGTTTAATGATTCTGAAAGTAATTAATTATTAATTAAAGTGAGTGATTATTTAATAATTATTCAGCAATTAATTAATAAATTAATATTGCGTAATTTAGCTACATGTTATAATAATAACAAAAGTTTTATGTATTGTAAAAACCGGTAATTACCGCCGGTGGGATTTTTTCGGTAATACCGGTTTTTGCAAATGTCGGTAATTTTGGAATCCCTAACATAGTACCAATTATAGTTTACAACGAGTCTTTGACGATTTTATAACAATTGACTTATAATGGTCGGTTGAAGAAGAAAAGAGGAGAATCCTCAGATATAACAACCCCACCGTTTCGTTCAAAACACACTTGTAGGATAATACATACATCATCGACTGCAACACCAACAAGTCACAAACATACGCTTACTTTAATATACTTTCACCGATACTGAGCAGTGAAACTGTAAATTCATTGTTTGTTACATTATCATTGCCTGAATTGGTAAAAATATATTTATACCTGTGAAAATATATTTTCACTTGAAATATACTTTCACTGTAACATATATATTTCAAAATTCCGAACCGGCCCATTTCCCAAAAAGGTTAGGGCCCCTGCTTAAAAGCAATGAAGTCAAAATATCGGTCGAGACTTATTAATATTGATAGTGAGATGCGTGCGAGTTTGTCTACCATTCGCCCTCGCTATATTATAATATATTAATATTTTAATGAAAAACATATTTTATTATATATGTATGCACATAAATAAAAGAAAGGTTTCTTTAACCACATAAAAAATGTTAAATATTAAATGCTCAATGTCAAGCCATAAAAAAAATCGACAGTTAATTTTAATTCCCTGATAAATTTGTCACATCTACCACCGTGCGATGTTTTTATATATTTTTATATATATTTTTTAGTATTTTGTTTTATATGTATTTAATCAATAAATAAATATTTTATTTTTCCCCTGTTCTGATTCTTCATGTTCTGTTTTGTCCGGTACCTTTCAATTTATGCTCCTTTGTGTTCAGTTTGGTATACAGTCAACCCTCCTATAGCGTTAAGATAGGGACCATGCTATAGGAAAAAACGCTATAGAAAATTAACCCCAAATTTTGTATGGGTGCTTAAGTTTTTTTAATTGTATTTTGCGATTTGAAGCAAATCAAACATTTTACCCATTTTTATATTGACCTTGACCCAATTACCTTTAATGTGTTTAGTTTGATAACAATAGGGCCCTGGCCTCACCGGGCAACTAGTCTGCCGACTAGTCTGCAAACTAGTTTGCGGCGAGTTGCATTG
The DNA here is from genome assembly GCA_022651745.1 of Parapsyche elsis. NCBI lineage: Eukaryota > Metazoa > Arthropoda > Insecta > Trichoptera > Hydropsychidae > Parapsyche > Parapsyche elsis. The sequence goes on from JAGVSN010000019.1 coordinate 411,765, forward strand.
AGCAATTTGCTCCGCCGACTTAGTTGCTCACATTGCGATTTTGATTATCTTTAATTATTATGGAAATTCAAAACTGACCCGCAGAATCGGTTTCTTAGACAATTCTATAAATGAAACTCGAAAAAAAAAAAAAAAAAAAAAAAGTTATGAAAAATTCGTCTTTTTTTTCGTTTTTTGAGTTTCACGTATAGAATTAATTGTTTACGCCGAAAATATAGCATAAGCGCGACCTCTTCGACGTCCATCTTCAACGTGAAAATGTCGTCCGCAAGTCACGGTAAGCACTTCTCGTAATTTACAGGGTCAAATTGTCATTCGAAATGTTCGGTATCAAACGTCATTGTATTGTATTGCAGCATCTGGTAAAGTGGCTTGGATACGAAACTTGACGAGTGCAGCGTGAGTGAGTGAGCAAATAGAGTGCGAGCGAAACAACGGCGAGTGCATCACCTCTGTATGATTTATTTACGTCACTTTCAAAATAGACAAATCTCAAAAAATAAAAAATACTTATTTTTTTTTCATGTTTCTTATATAATATTGCCTAATAATCAAATTATATTCTCGTCGATTTTGGCCTCTTACAGAGCTATACACTTTTATGGAGATGTTTGTATGCTATGATGGGAAGAATTTGAAGATTTGCGAAGATTTGAAAATAAGAAGAAAAATAAGGATCTGGGGTGAAACTTTCTTCGGAAATCACTATCTGTGTGTAGTGTATAAAAAATTCGTCTTTTTTTTTTTTCGTTTTTCGTTTTTAAAAAAAAAAACCTTTTTTTTTCGTGTTACCTGTACAAAATTGTCTAAGAAACCCATATTTGAAGTCGGTTTTGGATTTCCATGCCTATATAAACGTCTTTTCGGGTCGTGAAAATCGTGAGTCTCCCAGAGTTGCTGTGACGGCATGTAGTCGTCGGTAGTCTTCCATAGTTGCGGAGACTGAGTTGCCTGGTGAGATCCGCTCCGTCTAAACGCTAACATTTTGACGACACGATGACTAAGGCCGACTAGTCTGCAGACTAGTCGGCAGATTAGTTGCCCGGTGAGGCTCGGGCCTAGCACATGCCTACACGCGCGACGGAGCATTGACCTTGCATATTTAGTCTAGTTTATTCTATTGCACATTAATAATATATTTATGAAAATTCTAATTTGACCTTGAAAATATTGCATTTTTTAATAGAAGATTATTAAGCTATATAAAAAACCGCCGCAAACGCTATAGAAAAACACGCTTTAGAAGTGTACGCTATAGGAGGGTTGACTGTATTTTAACATTATCGGTTGTGATATTATTGTGAATGTAGTATTTTGAGTATTGCCCTGCGATAGTCAACATGTGTTTAATATCGAAAAGAGTGGTCTAATAGTTTATAATAAAAAAACGAGGAGTCTTATGGCTTTTATATACGTAGATATGTACATACATACATACATATCATCATCATCATCATTTTCAGCCGTTCACCATCCACTGCTGGATGAAGGCCTCTCCAATCCTCTTCCATTCTTGTCTGTCTTGAGCGATCTGCATCCACTTGACTCCACACATTCTTCTAGACACTCGGTCTACCTTGCTTTCTTTCACATCCTCTCGGATATCATTCCAGTACTTCTCGCGTCCATCTACCATCCATTCTTCTTGCTATGTGTCCAGCCCATTGCCACATCAACTTTTTCACCCTTACTGCTATATCTGCCACTTTGGTCATACTTCTTACCCATGTATTTATTTTTCGATCTCTTCTTGTTATGCCAAGCATACATCTTTCCATGCTTCTCTGTGTGCACTGGATCTTTCGTAGCATTCTTGAATTTAGCGTCCAAGTTTCACATCCATATGTCATAACTGGCAGTACGCATTGGTCGACATACATATATAGAACATAATACATATACCGAAAGTTATTAATAAAAAAAATCAAATGTAATGGTCTATTTTCAACACTAATATCTTATTAGTGTTGAAAATAGACCATTACATTTGATTTTTTTTACACACTGCCGTCAACAGCTGTTATTGTTAGTTTTGCAAGAATGTCCAAAGTGACAACTGTCATAATGCGCTAAATTACAGCCAGACTTTGAACGTCAAAATACGAAAATCAACTTCAATTTGAGTAACAACACAACACAAATGAAATGAAAAACGGATAAAAATGTATACAAGTATTGTATTTTACAAGCGACAATTTTATGTATAAAATATGATTACGATACGTCTCCAGTCCATTGCATTATTGCATCATATAATATCGTTATCAATCAATAATTGGATCAGCTTCAACGACTACTGCAACCCTCGAAGGAAAACTTGACAACACATTCTTTGGCGCATGCTATAAAGCTGGTAGTTCCAGTCAATTAAAAGTACAACAAACAGAATCAGTTTCTTTTGGTGCCCATTTTGCCATTTGACTTGAGATATGCAGATATGTAAAAAGGCAGAGTAAACAGACGAGATATTCTCAGTTCAAAGGGCAGAACGAGTACCGCATTGCATTTCGCTAACGATGGCTCACTTTTGCTATTGCAATACTGATAAAACTCCATGTGTTTTTGGTGAATGTTTTCAATCAAGATTTGATGATGTGCTGCAATAAATATTCTCCTGCAAAACAAGGTGCTGTACAGACAATTTGCGATTTTTGTATAGCTGGTGCATTTTTACTGTTTTAATTTAGAAATTTTGATGAAATGAGACATTTGATGTTCGCCTATCTTTGATATTATGTCGCATCCAACATTTAAATATTTTCTCGTATTATGTATTTTAAGCGGCAGTTCATTCACTTTGAATGTGCATATTGCAATTTGATCAAATAAAAATAAAACAAGCGTATCAGTGAATAGGCAATGGAAAAGTATTTATAATAAGAACGCAGTTGGCACTTACCTCCTTGTGTAAACGAATAGTATAGTCATTTCCATTTAATCATTATTGCGAGATGATTCAGGGTACATTTTTCATTGTTACTTTGTTAATCAATGTGCAGCGCGTTAGCAAATACGGAAAACATAACCGAATTGCGAGAAAGGCGATTTTTCGAAGAAATGAGAGAACAATGCGAAAGCTTTTTTTTTCAAAATTTATTGAAAACCCAAACTTAATCCATATGTATTTTTATAATAAAATAAAATCGTTACAGATAATTAATGAATTTCGATAAATATGTAGTAATTGAAAATGCATTTGATCAAATCTATATTACATTTCCTCATAAGTATTATTATAAGATGTGTAATAATTTATTATGTTATGGTGAATGCTATTTTTTAAACAATGAAATTTTAAAATAAACTAATTAGTGATCTACAAAGTCAAACTACATATTATTTTTTTTCGTTAATCGAAATATGTATTACTAATTTAACTTACTCAAACTGTAGATCAATAATCAACTTACCTATAAAAATTACCTGTGTAAAAAATGATAAATTTCCAATAACATAAACACAAGTTATACTTTTAAATTACACGAAATATATAATAAAAAAAAAGTGCAAACTTAATAATTCGAATCGGTTCAAGTTATAAAATTATTTACTTCTTGGTTATTATAATTTGAGCTGTTGTTTTCGAAAGTGATGTAAGTTCAATTTTGAGTTAATGGTAGTTTTGGTTACAAACAGTTACGATATATTCATTTTTAAAGAATTCAGTCGATTATAAAAATGGACTTGCACCACTTTAAAAAATAACGCCTCATTTCACTATCGATCGCCGCTCGCCTAAAATAGGCAAAACTTTCCGATAAAGATTGAACCTTAATTTTTAGGGATTCAGATTATCAAGAATGGATTGAGGCAAAATTTGTCATTTTTTTCCCAACAAATTTTTTTGCATCAATTTAGGTACAAGTAATAAGGAGCTGTTTATTTTTGAACAAAAAAAAATTGTTAAAGCAAGCTGAATTATAAATGAATGTTTTAACGTCATTGTTTTTAAATAAAACGGTATGAAATTACAATATTGTTTTGAATGTGAAAGTCAAAACATCCATTTACAAATGGATGTTTTGAATGTGAACGTCAAAACATCCATTTACAAATGTCGCTCGTTTTAATTATTTTTCTTTCCAATTACTATAGTGACGCAAATATTACACAAAAAAAAAATTTAAATACATAAATACGTGTTGTCCAACTCCTATGTGAAAGCAAATACATACATACATATGTAGGTACTTATCACAAAGATGATCAAAAGTTTTATTTTTTGGGACGCATGAGCAAAAGAATGTACATTAACTTGAGTGCACTTCAATGTGGAGGATAACATAATAGTTGGACAACATTGAACTTAAATATCAAAATATATTAAGAATTATTATTCATTTAAAAAAAGCAATCAATATAACCCCATATTCAGTACTTTGGAGTATTTACGTAAGCTCCCAAAAAAAAAAAATACCCAATGAAACCTCTATCATTTGTGATGAGAAATAATAAAAATAAAATATATATATATACATATATGTACATACGGGATGAAATGAAAACATGGCATGACTTGTATAAGATATAAGATTTGGCCATTAAATTATTTTTTCAGAATAACAAAACTGAGTAATTTTGAGAAACTGATTCGTAAATCAATTAAGCCATCACATTAAACTATGTTTTCTATTAAAAAATGTATTTTTATTACGACTTTACGTTCAATGTAGGTATGTGACTATTAATTATAAACTTTCAGGTAAGTGAGTATTTTTATACTAAATTTTTATTATTAACAATAAAAACGGTTTCAATAAAACATGTCTATTTATATCTCATATGAAGTAAAAACTATATACGTATGTATTTGTGAGGAACCTAAGAATTCTATTCAACCTATGGTCACGAAAAGAAATTAAATTGCAGCAAGAAACACAAATATTTTCATCTATTGTTAGTTATAATATTTTAAAACACATACAGCAATACATTTAAACTCTCGAGATCAATCAGCAGTTATGGCTAATTTAAAAATTAATGCAGTTTGTCTATTAAATGAAGTTTCTTTAAAAAATCACCAACAACAAACAAACACATTTATATTATTCCGAGTTACGCTCATCTGCTCAATACACTTTTTTGAAACCCCATCGACGCTGCTAATCAATCATCCGCAATAGCGCTCAGTTAAAAACTATGATAAAATATTTTTTTAATTAATAGCACAATTTTGTAGCATTGGTAAAATAAGCTTATGGCGTAGTATTTATTGCATTTTTAAAGTAGGAAAATGGCAATTTTGTGTAGTATTTCATCTTACCAATTGGAACTATCGAGTGAATGGCTTCTCTATGCTCAAGTAGAAATGAAAAAGAAAAGGTACATTTTCACAATAGGTTAATTTGAGCATTGTAGTGCAAACATTGAAAATTCAACAAATGCAACGACTTATGAATACATGCGCATTGATCGACATAGCTAATACACATAAGGCGCTTCAAAAACGATACACATAATTTTCCATTTGACATTGTGTTACAAATATTTAAATGCTTCACATATTATTAATGTATTAAACCATACAAAAATAATATTTATTTCACTAAAAACCTTAAAATCCACTAGTAGATTTGATTTTTGTTTTTAACACTACATACAAATAAATACATATATGTAGATATAATAATGCTTTGCAAAAAAACAAAAAATAAAATGGGACTGAAATTAAAACAATGTGTGCTTGCGGCGTATAATACCCGAGACTTCCTGCGGTAAATGTCAATTTTCTGAAAATGCAAAAAAAAACAACAGTTTCCATCAATCTATCAAATTATACACTTATTTCTCAATGTGAAAGTGTTTACATTGTTGTAAACTGTTTAGGTTTTATCTAACAAAAGACGTACGTACCATAAAAAGTCTTCATTTATTAACCGTTTATGAGTTGAGTTTGATTTTGGTGTAACATATAATGCGTATTGGGCGTTTGCTGACTCGGCGATTGCTGTTTCATGTTACTGGATAATAAATACTGCAAAAGAGAAAAGTCACGTTTTGGTAAGTTTATGATTTAGAATCTATCCGAAGATAAGAACACGCATATTAATATTTGCATGCAACGCTAACCATACAATGTAAGATTTTATTCCATCAAAAATATCAAGACACACTAAGGAAATAATGTAAAGAATTTTAAATCGCATGAAGTTCAAACTAAAGCTACTTACTCCCCTGTCCAAAACGAGGACTGCATAAGATTAAATAATTACACCTGTTGGGGAGTTAGCATCAATGCACTCAGAAGACCACCATTGGATATATCCAAAAAAAGCTTAACATCTCGACAAAGAAAATAGTCCTACTTTTGGACAGGGTATAATTAGTGTCCGTACATTGTACGGTTACATTATGAATTAATTTACTATAATCAATACATAGATGCTAATTAATGTCTACTCGATCGACGTCTGCTGATGTAACACATGTTTTATTAGTTATTTGTTACGTACTTTTATGAGGCATCGTTTAACATTTCCAATTCGATTGGCATTCACTAATAAAAAAGGTTTGAATACTGTCATATGAATAGTGTGTTTCATAGACACCAGCAAACGTGAACACCCTTCTTATAACCAATACATACAAATGGCAAAGATGATATTCGTGCTAACAGACATACATATAATATACATGGGAATAGTAAAAAAAACACCCAGAAAAGTAACACTAGCAAGCTACCTGCTGATTGCCAGCGACCGCTATTGACTGTTGCATAGTTTGTTGATTAGCAGCAAAGTAATGCTGTTGTTGAGTTGTGGGACCAGATAAAGTCTGTTTCGAATAAATCATATACAATGTATTGGAATCGTTTCACAATTTTCATTATTTCAAAGGGGCAATTTGAAAACTGAACAAAATTTTCGGCGATTCCACGCTTTTCAAAAATATTTGCTCAGTTTTCGAGATTTCATGATGTGTCATTTAAGAGATAATTGTTATATATTGCCTGTTGGTTAGTATTGATGTTATTATGCTGGGGAATTAGTAATTGTTGCTGTTGGGTTGTTTGCACTTGAGGCTGCAAAGGAAATTTAGGAAACACATTAAAACAACTAAACAAATTGTGATTGTCCTTCTATTAGAAAAATTGCAATTTTTTATTGTTATACCTACCTATGTACTATTAAAAGTTGACCTAAAAATATTTTTCTGACTGACTATCATTTAGCTCAAATAATGTTATTCATTATTTAAAAAAAATTCCATTCGAGAAATGCTGTTTAACAGACTAAAACTATTTTCTATTAAAATCAACATGGAATATTATTTATAGCCGATTTAAAATTTACTTGCTTACAATAATCACATTTTGAATAAGTAGTGAATAAGATTTTCAATATATGTACCAAATTTCAACTAAAGCGCATTAAATGCAATCGTCAAAAGACCCAAATGAAAAGATTTACATTCCAACATTCTGACATTATTCATATAAAGTTTGAAAATTAGGAGTTTGCCACGATCAGCAAAAATCCCCGTTTACCAACACATCATAAACTAACCATTTGTTGATCTCTATTATTTCTGAACTTTGACAAATCGTCCAACAGTCCTTGGGATAAAGTTGTACAATCGGACGAAAATTTGTTTTGTAATTGTAAAGGTTTTGAATTTACGTCAACTTTGGAAATACTCATCATATTAGGTGTTCCTAAAAACATAACATTGTATTATTAAATTTGAACAAAAAGCAACCATGCTTTATGACCACTTAATGAAATTGGTCGAAGGATCAGTTTATTACTGTTTAATGAAATGGTTGGAGAATTGGACAATTGATTGCTAGCGATCGGTAGCATGTCTTGCATTAATACAGTATTGGAATATCTCATAGCCGAGTTGTTGAAGACGGGTTGTCCATCATCAATCATTTTGCTCAAGTTTGACTGAAAATTAACATAAATATGTATGTATGTATATATGTATATAAATATACATATATGTATGTATAAATATATACATATATATGTATGTATATTATTTTAAGATATTTTTTGGGATCAACGCAATGAATAAACTTACATTCGTATTCAATTGATTTGAAGCAGTCATTACGGGAATCGACGTAATACTTAAATCGCCTCTTTCCACCTTCATTTTCAAAATTTTAAATAGTACCGATTCAATTTCCATATCAAGTTCCGCTTCCTTTAAAAATCATATATAATATTGTTAGAAGATAGTGGCTAATGTAGTGAATCTTATTAACATCTACTATGTATATTATTTTAACTATAACCATCGAAAGAATGTGAATACGAATACTAAATTAAAATAATACCTTCATTTCCAACTTATTTTTTAATTCAAGCGCTTGATTTAGTTTTTCCAACGAGTTCTCGTGTCTAAAATTAAAAAAAAAACGGATTATGTAAAAAATACACTAATTATGAGACATCAAAAACAATTAAGTTACACAAATACAAAAACTAACATTTGTTTATTAACATCGCAAGATTTGCAGTTTAAAACTGTGAATGATTGTGAATTATCAGCATACTTTGCCTTTTTTGCTTCCGGTTCCTGTAGAGATCTATCAATAATTTTATCATTGTAATATACTCCCGTGCCGTCTAAACAGTACAAAATAAAAATATTAATTTTTCTTTATCGAGTATAAAAACAAATATCAAAATAATAAAAATAGAGTTCACGATATTACTCACTACCAATATTAGAATCACATTTTCCCCTAAGTTGTGTTTTTGAATTCCAATTAGTGGGCACCGGGGGTTTATTGTGATTTTCATAAACGAGTGGCGCGGGGGTTGAAAATGGCGGCGGTGGCATTGATTTAATTTTCTCAAAGCTGAAATTTGCACAATACAAAATCAACAAACGATACATACATATGTATATATGATATAAATAATATTTATTGGATACCGACTCTATTTTATCGTGCGTATTAACACCATATCCTGGTGGAGGTTCGTGAAGCTGTGCGGGCCAGGGTGATGTTCGGGGTACTGCAAACAAAACAATTTCAATAATGTACATACATATTATCATACTTCTATAATGCAAATGGTATAAATATTGCGCAATACTTTTTTTTCTAAAAACTTAACTAGCAATTAAAATTAAATTCACAAGTTAGTGATGAATTGTATTTCAATAAATATGATTATGTAATTAATTATTCACTTTACTATTGCTAAATGAAATTTGTTTCTAACCATTTTGGATTATTTACCAAACGAAGAATACTCACTAAGAATTGAAAAGTATACCTTTTGGAGGCGGCGGACGTGTCATTGCTAGTGGATCGACACTGGTAGGTAAGGCACTGGTTAAAGACGTTACCATACTCGGATCGCCTTTAACGTGCCTACATTGGCATTCATTCTCTCTTTTACATTTGTTCAATAGAAAATCTTTGCAGACGGGCAGCTCGCCGGTTTTCAGATAATGGCTCTCTTCGGCGGGCGTGCAATGGATAAATTTACAATGCAGCCTCGCGCAAGTCTTGTTCTGAAAGTCGTGGCAGAAATTGACAGTGCTCTTTGACAGGTACGAATAGTCGTTCTCGTGGCTGAATTTGCAGTTCGATCCCCTTTGGCACGATCCGCGTAAGTAATCCCTACAAGCATGACTATTAAAGACAGATCGGTGAGTACAAGTTTAAGAGGTAATATCGGTATGTTGTTGACGATGAAAGTTTACATTTTATCGGTGAATTTTTGTTCCAATTTGCCATCGGTAGTCAACGGGGGCGGTTGCGGTTGAGTCGGCAGTGGAGGAGGCTGCGGTGGAGCGGGCGGCTGAGGTGGAATACCCGGTGGGGGAGGACCGGGTGGCGGTGGGGTTGTGGGCATCGGTGGCACCATAATCGTCGGGGTCGTTGGATCAGAATTTTCAGAATCCCCGTTCGTTAGCTCCATGCCTTTTTCCATTTTCGGCACCGAAACACCAGAGCATTCACTTTCATTGTTTATCTGCTCTGACATCTCGGTGTGCTTATGATATAAGAATTTTCTCGCAATTTTTTTGATCTATTTTACAACGTTGATAGTACACTTGATAGACGCAGCTGGTGATAGCTATTGAAATCAAAACACAAATTGCATCGTAAATAAAATAAAAAATGTACGCAAAATAACATGAAAAAATTTAAATAAATAGCATTTACTTAACACCGCCTGTTAACCTCTTAATACCTTTATATTCACTATAGTAACTATTCGCGATTGAAAACTTTGAAAGGTGAGTTGTAAATTCAAATGCATGTGAATAAACCCTAATGAATAGGAAATTAATCGACAACATATACATCAGCAAAAAATATTGTTATAAAAATAAAGTACAAAATCACAACAAGATCAAGGTTAAATGAATTGCATACAAAAGCTATTATCTTAAAATATATTAATTTATCTCTTAAAGTAAACGACTTTACAACAAAACGTGTAAACGCGTAATCAATCGATGGATAGATAGGAGTCGCGCACATAATTGAATTTGCATAATACATTTTATTAGAAAATATTTCAATTATATTTGCATCAAAACATTAATATATGCAGTCGAGTATACTAATTGAAGAAAAATAAAAATTAGCAAAATTGATTCAATAGCAATTTACAAATAAGAAACCATTTTTAAATTAAACTAAATTTCAAGAAATGTATTTACAACGATAGGTAATTGAATAATTTCATGAGATTTTTCGATCAATGCTATAATTTAATAATTACTATATTATCTAAACTTTCTATTGTATTGTTATGCGTAAGTATTTGACACTTTTAAAACTAATAAAGCGTTAGTAATTTTGGAAAATGGAAATTTACGTTGGTTCAATTTGGCCGTGGACGAATGAGAGGGACTGTGATTAAATTCAACGCTGCAAAAGTAACAATTAAATTGAAATATTGCTAAAACTAAAATACCATTAATTGTACGTAGAAATCTCTTCGTTAAGACCTGTCACACTATGCAATGATTTATATTACTACAAATTTATGTTTTTTGTATCACTTTCATCACAAAGTATTTACTTTCTCACATAAAAAAATTTAATATGAAGAAAAATTTCTGCAACAACACTGTACTTTGACGTCCAAAAGTTACACTAACATTAAATGGCAAATTACGACATGAGTAAATCTAAAGCTACGCCCCTTTTACGCCAGGTATAATTTCTTCACGTACAAAGATATTTTCACAAGTGCTTTCACCCACAGTGCACATTGCATACTACACACCCTAACGAAAAGATCTCTATGTAAGTATAGACATGAAAAAATTTAGTTACCATACGACATTCTATATGCAACAATAATTCACCATGAAGTGAAGCATTTAACGGAATTACTGTGATTCGTTTAAAAATTTTGAAAGTACTTAATTATTTTATTTTCCGAAATTAGTGCTTTCTAGAGCTGCGATCAGCCCTTTTCTGAAACACACTTTTAGGATAATAAATGACAAACATTTATTGCAGATATGTTAAATCAAAATACGCAACAGCAATTCAACATGATCGAAAAAGAAATGCATTACAAATGTGGGGGCCCACAGCACTCCGAAAGCCATCAAAATATATCAATAGACTATTTTTTTTTTTTTCTTAGCAAAGTAAACTTTAATTTATATACCGACTTCTCGTCAGTTGGCAGGTTATCGTAGATTTTGTGGGTCCCAAGCCCGGACCAAATGATCCCCCACCCTATCAGGCCCTGAGAATAAAATATTGTTATTGATAAGGTTGGAGTTTGGAGAGAATAATTTGTCGAAAAAACAAGATTTTACGGCGAGTGATTTTATAGATTTAATTCAACAGTTTTAGTATTGGAATGATTTAATTTATGTTAGCGATATTAAGATGTTTGCCTCAGATAGGTAATATTGTGATTGTGCGAAAAGTCGACCTCGAGATTATGTAGGTTTGCCAGATGTTAGGTGAATTTTGATTTTATTTTTTCAATCTTGGTGGTTTCTCACCTGTATCAGGTTTCTGGCAGTAAAGTTTGAGAGATGGAACACTCGTGCATGTAATTTAAAGAGTCGGGTGTATGGGAAGCCAGTTTTTCTTTATTCTGTACCAAGTCTAGATCTGAAAAGAGGAAATTTAGAAAGGTCAGTAGTGTGTAAAACAACACAGGAAGACCTAGTAAGAAATCATATTTAGACTCTGAAATGTATTTGATAGTGAATACTTACCTCTAGGTAAAAAAGTATAACCATCATTAATTTTTTATACCATTGAACAATCTCTCAAGTTTATGTAGTGTGAATAAGATGTTCTAATGCTGATACGGATCAAGTAAAAAAAAATCTACTAACATATATAAAGATTGTACTATGTAGGTTTGATTTGTTACCTATTTGTTTGTTATAAATATTTTAAAACTTTTTTATTGGACCTACACAAACATAAAGCTAAAGGTTTCTTAAATGTCTTGATATAAAAAATTTGTCAACCAAATTGAACTCTTCACCGCATTGTGTAAATAAATGGCTACTTTTATCATCCTAACTACGTACATATACAAAGTATAGATTATTTACTTTAAATATATACAAACCGTAGATATATGCAGATTGCGAAAATCCAACATATGTATGTATATATGCAGTGAAACTTATCCCATTTAGCACATTTGAACCACTCATTGTGCATTGTTTGAAACTAATCTTCATATGTATGTATAACTACGCTAAGTAACGATCGGAATGGTTTTACCTATTTATGGTACATTTCTCTCTAACCAATAATTCATAGTTACAGTACCAAAGATAGCCGTTTAAAAAATTGTTTCTTAGCAAATTTCTAATTTGACAGCCTGCAGTGTCAATTTACTCTTACATATATTAGAATTGATTTTTGTTCAATGCTTTTGCGTGTATATGTATGTTCTACCATGTATGGATAAAGTGGTGTGTCAACTACACCAGACTTTAAAATTAAATTAGAAATATCGCTTACATTTTTTGATAAAAAAAAAATAGAAATGCGCAGTTAAACAGTGACTCCCTTTGTTATTCATTCTGGTGAGGAAGTATAATTATTTATAGTGAAGGATACGAAATGACAAATTCAAAGTTCAAATTCAAGTTCAAAGCGCAGGATGAGCACTAAAAGAAGCCTCAATTTTTGTATCAAATCTCGCTTATGCAGCCGTTATTTTTGGAATTGATGATTACTGCAATAGGAACTGATAAAACTAAAATATGTAATCAAAATCGAAATTAATGATTGCTAATTTCCCACATTTCCGGATTATTTGCAATTGCAAAAAACAAAGCTGCTTATGATTTTAATTTTTGTACTATAATTTAATTAAAATAAATTTTATCCAGAGATACGAAATGATATATTTAGCATGAATTTAATTTAATTTTTTAATCTTTATACGTACACTGGACCGTATTGACTGAAGCAACAGAGGCATTAGTGCTCTGAAAAAAAAATCATATCACCGAATAGTAATCAACAAACGCCAACGCATTAACAATAAAAAAAGAACATAATTAAAATATTTGCGCTGTAAGCTTTACTCACCATTGCTTGAATGACTGAAGCTTCGCCGTTTATCATAAAATAAATAAAAAAAATCATAATTGGAAATTATACTTCGCAATATATATGTAAATAGTAAATGAAAAAGTATTTGATCAAGTTTGTAGTAATTTTATTTCATATATACATAACAAAAAAATTATGATACATTGACATTGCGTACTGCAAACAGTCAAAACTTAACAACAATATTATATATAGAAACTGGTTTATATTGACTGTGTGCAGTGCACATACTGATTACACTGTTCGACAAATGACGACTTTTCTTATAGATCTATGCCCAGTGAACACGAATCTGGTAATAAAAAATGTTGATTGGCTCGAGATTCGGAGATATGTTTTTTTAAATCACGCGATTTTTCTATTTCTTGGTGTTGTGCGTTCGATGTCTCAAAATCTGTCAATTTCTTGTTCAAAATGAATATTGGAATCTATAGTCAGGTATTTTATCTTTCATTTGTAGTACTTTTCAGCTTTCAGGTCTTTATAAGTAGTCATAAGCACCCTTTTCAATCATATATACTTATATACTTATTTTTGCATAATATGTACTGATACTTATTTTTACGCTATAAATATTCATATTTAATAAATATATAATTAAATTCAAAGCCTTCTAATTACTTCATTACAAAATTATTTAAAATCAAATTGAAGAAAGTTTCAAACCACGGCATTGTTCTATTTGTTGTATTCAATGAGACACACACACGCATTTGACGCTTCAGAGGTATATACACATAGCAACTCTTTTTTTACTTGGACGAGCTTAAAGCTCGCTATTCTACCGATTTAAAATTCAGCACACTTCCAATTAACCCTTTTAAACGAAAACAAAAAATAGTGTGGCCAGAATACTATCCCAATAAACATGTTTCAATAGAAAATACGTACTTTTGACTTTTGATTTGACTAGTACTTAGAAAGACCTGAAAGCTGAAAAGTACTACAAATGAAAGATAAAATACCTGACTATAGATTCCAATATTCATTTTGAACAAGAAATTGACAGATTTTGAGACATCGAACGCACAACACCAAGAAATAGAAAAATCGCGTGATTTAAAAAAACATATCTCCGAATCTCGAGCCAATCAACATTTTTTATTACCAGATTCGTGTTCACTGGGCATAGATCTATAAGAAAAGTCATATCTCGTCTCTGAAGCATTTTTCGTGTCGAACAGTGTAATCGACCATTTAATCGCAAAGTATATTATGAATCATAATTTTATAATCAATCGCACAGAGCTTTGAAAGCCATCTGATTTTATATGCATTACTAGCAATTTATTGTTAATGTTATACCTAGCATATTATGATAATAAATAATTAATGGATTTTATGCCACTTGCTTTGTATTAAAATTTTAAAGCATAATTCACAAGATACCAAGGTATTCAACAATTATTAGATCATGTGAAATCTGTCATACGCTCATCTGCAATAATGATCTGAAGTTGTTGTTTTGGACAACTACTTCAACGCTGCTAATCATCCGCAATAACGCTCAATAACTTTTGACAGAATTTTTGGTCAAAAGGATAGTTTCGGGAATTGTAGAAATAAATTCGCAACATTAAATAATTATAAAATAAGGATTGTGAAATCAAAAGTCTTCGGCTGTGTAGTATCCGATATGTGTTTTCAAATGTCTATTTTCTGAAAAAAAAAAAAAAAACCAACCATTAGATATGTACATATGTAAAGATTCACTAATTATAGCATACATAAATCTAAAATTATGTTAGTTATTTCAGGACAACACTTTAAAATCTACTTAAATACATCAATTCCTCAATGAACTTTATTTTTACTTTATCGTAATCAGATAAAGTATTGTGATCGTGCAAAAATTCGACCTCGAGATTTTGACTGATTTGTATCAGGTATCATCTCCTGATCACGTTTTCATGAATTCTGGAAAATGTCTGTATGTCTGTGTGTCGGTGTACTTTATAACTTTAACTTTTTCTCCGAAACTATCAAGTCTATCAAGCTGAAATTTCATATCTATTATTTTCACGTAGAGTGTAAGAGATATTATGATTTTGGTCAACATCCGCCGACCGGAAGTGGTAGTTAACTCTTCAACGCGATTTCGTTTTTCATTTTTTTTGGCCTTTTACATATTTGGTATCTTCATAATATTGTAATATTATAAACCTTAAGCAATACCTGGTTACGAAAAAATAAATCATTAAAATCAGTCAAACGGAAGTAGGGTTTTTTTCTTGTAAAAAAGTCAAAAATCCTGTTACCACGGAATATTTCAGAAGCTACCAAGCCGATCAAGTCCAAATTTCATATCTTTAGTTTTCACGTTAGCCATAAGAGATACTGTAATTTTGGGCAACATCCGCTTACCGGAAGTGGCGGTTTACTCCTGAACAATTTTTTTTTTTTTTTTTTTTTTCAGCCTTTTAAATATTTAGTATTGTCATAATATTGTAATATTATAATTCTGAGGTAAATACCTCGTTACAAAAAAATAAGTCAACCGGAAGTAGGGTTTTTTCTTGTAGAAAAGTCAAAAATCCTATTACCACGAAATATTTCTGAAACTACCAAACCGATCAAGTTGAAAATTTACATTTAAAATTTCCATATAAAATTTAAGAGTTGATAAGGTTTAGATCAAAATCCGCCAACCGGAAGTGGTAGTTTTTCCTATTTGAATATATGCCGAAGATCGTATTTTACATACGCGCGCGCACTCAACACAGTAATTTCATGATATGTACACATGTAAATATGTTGATTGGTGTGGTGGTGTGCATGCGTATTAATTACTTAAAAAATTAATTTCGTTACTCTTTGTATTCTTCAAATATATAGATAAAGTCATGGGTTGGCCACACCCGAATTTTTTTATCTTGACAGAAATTGATTATATGTATGTAGGTTTAAATTTTTAAATAAATATCGTACATACATACATACCTTATAAACTTTACGTATCAACCACATATTTGAGTATGGAATGGAGTTTGAACGGGCCTTTTGTGTCCTATATGTGTTGTTAAATTCTGCAAAACATAAGAGTCATGTGAGTTTATGGAAAATTTATGATAACAATTGAAAAATTAGAATACATATATTAATATTTAAATTTGCAAACGCTAAACCTAACTATGCATAAACATTTTTCCCCGATAAAAAAATGAGCATATTGCAAATTCGCATATTATAATTAAATTTCAAATCTAGTGAAATTGAAATAACCTGCTGATTGTATTACAAGTAAATAATTTCTGCTATACACACTACATAGTTAATCGCAAAAATTATAATTATGCATGTATTAGAATTGCATATTTCTATGTAATTGATATATAAAATATATCGTGATTTTATATACTTTAACACGAGAAAATTACCTGCTGGTTGCCAAACACCGCTACTGACTGTTGTATAGCTTGTTGATCAGTTGTAAAATGTTGATGAAAATTAGGACTATTTACACCATTAAGGTATCTCACAGCTCCGGTATTTAAAATTGTTTGACCATTATTCACCATATTTAATAAGCTTGAAGTATTTTGTAATGGAGCAGTTGTCGAATTATAGGACTGATTAGTGGGACATCTTATTTTTGTTATGTGTAACCCAGATTGTCTGTTATCAATCATCATTCCCAAATTTAGCTGAAAATATAAATATTGAAATTTATGAAATGTCTACTGAAAATTATTTTTGAGACTAATAAAATGAAAACACTCACACAAGTATTCGATCGATTGGAAGTGGAGATCATAGGAATTGAAAAAGTATTGAAATATCCTGTTTCCTTCATTATTTTCATTATTTTAGTAATTACAGAGTCTGTTTCGATTTCAAGTTCTCTTTCCTTTAAATAAAAACAACATTATATATAATCCAAGTTTTACAAATAGCGTGAAATTAATTATGAAATTTTGACGAGCTCGCAGGTAAAATGAAAATAGGAGATAAATCACATTTTGAGCACTGCACGATTAATTAAAATTTAAAACAATTGTATAAACCTTTGTTTCCAACTCGTTTTTCTCATCAATGGAATCATTCAGCTTTTTTAACGAGTTGATATATCTAAAACGAAAAATAATACCAATTATTATAAAATAGAGATTTTCAGTACAATTAAAACATACGAAATATAACTAACAATTGACTATTCGTTTTGCAACTTAAACAACTCAATGCTTCATACGATTGTATGTTATCAATAACATATTTTGCTCTTTTTGCCGGTAGTTCCTCGTGAGATCTATCATCATTTTCAACATTGCAATATGCAGCATGGTTACCTAGACAAAATATTGATTAATTAAATTCAAATGTGTACATGCAGCAAAATCATACAGCCTCGCAAAAGCAATAAAATCTTGATACTAAGCCACAAATAAATAATGTATAGTAATTTGCAAAACTGGAGGTTTAGTTATGCAAGATTGAAAGGGGTGTGAACAAGATAAATTAAAAATATGCTCACTATCGATACTGAGACCACCTTTTCCTCTACGCTGAGATTTTGATTGCTGATTATAATGAGTATTCATTGTGGAAGCAGTACTCGGTGGTGGGGGTGGTGGTGGTGGCCTCAATTGAATTTTCTTCAAACTGAAATTTACATATCAAACAATGTTATATTTACAAGAGTTACGTGTAAAACTATTGATTATAATTGTATATAGTATGTACATATAATATATACTAACAAATTAGGATCTGTTGCTGAAGGAATATCAGAAAGTGGTGGAGCTGCACATTGATTAACATCAGACACCGATGCCTCAGTTGACAAATTTTGGTCAGTTTTGAGGTGTCTCAATTGGCAACCTGAGATTTTGCACGGAGAACTCGTACAAACGGGCGGCACTCCAGTAGTCTTGTAGTGGCTTTCTTCATCTTTTGAAGAATGTATGAATCTACAGTTCAAAAAATTGCACGATCCACGATTTACATAGTCGAGGCAGAAAATTATGTGACTGTATTTACAATCTTCCCGGTAACAATTACTTTTCTTGAAATCCTTGCAAGTTGTGAGGCTGAAAAAACCAACCGGTGAGTACAAGAATTTAAAAATATTAATTATACTGGTTTATGATGAAAGTTTACTTTTCACGGGTTTGTTTCGGTTGTGATTGAAGTGGTTGCGTCCACGCCAACTGCTGAAACTGAACATTCGATGGCGGTGAACCGGGTGGTAGTGGTGGTACGATCATCAGAGTCACATCGGAGATTTCCTCATCCTCGATTTTCACCTCCATGCCATTTTCCATTCTCGACACCGGAATAACAGAGCATTCACCTTCATTATGTATCTGCTCTGACATCTCGGTGTGCTTATTATGAATGAATTTTTTCGCAATTTTTACTTTTTGTCTATTTTACGTCGTTGATAAACTTGATACGAGCAGCTGGTATTAGCTATTAAAAACAAAACACAAAATGCATCATAAATACAAAATATTCGCAAAACAACGCAAAAAAAAAACAAAGAGACATAATGACATGGATCAAAGACAATCTACTAATACACAAATATACGTATGAGTAGTATGAAATATATTAACCATAAATTGCTCTTAGAGTTAGAATTTAGTAAAAATTTTATTTTGATAAAATACGTATGTATGTACATATTTTTTACTATTCTGTAATATAGCCTTTATCCTATACAATCTGGACAATCGAGTTTCTACTGTAAAATACTCATACAAATGTGTATATATAGATAGTGTCAGGAACTTTTTATTTCGCCAATGCACCGAACTAGAGTGACACGTTCTGAAGAATTCGCAGACTAACACACCACACAAGTAAATTTATAAGTGTTTATCTAGCAGGCGACCCCATTTCATACATAACACAGGGTTAAGGTATAGATCTTTCCCACTCCCTTCCAGCTGTGAACACAGAAACGATCTTTTTGCAATGGCCTAGTAGAAAACGAACAAAGCTACAAAGTGGAACTATAGAACGTTTGTAACTCTACGGACGAATAACCAACGTACACACAACATAGTGTGGAGTGATCAATTTTCTCATTCTACATTGTATCCGAGTATAACAGGGCACCCCTCAATTTAAAAAAGTGAGACAGATATGAAAAACTACCTTGCGATGCAAAATTGTGATTAAGGATGATATAAAATCAAATTCATAAAAATCTTTGTAATTTTAAAATATTGATCAATTTTTTAACCTAACCAACAATATATTGTATTTTCAGATGATGTGAATTTTAATAATATGTACAGAAGCAAAATTTTGATATCAAATCCAATATTCTCCAAAAACTTGACGTTGAAACTATTTGGGCTATGTAATTAGATTTAAACAACAAAAAGGAAGAAATGGAAGAATACTTTCGAAGTCGCCGTAGTGAACTACGCCAATAGTCGGATGACACGACGCAAACGGGGATAATGTACAGATCACTTCCGACAAACTAGATTTTTCCGAGGGTGGACCGAACGGGGTGGGGCAGGGCACCCTTCTGAGTCTAATATAAAAGCGTCGACAAGAACCACCGAGGGCATTAGCTAGCGGTCATTGCAGAGTAAAGACACGGCCAGGATGTCGGCAAAGATACGCGGTACCTTGATGGTGATGCTGGTGGTGCTCTTGCTGTTGCCACGTCGCACCCGCGTCTTCTCCGCCGACACCGACGAAAATTGCGAGACTCTACCTTCAGACATCCACCTCATCAAAGGTCCAATTGAAAAACATGAATGTTCAGTATACTCATTTTTTTTCAATAACAATATTTTGCATCGACTTGCAGAGGAGTACGACGAGTTGGGGAGACTGCAGCGGACTTGCAACGGTGAAGTGGCCGTTAACAAGTGCGAGGGTGCTTGCAATAGCCAAGTGCAACCGTCGGTCATTACGCCAACCGGTTTCCTCAAGGTGGACACTCTTCCAGCAGTACACATTCGTCAATGATGATGATGACGATTATACAATTTTTGACTTTTCAGGAGTGCTATTGCTGCCGCGAGACATTCTTGAGGGAGCGCGTGGTGACGCTCACACATTGCTATGATCCCGATGGCATGAGACTTTCCTCGTCGGAAATGGCCACCATGGACATCAGGCTGAAAGAGCCGGCAGACTGCAAATGCTTCAAATGCGGCGACTTTAGCAGATAAACTGACATAATCAACACTGACCCCAGTATTATTATCATATAATATATTATGATTCCAAAGAATATTGCAACAATAAAATATTTGTTTTCAACTCGTTTCACGACTCTTTCATTCTACCAAACCTGACAATCCTGACAAATAAAATTTGCTATAAAGTGATTCTGGGATAAACAGACACTTACTGCAAATATACATAATAACAATCGCTTTTTAGGGAAAGTAAACCTAAATTTGTACCTGTAGCAAGCGACACGAGTTTCACACTAGTACCGTTGAGATTGTCTGAAATTTCATCCAGCTACCCACCAGTGTATCTGTTTGCCATGATTTAACTTTTTATTTGTTCACAAAGTGAATAGGTGAAAGTTCATGATATACAAATGATAAATGAACAACATATTAATTTATCTAATGAGGTTAAATTAAACTAAAAACCCCATGAATGGATGAAATATCTCGAATGAATTGCAATAAAAGCATTGTAAAATCTGTTAGCTCATAATCAAATTTGCATAGTATGTTTAGTTTAAAACATAAAATGAATTATTAGTATGAAATTATAACTTAACTGATTGCAAATGAACAAAAAAATCCAGACATTATTTATTATTAGACAACTTTTCGTATTTTAAATTGAATTAATGATTGAATGAAGGAAGCGTTAGAAATTTTTCATAATCATGCAAAAAAAAATTAGTAAATAAAGTGTGAATTCGAAGACGCTGCAAAAATTAGTATATTATTGCATAAAAGATTTCATCGGATCTAATACACACAATGTTCGTTTAAATTTGACATTATCGAAGGAATAGAGCAATATTCGCAGTCGCGATGAGAAAAACGCACCCTAAACTATATTATATGCACTTCTGAAAAGAGTACAACAAAAAGCGCAAGTGTTTAACGCAATTTCTGACTTTGTTCAACGACAAATAAATTGAAAATAACAAATTTTTTTCGATTTCCAAAATTGAGAGCGTTTCTTCGAGCTGCAACTAGCTTCTCAGAAAACACTTATTGCAAATACAACATGTTGAGACAAACAAACAAACAACACAAAATAATGACAAAACATGTGAATTTAAACAAAAAATAAGAAACAACAATAAAATAGGATCGCAAGAAAAATTAAAACTAAACTGGGTCGGTCCACACACAACTTTATCCATAGCTAATCGAGGCATATATATATAATGGTCAAACAATATTCTAAAACTAAAATGAGGAACAAATTTGTAAAACGCAGGGCGCTTATCATTGCACGTGAATAATTAGCTCTTCTACACCTTCCAGATTCTTCAAAATAGACAATACACTTTTTTTTTTGTTTCGCTAAATGAAAAATTCAACAGCAATAAAGACACAATCAATAACAAAACGTCATTGGTAATTAAACCGCTGTAAAAATTTACCTTCCTTTCAGAAATGTAAGTTACCGTTATAAAGGATGTCAAGCATGCCGATCAGCAGCAGAAATAAATAGCTGTAATTGTTAAATTTCATATAATTACTAATATGAATAATTTTATATTATCCTTTGTACAGTAAGATTCATCGATATATAAACCCCGACAAAAACAAAAACCCCAACGATACAAAGTGATATAGATTCTATTTTAAGACAAATGTATACGTTTAAGTAAAAAAAAAACAACAAAAATTGTTTTCAGCAAAATGGAAATCTGCGTCATTGATACATTGTAATGAAATAAGAAATGATTTAAAGTGGCGGCAAAGTTGTGCATATCACCACTACATAACCTTTGTATGAATATATCAAGCCCAGCAAGGTGCCACGGGTGGTACGGAACAAATCCATTAAGAAAGCTTGTAGCAAAAACCCAATATAATGTTATATTTGCAAAACAAATACACGTCAACGACTATAATATGATTTATTATACAAAATAGGGTCAAGAATATAGAGATCTACGGTTAATAAAAAGGAGAAAGTGAAAAATAAAGTTCGTAAACTTTATCGTTCAAGTTGGGATAACTCGGTAAAATACTATCAGTGAAATGATACACAGCCGGACCTAACGAGCGATTATGTAAAACTGTAATAAAATACAGTTACAGTGTAATAATAAATGAATATCAAAGAATAGACGGACAGACACACCTGATCTTTTATGCATACGTACTGCACCGATGATTACAATACATTGATTATACTAAATGACGATAGTTACACCTACGGGTGGTTCTGAATGGTGAGATGAAAGGAAACTTACTACGGGGCAAACATTCCAAAGAATTGTATGATTTTTCACACTACGTAAGCAATACCGAAATGACCCGACACGGATCAAGTACGCATCGATCTGTTGCAACTGTTTACTCCGCGACAAAGTCTCTACATCTCCGCGTCGAAACTAAAATATTAAAATGATAAAAATACAACGTTCTGAATATATGTATAATGGAGTCCACACAGGGGGGTTGTAAGATGACATTATTTATAAGGATGCAGGAAATTCAGAACGCCAGTCATCTTCCGGACGTTGAGCGAGAACGTCATAAAATACCGGAACCAAACAGTCTCAGAGCCGATACCGTTCACTTGAATGCATTTGCAAGGCAAAACTAAAATGTCTCAATCTTGCATGGGGTTGATTTTGTTCACATTGGTGACGTTGGGATGCTGCCTGAAGTGGGTGGCGGCGAACGAGGTTGTAACAGGTGAACTTAACAATCGTCACGAGAAATGTTTTAGACTATATAATAAAAAATCCTATTTCAGACGGTTAAATTGGCAATGTGATTGTTACAGGGGATGAGTGCCAGGTGACACCCGTCATCCACGTCTTGCAATATCCAGGATGTGTGCCGAAGCCGATTCCGTCGTTTGCGTGCATCGGCAGGTGTGCCAGTTATCTACAGGTTTTTTACTCAATCCATTTATACGTTGTGTATATTGTATTTTTTTTTTGCCAATGTGATTTCTCACCTGTCTCTCTAGGTTTCCGGCAGTAAGATTTGGCAGATGGAACGTTCTTGCATGTGCTGCCAGGAGTCGGGTGAACGGGAAGCCAGCGTTTCTCTATTCTGTCCCAAGTCGAAGCCTGGTGAGCGAAAATTTAGAAAAGTGAGTACATATTTACATTACTACGATGTCGTATCTTTGCGAAAATGAGTTGTGAGCAAAGTATAAAAGTTCTAATATTCTTGGAGCGCATGAGTGATGAGTCCGGACTTTTTGTATGCAATTTGAAAAAAGTGTATATTCAATAACAATAAAATAGCCTCTAAAAATCTAGAGTACACTATGTACAATAAAATTATCATTTTTACATGAAGTTCCGCTGATTTTAAAATGACCAGTTCCAACTTAAAAACAATTCACCGTTGTGGACATGTCACCTTTGTGCTCTGAGGACGCGATGTGCACATATATCCAAAATTCGCTCAAGTCGTGTAACTTTTTTTACCTAAAACTATTTATCTATTTAATTAATTATAACATCTTGAAAGCTAATTAAAAACAAAAAAGTAACTTAAAGCTATTTATTTATATAGATGTGTTGTTTTAAGGCTGCTAGTAATCTGTCAACGTGGTTAATTTGTATTAAACTATCTGGCTATCCGTGAGTGTATGCGAGCGTTTCGCGACTACCCAGCCAGCCAGGAAGTTACTCATTTTAAAGTAGTCAATTCGTATTGACAGTGTCATCGGGTGGTTATCATCGTGTACATAGTGCAGCTCCGTGGCTACCCAGCTAGCCAGGTAGACCTTTGCGCCACTGTTTATAGTAATATATATATGTATATATACCTAGTGTATTTAGTAGTTCACAATGTAGTAGGTAGTTGAAAAACGCACGATGCTACTCTGTACTGTGAGTGTATGTGTACGTACCGCAGCCACCCAGGTGGCCACAGATCCTTACGCCACTACATCTATATATAAATATACCTATAGTGTATTTAGTAGTTCAGAATGTAATAGGTAGTTGAAAAACGCATCGCTCTACTCTGTGCTGAGTGTGAGTGAGCGTTCCGCCGCCACCCAGCCAACCGGGCAGACCCTCGCGCTACTATATACAAGCCGCTATTTGGTGAAAGTGATGCGAGTCAACTTTCACAACCGACCGAATACTTGCTAAAAATAAACATACGATATATGTATATGTACCGAAATTACCATTGAAACGAAATTGGACTTGCAACACTTTCACCAAACAAAGGCCCATGCGAAATTTGAAAAGGTTGGAAGCCGCTTCGTAGATCAAACTTTGACATAAGCCCTTTCGGAACCGAGACGCACATACAAAAAGTGACCTTGCACTCACCGACGAGGACTTACAACCACACTAAGGTCACGACGAGAACCTCAAGCGACACAAACACGAATATTAGTACTCAAATACGCCATTTACACACATGTGTAAGCACGCGTCAGTCCAATCGCAAAAGTGCATATGGGGAAAGCTCTTACGGATTGTCGTCGCGTCACTTTCCCTCAAGGTTACGGCCGGCTGATGACGTTGCGGATCCTTCGCAGACTCCTGTGGCATATATATATATATATACGATGAGCGATCGTCCCGGGCCCGGTGTGAGGAGTTTCGCGAAGAGTTGTGCGAAGAGGCGTCACGGTAACAATGGCCGCCAGGTCGAGCACGTGATCAACAATCGACTATTCGGTACAAACAGCTCGTAGCCCCGCCCTCCACGCATATATTGGTTAGCAGTGGTGCCAACTGTCGTGCGAGGTGGTGATTTTTTTTTCCTAGTTTTACTTTAGAAAGACATTAGATATTATATTATAAAAGCAAAACTATTAAATTTAATAAGCTGAAATTTCAAATGTATACTTTTCACATAAGGCGTTAAAGATATTATGATTTTGGTTAAAATCCACCAAGCGGAAGGAGCAGTTTACTCACGAGTGATATTTCCCTTTTTAATTTTTTCAACCTTTTAAATATTTAATATCTTTATGTTATAATTATTGTGGCAATAGTAAAAGTTTATTTTCGCGCGTGCTGTGGCTAAACACATATGTATTAAGTTTCAGTGTGATAGGATCAGCGGTTTTTGAGATATAGCGATTTCACACACTTCCGCACAACGCATTTTCCAAAAATCATGAAAACGTGGTAAGGGGACGATACCTGATACAAATCAGCCAAAATCTCGAGGTCGAATTTTCGCACGATCACAATACTCTGATATGCAAAAAGTAATAAATAGTCCTTTCTATTAGCTGATTTTAAGTAGGTATGGATGTAAGTATCTAATGAATTTAATGTTTGCTTTTGATAATAATTTTCAACTACTTGGAAAATATTAAGCATTTACATATGTACATACTGTCGAACTGCGCGTTTACAAAAAATACTGACTGTATTAAATTTTATCGCGTTTTCCTTTCAATTAATTATGTACACAGAAATTTAACACGATTTTTGCTTTAGGTTTCTACGAAAGCTCCCTTGGAATGCATGTGTAGACCATGCACTGGGGTGGAGGAAAATGCAGTCATTCCACAAGAGATTGCCGGCTACGCAGACGAAGGTCCTCTGTCGAATCATTTCAGAAAATCATCTCAATAAATTGTAAGACAATGTTGGTGTACCATTCCCATAATTCGTCTACGTTATGTAGGTACCTACATTTTCTTTTCAATGTGTAATTGCATGAATTATTTTAATTAATGTATTTGTTAGCAAACATGTAAAATTGAAAAGGTGAAAATAAAAATGTATTAAAAACCTGAAAAGCATTGTTTTACTCTTATTCAATATAATAATAATAAAATAATTGAAATTTTGCCCATGGAAAATGCTTTGAAAAAAAAAATAAGAAACTTTTGCACACAATTAGTTGTGTATATAAATACAGTCACATTGCCTCTGAAAATCCCGATTTAACAAAAATTGTATATGTAGAAAAATTTTGACCTTCTATACGAATATGTCTGTTTATTGATCAAATTTATACTGAATATGAACAAAAACAATAGATGAGAAATGGATCATATTTTTTAAAGATCATCCTGCATGCAATAGTTTGTATAAAATCGTGGCCCACATATTCTCAACTCCACATTCCAATGCAATTTGCGAAAGAATATTTAGTCTAACTAGTGCAGCCTGGAGAAAGGAGAGAAACAAATTATTATTAAAAGATGTAGAAGTTGAATCAACGATCAAACAAAATTTTAATCACAATTTATAATGACTTCAGAAAATTTTTATCGAGCAAAGATGGCGAACATATTTTGAAAAAAGCTAAAAGCTCCGCAAAATACTTTTAATAAACTGTTATGTTTGGATAACTTTTTGTATTCAGAATGTAATTCCTGCGAATGATTATTCTGTGACTATTTTTTATATGTTCTCTTCTATGTATAATTTAATTAAAATGATATATTTATTTAAATTTATTCCTTAATTCCTTATGTTCTTTTAAATCGTTCGAAATTGTGACTGTGCGGTCTGTGATTTTGGAAATCTGGCAACCCCATTCGTATCACTGACAGCGTATGACCTTAGAGATATATTAATTAATATCAGTTAAAATTTTCATGCAAATTCTATAGCTGTCGATGAAAGTAAAGATCAGCTATTAATATTTATTCACGGTTGTAATTTTAATTTTGTTATAACTGAATACATAATATCAACTGCTTGATCTTATCGTTAATAGCGATGATACCTGATACAAATCAGTCAAAATCTCGAGGTTGAATTTTCGCACAATCATAATACTTTATCCGATTAGGATAATGTAAAAAAAAATGGAAAAGCAGTAGAAGAGCTATGCCAAATGAATGTTTTTTTTTTTTACAAATTTACGTATTTAGTTATACATATGTACACAAAAATATCAGTTATCCTGCATTATGTGATTATTGAAACAAATAATTCCAACATTTTACAAATAAGGATAAAAAGCTAAATTAAAAGCATGTACGTATAGATATATTGTATGTAAGTATGTATATATACTTTTAATTTCAAAAATTAAAAGTATAAAAATCGTTTTATTGAAAAATAAGGATTTGAATAAAAGACGACGACATTAGGTGTTTAGAACTACATAAATATGTCCAAGGTCGACACAATTAAATCACCATAGCGTTATTTGTTTCATATGTATTTTTAATAAACATATATTGTTTTATTTGTGTCCACCCTATATAATAATTATGTATACATATCCGTAGAATTTACTCTTAGAACATTTATGATTATGAACCATATAAAACCGAATTTTTTAAATTGTTTAATTTCATATATGTAGGTATATAGTAAATAAATAATCGACTTCCTCATGGTCCAACTACAAATACATAAAAATTTGCATTTGTATATTTTACAAAAAGAAAATTAATAAGCTGCCATATTCTGCATTATTAAAAGAAAAGCATATATTGATCACTGGTTAAGATTTCTGGGATATTTTGTACTGCTGTTTTTTTTAAGCAAATTTGTACATAGTTTATTTTAGTCATTATTGTGAACAACAAATTTCAAAAAATATGTTTTAAAAAGTTCAGTCACCATTATTATGGTCATTTAAATGAAAAGCTTCTTATTTTTATGATGCAAGAAGATCACGTAAAAAAAATATAAAAAAGACTATATATCAATATTTAAATTTAAGATAACAGATGTTATATTTCATATAATATAATATAATGTTGACTAATATTTTGAAGAAAAAAGACATGTTAGACAATCAAACAAAGTTAAATTAATTAAATTATTCAGTGTGTGACAAATTTCGGTGATCTTAATAACTAATTTGGATCTCGACTAGTAATACACCGAAGCAACAAAAATAAATCTACATGACTAAGTCGGAATCCAGTGTAGTATTTAAAATTTTGAAAATCGTGAAAAACCATTATAAAAATTATAATCAGACACTATGTGTACTAAAAGTTTTTAAGTACTAAAGCTTCAAAGCATTATAACTCCTCTATTACAAGTGTGCGGATCACTTCCAGTTGAGAGCAAATTGTTACAACCATATCAGTTAAAAAACACAGAAACAAAAATTTTATGTTTCAACTTTGCATAATTTAAGAACTACTGTTTCGTTAATCGAAAAATAAATAAAAAATGACCTATTATTTCAATTTATACAAAAAAGGTATTTTTTTATTTTATATTGCAAATAACTTTTTTTGGGAATTTTATATAGATAAATAACTGGCACATCAAAAAGACAGATACGATTTCGATGATCAGTATTGCAAACACAGTCAATAACACTGAGCAACAAAAAAATACCCAGAGCGGAGATTGATCAATCTTTACTAAGTTTGACCCACTGAATTCGAATCCGATAATGATTTTTGTTGATATGCTCTCGTTTATGAGATATTCGTATCCATATCCATTTTTTTGGCTTTAGCGGTCTATAACTCAAAATATAGTACCGCTGTGCTCAAAGTGAGTATTGAAATCAATAGTCAGATATTTTTCCTATTGATTGTGATTTTTTATTGCTTTAAAATACTTATAATTAATTATCTAGCGAATTTTTAAAGAATTTTGACTTTTTTTATAATACATTTTTTAAATCGCGAATATCTCATAAACGAGAGCATATCAACAAAAATCATTATCGGATTCGAATGCAATGGATCAAACTTAGTAAAGATTGACTAATCTCCGCTCTGGGTTTTAAAAAACGTGAGTTTTTGTTGCTCAGTGTAATTAAGGCATGCCTTGTTTGTTCAATTTTAAGAAAATTATAGTTCCGATTTATAGCTAATGTACATATTTATAATAGATAGTAAAATTAATATAACTAAACTAAATCAACACTGAGTGTTTATTGCACAACAATATATTGTTGAGGTTAAAATATTCTTTTTAGTATCATATAAATCTAGTGTTGACTTGAGCGTACATACTTTTAGTAAGAACAACATAATCACAATATGCATTTTATAAAATTATTTGAATCTAATAAATACGAGGTTGCATCATACAGTTTAACAATGTTACATATTTACACCGATTATCTAAAGAATTTCACATTGATTTTGGGTATCATAATTTGACCTGGGAAATAAAAACTAAAACTTAGTGACATTAATATAAAATAATTTAAATCACCAGAATTAATATAAAGCATATAAATTGGCGTTGGCATTGAATAAATATTATTTATCACCAGACTCAGATATCGATTATAGTGTAACTTTGAACTATCGTTCCCAGATCAATCGTTTGAAAACAATGGAGTGCAGTGCAGTTCCACTATATATTGTTATATGGGTTTGCAAATCTCGAGATCAGTCACAAAATCTATAATATTCCAATAAATGAGTGTCAGGCGCAATGACGCCAACTTAAACAAAGATACATCAGTGTTAACTAAAAATAAAGTAGCTACCAAGATAAATTTTATCACCCTATTCCGATGCACACATACATATGTACATTTACTTTGTTGAATAAAATATGATAACGATAACATTAGATCACTTGATATCTTGACGTCAATCCTACATTGTGTACGATGGACCAGACGACAAGATATCGACACGGGCGGAGTAAATAACTTTTGTTAGAGATGTTTTCATCAGCGATAACTGAACAACTTTAACAAAACTGGGGAGGGTTTCTGTTAATTTTACCATCATTAACGTAATATATACAAATATTTTGAGAGATACATATGTAGTAAAAATTGTTTTATACGTGCTATTGTATATTTTAGATACATTCATGCGAGTTCATATGCCAAGAAACTATAAATTTAACTATTAGTAAGGCAATAATACAAACATCCCACATAAAATACAATTGACTTTGTTATTATATTTTAATATTCATTAAAAATTATTTTATAATATTAAAAATTATGGCGATTTTGCAAAAAAAAAAAAAAAAATTATGAGCAGTGAAATTTTTTTGAATGGAGTCATAGAGGAAACTAATTTTCTTTTAATGAATTACACTGTTCGACAAATTACGACTTTTAAAATGTTTCCGAGACGAGATATGACTTTTCTTATAGATCTATGCCCAGTGAACACGAATCTGGTAATAAAAAATGTTGATTAGCTCGAGATTCGGAGATATATGTGTTTTTTAAATCACGCGATTTTTCTATTTCTTTAATACAACAAGAAATAGAAAAATCGCGTGATTTAAAAAACACACATATCTCCGAATCTCGAGCCAATCAACATTTTTTATTACCAGATTCGTGTTCACTGGGCATAGATCTAAAAGAAAAGTCATATCTCGTCTCGGAAACATTTCTCGTGTCGAACAGTGTTATCTATGTACATATATAAGTTTCTACTGAAATGTTCGAAAAAAATACATCTAAACTTCTAGAGGTAGAACTGTTAAGTAGCATGATAATCATACAATAAGATAAAATCATATATATGTACATACTTTTGTACGTTTAAACGATAAATAAAAATTATTTATCACAATTCATGAAAATCTAACTAATTCAAATAGAACACCTATTTATTTATACTTTTATAACAGGGTTCATATAATCACTTATTAGTTAGTACAGAATAATTAAAAAATGAAAAACAAACAAACAATTTGAAATAAATTAAAATAACAGTAAATTTTTGTGTAAGACACGAATGCAAAATTTTTTGATAGTACATATATCTTTTTCATATCTTTGGAGTGAACAATCGAATGCCACATAAACCTTCCTGAAAAAAAAAAAAAAAGTATTTCTCCTGTAGGTTTATAAATAATACCCATCACCTAAATCCAATCCAGTATATACATATACAATAACCCAGTATCCAAATATACATATGTACAAGTTTAACAAATTTTATAAGACATGCAACTTTAATTTCATACTTCAGGTACTATCGAATTATTGATTTAAGTCAAAATTAAAAGCATTGATTTATTTGATTTGTGAAAATTACACTGAATTTTCACAGAACATACAACCTCTATTTAAAAGTGAAATATTTTAATGCAATTAAGCGTAAAATATTTTATTTTTCTGAAATTATAATTTTTTCTATTCTACAAATTTTATTTACACGTAAAATTTTCAATTCTTGCTTTTCGTTAATTTATAAAGCATTCATTTCTCATATATAATATTTCATTCTAAAATTATTTTTTTCCATTAAAATTAATAGTTGTGTGGAATTTTGTTCGGTGCATAAATAATACTTGTGAAATAGAAATTTAAGTTAAAATCTTTCAACTACACCTAATATTGTATCAATAATTGAAAGTTCATTCAAATTGATGTTATATTTTTAAGAAAATTTATAAATAGCTTTAAGTGGGATATTTGTAGGTACATTTTACAAGTGATAACAGTAATGACTGTAATGAGGCACATTCAACATCGACCCAAAGATTCAAAAATCGTTTGTAAATCAACGCATTGAGGTTTTAGTATTAATGTACATACATACATTTGCACATACATACACCGAAAATGAACTAAGTACATATGTATGAATAAACATAACGATACTTATTTTTTAATAATCATTTATAAATTGGTCAATTCAAATATTCGACACCTCAACGACAAGAAACTCAACGCAACTTTAAGTTCAGTGAGAATATAAAGTTTTGAAGTTAAAATTTGTTTATAAAAATATGGACCTAGAATTTCTTAATATTTTAATGATAAAATTCAAAAAAATAACCGTATTGTTAAAGATTATTTATCATTTGTTAACACGAGATAGATTGCTATGCAATATATATTTTTATTTTATCTATAATAGGTATATTTAAAAATTATTGTTGTGCTGTAAAAATTTGATAATTAGATTACTTTGTATCTATGTATTTAAGTATGATGATGGTTAATATAAAAAATATACGAAATGCTGAATATAATTACTTTTTTTTTTAAATACTTTCATTGCAATCGTAAAGACAAATATTCTTTCATTTTCAAATAGAATTAATTATAACCTTTGGAATTTTCATCTTTGAAACACATGCTTCTGATTTCAAGATCACCGACTGTTAAGCCTCCTCATCAGTCAATTCTTGCTTATCAGCAGTTAATCAATACCAAGCGCACTGAAGAAAGAAATCAATCATTTTTTCTTTCGAATTGTCTATCTATTCTTGAAACGATGGGAAAACGAATAATTCTAAGCTCATTAGCGTAATCACACACAATAGCGTCTTTGAGTGGAAGTATTTGTCGGATGAATACGTATCCATCGCTAGGACCTGAACACGAGAAATATATCTTTAAATACATGGAAGTTTATAAATGAAATATATTTAAAATATTTATAACCTAATACGACTTTCCGGACTGCTTCTCCTGTACTAGCATCCCATACAATGAGACCACCTCGACCTCCGGTAATAACCAAGCAATGAGTAAGTGTTAGCATTCCACAGTTACCAGCACCGTGACCCTGTATATAAATATAAATCAATAATATATGTTTCAATATCATCAGATATAAAAAAAAATATAATAATTACAATATTCATTGAGTTCAAAAGGTGTCCTCGGAAACGATCCCAAATGCACAACCGTTCATCAGTACCCATTGAAATGACATACGATTCTGAATACACCAAGCCCGAAATAGGTCCATCGTGAGCTTGAATACTGTATAAACAAGCACCTGATAATGATAACAAATTAGTATTGAATGATTAAAAAGAAAATTATTAATTTCTCATAGATCCAATACTTCTTACCGCTCATCAAATCCCAGACACACAATAGACCGTCTTCTGATCCACTTCCACTGATTTGACAAAAGCGATCTATAAAAGCGCATGTAATGGGACCGCAGTGACCATGCAGTGTGTATAACGCTGATAAATCATATGCTGAAAATACCTGAAAATGCATTAATTACGAATTACAAATCGATCCTCTTAACATAAACTATTTCAATGTTGAAATATACTTTAAGAGTGTGATCTTGACTGCCGGTTAGTATTCTTCTTCCATCGCACTCAAGTACAGTTATGGGCTGTTGATGAGCTCTAGTTATTGCCAATCGTCGACATTGAACTAGACAAGTATGTACATCAAAGAACTTATTTTCAATTTAAAAATAATATTCGCAAAAGATAATTCGAAAAATCAGTGTTTGCATCATATTAAGTATTGAGAAATGTAAATTAAAGGGACAAACTTCCGCAACATTCAGATAAAAAAGATTATACAAAGAGGGTATTTTTATTATTGATTTGTTTCCCTATCAAAATATTCAGTAAGAATATCTAAATAAGCTATCCAAAATGAATAGAAGAAAAATAAGAAGTAATACTTATTATTATCATACTACATACATATGTACATATGTA
Source organism: Parapsyche elsis (assembly GCA_022651745.1). Lineage (NCBI taxonomy): Eukaryota > Metazoa > Arthropoda > Insecta > Trichoptera > Hydropsychidae > Parapsyche > Parapsyche elsis. Next base: position 445,712 of record JAGVSN010000019.1, read on the forward strand.
TTATCATTTCGATATATGTAATTTATGAAAGGCAACTAATTAATCGATCAGTAACATATTAAGAAATGGTCAGTAAACTTTAAATATCGACCGTTTATATAAATTTACTCACCATTTAGTATTAATTACTGATCACTTAAGTACTGACCATTCATAAAACTTATTGACCATATTTTAGGACTTATTGTTAAAATTATTCACCATTTGGTTAAAATAAATGACCAGAAAAGTTACTGACCCAATAAATACAGACTATGTACTACGAAACCCTATTTGAATGTCATTTTATTAGATAATTGCACGTCTTGAAGTTTGTGTATTTAATTTTACTTAACACATGTTTTAAGGGCACCCCGACATTAGCGCGCCGACATAAGCGCGCAAAATAACATTATTTTGTATTGTTGACTGCTCATTTAAAGAAATTTACTTATACAAGATAACTTTTCTGTCAAAATTACATCTTATTTCAAATTAATTGGTACTTGAAAAAAAAATAATAAGATAAGAACATTCCACCATGTGAAATTTCCAAATATTATTTGATGTATATGAGCGTTTCTCCACTTTGTTTTTATTAGTTAACTAGCTTATTGCCCGTTGATAATCAACGCCCGCTGAATTTTTAATTTTTAGCATTTTAAGATCTGTGGGGTGGTGAGGGGCCGGCATAGCTTTTCGGGAGTGCAGAAAAGGTGCCGTAGGGGCAGGGGAAGGGTCTGTGGGGTGGTGAGGGGCCGGCATAGCTTTTCGGGAGTGCAGAAAAAGGTGCCGTAGGGGCAGTGGAGGGTCTGGGGGGTGGTGAGGGGCCGGCATTGCTTTTCGAGAGTGCTGAAAAGGTGCCGTAGGGGTAGGGGGGGGGTCTGTGGGGTGGTGAGGGGCCGGCATTGCTTTTCGGAAGTCCAAAAAAGGGGCCGCCGGGGTAGAAGGCGGCTCTGGGGTGGTGATGGGCCGGCATGGCTTTTAGTAAGTCAAAAAAAGGGGTGGTAAGCGGCCGGCATAGTTTTCCGGGAGTGCTGAAAAGGTGCCGTAGGGGTAGGGGGGGGTCTGTGGGGTGGTGAGGGGCCGGCATAGCTTTTCGGGATAGCTTTTTAATTGTTTGGATTTTTGGATCTGGGGGATTGTAAGGGGCCGGCATAGCATTTCGGGAGTGCAAAAAAGGTGCCGTAGGGGCAGGGGAGGGGTCTGTGGGGTGGTGAGGGGCCGGCATAGCTTTTCGGGAGTGCTGAAAAGGTGCCGTAGGGGTAAAAGGTGGTGATGGGCCGGCATGGCTTTTAGTGAGTCAAAAAAAGGGGTGGTGAGGGCCGGCATAGCTTTTTGGGGGAGTCCAAAATGGTGCCGTAGGGGTAGGGGGTCTGTGGGGTGGTGAGGGGCCGGCATAGCTTTTCGGGAGTGCAGAAATGGTGCCGTAGGGGCAGGGGAGGGGTCTGGGGGGTGGTGAGGGGCCGGCGTAACTTTTTCGGGAGTGCTGAAAAGGTGCCGTAGGGGTAGGGGGGTCTGTGGGGTGGTGAGGGGCCGGAATGGCTTTAGGGGGTATCAAAAGTTGAAAAAATCGAAAAAAAAAAAAAAAAATTCAAAAAAAAAAAGTTCAAAAGTTCAAAAAAAGTTCCAAAAAAAAGTCCAAAAAAAAGTTGGAAAAATTCAAAAAAACCGAAAAATTTTTTTTTTCAAAAATATATTCTTTGAAAAAAACTCGAAAAATCCTATAGTGACGTCATAGCGTTACGGGACAGACACACAGAGACACAGACGGACACACATTAAGCTCTTTATTAATATAATCGCTTAACCCATAAATGTTTGGTTTCCAAAATGTTTATCGATATAAAGTAGAGTTAACCGTTTGAGGACGACGGCGATTTTGCCGAAAGGGTATAAATAATATTTAGCAATAAAATTTGAGCTGTGTCCAGCAGCAGCGGTGGCGAAATGAAACAGTTTCGGTCCCTTTATGTACAAAGTAAATGTCATTGCGACTAACTAAAAGCCAATTGTTGTGAAACCGACAAAGACTTATTGAAACTAAAGGAAAATATTTAAATATTATCAATTTTTGCGAAACCGACAAAGACTTATTGAAACAACTCGTGCCGCTTCTTAAACCACATAAGTCAATTGTTATGGTTCTTATTTCTTGTATGTGTTTTTAGTTTTTAGAATAATTGTTATCTATTTTTTTTTATCAAATATAAAAATAATAAATTGCGCGCTAACGCCGGCGCGCTAATGTCGCCGCACCGTTTTAAGGTATAATTACACGACTACTAGTGTCTTTGACCAGTAAATTGGTTGCAGAATAGCCAGTTGTGTGTAAACAAGCGTCAGTGCAGCGCTATTATTAATTCAATTATCATCAGTGTGTTGCTATCACAGCAATTTAATAAACTGGTAGAAGACAGTTGACGAATTCAAAGTGATAAATTACCATTCATTGGTTTGATATTTTCATCGGAGTCATTGGATTTAAATAAAAATTCAAAAGGTAAGGATGCCTCATCACCAGGCACAGAAGACACATTACATAAAGGTTCATGTTCATGACCGAATCTATGGTGGGTCGATTTTTCTCTCAGCAGTATTGATCCAGCAGAACCGGAACGAACGTGAGCTATTTAAAAAAATTAAAAAACCACGATAAATATATATATACTGCATTACAAGAAAACACAAAATGAAAATGTAGTAGTGTAAACTTTTTTTGAGTGGTTCTTGAGTCGAAGGGGGACATTCCAACAATAGAAGATCGAGGTGTCCAGTGAGTCTTGCTACTACGACATGCATGTCACGGCGGGAAATTTCCTCCAATAGTTTCACATTACTGACACTGTTACCGCGACCATCGTCGAAAATACACTAAAAAAAACCAAAGGATTGAAATGAAAACTAGTAAAAACTTATTATTATCTGGTGAATTTCAATACACTGACGTGGAATTTGGCTGTAGATGCTTCCCAAAATTCTAGTCGTCCATCCGAACAACCGAGAACAATAAGATCGTCGGCGAAGTCCATGCACCAAATTGACGGCGGACATGTGTGATCATTTATTATACTGAAAATGGACTTTTCCAGCAGTTTGTTGTCCACCGATGATGCTTGATTGAATTTTTCCGAATAAGATTTTCCAATCAATCGAGGTGGGATTTTGTTGCGGCTGAGTTGGAACGATTTTGAATCATCGCTTTGGATATGCATATCGTTAATTTTTAGTGATTTTTCTTGCTGTTGCATGTTACTGGAATTATAATTATGAATATGTACATAAAATGAATTTAATATAAGATTTTTAAGTTACGATAAATGAGGGAAGAATTCAAGGAATATTTACTTTGAACAATTTTCTTTATTAAAATCCACTGAAGCATTAGAATTTTCGGAACTCTGGAAAAAACATTTAAAATAAAAATATATATGTATGTACATATATCTACAATTTGTATATGGAATTATATTATTAAAGAGCCTAATGTGTGCAGTGCTCGAAATGGAAATTTTCACGAATGGGAGCGCTCAATAATTTTCAAAAAATATCAAATGACCTATTTTTTTCTATTCTATGTAGATATGTAAATACCTATACCTACAGATGTATATTATAACACCAAAACACGTATTAATTACGTAACATATGTACACCAATATATATGAATTTATGGATGTATATATTAGGTTATTAGTATTATTATTATAGAAATTGTATTACATAAATGCACAATCTACACGGTTAATTTTTTTAAATCTGAATAATTGTTAATATCACTATTTAGTTAGTCACGTGCAGTACTTATAATTCACACAACTTAAAAAATGTTGCTAGAAAAGTGTTTGTTAGCGATTAAGTGCAGTAATAAAATATAAAAAAAAATAATAATCAAGCGATTCCCGATCATACATTGAAATTGCAAATACGTTCGCTAAATTCATGTTCTCTCATCAGAAGGACAGGCAAGACTGAACTATTTTGAAATTTTGGTTCCTTTAGTATAATGGTCGCGGTACAACACGACAATTCAAAGAAAGATATCGTAAATCATCAAAATGACCGATGGCTCGAAAACGCCCGTTGCAGTTCGAAATGCCGATTGCCGGCCATAAAAACTTTTTGCGCAAAGCCGACATAGAATCTAAAAACCCTCGAAATTGAATAGAATTCTAAATATTATCTTCAAGTAACGCGTGCACTTAGCTTTTTCAAAACATAATAATATTTTAAATGGCTTTTGGCTACAGATAGATGCCATTGTCGGAATTGAAATGTAAAGAATTTAACTTCCAGTGAAAGATTATGATTTAGGAGTCATAAATGTAAAAAAAATTCACCGTCTAACATTTTTTCGGCAATAACTATTGAAAGAGCACGGAAATTTTGGTTTTTTACGAAAGGGAGCGCTAAATTTACAGATTTCACGAAAGGGTACGCTACGTTTTCAAATTTCACGAAAGGGAACGCCCGCTCCTTGCCGCTCCCGCTGAATTCGAGCACTGAATGTGTGTCTGTATGGAAAATTTGTGGGAACACTATGACGCGTCAACCACCCTCAGGGATTTTGTTTAGATTTTTATTTCTATTTCCCTATTGCTGCTCTTCCCACCCACGCTTTTTTTGATTTATTTTTTGAACTCCCTTAAGCCCTGCCGGATCCCCCAAGCCATCCCCAGACACCCCCCAGCCTCGCCGGCCCCCTAAATCACACCCTGACCCCTCAAGCCCTAGCGGGTCTTGTTTTTGGTTCTTTGGATTTTTTTGTTTTCTGAACTCCCTAATGCCTTGCGTGGTCCTCAAACCCGGTGGACCTTTTTTTTTTTTTTTTAACTCCCTCAAGCCCCACCAGACCCCCCCCCAAAACCACCTCCGGACTCTTAAACACCACCGAGCCCCCCAAACCACCCCTGGAAAATTTAGGAAGCGAGGATCTCTATTAAAAAAGCGCTTTACGATATTGAAAATTCAGCGGGCGTTGATTAATTATCTAAGGGGCAATAAGCTAATAGTTTAAAAAAATACAATTTCACAGTAGTTACCTTTTGAAAGGAAGACTCATCATGAACATTTGAAAACCTCCTTGGAGGCGAAGAATCTGCAATGTAAAATAAATGTGTTAAAATTTTACAGCGGTTTCATTTATTCTCATTTAAATTCATACAAACAGCGTCAAAATTATTACCAGATTCGTCCGAAGAATGTAATTCGGAATTCGACATCCCTTGATAACGAAGTCGCTGAGAAATATCATTTTGGAATTCAGAGAATCTAAGAAACGCACACAATCCTAATTTATCTTGCAATACGTATGCACATTAAAACTATTTTTTAGCATACTCACACACTACTCCGATCGAAGTTAGCAATCAATTCACCGTTGGACGGATTCCACATTTTCAATTGCCCCTGAAGGCAAGAGCTGACAATGCTTTCGCCGTTGGTTGCCAAGCATTCGATTTCTTGCGTATGTCCTGATACCACTATCGGCACAGCTTCCATCACAAACTATACAATATAACGATAAAAAAATTATCATATAGGTTCGAAATAGCCAGAACTAATAAATAATTGGTACATAATATTATATTCCACCTGTAAAGCAGGTCTCATCGATTGAGATTCCTTTTCAAGCGTCCTCCAGCTAGTTCGCCACTCGGCATAATTTTTTGTACAAACACAACTGCGAAAAATAAGTGCACAAATTTTAGTGTCACATCTAGTATGAAATTTTATATGTACATATGTATGTATGTATGTAGATATCTATATTATGTATATGTTACAATTAAAGTGTTAAATCTCATCAAACCTAAACTAAACCCCTTTTCTCTGTTTTTCTTTTTTATAAACAGACTTCACATAGATCTAAGAATGATTGTACTTCATGAATTGTTATATTTTTGTAATGTTGTTGCAATTCCTTTTTCATTCTATCTCATCGTCCGTGACTAATTGATTCACGTGTACTATATAAACAAGACTACTGCGTAAATGCGTAAACAGCACCGAAGATCTGTTTAGAAGATTTAACTGTATGGTCTGTATGGTTAATGTATGCATTGACTAGCAAATGTCTATTCATTCTCCCGTGTATACTGTAACTGGCTAAGCTAGACAATGTATACTTTAACTAGTGAATGCATACATAAACTAAGTATACACTTTAACTGTAACATATACATAAATCAATAATATTCAAATCTCACCCATATAGAACAACCATCGTATAAGCTATAACTAAAATGCTGATAAGACAGAGTATTGCCAAAAGTAGAATTTCCATTGGTGACGATGGATAATATGGGATTTCATTGGACGATTGTGGTAGACCCCAATTAGTTTGCAATTGAAGATGTGGTATATATATGCCATCGTCAATTTCAAAATCTGAAACGAAAACAATAATTCGATTAGATTTTATTTGTAGTAGTAAATTATAAAATATTTCAGACAATATAATGGGTCCATAGCGGCCAACCTGTAAGATCCGGAGGATCCAGAGCAGCAACGAGAGCTCTCCATCGAGACGGTGGCGCAATACTATCTTTTTCAGCTGGATTTCTATTTGCAACAGCTTTTTCTGGAGTAACTCTATGTTTTATCGAAATAGGTGGAAGTATGGCTAAATAGCGTCCGGCGCATGATACATTGTACTGGGATAGAATTGATGACCAATGAAATTCCGACAACCTAAGACGATATAAAAATGAAATATCATCACCTGAAAGAATCTCAATTTGATAAATATCAAAAGTGACTGACCTTAGCCAGGGTTGTGGATAAGTTAAATGTTTTAATGAAATATACTGTAATAAAGTTTTGTTTAACATTTTCGCATTTAGCTCCATATTTTCAATATCCAACTTATCGAAATTCCTTTCCATGTTTAAGCTAGAGCCACTCTTGGAAATATGCTCCATGTTTAATTCTATAGATTGGTTGGATTTATGATGATTTCTATCACCGATTGAAACGAAATCGTTATGTTTTGGTGTGCTCTCCGATGTCATGGCTTTATTTTCAAAATTGTAAGTTATGTTATTGGCGTATTCAACTTTTGCATCGTGATTACTCACATCTGTTATATCAAATATATTTTCAATTATTCCCGAGTTGTATATAATCATGGATATCCAAACAATCATCCATACCATGAAGGCTCTCTGAAAAAACCTTGTTCTAGCCCATATTTTTACCAGGCGGATCCTTTTTGGCACCTTCTCGTCGATCTTTACCGTTAACGGTGTAGGATTTTGGTATAGATTGGCGACAACGTTAGTATGTGGTTGATATGCTAATCCATTCAGCTTTGGATGGGACTTCGATCGGATTATTTTCGAAGATGAATAAAAGTTGTGGCCAGTATTGGTATGTCCTTCAAAGTCGATTTTTGAAAATCCTGTGAAGTTTTGAATGAACAGTTTTCCTTGGTTGATGTGTCGATTTAGTTGAAATTCGCTCGTGTTTTCTCTGAGAGCTTCTTTGCGTCTAATATCTATTCCCAAGACTGTTGTAAAGAAGACCATTTGTAAAAAAAAATCAGATAGGAGACTGACGATCATGAATATGCTGAACTGTTGAATAACAGGCACAAACGTGAAAAGACTTATTGTCAAAATTGTGATTTCAATCAGTAGGTTTTTAGTGATAGACCAGCCCTCTTTGCTCAACCCTTGGGCTAATCTCATCTTCACGTCTAATTTAGAATCAATAGACATCACACTTTTCGTCAAGACAAATACATTTTCAACGCCCACAAGTATCACTAAATACGGAAATATTTCTTTTCCTTGAAAACTGAGAGTAACACCAAAAAAGAAACATATTCCGATAGTCATTGTTAGGCTTGCAGCAACCGATGCGACAGCAGACACAGCAAGACCAAGTTTTGATCTCACAAATTCCAATTTTCTCACTGAGAAGTATATGTAGACAAATAGACCGACAAATGTCATACAAAGTGGAACAAATTCACGGTAGTTAAATTCGCCGGGGTAATATATTAGCATTATTTGGTTCGTAGTTTGGTTTTTGTCCCATTTATGATGTAAGGGATACATGATTGATAGTTTTTCCTTTAGAGAATTTATGTAACTGAAAATATACATTTTATAGAATAAATAACTTATACGTGCATACATTAAACGATTAAGACAGTGAATAAAAATAATATTTACTTGTCATTGAGCCGATGAAAAAAAATTGTTACTGCATATTGTAATGCTCTAGGTCTCGCTCTTAAAGGGTATCTCTTTATTCCAGTTTCTTTTATATGCATACCAAAAACCATTTCAGCCAACGAAACCTTACTTTTTAACAAATTCTAAAAAAAATTATGAAAATGTAAGATATGTAGTACCTACATATGTACATAAAAATAAATAGGCAAAAATGCATTATTACAATACCTGATGACCGAACACTGTAGATACAATGTTTATGTCCGAAACGAATCGATCAATACTTTGTTGCCATAAATTTGCCGGCGATAACAATAGACAGCTATATTCTGGCAAAACAGAAGCTGATTTATGCGTAGCAATATTCCGCTTCACATTTTCAACGTGGAAACAAACATGACCGAGCGAAGTCTCACTGCAAAAAATCACAAGTGTATTTTGGCAAAAAATTGTGAAAATTACAATTGAACACACACAGTGTCATAATTCAGTGGAATATGAATGATATTATAAATACAATAACACAAATGGGCACACAATATAATATATACGCACTGGCAAATTACGCTCGCAAAAACATAAGACAATTAATGTGATTACATTAAAAATTGCATCGCTAGTATGATAGAGCTTGTTCGCGTTATCGCGAAAACAAACTCAAAAAACAAACAAACAAAACTTATCGCGAAACACTCGTTCTATAAAGATTACTTCGACTGAAAATTGTAAAACCTACGTTTCTTGATCTTGATGATTTCTAATGACTTCTAGAAGTCTGAACACTTCCTGAAGTGGAGCCCTGAAAGCATCGCCGGGTTTTAAATCATCTCGCCATGGCCATACTCCTGTAATACAATAAATGTATCATATGATTCAACTAATTTTATTTCAAAACTTTAGCAATTCAATGAAAAACGAAAATTATAATACATGCATCATAAAGTACCTGTTTTTAAAACAATTTGTTGTACATACAAAAGAGGTTCTTCTTTGGCCCAAAGATATGGTAAACTTATAGTTTCGTTCATCAGAGACGAGAGATTAATAGTGACGTTCGATTCATCGTTTGATATGTCTGAAATGAGAGTTAATTGGAAAAATTTTATATACGATAACGACATACACATGTAGAGGATGAAATTAGTTCATACCTTGCGTTAGGTCATCAGGCGAATGCTTGGCCTGGTCCTCTGAAATTGAAGCATTTAATTGAATGAACAAATTTGTCGCATCGTTAAGCGGATTGTGAGTATCCGTATATTTGTATGGCAGATACGATTTGTGAGGTATGCTCCCCGGTAGGGGAATATTCATCAGGGGGATGCTGAAACATTAAGATCAGTTAAAAGATTGCAAAGACGAGGACTGAAATCAGAGAAAGAAATCGTCACCGACCAACATAATATGAAGAATCCTATCGCAATACTAATCGAAACAATGGGGTGCGAAGAACAGAATAGACCGTGCGAATAGTAATATTGGGAAATCCTTTTTGGCAAATTGGGTGCTGCCATGTTGCGTCTTCTCACATGGTTGTTTACAACTCATATCAAAACATCCGGCATATTCAGTTATCTGTGAAAATTCAGTGTGCAGTGAAAAAATTTGGTCATTTTAAGATGAGAAATATGGATGAGATCATCTACATTTCTTATCAAAAGTATTGGGCAGAAAAATTTAATATTATCCAAAGATCATATTGAATTACATAGTTATATTTCATCCAATTAAAAAAAATTTAATTCACTACTTTCAAAATTTAAGAGACTTAGTAAGGACTATAGAAAAAAAATCTAAGAATTTGTGTGAATGTCCATTTCTCCCGGAATTAGTTTCTTTTTATAACCCTGAGGATTATTATTATGGTCAGGGCTGCAGATTTGTCCACATTTAGTCTACTGTTAAATTTCAATTCATAGGCTATATCAGAAGGAAGTATGCGTTGGTGCTGTTATTAAATCAACTAGTAACTGCCCGTTGACAGTGTCAATGGGTGGTTAACAACCGGTATTGTGTGTGTGAGTGAATGCATGTATACATGCTGTTTTTAGGTATTAGAGCGCTCCGTGGCTATCCACGCTGAGAGTGAGTGTGTGGTTATGTAGCGCGAGCGCTTTTCGCAACCCGTATCGTGTGTGTGTGAGAGAGTGAACGTATGTGTACGTGCCGTGCCGTCGTATGCTAGCATTCCGCGGCTATCTGTGCCAAGAGCGAGGTTATGTGGCGTGAGCGCTTTTCGAAACCAGTGTCGTGTGTGTGTGTGTGCGATTGAGCGTATGTGTAGGTGCCGTGCTGTGGTATGCGAGCGTTTCGCAGTTATCCGTGAGGAGAACGAGTTAGTGAGGTTATGTGACGTGAGTGCTTTGCGCAACCTGTGTCGAGTGTGTGAGTGAGCGAGCGTATGTGTACGCGCTGTGCCATGGTATGCGAGCGCTCCGCGGCTATCCATGGCCGAGAGTTTTTCTGTGAGTGAGGATAGTGTAGCGTGAGCGCTTTGCGCAACTTGTGTCGTATGTGTATGTATGTATTCGAGCGTTCGGTAGCTAGGCTACGCGGCCAGTCGGTCGGTCAGATACCTGCGCTACTACACATATAGTAGTCATCTTTTATTACACAAGCCTAAAACGCGAAATATGTACTGTGAATTACAAAGCGGTAAATGTTCATCGAAACTTCTCAAGGTCAAGGTTCAGTACCATAGTCATTGTTGTACATATGTACGAAACGAGACAATTTTGCCAATAAAACAGCTGATCTTAGCCGGTTTTCTATACTGGACGTTTACCCACATTATTTTTTAAACACGATTTGCACAATACGAGTTTATAAACACAAATACAAATTGGTAAAAATTCAAGTTAAAACCTTATCCAATATATATATATGTATGTATCTACGTAGTACTAAATGGTCAATTTCCAATGTGCGTGTTTGGGTGACAGGTTAGGTTAAGACGAGTGGAATAAGGAAAAGGTGGATATGGAGGTGAATTTTGTATGACACCTAACCTAAACAAGGGGAAATTACCCCAAGTGTTGAATTCAGAGGGGGGGTGGGAGAGAGCGGAGGAGCGGGGGAGCTCCAGCGCGAGTGCCTTTTCAGTTGCACAGTGACAGCAGCACAATGGCCCCAAGTTAGACCAATGACGGCCATACTCAACTCGACAAAATAAAACAACCGATGGTTAGCAATTTCAGTAAAGGCTTGGTTTCGGGCCCGGCTGAAGCTGGCCGACGCAGTTTTTTTTTTACTTTATTCATACTGGACAAAGTATTGTGGGTAGTCGTCAATACACGCAATAGTAAAAGCATTAGGGTGAAGCCAGTGGTGTTTTTCTTAAATTTCATTTATACGTCTGGATAAAATTTAATGGTCATGCACATCCCGAAAAACCATTTAGGTATATTGGTGTATTCATTACATTTCTTAGAAATATTCGAAATTAAAAGTAATTCTTGGATTCAGATATTTACTAACAAGTACATAATTGACAATTTTGTGTTTTGTGTTTTACTTTATTCATATCGGATAAAGTATTGTGATCGTGCAAAAATTCCACCTAGAAATTTTGACTGATTTGTATCAGGTATCATCCCCTGATCACGTTTTCATGATTTCTGGAAAATTTCTGTATGGCTGTGTTTGTGTACGTGTGTGTAGCTAATAACTCAAAAATCGTTTATTCTATTACACTGAAACTTCTCATATTTATATGTTTTTTGCCAGTCATTACAATTTATTCATAAGGTTTTCAAAGGCTTTTTTGTAATCTTTGGAAGGTTTTTCCAGCGAAAATATGATACACATTTAGCTGAAATTTTGCTTATGTAGTATTTTTTGTTTATGTAGTATTGTAACCTTCAAAATAATATAGTTTTTAAACATTTTTTTTCCAACCGGAAGTAGTACTTTTACTTTTGGTTTTCGGTGTTCATTAACCTTTTCTCCGAAACTATCAAGTCTATCAAGCTGAAATTTCATATTATCTATTACACTGTTCGACACGAAAAATGCTTCCGAGACGAGATATGACTTTTCTTATAGATCTATGCCCAGTGAACACGAATCTGGTAATAAAAAATGTTGATTGGCTCGAGATTCGGAGATATATGTGTTTTTTAAATCACGCGATTTTTCTATTTCTCGGTGTTGTTCGTTCGATGTCTCAAAATCTGTCAATTGCTTGTTCAAAATGAATATTGGAATCTATAGTTGGGTATTTTATCTTTCATTTGTAGTACTTTTCAGCTTTCAGATCATTCTAAGTAGTCGTCTAGTTCAAATCAAAAGTCAAAAGTATGTATTTTCACTTGGTTTTTTTTCCCACTGTTAAAACTATTTAATATTAAGTATTTTCTATTTAAACATGTTTATTGGGATAGTGTTTTGAATTTAATTATGTATTTATTAAATAAATTAAATATGAAGATTTTTACTTAAGTATTTTGTACCTACATACTTAAAAAATAATTAAAACATGTTAATCCAAATAAAACGGTCATAGATAACCGTTTGAAAACCACTGGTGAGAAAAAGAATCTCAATAATACTAATAATAAGATTAAATAGAATTAGTTTTCATTTAAAATGATAACAAAATTATTGATTAAAAAAGTTTGAAGACCACTAACTACACTGGTGTGAAAATTTTTGAGAATCACCCAACTCAATAAAACAAACAGAAAAAATATCTGTTTTGGTTTCTTTTATTTATCACATTTGTATTTTATACTCGAAATCATTGTTTTATAGCTTACACACATTTTATTTGTATCCAAGTTTCACATCGTACATCATAATTGGCAGTACGCATTGGTCGTATCTCGTATGTCTTTTTTTTTAAACATAGCGGAATGTTGGATTTCAAAACTATGTTCATTCTTCCAAAAGCACTCTATCCTAGTTTCATTCTTCGTTTTATTTCATCTTCTTTACATCCAGTCATATTCACCAATTGTCCTAGGTATAAATAACTATCAACTATCTCTACAATATGATTATCTATTGAAATATGAAATCCGCCTGTCTGTCTGCTGATAACGCTCGCTCAGGAAAAATTATTAAAAAACCACTAGAACGAGCGGGGATCGAACCCACGACCTTAGGCTCAAGAGTCATCGCACTAATGCTATACACTATCGCCCGGCCGTGAGTTTACTCCTTTAAAACAATACCTATAGTTACAATAAATAGGAAATAAGGAAAAATAATTAAAATACCAGATTTTACGGGATTCGAAACCAGGACGTCGAAGTTGGTAGTCGAGCATTCTAACGTATCGACTAGGGCGGGTTGGTAAGAGAGATCTTTGTTACCCATATAAGCGGTCTGGACTGCTACCTGGACTGAACCCACCCCCCCCCCCCAACTTATCTCTGCCAATCGCTGCTTTGCATTACTAAGAAATTACCGTTCGTTACTTGCATTACCAAGAAATGTATATTTTACTCCTGTATTGATATCTTCTCTATTTGTATAAAAGCCTTTTTATGTAAGTTCTATAACTATTGACATTTTTATTTAAGTTACATTACATCATTCTGACACTAAAACGATTTTAATACACCTCGCATTTATTTTTAATTTCCCTATATTTAGTTCAGCGCCATCTATACAACAACTATAAAAACTATTAAATTTAATATTATTTTTTAGTAGGTACGGGTGATGAACGCTCCGTTGATACTCAACGGGTTTACACTAGTATTATTATAATACAATAATATTATTATAATATCAAGAAGGAAAAAATAAATTATGAAAATCGGTATGGAAGGGGACTTTTTTTCGTAGAATAGTCAAAAATAGTGTACAAGAAACCGTTCGATATTTCGCAAACCATTTATTGTATCAAGCTCAAATTTTTTTAAGGAAAAGTATCACGAATTTTGATTATCGCCAAAATCCGCCAACCGGAAGTATGTAGGTGTTTACTCTTGAACGAGTTTTCGTTTTTATTTTTTTTCGAGCCGTCAAATATTTTGTATCTTCATAATATCATAATATTTTAATCCTTGTACTAATATCTAATTATTAAAAAATAAATGATTAAAATCAGGTATCGTCTTTTTTGTCCAACCTGTACAATTAATTCTGAAATCAATGGCTCAGTTTTGTCAAAATCTAGTTCAAAGTCAGGATCTTAAATGAATAATCATGAAAATGGAATATGAATGGGTGTGTAAAAAAAACGGAAATTAAAAGCCCACTGTTTATTAATCAATACATAATCATAAAATAAAACATTAAGAAGCTATTTTTAGTTGCTTTCTTTACATGTTTCTCAATCTGCCATTGATATGTAGACACAAAAGTATAATACAATTTTTACAATCATTCAACCAATTTTTATTTGATGACAACACGAACATTGCACATTGCACGTATGATATCTAATTATAATTAATTAGGATGCGAGAGAGTTCACTTATATTTAATACAAATTTTTGTGCACCTACTGAGGGTGATATTAAAATAAATCAAAGTTAGTTCCGAATCAATAATAATAATTTATTTACATTTAAAAACAAGTTATTTAATATAAAAGCCCGATTAACATTAACCACGTAGTTGACACACCAGTTGAATCTAAAATGTATTATTATTGCATAGAAATTATTCATTAAAAAAATCACTGGTTCGGGGTTTATGTGGAAATAACTAAAATAAATAATACTAACAACATTATTATTCCATATTATACATTACTATAATTATGTAGAATAGCGAAAAAGGAAAACAATCCTGCCGCATGCATTGAATGCATGGCTTGCGTTACACGTCTTTGGCCTGATCACCATTTTATTGTTGTTTGTGTGAGATAATCCTTTCTGTATATTGACTGTCTCTCTAATGATTAGTGCAATAGCCACTGAGAAGAAAGGATTAGTGCGGAAGCTATTGGACAGAAGGATTTTCACAAATACAACTACAAAACAGTTCACTGATCGCTCTCTGCCGTATCTTGTGCCCTGTACCCACCCATTGCTATTTCAATACAACGGGCTGTCGCTAGTATGTAATAAAATATTTAATACATAATCTAGCACAAATAAAAAACAGTTTGAAAATTTCAATCAAAAGCCAAATTTGTTTATATACTTTGAAATGCAAGTACCTAGATTTTAATTAATTTTATTTTTATATTACCAGTCACAAAAATTTCAACATTTAATTCCAAGTCTTCTTATTTAATTTAAATTTAGTCTGAATCTAACAACGGACTCATTTCGTTTTCACAATAAAGTCAAAACAGTGTATGGCAAAGTAAAGTAAAGTAAAAACAGAAAATTACATATAGAATGTTACGTGTAACTTCATGCTGTTGATAAAATGTTATTAATTTTCACTTTGGAATTGCAAGTGAATAGATTGAAAAATTCTTTTACTACATTTAACTATGTATGTATATTATTTTAGGTATTTCTTTTTATATTTCCATGAACCCTGTGTAAAATTGAAAAAAGAATCTATTGAATTAAAGTGAATGTGAACGTGGTCCATCAGTGTGAAAAGCGATAACAGATTTAGTTGGCGAACACGACGAACTCCTAACAATTTTCAAATGTTCGTCGCTGCAAATTCTTATTCGAGAATAGACAACTCGTGTATTGTATTTACAACCATTCTACCCTATGACTAGTTTCTATTTCTTATGCGGTACAATAACAAAGTTACGCTTCTATAATTCGATCGATACACAATTTTTTACATTTACAATGCAATAAGTATGTTTATTGGCCTCGATTCTTGTGAATTGGATGTTTTGTACAGATTGCACAAGAATCATGAGACGCATATTTTGGTCAGATAGATTTTGACAATACTGAATACACAAAATATTATTTATTCGTAAAATCACACTTTTCTAATTTTCTGTTTTGCTTATATGGAAAGTAGGAAATAAGTATAAACTAAAGACATACTAAAGTCACCCTTACTGTTTACACGTGCGTATATTAACTATATACAAGTATAATTAATTGATGAATTAATTATCTAATAGCGTATGACAATGTTATTCAATATCACAATAATTGCTATTTTGATAATAGTCAAGGAATTTGTAAATATATTTATATAAAACAAATATAGAAGGCATTCTTTTGATTATCTATATATATCAGTTACAGCCAACATGGCTAAGAATATTTTAAAATAATAATTAAAATACTTCAATATGCGTATTGGTGATCTTGCGTTGATTTAAAACATTTGAAAATATTACACGCTATTATGCAATATGTAAATTCTTAGAAAAGTATTGCTTTATTGAAAAATAGAGTAAAATATTTCTGTGCAACCGTTATAGCATACTGTAAAGTAGTTTGGAAATTGTAAAAACAAATAGGAAATTGTATATACATAGCATTAGGCGGAAACAAAAAAATTAAATTACACATTTTGGTTTTTGCATTTTTGCAATTTTGTAAATTAAATTACACATTGCACATGGTCTTTGACCATGGGTTATTTTAACATATTGGTTTTATATTATATTTATATTTTATTACATATTGGTTTTTTTATATTATATTTATATTTTATTAGACTATAAATATCTACAGAAATGTTTGGAACGACAAACGCGCTACAAGTACAGATTGTTTAAAATAGATATAATATATATATATATATATATATATATTGTATATTAATTTAGATTTTTGTTAAATTTATCTTATTTGTCATTACACATGAACAAGTTCAACAATGGTCACTCAAGGGAAATATATAGAAAGAAAGAATATAATATATGTATAGTTAATTATATATATGTATATATTGTATCAAATACAACACAGACTATGTATATAATATTCAACATTGAATCGATTCATACTTTTTTTTATTTTACAAACTTTCATAAGAAGATATATTATAATTTTAAGCAGATTCTTGATCCCTGTCTCGTAAACCTATAATTTATATTTTTTTCTCTCTCTTTCTCTAAATGTACAAAAGCCTATGTATAAACATTAGAATAAAT
The DNA here is from genome assembly GCA_022651745.1 of Parapsyche elsis. NCBI lineage: Eukaryota > Metazoa > Arthropoda > Insecta > Trichoptera > Hydropsychidae > Parapsyche > Parapsyche elsis. The sequence goes on from JAGVSN010000019.1 coordinate 462,863, forward strand.
ACATGTGCAATCTATAAACTATGATAATTTTCGTATTTTTAATATTGTCTATGATTTTTGTAAGATAAACATAACATTACACGAATTGTTATTTTTTTTAAATTTTTATTATTTTTGATACTAGGCCACTTACAACGTACTTAACATTGTACAACATCTAAAATATTTTCATCTGCTAGCAAATAATACTGCTATTATGTATGTATGTATGTATTAATATTATTGCATTTTATTATGACGATGATAGATCACTATGAGACAAAATTTAAACTCGCTGACACATTAAACACGTCTCCTAAAATATATACATATGTATGCATGTAGATATATGTAACGTATTTTGTATTTTTATGTGACAAATATCCATATGAAAAAATATACACAACGTTTTAGAGTTTTCTTCTGGTCAATACAAAATCACCAAGAGCTGGGGATGCATGTATGTATGTATGTATGTTAGAAAAAAAATTAAAAATATAATCAGTCCTTGTGAAAGAATACATGTAGTCATAAAAAAAAACTAGCCCTTTACTGTCTCATTCAAATTTTTACATGGTTGCTTGTAATGAAATTACAATATTTGAATGGTGAACTGTACGTTTAACATTATACGAATCAGTCAAGGTATTTCGGCAAATAAAAGGATTTTTTTACCGATTTTTTTTACGATTCGATTTTTTTTACCGATAAGTGCAAAGGGAGTTGAGAGGATAGTCATAGAAAAGACTGGAAGAATAAGAAATTTTAAATCTAGATATAAGGCATGGGGTAATAGGTTACTATGATGATATAAGCGATAGAGTTTTAAACGAAAACAGAATTGTGAGGTGACATACTATCCCACACGTAGTAGTGTTGCTCTTGGTGATTCTCCTGATGTCACGCAGGCACAAAGCCAAGATTTTTTCTCTGAAGAAAGAGGTGTATTTCCGCGAAAGCTGGACGTTCACGGTCTTCTCTCCTCCAACACTCCCTCATAAGCTCGTAGACATCTCTCGGACAAGCCGATGCTCTAGCAAGCGGTTGGAAACGATCGCAGTTTCTTCTCAGTTGAGATAGATTTTCCAATACTTCCGGATCAGTCAAATATTCATAGGGAAACTTCCGACAAGCAGTTAAAATTTCATCCAATGTGATGGCAAAAGCCCAAACATCACTCTTAGTAGTGTACTTTCCTTTAAATACCGACTCCCAAGCCATCCAACGTATCGGCAAAGGAAGACCACCATCCACCTTATAATAATCGGCAATGTACAAATCATTGTCTGCACCGAAATCAGATATTTTTATTTGATAGGCCTTTCCAATTAAACAATTTCTGAAATCATAATATAATTTTTATTTATTTTTCATGCTGATTATTTTTTTGTATTATAATTTTTAATGATTGATTACCTGGCTGCCAAGTCTCTGTGGACGAAGTTGAGGGATTCCAAATATTTCATGCCTGCAGCTATTTGAGATGCCATGTACAGCAAGCAAGGCAACGGTGGGGATGCGCGAGTTTGCAAAAATTGTCTCAAATCACCATGTTCGAAATATTCCAGGACAACAGCATGAGGTTCATCACGACGACATGCACCCAACACTCGAGCAATGTGAACATCTTCCAAAGCAGCCAAAATCCTTACGTCCCTCTTGAAATCCTCCCTTCAATTAAAATAATATGTGAAATTTCAACAAATATTTAAACTATACCAACAACAGAGGTTTAACAACAACAACAACAACAACAAAGAATCTACTGTCCGTGTTACTTGAGGAAGTCAGCGGAGAATTAAAAATAAAATTTAGTGAAAATATAATGACAAACTATTTTTAATATACATATATATGTACCTACATATTTCCAAAGAGTCAAAAGATAGTTGAAGTTTATTAGGACTACAGGACGATCACCTCATTTGAAATTAGTTATTACAATTGCTTTCGAAAATACATTGCGTTTTTCTTATTTATATATTTGTATAGTATCAAGTAAAAATGTATAAATTAACGTACTTTTCTTTTTCAGATGCATCTTGAAGTAAAAATTTGACGGCTACCAAGCGTTTTTCTGAACATATAGTCGATGCATACTCGGGAATACCTTCTGCTTCTGCCACATAAACCTGAATAGGGAAAACGATATTTCATTATACAACAATGATTTGATGCATATTAATAAATAATAAGTCATTATAAATTTGCTAACTGTTCCGAACGCTCCTTCTGAAATCTTAGATAGCATCCGTAGTCGATGTCTGGGAAATTCAGGCACTGTAGTTTGTTCCAGTCTCTTTTTTAGAGCTTCAAGCATTTCAATTTGACTCGGTGACTGAAAGTGTTAAATTTTACATTCTGCATTATTTATATATGATAAATAGAATCGACCATTGCTTATTGCTTATTGCATATTTGGGAGTCGCAAGCTGCTTAAAAATATGCGCCTTAACGTAATATGGAATATGTACATATAATGTAATGAATTTACCTTTTTTCCATTTCTTGACGATCTTGATGAGGCTAAGCTGTCTGGACCATATGCTGGAGAAGGGGCATGTGACATGTTAGGAGGTAGCAGTGGAGCAGCTCCAACTTCGGGCACGGCATACTCGTACGTGGAAGCATCTGAAATAAGCATAACACATTGTTGCAAAATAACGAGTCTAGTATAGTAATTAAAATGTCAATTGTATCACCGGGAATTGGGGAAAATGTTTTGAAACGATCAACTCTTACCTTACGCTAAATAATTAACAATTGTATGTACATATGTACATATGTATGTATTATACATATGCTACAGCGCAATTTTCAAATGTTATCATAATATATATTAATACACTTACAACACATTTTCGCTTGCAAAATAAATAGTTGAGAAGTGTCATTTATAATCAGGTCTGAAATTAAGAGCATACTGTAAACTTATAAAGCGTTTTAAACTAAATCCAGTGTTTGGCATATACATAGGTACATATGTACATACATATGTATGTATGTATGTGTACATTTTACAGAAAACGGTTTAAGTGTACAATCTGCTATTAAAACGTAATAAATACACATAAATATCGCACGCAAAATTATAATCAAATTTAAAGCGGCCAAATATATAAATTATTTATTTGGTACATTTGATATGGAATAGACGCATTTAAGCATATAAGTATCGCAATAATATTGTTTTAATACAAATATAATTATAAATAGAGTAAATTACCATTAAATTAAAAGGGTATAAAATATATTTTACGTGCATATATTGTTACCGTTCAAAATTTCTAAATAATTATATAATACTTTTATGCTTTTATCACAATCGAAATTTTTCAGAACAGTTTGAACGGCAACGATGTGAGAGTGGTTTCGGTTTTGAACACCTTTCAATAAGATAAGTTTTATGTTTTTATACTGTGCTATTAATTCAAAGCCAGTATTATTATTAAAAACAGTAGGTGTCAAATTTATAGCGTCACACCGTTATTTAGGTCTTGTCCCATTGAAGCTGTTTGCAATAAGTTCAAGGCATTCTAATAAAATGTATAGCGCATAATTAATAGAAATTCATTGCACGTTGCATACATGTTCTTATAATGCTTCGTGTTTCAGTTTGTTTATGGAACGATACGGACCTGATGTGCACCCCTCGTGATCTTTGGCTCCCATATCTTGCATTTCCATCACTACGGAGCTGTAGCTGTAGTAGGGAGCGTAGCGCAGTGCTTGATAAGGCTCTTGATAGTCATCCATTTTATCGTCCATCATATAATCGTTCTTGACTTTTTTGATCAGCGGCACGGGAAGAGTGGACATGTTGCTCGAGTTGCCACCACACCTCGAATCTTGATTGTAATCATCGACATCGTTGATGTGGTACGACATGGCCGTATTCTTTTCGGAGGTTCCACACGTGGAGCCGAGTGGAATGTGTTGAGAAGTTGCACCAGGCATGGCTGCCTTGGATGCCAAAGGACTGGCGAAACATTTACGGTGTCGATGTCTGATCACGATGAAGAATATGACGATGGCGAGTATGATGACGATGGCCGTCAGGAAGCCTATGGCCACTGCCATGAAACTAGCATCCTCCCGTTTGGCAGTGGATATGGGAGTTTCAGATCGGCCTCCGGTACCACTTCTACCACCATGTCCATGCTCGCTGGATGTGCTGGCAGCTTCGCTGGACTCTGTCGAGAAATTTCCCTGAGCAACATCTGAAAATATACGAGTCGGGTTAAAATAATATGTGATAATTTGGCTTATTCTAGCAAGCAGGGATTATTACTATGCAGACAGGTCTATATTTTGTGTATGATAGATTACTGGACGTTGGTGGCTCACCCGAGTCGAAGACGATTTCGCTGATCATGATCCATCTGGCTGCGAATGAGAACTGTAGACGAACGTAGCGACCGATCCGATGGTGAAGCTTGATGGAGACGTTTCTGGAGTTGTCGAATATTCTGTCTTCTATGTAGCTATACGTTATGGGTTCTCCTGGAAAGATCTTCCCGCCGATGGAGAACATCACGCTGGCCTCGGCGAAAACCTAAATGTACAAATTAAAATATCAAAAATTAATAATTATTATATGGGGGGGGCTCATTATATTAACGGATCAAGACAAATTGTTCTGTTCTATTCCAACGGGTAATTAAAAAACATACATATCTACACTGTGTCAATAGCAGAGGTCTCCTATATAACTAACTATACTCCACAAGCTTCGAATTGTACATAGTACCTACCTACATACATACATATATATATGTATGTACATACTAAATTTTTACTTTATCCATATCGGTTAAACTGTTAAAGTATTGTGATCGTGCGAAAATTCAACTTCGAGATTTTGACTGATTTGTATCATCCCCTTATCACGTTTTTATGATTTTTGGAAAATTTGGATGTGTGTATAATGGCTATAACTCAAAAATCGTTTATCCCATCACACTGAAACTTCATATTAATACATAGGTTTTTTTTCCGGCCATTACAATCCACAAGGCTTTCAAACTTTTTTTACTTTGAGTCTTAGGCCCGAGCCTCACCGGGTAACTAATCTGCCGACTAGTCTGCAGACTAGTCGGCCTTAGTCGTCGTGTCGTCAAAATGTTAGCGTTTAGACGGAGCGGATCTCACCGGGCAACTCAGTCTCCGCAACTATGGAAGACTACCGACGACTACATGCCGTCACAGCAACTCTGGGAGACTCACGATTTTCACGACCCGAAAAGACGTTTATATAGGCATGGAAATCCAAAACCGACTTCAAATGTGGGTTTCTTAGACAATTTTGTACAGGTAACACGAAAAAAAAAATTTTTTTTTTTAAAAAACGAAAAACGAAAAAAAAGGACGAATTTTTCATACTACGAGATAAACACTACTCACAGATAGTGATTTCCGAAGAAAGTTTCAGTCCAGATCCTTATTTTTCTTTTTATTTTCAAAGATTCGTCAAATCTTCAAATTCGTCAAATCTGAACATACACAATAATCTTACATACATACATACACAACATACAACATACACAATCTTAAACATCTCCATAAAAGTGTATAGCTTTGTAAGAGGCCAAAACCGACGAGAATATAATATGATTATTAGGCAATTTTATATAAGAAACACGAAAAAAAAAAGTATTTTTTTTTAAAGATTTGTCTATTTTGAAAGTGACGTAAATAAATCATACAGAGGTGATGCACTCGCCGTTGTCTCGCTCGCACTCTATTTGCGTAAGAGAGACGCTCGTCAAGTCGTATGCAAGCCACTTTACCAGGTGCTGCGTCAATACAATGACGTTTGATACCGAACATTTCGAATGACAATTTGACCCTGTAAATCACGAGAAGTGCTTACCGTGACTTGCGGAGGACATTTTCACGTTGAAGATGGACGTTGAAGAGGTCGCGCTCATGCTACATATATTTTCGGCGTAGACAATTAATTCTATACGTGAAACTCGAAAAACGAAAAAAAAGACGAATTTTTCATTTTTCATTTTTTTTTTTTTTTTGAGTTTCATTTATAGAATTGTCTAAGAAACCGATTCTGCGGGTCAGTTTTGAATTTCCATAATAATTAAAGATAATCAACATCGCAATGTGAGCAACTAAGTCGGCGGAGCAAATTGCTCAATGCAACTCGCCGCAGACTAGTTGCCCGGTGAGGCTCGGGCCTTAGTATCTCAGTGTCGACTCGATTCATTAATATAGTGAACCTCCATATACGTACCTACATAAGTACATATATAAACGCTAGAAGTCTGCCTCATTACTTTTTCCTCATATCAATTCGACACCATTCTCTCATTAAAAAATGTTTTGCACATACCGCAAGTGTGCACACAACAGATCGACAACGAGACAGGACGACACGTAAATAACTGTCAAATGAATGAGCACTGCCGTCAAACAATGACATTTAATATATTATATGTATTACGTACCTATAACAAAAGCTATTTGATAAACGGCACAAATTCAAATTAGCTTTGACACCCCCCTATATCTCCCTCGCCACCCCCTACTACATCCACAGCCCGCCACTTCTTCCCTTTCGATGATTAATGTTTTCAAAACTGCCAGCTCAAAGGGAACGAGCCGTTTAATTAATTCCACAATTGTGGCGTGTGGCGCGTTATCTGTGCGAGTATACTGTGGTGCCCTCCGGGGGCCCACCGATGCCAAATTGAAGTCTAAATAATAAATGCGCGAGAAAAAGATGCGTTTTGTGTTTTGTGCATGAACGTGCGACGAAATCCATTAATACGATAGCAGGCTTCTAGGGGTGGAGAGGTCATTTGTTTTGGGTGATGTTATGTTGTTTAGGGACGAGTATCACAGCCTCTAAGCCTGCTGAAAACAATGTAAGTATGACTTCTGAAAGGCTCATATCAAACAACTATGTTTACGTGTATGGTGTATTTTATAACTAGCCGGGTTGTTCGTCATATCGACAGTGGATTCATCCCCACAACTCCCACCCGTGCTTGCCGGTTTATACAATAACAGTACAGCCCGTTTGTCAGTAGGTACACGAAATAATTGTATAGTGTAGCGGCTCCCAAATTGCAAGTGGAGGAAATTTTGTGAATCTCTACCTCGTACCTGATTAATTCGGGAATCGCGGAAGCTGGCAAGCCACACACAATTTTATTGGCGAATCTTTAGTGCACCCAGCAATAAAATACACGGTTGGAGTTATGTTTGATGATAATAGCATAAAATAAGTCGAAAAGATTTGTCTTTTAAATAACACTTGCACGCAGAATCGATGAAATGTCCCAATGGGCAGAAGATGAACTGATCCAAAGAGTTGGTGCCAGTGAATTTTTCCACAGATGTAAATTATATATATGTAAATAAATAAAACCCTGAATATTTTGTTTATAAAAACAGTATTAAAAAAAAATTATAATTACCCCCCCCCCCATTGGGGATTCAAACTACGTGGGTCCATTAAAGTTTGTCGTTTTAAAAAGTGGGTCGCGATACTAAAATGTTTGGGAAGCACTGGTCTAGTATATCAATATAGTATATGTATGTATATGTGAATTAAAATAAAAATAATAAAAATAAAGATTTACTATTTTGATTGGTTGAACCAATCAATCATCCCAGCGAATTACGTAGATATGATATATAGATACATGTACATACATACAGTAGGGATTAAGTATTTCGTTTATTTTATTGTGCAGAAGTGGAAAAAGATTATTTACATAATAACTATGGCCTTATCATCTACATACATGTCGAGCAAAACAACAACAAAACAAATGTTATCGCCAAACTGTTCCCTTGTTGTGTTCATTCATCACGGTTTCGTTCTGCGTCACACGCACTCGTCCAACGACATTATTATTTTCAACCCCACATCCCCTATTTATTTTAAACAGTGTATAAATTGAATTCGATCTGCATTTAAATACAATAAACCACAATAGTGTGAAATGACAATCATAGAAATTTCACTGTGTCATCACAATTTTCCGTACAACTAATGCAATTCATTATTGAGTGTATTTTTCAGATTTTCGTTGCTTTGAAGTAATACGCAATTGATTGCCTATTAAATAGTGAAGATGATTGAAAGTTTCTTTTTGGTAAAAAAGAAAAGGAAAGTTGGTGCACCGACGATTTAATGCAAGTAATCGCCGGGCATCTGCTGCGTAAGGAGGGCTATTTTCCTTCATGGTATCGGTGTTTTTCCTTTTGAGTTTGTAAACGACACAAATGACTAAGCGATCTTTGGAAAATAGGTGTTCTTGGCGTGCTGAGCGGAGAAAGAAAAATGAAACAAACTTCAACAAATACAATCTTTCACCTACTCGTACGTGTAGGATTTTTATTATTGTTTCTTTAAAGAACGACAGTTAATCAGAAAATGTACAATTTGTATGGAATTAATTATACACGCAACGAGGGGTAGTCCTAGGGTTGCCAGATGTCCCGATTTGAGTAGGACTGTCCCAAATCCCGATTTTACAAAAAAAGTAGGTAGTCAAAGATTTGTATGTAGTCAACATTTTTTTAGTTTTGACCTTCTATACGAAGATGTTTGTTTATTAAACAATTTATACTGAATATGACTGAAGCAAACGAGAATAAAACAATTGATGAGAAATGGATAATATTTTTTAAAGATCATCCCGCTTGCAATAGTTTGTATAAAAGCGTGGCCCACATACTCTCAACTTCATATTTCAATGCAATTTGCGAAAGAATATTTAGTATAACGAGTGCAGTCTGGAGAAAGGAGAGAAACAAATTATTGTTAAAAACCATAGAAGCTGAATTAATGATCAAACAAATTATTGTTAAAAATCGTAGAAGCTGATTTAATGATCAGACAAAATTTTAATCACAATTGTAATGACTACAGAAAATTTTTATCGAGCAAAGGTGGCGAACATATTTTGAAACAAGCTAAAAGGTCCGAAAAATACTTTCAATAAAACTGATGATTGTATAACTTTTTGTATTCAAATTAAAATGTAACTTCTATGCAAATTGTATCTAATCTATATACATATTATAATAACTGTGATTCCTACGAATGATTATTCTGTTAATATTTTTCATATGTTCTCTTCTATATATGTATGTACATACATATATATGTACATACATATATATGTACATACACATGTATGTACATATATTGTAATTTAAATAAAATGATCTATGTTTTAAAATTTCTTCCTTAATTCCTTAACTTTTTTTTAATCATTCAAAATTGTGACTTTTCGGATCTGTGATTTTGGAAATCTGGCAACCCTGGGTAGGCCCCACGCCAACGGTACCGGCATATGATTGATTGGAAACGTTTAATAGATGAAACGCACCGATGCTAAACAATCGATGAAAAAATTCACTTTTTGGTTTAGACATTCTTATTCAATTGTAGAATTTACTCACTTGAACATCTTTGGTGAAGTGATTGTTGCAGTATATGTGCACGGCAGTGAACTCCCTGACTGTGTCGAACTCGAACGTAATGTGGAGAGGGTCTGATCTGGTGTCATTTCGCCAGCCGACCCATCCAGGACCCCAAGGGTCAGGAGCAGCTCGTCCATCTGTCAAGAGACCAAGTCCTCGTCTCAGCTCTACATCCCAATGGCCATCATATGTAACGTCGAAGAATTCACGACCGGCGCCCCGTTTATCCCCTTGTAACATCGAATACGATATCACACCATCTGAAACACAATATGAAACTTATTGTTAATCTACCGAACACACAATGGAAACACTTGTCGAATGTAATTATTACATATATTTAGCGTAAGTGTCTGCCTGGGTTGTTGCGGTCACGCTAGCATTGCCAACATAACAAACAAAATGTGTTGGCAATAAGTCGCTAGCCGTCAATTCGATTCGATAACGGTACACTGTATGATTGTTTCACGTACTGTCAAAAGGGCTGTACTGTTATTGTACAGAAAGCAGTGCGTGCGGGTGGGGTTAAAGTCCACCGTCATATGACGGACAAACCGACTAGTAGAATTAATAAATTTAAATTGATTTTTATTGTGATATGATTGTGCTCTGATTCTACTATGGGATTGTGAAGAGAAAGGTGCCCGATCGAAATAGTTTAAAAAGGCTCATAGACAAGGATCTAATGCTTAATGATCAAAGAAGCAGATGTTTTATGTTTACTATTAAGAAAATAATTATGTATGTACATACATATTCATATATTTAAAAATGATAACTGTTTTCAAAAAATTATATCTCCGAAGCTGTGATGAAATATGTTTTTTCAGTAATTTTGGTATCTATCATATCACTCGAAAGAAGATTCAATGAACTTAAAAACGGTATAGTTTCTCATTTTCGTAGCGTTATTGTTTTCAGATACATACATATATAATTTTTGGAAAATAGGTATCGTTTTTTTTTGGTCCGCTCTGTACCTACATATGTATAGGTATAGCTATTATCTAGAATCAATTCTAGATCAATTATTTATTATTTATTGCATACCATTCTTGTAGCAGCCGTACAGTTCCACTCTCATGCACACAGTCCTACGGTGATAGCTATATGGCATAAAGCGAACTTTAGACGCCCAAAATGGTGGGTCCAGCTCCTTCTTGGACTCCAAGTAAGTATTGGTGTTACCGGTGATGACCTGCAAAAAGAAAAATAATGAAATTTAATAAAAATTTTTCACCGTTATAGCGAACGGTTAGCGTCTAGTTCAAAAAATGTTAAATTAAACAGGGGTTATTTCAGCTGAGTGCTCTCCAACAGTCAAAGTGAAGCAATCTACAAAAGCAGGTTACAATTATTTTTTCATTAAAATACCCCGCCGATGATTTAATTAAAAAGTGATAGCGATGTCGAGGATCTCCCACGTGATATTTATTACACATATTATACAAGGTAAAATGTTAAGTATGTGAGAGATCCATTACATATTTTACACACATATATAAAATATGTAATGGATACAATTCAGACAATTGAACGAAGTATTGTAGTTCGTACCATGTATGTACATAATATACATTCATACATGGGTACCCATTAGCAAGCTTTGTTCCAACAACTACAATATAATGCGTGTATTATTAAAATCAATCAAAGCTTAAATTTAATATAATTCAGAAAACTTTATTTCCCCCTTTTGATCTTGATAACACTTGCGATTGCCGACCAAAGTTAATCAAAGTGATTAAAAATCATTTTCAGCATAGTATATAAAATTCTTTTATAATTTAATAACGTACTTTTATTAACGTTTTATCAGCTTAATGTAACGGTTTTTATTATACGCCATCGAAAATTACGAAGTTGCTTTCATACGCAATTTAAGCGATCGCGTGACATCTCGTTGGGACACTTCATTGTCGGTGTTCGGTTTATATCGAAGCTTTATAACACCAATTTTCATATTAATAACTCGAAATAATTCAAACAAACAACCCGTCATTAGGACCACCTAATTGCTGACCTGGTGTTGAGTTTCGTCGCTCGAAATTATCTTGTAGCTGATGTAGCAGATATGTATGTATGTATGTACGACGTGCGGCAACTCTACAATATGTATGTATGTATGTATATAACGGCAATTGTCAAACTGTCGGCTTGCCGATTATTTTTTTGCGATTCAGTAAATTTTCGCAGTAGCCATTATATCCTATCCATTATCTGAAATATACATATGTTATTTCCCACTATGCATATGTATGTAGATAATTTGTTAGATTAGGTATACATATGTTTCATATTCATTTTTTATGTATGTATGTATGTGTGTACATATGCAAGAACCTGTTAAATGAGCTTTGTTGCAAAAAAAACCGAATTTCACATAAGTAACTACGGTTAATTATTTATTAATGTAAGTAATTTTGCCTAATATGTATATGTATAGAATCGAAAATTCCGAATGGTTATGAAACCGTTAACGTCTCATACTGTATTTGCAGTCTCGTATAATATAAATCTTGTCTCAGCGGGGAGACGATGTGTAAATTAATTTAATCGCTTTACGAACGTGCTCCAAGATCGTACTTTACGTAATTTAATTTCAGCCCACACCTTACAGAAAGCGAATAATTTTTTTTGATGCAATTTAATTCAAACAACAAAAAAAATATCGAGGACGAATTTTCACACGATCACAATACTTTATCCGATGTGGATAAAGGAATAATGGTGGCTCAGTAAGAAAAAATGGACAATAGAGGTATGTTTTCAATTTAAAAGTTTCGCATTAGTTATACATATGTATATAAAATATCCATCTGTTTGTTCCTCATACATACATTCCTAAACTAATCGGGATTAAATTTTGCAAAGTAAATCTTATGATTCTGCAGCTACTACATACATATGTACATATAAGCGGGATCGGACATTTTACTTTCGGTACTCTGCATTACATTTTGTCAATATGTTGAGATTCGTTTGATTCTGTTTTTTTTTCCTATTTGAAAAATGAGGTCATTACAAAACCAGTGGTATTTTGAAAAGTTTGTATCTCCGAAACAAATATTGCTAATGTGATGAAAAATGAAAGAATTTTAAAGTTCATATCGTCCTCTTTCCAATGGTGTGGTAATTTTTGCCAAATGGATGATTGTTAATAACAAAATTTAGCGTTTGAAAAAAATATGGAAAAAACGCATTTTTTAACGGAAATCCATACAATTTTTGTTTGTTTGTTTGGTTGGCTACACGTGAATCTATGTACATATGTACATATGAGTCATCAACAGCATTACTCAAACTTTCAGAAATCTTAGCCAAAATCGATGCCGGAAACTTAAAGCTGCAGTATAAATATATCTTATCATAATTGTGCATTTGAACAAGTCACAGTGTTCGTTTCGCGCCGTTTAAACGCACGGTTAACCCTTCGCTCACCGGCGGCAATAAATAATTGATATTTGGTGAGAGCTGTTATTAGCTCGTGGCCTCTTTGTGTGTTTAATGACAGAGCGCAGTGGCGGCGCAATTGCTCGTAATCGGCCGTCTCGGGATACGACGATTATAGCACGTCTTACGTACCGAGGTGATTATATTTTGCGCTTTGGAAACGTTTACCGAGCTTTGACAGCTGAAAAACATCTACACGACTTGATTTAGTATGTGTGCATAAATAAAATACGATAACGGAACCTCCCACTTACAATTAGCAGACCATAACGAAAAGGTTATTAATTTAACACTTTTCGATCTTCAACGGACAATACTCAGCACAGGTGATGTGTAACGTTTTTACTTTATCCATATACGCAAATTAAGTATTATGAACCCGAGTTTCATTAATACTTTATTTATATATATGTAGAAAGTACAGTTTATATAACATTAAAGTTTGAATGGAAACGTATGTACATATGTACATACATACAACGTGCTTGTTACACAGTGAAAAGTTGCCCGTTGCTACAAAAATAATATTTGTTAGAGAGCCTGTTGCTATTCTCGCCACAGATACGTAACTTATTTACAGAGTTTTCTTGAGAGTTTCAGTGTTTTTGGAGTAAGAGGGTGGTGGTGTAGAGCCTTCACGTGTTACAAAAAATAAAATAACACAAAAACTTTCAATCTACGTGTACAAATTCGTTCAAATGCCACCAACACCCTCCCCTCCCGTCCTCGAAGAGTTGTGCTAAAAATCTCGATAGTTGGCGTGCGCGATTTTTATACAAGAAATATATGTACTAACGCGTAATTTTTCAGCAATCTCAAACAAAAATCGTGCACATTAAAATAATGGCCATATTTTAAGCGTTCGCGTTATTACGATATCGCCGAGTCGAATCTGCACGAAATACGAAATAATAATTATGATTTATTAATTTAATGTATATTTTATATAAATTTGCGTCTTGGTAATATTTTTTTTGTTGTTCTAATAATATCATATTTCATATTCAATGTGAAGTTTAATTTGATCGGTGCGACCGGGTAGAGATCGAAAGGAGGTATGCGAAGATTTCGAGTTTTGACCCTTTGAGCGCGGCGCGTGTTGTTTCATTTAGCAAACGCACCGGCTGAAAATATTGATTCGTCAGGCAGAGTTCAAGAACAGGGGTGAGAAAGTAATTATTCCGCTCATTTCTCAGCTAGACTTGCAGTCGAGGGGAAAATATCATATTGGAACAAATTTGCACGTAAGCGAGAAAGAGATAGATTGACGGTTTAATTGTATATGTAATTTACGGGTGTATTCAGTTGATTGTCAAATATAATAGTCTGAAAATGATATCGGTGGTGCGGCTCTAAAGGGCCGATGTTAAATTTTGCGGTTAATATCTACTTTTTAATCAAATTGCAAATGCCGAAATATTTTGAGACCGTTTGCATTAAAATATGCTTAAATGTCAATGAACGTTTTATAGTTATACGAAGAATGAAACTAGGATGGAGTGATTTTGGAAGAATGAACATTGTTTTTAAATCCAACATTCCGCTATGCTTAAAAAATAAGGCATACTACCAATGCGTACTGCCAGTTATGACGTATGGATGTGAAACGTGGATGCTAAATTCAAGAATTTTACGCAAGATCCAGTGCACACAGAGAAGCATGGAAATATGTATGCTCGGTATAACGAGAAGAGATCTGAAGAGGAATACATGGGTAAGAAGCATGACCAGGGTGGCAGATATAGCGGAACGTGTGAAAAAGTTCAAATGGCAATGGATTGGACATATGGCGAGAAGAATGGATGGCAGATGGACGCGAGAAATACTGGAATGGTATCCGAGAGGATGCGAAAGAAAACTAGGTAGACCGAGCAAACGATGGGCTGATGAATTGAGAATGCTACGTAAGATCCAGTGCACACAGAGAAGCATGGTAACATGTATGCTTGGTTATAACGAGAAGAGATCGTAAGAGGAATACATGGGTAAGAAGTATGACCAAAGTGGCAGATATAGCAGAACGTGTGAAAAAGTTGAAGTGGTCACATAGCAAGAAGAATGGATGGTAGATGGACGCGAAAAATAGTGGAATGGTATCCGAGAGGATGTGAATGAAAGCAAAGTAGACCGAGTGGACGACGGGCTGATGAATTGAGAAGAATGTGTGGAGTCAAGTAGATGCAGATTGCTCAAGACATACGGGAATGGAAGAGGATTGTAGAGGCCTCCATCCAGCAGTGGATGGTGAACGGCTGAAAATGATGATGATGATGACATTTGAGTGCAAGCTTTCATCAAATTATGTCTACTTAGAACCAAGTTTAAGAATACATTCAAATAATTGTATATTATACACTAAAATACAGTAAAATTGTTACGTTGATCATTTGATGTCACATACAAGCATCGACGATATGATTTTATTCGGAAAAATTATTTTTTTAAACAAAATTTTCCCTTTTCTTAAGACCCACGCTATTGCACGCTAGTTATAAATCCATTCGTTTCCGACACTGTTTACGTTCAAAAGAGAGCGAAATAAAGAAAAAAATACACAGGTACGTACATAGAAACATACATACATACATATCGAGCGTGCGGCCAAACCGTTTCATTTTGTAGTTTTTTCATCATTTGGTTGGAAAATGCGGGGGTGAGAGAGAAAGGGAAGGTATGGGGGGTTGTTTGGCTATTTTTCCCGGTTTTCCCCGTACGCACCCTTGTTTTCCACCGTTTCGTGGCATGACACAATTAATATCACAATAAAATAAAACGGCTCAACTCGGCCATGCATTCAATGCATACATCACATGCATATTGTATGCACGAACGAACGGTCACGAACACACAGTCACGCTACTTTATGAAAACACACACGTCGACGTTATAGGAGTTAAGGGGGTAGGGGTTGGTGAGAGTGAATGGAGAATAAAGCCGAAAAACGGACCGCTTTTCAACTAAATTAAAACTTGCATTTTACATACATATATTCACAATTTTCGCCGAAGAAAATTATGGCCGCTCCGCCTCGCGGTTATTGCGATTCTCATTTTATAAGCGTAAGTTACGCGCGATGACGTGCGAGTAATATTCAATTTAAATCTCTACCCTCCCCCTCTCCTTCCTCTTCCTTGCTTTTTTCTATGCGAGCAAGTGTAACTTAAGGAAGCGTAATCAAAGTTGGGCAACCTCCGAATAAAATTTATCAAAATAATGTTTTGTG
Organism: Parapsyche elsis; assembly: GCA_022651745.1. Classification (NCBI taxonomy): domain Eukaryota; kingdom Metazoa; phylum Arthropoda; class Insecta; order Trichoptera; family Hydropsychidae; genus Parapsyche; species Parapsyche elsis. The sequence goes on from JAGVSN010000019.1 coordinate 478,974, forward strand.
TTCGTGTGGGTATCCAAGAAGGCTTTAAAACAGTGTTTCCCAACCTTATTGGTACCATGCCCCACTTCAACGATTCAAAAATCTCCACGCCCGTCCCTATCAAATTTTTATTTATTTAACAAATTCTGAAAAAAAAATGAATGAAAAAAAAACTGAATGAAAAAATGAAAAATGAAAAAAAATAAAAAATGCACATATGCAATATATACTATTTTTATTTAATTTTCATAAATAAATACATAATATGTACATATATTATATTACTACTCGAAAGAAAATTAATGCGATCCTTGGGCTTGATGTGAGCTGCAAAGAGTTTTTATGTGGGGTACTAATTTGGTAAATTTTAATCTAAAATCTCCATGGTTTGTGATATCAAGACGATTTCGTTTTTTCAATAACAAATCATTTAATCAAACCGCATTCAACTAAATATGATGATGGGAATGGCAACAGTGATTTCTTTGCTAAATTTGTTATAATCGGGTATTTTGTTTCTGTCTCGACACAAAGCCACGCCATTGTATTTTTTATTTTGAATAGTGCATTAAAAGATTCATCATTTTGGAATTCTAAAAGTTCTTCTTGATACTGCATGACCACATCAGTTATATCTACCAACATTGGTTGAGTTATCCAAAATGGGAAAGAAATTTCTTTTAAATCTGAACATCTGTCATTTAAGTCACTAGCCATTTTATCCAAGTGATCCAAAATAGCAATTACAGCTGAATCAGTCACCCCATAGTCTCATACTTATTTAGCCAATAAAATTGCTCAAATTTGTTGTCCGAAACATTTTTTGTATACACCTGCAGAAGTCCAATGAATCCAAATATCTTAGATTTTGCATCAATAAGGGTATTGTTTGCTCCTTGTAGTTGTTTATTTAAGTTATTTAAGTTGTTAAGAGTTGCAATATTTTTTTTTTTTCGAAAATGCGTTTTTCGACAACAATGTAATAAATATTAATGATTTGCACATTGCCCCCCCAAGACATTCAAATTGCCCCACGTTGGGAAACACTGCTTTAAAAGTACACGAATCGACGAGTTTTTATTATTGAAATACAAACGGCCTAACAATAGCGAATCTTATGAGTTACAGGAAAAAATTCAATATTAAAAATAATGCTACGATGAGTAGGTATATATGATAGTATTTTACCACATTCGAATTCCTTATTTTTTTTTGATTGAATTCATGCCACACCATACTAATATTAAAAAAAATTACGATAGTTTCAGAAATAAAATTTTATACACCATACATTTTTGTATTCAAAAAACATATAATATTAACATTGATGAATGATGAATTTACAGTTTTGTTTAGAATTTACATATAGTGAAATGTCGTGAATTTATACTAAAATTTTGAACGTGTAACTTGATAACGGTTAATTTCAACGGTGTTCATGAATTATGATTTAGCATGCAAAATAGTACACCCACCGTGTAGTAAATATTATATTTGTGATAAACTGTTTAATCTCAAGTGGCACGCCACTGCTAAGCTGCGGCGCGTCGCGTGGTCTCAAACTCACCCGGATACAAAAAAAATGTGTGTTTATTATATTATATATATATATATAATAAAATGAAAATAAACTGTAATAAAAGAAAGTAACGTGGGCGCAGTGGCGTAGCGTGATTGATGCGAACGTCATTTCATTTTGATACCACATCCCGAACATACAGCCCGGGATTTTGGCCGAAAACACAGGCGACAACCTCTACCGGATTAAACATTCTCCTACTATTCACCCCCCCCTCCATCCTCCCATCCCCCCTACACCCCCACTCACCCTTTTCGTAATATTTTATATTTTTGTGGAACAAAAGCGGTCTCCTTTCCCCCTTCCCGGGTGCTGATCGTTTCTAGCACGCAACTATTAAGCTAGACAGGGTGAGGGGAAGTGGGAGAAGGGGGAGGGTATACCCGGACGTCTCGCTTAACGCGTCTAGTGCACACCCCCCCGAATAACGTTACATTTCGTTAATTTAAAAGATTCATAAATTGTGTAAAATATGTGTTAACACCAATGAATGTCGAGAGAACGTATGTACATATGTAGTTTACCGTTCTAAAAACAATATGTAATTTTGCAACCGTGAAAATGACCTCTTACTATACTATAGTTAGGCTTACCATACGTCCCGTTTTGACCGGGACTGTCCCGGTCAGTTTGTCATTTGTAAAAAAATTTAAAACAAACGGTATCACGCAAATTCGTCAGTTGCTCAGCCACCGCGCATGCGCAATCTTGTCCAAATTATAGAATACATTTTCAGCATGTCTGCAGGCACATCTGCACCGGTTGAAAGGATTTTTTTCAATAATGAATAAATAACACGGTCTGAAGAAAGAGGTAAAATGGTTTTATCAACTGTAAAAGCTTTATTGCGCTGCAAAGTTAATTGTGAACTAAATTGTAGTGAATTTTTCGACGCGGTTAAAAATAATAAAGAATTTTTTAAGAAAGTTCACGCAAGTGATAAATATTGTTAACTTTTTTTTAAAAATAAGTTATGTTCAATTGAGAGTAATTAAAAATTATTACTAAATAATTGTTTTTTTTTGTCAACCAATTCATTACTTAGCCCTTTTTGAATCGTAAATACTTAGCTGAATATACTTTTCTCAATCTAAAATCACATAAAAGTGGCTCACTAACAACTTCAAGAAAATTCTCGAAGGTGTCCCGGTTTGAAAAGAAAATTTTATGGTAAGTCTAACTATAGTAGCCTCACCGTAGTCAGGGTCGTATCATACTGTAGCATTCTAACCCCCCTACGTTTTTAATACATTCGCATTCGTCCAATAAGCGTACAGGGACATTACCAATGAAAGGAATAGAAAATCGTCAATGGCAAGATCTGGATATAACTAAATTCAGATCTCCTGTTAGAATTTGCCAATTTATCTAACTTAATTGTGAGACGATTCCATAAATTTGGCACCACCGAAACAATTCCTCATTACCTACCAAATCATTGTTCGTTCCTTCTATCCCCCCCAGAAGGCATTGGGAAACTACTGGAGAGTATATTTCTTTAGTTACTTCACTATGTACATATGTATGTATGTTTGGCAGACGTTAAAATGTTTGTATAACATAGTGAACAGGCAACGCTGGATATTCAAGTACGCCGTACGAAGAAAGGAGTAGGATGACGACCGGTAGCCATTTTGCCTCGCGAGGCTGCCGCGCATAGTGTGTGCAAGGCTCAAGACCTTTGCTATCGCGAGGCGAATAAAAAAAGTAAAGCTTTTGACGTTGTAATCCATTTTTAAACGACCTTTGAACTTCAAAGTGGCGTAAGCTCCATTGATAGTTAAGCTTTCTGAATCCAAGCTACGTAAATCAGATTTGATTCGCACGATCAAAGGTACACAAACTGAAGAAAATAAAATGTAATATCATCATCGTCATCATTTTCAGCCGTTCACCATCCACTGCTGGATGAAGGCCTCTCCAATTCTCTACCATTCCCGTCTGTTTTGATCAATCTGCATCCACTTGACCACACATTCTTCTCATTTCATCAGCCCATTTTCAACTCGATCTACCTTGCTTTCTTTCACATCCTTTAGGATACCATTCCGGTATTTCTCGAGTCGATCTGCCATCCATTCTTCTCGCTATGTGTCCAGCCAAGCATACATCTTTCCATGCTTCTCTGTGTGCACTGGATCTTACGTAGCATTCTTGAATTTAGCATCCACGTTTCACATCCATACGTCATAACTGGCAGTACGCGTTGGTCGTATTTCTTCTTTTTTAAGCATAGCGGAATGTCGGATTTAAAAACTATGTTCATTCTTCCAAAAGCACTCCATCCTATGTAGTTTCATTCTTTGTGTTATTTCTTCTATTTTACATCCGGTCACATTCACCAATTGTCCTAAGTATAAATAACTATAAAAAACAATGTAATATTAGACAACAACAGTCTAGTTTTGGACTAGGAGCGCGGTCCGGTATGATTCCGGAATTTCGGCAATTTGCGAAATATTTTTATCGCATCGCAACAAACCGCAGTCCGTGAAATTCGTCCCGGGGAAATCAACGCGATTCTTTCGAGCAATTTAACAGGGCCGAAATTAGTTGCGCGTGCTTAATTAATTAAACCACGCGCTCGGCCGGGCCCGGCCGGGGAGTTAACGCGAATATTATTTTCAGGGGGCCCACTCCGGAAAAACGAATCGAATTCCGGATTTCATACCTAGCGATCGCTCGTATGAAACGAGCGGTCAAGTCGACTGGCGCTCGAGCGAAAGTCCACATAGAATGTCAACCCTTTGATGGGCCCCTCCTCTAGGGGGTGGATGATCTAGGAAAGGGGTTGTGGGGAAATGGAAGATGGGGCGGGAAGGGGTTGTGTGCGGTCGTAATGAATTCCAACGGGTCGAGATTCCCGGAATAATGAATTTAAATTTTAAATACCGGCGCACCGTTCCGGAATGCATTCTTCTATTTTCCGTGCGGAATCTCATTTCTGCTTTTTCGCTCGCGTTTTCGTTTTTGCCACGCTCGCGTTGTCGCGGCGGCTTTGCGCCACGCTCTAGTGGGCGCCAGCTTCCGAAATTAAAAAAAAAAATGTCGACTGTACGTAATATTACATCTATGTACGTCTCAAAAAAAAAAAAAAAAAACAACGGTATTATATTATTATTAACTTTTAACTCATTTTAACATTAACTCATTAACTTTTCTTTTGTGTTTTGGTGCCTCCTGAACGCGCATGATCCTCTTGCGCGTTAAAAAAATAATTACTTGCAAGAGCCTTCTCCGTTAGAGTGAGAAGCCTTTTGGGCACTACAGAGGAGAAGGGGTGTGTGGTGGAGGCGAATCTCCTGGGTTCAAGGCTAAAAATTGAACGACAGTTCTGATTATCAGCTAGAAACATTGAATTTTTCAATTAAACCTAATGGTGTCTGTAAACGAACAACATTTGTCAGCAATGTTGACAGCAATATTCATTTCAATGTAGTTGTAACGATTGTTACTATTCTCATTAAAAAAGTGACCGTTTTAATAACACCTTATAATAATGTAGTATGTAAATATTGTTCGTAAGGGGCCTGTAAACGAGCAAAAATTTTCAGCAATATTGCTCGTCAACCATCCAGTAAAATTTTCGGCATTCCATGCGCAAATATGTGTCGCAGTAATGTGTGGCTCAATGATTGCCGGCAGTGGTTGCTGTTTTATTATTGTTCGCATTCGCATTGGTGCGAATCAACGACGATAGACGACGTCAACTTGACGTAGCGATACCGTTCAGGTTTCTGGGGGCCTTAACAAGAGAACTCTTTTCAATAGTTCATTGCGTGAATGTATCCAAGTCGGACTCAATTGTGAATGTTCAAATGACATTTTCTAATATGTAGAACTATTACGCTGAATATTTTTCAAATCGCTCGATCCAGAGTTGGACCGCGGAAACTGTATCATCGTCCTTTGAACGACCACCCTCGGCAGATTATAAAGTGAAAGGTCAAATCAATTACACGCAGAATCACTATCGAGGGGGTGGGTTGGGAGGGTAGTCGGATGGTCTGCCTGCTTTTGACATTCCAATTATAATATTTTGCGTAGCGGTCGTGTGTCTTGGTTACCTTACAGGCGGGGGCTTCGGCATGTGGAGCAGACATACCACACAGGAGCCCCCCAGAGCCTACGCCCCCTAGGCCAGTGCTTCCCAAAATTTTCAGTTTGGCGGATCGGTAGAAAATTTTCCCAAGCACCAGGGACCGGTGCTTAATTTATTAATTATTTTTCTTTTTATATGACCTTTAAAAATGTAATATTAGCCAATTCGATATGGCTCTAAGGTATTAATAAACAAGAATATAAAATAAATTTTGGAAAATGGTACCTAATTATATATTTACATTTGAAGAGACGGAATATCTTTGGAAATATGTATGACAAATTTATAATTTAATACACAGTACTAATTATAAAACAAATTTTAATCAAGCTACAGTTCTTAAAATTAAAATGATATTAGCTAACAGTGACTATTTAATGCAAAAGGTGGGCCTGTTTATTGTTTACAAGTTTATCAAGTCGTGGTTCTATTGTTGACAGTGCTACACGCAAAGGGGACTTTAATCCATACTTTTCCTGTATTTTGCCTTAATAATAATGGGTGAAAAACCAGTTTCGCAGAGGTAAGTTAAGAGGAGAACTTTCAAAGCAATGTCAGCAAGTTCAGGATATTCTGCTTTGATATGTATCCAAAAAGAAGCTAGTGAAGTCATAGTTTTAAAAACCATCTTCAATCCTTCGTCAGCAGATAGATCCAACAGCCTATCTTGCAAAATGACATTTAAATCAGCCTTTGATGCAATAAATGGATTTCGGATCCACCCAGTTCCTATCCGTAGATCGTCTTGGAAAATAAAACTCCAAACGGTCAATTAATCCAGTCAAGTTGCCTGGGAACTTTTTAAGAGTTTGCCCTGCACGTGCAATTTTTTTTGCTAAAACAATGGATCCATAGTAGCCACTCGTAAATATGTAGCCCCGAACGGCCAATTGTATATTCTATATTCCATTAATTTAGGTCCGACTACCTGAGAGGTATTAAAACCAATAGTAATTGTGTAGGCATTCAAACGAATATACAACTCTAGGAGTGTCGGTAATTAATTTTTTTATATAATATAAAAAAATATATAAATATGTTTAAAAATATCAGGATTTGGTCAAAAATCTGAGATAATTGTGCGGACCAGCAACATAGGGCTCGCGGGCCGGTGCTGGTCCGCTGACCCCCACTTTGAGTAGCACTGCCCTAGGCCCCATTTTCCCCAAACCCACCCCATAAACACCACCCCTACTCGTACATACCCTGAGTAATTTGCATTGCTGCGATAAAGCGATACAGGCGCCGGCACTGCGAGACGGCCGTCGTGTATACATATATGTATCTGTGACAGTGAAAGCATATTTCAAGTGAAAATATATTTTTACCAATTCAGGCAGTGAAAATGTATCAAACAATGAATATATGTACAGCTTCACTGCTCAGGATCGGTGAAAGTATATTAAAGTAAGCGTATGTGTTTGTGACTTGTCGATGTTGGCCCAAGTCGATGATGTGTCATCCTACAAGTGTGTTTTGAACGAAACGGTGGCGTTGTTATATCTGAGGATTCTGAGGATAAGGGTAGCAACACGTGCTCTTTTCTTTTTAAACCGACCATTATAAGTCAATTGTTATAAAATCGACAAAGACTCATTGTAAACTATAATTGGTACCTAAAACAAGTAAAAGTCTACGTCTGAACACGGGACACGGCACGATAAGAAGAGGAAGCGACAAAATAACTAGGATTGAATATTTCAGCAGATTTATATGATTCGATTGGTCATTTCACAACTGTTCAATGACAGTTCGGAAACGAATATATCGGTAATTTCACCAGTGAGTATTAGGTAAAATATATTTTAACTAGTAGAAATATATATCTACTGGTGAAAATGTGCTTGAATATGATTTCACCGAAACGCCTGTGAAAATATATTTTCACTTGAAATATGCTTTCGCTGTAACATATCCACCGATATGAAGCACGATTTGAGCTAATATCAGCTCTGGGCATGTCTCGCGGTGTGAGCTAGCCGTGCCATAAGACATTCCAGAGTTATTGTATCGTAATGGTTGAATTAAATTTACAACACGGCGAAATGATCAATACACGCTACCGTTAACACACTTGCAGAATCGCTCGAAGCCGCAATAGCCAACCTTTTTTTGGCGTGAATAAGCCTTTAAAATCAGACCGACATATGTATGTATGTATGTGGTACCAGTGCGGAAATGGCGATGTTACGTTTGGATGGGTATATATGTATTTCGACACCATAACTTCGTAACTAATAGCACGCTTGATGCGAATGTTGATTTATTCGGTCAGGTATACGCTTACGATACATTTATGACCTTGAGTTGGCGCGGGGAAAACAACGGCGCGAGCACCTCGACGGCCACTGTTAGGCCAATGATAGTTAAGACTTTATTCGTTATGGTAAATAAAAATATATTAATGTATCCATTTCGGTGCTTTCATTTCATTCTTATATTCCAAATAAAATATTAGCCGCAGACGTGTTCACGAAACCCACGGCCGTGCTCGACACAGCCACACTCCGAATTTTTAAATTGCAAACTATACTTTTGTGCAAAATAAAACGACAGGATATAATTTCTCAAATGTAACGATCAAAAGAGTATCAGGTACATAAATAAACTCCCCAATGAGTACTCGTTAGAATTAAACATACCAAGCGTATCGGCGACTTGTAAAATCTACTTACATATGTTTTATTCCCATTGTACGAAGTACATTCATGTGGCGAAATTTTCACTTTGTAAATTCAAGAATGTTACGTAAGATCCGGTGCACACAGAGAAGCATGGAAATATGTATGCTTGGTATAACAAGAAAAGATCTAAGAGGAATACATGGAATATATTTCGCAGAATTTGATTTAAATAAGAAATTTCGTTGTAAAAAAGCATAAATGCGCACTACGCATTGTGATTATCCCGTTTCGCACAATGTCCATTATAAATTTCGGACAATGGTTACATATTGTAATTGCGAACGGTATACACGCATTTTGGATACGTTGTTTGAAATAAAAAAGGTTGATAATTCAGGCTACAGGCGAATATTTATGTGTCGTAAATCGAGCGTCAAAGCGCGTGCATTTGAATTCATTAACGGCTCGATTTACGACAATGACACAAGCCGCGAGTTTAAACACATGCTTGCATAATTAAATATAATTGGCTTAGGGTTTTTTTTTGTTGTTGTTGTTGTTTTTTTTTTATTTAACTTTATTTTATTTTATGTCGACGCAACTTAACGACCGGTTAATCGAAACATAAATTTGCCGGATAATCGGATAGACGCACGTACGACTTTTATAGAGATCTACGACGCGTGTTAGCGACTCGAATATTCGGACTTTAAAGCCGTGTTCTTTTACGTTGCACGGTGAGATATATTGCTACACGGCTGTAATTTATATCGGACCACTGAAATCGTTAACCCTTTCAGGTTCTACTTTGACTTTGATCGGTTTGTACTTTGACCTTGTTTTATTTAGCGTGTAGTTTGCAATAAGCGTAAACTTGCTCGGATGGGAATTTCGTCTGTGTCTCGGTGTAGTTGTTTGTTTTATTAGTGAAAGCATCGAAATATGGTCAACTTCGTTTTTGACAGGTTCAACGCCACCCGTTGTATTTTTATACTTGTTGCGTGTACGTGCACAAATTTGTCAACCGAAAATAAAACACAAAGCGGATGAATTTTAACCCGTTGACGCCACAACAGGTCATTTGTCAAGGCAAAGGTTTTCCGATGAGTCAAAAGTTGTACAAATTAAATCTGCAATGCAAAGCTGCACAGAGAGACCGATTGAGCCAATTTTTATTCCGCTTCAGAGCAAGTCGAATTATGAATCAGATCTTAATATGTGATGTTAAAACTTGAGGTTTTGTTAATTGCAATATAAATATATGTATAAACAAGTTTGGCACATGGCTAATGTATGTATTTCATATAAATCTACTATTTAAAGTTCAATGCTTGTTTGTTTGTCCGCTATGCAAATTTTCAGTTTTCAATTTTATTTAGAACTAGCAAATTTGGTATACTATCTCATGGTACTTTAACTTACATATGTAGATCGTAGAAGGTTTTTGGAAGGAGTCGAGGCTTAAGTGGGCCACATACAAAATTTTTCATCAATTTTCGTTTTTACTAGAGAATAAATGTTTATTTCGATATTAATTTCTTTTATTGTTTGAATTCACCCGGCCGAGCAACGCCGGGCAATTCGGCTAGTATTATATATTTTTAAGTTGTATAATACATTGGCCGTTATAGGGTGGCGTAATGTGTCTTTGAATATAATGTTTATGATCGCTAGTTGTGCATAGAAACGTTCCATTATAATATTCCAGTGGGAAAAAAATAATTTATTTTAAGGTTGTAAAAAACCTTTGAAGAAATTTGAGCTTGAATTTAGAAATATTATTGAGTAAACGTTGATCAAATTGCACAAAATATGTTAAATCACCGCTGTGCAATAAGAAGCTTTAATTTAAGATAGTATTCCAATGATATATGACTTGATTTTATTGATTGTGGTTCACTGTAAAAATTTATCACTGATTACTACGTACATACATACATATGTAGGTACATCTACATATGTATGTATAGGTATAATATCTACAAGATAAAATTGCACGAAAGGTTTCCAATCACTGCTGCCCACCGTTGCGCACAATGAGCGTTTTGATTTATGCGAATTGCGTATATTATTGTCAAAGGACTTTGACGCTTTCGTTTTTCTTTCACCGTTTTTACGTTTCATTTTTATTTTACCTCATTGAAAACGTAACGCGGCAGTCCACGCGACTAATAAACGTTTTAAATTCCTGTTTCAGAAGTTGACGTTGTTGAACCTCGTCCTACGGTCAAAGAAAAGGTCGCAATAAATCTTGGCCGCGTATCCTCCGAGGACTCGCTAGATTTATCGGTCTGAATTATATAAATAAATATACACACGAGCGAACCAACGGACGGACGGACGGACGAACGTTTCTATAGCGAAACAGCTCACACTCGATTCTATACATAGGAGCGACCAGATAAAACGGTGTAAATATACTGCAGAGTATATATTTTTTAAAAATGACTGTTTTGAAGTGCGTTCGAGTTATGGCCGTCGAGGGCCAAACTCTCCGTAGGAATTTAAATTGACGCCGATGTTATGACAGCTTTGTGCTGGCGATAATTTCGACCGGAGACCGCTATAAATACCGGAAAGGGACGGGGGAAGTGTTAGGAGAAGTGAACGAGTGAGGGAACCAAAGGGCTACGATACATCAAAGGACCCCAGAAATATCGTGTAAGAAAAGGGCACTCGGTGTCTGTTAAAGGGTTGAAAATGTGAAAATGTTCTGACTTTCGAATTCAATGTGAAATTTAAAGTCAAATTACGAGTATATCCCATTATATCTACTGTTTTAAGTATAAGTTTAAAGTACATACATATGTTTGTATGTACACGCATAGAAAGGTGGAAATGTGACGTCACGCGCTCTGATGTACAGTATCTATGTACATATCTGCTAGTAATATCAGAAAATATAAAATCTCAATAGGATTTCAACATTAGATAGCTATTGGCTTTGTGAACCATTGTGTGAAGTTTAAACACAATCAAAAGTTGATTGAGTGGATATTTATATAAATCGCTAAATCAAAAAGCAATATAATTTATTAACATAATTAGCCTGTTTGATAAATGAGGAAGAAACAAAAAATAAACTGCCACTTCCGGTTGGCGGATTTAGACCAAATCATAAATATCTCTTACATGAAAACTATATAATTATATGAAATTTCAGCTTGATATACACATGTAGGTAATAGTTTCGGAGGAAAGTATTAAAAAAGTAAAAGATATTTAAAAATTATATTATTTTAAAAGTCGTTACACATACAACATATGGAAAATTTCAACATAATATATATATATGGCAGTTTTGCCCCAAAGATGAAAAAAAAATTGGGTGACTTTCCAAGGCAAGTACCACTTTTGTTCGACGAAAATTTTTAAAAACCTTATGGATTATAATGGTCGGCAAAAAGCCTATATATGTATATATGAAGTTTCCGTGTGATAGGATAAACGGGTTTTTGAGTTATAGCGATTCTACACACGTCCGCCTAACACACAGACATTTTTCAGAAATTACAAAAACCTGCTCAAGGGACGATATCCGATACAAATCAGTCAAAATCTCGAGGTCGAATTTTCGCACGATCACAATATTTTATCCGATATGGATAAAGTAACGCCACCGTGTCAGTTTGAACAAAACAAACTTAACCCTAATGTTAAAGCGAAACGTTTACTCATTTAGACTAAATCTAAGCAATGATGTTCATTGGTGACTTTTTTTTTTTAAAACAAAAATGAGTCACTTTAAAACGGTTAATTAAAAAAAAAAAAAAAAAAGCAAATTGACAAGAGGCACCTTTGTGGTCCTTAAAGGGGTAAACAATCACGACTCGCGCACCTAACTCTGACATTTGTATGCGGCTCTGACGACGTTTACAAGCAGCATTACCATTATACTGTCCCGTTGCAAACAATTTTCAAATAAACTCCGTATTTTGTATGTCTGCTTACACACATATGCAAAGATGTACACAAAAAAAACCTCGCCCGTGTGTATGAATGCGTAGACTCTGATATTAATTTGGAAGTTTCTTTCATGCGCGTTTCGCGTTGTAATGTAACTTTGGTCGGGTACGTTTCTTCCTTTGTTCGTTGAATAGATGAGGGAGGGGTGGGTTATACCGGAAGGACGACGGAATTAATAAATCGCGTTTCCGTACGGAAAAAAAAAATCTCGTAACACTCATCAATCATAAGGGAAGGGAAAGGTGGGTCGACTCGCACGGGATGGGGAGTTGCGAGCGGGGTGGTTCAAAATAAGGCGATAACTATCAGTCCTGAGGGAATGACGAAAACTTCATCAAAAAGTTGTGTTTCCTTTTCAGGAAGCGGGGGTAGTTATTGTTTTATTTTTATTTTTTTTTCGGACCAACTTCCGAATTTCCTAACGTGGCAAAGTGGATAAATGTTACCTATACGTTTATGAGGCGAGACGTGTTATAATTTTTCTTGCAGTGTTTCACTGACTGTTCAGTTTCGTGGATCCTTACTGGAAAATTTACAGCTCAGCGTAATGTAATCAAGCGAAATAGGGGTGAAACAAAAGGGAGATGCAATTTTAACCGACACAAATTGATGATTAAAATACGACGTGTGTTTCAGAGAGTCTCCTGAAAATTTACATGGAAAAGATGCAATTTTAACACGTTCAAAGTGAAGATTCTAATCTTTCGAATCCACAGAGGTCTGTCAAACACAGATTGAGGAATACTAATCAAAGTCTAGTAATTTAAGTAATGCGTACGTAAGTGCGATTAAATTGAAAACAGTGGTTACATATTATAATATATAACCACTGTTTTAGACCACTAGGTCACTGTTTTAAACCACTAGACGATTACCACTATAGTGGTAATCGTCTAGTTTCTGCGTAACTGTAGGTACCCATGTACATATGTACGTATATATAAAAATATTGTCCGTTAAAGGATTGCATGTTTAAAATCATACGTCATGTTTAAAATTGTTCAATGGTCAAATTAAGCGGTCGAACATCATAAATCACACACTCGGCCAAAGTCAAAAATTCAATCGCGTCCAATTTTACACGATTACGCAGCGATTCGTACCTAGCTCGACAATTGGCGCCGTGTAAATAAAAATTGCGTACAATTTCTCGTTTGATCGATGGCGATCTTTGATCTCGATCCGGCACATGATTGATGATAGGCTACGCGAATGTTTACACATTAATATAATCGTGTGAACCACGCCTAAGTCGTTGCGGGGAGGAAGCAAAAAATATATTCGTAAATTAAACATTTTTTTTTTTTGGGAGGGCTTGTATGGATATGTGTGTATTCTATATGGTCGTGAGCCACGCTTACGATTATGACAGGGTGACATTGAGTTACGGGTGAATATTTCGGGACGAGGCACCGCGTAAAAATAACGCCATTCAAAAATAATGGTGAATGGTGGCCCGAGTCTTCGAGGAATTCCTGTGTATCTTGTGCATACATATGTACATACATATGTATGTACATACATACTATGTGAAATGTGGCAAGAGTGTAGAGAGAGGAAGGAACCTCGCTGTGAGGGCCGCCACTCGTGACGGTTCACCGGGGAGCGTATTTCTCCGCTCGACAGTTCATCTCACTCATAATTTTGTTCTTTATACGAGGATAAATGTTCTTTGGAAACGTGTGTTCGATGCGACATAAAATAAAATATTCAAAAGAAGAATAAAAGAATTTCTTAACGTGTGTGATTTTCTAATCATTTTTACGAGCGAGCTTTGAGGTGAGAGCCACAACTCTTAGTGTACCTGTGTGTACATATATCGTTATATGAAATGGTCTATTTGAATGAAATTCCACCAATGGTATAAAGCAAGGTTCGAACGGGATGCCATCTAAATTACGCGTTCGACATAATTTGCGCCACTGATTTAGACTATTGCGATTATTCAAATCGCAAAAGTATGTAAAATGTTATGTCAAATCCGACCTCTGGATAGAGTCGGTCAAATATTAATAGTTTATAAGTATATTAGAGTATAAACGTTAAATAGTTTGGTCGCAGAGATCGTCAAATACACTGCGTAAATTTTCGCCAACTTTCACCATAAGTTTCAACGGGACGTTTTCGCTAATTTGTAAATTGAATTATTTATAATGACGATGTTCATTTGATAAAAAAATTCTTTAACTACCTATATGTACCTATATGTATTTTTACTTCTAAATGTACCCAGAAAACGCCAACTACTTGAAACTAGATACTATATGTATGTAATATTAGCGTAAAATCTGCCTGGCATTGCCAACATAAGAAACCAAAATTTTTAGCGGTGTGTTGGCAATTCATGGCACCCATTCAATCAACAGTACACTATATCATTGTTTCACGTACTGTTAAACGGGCTACGGGGCTGTATGGTTATTTTACAAACCAGCGCGCATGGGTTAGACCAGCGGTGCCCAACTCGTAGCTCGCGAGCAACATGTTGCTCGCGTACCGTTTTAATGTGGCTCGCGGCTCGCGTATTATTCAAAATAGCGACTGATGAAATTGATGTTGGTTATGGAAATTTAATGTTACATTCCGAAGTTAGATAAAGATTGCAAGTATGTATATTGAATAAAAATGTCAGTATTCTAGAAATGGAAATAATTGATTTTCAATCTGACCTACAATTAAAAACAAGAGTATCACAAACTGATTTTTGGACACTTGAAGATGAGAGAAAATATCCACATGTAAAGGAAACTTTTCAAATGTTAAACTCCTGCTTTGGATCAACTTATCTTTGTGAAAGTGGCTTTTCGACAATGAAATTTTTAAAATCGAAGTTCAGATCCAGATTAACAAATGAACATATGAATGATTATGACTCATAAGTTTTATTTGTCCTGTATTGTATTTAATTTGTAGTAGATTAGAAGTAGTAATAAATAATAGTAGTGTAATATTATTGTTGCTGATTTTTTCAAAAAAAAGGTCATCGTCCTGTGTGGCTCGCCTAAAATTTTTAAATTCCTAATTTGCTCGAGATAGACTAAAGGTTGGGCACCACTGGGTTAGACCATCGACAGTCATGTGACGAGCAAACCGGCTAGTTAATATTACTAGTTACAAACTGTAAAGAATCTACATATATGTACATATGTATATCGGAACTAGACGTTGACGTTGGTCCTTTTAGAATCAAGGCGCAGAAATATCAATCCAGTTCTAAACGGCTTTACTGTACTGCAGTAGAGTTTCACCTATGTCTCTTTGGCATTGAATAAATTCACGTGAAAAACAACGACAGTTGATTGTTAGTGTTCCAGTCAGGTATATTATAGTGTGTGTGAGCGCATGCATACTGGGCCTTTGTTACTTGCTCGCATTCAATTTGTATATTTAGCAAGGGGAAACATCTTTTCGCCGTATAATTGCCTATAAATAAGGATACCCGCATTCAAACCCGTGCAAAAATATTGCAGATTGTGCTTTTGTGCGACAACGGCCGCGTAAAAATCACACTTTTATACCACACACACACACACACACACAGGTGTGATAAAACCACGGCAAATACACAAATACACAAAGGTGTGTATTCGTTGCGAATGTCTCCTTATTATTACATATATATTTTCGTTTGGTTCACAGTTCGGCCCGTTCGGAACGTGAAAAATTACACTCGCTCAAGTTTGTACCGTAAAAACGACACACCCTGTGTGTATATTAGCTAGGATGGGGTCAGGTCGAAGTTGCGAATCTCAGCACTATTGTGCAAATGTTTACGGAACGATGCGATGGGGGCTTCATGGCTGCGGATGAGCACACACAGATAATGGGACCCACTAGTTAAAATGGGACATTATCTTGACGGGACATTCGCCTGCCGTTATACATATGCTTGGAATAATTTACGCAAATGTAAATTGCACTTATGTATGACGATGGTAATGTTTCTCTTACAGTGACGTACTTTATGTCGAGCGTTGATTAGCAAAGGAAAGATACTTGCTAGCGGTTTCCCATTGGTTACTAGAGGCTTAAGAAACAAATACGAAAGGGACACATGAATTGGTATTGGTGTGTTGAAAGAATTTCAAAGAGTGACATGTTTGTATGGAACCATCACAACAACCTTTTTCTTGTTTGTGAGCCTTTTTTCTATTTCAGTTACTAGAAAAAAGTCTTTTCTAGTCTTTTCTTTTCACGACTTCATAGTCGGCAGAATTAATGCGTTATATTATCTAGAGCTGATATATATCTTCCCAGTAGATAATCATATTGTAGAGATAGTTGATAGTTATTTATACAATTGGTGAATATGACCGGACGTAAAGAAGAAGAAATAAAACGAAGAATGAAAGTAGGATGGAGTGCTTTTGGAAGAATGAACGTAGTTTTTAAATCCAACATTCCGCTACGCTTAAAAAGTAAGTCAAACATACAATATACCAATTAGTTTCGTATTAGTGTTATAATTTTTCGCTAATATTAAAAAAAATAAAAAGAAAGCATACGACCAATGATTTATGTGCCAGTTATGATGTATGGATGTGAAACGTGGATGCTGAATTCGAGAATGTTACTTAAGATCCAGTGCACACAGGGGAGCATGGAAAAATGTATGCTTGGTATAACAAGAAGAGATCGTAAGAGGAATACATGGGTGAGAAGTATGACCAAAGTAGCAGATATAGCAGAACGTGTGAAAAAGTTAAAGTGGACATATGGCGAGAAGAATGGGTGGCAGATGGACGCGAGAAATACTGGAATGGCATCCGAGAGGATGTGAAAGAAAGCAAGGTAGACCGAGTGGAAGATGGACTGATGAATTAAGAAGAATGTGTGGAGTAAAGTGGATGCAGATTGCTGAAGACAGACAGGAATGGAAGAGGATTGGAGAGGATGGATGGTGAACGGCTGAAAATGACGATGATGATATATCTTCCATGAATTTCTTCTTCCTCTCTTTCCCACTACACATCATAAGAATCTACATCGATCAACATCATAATGTTGATTCTTCTATTTGTCTCAATACATTCATTTATTTGACTTACAGTATCATTGTTTATTTTCTTTTCCATCAAGCTTACCCGTAAATCTTTTTGTAGTTATATTATAACCTTCAAAACCTCCAAATGAAACACATCCGAATCTTACCAGCAGCGATAGCGACAGTTGAAAGCCGTCGATAAAATTTTTCGACCGCATTATAAATCGTCGAACTTTGAACCTTCGTTCACGAGTCTAGTGATCTACTGACATGGTTGAATATGAATGGATGTATGTACAGATTATTATAAAGTAAATTGAATGGTGGTTTACACGGCTTGACATCACAGATTTCCCAGCGGCCACCGTTGACTGATCGTTTCAATTTATTATGACTTTCGAGGGGAATTAGCGAATATTATTCAATTAATTATTTCAGGGGTATGCAACGGTGCGCTCCCGACCGGTGATCAGTCAAGCGCGACAGGTAAACACCTTGACACTCCTTTATTCTCTTTATTAATGTCATCCGATTAATATCGCCAGAGGGTGACCGGACGGACAGACGGACGGACGGATGCGATGTGCTTACATTCAATAAGATTCAATTTTCAGATATTGGAGGGGTGTTTGGTATGCGATGGTACGTAGCTGTGTGTATACAACGATTACTCGTGAATCTTCAAAAATAATTTTTTTGTTAGGTAAAGTCGAGTTATTATATATTGTGTGTCAAATTATTCGAAAGGCTTTTTAAATTTTTTTTATATAATAGGAAGGTGAAGGTTTCAAACAAGCTTGGCTTAACCTGTACACGCCCATACTTTTATACTTTATTAATTAGATTTGTCATGTATTGTGAGCGCACGTCATGTCACATTGAAGTTTCGTACAATTACGAAAATTTACATATTTTCGATCTGGGTAATTTCGGGTGGGTGGTTCAAAACGATCGCGTGCCCTTTGTTTACGATATTTAATCTAGGGATAATTGGCTGCTTCGGGAGCGATTACCGCGATCTGTGAATTGTGGAATTGATGACAGGGCAGTCATCGCAGTCATCAGACAAATACACGACGGCCACGCCCAACGAATTAATTTCATATAAAAATACCCCGACTTCCCATCACAGCGAACCAAGTCTATATTTCGTATAATGATAAGATGTGACTTTGTATTTTAACGGCGAACATTGTCGATATCAAACCGTTTATTTATATAAATTTACGCTTGGTTCACTTTTGCGTACAATTGTGCGGAAAGCTATTTTGGTTTTAATGTAACTGCCTAACCGCACCAGACTTCGGTTAGACCGAATGCGATACTGTACATATATACGTACATATAACGGATATCGATCAGTTTTATTGTCCGAAATGAAATTACGGGAAAACTGATAGTAAAATTAAAACTAGTGGGAAAGTTTAGCGCGTATAAAATGTAGGTATGTTTCCGCACGCAAACGACTACTGTAATTCGAGACTAGAATGACGTTTTTATTTCATTTAAAATTTGACAATATTGTCGTTCAACCGAGGTCATGCTACAAATTGTAAACTTTCACCCGGGTAACGCCAGGTACGTACGAAAATTTTCAATCGCAGTTCGAACGAACCGTAACTGTGCATTATCGACAAGTAGGCACAACACACGTAGGTATAAAATTGCCCTAAATTACGACCCATTAGAATCGAATCGACGCCGCGTCTTTGTTCTGCACAATGAGAGGAAGTGAAGCATTATCTTGTCTAAATGCAGATATTCTAAATGTCATCATCGGCATCATCGTACGAGTCGCGGCAATTACGCTATGCAGCGAACGAAGAAATGAAGACAACTAGGCGAGTGCGAGTTATACAAAAAAAAAAAAAAATTGCCACATACTTTTCAATACGATCCCAATTTATTGAAATCACGAGTATTCGGAACGCACATACATACAACATACACGTATGTATCCATTGTTTTGTACGCTGTCTTAAAGCATTCGCAAAGTGTACCATTTACGCTGTGGGACGATGACGTCATTACGCTCTAGCTCAGCGGGATCGTTCATGAATAATTCAACGCGGGTTGTTACTGTGAAATAATATTTTGCTCCACCGATCGGAAAAACTTGGGTGAAAACTCGACGAAAATATATATATCTATGTATTTCGATGCCGATGAGGGGATTCCCCCATGAGAGTGACATCTCTTCAGGCTTTGCGGATTACAAACCAATTTTTTTTTTCACTCAATCCACAGCATGTATACGTATGCTGAAAGAATAATTTAAAATCATTTCATTTTAACACTTGCGCTCTGTCGTGCTTGTAAATCTAACGGGGGCGCTGTGCAATTTCAGTATCGCAACGGTTATCGTCGTCGATAGGTTTTAACGATCCGACTTTTATTTTTATCTAGGTGCGAAGTATTATTTTTAACGAGGATTATCTCGAATCATATTATGTTGTACGGAATTAACGCATGTTCAGAAAAACGACAATTTTTTTACACTTTTTGCATTGGTTGATTTGACCGCGACGACCACCGTTCACGGACCGCATTTTGCGGTCGGCTTCAACCACAATTTGCAGTCGCTTGCTGTCTATGTGCGACTGTTGCATAACTACATATATCACCATTTCATCATTTTCAGCCGTTAACCATTCACTGCGGGATGAAGGCCTCTCCAATCCTCTTCCATTCCTGTCTCTCTTGAGCAATCTGCATCCACTTGACTCCACACATTTCAATCAATTCAGCAGCCCATCATCTTACTTTCTTTCACATATTCTCGGATCCAGCACATTGCCACTTCAACTTTTTCACACGTTCCTCTATATCTGACAATTTGGTCATACTCCTTACCCATGTATTCCTCTCACGATCTCTTCTTGTTATATACCCAGCATACATCTTTCCATGCTTCAACGTGTGCACTGGATCTTACGATCAATTTAACTGATCGACGGTGACATGTCAAAATATGATTAAAATTACCATTGCAATTAAAAGAATGGAGAAGCATAATTGGAAAAAAGCTATATATTTATAAATAAAATAATAACAGAAGGAAATGATGAAAATCTTGTAGTGCTAGTACAAAAATGGTCACCGATTATATGATTAAATTGATTAAAGTGAATCCCCGAACGCTGTCGTGAAAAATTTATTTGTGAACATTTTATCTATGAACTATTTGTCCGTGAACGATTCATCGTGAACAATTTGTCTGTGAACATTTAATCCGCGAACGATTCGTCGTGAACGATTCGTCTGTGAATGTTTTATCGTGAACCTTTTGCCTGTGAACATTTCGTCCTCAACGTTATGTCGTGTACATTTCATCGTGGACGATTTGTCTGTGAACATTTTATCGTGAATGTTTTGTCGGGAACCATTTGTCCGTGAACGTTTTGTCGGCAACCTTTTGTCGTTGAACGTTTAGTCCGTGAACGTTTTTTCGTGACACCGATTGGAAGTGGGTTGGAGAGGCCTTCATCCAGCGGTAGACGGTGAATGGCTGAAAATGATGACGATATTTATATTCAAAATTAAAATTTTCAACGGGAATTATCCGTGTCGGTACAATAGCCTCTCATGTGTTTATTTGTAATGGCGGGTTAATCGCATTAGTGCGAATTAATTAATCGCGCATGTGCACGCGACGGACTCTGTACGAAATCGTGACGTTGCGGCCAAGTGGCCATGTGGTCATGATTTATGCCACATGGCCGCCGGCCATGCGGCCACTCCACGTCCGACAAATATTAGTTCGCCGATGTGCGGCCGCATTAGCATATTGCCATTTACACACACCACCACCTTGGTACTCATCCCTTTCTATCCCCATCGCTGCCACCCCGTCATTCATTAACGGTGCGCTCTTTGCCATTTTCCAGCTTCGCGCGGTCGACAGGTAAACGGGGGATGCGGCCACGAATATTTCATTTTTTATTATTTTCGGCAAATGAATTTCCACGTACAATATACATACACCAACGTTTCCAAAAAAAAAAAGTCCTGTGCAAATGTAACCATTAGTATAGATTTTATTTAGATACTAGCTGTAACTGTATGTAATAACTTAATAAGCATAGGCTATACGTTGTTTCCGTATATTGCTTGTTTAGAACTGACTTTATCTGTCATTTATTTATTTCATAAAAATAATTACAAGCAAACAAGTAACGCTAAGCTAAAATTACAAAATAAACTTACATAAAAAAGATATTCTTTGTCTCGAGAGGGTGGGTCCAAAGAAGAATTACAAAAATGCCATCCGAACTTCGGTCACTACCTTATCATGAAAGATTGAAAAGACTGAATCTCTCCACACTGGAGACAAGGAGATTAAGAGGTGATTTAATTGAAGTATTCAAAATAATAAACATTCATTATTCATGTGAAATGACAAACCTCATATTGTTCAATGAGAACCCTCATCTAAGAGGTCATACTCTTAGACTCCGCAAAGAAAAATCAAATAAGATTGTTAGAGATTCATTCTTTTCAAATAGAGTGGTTGAAGTTTGGAATAGTCTTCCGGATTCAATAGTCACTTTAAAAAATGTTTATTTATATAAAAATCAACTAGATATAATCTTAAAAAACAATGGGTACTTGTAATTCTTTAATAAATGGACCATTATTCATTTTATTTTTATGTTAATTTTATTTTTGTTTTAATCTTATTTTTTATTTTTTGTACCAAACTCCATGGGCCTATCGGCTATGCCGCCTCTCCATGTAATTATTAAATAAAATAAATAAATAAATAATTATCCATTAGCACTTGTACAGAGCGGTTTTTTTAAGGCTGTTGCCAGGAATTTATCAATTTGGTTTATTTTTCAAAGACCTTTTGGCAGTCCATTGTATTCAACAAATACTTCTTCTAGATCTATTTAATTTTAAATTCTCAACTATTAACTTATTCTTACCCCTAATATTACGACTATATTATACCCTCTTATTAAATACTCAATAAATTATTATCTAACCTAAAAATACATACATATATGTATACCAACATGCACACTTTTAAAGTTTCACTCCAATTCAATTCTTTCAACATGTGTATGTATTTCTTATACTAGTTAATCTATTTACATTTAAAATACTCCGCATAGCTCTATTTTGTAATTTGTGCAACCTATCTTTAATTGACCTATTTACTAAATTTAAAAAAAGAATTACAATATATAAAATGAGGACGACAATTGAATTATAAATTAATATATTTGTATTTCTAGACAGTTAGCAAATAGTAGTCGAAGTAAGACTTCTCGTGTTACATGTCATATTGTAATCAAGTATCCTATTCTAACCACTGGGTTATAGCAAATAGCTCTGCTATGTTTTGTGCTGATTGACGGCATATGTACATACATATGTACTAGTCGCTGTAAATCACACAGCTGTAGATAAAATCAGTTAGGTACTTTTAAGATTCGATTCTTAAAAGTATGTAATATTTTGTAATTTTTTTTCGATTATTATTAATTAATATGAGTATTCATGTTAAAAATATAAAATGAACAATATTTCACATAAGCAAGTTGGTTTTTCTGCGTCTAAACGTACCTATTGAGACTTTTGCGAATATTATTTACAGTCCGTCGACTCGAATAAATCTTCATCTTTTTGATCTCGCTCGCCGAAGGGGGAAACTTGTGCGGATTCGCGTTACGCGAAAGTTTTGCATTTTTATGAGTTCTTGTAAAGTCATTTTGCATAAACAATTTTTCTTTAGGAATTCATCCCCCGCACTTTACACCGAATGCAATGCGAGCTCCGGTATTCTTGTATTTCACTTTTGGCGCTCGAAAGTCACATCCTTAAAACGAGCGCATAATAAAATACCGCCATTTTTATCCGGCGCAAAATGATTTTTAACGTTTTCAGAACACCACCACTCGATCGGATCGCATTCAGCGAAATTTAATTGTCGGATTTATTCCGATTCGAAAATTACACAAACGCGCCCACTTCAATGCTCGGTCGTATGCGATCCTCAAATGGAGAGTGCGTACCAAATTTTCGACATACTATAAAATACACATACATACGAGTACGAATGGATCGTTAAACGCTTCGATTGATGCGGTTACTGTGTACACGTCGCACATGAATAACGAGTACGAAACGAGCGGACGGTAAACGGGGTGAATTTATTAGTGAGCATTTATATATATAACTTTATTAAAATCGCTTTGAGAATCGAGCGCTGAATTAACGAAGCGCACTCGTTGAAATACAACTCTAAAAGGTCGATTCAAATCAATTCAAAAGTGATGTACTGGGTATGTATTGGTACTGACCTCTTCGCCAGCTGTGTCTCTGTATCGTTGCCATTTGCCGAGACGAGGTCTCCAGTATTCGAGGAGGTAGGCTTCGGCGAACTCTTGACCTTGACCGTTGCCAAATCGACCTTGAGTGCCACTTCCGGTCACCAAAGCTACCCGACCCAAGTCAACCTGGAGCCACTCGTCGCTGTCTGTTGTCACTTGTTCTTTGGGACACCATGCACCTCCATGGCTCTCGCTGCGTAATCTGAAAGTTAAACATACAATATACCAATTAGTTTCGTATTAGTGCTATAATTTTTCGTTAATATTAAAAAATAAAAAGTAAGCATGCGTACTGCCAGTTATGACGTATGGATGTGAAACGTGGATGCTGAATTCAAGAACGTTACGTAAAATCCAGTGCACACGGAGAAGCATGGAAAAATGTATGCTTGGTATAACAAGATGAGATCGTAAGAGGAATACATGGGTAAGAAGTATGACCAAAGTAGCAGATATAGCAGAACGTGTGAAAAAGTTGAAGTGGACACATAGCGAGAAGAATAGCGGAACGTTTTTAAAAGTAGTCAAAATCTCGAGGTCGAATTTTCGCACGATATGGATTAAGTAAAAACAACAAATGAGAATTCTTATGTCAGGTAGGTGAACAGGTACATACCACACATATCTTCTGACGAAATTCACGAATTTGCGTTTTCCCATAAAATATCGTCTAATCGTCGGAGCCTTAATCGGCTCTATACATTAAAAAGAAATAAAGTGGTTTTAAGCCTGATGCGTATACGCTTTAATATGGCAACTCTAATGAGGATCTATGTACATACATACATTAGTATGTATGTACATAGTTCGACGAATGGAAGTGAAATTTGTACAACTGTTGCTTAATTTTCAACGTGATTACATTAAAATGCGGTTTTTTTAGCTGTAAGATGCGGAATTATCTCTAATTGTGAAAATTGTACTCGACGATGTATTATTTATTAATCATGTGCTTTAAATATAATTATGCATTATGATTGGTTAAATTGAAAATTTTTAAAAGTGATTTTCCACGTCCTTCTGCGGTTAATAAAATAAGTTTTCAAATTTATATGCGAGTCGATTGCATGTATGTACATACATAGGTATTGGATGAGTTAGATAAATTTGTAAAATAAATAACAGATGACCGTAGCATAGTTTAATAATTTCGAAAAACATAATCGAACATATTACGAATTAAATTCGACGAAGTAAGTCGTAGGATATAATCTGCTTTAAATAATGAAAGCTTTTCCAAAATGTGACCCCGGCTATACATAAATCAATTCACTCAAATGGGCATTTATTACCGTGTAGTAGAACCTCAGTTGACGGCTGACTTGTCACAAATTATCATGTCTTTATGAGCGCATCTCCTCTCCCCCCCACCTCCCCCCCCCCCTACCATCGCTCGACGTGTGATATCATTTATGTACGCTCCATTAACCCCTAGAGCGCCGGGCGTTCACTCGTCGAACGATGGGGGAGTGACGCGAAAAGAAATCGAGAAGACGACACGATTACAGTCAGAGCGCGCCTTGTGTTATTACCAGGAGGATTTATTATAATTGGCCGAAACGGTTCGACCAGGTGCGTAATAAATAGCGAGAACGATTATTATCGAGGCGCGAAAGGGTTAGCGTCGATTATTTTTATGTTTATACTGCGCGCTGACAGTCGAGATGGTTGTTAGAGTGCATGCTTTATTTTTATTATATGTATGTACATACATATGTACTTACATACAAAGGTATGCGAATAGTTTCTTTCAGTTGATATGCCGATTGAGGTTGACGTGTCTTACGATCAATGTTATGTACATACATACATATATGGTCTCATGACAAAATGGGTGTTGATATTTTGGCGAAATTATGTAAGCTATTTTTCTTGTGTGCGTCAAAATCTCACAAGACAATTACTCATTTTCATAATCAAGTTAATTCAAATAAATTATTAAAAAAAAGCACACATTATACCAAGTAGGTATAGGCAACTGGGCGAGTGGAAATATGTTACACTTAAAGTATGTGTGTGATAAATAAATAAACTTATATTTTATACATACATAGGTACATATTTTTATTTTATAAATCATCTATTTTTCAGCTCATTTCCATACTTATATAAAAATAATATTTAAGCGGCCAGTATTTAAATCAAAAAACGGTCGTTAACTTTTCATGAAAATGGTCAGTTTTATGTTTAGAAAACGGTCAGTAAAAATGTATTTTTGGCGAGATGACTGTTTAGTTTAGTATTAGCCGTTATTTTTGAAATTGGTTCAATTTTGCAACCCCCACCACCATACCACCGAGCGTATTTATCCGCTCCGGTTTGTGAGGCCTTGTGACGTGACTGCAACGATCCAGACAGTCGGGTGGACGCTTACGCTACTTCACACATAAAGTAATTTATAATATAAACTCCATTTTTACTTTTTTTTTCATTCGATTATAAAAATATTGCATCAACTTATATTGAACTTCATCATCGCTCATTGGAAAAGCTATCGACAAATTGCGCACATCGATCAAAGCCGAGTCAATTTTTGCAAAATTGATGAAGCCGTCCAGTCCAATCCGGTCCTGGCCGACGAGAAGGAGGTTTCGATTCACCGCACTCAATCTCCATAGCAAAAAGTAAACCAAACAAAATAAAGTGAATAATAATAAAAAGAAAAAAACGAGTTAAAGTTAACGAGTCAATCGACGCGCGCGATTATAGCGCTCTTGCGCACTATCTTGATGCGCACGCTAATTAAGGATGGACGCCAAATGCTAATTTGACCAATCTTTTATCGTTATCAGACGACGCCATCGGACGCCGTCAATTACGACGCCACAAACTTCGAAATAACCCGTTGACGATAAAATTATCGCGACTCGCGGTGACTATGTATGTATTACGGGTAGGTACTGATAGACCATTCCGACTAAAACGACTAGTTCAATCCATACAACTCCTTGCAATTTTTATTCAGATTTTTCAACTTCGTTTTGTAATCCTTCAAGTAGCCATATATACATATACATACGTAATATATATGTACATATGTAATAGAACATCGAAGCCACATATTATATATAAAATATATATGTAGAAAATAAATGACGTCATTATTCAGTCATCGTCGTAGACTCGTAGAGAGAGAGAGAGAGGGACTTCATTGTATTATCAAATGAAAGTTCTTAAAAATACCAAGTCATACTGTACATAGAACAGTTGACAACTTATGTACATACATACATACATACATTTGTTGAGCATATTAATCATTTAACTGATGATGGGAACAGATTACTTGGCTTTATGATTACATAGAACAAAAAAAAAAAAATTGTTTTCACAATGTTAATACTTTTAAATTATTATTCCGTTCGCTAGTTAGAAGCAAACTAAAATATAGTTCTACAGTTTGGTTACCTCATTTTGCTATTCATTCGTATTCTATTGAAAACATTCAATATGAATTTTTGAGAAACATCAATTTTATTTTTAATAAGCTTACTATTTATGTAAGACATGATGATTTTCCATCAAAATTAAAAATTATAAAACTAAGTAACAGAAGAATCATATTCGATGTAATATTTTTAATATAAAATATTAAACTCTAATAGATAGTCTCATTTTTATTCATTCGACTCTTCGCTTAAAAGTACCGGTATGTGTTCACGATTATGATATATCGTTTCATTAGATTATGATACTATTTCTAGTAACAATTATTATCTTCATTCTCCCATCCCCAGAATGATTAGATATGAATTACCATATACCAAATACATTGATTTTTTTTAAATATCAATCTGTAGTCCCTAAGGCAATGCTCATTTCTTTATTTACATATCTGATCTGATGATATAATACATATCATCAGATCATACCTAACTCACAGGAAGTTAGTGGTTAACGTAAATACTGAAATATCCTCACCGAAATCAATCTCAGCAGGGGTCCCACAGGGAAGTCTGCTAGGCCCTCTCTTATTTGCCATATATATTAATGACATACCCATCCCAAAAAACTGTCACATAGCTCTATATGCAGATGATACTGCTTGCTTCACAAGCAGTATCAAACCAGAGGCTATTCGCAGAAACCTTGAACTAGCCTTAAAGACACTGACGGACCACTTCACTAAGTGGAAAATTAAAATTAATCAAAACAAAACAGACGCGATTTTCTTTAGTGTACGAAAACATAAACCAAATTCAGATCTGAAAATCCCATCTGGAGAAAATCTGAAATGGCAAACACAAATAAAATACTTAGGAATTACATTCGATAAGAGAATGAGATGGGCCCCCCACATAGAGGCGGCGAAATGCAAAGCAATTCGCGCCATATCTTCAATATACTCTATATTCAATCGACATAGTGCCTTATCACTACATAATAAAATTAAAATATTCCGCGCACTCATACTACCCTTACTAACGTACGCTGCTCCTGTATGGAATAATGCCTCCAATACTAACCAATCAAAGCTTCAAGTAGTCCAAAATAAATCATTAAAAATCATTTATAACACGCCCATATATACTAACCTAAAAGACTACATTCCCAGTATAACATCCCATTAGTCGTAGATGTCACTAACAGATTAACCAGTAGATTCTATGATAGAATTACCAATAACCACACTAACAAATTAGTGAAAGGTCTCGGTGATTATAGCAAGATGTCTTTACCCTTTAGGTATAAACACAAATTACCTAAACATAATTTTCTTTAGATCGCCGACTCTAAAAAGTAAGTATTTAATTTAATTATGTAAAATATATTATAAACATTTGATAAGAATTGTAAATAGGTTTTTGAGCTCTTTCTCCTATAATTCTTTAAACACTAACATTAAAATAAAAGAATCCTTATAAATACTAACAAAATGAACAATGTGTAAAATAGATAATGGTCATTGGACCAGTAGCTATTAAAATAGATTTAGATGTATTGTGAACATAGTATAAGAACAATAAAAAGCTTTTTTAAATAAATAAAATAAAATAATTTCTTTATTTATAAACTCAACAATTTATTTATTAGTTTTTTTCTTTATGTTTTCTCTAATACCTACATATATAATATGTATTATCTATGTATTTATGTAAAAAAACAGGCGTATAATAAATAAATAAATAAATAACCAGAAACAGTAAAATTTTGAATACTTATGTAGGCGATTTTGAAATATTAGGGAAACTATGTAAATGAGTTACATTTGAGCGATTATGTTTTACTACAACTAGAATTTGAACCATTATGTTTTACTAAGCTAGTGATTTATGAATATTTTTCAGAATTATCACATACATATATGTAGGTACATAATTATACTAGTAAGTGCGAGTATATTGCCGAAGTATAAAATAACGTGCTAAAAATTGTGTTTTATTTTTCAAGCATTTTTTTATTTTTTGCAATTGTCTCGATTGGTTTGTGTAAAAAATTCAAGGCATGAATTTTCTGTGTGATCTTGTTGATTAAAGCTAAAAAACAATGATGAAAATTACGCTACCATTTTTACTGATATAAAAAAGTTTTAGAATAAAAACTTCATTTAGCGTGGACTATAAGATAATTTCTTTTATCGTGTTTTATTAATTCATAAAAAGAATAAAATACAACGGTTGGGGATCATTTTAAACGAGCATGCCCTTAAGACAAGTATTTAAGTGGGCGCTGAAAGTTTTATTGCTTCTGTGCTTGAATGCACTATTTGAGCGTTCCTGGAAGATGCAAGCGGCGCGAGAGGAAATGCTCTCTAGTAATTAGCATTTTTTTAACTACTATTTTATTATGATTACTATGATCATTCGAGGAGTGCTTTCGAGCGGATGGAGCTCATTACCGTGGCGATTCATACGGAATTTCTGGAGCTTAAGTCAGCTCAAAGTGCCGCGGCAGGAATGTTGCAAAAATACTATATGTATGTATGTACATATGTATATTGCGCGCACACGTGAATCGTCGCTCATTAAAGACTGCAACGTGGTAACGATTGCATCTCGATAAATAATACGCACCTATTATATTTATGTAGATTTCCACCGATTCTCAGCGCAAATACATATTCGGTACGATGAATAAATACGTCGAGAGAAATTTTCACTAACAAGATTCAGCGGAAGGTAAATGGAATTATCGGGTGAATCAATGTTCGAAAGACTTTCAATCGAAATAGTTTTAACATCGCATATTTGAAATACAAATTTTTTTCTAGATAAGCCGGAAGTGTCTGCGGTAATTAGACCCGGGCCTATTTATGTACTGTAGAATCGCACAAATAGACACGTACGTCGAAATCAATAGACCGGAAGTGATTCTAGTTGCCGCCGAGCCACAAGGGACACGGATTCCGTATTTTTATTTTTATGTTTCGTTTCGTTCGTTCGCACGCGAAATTGAGAATTGCACCGCATCGGTGACCGGAAGTGGGGCTCATTTTTCGCGTCGCGAGACAAATCGACCGGATTCGCTACGGCGAACTCGCGCCAATAGTGCCTTTGTTCGTTCGCTTTTGATAAATTCGAGTTCGACACTAGTTCGGCGGGGGACTCGCTCAATTATGACGTGCCCTTCCCTTTCTCACACCCCAAAGGAAAATTTTAGCAAATCCTTCCTATCCCACTACCCCCCCCTTCCCCCCCACCGCCTTAGCTCGAAGTAATTTGAAACGCAAAAAAGATGGCCGATTTACATATTAAAATGTGTATCGAACGCAATTAATCATCTCAAAATGAAACGGCCTTTATCATCATTTAATTCGGCTTGTGTTTGAGCATCCCTGGCGTCGTGGCCAGGGGTGCCGAATGCAAATGTCGACGCCACCGGTGCTTTCAGGTGTGAAAATGTGCTTTCAGATGTGCACAAAAGTCATAGGAAACGTCTAAAGAATCGGGAAAACGTAAACGTCTAAAGTCTCGTTGTTGGGTAAGTACAAGTAAGGCGGCACCGTTTCGTTGAACGGTCACGACTATATTTAAATATTTTTCTCTTATTTTATTTATTGAATCTCTAGGTCAGGGATGGCGAATCCTTTTTACGTGCGTGGGCCAAAAATTCCCAAAATATTATTCATCGACTAGCTGACGTGCCGGGCAGTTTTTAATATGGAAAAAAATTTTATTGAAAAAAGTTTAAAATTACAATAGAGTTTCATACCAATAAATTTTTTGCTAACACCTTGCAGTTTAATATTCAATTCATTTAAATTTAAACTCGAAAAGAACGAAATCTCGTTCAAGAGTAAACTGCCACTTCCGGTTGGCGGATGTTGACCAAAATCATAATATTTCTTACAGCTTATGTGAAAATAATAGATATGAAATTTCGGCTTGATAGAATTGATAGTTTCGGAGAAAAAGTTAAAACATCCAAAACCAAGAGTAAAAGAACTACTTCCGGTTGGAAAAAAAAAGTTTAAAAATTATAACATTTTGAAGGTTACACACTACATATGAAAAATTTCAGCTTAATGTGTATCATACATAGTTTTTCTGTAAAAACCTGACAAAGATTAGGTGACTCTCCAAGGGAAGTATCACTGTCGGTTGACGATAATTTTTGAAAGCCTTATGGATTGTAATGGTCGGCAAAAAACATAAATATGAAGTTTCAGTGTAATAGGATAAACAGTTTTTGAGTTATTAGCGATTCTACATACAGGTATACCGACATACAGACATTTTCCAGAAATCATGAAAACGTAATCAGGGGATGATGATACCTGATAAAAATCAGTCAAAACCTCAATGTCGAATTTACTTTATCCTATTAGGTTAAAGTAAAAAGCCCAACTTCATCTAAACACTCAACGAATATTTGAAGAACTTTATCACGATTCAGCCATCGCCCGTTGTTATACACAAGTAAATCATTATACACCGAGTTTACATCATTTAATAATTCTAAAAAGTTTTGTTTGTTTAATCCGCGTGATCAATTTTGTTACAAGGCTCAACATCTTCCAGTGATTTTAAACCGTACTTTAGGCATAAACCTGCTGATGTACATACATATATACATACATATAATGAATGTCCAATACTTTCGGTAAATAAATTGATAAAAACCATTTTCTTCTCCAGTCATACTGCGAGTACCATCAGTGGTTACTGACACATTTCTATTTCAGCGGGTGCATTGCAAATATCCAGTCCTTTTTTTTTTTTGATAATGATGTTAAACTGTTCAATTTTTCTTTGATATTATTTCCATTACAGTAACGAATGTAAATCGTTCACGTGCCAGCTAAATTTTTGTACGTGCAACCTCTGGCACGCGTGCTCTAGGTTCGCCAACCCTTCTCTAGGTACATTCGAAGTACAAATACAGCACGAGACACAATTCACCGTTGTATGTTTATATATAATATATAAAATTGAATTCTCGCACTTCTGTGCATTCCTTAGACCGTTTGAGTAATCAGTACATGTGTGGGGAAGAACATTTTACCATTCGACGTTTTGCCGTCAACGATCGATGCAGATTGAGTATTGCCAATTCTAATATACGGAAAAAAGTATAATTTTATTTGTACCAATGCAACGCTGGGTATTTTTAATCAGTACTAGCCGAAATGCCAGGCGTTACTCGGGCGGGTGAATTCACATAATAAAACAAATTAATATCGAAATAAACATTTATTCGCCAGTATAAACAAAAATTGTGTATGGGGATGACTCCAGGCTCGGACCCCTTCGAAAAACCGTCTACAGTCTAAGTAGGAGTACCACGAGATAGAATACCGAAATTGGTGGTTCTAAATTGAAGACAAACATACAAACATTCAATTTTATATAGTAGATATTAGTTTCTGTCATGCGCACAATAGTATTGGAATTAAAAACATATTGAATTTCATTCGAGTGGCGTGTTTTAAATGAATAAAAATAATTAATGATTACATTAAAAACCGTATTTACGACTATTAATATGTTTAATGTAATCACGAATTGAATTATTATGCACGTTATGTGTAAATATATGCACATTTCTATATTGCAATTCGTGTTTGAAATCTTATTGACTAAGGTCGTTTCAATCGCAGCCTGTTTTACCGGTAGCTAATATTATTAAGCAATAAATTTTATTCTCTAGGCTATTTATTTGATTTATATTGCTTTGTTATATTATATTGCCGAGTGAAAAAAATATTTATTTATAGTTTTGTCGACTAAATAAAAGGCTGTGCGTGTACGGATCGCTCACGCACAATTGTCGTGCGGCCAATTTAGAATTTCATTGTTTTTGTTTTTGCAAAACTTTATGTAAACTTCAAGAAAGTCGAAATGCTAAATCGTCGCACACAAAACAAACCGAATGGGAACTTTTCTACTTTGGCGGAAAGAGCAAAAGTTCGACGCGAAAAACTATACGTCTTCGAAATGAAAGAAACTTTCCACATTATTCGATCTATGTATGTAGTTGCAACCATTATATATTACATATGTATGTACATACAATAACATATCTACGTGTAATAATAGTACGCGTACTTACTTGTGCGCTTATGAAACGTTTCGATTTTATGTATATTGCATATATGTATGTATATTATTAGGTTTATCAGTTGTTGTTTGCGGAAACAATTTGGAAAGTTGTGCGTTTAGTTTGGCGGTGCGGTCGAAGCTTTTAAATATTGCGCGAGATTTTACACTTCCGGTTGGAAATTTGCTTTGCGGCGATTTAATTACTCGGTTCAGTTTTAAAGTAGCAGCGCAAAGTTTCGAACCAAGTTTTACTTGACTCGCAGATGTAATCTGTAAAATTCCCCTAATTAGTTTGCAGAACATTAATTACTACATTATGCTTTTTCGGTTGCAACTGTGCGCCATGAAAAATTTATCACTTCTCGGATAATTCATTTGATACAATTTAAATGATCTATCGATAAAAACATTTACTAACTCGCACAGCACACAATCCCAAGTGTCATATGCAAAATTTGAAAACAGGAGAGCCTCGTCGACAAACTAGCTCTCTGGACCGGTCAAACGGAGACAGATTCATTTCCGGATCGTCTTTAAGTGTCTACTTTTGGACAACCCTGTGCGCGAGGGGTGAATGTAAATTAAGGGAGGAGAGCTCGCGTGAACGGGGATTTCCCATGTTAACACACACCCTTTGAATTTTTCAGCTCATGAATTTCAGAACGATCCACCGCAGGAGAGAGAGGAAAGGAATCCGAGCAAGAATAAACCGACCAACATATAATACCTCGGTCTATTACAAACTTTTTCGAACCGCCAATTTCAACCGCACCGTGAATATGCAAACTAACCCCCTCCCACTAGAATCGCTCAACTTTCTATAGGTATACTTGTGCACTTTTTTTTTTTGCCCTCTTTATTCCCACTCATTAAATTATCATTAAAAAATGGAACTTAACGACTGCGATGTAACATCAATATCGAAATACGTTCAAACTTTCGAACTACATACATATATTTTAAGATGAGTTTCTATTGCACAAATTTTCCTTCAGTTGCGTTGTTTTAAACTTTTCCTAATACAAAATACGCTTACTGTGACAAACCTCACATAAATAATTTATATTGGATATTGAACTAAACATATCGCTCAATTATGACGCGCCCTTCCCTTTCTCACACCCCAAAGGAAAATTTAGCAAATCCTCCTACCCCCCCCCTGACCCCCCCACCGCCTTAGCTTGAAACACAGAATTAAATTATGATATTGTTTCATTTAAGATAATTGTATTCAATTGATTCGATTCGATTATCAAATAATATACAGAGCCTCTTGAAAGTAATCTTCATAAGAAATACTACGACAAAAATCCGCATAGTCATTTTTCATATGCACATTATGATTCGTCATTTGCAGCCATTCACCATCCACTGCTGGATGAATGCCCTTCCAATCCTCTTCCGTTCCTGTTTGTTTTGAGCAATCTGCATCCACTTGACTCTTCTTTTTAATTCATCAGCCCATCGTTCACTAGGTCCACCTTACTTTCTTTCACATCCTCTCGGATACGATTCCAGTATTTCTCACGTCCATCCGCCGTCCATTCTTCAACCTTTTCGCACGTTTTAGTTATATCTGCCACTTTGGTCACGCTTCTTACCCATGTATTATACCTCTTACGATTTATTATGTTGTGTTAGGCCTGGCACACACTGGGTACGTATTCGTGTCGTACGTATGTTGTTGTCCCTCACACGTATGGCGTTGTCTCTCTCTGGGCGTGAGACAACGCCATACGTGTGAAGGACAACAACATACGTACGACACGAATTCGTACGAATACGTACCCGGTGTGCGCCCGGCCTTATACCAAGCATACATCTTTCCATGCTTCTGGATCTTGCGTAGCATTTTAGAATTCAGAGCATCCACGTTTCACATCCGTACATTATAGCTGGCAGTTGGACTCTAAATAAAATTACTCAATACAAACGAACGAAAAAATAAAATATTGTAAAAAATGGCATTGGTTCACTTTCGCCACGTGGACAATCTCGCTCGTCGACGTCTAATGCAATGTCTCCGGAATAAAGTTTAGCCATTCTTTTCACCGATAAGGTTGACGGTGGATATTCAGGAGGGGAAGGGGGTGGAAAAATGGTCGAAGGGATGGGGATTTGGTGCATCTGAGTTGCACAACTACGTCAGCCGAATCTGCACATTAATAACGGCCCACTCCGGATATCCGACGGGCGAACAACGCCACACCCACACACGTTCACAGTTTATTATACATTGTATATAAAACAATACCTACACGTAGTAACTGTAAGCGTATTCAATAATTCATTTTTGGTTTTGCGCTGCCCTATTCTGGCGCTATTGAGATTTATGCGGAGGGTTGAGCCAACTGTCCACGGCCAGACGGACAGACGTCGCCAATTCCCCAAACGCCCAACTTCTCATTCTCCCTCCCTTCTTGCCGATTATCCTATGTTACTGAAACACCACTCCTCCTCCCCTCGTTCGCCTCGGTTTGTGCATACGTAATGGAATATTGTTAAGTCGTCGTCGTACAAAGCCTCAAAGGATTATACGCTGTGTGAGATATGTGCTTTTATTGTCGCGACAAAGAGGAACAGAGGGGAGGGGAGGGGGGGTTGTGGGTGGGTAGGGGATAATGGTACGATTTTTTATGCAAATTTGTATTTTTGCGTGTGGAATTAATGCCGACCGAAATATTGCTTATCCTAGGAAAGAAATATGTCCCATATGAATATTTCTGTTTGCTAGACATTGCACGAATACGTCTAGCGTTTATTGAGTTATACTACATACGTAGAGCAGTGGTCGGGAACCTTTTTTGAGCTAAGACCCAAATCAGGGAAAACCTTGCAAAATTGGTTGCGTGGGCGTCGCTATATATTATTTCCAAATTATATATTCAAAATTAAATTAAATGCATACTCATTTATGAAATGGATAAGCTATCTACATGATATTTCTTAATGTTCGACAGTTTATTAAAACAAGTATAAAGGCTGCCGCACACCGCTACGAAATCGCGTATTATTTTAATCAATACAAAAAAAAAATACGTGTAAAATTTAGATTTTTTTTCTACCGTTTCTTAACACATTTACCAGGATCGTGAACTAAATAAAGTCAATTTTAAAGTAATCATTCACATATGTAGATGCAATTACTTAGGGTGAGCTTATAGAAACGTAAGTGGAAGTTTTCACATTTGCAATTTACCTTGGCTTAAACTCATTTTGAATGCTCAGTAAAACCGTACTTAATTACATTGTACGTATGTATGTGTGTTATACTGTTAAATTCGATATCGATCGGAAATGGTGGTATGGCTTATTTTAAGAAAATGTTTCAGGGTTGGAGTTGGGTTTTTTTTCGCGTTTGTTATAACATTACATTTGAGGTAAACGATCCTTAGCGAGGGTGTAGCATATAATAAGATTACTGTAAAAGTGCATTAAACGTCCGATGCAGATGTACACATACCCACTCCACTAACAAACTAGTGCAGTTTACGGCTTCGGCTACGGCGTAGCACTTCACCTACCGTGAAATGTGTCTCTATTATCGGAGTTATTTATTGGCGAATGTTGCCTATTTTTTATTTTCGTTTTGGGATCTGGCCGCACACAGTTAAAAGTCGACTTTAATTGCGATTGCACAAAATCAATGTATTATAGAATATACCTATAATAAGTAGCCGTAAAATAATGCAGTGGACAGTAGTATGCAGTACGAAATTGAAATTTTACTTTCGATACGGACACGATCCATTAATCTTCGAACGTTTCCGCACCGCGAAATGTATGATTTATAGAAATTCGCCCGCTTGTTTGCCGGTAATGCTGTCGTCACCGTTGATATTTGTGACCAGTGTGTATTACACGAAACTGAGAATATCTCGAGATTATTATTTTTTAATTGAGCGTATTGATGAAACTGTATCATCTGTAACACTTTTGATAATGAAAATTATACAGTCAATGTACCATACATAGTACGCTCTTCGGAACAAGGCCAGCATGATTGACAAGGTTCGAAGTGTAAGTTTATTAAGTAGCTTGTATCGGGCGTGTGGTTCGTTGTTAGGCCTTATTCTGCGAATAATGTCGAACAGGTTCGAAACTTAACGTACACGACTTTCATGTGTATTTATGTCTAGTGTTGTAAGTCGAGAATATTCTCGGAGAACGAGATTATTCTCCAAAAGATTATTCTCCGAGAATATTCGAGAATTTTATTTTTTCATGATTATAAAACATCTCTTCTGATTAAGCGTAAAAAAGAGCTAGATAGAATTAATGACAAGAAAGATTACGATGCATTAAACAAACAAATAAAAAAGCAGGTCTTACGTGACGTCCGAAATTTTAATGTCAACATGGTTAAATTAACCATTGAGAAAAACCTTAGTTATAAGAAATGTAAACGTAGCCTAATTCTAGGAAAGAATAAAATGTTAGCTATTAAGGCTGAGGACGGAAGCATAATTAGAAATAAGAAGGAAATATTAGAAACGGTCTACGACTTCTACTCTAAATTATATAAAGAAACTAGTCCCCGCAGCATCATTACAATAGCCACTAGCGATAGAGAAGTTCCTGAAGTATTACCATGTGAAGTGGAAGAGGCGATCAAGTCTTCCAAAAATGGTAAAACCCCCGGCGACGACAACATCCAAATCGACCTACTAAAGTGTGGAGGCCGCCCTCTATACAATATCTTAGCGAAATTATTTACAAAATGTATTCTAGAGCAAACTGTTCCGGATTTATGGAACAACGCGTCCATAATTTTAATTTATAAGAAAGGGGACAAGGAGGATATAAAAAATTACCGCCCCATTAGCTTACTCTCCACAGTCTATAAGATCTTCACGAAGGTAATAACGCAGCGGCTCAAGGCAACGCTCGATTCTAATCAATCCATGGAACAAGCAGGGTTCAGGGCCAATTTCAGCACAATGGATCATCTTCAGGTGGTAAGTGAATTGGTTGAGCGCGCGAACGAATATCGCCAACCACTATGTTTAGGTTTCATCGACTACGAGAAGGCGTTTGACTCAGTCAGTCAAACAGCCGTACTGGATGCCCTCCAGAAACAAGGCGTTGCGCAACCGTACGTCAGCCTGCTAGCTGCCATCTACAAAAAGGCAACAGCCTCAGTTCGTCTCTTTGAAGACACGGAGCAATTCGGTATTGAGAAAGGTGTTAGGCAAGGAGACACCATTTCTCCTAAATTATTCAATGCGGTGCTCGAGGACATATTTAGGTCGCTGGAATGGCAAAAATCAGGGGCCAAGATTAACGGAAGACATTTGAGCCATCTAAGATTCGCTGACGATATAGTTATAGTTGCATGTAATTCAGTAGATTTACAAAATAGATTAACAGAATTAAGCAACAAAAGTATGAAAGTAGGCTTAAAAATTAATTTTAACAAAACTAAAATTATGTTTAATGAATTCTGCACGCAAAACGTAGTCACAGTAGATAATTACATTGTAGAGATAGTTGATAGTTATTTATACCTAGGACAATTGGTAAATATGACTGGATGTAAAGAAGAAGAAATAAAACGAAGAATGAAACTAGGGTGGAGTGCTTTTGGAAGAATGAACATAGTTTTTAAATCCAACATTCCGCTATGCTTAAAAAAGAAGGCGTACGACCAATGCGTACTCCCAGTTATGACGTATGGATGTGAAACTTGGACGCTAAATTCAAGAATGCTACGAAAGATCCAGTGCACACAGAGAAGCATGGAAAGATGTATGCTTGGCATAACAAGAAGAGATCGCAAACGAAATACATGGGTAAGAAGTATGACCAAAGTGGCAGATATAGCAGTGCGGGTGAAAAAGTTGAAGTGGCAATGGGCTGGACACATAGCGAGAAGAATGGATGGCAGATGGACGCGAGAAGTACTGGAATGGTATCCGAGAGGATGTGAAAGAAAGCAAGGTAGACCAAGTGGAAGATGGGCTGACGAATTGAGAAGAATGTGTGGAGTCAAGTGGATGCAGATTGCTCAAGACAGACAAGAATGGAAGAGGATTGGAGAGGCCTTCATCCAGCAGTGGATGGTGAACGGCTGAAAATGATGATGAAAACATCTCTAGATAGTTTAATAGCTTTTTAGAGGATTCTAGGATATTTTCAAAACTCAATAGGAGTAATAGGACTTTCTTGAGTGTCTGAGAGCATTTCGAATGACATTTTTTCATTCTGACGACACTGAATGTGTCATTTCGTCATTTTAACATACGCACTACTAGAGTTTTCCGCGAAATTCTCACAAGAATGCAATGCTTATTAACTCTGGAAGAAATAAATTATGTATACATATTTTTATTGCTATGGTTATAACATTCCAGTGAAATTGTTCCAACTTATGATATAATCATTCATTTAAACTTAGCACAAAAGATCGTAAAAAATTTGTCATATTCACACCCCGTCAAATTTAGTTTTTGTCACGGATACTAAACTAATATTATTCGTGTAATCCGTATCACCTCTCCCAAGTATTAGCCCGGATTAGAGGGAGTTGGTATTTATTTATTTAAAATACATGATGGCTGATGGAGCCAAGGGTACATTGCATTATTTACTACAATTTTAAACAGAAAATTCTCGGTTTGGAGAATATTCTCCAAAAGATTATTCCCGAGAATTTTACAGTACTATTTATGTCTACTCTAATGTTATATTTTTCCGCCCAGGCGACGCCTAACATTCGTTGCTAGTACATTTCGAAGCAATCTATCACCGAATTACCGGTAATACATACGTACATATATTGAAATGGAATCAACACGGGCGCAATGGCGCGAGTGAGCGCATAACGAGGAATAGTCAGTAATTCGAGAGTGAGTTTTGATTGAATTAACCGTTTAAATGGCGCCGCTAGCAAAACTTTAATCCATCTGCGAATTTTTAACTCGATTAAAAGCGTGTTCCGCTCACCGCGCCATGCCGAGACAGACGTTCGCCGATTCGAAGACGCCTTTGCGTATTTTTAATAACGAAATTACACATTAGTCTGAGCGGATAGCAGCTCTAACGCGCTCTCCTCACAATAAATCTACTAGCTCTCTACTAATTAAACTCAATTACCATCCGCGTCACCCGGTCGTGACTCGATTCCGTGTAAACGATTGTTTTGCCGAGAATTAAACGAGAAAACCCCCCCCACCCCCCTCTTCCCCTTTAATCCCCTTCCCCGCCACTCTAATTTCCACCCACACCCTTCCGAGAAAAGTTTTGGCATCGCCATTTTAGTCTCGCCTTGTTTTTGCATCGGCAAATTAGCTCAAGTGGCCGCACAAGACTCGCCTTTATGATTCCGGCTAATGGCCGTGAGTCGCTTGGCCGTTTTAAACAATAACGTGCGTCGACTAGCACGTGAACGATTTAAAATTCGTAATCCAGGGTGTGGTGTTTTCATATGGGCAGTTCAATATCGAATCTCTCGATTTGTTTGTGGACCGGAAGTGGACACTCGAGTACGTACGAACGCATTGCAAATAACCCTTTCGCGCATTGTCCTCGGAGTTCATATGTTCGAAAAGGTGAGGGTTTAGAGGGGAGAGGGGGGGTTGATGGTTCAACGGCGTAAAGCTCGCCGAATATGTCGCCAATGTAAATAAGCTTTTGATGTTCGTTTCTGGTGGTAGTCTATTGGTCTTTTTTCCGTTCTGCTTAACCCTCGCAGACCCGCAAAGCTTACTCCAAAAAAATAAAATTAAACATAATAAAAAATACTCGTATGTATTTATACATACATACACTATTTCATTTCAATGTGCATAACAAATACAAGCTTCAAGCAAGTATTTTGAGAAACCATTTTCAAGTAGCGGCTGTAATTTAAGCGACATACATACATACATACGTATGTAGGTACATTTGTGCAAAAATTTGTATTTTTTGAACTTGCAAAATTATATTTCTTGCAACAGCTATGTACATATGTATGTACATTATAATAAGAGAGAGTAATTCTAGTGAGAGTAAGTTTAAAAATAGCATAAAAGGATGCTCGGATTGAACCGCACAGAAAAATGCGCACAGGAAAATAGTGGACACGGGTAAAAAGCGCACACGGAAAAATACGCACATTGGAATAAAGCGCCTATAAAAATCAGCACACAGAAGAACACTCACATTTAAATTACTCTAATATTTTCCTGTGTTTTTCCAGCTTTAAAAATTTTAATATTTCTAGTGTAGTAAATAATTTTTTGTAGTAAATACTCGATTGTTATTTCTCCGCAAACATAATTATTTTATTTTAAATTTTTACAGCTGAAAAATACGGGAAAAGATTAGAGTAATTTAAATGTCCGCTATTTTTGTGTGCGGTTTAATCGGCGAACCCATAAAAGATATGCAACTAATTAAAATGATGGTCATAAAATGTATGTATTTTTCAAATTCTAAAATTTGTTTTCGTCAAAGAAATAGACGTTATTCCGTTATTGCTCATACATATGTGATTTTTATACGATTTACAAAATTAATTTAAATAAATTTCACATATATCTACATACATACGTACTCGACTAGGTTCAGTTCATTCTGAATCGCGATTTAGTGCAAAGGGCTAATTTTTTATTTCGTTAAAGTAACGCGCCACTGTCGAACGGTATTGAGTTTGGGTAGAGGCGGTTGATTGCGGCCATTACTCTTACACCGGTTTCCGAGCGATTTCGCAACGTCTGGCCAACGGGCAGGGCGGTTCCGGACGACCGGAGCTACCCTTCCTCCTTGTGATCCTCATCCCCATACCTACGACCCTACAGAATTAATCCAAGCGAAAAAGAAGGGCGACGCTCAGGTGGGGCCCTTTCCGCTATCAAATATAATATTTTTTCGACAACGCGGATTCTTTTTTAAAACTTTTCGAAATGCCAACCGCGCTCCCACTTTCCCCCTTTCTCTCTTCTAGTTCCCCGCTTTTGGGTATTTTATCACTTTTCGCGAAAAATAAGTTTCCATCGCCCCGCTGCACTGCTCGTACTCTCAACCGCGCGGGTCGACACCTTAAAAATGAATAAATTCCGCAATAAAGTTGGATGTGAAGAAAGTCGGCAGAAAGCTTTTTAGCATCGTCGCGAGCAACTGGTGCCCGCATAGGTCCGTTCATAACACAAATTAAAATCAGTGTGTACATATGTGTGTGTGTTCAAAGTTGACTATTCGACTTGAAAGGGTTAAATCATGATATTAAAACGATAACTTAATCAAGGCTTAGCCAAAATTTTCAGTATTATAATAAACCGCAAAATTTTTAAAAGTATAAGCATAAATAAATGATGATTACTTTGAGCAAACTTAAAATGAATATGAGTTAATCGTATCTACATATATTGTTTAATAGATAGATGAACATAATTATTTAAAGGATTTTAAAGAAATGCAAAAACACAATGAAATATAAATTGTAATTTATGTATATGTACATATGTATATATTACTTGAACGTGATTTATTTCAATCAAAAGTTCAAAATTCGCTCCCCATTTACAGCGCGGATCTACGACACATACGTATGTACGTATTGTATTATTTACATACACATATGTACATATGTACATATGAAATACGAGTGACTTTCTAAAGGGCGTCTAATCGTGTACAGCACGTTTTGATGAGACGTGTCGTATCAGTTAATTACGCAGAGCGCAAAAAGCGTTTCGCATCCGAGGAGTGGAGGGCCGTTATATGTATATACTTTTTTTCCTTGCCAAAAAAAAAAAAAAAGTCCAACATCCATTACTCAACATCTGAAACACGTTTACTGGGCGAGGGAGAGCCCGCTCACCACCAGAAGTTTGTTAAAACGATGATTAATGGCCATCGAACGGGCCGCGTTAATTTGTTTATAATTCTTCCGATGGGTGGGTGGGTGGGTGGTTGAATCTCAACCTTTAATTGGTGCACTAGATGCAGCTTCGTCAGCTAGGCTCGGTGCAATAGTGGTACATCTCGCCGCTCGTTAGTGACGCTGTTGTTAGTGACGCGTGCCCACGCATCGCATTGTTTACAAATTGGTACAGAACTCAACCCCACTTCCGGTTCGCGGATACTATTACCGGAATCTTCGTAAATATGAGTCCATGTGTATTATTTCACATACATAGGTGCACCTAGGGAATAAAGCATGTATGTATGTAGGTATTTGGGTTTCGCAATGTGCTATACATATATGATAAAGAAACGCATTAAAACAAAGGTGATTAAGGTCTTTAAGGAGCTACATTTTTATTTTTATTTGCACGGCGATCGACTATCATCCAAGAATTTAGGGGGAGGTCCGAATATAATTTAGAAAAAAAAGCAAAACCCAAACAGTCATCGATCAAACGTGTCCGCATTGCTGAACGCAGTCGTTTAAATATAGTTTCTCATTTAACACGTGTTTCGAAGAAAGTGTGCGGTATTGTAATATACAGCAGACGTTAAAAGTTCCAAGAAGTTGAATTATTTTGACAAATTAGCTAGTGTACCTGGGAACCAATGATTAAGCAAATACATACCACGAAAAAATAACGGTTCTGTGATTTGACCATTATTCCTTTTTCGTTAACAGAGAAGCAAGAGTCCTGAAAGACCGTTTGGCTTGTAAAATGGAAAGCAATATTCATGTCGTGCCGCCACTTCACATTCGCGCAAATGTTCGTTCAACCGTTGGCCTTAGGTGACGTCGTCGAATGCTGACGAGCATTCGCATGGAAGTGAAACGCGTGGCCAGAGCGCTGCTACCGTATCGCTGATCGTGCCACTCTAGTGTCAACCAAACGCACAGACAACACTGAATGTGGAGGGGGAAGGATCCGCCATCTGGCTTTCTTAGCGGTTCGCTCGCCTTCGAGCGATGCACCGCGAGTGCTCATACAGTACGTTGGCCTTAACGCGAAAATGTTCGAGCAACACAGTCACACGTGGACGCTCGGTACTGCTCGTCAGCGCTCGCCCAATCTGAAGTAGCGGCATCAAAATTTACAAAGCAAAATCTTTGCTTCGCGATCGACCGGTTGAGCACCCATGCGATTAAAAGAATACATACACGAAAATGTTAGCGTATGCATTTCAAGCGCACACCATAATAAACTTTCACAAACTTCACACGCGGGGAAAGTAAAAATCATACAAAAAGAATAAAAAAACCTCAAAAAGGAGAAAATGGAAGAAAATTCATTTGAAAAATGACTCAATTACGGCGCGCGTCCGGGGGAAAAATTCAGCGAAAGCTCGCCCACTTTTCATCCCCGTTGCGAACTATTAACTTCCGGTCTGGCGGCGGAAGTTTTCGC
The DNA here is from genome assembly GCA_022651745.1 of Parapsyche elsis. Taxonomy (NCBI): domain Eukaryota; kingdom Metazoa; phylum Arthropoda; class Insecta; order Trichoptera; family Hydropsychidae; genus Parapsyche; species Parapsyche elsis. The sequence continues at coordinate 523,325 of JAGVSN010000019.1, forward strand.
ACCGTGTCGTCGTCCGCGAAAAACTTCGAATCGCACCGCGATTAGTCGCAGAAAGAGCAACGTAAAGCGCGGCCATTACTCGGATGGGTGATCTACGAAAACGCACATACGCACAAAAAAACTTGGGTTTGTGATTTTGACAGCGGTCAATTACACTTTGACGCACTGAATGCCTTCAATATTTTAATTAAATTCAAAATGTAATTTTCCATTCTATCCCTTTGTATTATGTGCTTCCAGGATCTCACTTATAATTTAATTCTCCCTTCGATTCGTACGTGTGTGTGTGTGTACGTTCAGGGTTAACCCCGTCGGCAATTAGTGCCGAATTCGACCACGCCCTACCCGCTATATATGGGTTACGTGTAAATTGACCCAGGAACGTCATTAAGCCAATAATGATCCTCAACCCCCCTTCACTACATTTAAGTGTGCATTATAATTATTAGTTCGATTGTATATATGTATATGAAATTTATGTTCAATATTGTAGTTTTGATTTGCAAAATTTATGGCCTGTATTAATTGGGTCAGTAACTTTTCCGATTTTCGATCGGTTATTTTTTTAACCAAATGGTGAGTAATTTTAATAAATGGTCAGTAGTCGGCACTCAAGTGATCAGTAATTAGATTAAACGGTTAGTTTTTTTTTATCCTACCCGGAAGTAAATTTATATAAACGGTCGGTATTTAAAGTTTACCATTTGTGAAAAAGTTACTCACTAAAAGTATATTTTTTAATGAGCATTTATTTGTTTTACTCACCGTTTTCGAAATATAACACAGACCATTTTCTTGAAGAGTTACTGATCGTTTTTTTTTTATTATTTAAATACTGACCGATTAATTATTTGACAAAATGCCATTAAACGCTGTGTTACAATAACGCGCTTCGAGTTAAAATTAAAAGTTTCCTTCGAGGGCAAAATATAAATTTACATAATACACATCGAAAAATTGAGATGTTTTATTTTTGAATAAAATTTTAATTTTTATGGTATGGTACATTTAATGTGATTAATGGTTCCCAAAAAGAAATAAATTGTTGGCTCAAATTTAAATCATCATCTTTTTTAGCCGTTCACCATCCACTGCTGGATGAAGGCACCTCCAATCCTCCTTCATTCCTGTCTGTCTTGAGCAATCTGCATCCAGTTGACTTCACACATTCTTCGCAATTCATCAGCGCATCTTCCACTCGGTCTACCTTTCTTTCTTTCACATCCTCTTGGATACCATTCCAGTATTTCTCGCGTCCATTTGCCATCCATTCTTCTTGCTATGTGTCCACTTCAACTTTTTCACACGTTCTGCTATGTATATCTGCCACTTTGGTCATACTTTTTAGCCATGTATTCCTCTTACGATCTCTTCTTGTTATAACCATGCTTGCCCGTGTGCACTAATTTAAATATACATAAATAATAAAAAAAATACTACCGATATTGTGCTTAAAGATTCTTTAATATATGTATGTACATTGAATAAATGTTTTGAACAAGTGTTTTCTGTGAAAATTTTGCCGAAGGCTTCAATTAAGTAAGCACATCGAAATTCGCTAAGATGTATATAGCTTACGCTAAAATCCTCATTATCAAGGAAAGGATTCTTAAAATATTTATTCAAAGCTGTGTCCACAAAAGCCCCAACTTTCATCCGGGAAAACGTCGATAAACGCGAAACGGACGAGAAGAACACGCAATAAAACAAGACGAGCTCGTGTCGTAAGATGCATTGAAAAACAATGAGAGTGCAAGAAACGTCTCGGGCTCGATAGATGAAGGGGCCACCGGCCATTTGGACCCCTTCCCAACTATTTTCCACGGCAGTCCCCTTATTGCACTCCAATATATGTACGATAGAGCTGGGGTGGGTTGCGGTTAAGTGGGAACACCTTAATGCGATTGATATTCGATCGGCGAGAAAAGTGCATTTTCCGAGCCCCACCACCTCGAATTTCCACCGCAATCCTCCCCAACCACCCGCGGGGATATTATAAAGAAAAATATGCTAAACAGGGGTGAGAGTGATGTTGATAAACGCGGTAGGCCGAAGCGAGGGATGCCTTCCAGTCACGAGCTGCCAATGATTCATGCGTGCATACGTGCACTTCCGGTCTGTGGTGTGAGATCGCAACAGTCGGGGATATCAAACCGACTTCGAAGAGTAATATAATGTTATATATACGGGGAGCGAATGCCGTAAATATTCATATTCCTTCCGGTCGAGACGCAGCCGAGTGCTACCCGCGGGACCGGAAATGATTGATCATTATAGGCATTGCGAATGTCTCGAGGAAAGATTGCCGCGAGACTACTCGGTGTTGCCTGGTACAGTGCCAAAGTAGTCCATTTTAACCCTTCGGTCGGCTCTTTTAAATGTGATAGTTAGCAAACATCGCTAAATTCAAGAATGCTACGTAAGATCCAGTGCACACAGAGAAGCATGGTAACATGTATGCTTGGTTATAACGAGAAGAGATCGTAAGAGGAATACATGGGTGAGAAGTATGACCAAAGTGGTAGATATAGCAGAACGTGTGAAAAAGTTGAAGTGGACATATAGCAAGAAGAATGGATGGCAGATGGACGCGAAAATATAGTGGAATGGTATTCGAGAGGATGTGAAAGAAATCAAAGTAGACCGAGTGGACAATGGTGTGATGAATTGAGAAGAATGTGTGGAGTCAAGTAGATGCAGATTGCTCAAGACAGACAGAAATGGAAGTGGATTGGAGATGCCTTCATCCAACAGTGGATGGTGAACGGTTGAAAATGATGAGTGCATATGTTACAGCGAAAGCATATTTCAAGTGAAAATATATTTTCCTTGGCGTTACGGTGAAATCATATTTAAGCAGATTTTCACTAGTAGATATATGTAGGTATATGTACATATTTCTACTAGTGAAAATATATTTTAACTGATACTCACTGGTGAAATTATATTCGTTTCCGAACTGTCATTGAAACTAAATTTGACAGTTGTGAAATATTCAATCCTAGTTATTTTGTCGCTTCTTCTTCTTATCGTGGCGTGCCGGTGTGTTCAGGCGTAGACTTTTACTGGTTAGTACCAATTATATGTATGTATATAGGTTTACAACGAGTTTTTGTCGATTTTATAACAATTGACTTATAATGGTCGGCTTAAGAAGAAAAGAGCACGTGTTGCGTTGCTTTGCACGTATCCTCAGAATCCTTCGTTCAAAACACACTTGTAGGATGACACATCATTGACTTGGACCAACATCGACAAGTCACAAGCACATACGCTTGCTTACTTTAATATACTTAATCACCGATACTGAGCAGTGTAACTGTATATTCATTGTTTGATACATTTTCACTGCCTGAATTGGTAAAAATATATTTTCACTTGAAATATGCTTTCACTGTAACACATACATACATACATACATATGTACGTACATCAATATGATCGAGGCACATTATCAAACTAACACAATCAGCATCCCGAATTTCACGAATCAAGATTGAATTTAAATTTTATCATAAGATATTTACACAGCTTCGAGAGGAGGGTGGGGGTGGTTTAATGGGGGGGATGAATTTTAAGGTAGGAGCACACATGTCAGTGAATACATACACACTTACAAAGGATATCGGATGACGAGAAAAGGCGGGGAGGGGAAGTAATGGAGGTTAGAGGGGGGGGGTTGGTTGGTTGTGGGGTAGCTTTAGGATCATTAGGGGCCACGTTCGAATTCTGGGGTCGTTAAAAAACAATTTCAACTTTTAATCACCCCCTCTGTGTATACACTCGCGAATGCGGTTCAAATCTCCCCCCCACGCGTCCATGCAGAGTATTAATTAACTTACCGAATCAAAAATTCGTAAGGTTAACTTGTTCGTTCGATAGTTTGACAGCTTGCCTTCTCGTATATTTGTGTAGTGGGGGTAGGTACTACTATGCATGTATGTACAATATAAAAAAAAAACCATTACACACTTTATATGACTGTATAATTGCGTGCGTTGAAATGTCAATGTCTAAAGGTGCCTGTATTTACAGATTAACATTTTCATGGCAATGCATTGCCGGTAATATTACTGGAATATGGTGATGTGGGCCTGAAATATAGTCGTGTTTACCGACACTATTGTTTCACTATTCCTGGGATGGCCGTATGTTGGCGAGTATTGTTGCCATATTGCCGATGATACCGCTCGGTGTACGAAAATACGCGGCAATATACATATGTATGTTTCTTTCCTGCTCTCTCATATACGCGGGTCTCTGTCGTCGAGGTGTGGACAGGACACGACACGAGTGTTGACGTTCGGCGAATTTAGGCAATAATAAAACAGCAACTATGTACTTGCCGGCAATCATTGAGCCACACATATTGCGCATGTGATGCTGAAAATGTTGCTGGATGGTTGACGAGCAATATTGCTGACAAATTTTGCTCGTTTACAGGCCCCTTACGAACAATATTTACTACATATAAACGGTGTTTTAATAACATGCGCGCATAAGGTGGCATTTTTTTAATGAGAATAGTAACAATCGTTTCAACTACATAGAAGGGAAAATGCTCTACTACAATCATAATGAAAAGGATGGTTCCGATTAGTCAAAGGATGTAGGAATAGCTAAGAAACAAACAGACAGACAAACATTAAACTTAGTATATGTATGTACATATGTATACATATGTATGTATGTATGTATGTAGGTAGATGAAATCCAAACTGTCGTAAAATATTGTGGTCTTGCTTCTTATGAACTGTATATTATGACATTGACCCTTTTCATTCCAAAAACACAGAAGCAATCAAGTTACATATATACTCAACTTTACTGTATGATAGTTTCGCGTACATACACGTATCTTTAAAAGTAGATATATTCTGGCTTCCAGCACAGATTTATATGACAGTGTATTGTTATCAAAGTAGAATTTTTTCGTAGGATATAAGTAAGCTGGACGCATTCCTTTGTTCACCCAATACGATAACAACTTCCTAAGTATAGTTCGATACTATAATAAAATTCAATTCGACGCGTGCAGTCGGAACTTTGGCACTTGTCCCCGGAGCGTCGCGACGCCCCTTCAGGAAAAATCTTCGGTATCCCGGGGCGAAAACAAGATGTCTCGGCGAAACTTGGTCACCTTTGGGTTCGTCTGCGTCTCTTTTGCTGCTGACTAGGCGGAAGCTTTACGTCCCAGAAGTACGAACGGGGGATGAGAAGGAGAAGGGGAGGATGAAACCCACCCCGCTTCGAAGTTTTATTGTCCCAGAAAGTTTCGCAGCGGTGCAAACATACATTTTTTCAAGTCGTAATTGATCGGGGGTGTCGCTTTTCGTTTTTCGATGTCGATTTTCCGCGATCTAATTGGACGTCGATATAATTGGGTGCAGATATTCGCGAGTCGTCATGGCGACCAACGGCGTCGGCGAATTTTAATTGACTTGCGTGAAAAATATGTTTTGCCCCCCTCGTTAATATGTACATATATCTTTCGTATGGATAAATAATCCGGGTTAACGGTATGTAACTTGCCTTTCGGGTAAAATATATATTTGCATGGTTCATTTGAAAAATCTTTTCAGATTATATTACAATCTAGTATCTATACAAGTGCGTTTCACTTTCGAAATATTTTATGCATTTAAATAAATACATAATTGATTACAAAAACTAATTTTACAATTTTTTGATATCACTTTCCGACTACAGAGGCAGAGAACTGTGAGCTATTAATGTGTTCAAAAAAATTGGTGGTAACTACTTTTAAAATTGAATAAATATATCAATTAAAATATAATTTAAAGATCAAATTGCAAAGGATTAATTAAATACATAGATTTAGAATTTTCGAAAAATTATTTTATAGTATAAAAAACCCAACCTGCTTCAATCTGCTATCATAAACAGTAACCATATTAACTTTAATGTTAACGTTGATTTAAACACCGATCAAAGTGTGTTGCGAAAAGAGTATATACATAGTTTATATTTTCATATCACAATAATTGCTACTACATAAATACTATAATTGGAAAATGTAAGCGTTACAATAGTATATCATACGACTATTTTGAATTTATGGAAGGTTTACAATCTCGGCTCTGCCTACGTTTTTCAATTTTTTTACGGTCGAGGGCAACCTCTGAGTTATTTTTCCAGCGGTTTTGATATTCGTCGTCGAGCGAAAATATTTATTTTTATTTGATTTCCGTTTGTTATTCCTCCCGATGCGATATCGGAGATACCGGGAGAGATGTTTGTTCGGCGAAAACTTCGACGTACTTCTTTTTTCCGTGGGTCAATAAGGGCTATCTGTGGGTATATCTACTTATGATGATAAATGTGTGTAGAAGGGAGGATTGTGAGTTATATGGCGTGTGGTATAGTATCCTACCTGCCATGCTGAGGACCAACGTTGCCATCGTCGAAGGACGAACTCGCACTTATGTTCTGGTCTGGTATGACGCGATTTTCCATTCCCAATGGTGCACCACAGTTCACTGTAATCAAAAAAAAAAAAAATATATTAGTTACAACATAATCAACGTTCCTTTTTGGTTCATGTAAAATTACAATATCGAATACCTAAATTAAAATTCTGAATAGATTTACTAAATCAGACCAATTTGTCCAATGAAACGGTGGAAATATTAAAACGATGTCATTCGATAAAGGCAGCGGTAAAATTAGCCGAATATAAATCATTCGTTTATCATATTCAATTGCTGGAATAATAATGGGAAAAATGTCGTAGTCATAGTCCAAAGGAAAAATTGTTTTCATCCCTCCCCTTCCCTTTTTCTCTCTCCACTTTCCAACCAATGCAAAAGTGTCGACTAAGTAATCCATTTTTACGGCCGTGAGGGTTGGAAAAAATTACACCCCTCGCCCTTTCCCCCTCCCTTGCTCGTTAATAAAAAGAAAATCTGTTTACGTAACAAAACTTATATTTGAATTATGGACGCTTCTGCGTTTGTCACACTTATCCAAATTAATGGTGTCGTTATTCAAAATAAGGTAAAAAATACGTGGGTAAAAAAAAATTTTTGGTGCAGCGAACACACGACTCGTTCCATAAACATCATTAAGGTTGCAAAAATAATACACGCATAAATAGCGTAATGAGTCGATGCGAATAAACGAACGTGAAAATTTCACAAGGTTTCGATCACAACAATGAAAATGTAAAATAAATACGAACAACGTTCTTCATCTGCGTATTTTTTGTATATAAATAAAATACGATGTATGTATGTATGTAAAATCCGATTTGAATAGTATTGGTGAAAATTTTCAGCGTAAAAAAAATTAAATCTATAATGACAAAGACGAGAAAGCTTTTACAGACGAATACGAAGATTGCGTACAACAACAGTAGGTGGAAATGTATCACAGCGTTTCTGGTAAAACAAAAAAAAGCTCGCTTATCTGAAACGGCAACGTTTTCGCGAGCGTCCACAGCAAATTTGACATTTTCCTCGTCACAATAACGCCGAAACGAGGCCTCCGTTCAAATGTCAAAACGAAACAGGTTTTATGAACCCAAAACAAAACACAAAGTATTAAAATCTACTCACTCCACGCATACCATTATGAGAATATATTTACAAAATAGATAAAGCCAATTAAGCAACGAAAGTATGAAAGTAGGATTAAAAATTAATTTTAATAAATCTAAAATGATGTTTAATGAATTTTGCACGCAAAACGTAGTTACTGTAGATATTGTAGAGACACGTAGTTGATCGTTATTTATACCTACGACAATTGGTGTACATATATGACTGGTTGTAAAGAAGAAGAAATAAAACTAGGATGGAGTGCTTTTGGAAGAATGAACATTGTTTTTAAATCCAACATTCGGCTATGCTTAAAAAAATAAGGTCGTATACCTTAGAATGTGATGTGAAACGTGAATGCTAAATTCAAGAATGTTACGCAAGATCCAGTGCACACAGAGAAGCATGGAAAAATGTATACTCGGTATAACGAGAAGAGATCGGAAGAGGAATACATGGGTAAAAAGCATAACCAGGGTGGCAGCGGAACGTGAAAAAAAGTTGAAGTGGATACATAGCGAGAAGAATGGATGGCAAATGGACGCGAGAAATACTGGAATGGTATCCGAGAGGATGCGAAAGAAAACAAGGTAGACCGAGCAAACGATGGACTGATGAATTGAGAAGAATGTGTGGAGTAAACTGGATGCAGATTGCTCAAGACAGACAGTAATGGAAGAGGATTGGAGAGGTCTTCATCCAACAGTAGATGGTGAACGGCTGAAAATGATCATGATGATGATTTACAAACAGAAATTCAAACCACCCCAAACCCTCGAACCAACTTTGTCCCTATCATCCACACCTCACCCCATAGCCTATTCTACCGGGTCTAGGGGTGTATGTGTGTTATGTAAACGTTATCGATGCAATAAATACAAGTATTGGTCGAATACTTTCGGCGAGGCTCAAACAGAACGCCACTTATCTCCGCCAGTTCGTGTTTCCGCATAATTTTTCCCATCCAGGGGTGGATTTTCGCGATTCTCTCTGAGAGGGTTGGCGTCGCGACGCCTCCGACGATTACAGATGCATCAGGTTGTCTGGATGTACAATAATATGTCGACATCGTACCACCCTTTCTCCCCCAACCACCCACAGCTGAGGCATAAATTCAAACGAGTCGTTTTTATCTAGCGGTTGCCATACGCGCACGAACGTGTGATAAATCGTTCGAAAGCGCGAAAATATACATTACGCGAAAACGGGCGTAATGGATAATAACGGCGTAATACTCGTGCGCAACTATGTATGTATAGGTATGTACATATGTGTTGCTACAATTTGGAACACCTCACTTAAATAATTAACAGGTTAATACTATAATTGTACGTGCTTTATTCGGCTGCAACTAAGTTAATGTTTGATTTAATCATTTTAATATATTTATACTTTTAAATTTGAACGTAGCGTGGGTATGAATCGATAGAAGTATACTTTGTATATTAACGCTAATATAAATATACATACATGGTTAATAGTTTTAAGTATTAGAAAATAAGTTATATTGTAAATTACACAGAGAGATGATGGTTTAAAAAGTAGCGAAGACAGTAGGATTATTATGTAGATTAAGAAATATACTATCTAGAAATACATACAAAGATGTTGGTTTATAATGCAATTGTTCGTCCTCATTTTATATACGGTGGTTCATTTTTTAATTTAGTAGTTAGGGTAATTAAAGATAGGTTGCGAAAATTGCAAAATAAAGCTATGCGGAGTATTTTAAATGTACAAAATAGATTAACCTGTATAAGAAATATGTTGAATAAAATGAATTGGATAAATGTAAAGAAAACCTTAAAAATGTGCATGTTAGAATATATTTTTAAGTTAGACAAGAATTTTTTACCAAAATTATTTCAATAAGTTTTTAATAAGGGGGTGTAATATATTATATATAGTCATAATACTAGTTAAGAATTTAAAATTGAATAGATCAAGGTGAAGTATCTTGTACAATTGACTGTCAGAAGGTGTGAGAAATATAAACAAAATTGATGGATTCCCGTCAGCCTTAAAACAACACCTTTGTAAAAGTGCTAATAGATAATTAAATTTATTTTATAATAAGTTACTTTTTGTTTGTAATTAATTAATTAGCTTCTTAAGCTATCTTAATTAAATATAGGTACATAAATAAATTAGCGTAAGCGGCTGCCTGTGTAACAAATATTTCTTTAGCGATGTTGGCAACAAGACGCTTCCGTCAAAACTGTTTCGATTCGACAACGCGATTTCACGGCCATACATCGATTCAATCAACGGTACACTTTACGACTGTTGATGGAATTTAACATACACCAGTGATGATACAACGCGGTATGATATTCTATTCGTTTCAATGTTTAGGTATATTATTTTATAAAGGTGTGTATGACATTTGAGCTATCAATTCGCGGCTAATGGTCGTTTTAGCCAAAACAATGGCCGTTCCTTTTGTACATATATTTATATGTACGTACATGTACATACCTACCTACATGTGTGTGTCGGAATTGGCCTCTCTAGGCACTATAATTATGGTACGGTCGAATTTGTATGATTGTTGAGAGCGTTGGTAGTTTTCTTGCTCGCCATGAGCGGCACGCGTTAAAGTGCTCTCTAGTTCAGCGGTAGTCAAACTGTTTCGATCGTGCACCGATATATTGTATAAGATACAACGCTTGTCACTCGCATGACTAAATGTGTAATGAGCTTTGACACACGTCAAGTGGTACTTGATCACACACAATCCTCAAAGGTATTCGCTGTTATGGACTGAAAGTCAATTACGCGTAATATGTCTTAGTCAAAGTGTGAAACGTCTGAACAGGGAAACGTTTGTCGACCCCTGAAGACGGTCGACGCGTCTGGAATAACCAAAGTTGCTAATCAGCGGTTGTACGTCGGTCGCTTTGGCGGCGTTGACAGTTTAATTGAAGCTGACGTCTGCTCCTTCATCCTTTGTGTCGGCCATTGTGTATGGCACGTTCCTATAAGAGTCATCCACACCCGTGTACAGACCAAACGTGATCGACTACAGCTCTAGCCAATAAATTCCCACACACAATTCAATTTGAACAAGAAACCCCCTTTAATACCTGTATAAGTGTATTGTCGGATAATTCTGGGTTATACTTCATCCTTGAGGGGTTTTCCTCAATACCAAAAAAACCCAATTGATTAATTGTTTCGACTAACCACCGACTACTGTACAATTTCAAATTGGTTTTTGTAATGTACAGCTATAGGCCCGTAACGCACTAGGCAGCCTATGACTGCGCAGCAAGAAAACGTGCACCCAGTTCAAGCAGCCAAAGTGGCAGCCAGAACGATGAGAATACACTCACAAAAGGTCAGCGATAACATTGTAGATACGACATATTTTCAATGCAATATTTGGTTCGTAATCTCGGATCCCGGATCCTTTTGTACTGTATGTATGTATGTATGTAGAGGCAAATAATTTGTTGAAAATAGTTTCACATAAATCGCTTCCAGCGCGCAACATTGGCGAGATTTTTTTAAAAATATTTTGATCTTATCCGTTGAATTTAGTGCGTAGTGAATTGTTTATAAAATAATTGGTAAGCGGCTGAAAATCTGATAAGTGATAGCAATACTGCCAATCTGGTTAGGATTTAAATTACTCTTTTCGTTGAGGTGATGATGGTCTCATTTGAGGGTCTTGAGGTGTTTCCTTGATAAATCAAAGCAGAAAAGTAATTAGTTGAAGATCTGAACGTTTATTTGTTACGCTTAAGAGATTTTGAATTTTGAACAGTTATTTTTGTCACAAATGAAAGGAAAAGACGATCTGAAAGTCTTCAATGCCTTCGTCGAATACGTCGTTCAAACTTTTTTTAAAAATTCGTACTCATTAAGTATTGGGGCAATTGGTGAACACGACTGGATGTAAAGAAGATGAAATAAAACGGAGAATTAAACTAGGATGGAGTGCTTTTGGAAGAATGAACATAGTTTTTTAAATCCAACATCCCGCTATGCAAAAAAAAGGAAGGCTAACGACCAATGCGTACTACCAGTTATGACGTATGGGTGTAAAACGTGGATGCCGAATTCAAAAATGTTACGTAAGAGAAGCATTAAAAGATGTATGCTCGGTATAACAATAAAATATCGTAAGTGGAATACATACATACATATGTGGGTAAGAGGTATGACCAAAGTGGCAGATATAGCGGAACGTGGACACATAGCGAGAAGAATGGATGGCAGATGGAGGCGAGAAATACTGGAATGGTATCCGAGAGGATGTGAAAGAAAGTAAAGTAGACCGAGTGGCCAATGGGCTTTGCATTCAGTAAAGTAGACAGAGTGGAAAATGGGGACAATTTTCTTTTGCATTACAAATTTAATCATCACCTAACTGTCAATCGGAACTCCCACTTGCATCAACTATGCAATTACATTACAGAATCGTTGACAATCGAACTAAATTGCCATTTAGACGGTGTACACCGATCGGCGGTCGGCAACGTGTTAATTCGAAACGATCCGTACGTACCGTCGTCGAATGCAAAATGACCCGTTAAGCGCCGGCCGATGATTAACGGCCAGCCGATTAATCACGGGGGCCCCGTGTTTATTGTGAATGTCGCACTGTCGACAATGTGTCGCAAATGACGTTTCGGGGGCCGGGGGCCCACACGATGAAATATTCATCCGTGAATTATGCGGCCATTGTGCGGCCTGCGAACCGTGACCGGAAGTGTGGGTATACCGTGGGATGATGAGGGAAGGGTGCGGGGCGGGTTTCGTACGTTTTAACCCCTTAACACCTCCACCTTTCCTCCTCTTGAAGATGGACACGTTCCGGTCAGTCAGGCTCAACCCTTTCGCGACTATAGTGAGGAGCGGATAAATAGGTCATTAGTTTTTTGACCGTATGTACAACATTTGTACGTATGTACTTACTTGATTCGAAAGCTGGAGCATCGCCCATAACGGCAATGGCAAGTAAGACGATTGAGTAAACTTCCATGTTGATTATGAGTTCAGTGTTTCGTGCCATGCGTTCTCATCTGAAACAAATCAAAACAAACGAAAATTTAGATAAGTGCGTGTTCAAGATTCAATTATATAAATAAAATACATCGCAAAAATCTGTCAATCTTGCGGTGAAAGTTTGGCGAAAATTGACGCTGTAAAAATTAAAAATATTCAGAAACAATGATGCATCGCAATTAAACGAAGTTTTACAACATTATTTCACATTATATATGTATGTATGTAAATACATATGTATGTAGGCTGTGCTATTTAAAAAAAAATGTAGAAAATAAAATAAAGCAACAAAAGCTTGCCAAATTTAAATTCAACACTTTTAATTCATCAAACTGAAACAAATTTTGTAAATGTACATTTAAATCTAATATCTAATATACTATACATATGTTAGCGTAAGCGTCTGCCTGCCAACACACCGCTAAAACACAAATGTGTTTTAGCGGTGTTTTGGCAAGCAAGTCGCTGACGATCAAAGCTGGTTCGAGTCGACAACGCGATTTTATGGCCATACAACCATTCAATCGACGGTACACCACACCATTGCTTCCTAAACTTTTTAGTACCGCGACTCACTTTTTAGACTTAGATGCTAAACTTCTTTCTCCTGCTTTTATCATCAAACATAACTCCAACCGTGTACTTTATTGCTGGGAGCATCAAAAACTTGCCAATTGTGTGCAGCTTACCAGCTTGCCCGATTTGCAAACTAATCATGTACGGGGCGCGGAGAGATTTTTCAATATTACTGGTCTAATTGCAAAAGCTTATTTTTCGACGTTGTTCTACATATTAGCTTGTTTGTCCGGATGCTCTAAATATGCCGACGCAATTTGTTCGGTCGCATGCTCTCGTTCGCCAGTACATCGCAGCAAATAACGCACCGCAACCGTGGATCTTCTTTGTCTCCATTCCACGAAAATCCAATTTTTAAATACATAGTTGAATTTTTTTTTTTTCAAATAATTTAAAAATAAATTCACACTTCAAAAACTTTTCACGACCCACCAAACATAGGCTCGTTTAGGTACCGCTGCACTATACAACTGTTTTACGTACTGTCAAACGAGCTATGGGATGAACTGTTATTGGGGTTAGAATCCACCGTCATACAACGGGAAAACCGAGTAGTAAATAGCGTCGACGAATCTGCAGTGGGGAATCGAAAAATAAAGTCGACCACAAGGCAAATAATAGCAACAAGAATTTATACGTTAATTTAAATTGCACGTTGAATTTGAATGGGAAAAAAATAGATACCCACCCACGCATACCCAAGACTAATAATAACGCCAAGTCGGAAATATACGCGGACCGCACGGGGAAAAGCGAATTTTCCGCAAACGAGAACACATTGTGGGGCCGAGACCTTTATTAGTATTAGTACATACGTAAAAAGGGTACATATGTACATCTACAATGCGATCCCACACCTAGCCGAAACTCCACGCGCGCATAATAAAATTTCACCCAAAAGTTATATTTATGGGGTTTTGCGGCGCGGTCGAAATTGGCACAAAAATACAATTCAACCGGTGGCCCATAACGGAGAAGGCAAAAGAGTTTCCCCCAAAACTCGACATTCAGCATTATTATTGTGTGAAATATACACTGCCAACTATAGGGAAACACCATGTATATAAAAGTCAATGTACCTACCAACCAACCGAATTTTAATTCTGTATTAAATACTACTTCAATTTAAGGTGACGGTCATTTCAAAGCAACTGAAACATTGAAACCGAAAAAAATTGTGAATAGATCCTTCACTATACATATGTATATGTATATGTAAAACTATCGTGAATGTTACGCAAGTAAGATTACTTCGTATACAGATTCGTATACATTTTTACTTTATCCTAATCGGATAAAGTATTGTGATCGTGCGAAAATTCGACCTCGAGATTTTGACTGATTTGTATCAGGTATCATCCCCTGATCACGTTTTCATGATTTCTAAAAAATGTCTGTATGTCTGTGTACTTATGTGTGTGTGTGTCTGTATGCGTGTTTTCTCCGAAACTGTCAAATCTATCAAGCTGAAATTTCATATCTATTATTTTCACGTAAGGTGTAAGAGCCATAAGGAATTTGGTCAACATCAGTGAACCGGAAGTAGGGTTTTTTTCTTGTAGAAAATTCTAAAATTCTTTTACCACAGAATATTTCCGAAACGGCTCCGGGAATTTTGTCCAAATTTCATATCTATAGTTTTCACGTTAGCCGTAAGACATACTGTGATTTTAGTCAACATCTGACTACCGGAAATGGCAGTTTACTCTTGAACGATTTTTTTGTTTTTATTTTTTTCGACCTTTTAAATATGTAGTATCGTCACAATATTGTAATGTTGTAATTTTGAGAGAAATTGCTATTTAAAAAAAATAAATTTTTAAAATTAGTCAACCGGAAGTAAGTTTTTTTTTTTTGTCGAAAAGTTTACCGCAGAATATTTCCGAATCTGCCCCATCGATCAAGTTGAAATTTTATATCTATAGTTTTCACGTTAGCCTTAAGAGATACTGTGATTTTGGTCAACATCTGACTACCGGAAATGGCAGTTTACTCTTGAACGATTTTTTTGTTTTTTTTTTTTTTTCGGCCTTTTAAATATGTACTATCGTCACAATATTATAATGTTGTACCCTGAGTAAAATTGCTAGTTACGAAAAAATAAATCATTAAAATCAGTCAACCGGAAGTAGGTTTTTTTTTTGTCGAAAAGTTTACCACAGAATATTTCAGAAACTGCCCTATTGATCAAGTCGAAAATTTATATTTATAATTATCATATAAAATTTAAGAGTTGATAAGGTTTTGATTAAAATCCGCCGACCGGAAGTGGTAGTTTTTCTTATTTGAATATATGCCGAAGATCGTATTTTATATACGCGCGCGCACTCAACACAGTAATTTCATGATGTGTACATACATATGTATGTATTTTGATTGGTGTGGTGGTGGTGTATGCGTTTTATTTACTTACGTACTTAAAAAATTAATTTCGTTACTCTTTGTATTCCTCAAATATATGGATAAAGTCATGGGTTGGCTACACCCGAATTTTTTGATTTAATTATTGACGGTAAATGGTTGTAAATCGCTGGTCTAAATGTCTAGAAAGATGGGCATCAATCAGCCTATAAAATAAAGATGTGCATGTGCATAGAAGAATTCTACGCACTTATTGGATTGGTTGAACTTTAAGTTTGGACAAAGCCACATAATTTTATCGAGAATAATAAAATGGAGTATGACATGTCATTAGAAGAGTGCCAGTGGTTCTTAACCGGTGCTTCGCGAACTTGTTACAAGTGCTCCGCGAAATATGAAACGTTTGATCAAAGTTTACGGTAAATTAAATGCGCAGTGCTGTCTATTGTTATAAAAATCGCATATCAGAAACAAGAAAAAGTACATAGAAATATTCCCCTCACTTCATAATAAAAATGTCGAGGGAATTATTTCCAGTATATCAGAACATTATTATAATTTCTAGATTGCTAGTTATTTTCCTTCCTTGATGATTGAAAATTTTCACTGGCGTAACTAATATATCGAGCTACGGATTTTTGTTACAGGAGGAAGAAGAATTAATATATTTTTTTTTGTACTCTAAAAATTAAATTCTAAGAAATAACTCGTGAGGAGTTTTGGATTATTGTACAAGTCGAATACCCAGAGCTCTCTGCACAAGGGCACGGAAAAATTTGCTATAATTTTCAACATCATATTTGAGTGAGCTTGGTTTCTCAACAATATAAAAACTAAAAAAGGCTCACATCAGACCAGAAATTGCTGAAATCTGTAAAAGACATCAAGCTCCAGTATCCAGTATCCAGTTAGTTTTATGACCTTGATGTTTTTGGTGCTTTTTGTAAATTTTTCTTATAATCAAAAGTGCTCCGTGACTTCGAAAAGGTTAAGAACCACTGCATTAGACAATGAAAATATATGCAGATTGCAAGTAAATACTTTGTAGAAAAAGAATTTCGCGGTTCAAGCAGCGTACGAGAAGAGGACGTGATCGTCGTTTCAAGTTGCAGCGTTAAAAAGTAAGGTAGTTATAATATCCTTCGGTATAATATTATTAGGAATTAAACTGCAATTCGTGGCTTATACATAGCTCTGTTCAAGTTCACTCGCGAAGTTCACGTACAACGGTGGTGTAACAAAGTGCTCATAATCGACCTGAGTATAAAAGAGGAGGAATCGCTGAAGAAGGAAGACACTTAAAAAGCTCAACGATGGGAAAAGTTGTGTATCGAACGAGGCCGGTCTGGTTTAATGTTAAAATAATCCTCGAAGGGCTTTTTTCTCTCCTCCTCTGAGAAGGGAGCTTTCAGCGCTTCATTACGGCCACAGGTCAGAGGGTCAACAACGGCCCTCTCTTCCATCCTAGTGTCAACACACCCTTCAAACAAGATGAGGGGTGAGAGGAAGAGGGAGTGACGTGTTTCTCCAGTGGTGCTTTTCTCGGTTTGTGTATAGTGGGATAGGTACCTTTCGACCGAGGCAACGGACCACTCACTCCAGTCAGGGGCACCTAACGACGCTCTTGAAAAAAAAGTATCCTAAAATTATTATTTCGCGGCAGATACTTCAAAAATATATAATAATAATAACGAGATGAAATTTGAAGTGAGCGAAGAAGTGTTGTTACTATTTCGCAAACGAAATGGGCTCAAGACGGACGAAAGTTGACGATTGAAAAGGTATGGTATAAAATAAACCAAAAAATAATCGATTCCAATGATCTATGTATATTTGTGATGAGGCTTTGATTATATAATTCATGCAACTATTGGTTGTATAAATAGAAGATTTCTATGTTGTATTGTAAACAAATTTTATGACAAAAAATCATATGAAGATATGATTTATTTTAAGAGGTGTGAAATATTAACGCATCCAATTTAGGCAATATACATATGTAACGGGAATGTTCTGCACATAAAATATACAGTGTTAATTGTAGAAAACACTATCGCATATGCAAATAGTTGATAGTTATTTATACCTAAGACAATTGGTGAATATGACTGGTTGTAAAGAAGAAGAAATAAAACAAAGAATGAAACTATGTAGGATGGAGTGCTTTTGGAAGAATGAACAATGTTTTAAAATCCAACATTCCGCTATGCTTAAAAAAGAAGGCATACGACCAACGCGTACTGCCAGTTATGACGTATGGATGTGAAACGTGGATGCTAAATTTAAGAATGTTACGCAAGATCCAGTGCACACAGAGAAGCATGGAAAGATGTATGCTCGGTATAACGAGAAAATATCGTGAGAGGAATACATGGGTATGAAGCATGACCAACGTGGCAGATATAGCGGAACGTGTGAAAAAGTTGAAGTGGACACATAGCGAGAAGAATGGATGGCAGGTGGACGCGAGAAATACTGAAATGGTATCCGAGAGGATGTGAAAGAAAGCAAGGTAGACCGAGTGGACGATGGGCTGATGAATTGAGAAGAATGTGTGGATTCAAATGGATGCAAATTGCTCAAGACAGACAGGAATGGAAGCAGTGGATAGTGAACGGCCGAAAATGATGATGACAACATGTACATACATACATACATACATATGTAGATTTAGTTAAACGCAAAACGAACTTCTTTTGAGAAATTCACAGCCCCTATTTAAGAATGAAGCCATTCTTTATTAAGATGGGATGGGCGTTTGTGTATAAACAGATTGCGGATACTTTCAAGTCAAAAGTATCAGCGTGCGATTGGAAAAATAAGATTTTTCCTCTCGAAAGACGTGTAAATAAACAAAGCAACCGGAGATGACTGTGCGTTTTATAAACGCACGCGTGTGCATTTTCACCGCAAACATATGTACATACATATGTATGTAAGTTCATAATTTATGAAGCATAACGAAACGTATCGAGTAATGGGGGGGAGAGAGGAGGTTGGATTCTACTGTCCTCCCCTTCCCCTTCTATTCCCCTTACGTTTCCCTGGACAGCCCTTTGATATATGATAATGTGCGTCGGAGTCCATGGAAAAATTCTAGAGCCGTTCCCCAACCGTGACCGCAACACTAATGGATCTCATCTGGTTCAATTTGGAACGAGTGTACTGTTTCAAATGGTTACGACGATTGATTTTTTTCCAGGCATTCTCACAGATACGCTAATGCTTGAAGCTTTCAAAGCAATTCGTTTCAACTTCAAAGGAATAAAAATTTCGGTGCGACCGACCAACACGCGATTTTTTCCTCATCGTATTTCAAGAATAGCATATCTTAGGCACATAATAGCATTGATTGGTGCGGTTGCTTGTTTATTTTTTCAAAACTTGTTTGCCTATAATTTTAAAAATTACGACGACACCAATTTAAAAGTACCTATAACATACTACACACATACACACATATTTGTGAAAGCTTACAAATAACTAATTTGTTGGATCAAATTTGACTGTTAAGTATGTATTTGTGAATTTATGTATAATATATGATAGCCGTTATAAATGAGTGGATTGAGTCCAATTTCAAAAAAAAAAAATATGTATGAAATTTATTTAAAGAATTTACAGTCAAGAAAAAAATGGATTTAAACCACTTTCATTTATAACGGCTCATATATCGCGTCCTTAAAGTACCTTAGGACTTAAGTGACACGTCCAAGACTTTGCGAAAATGAGTTATGAATGCAACTTTGTCCCTCTTTAAATATTGGGCAGCCAAGTGGCATATCCGAATAACGTCACAATATTTTTTGGCATCACAAAGTACAAAAGTTCTACTAACATTCTTTGAGCACACAAGTGACAAGTTCGAAATTTTTGAAAACAATTTGAAAAATTTACTTGTGTAAATTCAATAACAATGAAATAACATCTAAAAATCTAGAATAAAATATGTATATATCATTTATAAACAAAGTTCCACTGATTTATGGTGACAATTTCAAACTTTAAAACTGCTGCCCTGAACAATTTACTATTTTGGACATGTCACCTTTGTGGTCCGAGGACGCGATATGTACATATAGATATGTATGTACATAGGTAAGTAGCCATAACTATTTGGTTCAGTATATAAGTTAAAATGAAAACACCACAAGTTCGTCTAGGTAAGTGCGATACTTTTATGAAAGCTTTTCTAAAAATACCTACAGTATACAAAGCCCAATTTTGCAATAGCTTATTAAATTAATAGTCTGTCTAATCAGGGTGGGGGTTGAGGAGTAGGGTGAGATTCCACCGACATATGACGGGCAAACCGACCTACATAGATTCAAATAATTATTTTGCATATTTTAGTTTTTCGTTTGCTAAATAGTGCAATTTCAGATAAAGCTTCGCGCTGTTCGCCGCATTTTTGAAGTGAAAACGAGGTACATGCGAGGGGGAAGTCCGTCGCTAATAATTTTTGTTGTGCGTAATACGAAACTGGCGTGTTCGTTTCATCAGGGGTGTTTTTCCCATGGGCGAGCTATCGTGTTACAGTTGGCGCCGGAACCAACTTGAAAGGATTCAAGAAGTTCACATCGTCTTTGTTCAGCACTCTGGAGAGTGAGTGTCGCATTTTCCGCAGGAAAAATCGAGGAAAACTGCGACAGAAGTGCGCGCGTCGCACCAGACGCGCCAAAAAAAAACTTTAAAACGCCAACGGGAAAACACTCACACTCGAGAATTATTAGCACACTTCGTACAGTCGAAACGAACCGATCGTAAAACTTAGACGGGCAAAAAAGCAATCATATGAAAATCACGCTTAGGGATTAAATTTTCACAGCAGCGACACTCGAACGATGGTAAAAATCGTCATCGGCACGTACGTAGTTAAATAAATTGTAAAGTCGGCACGAACGCGTCATAAGATTGGCCACACCTGGCGCCGCTCGCTACCCGTAAAAGTTACATCGGTAATTGGAAAATTCGCCGCGGAATGGAAATCGTGTAAATTTACGCGATAGACGTAACGAGAGCGTAAAAATATGTAATTCAACATTTCGAAAAGCGCAATGTAGGGAGAGCGCGCGAAGCTCGCCATATTCGTGTTCGTTATGCCGGCACTTCATATTGGACGATCGCTGACGAGCGGTGCCGAGCGCCAAGGTGTGGGTAAACATTCGCGCGAAGGCCAACCTACTTTATAAACATTCGCGCGGTATCCGCAAAAGTTGAGCGAACGCGAGCTACGGCGAAAAAAGCAAGGTGACGAACCATTGTATATCAATGTGACGAACCCTTCCCCCTCCACATTCAGTGTTGTCTGTGGGTTTACTGCGCAATCATGTGGACAAATTCAGTAACTTTACCTTCCAGGCTTTCATTGCATACTGCTAGATAGTAATTGTATGTGCGTATTGCACACAAGGTGGTTGCATAGATTACTGCGATGTCTTGAACGCTTGACATTTCTGTAGGCAGTGACGCGACACATCGTTCGCTGCCGCTTGCTAGTTGACACTAGAGTGGCGCCACTAGCGATACGATCGTAGCGCTTGGGGCGGGCGAGCAGCGGCAGCTGACCACAACGCTAAGGCCAATATTTCACGAACATTCGACGAATATTCCACGAACATTCCACGAACATTCGCGCGATGGTGAAGTGGCGGCATTAAGCGGCACCGGTGAAAACTATCCGAGATAAACTGGCCGGCGAGTGAAACAGGAACTTTGGAGCGCAACAGGTGAAATATTCAACGCATTAAGCAGATCGAGTTTCGGATTTAGCACCGATCCGATCTCTACCGGTCTGGGACATCCCCAGCATCCCTCGGTAGCGCCACCCCTAACACCACCAAACCACCCCTTATCTCCCTGAATTAATGGGACGCGTTGAGGGGAAGGTGGAAAAAGTCTATGCGGCGCGAGTTCGCTCGGGGGGTTAATTTATCAACCGCGACGGCCATTCTATGCCCCCAAATTGATTTTAAAATGGTCGATAAATCTTCTCTGTATCGCCAATCGAAGGGGGAGTGGCGGGATGGGGGGGGGGGAGGGATTTCAGAGATTCGCACAGTTGCTCCCTCGTTAATTTTTTGCCTAACCAATGCAATGGTGCAATTAAAGAGCTCGATTGTTTAAGCTCTTCAATTATTGCAGGTTGCGAAGGGCACAAATGAAAAAATTCACTCTTAAGAAAAATAGATTTTATAAGTCTATTATTATACTTGAACTAGTGATACACTTGTAGTAAATTTATATCAATACTTTTTTTTTTTTTTTTTTTTCCATTTTTTCTTCTTCTGTAAAAACCAACTAGTTTTATTTATACGTTATTAAACGAAGACAGCTGGTGGCGTTTTTCACAGGGGTGTGTTAATATATAATGCCCTCCGTGCGTCCGTCAGGTCTTCATATTGGACGAGCGCTGACGAGCGGTGCCGAGCGCCAAGGTGTGGGTATGTGCTCGAACTAATTCGCATTAGCGCCAACGCACTTTATAAACATTCGCGCGGTATCCGCAAAAGTTGAGCAAAGGCGAAGGCATATCGCGGGTTCTTGGTGGAGAATTGGTGGCAAAGAAAACACTGAATGTGGAGGGTCCGCCATCTTGCTTTTTTTGCGGTTCGCTCGTCTTCGCTCAGCTTTTGCCGATGTCCCACGAATGCTTATACAGTACGTTGGCCTTAACGCGAAAATGTTCGAACAACATACCCACACACCTTGGTGCTCGGCACCGCTCGTCAGCGCTCGTCCAATGTGAAGTGCGCGGCATGAGGGATAGTAGATATGTATAAGTATAGTGTATAATGTGTAATAGATTTATGTAGTTGTTATAAATATGTAATAGATGTAAGTTAAATTAGTTAATTAGCTAATATTATATAAAATAAATAAATATATCAAAATATTAATTGAATTGGAATGAGTAATGTGTTATAATTGATATAAAAATAATAATATGAAACACTAAAATCCATTTTGTAACATATTTTCTAGTATGCCTTAGTATAAATGAAAGTATGCCTTAAAACAATCAATTATTTTCATACATATATAATATGTACATATGTACATTTGTACATGGCAATTGGAGTACTAAATATGTACTTGCTGTTTATCTGGAATTCCCCGAGCACATTCTTCCACATTATACCTACATATGTATAAGGTACATACATACATATGCGTAGGCGACTAATATTACAAGTATTCATATGGAATGCAAAAAAAAATACCGTACACGTGAAGGTATTAAATAATACGAGTGCACATATGCAGCGGAAAATTTCAATAATTATAATGGAAAACCCTCCATTTGCAGCAGAACAAACAACGGTATTGTTTTTCCTAACGAAACAAAGCCACTCTTGCGTGGAAAAGCCTCACTGCGGCCTTCTAAATATATCCTTTTGTTTTTTTTTTTTTTGAAAACACACATGCATCCATAGAGAAGTTGCAAAAAAAGCTACCTATACTTTCCGCGCATACGTGCGAATCGGAAAATATATATGTATGTAAACGAAGCCGCACACCCGACGAGCGAAAGCTCGACGAAACCACTCTAGCGCATAACATAGTCCCGTAAGAAGACAATGGCCGAAAAGGAAGACGTTGCTCATCCGGAAATCCTAGTCCGGATATTCGGAATATTTACAAATGTGCAAGTTTTATTTTATTATTATTATTTAGCACGGTGGGACAAAAGAACGAATCGCGTGTGTGAACAACGCTCATTGTTCATACAGTGATTTCCTGCGCATTGTTTGAACAATATGCTGTGTGACCATTCAGTTACAAGACTGCCTACTCTTTCTTACCAGCGATTCCTAAGAAACATTACTATATTAATCCTTATTTGAAACGATAGAGTAAGAAAAAGACTAGACAAAAATATATACATACATACATACATAGTATAGAATAGTGGTCGGAAACCTTTTCGAGCTAATTAGGGAAAATGTAGCAAAATCGGTAAGTTTGGGAGCCACAACATATCATTTTCGGATTATATATTCAAAATGAAATGTTACATCGATGAAATGGTTAGTTATAAAAAATAAGTTAATAAAATCATCATGATACTTTTCAACGTTCCACAATTTATTACTAAAGAGTATTATAAAGTTTAATCAGAAAAACGGTTTTAAAGCTTTTTATAGCGACGAAGTTATGAAAATTATCATTTTATATTTTGTGTAAATTGTCCGTCAATGTTTTATGTTTTACGAAAAATGTTGGATGATAGCGACAGCCGCAGCTTTTCATACAAAGAGCCGCATGTGGTTCCGGAGCCGCCGGTTCCCGACCATACATATTACACCCACCTAAATTAAATTCATTGATTTAAGGACTTCAATAGGAAATTGAATTGACTTAAGTAGTCCGTAAGATTATTTCAATATGAAAATTTGGGAAAACTGAGCATTGAACAAAATGAAGTAAAATAATTGATTGACAGCTAATAAATAATATATATAATAACCCTATTCCGTCTGTCTGTGTGTGTGTTTGTCTGTCTGCTGATAACGCTCGCCGATGTAAATAATTAAAAAGCCAGAACGTCGCGCGAGTGGAATTTGAACCCGGTATCACTGATTCGGAACACTGGGCGCTTACGCGGTGAGCCAAACCATATAATAATGGGCTGGCTTCAACTTCATTATTTATATAATAAATAGGCTCGCGACTTTGCTAAATTGTTACGTTGTTATTATAACGCGCCATCTATGCAACAACTATAAAAGCTATTAAATTTAATATTATTTTTCAGTACGGGTGATGAGAAAGCGCTCCGTTTGATATTCAACGGGCTTACACTAGTAATATAATAAATCGCCTTTAATTTTTCAAATGCTTTATGAATTAATATTTTATAAACGTTTTCAAAATTACATCTACCTTTGATAGACGTCACTGCATACGTCATTTGCTTTACGTGTATAGCACAGTATAGCGGATGCGGTATTCGATTAAAAGTCAACGTTCTATGCATTTTACTATGTAATTTCCGGGAAAATTCGCAAAAAGTAGCACACTCTTAACGTATGTGTGTACATACATATATTATATGTATCGTCCCCGTCCTCTTTGATGGTAACTAGATTGCACAAAAAATAAAATAAAAATCTATACCAGCGCAATCATGTCCGTAATGACGGCGCCGTTCGAAAATTGGTTTTTTCCCAACATTTAACGGTTAATTAAGTCTCGAAGTACTCACTTTGCGGCGCTTTTATTGGCGTGCGCTTTAGATTGCATGCGACTTGGCAAATTTTCAAAAGTCTCCCGCGAACACGTTTATTTAATAATTTTTTTTAATAACGTCTAGCGCACTTCCAACCTTGGACTATTGCCTTCGCCCTTCTAACCCCTTCGCCACCTACACGTTCAACCCCTTCGCTTTGATTTTGCCCCGCCCAACCGACTCTGTAATGGACTATGTCTATTTTGTGCGGTGCAATTCCATAAATACGGCCATAAAATGAGGGATGACTTTTATGGCCTCCGACTAGTTCGTGTCTTTCGTGCTGTACGTGCCTTTCACATTTACAAACACGAATGCATTATATGTCGGCTTTTAAACGTTTATGACGCAACAATACCGATAGAACAGCGGCTTGAGGGTGCGTGTCCCGTGTGTGATGTACAATGTACCCATTGCGGTGAAGAATGGGTTAATTGAAAATTTACCTTTCAAACAGCCCGATGGCGATGCGTAGCAAAACTTTGACTTCTGAAACAAAATAATAAACAAATGTTACATGGTAGGAAAATATTGGCTGTAGGGCTTGGTCATAGTTGACTAATACAAATATAAAAAGTTCAGCCAAATGACCAACTGGAAACCCATTAGCTCCAGCTTTCTCAGGTGACGTCAAACGACAAGTTCAAGTTTATATACACACTAGACAACAGTTCTTTAATATCTCGACCGCCACACAATCTAGTAAGTTGTTCACTGTTGCAAGTCCAATATGGCGAATTTTTATTTTCTGTTAAGTAATCGACTATTTTCGTCACCGTGCGCACACTTGTTTATCTCAATTGTTTGCTAGCGATTCAAATCCCATTGCTTAAAATACAACAGCCTAGCACTGCTCGTTATAATATTTTCAATCGAATTGAATCCAAATTTTTCATATTTCTCAATCTCACACCTACTCTACGTTTGTGATGAAAGTAAAAAAATTTGGTGGTTTTCAAAGGGAATTACCGCTTCCGGTTGGCGAAAAATTTTGAAAGCCTAATGGATGTAAAAACATGTAAATATAAAATTTCAGTGTAATAGGATAAACGGTTTTTGAGTTATTAGCGATTTTACACACAGGAACACAGACATTTTCCAGAAAATATGAAAACGTGATCAAACTAATACAAATCAGTCAAAATTTCAAGGTTGAATTTTCTCACAATACTTACAAGTAAAAATACACGACTTTGTGGGTTTTGTATACACACACAATAGACTAGGTACATACATACATACATATATATTATACATAAGTCTCATAGTGATATGATAGCGAATATGTTTTTGCTTGAATTTTTTTTAACCATAAATCAAATGTGATAAGAAAGTATTTTCATTTATATATAATATAAATGCATTGCTCGTGAGTACAAAGTATAATTTCAACTGCTGTAAATTGGCTATGCTGAAAAATAATAAAAGTGAAATATCGTTAAGCTCAGCGCCAGGAACATTTGTCTTTATTACGCAGTGAAATTTTAACAGTTTCTTCCGTCTTTTTCTGTGCGTTTATTATTATTTTATTTGACGTTTTTCTTTGTGTTTTTTTTGTATTTTTGACGGACGGAAATTTTGATAAATCGAGCGTCGAGACGCGTACTGTTGCGTAATTAACACTGTCAGACAATAAAGGCGCCCCTTTTGCACAGGTGTCGAATACAAAGCCCTAATATATTTTCAATTATATGTGTATTCTAATCGGTTAAAGTTTTTTTATTTTAATTTAAATGAAACGCATTCGACAGCTTTATGCGTCCGCGCCCGTAAATTCTTAAAAGCATATTTAAATTCAACGAGTTTTCTCCGGACGGGAATAAGTTTTTCACGACCGTTCTTTACCGCGTTTTCATAAGAGCGACTCTTTCGTTCGATAAAATTATACGACGCTTGTTATAAATTCAATTTGAAAGCGAAACTCGCCTGCGGGAAAATATCGCATAGTTTTCGCGGGCGTCGAACGTCGATTTGCGACTTTGCGACCGGAACTTCCGTTTTTCGCGACGCCAGCGCCGCCGTTTCCGGTTCGCAGAGTTCGTGCGAATGCAAATTGCGAAACGTTGCCATTTTATGGGGGCCAAACGAGCGGCCCAATAACCGAATGTTTGGCGTGGGGCTTCAGGATTATGGCCGGAACCAGCCGTAAAACGCGACTTTATTGTCGTGTCAGCTTTTGCATGTCGCATCGCAAATTTTCATAATCAATCGGTAACTGTTTTATTCACAGTGACGCACCCAGTCGATTTCAATCGCCATTGAACTTTACATTTGAAACATTTATCATTTACAACATGTACATACATACATATGTAGGTACATTAGGGTGGAACAACGATGTATGGAACTTTTTTTTTTGGGATATTCTTTTTCAAATAGTTATAAAAAGATGCCTCTACCTCTCTTCTGTCTAAAAAAATCTGCTTAATTAAAAAAGTTTTTCTGGTCTCTACCAGCACTTTTATCTTAATACTTTTACTTGTATGAAAATTTCCAATCTCGTAAATAGCAATTTTAATTGGAAAATTTGTATTTATTTTTACTATACATAGTTACTCGTATATACTTATATTTTCTCGTATGTCTCCCTCCACCGCTCTCACAAATTCACACTTATTTGAATAATTCAAGGAATACGTAAATAAATTAGATTTTTACAAAAAGTATTCAATAAAGTTAGGGTAATTTTATGAGAATGTTATCTAAAATTTTATATTTTGTGTTCAGATTACGAAATTAATAGGCAAATTTTCATTTTTCGCCTTCAGGTAGAGGCCTGAAGATATATTCACAGATTTTTTAAAGTATTTTTACGAGAATACGGATGATACCATGAAACCTTTGGTAGGTATTACAATGCCGATTTTTAATTTTTGCAATGTCGCTCCACCCTAATGTATGTACATACATATACTCGAAATGGCTTATTGTGTCAATCAGTGTGTATGGAAGTGTGGTATAGCAGTATTGTACCAAAGTTCCAACCTTTATCGATGTACTTTCTTACAACCCACTTTCCCACTGTTAATACTATTTTATATTGAGTATTTTCTATTAAAACATGTTTATTGGGATAGTGTTCTGGCTACACTATTTTTTGTTTTCGTTTAAAAGGGTTAATTGGAAGTGTGCTGAATTTTAAATCGGTAAAATAGCGAGCTAAAAACTCGTACTAGTAGGGTAGAGTTTTGTGTTGTGTATCTAATGTGTGTGTGTGTATTTGCGTCATTGAATACAATAATATAGAGCAGTGCAGTGGTCTGAAACTTTTTTCAATTTGTTTTTAAGTAATTTTTTAATAATAAGAAAAGTCATTTTTCGTGTTGAACAGTGTAATGGAACATTATGGACATAGTTTGTTTTTTATGTATTATTACATGGGCATAGTGGGTCGCAATACAAAATGCAGTTATTGCAGTGGGTCGTAGTAAAAAAAGTTTGAAAAACCCTGACTGCTGAACCTATTCCATTCACACCTAAAATTTCCTTTCGACTTTCCCGTTATTATATTATTATTTTAGTTTCACTACTGGTATGTCAAATTAAACTATAGAAACTGTATATTTTGGTGTTTTCCATAATTTTGTTGCCAGATAAATAAAGTAGTACTATTTATATAAAATTAGGCACAGCACGTCTCGATAGCATTTGTAGAAGCCGTGGTTGTTTGGCATTTTGCGAAAACGCGTGTAGTAACAGCAGCGGCGCGTTATTTTTTCCACGTCGAGACAGATAAGGGACGACACGCGAAAAGCTCGTTTTTCACGCGCGAAATCTGTTTTGTCTTTGGGCAACCGAGCTGAGGATTATCACCATGCCCTTCTCCATCCTTCTCCCTTCTCTATCTCCACCACCCACCCTTCAAATCACACTATGGTACCAGTGGACACTTTGGCAGACACGACAAAAGGCGAAAGTGAAATCATATCGCGTCGACACCGTTAATCGTGGCTAAGTGGACAAGACGATAAATCGCCGGACAAAGCGAGACAGGGTCCGCCGACGATCGATCATTGGCCCCACTAACTAAGGGCTAAGTTAAAGCGGCCCAACACCGGATGCGTGCTCGTTTTCGCAAATGTATACATTACATATATGCATACTATGCAGTTAGCTGTAAATGCTTATATAAATTTTTCCGCGCATATTGTAAAGAGGAAGACAGTTGGTGAACATGACTGGATGTAAAGAAGAAGAGATAAAACGAAGAATGAAACTATATAGGATAGAGTGCTTTTGGAAGAATGAACAATGCTTAAAAAATAGGGAATACGAGCAATGCGTACTGCGAGTTATTACGTATGGATGTGAAACGTGGATGCTAAATTCGAAAATGTTCCGTAAGATCCGGTGCACACAGAAAAGCATGGAAATATGTATGCTTGGTATAACGAGAAGAGATCGTAAGAGGAATGCATGGGTAAGAAGTATGACCAAAGTGGCAGATGGAAAAAAAAGCGAAAAATACTCGAATTGTATCCGAGAGGATGTAAAAGAAAGTAAGGTAGACCGTGTGGACGATGGGCTGATGAATTGAGAAGAATGTGTGCGAGTCAAGTGGATGCAGATTGCTTAAGATAGACAGGAGTGGAAGAGGATTGGAGAGGCTTTCATCCAGCAGTGGATGGTGAATGGTTGAAAATGATCATTGGTGTTAAACGAACTGGTTATCTCTTGGGTTTTTTTTAAACTCGAAATTACTTTACAATGTAGATATATTAGCGTAACATCTGCATGCCTGGGTCGTCGCGGTCACTCTGGCATTGCCATTGGCAATGCGGTGTCGAAGTTGGGTCGAACTAGAGGTTGCGTGTGATTTCCCGACTTTTTTTGATTCTCGGAATATTTGAATCCGAGAGTTCGAGATTCTCGAGAATTCTCGAGTACAGAAAGTTACTTAAAATATAGTAAATCGATTTTTTTTATTGCAATGGTAGGTGACTGACAGCATATAAAAATCAAAAGCACACAAAAACTATATTATATTAAAGTTATTATGTTTATGTACCATTAAAATTTTGCCTACATTAACACAATGAATATTGTTTTCTCAATTGTTGAAAGTTAAATTAAAATAATACCCACTCGTACGTTTTAAATGAATAAAAATGAAATGTTTGACGTCTGAAAGTTTCCAAGCGAAACGAGACACTGTGTCGGAAAAGACATTTTCTTTTACAAATATGAAAATATGAGAATTTTTTTATATTGTTACTCGTGTGTGTGATTAATACAAATTATATCTCATTATATTAATAAAGAGCTTAATGTGTGTGTCTGTGTGTCTGTGTGTCTGTGTGTGTGTCTGTGTGTCTGTCCTGTAACGCTATGACGTCACTATAGGATTTTTTCGAGTTTTTTTCTATGAATATATTTTTTGAATTTTTTTTTTTTTTCGGTTTTTTTGGATATTTCCAACTTTTTTTTTGGATTTTTTTTTTGGAACTTTTTTTGAATTTTTTTTTTGGATTTTTTCAACTTTTTTTTTGGATTTTTTTTGGAACTTTTTTTTTGAATTTTTTTTTTGGATTTTTTCAACTTTTTTTTTTTGGATTTTTTTTTTGGAACTTTTTTTTTTGAATTTTTTTTTTTTGGATTTTTTCAACTTTTTTTTTTTTTGATTTTTTTTTTTGGAACTTTTTTTGATTTTTTTTTTTTGATTTTTTTCAACTTTTTTTTTTTGGATTTTTTTTTTTGGAACTTTTTTTTTTTTTTTTTTTTTTGGATTTTTTCAACTTTTTTTTTGGATTTTTTTTTGGAACTTTTGAACTTTTTTTGATTTTTTTTTTTGGATTTTTCAGACTTTTTTTTTGGATTTTTTTTTGGAACTTTTTTTGAATTTTTTTCAACTTTTTTCTATGAATATATTTTTGAAATTTTTTTTTTTTCGGTTTTTTTGGATTTTTCCAACTTTTTTTTTGGATTTTTTTTTGGAACTTTTTTTTGAATTTTTTTTTTGGATTTTTTCAACTTTTTTCTATGAATATATTTTTGAAAAATTTTTTTTTTCGTTTTTTTTGGATTTTTCCAACTTTTTTTTTGGATTTTTTTTTGCAACTTTTTTGAACTTTTGAACTTTTTTTGAATTTTTTTTTTTTGGATTTTTTCAACTTTTGATACCCCTAAAAGCCATTCCGGCCCCTTACCACCCACAGACCCCCTAACCCTACGGCACCTTTTCAGCACTCCCGAAAGGCTATGCCGGCCCCACCACCACCCACAGACCCCCCCTATCCCTACGGCACCTTTTCAGCACTCCCGAAAAGCTATATCGGACCCTCACCACCCCTTTTTTGACTCACTTAAAGCCATGCCGGCCCATCACCACTCCAGAGCCGCCTTCTACCCCTACGGCACCTTTTCAGCACTCCCGAAAAGCTATGCCGGCCCCTCACCACCCCACAGACCCCCCCCCTACCCCTACGGCACCTTTTCAGCACTCCCGAAAAGCTATGCCGGCCCCTCGCCACCCCCCAGACCCCTCCACTGCCCCTACGGAATCTTTTCTGCGCTCCCGAAAAGCTATACCGGCCCTTTACCACCCCGCCAGACCCCCTACCCCGGCGGTCCCTTTTGGACTCCCAAAAAACTATGCCATTTTTTACCACCCTTTTTTTGACTCACTAAAAAGCCATGCCAGACCATCACCACCCCAGAGCCGCCTTCTACCCCTGCGGCAACTTTTCAGCACTCCCGAAAAGCTATGCCGGCCCCTCACCACCCCACAGACCCCCTACCCCTACGGCACCCTTTTTTTGCACTCCCGAAAAGCTATGCCGGCCCCTCACCCCCCCAGACCCTCCACTGCCCCTACGGCAGCTTTTCAGCACTCCCGAAAAGGTATGCCGACCCCTCACCACCCCCAGACCACCCCCCTACCCCTACGGCACCTTTTTTGCACTCCCGAAAAGCTATGCCGGCCCCTTACCACCCCCCAGATCCAAAAATCAAAACCATTAAAAATTCAGCGGGCGTTGATTATCAACGGGCAATAAGCTAGTATATTATAAATGTTCATTTATTAAGTGCGAGGGTGAGTCACATAGATATTGATATTCGACGTCACAATTTCCATTTAGCCGGTGAAGGCACGAACCGTCCAATCCTTTTCATATATTTTTGTGCAGAATTACCGCAATCTAAAGTACATCAACCATCAAACACTTTGATATGTAGAATTGTAGATAGCCGAGTAGGTATTCGTATTATAAGCGCTCGATGTAACTTAACCTATTAACCGAGTGTTCATTAATCGTCCCGCGACGGCTCCATTGTTGGGCGAGAGCTGTATGGGGTGGCTCAGGTGCGGCCGAAGGGGGCGAAGCCCACTTCCGTGAGGCTTCGTTTATCGGCTTCCTACACCCCCTACCACCCCCCTCGACATACCGCAAAGTTGCCGATGATTTACGGCGGCTAGCTTCTCTCGCGTATTCGAAATTTGTTTGGCGGGGCCGTTTACCGGAACACGGTAGCGCCACGTATCGACGACGAACAACAGCTAGTTGTTCCCCGGGACAAAAGTGCCAAAGTTGGCTATTGTCGAAAATTAATTACGTATATTGATTACGTATATACAAGAAATGGTCAATACGTGTGTGGACGTTCAGTGGACGGAAACGGTCATTTGGGCGACGGACGACTGGGCAACGGGTAATCGGGCGACCGTCATCTGGGCGACAAAATAAAAGATCAAATGTTATGTTTATATATTTTTTTAAATAAACACATACATATTATAAATATAACACACAGTCGAACTTGTGCTCTATATGTACATATATATGTATGTATGTACATATATATGTATGTATGTATGTACATATATATTTTTTAATTTATCGAAAATTCATCGATCATTCAAAATATTGGTGGCAAATTCACGCAGGTAAGCTTAGGTCACATGAAATAGGTTAGGTCTGGATTAGTTTTTTTTTTTTTTTCGATTATGTGGAAATATCACAACTTATAAGTCACAACCATATTTATTTTTTTATATATGTATGTATATGTATATGTATATACATATAATATATATTTTAATGATACCTATTTACAATAAAATCCGCCAAATCATATATGTACATATGTACCTGCTAATTGTGCACTTTTTTTTTAAATTTTTTTAATTTAAAATCATTTTCCGCTCGAATTAGTCCGTTTAGATAAAATAAAAATATATTAAGATAGAAAAACAATTTTTATAAACGTGGTGAAATAAAATATTCTCTAAACAAACGCCAAATAACACGGAAAAAAAATATATGTTCGTTAGATAATTAATTAATAAAGTATTTCAAAACAATAAAAAGTCACAATCAATAGGAAAAATATCTGACTATTGATTTCAATACTCACTTTGAGCACAGAAATACTATATTTTGAGTTATACCCCGCAAAGCCCAAAAAAAGGATATTTTTTACATTTTTTAAATCGCGAATATCTCATAAACGAGAGCATTTCAACAAAAATCATTATCGGATTCGAATTCAGTGGGTCAAACTTAGTAAAGATTGACTAATCTCCGCTCTGGGTTTTTTTTTTGTTGTTCAGTGATATTAATAAAAAATAAAAATTTTCCCGTTGATGGATTAAGTTGACATTTATTTAGACAAAAATTTTAAATTTTAAATTTTTCTGGTGTAAATTGGAACAAATTTTATTCAGAATTTTCGGAATGGAAGCGAAATAGTAAAGTTATAAAAACACATTAAAATTTAATGAATGTATATGTATATGTAAACGTAAGCGTCTGCCTGCCTGCCTGGGTCGTCGCAGTCACGCTTGCATTGCCTACATAACAAACAAACTTTCTTTGGCAGTGTATTGGCACCGTGTCAAAAAGCCGGTTCGAGTCGACAACGCGATTTTATGGTGATTTACCCATTCAATCAATGGTACACTGCACAATTGTTTCACGTACTGTCAAATGGGTTATGGGCTGTACTGTAATTGTACAAACCGGCGCTATGTGTAGGTTCTTCGAAATTTAAGACGTATAATACGACAATGCTCGATATGTTTCGACTGAATAGATCGAATGAAATTCATACACGTAAACAGTCGATCGTTCGGCGAACTTGAAGTTGAATTGTTGGCACGGCGATAATGCGCAATTGTGGGAATTCGCAGTGAAATTTGCAAACGACTCGCTCGGTTCCAGAACGTCGCAAGCGGCCGTTACCGGTCTCGAATCGATACACCATGCCATCGCCAGGTACTGGCTATTTATATATGTACATATTAAGTACACGTTGTGTGCGCAATTCAAAGAAAATTCGCTTCGAAACCGGGCTACTTGAAAACTTGTTACAGTTGCACATACGGTCGCATTGTTTCAGGCGAATGAATATGCCTGCTGGGCGTATCGATTGCTGAAACTCGCGTTTAATCGCTGAAACTGAAGTTTATACAAGCGAACGATGAACGAATTACTACCGAGGTAACAATTACATGGGAACTTGCGGTGTGTGCAAGAATCGGGCTTAAGGTTAGTTCGTGTAAAGCAGTCGTGCTAATTTTTTTTATCGACTTTGTAATAATAGGTTGGAGTAGTAGGGAGAGGAGAGCGGGGGTGGGAGGTGGGGGGGGGGTGGGTTGATAAATTTGTGAATAAAATGCGTGGAAAATTCAAAAGCGGGAAAGCCCTTTCGACCGCTCGTATTTCACATTTACGATAATCACCGGGAGAAAAGGGAAAGAAAAAAAAAAAACCGCGTTTTTGAGGTTCTATGTGTTTTTTTTCTTTTAAATAATAATATTTTACGGCCAAAACGGCAATAAAAATATATTTCTTTATCGCCGTTAACCTTTAGCGGCGGCGCACACGTCCGTAAAAAAATTCATAGATAAGTGTTTTCCTTTTTCTTTATTTTTATTGTGTATTTTTTCAGATTTCACTGTGTAACGCGATCACATCACGCACGAATTTCTCTAGTTATGTTATGTTATATGTATGTATATTTTTAATAAATGCATATTTTATACAAAAAAGTAGAGTATTTACTCAAACGCAAATAAATAGCTAAGAGGCTAAAATTTCACACAATACTGTAATAAAATTAATGACAAAACGTTATGGAACATTTTATTCAATATTGCAACTCAACTATTGGATCCATTTAAATTAAATAGAGATTACAAAATCACCCAGATAACGTATCCTTGTGTGCTACTTTAACGTTTTTTTAATAGTATGTATAAGATTCTTAAATGGAAACAACCTAATAGCACAATGTGTGCAAAGTGTGATCCCCTATTTATAGAAAATAAAAACATTGTATGAAATTCCTTTATACAATTAGTTTTTTCTGTAGATATTATTCAAGGGCTAATTTTGCAATAACAATAATAACACTACCGGAGCGGAGACTAGTCAATCTTTACTAAGTTTGACCCACTTAATCCGAATATGATGATGAAATTTGTTGGTTAGCTCTTGTTTATGAGATATGAACGTTTAAAAAATTGTACAATTTTACCATTTTTTTGACTATTGCGGTCTGTAACTCAAAATTTAGTACTTTTTGTGTTCAAAATGAGTATTGGAAACAATAGTCATATGTTTTTACTATTAATTGTGATATTTGAAAGTTTTTAAAATAGCAAATTTTAAACGTCAAAAATATTTTTTTCATTATCATTAGAAAGAAATCTCTATAAATAGCATTTAATTGGAAAATTAGTATTTATTATTACTATATGCACATACTTACTTTACTCGTATATACTTATATTTACTCGTATGTCACCCTCCACCGCTCTCATAAATTCACACTTATTTGAATAATTCAAGAAATACGTAAATAATTTAGATTTTTACAAAAAGTACTTCTAATATTCAATAAAGTTAGGAGTAATTTTATGAGTATGTTATCAAAAATTTTATAGTCTGTGTTCAGATTTCGAAATTAATAGGCAAATTTTCATTTTTCGCCTTCAGGTAGAGGCCTAAAGACATATTCACAGATTGTTTTCAGTATTTTTTTACGAGAATACAAATGGTACAAAGAAACTTTTGGTAGGTATTGCAATGAAAAAATTTCTAATTTTTGGAATGTCGCATTACCCTATTGCACAATAACAGCACAGTCCTGGGCCCGTTTGACAGTTTGAAACAGTGTGTGACCGTAAAATCGCGTTGTCGACTCGAGCCAGCTTTGCCAACACACCTCTGTTCGTAACCCTAACGAACCAGACACGCAAACAGGCACGTTTTACGCTTGAATACGTAGTTTTATACTATACTATACGTGTATATATTGTATAGGTAGTATGAAAGGCGGTCTAACGGATCGGAAAATCGGAAAAGCGGGGTCGGCTTAGAGCGATAAGTGTCGGTTTTCAGAGACGGCGACAAAATCTCACCGATGGATTCAAGATACAGGTCCCCGGACCTCCGTCAGATTAGACGGTAATCCGTTAGCCGTGTTCCGGTTTCAATTCGCCTGAGGCGAGCTTTCGCGCGCTAAAGCACGCTCTCGTGCTAAATCTATAAGACGCGGCGATATTGCCCCAACCACCGACAGGTGTGTCGTCTCTGTTTACACGGCTCGGCACTCTTTATTGACGATCCGTGCCACGATCAGGGGTAGGCAAACTTTCCCCGTCGCATATGCCCCTAGTTTATTAAAAGAATATCCGAAGGGGATATATTGTATTACATTGTACGCGGTGGTAACTCGTAACTTGCAACCTTGTCTTTACTGTGAACGTGAAAGACGCACTACTCGTATATTTTCGATATTTGGTGATATATCATTCCGGGGCTTTGGAGAAAGAAGAAGAGCTTGGAGGTGTCTCATCAAGCCAAGGCATACATATTTAAGAATGTTACGCAAGATTTTTTAAAAAGATATTCTTTGTCTCGAGAGGGTCCAAAGAAGAATTACAAAAATGCCATTCGAACTTCGGTCACTACCTTATCATGAAAGATTGAAAAGACTGAATCTCCCCATACTGGAGACGAGGAGATTAAGAGGTGATTTAATTGAAGTATTCAAAATAATAAACAATCATTATTCATGTGAAATGACAAACCCCATATTGTTCAATGAGAACCCTCATCTAAGAGGTCATACTCTTACACTCCGTAAAGAAACATCAAATAAGATTGTTAGAGATTCATTATTTTCAAATAGAGTGGTTGAAGTTTGGAATAGTCTTCCGGATTCAATAGTCACTTTAAAAAATGTTAATTTATATAAAAATCAACTAGATATATTCTTAAAAAAACAATGGGTATTTGTAATTCTTTAATAAATGGACCATTATACATTTTATTTTTGTTTTAATCTTATTTTTATTTTTGTACCAAACCCCATGGGCCTATCGGCTATGCCGCCTCTCCATGTAATTATTAAATAAATAAATAAGATTCAGTGCGCACAGAGAAGCATGAAAAAGTGTATGCTCGGTATTACGAGAAGAGATCCATGGGTAAGAAGCATGATCAAGGTGACAGATATTGCGGAACGTGTGAAAAAGTTGAAGTGGTAATGGACGCAAGGAATACTGGAATGGTATCTGAGAGTTTTCGAAAGCAAGGTAGACCGAGTGGAAGACGGGCTGATGAATTGAGAAGAATGTGTATGGTCAACTGGATGCAGATTGCTCAAGACAGACAGGAATGGAAGAGGATTGCAGAGGCCTTCATTCAGCAGTGGATGGTGAACGGCTGAAAATGATGATGATATTTGGTCATTTAGTCAAATTATGGCATTGAAAAATTGATGTTCTCTATCTTAGTCTAAGGCAGATTGTACAATGTACATACATACATATGTAGATGCACTGAAAGTTGTTTGAAAATTGATTACAAAATAGATATATATATATATAGGTAGAAAAGTAATTGTTAATTTTTACGATTTTCGACAAATAAAAGGGAAATAGTTAAATAAAATATTATAAATCTATTATATCCCTTGTCAATGTGATATCAATTTAATGATATATAAATTTTAAAAGGGTAATCGACGTAGTAAAATAATAAAAACAAGGAACACTTTTCGACCAAATTAGGGAAAACCTTGCAAAATTGGTAAGTTTCGGAGCCGCAGCATATTATCTTCGGATTATACATATATTCAAAATGAAATTAAATGTTACTCATTTATGAAATGGATAGCAGTAAGAATGTTCGATAGTTTATAACTAAAAAGTATTATTGAAGAACGATTTAATGGTTTTTATAGCAGTGAAGTTATATGTATGTACATACATAGAAATTTATTGGATTCATTTTGATTTTGTGTAAATTGTATCTCGACGTTTTGTGTTTGGCGCAGGTTTTCACACAAAGAGCCGCTGGTTCCCGACCACTGCTCTAGCATAATTAACTAAAATAAAAACTGAACTCATTAATCGAATCATTAAGTGAATAACCCACTAGTCGAGTCTCGCATCGAACACGAGAGCAGATTGTGGCCGGCTACTGATCGATTCGTAATGCATGTGGGCATTCGGCTACCTGTTTGCCGGTTTTTCGTGGCACTTTGCCGTTTCGTGAGGAACATAAGGGGTGAATGGGGTGAAAAAGGGGATGAGAAAGAGTACTAGTAGCGATCGATAGCTCACCGGTTGGTGATTCGAGCTTACGTGTTGCCGGTTCGTGACCGTGCCCTCGTGCAACGGAATTCCAACATGGACATTGGATAATAATAACGACTATAATCCCTATAACCCCACACTAATCAAACACGCAAAATAGAATAATAAAAATAGCGATACAAATGTCACAATGTTCTATCGCTCTTTGCGATTCCTATCAGGCGTATACGTGGGAAAACGACCAACGGTGACACGAGGTTTTGGATGTTCGTGTATATACATACATACATACATAGGTTTGTTTGTGAATGCTTTGTATTTAGTTTAATTGAGGGGATGCGCATTGTTTTGAATATGATTTTGTAAAGATTGCATGATTTTTAGATTGCATGGTGTGATTGTTTGAAGTTTGTCATTTTTCGGAATTGATAATATCTTCACTTCGATAGAATGAAAGTAGGCTTATAAATTATTTTTAATAAAACTAAAATTATGTTTAATGAATTTTAAAAAAGAAAGTAATGCGTAATGCCAATGCGTACTGCCAGTTGTGACGTATGGATGTGAAACTTGGACGCTAAATTCAAGAATGCTACGAAATATCCAAATATGTATGCTAGGTATAACAAGAAGAGATCGCAAAAGAAATACATGGGTAAGAAGTATGACCAAAGTTGCAGATGGTCTTACTTCTTTTCAAGACAAATTTGAGGTGGACACAGCGAGAAGAATGGATGGCAGGTGGTCGCGAGAAATACTGGAATGGTATCCGAGAGGATGTAAAAGAAAGCAAGGTAGACCGAGTGGAAGATGGGTGGAGTCAAGTGGATGCAGACTGCTCAAGACAGACAGGAATGGAAGAGGATTGGAGAGGCCATCATCCAGCAGTGGATGGTGAACGGCTGAAAATGATGATGATTTTGAAATGTAATATAGGTAATAATAAATAGAATAATGTTTTGCTGTGCTCAAAATGTGGCCCTGATATTTTAAATATACGGCTTAAAGTAAAAAAGCAACTTCTAAAGATAGGGCTCATTAGTGACACAAGAAAAACTTGAATTTCGCATGAGTCTAAGATCTACATACATATGTACATACATATATGTATATGTAGGTCTAAAAATATCTTAATAGCAATGTTCGCAACAATTTTACACTTCTTCTGCAATATACATATGTATGTACATATGTACCTACACAATAGTGTATGTAATATATTACTTTTGCAAAAAAAAAATTTCATATGATAGCTAGAACCCGTTGAATGTATGCTACGCTATTTTATTCAGTACAAGGACATTATCTTAACGGAATAGGAGGATTTTTCAGCTTTTCAGTTGTGTTATGCAGGCTTTCTTTATGCCAAAGCGCATTAGCTCCCTTCAAAGGAATGTAGGCTGCGAGGAAAACAAGATAATCAAAGCGGGAGACGGAAATGCAAAAAGGGACGAGAAATCTTATTTTATTATTACAAAGAATCTCCCCATCTTAATATATTATACAATACCATACATACACAATGTACGGAAAGCATACCGACGAATATTTCTATCTGCGGAAAATATCGAAACGTTTTTCTGTCTTTTTTTTTTTGCCCCCGCGTAAAATTGTATATGGGAAAACATTGATCAAATCGTACCAGTAATAAAGTGTGCCAGGGGTGTATTACGTTGCTAAATATGCGATTTTATGTGCCGTAATAAGCGAGCGCCAGTCGATAAAGCAAATGGCGGCGCAAATGTCAGTAGTCTGAAAGTGTGGCGTTCGCTCTTATCGAAAAGGTTCAATTTTTTTCAGCAATGAAAGCTCTACAAAAGTACTTATTTTCGAAACACATTAGCAAGAGTATTATTCAAAGTTTTATTGACTATATATGTATGTATATGTGTACATAAGTTGCAAAATTGAATTTGAAAAGACTCAAATTGCAAAATTGAATTTGAGAAAGAGAAGGGTAAGTAATTTTATTCATTATATTCATGTATTATGTATTATAATTACATATTATGTATTATGTATTATAACTACATATTATGTATTATGTATTATAATTACATATTATGTATTATGGTTACTATAAATATACAACAAATAACCGAAAATTTCATAAATTTTGGTTATTTGATTTTTTGTTATTATTGATTCAAAATGTTACTAGTACATACTATCTACTATCTATGTAGTATTAGTATATTCACGGCAATACATTGTCGTGAATATGTTGATCGTTTACAGGCACCTTTATACTGTCCCAATGGAGTCAAAAATTTAGAAGAAATGTGTAGCGGTATTAAAACGCAGATACATTAGAGCACCCAAGCTTTTTAATATTACGAAAAAAAAATTTCTTCACACAAGACCGATCCACCCTATTACATACATACATACATAAAACTTTAACGAAACAGAAGACACAATAAAAATTATAGCAAGCAAGTTGAAAAGCTTACATATCAATATTTGAAAGTTGATTAGTTGCGAGTTCAACCAAAATACAGTAAAAATAAACTCATCGAAAACGGCTCAGTTTTAAAATTTAAAACAATTCTAAAGCCGGCTACGGACGACGCGTGTAAATATAATTCAACTAGTGTAAGCCCGTTGAATATCAACGAAACGTTCTCATCACCCGTAATGGAAAATTATATATTCAATTTAATAGTTTTTATAATTGTAACATCTATGCAACAATGCGCCATCTATGGCGCGTTATAATACAACAACGTCGCATCGGTATGGATACCCAAACTCGATAAAATATTTTTTTTTACTTTACTATTTATATTATAATTATTAATTATTATATATATATGTATAATAATTATAATTTTGTAAGTGATTTATTTGATGTATTATTAGCAGAGTCACGATCACTTTTTATAGGTAATGTTTAAAAAAAAAAAGGACCAAAGAGACGATAGGCGACGGCGGATAGCATAAGTGCGATTCCTCCCGAGCTAGCGTCCCGGGTTCGATCCCCCACTCGTTCTGGTTTTTTCATTGTTTTTCCTCAGAGAGCGTTATCAGCAGACAGACAGACAGACGGATTTCGGCTATTATATATATATATATATATATATATAACACGTCAGACAAATTCCGAAACGGCGGTCGTACAAAGCATACCAAATATCATCGGCGCGGCGCGTGCACGCATCGTCTGGAGCCGGCTCAAGAAGTACATAACACTATTAGCGCGCGCGACTCGGCAAAAACGGGCAACGCTTAGAAAGTCGGACACGCATTTTTTCATTATTTCTTCGCATAGATAGATCGATTCTCCGTGCACGTATTAGAGGGACGGGATCCCGCGGGAATTCCCGGGATACGCCATCAATCAATCATCATCGGCAGACGCTGACGTCGTCGTAAAGACGCGCCCGTGCGTCGTTCTGGAGCTTTATGGCGTACAAAACCCCATCCCCATCACTTTCTCATCCCCCTCATACCCCCACTCGCTCAACCCCGCGACTTTTACGGTCGCTTTTTACGATATGATAAAATATTTACACGCCACTGTCCGGCGTTCGAGAGCGGCCATACCCAAAATGAATAATTTAGCCGGGCCGCGCAAAAAGCCCCGCGTCAAATTACGAGTGCAAAGGGTTAACAAAAAATTAAAAAAAAAGCAAAAAAAAGAACAGCTTTATCCCATCAAAAAAGTGAATCAGGATAAAAGTACTCGTTCAAAGATTATACTAACACTAGTATAAGCCCGTTGAATATCAACGGTGCGGTTTCTCACCACCCGTACTGAAAAATAATATTAAATTTAATAGTTAACAAGCGCCATCTATGGCGCGTTATAATAACAACAACGTAACAATTTAGCAAAGTCGCGAACCCTTACAGAAAAAATATTGGCCAATTATAAGACGTCCGTCATCCGAAGATAGTGTAAGCACGATTCTTCCCAACCTGGTGATCTCGGGTTCAAATCCCACTCATTCTGGTTTTTTAATTATTTACGTCGGCGAGCGTTATCAGCAGACAGACGGATTTCGGCTATTATATATACACTAGTGTAAGCCCGTTGAATATCAACGGAGCGGTTTCTCATCACCCGTACTGTGAGTGAGAAACATAATAATTAGAGAGAGATATAATAATGATAATAATAATGAGAGAGATATATAATATGTAATTATAATTTTGTAAGTGATTTTGTAAAAATCAAAAAATAATAGTTTTTATAGCGTCATCTATGTATTATTAGCAGAGTTACGATCCCTTTTGTAGGTAAAGCAGAGTCACAATTCCTTGTATAGGTAATTTTTAAAAAAAAAGGACTAAATTGACCAAGGGCGATAG
This sequence comes from Parapsyche elsis, assembly GCA_022651745.1. Lineage (NCBI taxonomy): Eukaryota > Metazoa > Arthropoda > Insecta > Trichoptera > Hydropsychidae > Parapsyche > Parapsyche elsis. Next base: position 565,929 of record JAGVSN010000019.1, read on the forward strand.
AGTATAGCGTTAGCGTGATTACTCTCGAGCTTGCGGTTCTGGTTTCGATCCCCCACTCTTTCTCGTTACTTTATCCTAATCGGATAAAGTATTGTGATCGTGTTTTTTTAATTATTTTTCCTCAGCAAGCGTTATCAGCAGACAGACAGACAGACGGATTTCGGCTATTATATATATACATATGTATATATAATATATTCCCTGAGTTAATGAGTTTCGTTTTCAAAGTGCATTAACTGACATTTCCCACCTCCCCCCAGTTTGAAATTAATTAAATTTCGGTAATAATTAACTAGGTGCTATGTTGCATTTAATATAGTTTTAAACTAGTCGTACTGTTTGTTGTTAGTTTGTGTTGCGTAATTAATACTTATTTGGCACGCGTTCGTGTGTGTGTGTGTGTGTGTTAAAGTTGCGTATCCGGGGAACGTTAGCGGCCCAACTAAAGCGTAAATGTGGCGCTAACGACACTCAAAGGGTTAATAAGTCTTTATTTACAGGGAAACTAGTCTGGTGCGAGCATTATATGTATGTATGTATGTACATAGTGTATGTACGACGAATCTCACTGTTGCGAAATTTTTGTACGGTTTCGTAGGTACAGGGCCGCATTGCCAACTCAACGGTTTATTTAATTAATTATTTTAGCGTATTACTCGTTGATTACACGTTGACGATTAACCCCCATTTAATAACTGGCAGTCCATTCAACAAATATTTCTTCTAGATATATTCAATTTGAAATTCTCAGCTATTAACTTATTCTTACTCTTAATAATACGACTATGTATGTATATTATACCCCCTTATTAAATACTCATACTAAATAATTATCTAACCTAAAAATACATATATGAATACTAACATGCATACTTTTAAAATTTCACTTACATTCATCCAATTAAATTCATTCAACATGTATGTATGTATGTATTTCTTATACTAGTTTATCTATTTACATTTAAAATACTCCGCATAGCTATATTTTGCAAATTTTGCAACCTATCTTTAATTGACTTATTTATTAAATTTAAAAATGAACCACATATATATATAAAATATAAATATATACATACATATATAAAATGAGGACGAATAATTGCATTATAAATTTATAATATCTTTGTATTTCTAGATAGTTAGCAAAGGTCGTCGAAGTAAGATAAAATAGATACTCAATAAATTCTTATCTAACTTATAAAATTTATACTAACATTCAATCACTTAGATTCATCCAATTCAATTCATTCAATACATTTCTAATACTAGTTACATTTAGAATACTTCGCATAGTTATATTTTGCAATTTTTGCAACCAATCTTTAATCAACTAAATACTAAATGTACAAATAAAATGTACAATATATAAAATGGGGACGAAAAATTGCATTATAAACTATATTGTTGCCAATACACTGCATATAATAAATTTATAGTACAGTGGATGTATTGAACATTGATAAATATAAACATAATATTTTGGAACTGAATCGATTCCGCACGAAATCTGTAACTGAAATTAAAACTTACAGTATTAAGTGTACTGTTGATTTCAATCTAATCGATTGGTTTTTTTTATGAAGATACGTGTTAACATTTTACACAGTACATTTATATAATGCGATTGAATCGATAAGAATCGCAACAAAGGAACATACTTTTTAAAGTTCCCCATTACAGTACATTATCCACACGTTTCACACGGAAGGAAGGCTCGTTTTTTTTTTTTTTGGCGGACGAATTTTCCCATTTTATTTTTGAGGCTTCAGTTGTTAAATGTCGTAAGTGTCGACGTTCGCGCTGATTGTCTACATCACGCCGCGTCACGAAGAGCCCTCTCTACTTACTCATATTTTATTTCTAAATTTGACTTCACGTTTTATATCTACCTATGTATGTACTCACTGAGTCACGCGTACTAGTATGTATGCGAAATTCCACCGAGGGAGTGCTTTAAGCCGCACCCTGAATTATGTGCACCGCGAACGAACTTCTTTTCTTTTTTTTTTTTTGTTTCGTTTTATTTTTTCTTTTCACTTTCCTTACCTCCACACCCCCTTTACCGCATTTACTCGTTCCCCTCTCACGGTTCGCTTTCGCAGCGCGAATCCGCGCGCACAAAGTCAGAGAAAGCGCGTAAAGTCGAAAAGAAAAACTCTTTACCTAAATTTAATGCGCGCCACTGTCGAGGTATTTACATACATTGCTTATGGTAAAATAATGGTAATCCCCGCTTGTCTTATTCCTAGACGTGCGCGCAAAATACTCGAACGTAGTGGGGTTGCTTACGCATCACTTTTGCACGGTTACAATTAATAAAATGCGCGATAATCGAGTTCAAAACAAAATTTGCCCAACACTTGGCCCGATTGAAACGTCACAATTTGTTTTCGAAATTAAAAATATGCACCGCAGGTGAAAGTTTCACAAAATGCTTTATTGGCACTGTAATGGGTGGAATTAACGTCATCAACTGCAGTGAAATTATGTATAGTAAAGGCCCTCACAAACCTGAGCGGTATCGCTGCGTCAAGTTGACGTCCTCTATCGTCGAATTACAAAGGTGCGAATGGGAAATATTTATAATATAAAAAGAAAACACATCTGTTAGATCAAAGTCATGAACCAACACCTCGCAATAATTTTTCACGAGAGATATTTTCTCACCTGTCGACAAATTAAAAGTTTTGCCAGAAGTGTTCAATACTTGTTTTAGAAGACTGCACAATGTTAAAAGAATAGAATAAAAATTTTAAGTGTTTCTCGTTGTAAAGTACAACAACAGAAAGATAGTATCCAATTGCCGTCCACGGGGAAGAAAAGGAAATAATGAAACGATAATGGATTGACGAGTAGAAGAATATTTAGGTAGCACCAATTTTACATGTAACTATCTCAACAAACTGACTGACTGAGATAAATTGGCAAATTTTGACAGTATTGCCGACGGCGATAACAATAGTTGAAAATCTTTCAAAAATCTTTCGATCAGGAATTTAACAACGAAATCACTCGTGCAATCAGCTCAACCGCTATTTCCCAGGAACTTCCGTTTGAAAACATCGATGAATGAAAAAAGACAGAATCGCAACCATACATATATTTTTGAAGTAAAACTTATTTTCGCTCGGTAGAGTAAAAACGGTTCATCCAACGTTCCATACAAACAGAGCGAGCGATAAGTGGTCACGCATATCCCCCCATCCCGCACCGCCCCCCCCCCCCTCGCCCACGCCCGCACGCCCCGCACCACCCCTCAGTTTAGTAAAAACGTGTCATCGAAGCGTGGCACGACACGAAAACCAGTCACGGCTAGCGGTCAGCGGGTACCCCCACTCCTCGGCTAGACGTCAGGTAGCAGTGAGAACAGTGAGTCATTGGGTGAGCGTTTAAAACCACATTTGTGTACACAATTCTTTCACGTTCTCATCTGTATTCCTTCTTGTACATTGAACTTGTTTTAAATTGCAAAGAAGTTATACATACTTCTACAGTGAGTAGCGGCTACACATTGCGATTTTTTAAAATTAATAGTTGGCCAAAGTGCATCAATTTTTTAAGCACCACAAAATAGAATATTCCCAAGGGGTACTTTTAATAAATAAGGGATACTTTTTTTTTTAATTTCACTTTCAGGACACCTTTAAAATTGAAGATTGATGTTTAGACGCTTGCAGCATCGTCGACGGCCAGGGGCGTAACGTCGCTTGGGACCACAGGGGCCGGATGTTTACCTTCGTTTAAATCATGGCGTAATAATACCCCACACCAGGGTATATAATTCACGAGACGACGCAGGTGTCGTCAACTGGATCCGTACAGTGTAGCCTTTGTTCCCGTATGCAAATCCGGTTAAATTCGCTATCGCGAATTGACCACAATTTAACTCAATCGCATCCTTCGTCAGTTGTATCGATCGAAAACGTCCGGAAAATTCGACGGAGTTCTAACTCACCCCGTATACGCGAAATACGATGTACAATGAGTGATGTTTTATGATACGTGAAGTGTACGATTTTACGCAGGTGTGTATGGTTGTATAGGTTTTGTTGGTATGTGGCATTCAAACTATCGAGTCCAAAGACAAAGGCTAAACAAATGTCGCGCTCCGAGCGATATATCTTTTTTAGAACACCTGTTGTGGATGCTAGGTAGATTTATGGCTGTTCGCTCGACTAGTGCAATGGAGACATGAATCTATGTACGTGGAAAGTATACGGCAACCGATTCGTTGATATATAAAATAGTGCAAAATTTGGTAAAAGCACTTGTAGATTAGCTTTGGCGTACATTGTACATAAGTCCATGCTTATGATTTATAGTTTTATTGAGTTTTGTGTTTCAACTTAGTACAATAGCAAAACTTCTACTGATTTTTGAATCTTGCTCTTTTTTTTTTTTTTTTTTTTTTTTTAAAAGCGGAAAATAGATTTCAATGTCGTGAAAATCCAATGGAATGTAAAGATATACAACATACATATGAACAATATGATTTCTTCGATCTTTATTTCGTAATTTTAACTATGAATTAACTAAAGCGATTTAACGGCAACATATGCTTAGTATCTTTGGAAGAACCTGTTGCCGATAAAGAACACTGCTTCAAAAAATTTTTTTTGTTGTTGGGGGAAAGTTAACCAACGGTTCTAAGAATAGAAGGATTCAGACCCAATAACAGATTAACATAGTAATAATGGAAAGGAGATGGTAATTTTTGACAGGACCATCTCACAAGCTTACATACATACATAGGTACTGCTTCGGTGAATATTGTTGATTTTTATCGCTTAAAATCTTAGTTTTTGTTTTGTTGGGGGGAAAAGTTAACCAACAGGTCTAAAGCACACAAGGATTCAGACCCAATAACAGGTAAACATAGAAATAATGGAAACGTCTCACAACTAAGTTAGATAAATTGGCAAGGAGACGACTGATCAGGATTTAGTAATGTCCAGATCTTGCCGATGACTATAATTAAGGTCTAAAAAGCTGTCGATAATATTATTTTAATCAAACCCTAGACCTGCGCTCAAAAGGCTAACGCTCTAACCACCGAGCTATCGCCTGAGAAACTTGAATTTAACATCGTGTGTACTTTATATTGTGTAAAATTGATAATTTTATTAAGCCCGTACGATCTCCAGCGCGAGACGTTTCATCGTTAAGCCGCAAACTTTAAACTGAAACTGACGTCACCGCGTCGCTGAAAACTCACCCCGCGTCCGTCAGACAATACAGATTCGAATAAAATAAACAAGTGCAAACTGGCGCACATCTATGTGTGTATCAAGAGGGAGTCGTGCCAAGCGACAATCCATTGAACACATGTAATTATTTTATTCCACTCGAGCAACGTTTTTCGGCCAGCGGTAAATCTTTTTTAGTGGCTTTCGTGAGTGGAAGGAATGGCGTGCGCTCGTAAGTGGCTTAACGACCTGGCTAAGGGTGGCCCCAAGGTGGGGCCAAGGGGTGGTTTTATGGGAAAAAATGTATAGGGGAATGGGGGTGGGTTCAAGCTGGCACGCCACGTCCAGCTAACCCTACTAGGAATTACACCACCTCTGTGCATGACCCGTTTTTTTTTTTTTTTTAACCGTTCCTCTTTTATTATTATATATATGTATATATGTATGTAATTTTTTTTTGGTCCGCGGTGTGATCGGGCAGCACGTACGAAATTGCGAATCGACCGCAAATGTGTTGCGAGTCCAATAATAAATCAATAGCGTTTTGAATGCGCGTGTTTTTCGCTAAAACCGCAACGGAAACGCGGCGATCGTAATTCAACATTAGCGCCGCAAATACAGAAATAAAAAAAAAATACGTACAGAAATTCTCAAAATGATTTTCTTATATGTATATAAGTATGTACAACAGTTGATTACTGTAATGTATTACATTTAAGCGAGTATGAAAACCAACTTTATATTAAAATGCAATGTGATAAATTAAAATGGTTAATTCGAGTTAATTCTGTTTTTGTTTAGTGTCGTTGAAAACTCGTAGCTACCATAAATAACATATTGTTATTGAAAGTTGCGCAGTCGTAAAATGTATACTGTACGCTTTTCTTGCAAGCTTAAATACGATAATAATCTTTGAATCACAGTAGAAATGTCAATATGTATTTTCAACATACACATGAAAACTGTGACGATGTTAAAAAGAAGGAAAAAATCCTGGCATATCGTTCGATAGGGAAGGTTAAAATATTATATGTGACGAACAAATTAGTTATTTAAAAGTATATTTTTTTTATAAGTTACTAGCAAACTCTGTTTAAAAAGAACGGGTCTGTGACAATTTTGTTTGATTTGTCTTTTAGGAGTCTCAAGTAGGACGTGTATGACCTCTAAGATGAGCGTTTTTATTGAACGTGAGGAGGTTTTTACTTTATTTATTGGGCATTTATATTTATTATTATACAATTCTTTTGGATCGCCTCTCAATCTTCTCGTCTCCAAAGAGGTGAGACTCATTCTCTTCAACCTTTCGTTGTAGAGTAGTAGTGATCGAAGTTCAGATGGCATTTTTGTAATCCTTCTTTGAACACTTTCTAAACATACAATTAGAAATAGTAAGATTAGAGATATTTTGATGTGAATTTTTCGTTTTTATTTACCTGTAGGTATACTGTCGAGACGTTTCTTTACAAATTTGGCATATATCCATAACTATCCCCATTACATACATGTATGTATGTACGACATACATGAAAATGTTTTCTTTTTCGTAATTAGCAGGATAATTTATTGACATGCTGCTGCGATGTACTGTTTGCCTCGTGGTGACAGAATGTTGTCACAAGGGCTTATCGCATGACGCAATCCACACAAATTGCGGTTTTCGTCAGTCAAACACGTACAGCACGATGTCGAACCAATACCAAATGAGGCTCAGGAGAGACGCGAACGTGTTAAATTAAAAAAAAATATATAGGTATATATGTATATATACGAGTATAATTAAATCAACGGGCACGTGATTCATTACAGATCCCCCCCATTCAAAATTCATCCGCAGCGCACTCTACGCGATTACACGCTAATTAATGATTACATTACACGAATTTGTTAACGTATTGTGAAGTCGATCGGAAGTCAACGAGTTTACGCGCGGTTTGATCGACGCGTTGTAAAACGTTTTTATATCAGCGTGCGAAATAGTCAGGGGTGTGGAAATCGTCGCGTGACACATTTCGCACTAGACAGCCGGCGCCGAAGGGGTTAAATCGTCTCAATCGCCGTTCGCTTCGCCGGATTGCATCGTAACTATTGTGTATGAAATAAAAGAAATGTTTCCCGTCACTCAACGTGAACGCTGTGGGTGTAGGCACTGACAGATGGACAGACACTGCTCTATTTATAAAGGGATGGGTATATAGTGGGATAAAATGAAAACGAAACTATAGCGAAATTGTGTAGTTGCGTCAAAAGCGATTGATTCAACTTCACTTTGAGCACGTTATATACATACATATGCAATATATAAACATTATTTGAACAATACAATAATACTATAGAAACAAAAATTGAAATACATAGATGTTTTTCAATTTAGTCTAAAATACAAACGGCAATAGATTCCGCTTTTCACAGTTTTTTTTTTGGCAGCCTGTACCTTACTGTAATTCAGAGTTATCAAAATGAAACTTTGTATGGTCCTATAAATAAAAATATTCTTTTGCACTCAGCACTCAAGTACCGCGCAAGATCTCCTGCACTCGAGTACTTCTGCGAAATTTGCTTTCGATCAGTCGAATGATGTTGAAATGTATGTATGTATGTATGAAATGTAATTATTTTCGGAACAAGCAGACAGACAAAAATTCAATGTTATATGTACATTCAGAATGAATTCATCTTGTGACCCTTTAAATTGGCGCTGTACTATTATATAGAAGTGTAAGCCAGTTTAATATCAACGGAGCGGTTTCTCATCACCCGTACTGTGAGTGTTTGTGTTGGTGAGTATGTATATACATATGTATATGTGCGTGCAGTATGTATGCGAACGATCCGCAGTTATCCACCCAGACAGCCGGCCAGGCACACCCTTGCGCTACTATATATAGTAATGCATACTTCAAACTTGACAAATGAATAAAGTGCTGGACTTAGTATTTACATATTTCTAATAATAAAAAAAAAATTAATTTAATAGTTTTTATTGTTTTTACATTGATGGCCTAGCTTATGCTTTTGCATAATTCCGTCTGTCTGCTGATAACGCTCGCCTCGGTTAAGGAAAAACACGAACGTCGCGAGTGTGATTTGAATCCGTGATCACCAGGTTAGGTGAGTTATAATTTGAAAATATTAAATTGTTACGTAATTGTTATGTAAAAGAAAACCGTCTATTAGAAATAAATTATTTTCCTTTAAAATAAGACTTTCATTTCATCTGAATAGATCTACCTACATACATACATTATATATATATAATAGCCCTATTCCGTCTGCCTGTCTGTCTGTCTGTCCGTCTGTCTGTCTGTCCGCCTGTCTGTCTGTCTGCTGATAACGCTCGCCTCGGTAAATAATTAAAAAACCATAACGTCGCACGAGTGGGATTTGAACGTGGTACCGCTGATTCGGAACAGAGCGCTTACGCAGTGAGACAAACCGGATGACAATAGGCAGGCTTCAACGTGACTATTTAATATGAAAAATAGGCTCGCGACTTTGCCAAATAGTTACGTTTTTGTTATTATAACGCGCCATAGATGGCGCACAAACACTATTAAATTTAATATTATTTTCCAGTACGGGTGATGAGAACGCTGCGTTGATATTCAACGGGCTTACACTAGTACATATACGTATGTATATATGTATATGTAGACATACTGTTTCGTAAAATTCAAAGAAAATTTCATTAGGATAATTCGCATAAAAAGAAGCGATCGCCAATTCGACACTGAAGATCGGGTTAATCCCCGGCGATAAATAATCCTCCTCCGATCGAAGGTATGTTTTTTACATTTTATTTTTCGCCGTAGAGGGCGTATCTAGGAGGGCCGCTCCTCTCGCTTTGATTAATTCGAACGTCGGCGCGTCATAATCAACCCTCCGGATCTGGCATTAATTAAACCGCAGGGGTGGGTGAGGATGAGGGGGAAGGGGTTGGAGGGGTTAGAGGGGTACCAGGTGCCCGTCGCCAATGGAAACATGCTTTTGGGCCGATAGATAGCCGAAACGTTTTGAATATTAATCAACGTGACCGCATCGACCCTTGCACGGTGTTATCGCGACGAAAAATCTACCATTCCCACCTGAGTCCGTCGGTGCGTGGAAACTTTACAGCGAGCTTTAAAGACACCTTCGAAGTCGTAAAGTCACAAATAAAACCCAAACTTGCCGACCATTTCGATGCGTACATTGCAGTGAAGTTTTGCGCCGTCAACCTCGATTGGAGCCCAATGGTGCTTATCGCGTTAAATATTTGAATGGAGCTGCGTGGGGTATCTTTGCGGGTGGAGTATCTTTCAACGTATAATTTTTGAATGCCGTTTATCATGCCTACATATGTACACTAAAATATTGCTTAAAGTATTATAATATTACAATATTGTGAAGATAACGTAAAGGGCCGAAAAAAAAAAAATCTAGTTCAAGAGTAAACTGCCACTTCCGGTTGGACCTAAATCATACCTTACGTGAAAATAATAGATACGAAATTTCAGCTTGATAGACTTGATAGATTCGGAGAAAAAGTTAATAAACACCGAAAACCAAGAGTAAAAGTACTACTTCCGGTTGAAAAAAAATGTTTAAAATTATATTATTTTGAACGTACACATAGTCCATATGCAAAATTTCAGCTCAATGTGTATCATAGTTTTGCCGAAAAAACCAAAGATTACAAAAAAAATTGGGTGACTTTCCAAGGGAAGTACCACTTCCGGTTGACGAAAATTTTTAAATGCCTTATGGTTAGTAATGGCTGGAAATAAAACATACAAATATAAAGATTCAGTGTAATAGGACAAACGGTGTTTGAGTTATTAGCGATTCCACACACGGGTACACAGACACACCGACATTTTCGAGCAAACACGAAAACGTGATCGGGGGATGATACCCGATGCACATCAGTCAAAATCTCAAGATCGAATTTTCGCACGATCGCAATACTTTATCCGATTAGTAAAAGATACAGTAAATATATGGGTTAGAATCATGTGAAGATAGTATTTAAGGGTATGATAGTTATCATCATAGTTCACGTTTAGTAGACTGAACATCATTCGCGGAAACTGTCAGTGTGGTGAAAAGAAAACTCGGGAAAATCAAAGTCGCAAAGATGAATGTGAGACACTATATGTAGGTGTGCGTCCGACTCGTAGACGACATTCGTCCGGCGCATTTTCCGGAATCCGGAAAATGCGAACCGGGATGTTTTTCCGGTGGTGGCCGCCATTCCGACGCCGCGTCTCAAAACTCGGAATGTCAACGGCATGTATCGGCCAGAATTCAATATAGCCGGATAGAAATTAACCGGCGCCAGGTAGTCCGAAAACCCCCCCTACCTACAAATGGCAAACTAATTCCGCATAGGTTTACATTGTTTGAAAGCACGATAAGGTTATTGAAAATTGCGTTGTCGCTTGTTGTACTGTAAATTATAATGCCGCCACTTCAACTTAGCGCGAATGTTCGTCAAATGTTGGCCATAGGTGACGTCATCGAATGCTGACGAGCATTCTCATAGAAGTGACACGCATGACCAGAGCGGTGCTATCTTATCGCTAGTGGCGCCACTCTAGTGTCAACTAGCAAGCGGCAGCGAACATAGTACAAAAATGTCAACCGTTCAAGACATCGCAGTAATTTATGCGACCACCCTCAGTGCAATAAGTATATACAACAATTATCTGGCAGTATGCAATGCTTGGAAGGTGAAAAAACGCTCGACATCGATTGTCGGCGATGTACCGCGAGTGCTCATACAGTACGTTTGCCTTAAAGCGAAAATGTTCGAGTGACATACCCACACGTTGGCGCTCGGTACTGCTCGTCAACGCTCGCTCAATGTGAAGTGGCGGCATTAAATGTCAATATTCAAGTTTGATTTTTACAATTTGAATCGTAGCGGATTTCTCTCTCTTTTTGAATACAAAGAATATGGGTAGATAGGGTTGATTTTAGGTGATGGGAATGGGGTGTGAGGGTGTGGGAAAACAAACGATATCAACCCCTCCCCCCACCCACCTCCCCCTTTCGTCCCCGAAGAAGCTGGCAGTGTAGCGATGATCACTTCAGAAGCAAATCACATCCCGGGAGGGCCGGCGCGGTAATTAAGTATTTCTGGAGCGCATTAATTACACCATTTCGGCCCTGAGTTATTTCAGTTATGCCCATAATGGGACCCAAGCCGAAATCATGCTACGCCGCCTGCCCAAATAACTCACCCCCTCACCATTTGCACAGACACACTTGCGAGGACAAGTCAACGGCCTATTTTTAAATATCTGACTATGAAATTCCACCGAGGAGTTTCCATTTGACTAACTAACATCGATAGAAGCGAATCCAAATAATACATGTATACTAAATCGAATTAGAGAAATAATTTACCAAGTTAGAAAACTATGTATGTATGTACATATATCGTATGTATGGTGTACCTAGGACAATTGGTGAATATGACCGTATGTAAAGGGGATATTACACAGGGCTAGTTTACTCACTACGATCTAGCTGGTTTACAGACCCGCACATAGTGCTAGTAGCGACTAGCTAGTAAACCTATTACACGTGTCAAGTTTACTCGCTGCCACTAGAGGCGCTGTCATCAACTTATGAGTTGTCAACGTGACAGCGCGCGCTTTACGCTCACCGTCAAAATGAAGTGGAATTGTCAGCACATTGTCAAGTTCCTGACATAACCCTATACTGTATACTTTATGAATCAATAAAAAAATTACAATTTTTAATTAAAAACCTATATTTTATATCAAAATTACTTCTTGCGTAAGTGCTGGGACACCTTTACAATGGAAAAAGTTGAGTTACGATCGCCCTGAAAAAAATTTCATTATAATTTATAAACGGAATTCGAGAATCAGCCGTACATTAGCATTTAAAATCTGTTGGATAAATATTCGCACTCGATTTTCCCTCTGACGATAATAATCAGCGCACGGTTTGAATTTTAAAACGTCCTCTTCACCGGATGCGGAAGCGGCCGAGGGGTGAGGTGGGGAACGGAAGAGGGGGGGGGGCGAACAGAGAGAAAGCTTACGAAGAAGTGTCTTTTTTTCCTGGCGTTTTTTTTTTGTCTTCCTTTTTTCCGCGATATTGGAAATATGAAACAAGTGGATGAAAGTCTGCTAATATGGACGATCGATGAACAGAGTCGCCCCCTATTATAAGAGGGGGAGGCTTCACGAGCGCCAATTTATATTTGAAGTCAAAGGGCCTCGTCTAGAGTCCGCCGGTATTATCATTTTTTTGTTTGCCTCCTCCGATGGCCATTGATCCGTGAAAGGTGCCACTTACTAGCAGGCCCTTCTATCCTCAGTTGGGGGTGGGTTAGGGGTACTAAAAGTACACCACCACCCCAAGCCTTTTCTTCGGGCACGTATACGGTAGCTACGTCCTCCCGCTCCTCGAGAGTAAAAAGGCTGTTAAATATTTACCACGCCATCGAGTGACTTAATGACGAAAAGCGTATTTATGGGATCGTCGAATGGAGAGAGGCTTTCACGGTCAAAAGAAAACTGTTTTCCTTTCGGGCGACGGTGGAAAACGCGCACAACAGGATTTCTGTTGGATATTGGTGGAGATTTATCCCATTGTGTGGGTATCGAATACATTGTCGATTATCATAATAGTATTATATAAAAACCTAGTGTTGTAAAAACTTACTCAGTGTTGGCAGTGTGAAAAAAAAAAAAAAAAAAAAAAACCAAATCGTTCGATATCTCAAACTACACGTACAAATACATAGTTCTCATATTAAATTAATATATTTTCGCCAAAGAAAAATACGCTTTTATTCATACATTTTTCCTTTGTGAAAATAATGAGGGGTTTTTCGGGTCGCCGCCGTAACTTTGATCTGCAACAGCCGCAGATAATATTCAACAATGGTTCTCAAAACGCGTCCATTTCCTTCTCATTTTTTTCTCCCAGGGAAATACACCTGCTAGTAGTTCGTTGAAGCGGTTCAAAGGACTCCATCCACTCGTTCCATTTTGCACTAACTTTACAACATCCATATGTACAATATATATAATAAGCGCGTCGGTAGAGCAAAGAAACTGAGCCTGGCTAAGGGGCGAAGCCCCAAAACGTTAGCAAAATTTAAATATGTCGCTTTCTATAGAGACTACTATATAACTAACTATCCAAGTCAACTCGGTCTACCTTGCTTTCTTTCACATCCTTTCGGATACCATTCCAGTGTTTCTTGCGACCATCTGTCATTCATTATTCTCGCTATTCACACACGTTCCGCTATATCTGCCACTTCGGTCGTACTTCTCACCCATGTATTCCTCTTACGATCTCTTTTTTTTACACCAAGCATATGTACATCTTTCCATGCTTCTCTGTGTGCATTGAATATTACGTAACATTCTCTAATTTAGCATCCACGTTTCACATCTACATATATGTTATAACTGGCAGTACGCATTGGTCGTATGCCTTATTTTTAAGCATAGATTTCAAAACTATGTTCATTGTAACTACTTATGTATATATGTACCTTGAAATAATAAAAAAAATGTTTGACAACCCTATAGGTTGTAATAGTTTGTACCAAATTTATAAGTATGAAGTTCCAGTGTGATTGTATACTGTTTTTGAGTTAGAGCGATTCTACACACATCCGCCTAACTACCTATATGTATGCATGTATGTATGTACACACAGCCACAGACATTTTCAAATGAAAACGTAACCATGGGATGAAACCTGATACAAATCAGTCGAATTTTCGCCCGATCACAATACTTTATCCGATATCGATAAAGTAATAGTGGTCATTTGAAATTGGCAACCTTCAACGCGGAACTAGTGCCTAACCGAAAAATTGCAATCTAGTATGTATGTATGTATGTATCTTACATTAGGGTGGAGCAAAAATTTTTTTTTTGAAAATCAAAATACTTGGGCTTGGGATAGTTGCTCCATGGATATACAAAATAAACGATATAATTATTTTTTTGATATTTTAATTCTTTATACTGCCCCAAAGGGGTCAAAAATTTAGAAAAAATATGATTTTAGCTAAAAGTGGAAGGATCATTTGCGGTATCAAAACGCAGATGAAATACATTTCTTGTCGTTTATTTGGTTTAAGATAATGCAAATAAGCAACACACACGTTTAAATTACTAATTACGAGCAAAAAAACATGGAAAAATTCACACCAGAATCCCACAAGAAAAACTTAAGGAGTAATAATTTTTTTTTGTGTTAAAAATAGGCATTATTTTTCGTGATTAGAGTGTCGATTTTGTGAAACCATCTCACCTTAAGGATCCACAAACAGTAGCAGAGACTTCCGTCACTATTTTCACTGTGTAGCTTGAGTGTGGCAAGGAAAAATCTTTATCCGAGGTAAAATGACTATTTGTAATGCAATGCAATAAATAAATAAATGCAATAGCTTGTAAAATAGTCTCTTTATCTATGAATTTGTTGTGAGGAGACTCTATTTCCTCTTCCCAATTTATAGTATTGCCACCTCCACCCTCGCGCAATTATCGTGCTAAACGTACGATCATTTTTTCTCCAAATGTTGATGCTCCTACTGCTCCTACTACTTCTGCTCAATCAGCTCCTCTTGCTAATCTACCTAGGCCAGGACCAGCTAATAAATGTCCTATGCTTCGGGGTACAGGAGAAGCCAATGTTTAACTGCAAGTAGTGCCTATGCTTAAGCGTACTAACTGAGAAAAAATTGTACGCCTGAGGATGTCAAATACTTTGTATTGTCTAAACTCAGTGACAGTGCTATTTATCATCAATGACGATTTTACAGTCGAAAAGTTAATTAAATACAACGTGTATTCATCTTTTAAGTTATCTGTTCCTGTGGACGTCTCCAACTTGTTGATGAAATCCGACTTTTGGCCCACGGGTACTGGTATTATTAGGGAGTGGCTTTTTCGTAGAGCGGTTAAAGCGCCTTCAACCTCCAATCAGGGCGTCTAAGTTATCCAATACGTTCACTTGCTATTACCAAAATGTTCATTTCAATGTAAAATGTTTATTTTATATTTTTTGTATTTTTATATTCTATGTACTAATGTATGTATATCTAATGTTTCTAACTTTTTTAATTTTGTTTTATGATTCCTATATACATATGTACTGCATGGCGATCTGGATGTATGTATGTATATCTGTAATGTCTTGCAGGACGTTTATGTAAAAAATAAAAAAATAATGTACATATGTACATACGTCGAGAAATGCACGCATCTATTAACGTTTGGCGGAGAGGCGGAGGAAGAGGACGAAAGAGGAGCACGCGATAGATCAGTCGATAAGCGCCTTTACAGGGAGAGCGAGCTTTAAAAATATACATACATATACTTACAATATATCGCGGGGAACACACTTTAAAATTTCACCGGAAATTACCGTCCTCGCCGGAAATTGATAGTCATATTTTCGTGCGTTTTCCTCCCCAATCCCTTTGGGCGTCGATAAGCGTCCCTCCCTCTTCGCATTCCTACCCCCCCTACCCCTCTTCTCCGTTGACGGAATAAAACAATCGGGCACGCACGCCGCAAGTATGTAAACATTGGTTTTTCCATTTTCCGTTAATCAAACGAGCCGGGTCGTGCCGGTGACGTTTGCGCTAATAACGGGCTGGTGACGTGTCCTGATTTATGAAGTTTAATGGGTCCGGAACCTAATCGAGCGGCAGTACCGCGCGATCCGGAACTCCGGAACGGTCATAACTCACACCTACATACGTTCGACAATCGCTATTATATGTATATTACACCCGTGTACTCCAACCTCTTAACCTCCTTTTTTGTTTACCGTGTGAAATAATTATCAGACATGGGTGGTTTGTACACGCGACGACAATTATCGTAAGGCTGATATTACACGTGACTAGAGGTTGTGATCGAGAAATCTCGCCTCAAGAATTCTCGAGAAATCATTTATGATAATCTTGAGAGTATCGAAATTATTTTAAATTTATCACTACATACATTTGTAAATATGTTCAATACACTGATTGCTTTACTTGTTTACTTATAAACCATTGTCCGAAATGTTTAGTATGAGTATGTACATTTTCAAAAAAAACGAGACAAGGTTCAATTTCTTAAGCACTCGAACTATAAGAACGTGCCTTCGAAGTCAATAACGAATTTTACAATTTGAATGTTGGAAGCAGAAGTTATAAGACCGACTTCCACACAAAATGAACGAAATTTTTCGGTATCCGGTAATTTTCTATCCAAAAGAAGAACATCCTTATTTAACAAGTCCATAGATTGTTTGATATTTTTTAAAATCTGAATATTTGTGAATGTAAAATTAAATAAATAAATATTAAAATCTAAAAAAAAATAATTTGTAAATCTCTAATATAATATAGTTATTGTGTCCTTTTGATTTTTGTATGTTGTCAGTCACGTATCATTACAATAAAAAATCGATTTACTATATTTTAAGTAACTTTTTATACTCCAGAATTCTCGAGAATCTCGAGAAACCAAAAAGAAAATCTCGAATTCTCGAGATTCAAATATTCTGAGAAAGTGAGATTCTCGGATCTCGAGCAATCACAACCTCTACACGTGGCCACTCCACCAACACCCGATTATTTTTGACGGTGGCCAGCATCTTATTACATTGCACCACTTTTAAAGTCACCAGCTACCTGCTCATCTTCATACAAAAAAAATTGGCCTACGAAGCTATTCGAAAACTACTCTATGTACATAGTTAAGTGTAAAAAAGACGATTTTCAGCTAATTATCATCGTTTTCGAAACCATTTTGGTTATAAATAAAATGGGTCCGAAAACACATCTATCACACAGCACGCGTTCTCGAAACAATTGCATTCGAGTAGGACGACGCAAAAAAGGGTAGAAAAGGGATTTGGTGTCGATTTGTACTGCGAACCTTTGACTTCCAAGAAATTTTTAGACACCAGTGTAATACGTGCCATCTAAACGTGTATATCTATCTGGTAGTCGAGGTTCAAAAAAAATCGGGTGTTGGTGGAGTGGCCACGTTTAATATCAGCCTAAGGATCAAATGGACACACACACACACAGGACGAGAAGGAAATGTGTGTTTGTGGTGTGAAATAAAAGTGTCATGGGTCATGGTGTGAGCACACGTCACGTACGTACCTCTTCGCTGTAGTGATGGCGCCTCCTTTCCCCTCCTTGCTCCCCTCGCGAAACAATTTATTCACCGACGGCCACCACCTCCTCCTCCCCCTCCTGTCAGAGGCCTATCCGACCTGAAACAAAGACATCAATAACGTTTTAGCATTCAATAACATTCGACACGGGGAAAATTTCAAGTGCCGCATCATCACCCCAAAGCGATGGTCGATCGTTTGTATTACGTAGGATAATTCGCAAAAAAGCGCAAGTCGGAACGTATGATGGCGATTCTATGTATGTACGTATGTACGTACATATGTAGTCTGGCGGAGAAAGGATACGTTAAAACTAGCCGATTTGCCCGTCATATGCTGGCTTGTGCAATAACGGTACAGCCCAGTTTGACAGCACGTGAAATAATTATATAGTGTACCTCGATTGAATGGGAAGCTTTGATAGATAACACACTTTATATAATATAATAATAGTATTTCAAGCCTGTTTGAGATAAGCTAAGTTTAGGAAACTCTTTAAGCGGTCGAAAATTGTATTAGAGGAAAATTATTATTTACTCTGGGTATTTTTCTCGAGAAGATTAAATAAACACTGCTGAAATATCTTTACTGAGAAATTTCAATCTTTCTAATGCAAAAATGAAGCTCACAGTAAAAATAAATTAACGCTTAAATCAAGTGTGTCTAAGATAAAATATTTGGCATTGTTTTTTAGCACAGCTGGCAGTTATTTTAGGCCGATTTTTCTCATACAAAAATTATGGAAGCAATACATTCTTTTAAAGCAACGACTTCTGCGTGAAAATGTTGGTTAAATCAGACAGTAACTTTGAAAAAATAATTTATTATCGATTGTTACAAACACCGTTATAGAATCTGTGTTAATTGTGATACTTATATGTATATTTTATAATATTTTAAATATGGTTGTTTTTACACATTCTCAGATGTGCATTCTGATATATGTGCATATATGTAGGTACATAAGCCCATGTACATTATAAATACATACTCGTATAACATCCGCAAGAAATACTATTTGACCGAACGTACGACAGGATTATTTCTTCCAATTTTGCCCTTTTGTTTGCCCGGCGGGAAGAGGGAAATAGAGAGGAGGGGGAGGGAATGTTCCCGAGCGAGACACAAGTCAAACAAATATAAACGCTCGTAGCATTATTGCCAAAACACGATCACCCAAGCGACACTCAATAAAGACATGATTTTTGACCTTTATATATAGCGCACATCGAAAATTAAACCCCACGTATTTTTCAATACTATTTTATCGCATTCGAGGTAATAATGTTTCCTGTTGTAGGTATTTTTTAGTTCTCTTTTTCTGTGCCGCCATTCGTATGTACATATATAGTATTCTTGGTCTTGATTTATAGTTTAAGTGAGGTACGCATCTCCATTTGCATAATGTAATTCTGTGGGGAAACGTTTTCTCTTTTACGGGACCGCTTTTTTTCTTTTGCCCCAACTACTGCCGAATAGTACGGCGGTTTTGCCGAACGCAACGCGATACTATTTTTTTTTTTTTGCGTTTCGGTAAAAAGAAAATACAGCGAGCTAGCGTTTGAATATAAAATTTTACGTTTGATCCGAAAGAAGAGCAATTTATAGGTACTTATTTACATATAAATAAATATCGAGAGCAAAACTCCCGGGAAAGATCAGTCAGACAAGTGAGAGGCGGGCATTTGAAATGAAGATAAATGACGTCAATGAGCTATTCGGAGCAGCTAGCTCTTCGTGTCGAGCACTTGATTGAGTTGCATTAGCACGAATGATAACATCTCGATCATAGTGCTTCATTAAAATCTGAACAGATACTTCAGACTACGAACGGAAATTCAACGTCGACAAAAAAAAATCAATTCAAAATTAAGTTTCGTTCAGTGTGCCTACAATTATATGTATGTAGATGTCTAAGCATATATGTATGTATGTATGTAAGCATTGAGCTTAGACTTGTAGAGATAAACCAACCATTGCATGAGTGTGTCTGAGCCACACTAACGCAACTCTAACCAAATTCTAGACATCTAATTTTGTACACATATACATAGCGATTGCAACGCCACCAGATGACATAACAAATTGGTTTATCTATAACGAACTTGATACGTTATTCGATTTGAACGTGCGAAAAAGTAGCATAGTTGCCTCGGCGTAACTTGGCAGCCCTGTAACGCGGCACTTGTACGGCGATGGAAATAGCTCAGGTGCCAAATTAATTCAATTATTCGCGCCACAAATTTCGTGCGGGCCGCAGCCGAGCTAATTGGCTGAGTAATCGTTCCGAGACCGGACGGTCAGGGCTCCCACAACTGCTCGTCGATGCCGAATAATTAATTAATTGATTAAATTCAATTTGCAAAGATTCGCACATAGGTAGATACACAGCCACATCGAAAGCAATCGAACTACATCTTATACTCAAAGCACTCAAAAGGCAGTACTGCCATACATTTTGTCACTGAGTATTTAAAAAAAGAAAATGGATCGATCTTTTTTATATTATTATAAGTATACTACCTAGGACAATTGGTAAACATGACTGGATGTAAAGAAGATGAGATAAAACTAGGATGGAGTGCTTTTGGAAAAACGAATGTAGTTTTTAAATCCAACATCCCACTATGCATATGCAAATATGGCATACGACCAATCCATACTGCCAGTTATGACGTATGAATGTGAAACGGGGATGCTAAATTACAAAAAAAATGTTACGTAAGATCCAGTGCACACAGAGAAGCATGGAAAGATGTATGCTTGGTATAACAAGAAGAGATCGTAAGAGTATATGGGAATACATGGGTAAGAAGCATTACCAAAATGGCAAATATAGCGGAACGTGTGAAAAAGTTGGTGGACACATACATACATACATACATATGTAGCTAGAAGAATGGATGGCATATGATCGCGAGAAATACTGGAATGGTATCTGAGAGGATGTGAAAGAAATAAAGGTAGACCGAGTGGACGATGGGATGATGACTTGAGATGAATTTATGGAGTTAAGTGGATGCAGATTGCTCAAGACAGACAGGAATGGTAGAGGATTCATCCAGCAGCTGAAATTATGATTATTTAATTTAAAATTACTTGTAAGAATAGTATTATTCATGCGTCACCATCACAATCACCTACTCCGTAATACATGTAAGCGTCAGAGCTTTGAGTGTTAACGTCACTTCATATTGAAATATTTCACTATGGGGCGAGAATTCTGTTTTGTTTGTACCATAAATCGAGCGAACACATCTTTCACCATTGTTTCGGCGGTTGGGATAAGTGGATGTTGCGGCGAGCACGCTCGGAATACTAGCGCTTAGAAAGTTATTGTTGATTAGTACGTGTGTGTATTTACGTTTTTGAATCTTAACGAAATGGTAGCAGCCCTGAAATTTGCTTCTGACTTTCAGCGTTCTTTCGCAGTGAGAAAGACAACGTTTTGAATGTGTGTTGTATCGAATTGCACAAATGCCGCGTCCACGGAAAAGAACACCGTTTTCTTTTTGCTCCATTCAAAAGCACAGATTCTAACGAGAAGAGCAAACACAAAAAAAATAATAAGAATGCTCGCCGAGCGTGTTGGCCACATGTTGCCTTGTTTTATATCCGACCGTACGCCACTCGAGTCTTCTCGCAAATTCAATTATACGAAATTTAAACTCAAAGTGGTAGAGCGAATGTATTGCACTTGTGAATGCACCTTCTGTTCATCGCTCTGACGGACGGTAAGTGAGAAGGAGACATTATAGACCGACAAAAGATACCCAAATGGACCGAAAGAGGTCCACTGTAATACGACACTGCTAGGCAATAATGCAATTTACGGATATTTTGATACGTACCACCAATTGAACTGAAAGGTTTTGCAAACGTGTCAAAATCTTCGTCAAACACAATTGAACGGTCTAAACTCGCTTAAACTAGTCCAAGGTCAAACACGTTCAACGCAAACTATGTTTGACAAATGACTTCAAACAAAACTTAAAGTTAGCAGGATCAATATCAAGTTAAATCATTCAGTTGTTCCATTAACGTCTGGTATAAAATTTTAACCGTATTTTCCATCTTTACTGAATTTACATTGAATTTTTTCTAATAAAATCTTAATTGACGTGTATAAACATGCCCCAAACCAGGGTTTTAAACTGTGGGTCGTGGACGGTTTTGGTGGGTCGCAAAATAAATAAAATGGGTCGCGACAAACGGAAAAAGATTTTATGATTTCATAGAATTTGTAAAAGGGCCGTTCGTATGACACCGAAATGATCAGTTCCTCTATCATTGTCAATGAAGATATTTTAAAAGAATTAAAACTCGAGATATTGTCACATCTCACTTGTACATACATACATACATACATATATCCCAAAGCTTTGATAACTATTTTCCAGTGCAGAAATTTGAAACCGTAAAGAAAAGTGCTTGGATATAAAATAAAATCCATTTGATTTTGAAAGCCCTGAATCAACAATTGGGTTAAACTTCGATCCCGAAGAGGAGGCCGAATTTCTGCATCTTATTAGCTCATTTACACTGAAGAATGACTTTCAGCAATTTAATTTGTCAACATTTTGGATTAAGGTTGAAGGAGAATTTCCACTTTTAAGTAAAAAAAGCAATCTTTATACTATTACCATTTACTTCAACTCATTTGTATGAACTAGGATTTTCCACTTTATCTCAATTAAAAACAAATTTTCTAATTAAAAACTAGTTTCATACATATATCATGTGCTCAGACAGGAGAGTATTGTCTACAGGTCGTTTCTGCTCTACTCTGTACTTTCCGTTATATCGACTCAATTCTCTTCAAATTGTGTAAATAAAATAAATACCAATACATTAACATCGTCAACTCGAGTATAGGCAATAGTCTGGTTGGCAGCGTAATAAAGCAAAAACACTAAAATAAAGTAATAGCATGTACATACATACATACACATAGCACTCAATAATGGAGTATCGCAAGAGCGACTCTGTCAACAGTTCGAACTTTCACAATTTCGGAAAACCTGCGCTCACAGCTCAAAGGCCAATTCCAATCGACGCGAATTTATGCACAAGCCCACACAGAGTGACGTCACACGAGGAATACCTTAAACGGGTCGACCTCTCGAAATCAGGTGCGTTCGGCGGCCATATTGGGTTAATAAAACGCGCGCGAGTGATCTCTCGAATGGATTTTCCTCTTTTCGCCGAATGTATGCACATTCGAGGGCGAATTGGCGGGGTTTTTCTTTTTTCCCCTCTACGCGAATATGCAATAAATCATTTCGCGGGTACGGCGTCGATGGGGCGCCGGTTGATACCAAACCACCCCCAAAACCCTCCCCTATATATAGAGCCTTCGCCCCCTCACCACCCCCTTTTCCTCACTTCCTCGCAGGCTATTTGGGACTCCGACGTATATTTGCGAAGGGGCTTATATTAAAAGGCGCCTGTTCGATGGCCAGCTCGACAGACAAACCGACAGATTGTTGCCACATACATCCGTCATACGTAGGGAAAAATTTGAATATTTAACTAAGCCCGATTGTGTACCCAATAAGAATTCTTCGTTCTAAAGTGGCGCAACACAGATCGGATGTACCGTTCGGTTCGATCGTTTTTCATTGCAAAAAATGGGGGTGTGGCTGTGTCGATCACGGCTGTGGGTTTTCCGTGAATATGAGAATGAAATGAAAGCATCGAAAAAGATACATTAATGTATTTCTATGTATTTAGCATATCGAATAAAGTCTTAACGATTACAATTTTATTTATCATTAGCCTGT
The DNA here is from genome assembly GCA_022651745.1 of Parapsyche elsis. Lineage (NCBI taxonomy): Eukaryota > Metazoa > Arthropoda > Insecta > Trichoptera > Hydropsychidae > Parapsyche > Parapsyche elsis. The sequence continues at coordinate 589,066 of JAGVSN010000019.1, forward strand.
GGTAAGCAGTGGGCGTCGAGGTGCTCACGTCTTGTTTTCCCTGCGTGTCGCGTCGACTTTCTGATGTTCCCGATACCGTCTCACTCGTTCTGTCACAGCCATTTTGGTACTGATCGATAGATGATTAGACCGTCTTTCTGATGATATACGTATTTCCTATTGGCTTTTTGGTGAGTACGGGCCGACATGGTGAAATTTTTGATTTTCTTCGACTTATTTTTGATTTTTCACCAACAAATAATTTAGACCGTTCACTTTTAATGGCTCGAATCAACATACATTAAAGATATATTTCGTTTGGTAGCAAAATCACCGCGCTAGCATGTCAGAGTCGCGAGATATACTGCTTGGAAATTTCCAAAAACGTCCAAAATAGTGGTTGGAAGATACGCTCTCTCTTCCGCGCCTCGCGCATGCACAGTACCAACTTAAAGCATAAATGCATCGTCGACGTATACCTGAGTGAATAAAACAACATTTATGTCAATCGTGTTATTAGTAACGAAGTTATAGTGTCGGAATGTATGCCCATCCAAATGTAGCACCGCCGTTTCCGTACTGGTACCCCATACTGTTCCGCGTATAGACGTATTCACGTTAAAAATACGGTTGCGTCGGCGCCGAAAGGGTTAAAAGCACATGTAGCGATCGCATAAATCAATTGTCGAATGCGAATTCAGCGTCAGTGTCGCTGCTTGACATCCTTGAATGACAAGTCGCGTTTCCTGCGTCGTCGGTCGTTTTGATCGCCTTACAAAATAATGCCGTATTAATTTATCACAACATACTAAGATTGAATTTTTATGGCCCTACAGTGCGTACATAATAAATGATCAAGTTTTATTACAAACAAGTAATGGTGTGTATAAAGCTAGTGCGGAATACGAATGATGCTTACAATAACTCGTGGGTGTACACACGTTCATCTTGTTTTAAAAAAACTTATATAATGCCACGGTGAAAAAATATAAATTATTTTAAAGTTCATACCGTCCTCTTTCTAATGATAGATATAGTGGTTTTTGCCGAATGGATGGTTATCAATGCCAAAATTAACATTTGAAAAATCGTACAACCCTTTTCAATTAATTTTCAAAATACTGATGATTATTAAAAAAAGTAGCGAAGAAAGTAGGATTATTAAGTAGGTTAAGAAATACACTATCAAGAAATATAAAGATATTATCATAATGCAATTATTCGTCCTCATTTTATATATTTTGGTTCATTTTTAAATTTAGTAAATACATAAGTTAATTAAAGACAGGTTGCATACATTGCAAAATATAGCTATGCTACATATATAGAGTATTTTAAATGTAAATAGATAACTTGTTTAAAAAATATATTGAATGAATGTAAGAGAAACCTTAAAAGCGTGCATGTTAGTACATATTTTTATTAGTACATATACCAAGTTATTACAATAAGTATTTAATAAGGGGATATAATATACATAGTCATAATACTAGGGGTAAGAATAAGTTAATAGTTTTTGAATTTAAAATAAAGTAGATCCAGGAGAAGTATCTTGTACAATGGACTGCCAGAAGGTCTTAGAAATATAAACAAAATTGATAGATTCCCGTCAGCCTTAAAACAACACCACTTTACAAGTGCATTATAATTTTAGCTTTAAGTTACTTTTTTGGTTTTTGTTTGTTATGCTTCTTAAACTATTTTAATTACACAAATAAATAAAGACGAGCATTTAAAGAACCTCACAAGCTGGCGCCGATTATTATTCGCGAACGGATAAATACGCTTGGTGGTATGTGGTGAGGGTTATAACATAATGTGCAACACATTGTATTACAACCCCCACCACAAACTATCGAGCGTATTTATCCGCTCGCAAATAATAATCCGCTTCGGTTTGTGAGGCACTGAAGCTAAAAATATTGTTTTTAGCACTGTAAGATTATACATACGTATACAAACGATCTTAAATCAGTAATCAAATAAATTCGTAGTATATGTATGTATGATAAAGTGCCGAATTTAACTGAACTAAGATTAGTCGGCGATTTAATATTACAATATAATTTATTGCTCTATTACTATTCAACTTTGTCATTCCTTTATGATATATTATAAAATTAACGATGCTGAATAATGGCAGCAGCAGTAGCAGCAGGCTAGCAGAGATCAAAACGTTCGATTCGACACAATACATTGATGCGTCACGTCTATGGGGTATGAATTATATTATATTGACGGATACGCGGTTCGAATTATGCGAGCCGCGTACGCGTTTCGCATTATTATAATGTAGTTATTGTGCGATCGGTCGATAAATCAGCGCCGCCACTGGTTTTTCGAAATTGCTTTTTAATAGTGGCGCGTGGGCCGTATGCAAAAGCGCATTTCGCAAATCTCAAAGGGTACCCTACTGTTCCTGTTGATTTTAAATGTCCGTCAAAAGTGACGGATATCGTAAATCCAATTAAATTTATTTGTACGATATTGAATGAACGGGAAAAAAAAAGTTTAGTTTTAGTTTAGTAGTCAATGACAATGATGAAACGTACAAATATTTTTTTTTAATCGTTTTTATTCTATTTTATAATATAAAACTAGTAGGTTAAGTTTATGGTTTTGTATCCTACCTTCCAATTTCTATACCAATTTCTTCCAATTTCTACATATACTGTATCAAAATCATAATAATCAAATTTTTTATAATTGATTTTAAATGAGGCGTGTTTGTAATTTATTGTATGTTATTGTGCACGATCAAAAAATACATATTTGTTGCCAATGTGAAGGCATACTTTTTTTATTGTATATCTACAGAAAACGACGGTTGAAAAAGAAGATTATTATAAACTAGTGTAAGCCCGTTGAATATCAACGGATGGTTGTGTGGTGAGTACACGTGTATTTTATAGTTGTCGCGGTATAATACAACAACGTAACAATTTAGCAAAGTCGCGAGCCTATTGAGAAATTATATTGTCAAATTGAAGCAGGCCCGTTATTATCTAGTTTGGATCACAGCGTAAGCGCGCACTGTCCCGAATCGGTGATCTCGGGTTCAAATCCCATTCGCGCGCGCGGACGGTTCGTGTATTTTAATCATTTACCTCAGCGAGCGTTATCATCAGACAGACAGACAGACACACACACACACACAGACAGACAGACGGAATAGGGCTATTGTATATACATATAACTAGTGTAAGCCCGTTGAATATCAACGGAGCAGCGTTCTCATCACCCGTACTGAAAAATAGTATTAAATTTAATAGTTTTTACAGTTGCATCTATGCAATAATGCGCCATCTATGGCGAGTTATAATACAACAACGTAACAAATTGGCAAAGTTGCGAGCCTATTTTTTATTATATAAATAGTCAAGTTGAAGCCTGCCTATTATCACCTGGTTTGGCTCACAGCGTAAGCGCTCTGTTCCGAATCAGTGATAACGGGTTCAAATCCCACTCGTGCGACGTTCTGGTTTTTTAATTATTTACCTCAGTGAGCGTTATCAGCAGACATAATCACACACACAGACATACGGAATAGGGCTATTATATATGTATACATATATATAATTACACGGGCAGCCAATTGACACGTTGTCTTCAGTCGTTGGAATTCGTAAGGAACTTTTGAATTTTCCGCATTAGAGAGTGCAAAATTTCCTGTGCGCGTTTTTTACATGCTAATAAATTATAACCGACTGGAAATTTCGATCACATTAAGCGGCGGTCGCTGCCGAATTTTCAGCATCCCCGAGGATTAGTCCGAGCGAGCGGCATCACAACAACGAGTGACTACACATTTAATTGCAACCCAGTGCACATCTTGCACAGAAGCTTTTCAATCAGGTTTATGTCGTCTCGAGGATCAGCTCTCGGGTGATTTTACGATTAGAGGATACCAGACAGTAATTAAGGGTACCGACTGCACGTCTACGTACCGTGCTCCGACTCGCACCGACTTTACATAACCCCAACTGCCAAATTTTTCATTATTACAAAGAAACGATGCGATTTGCCCACGTACTGGAGTGTTTAACGTGAATTTTAATATACTACGTCATGTTTGCCTGAACACCGGGGAGGAAACGGCGAAGGGGAGGGCGTTTGTGATTGCACCCCGTAATATAAAGTTCGTTTGGTGGAGAGCACTCTGTAATAAGCAATAATGGTATGCTAAGTATACACGCCGGAGAATAAATCCCGGGGCGAATACTACCCCATACTAACCTACCCAAAAACCATCCCCTTCCAAACTCAAAACCTCATCCCCCTTCAACGGCGCCGTCCGCAACGGGGATGTATGATTTCTTCCCAGTCGTCGGGTGCATCGGCTGGAGAATTCATCCCCTAAATGTCTGCTAATTTGAAATTTGCAACCGAGCATGGATAATCACGAACGACGTTGTACCCACAGTTGTGATATTCAAAAAAAGATCAAACACTGAAATGAAATTCGCACTATTGAAAGTCTCCAGATCGTGTTTCGCCAAGAAAATGTTATAATAAATTCCTAGACTGTATGTATGTAGAATTAATAATAATTTACGCCGTCGACGTTCTAAGTGTTAAATAAATTATGGCGTTTAAGCGATACGCGACGGGTATAATTAATAACGCGCGCTTGTATTATATTTCACGCGGAATGCGTATGATACGCTCTTTCACTCTCGCTTGGTTTACCTGTGTGTACGTATGTATGTATGTGGAAAACGAGGATTAACCCCGTCGACTACTACTGTGACCGCACAAAGCCCGTACAAATAATGGTGTATTTAGATAGACCATTATTTGTACGAATGCTATTTTGAAAGTGTTAAAACGTACGACAACATAGGTCACATGCAAATTACCACAATTTAATTTCGATACCATATACTTTACGTGTTTAATGAATTTTGCACGCAAAACCTTTTATCATATTGTAGTGATAGTTGATAGTTATTTATACCAAGGACAATTGGTCAATATGACTGGATGTAAAGAAGAAGAAATAAAACTAGGATGGGGTGCATTTGGAAGAATGAACATTGTTCTTAAATCCAACATTCCGCTATGCTTAAAAAAGAAGGCATATATGTACGACCAATGCGTACTACCAGTTATGTATGACGTGTGAATGTGAAACGTGGATGCTAAATGGTGCACACAGAGAAGCATGGAAAGATGTATGTTCGGTTTAACGAGAAGAGATCGTAATGCTGCGTAAACACCGACGAACCGAACAGCGAACGACGGAGGGTTGCTATCGTGTGGACGTTCGTAAAGGGACGTTATTGTGTGGAGCGGTCCGCACAATAACAATTCGCCTTCGACCTTCGTCGTTTGCTGTTCGGTTCATCGGTGTGTGCGCAGCATTAGAGGAATAATTTGGTTAGAAGCATGACCAAGATGGCAGATATAGCGGAACGTGTGAAAAAGTTGAAGTGGACACATAGCGAGAAGAATGGATGGCAGATGGACGCGAGAAATACTGGAATGGTATCCGAGAGGATGTGAAAGACAGCAAGAGAGACCTAGTGGACGATGGGCTGATGAATTGGGAAGAATGTGTGGAGTCAAATGGATTAAGATTGCTCAAGACAGACAGGAATGGTAGAGGATTGCAGAGGCCTTCATCCAGCAGCGGATGTTGAACGGCTGAAAATGATGGATGATACTTTACATGGACGATCGATATAAATAATTCGTATAAGCAAATTCACATTCATTTAGATATCGTTCAAAAAGTGAAGTACTCATATGTGTACGTAGTTGTTGTTTGAATGTGTTGCGGCCGTTTCGCCCGGAAGTATATGAATTTCCCGTGGAAAAAATGGGGAAGAGGATATTTTTTTGCAAATGGAAAATAAATAACGGTTATCCCGACCGGCCAAATCCTCGGCAGGATTTCGACTGTCAGCACTATCCACTCGGAACGTTTCAATTCCAAACGGGGATTTCTCGAGTCGAGAAATTCCCAAGTCCGAGTGGTACCGGTGGTTCAAGTGGCCGCGTTATAAATATTACAGGGATGAGGGCAGATGTGGGAGGCGAGGGAAAGAGGGCAGGGTCCCTTCGAAGCCCTTCGCCCTCGGATAAGATCAGATTCGCCCTGTGAGATTGTATCAAATGAATTTATGGTTGGGCCGTTGAACTAGATTTTGGGACGGGGTACAGGTGGTACTCCCGCTAGCCACGCGCAATGCACCGGAAAAGCCGGAAAATTTATACGCAATTTTGAGAGACGAAACTGCAGGAATTCGTTCGTTATCAAACTATTCCTTTGTATTGATCAATTTTGATTCTAAAATAATTTTCACATTCGCAAATATTGTACACACATACATACATATGTACATAGAATAAATGTTATTACATAACCTATGTACATACATACGTATGTGAATGTAACATACACCGTTTCAAATACGAAGTATTTTGATCTACAATCAAAACTGAAAAATAATGCAAAGATTCTGTAGAACTTGCCAATTTGTCAGCCATATGATGGTGGATTCTAAGCCCACTCTCAACCCCTTCCGTGCGCACTGGTTTGTACAATAAAAGCACAGCCTGTAGTCCGTTTAACAGTACAGTAGATGGAAAGGGGTATACGGCCATAAAATCGCATTGTCGAATTGAACCAGCTTTGACAGATGGCGGCATATTGCCAATACACCACTGAAAAAAATTGTTTGTTACGTCGGCGATGCAAGCGTCACTGTAACAACCCAGACAGGCAGGCAGGTTGAAAAAAAAAACTAAAACTTAAATAATTACTCGTCAAAATTTAATTAATTTTTTTCCAAAATCTAAATTGATAGTATGCTTTGGTTAAAATAAGTTTAAAAAGTTGAAATTGTAGCTGAATAAATTTACAAAACACAAAAGGGTTAAAACACTAGTGAACTGCCGTTTGTATGTAAATTTCATTCAAAACGTTCCTTTAAAAATTCATTTCCTATCGAAAACAGAATTTTTAAGACTGAACGTGTGACAAAGTTGAAGTGGCAATGGGCTGGACACAGCGAGAAGAATGGATGACAGATGGACGCGACAAATACTAAAATGGTACCCGAGAGGATGTGAATGAAAGCGAGGTAGACCGAGTGGGCGACGGGCTGATGAATTGAGAAGAGTGTGTGGAATCAAGTGGATGCAGATTGCTCAAAACAGGGAGGAATGGAAGAAGATTGGATAGGCCTCCATCCAGCAGTGCATGGTGAACGCCTGAAAATGATGATGATAATTGTGGAATATTTGACAATGATCAATGATGTACAAACATAAAAATGAATGCATTCAAATGATCGGAATTCGGCAGTTTTACAAAAAATATTACTACTATTACTGTACAAAAAGCCAGTATGAATTTACCATTTCTTCGGAATCCACTCACAAGAGATTTAATTTTCAGAGGGCGAATTTCGGGAAATAAACATAAGGGAAGAATTCACGGCCGCTAGCGAAACGGGACTGATTTATGCGGTATGTATGCTAGCGGGTCAGGTATTGCAATATTTATCCTCTTACGGCATTAGTACATAGAGTCTATAGCGACCTACCGGAAGAGTGAAGAGGATAATGCCAAATATCTATGGGCGGCAAAGTTAACCCCCCCCAACCCAGCGAGAGATTTATCGCGCATTCATCGACGTTTGTTTTCGCAAGTCGATAAATGCAACACCCACTCGATTTTGAAAAAAAAAAATAAAAAAAAAAAAAACAGTCGGGGGGTTAAAATAATTACGACTCGCGCATTAGTGTCGATGTGCGCATATAATTATCGTAGCGTCAATAATTCGAAAACGACTTGCATAATTCGAACGAGGAGTCATGTTGGACGCCCACGCAACTTGCTGCGGCACCTGGCGACGGCTCAGATGCTATCAGCAGTGAAGGGGTTAAAATAAGCAGTGCCGCATTAGGCGCGCCCGAACCCAGATGTTGGCCGAGATAAGGACGCATAATGGACCCGATTGTGTCCGACCAATCGCGGCTAAACTGCAAAACCTAAGATCCTCAAATATCTGTAGGAAGTCTTGGGCCGTTTGCACACTCATCGAACGACAGACCGGATGGCAAAATATGCGAACTTGTGAACTTTACGCGGATCTGGCTGCCTAAAAGTAAAAGTTTTAAGATAAGAAACAGACCGTATAGAATGATGACATCATTGAAAAAATATTCTTAATGAAAACACGAGTTTTTTATTTTTAATGGAGATTTGAAAGCGAAAAAATTGAACAACTGAAATAAAAATATATGTATAAGAAGTATGACCAAAGTAGCAGATATAGCAGAACGTGTGAAAAAGTTGAAGTGGCAATAGGTTGGACACATAGCGATAAGAATGGATGGTAGATGGATTCGAGAAATACTGGAATTATATCCGAGAGGATGTGATAGAAAGCAAGGTAGACCGAATGGGCTGATGAATTGAGAAGAATGTGTGGAGTCAAGTGGATGCAGATTTCTCAAGACATACAGGAATTGAACAGCATTGGAGAGGCCTTCATCCAGCAGTGGGTGGTGAACGGCTGAAAATTATGGTGGTGATGATGATATGTGTGTAGTATAGTTGAATTGCCTGGGGTTGCTCATTTATTCTCCAGTAAAAAAAAAAATTTGTATGGGGATGACCCCGGGCTCAGACCCATTCCGAAAACCGTCTACGGTCTAAGTTAGAGTACCATGAGATATCATACCAAATTTGGTGGTTCTAAATTCAATAGATTTGCATAGCGGACAAACTTAAACAAACATTCAATTTTATGTAGTACATACAATACATACATAGATAGAGATCTAGATTGTGTAGAAAAGACGATACGATTTACGTTACGCCTCCTCATTGAAACTTTATTAAATATGGCAGATCTTAAAGCGACTCTAGTCACAAAAAAATTGCTTTAAATTTATCGAAATCCAACTGAATATTGCGAAATACTACTAAAATTCTAACTTTACCAGTGCATAAACATCTACGCTACGTATTTATAATACGGCCATTTTATGGTGGGGTTTCAGATTTTCCAAAGTATATTCAATTTTTATCATCGTCTTAAACGTAGCAATGACGATAATATAGCATCGTTGAAAACTCGCACTTAAATGCACAATTGGCACTATGAATGAGCTCTCCATTTACATAAAGGCTTCGCAGGCACTCGGGCAATTCGCTCGTCGATTTATTCATTTGTTATTGAGTGTCCTTTCACCCCCACTCACCCCCACGAGTAGTCTCAGTCGTAAATAACCCCCTTGGAATAATTTCAAATGGAATATTTTCCGCAGCAGTTGGAAAATATTTAGCGCCCATAAAATAAAGAAAGAATAAGAGAATCGAGGCGGTGGGAAATTGTCTCTCGGGCACAAAGAAGCCTTTTTATTAATTTCTGAGGCGTCATTAACTGTGAATGCAAGTTTCAGTGTAGCACAGTCTCACTTTGCGCCAAGAAGGAGAAGAAGGAGCACAATAAAGGACCATTAGGCACGGGAGGGAATCCCGACAGGGGAAGAAATTCCTTTTAATCTTCATATTTTCCCAGAGGAACGGCGAACGAGGCGAAGGGGGAGAGGAGAATAGGGGCGACAAGACATCGTAATAGCCGCGAACTAGCAACTAGCAATAAACGTGGACGTAGAGAGTCCTTACCTGAAAATACGATCGTCCCCTCACATTAACTGGGAAATTTACGAAAAAGCGAATTCACGTTCAGATTCAGTTAAAATTTTAACAAAAAACTATTCTTACCACTTAACTACCTAATTGCTTTTTTTTGAAAACCCCACCTACTAATACTAATACGATTAATCTTTGGCAAATCATGAGCACCATGATAGGGCTCCCTCACCTAAGACTAAAATAAATATTTAAAAAAAGGTTTCTAAAAATCTACAATACATACATACATCTTCCCCTTGACACAATTTACAAAAAATCAAATTTAATCCTATTTCCATCTTGGCAATCCAAACTTGGCAATTTTCAAGATTTTCCCTAATTTTGCTATGAGTTCGATAAAGGATTGATCTACATCTTACATACATATGTACGTATGTACATACAATATTGAAAAGACGAGGTGAGGTTTTTTTTTTACAAATTGCAGCCCCTGCAAATTCATCACGTTCGTCGCAAGAAACAGTAAAAATGTCGCACTCTTTGTATTTTTTTAAAATTATTGTCTGAAATTTTTGAAACACAAAAATGGGACGGCACCTACGAAAATCGGGACGTCTAGAACCCTTAACCCTGAATCGAACGAATCATACTTTTAAAGTTACTGTAACCTGTAAATCATCAACCTATTTAGTCATTCACCATCCATTTCGGTATGTCTTGAGCAATCTGCATCCACTTGACTCCACACATTCTTCTGAATTCATCAGGCCATCGTCCACTCGGTCTACCTTGCTGCATTCTTTCTCATCCTTTCGGATACCATTCCAGTATTTCTCGTGTCCATCTGCCGTCCATTATTTAACCTTTTCCCACGTTCCGCTATATCTGCCACTATGGTCATACTTCTTACCCATGTATCCCTCTTACGATCTCTTCTTGCTATACCAAGCATATGTACATCTTTCCAGGCGTCTCTCTTGTGTGCACTGGATCTTACGTAACATTCAATACGATACATTAACTCGGAGGAATGTGCGAGTTCATAAAAAAATAGCACAAAAAGATGCTAACGACCCACTGAGAGCGTCTCGATAACCCCCATTGTCACTTTATGGAAACGACCCGCGACCGTTAAAGATAGCGCGAAAGTGAGTGTCCGCATTATCGTACATCAGCGTCCGCCGACTGTCCGTTGAATTATCGACGCGAATTTATTCGCAACGTGGCCGATAGATGGTATAATAAATCACCGGAAGTAGACTGTCCAACGCCGGATATGACGGGCCCTTGTCCGGAAACCGGCTGCGAACGCCTCTACGAATGTACATACATACATATGTACGTTTGTACTCCCGAATCCGAAAATAAAATAAAACCTAGCAGCTCCGACCATTGTTGCAGTATTGACCATCTTTGATCAATCCACGATTTTCAGAAAGGTGAATGGTTTGATACTACACGCGAGGCTTATCATCCCACTATCGAAACAAACGACTCATATGGCAGTTTCGCCAACAGTATCAAAGTGTTCACAGCGAGTCCAAGCTACGTACAATTGTACATATGTATGTACGTAGTGTTGTAAGTCGAGAATATTCTGGGAGAACGAGAATATTCTGAGAATATACTCGAAAAGATTATTCTCCGAGAATATTCTCCAAAGATTATTCTCCGAGAATATTCGAGAATTTTATTTTTTCTTGATTATAAAACATCTCTAGATAGTTTAATAGCTTTTTAGAGGATTCTAGGATTTTTTCATAACCTAATAGGAGTAATAGGACTTGTCTGAGAGCATTTTGAATGACATTTTTTCATTCTGAAGACACTGAATGTGTCATTTCGTCATTTTAACATACGCACTACTAGCATGAACGTTTTCCGCGAAATACTCACAGGAATGCAATGCTTATTAACTCTGGAAGCAATACATTATGTATACATATTTTTATTGCTTTGGTTATGATATTCCAGCGAAATTGTTCCAAATTATGATATAATCATTCATTTAAACTTAGCACAAAAGATCGTAAAAAAATTGTCATATTCACGCCCCGTCAAATTTAGTTTTTGTCACGGATACTAAACTAATATTATTCGTGTAATCCGTATCACCTCTCCCAAGTATTAGCCCGGATTAGAGGGAGTTTACTGTATATTTAAGCAAATACAGTAAGAGTTAGTATTTATTTATTTAAAATACATGGTGGCCGATTGAGCTCAGGGTACATTGCATTATGTACTACAATTTTAAACAGAAAATTCTCGGTTTGGAGAATATTCTCCAAAAGATTATTCCCGAGAATTTTACAACACTGTGTACGTACGTACGTAGATGCGCGTGGATTTGTATGTCATCCAAGTAAGCAAATCTTATCCCGTCGGGACGGGACCTTTCCCGACGTACGAACCTAGCAACTTTCCTTTATATTTTTTTGAAACGTTCCGCTTATTAAATGCGAATTCGCCTTTGGCGGTACAACCCCTTCTTCCACCAATCAGCGCGACTCGTGGAACTTTAGCGCCATTCGGCCCGGCGAAATTGTTACTTACGAGACGGCACAAATGGGGTAAGCTTGTCCCGGAGAGTCCCCGGAGGCGAGGGGAATAAGAAAGGACGAGTAAAAGGATTCTCGTACGTGATATTTTTCGGCGACATTGAACTCGGCTGTTAACTGACCATTTAGTCGTGTTAAATTAACACAGGTACGGTTTGGTGTTGCGCGCAATAGTCCAGGTACGTCGATCGATCAATCTGATGTGATGTAGAACGTAGAACGCAGTTGTAGCAAAATTTCGACTGGCGCCATTTACGTGCAATTTGCACCGTTGTTATTATTCATCGCAAACGATTGATTGTTCCACTCGCGCGTGTAAACGAGTCAACTTTCACGGTTTCATTTCAGCCGGGACATTTAGTAAATACTTTACTCTCGTTTTGAATGATGCATTCACGGCTCTAGGACCCGTAATACGATCGGACTCCAATCGCAAGTAATTTTGGCAAGCGGGTATGTTTCAGACGCTTACGGCACGACACGACACTGTCATTAGTGTGATTGCGACAATGCGTCCTGTGCTTTTAATTGGAAATTATATTTATAATGAGCAGTGTCGATTAAAGCATGGCTACCATCAATCTCGACGACCTGGCATGGCAGCCGGGTTGTTTACGATGACTGGGTGCTTTTATCTTGATTGGCTCAGAACACCTTCCCTCGTTCCCTCGGTATACAGAGAGAGAGAAAACGAGAGAGCATTCCCTCCCTTGACCCCGCGGTCCATCATTGATAAATTTATTATTCGACCGGTTGCCAGCCGTGGTTCTCAAAACTTCAACCGGCTTTGCAACAATCGCTCGCTGTTTGGTATTTTTTCTTAAAGTGTTATAGTGAAGCCGTCTGAAGGGAACTACTAGACATACTGTTTCAAACGATGGTAAAATCGTGACGAAAAGACGGCCTATATATACCAATATCAAAATCTTGCCAGAGCCGATAGCAACGGTCGGTAGTCGAACCACCAACTACCGCCGAACTATGGCATACATACACATATAGTGTTGTAAGTCGAGAATATTCTCAGAGAACGAGAATATTGCAAGAATATTCTCCGAGAATATTCCAGAATTTTCTTTTTTCTTGGTTATAAAACATTTCTAGATAGTTTAATAGCTTTTTAGAGGATTCTAGGATATTTTCAGAACCAAATAGGAGTAATGGGACTTTCTAGAATGTCCGAGACTATTTTGAATGACATTTTTTTCATTCTGACGACACTGAATGTGTCATTTTAACGTTTTAACATTTTACGTCATACTCACTACCAGAATGAACGTTTTCCGCGAAAGTCTCACAGGAATACAATGATTAACTCTGGAAGCAATAAATTACACGTACATATTTTTATTGCTTTGGTTATGAAGTTATGATAGTCCAGTGAAATTGTTCCATCGTATGATTTAATCATTCATTTAAACTTAGCACAAAAGATCGTAATGAGAGAGAGCAATATTATTTTGAAAGACAATGACAAGGACACGATTGCAATCTGCAACGTGAAAAAGTGAAGACTCTCAAACTCAAACAAAAATTACTACATACATATGTATATATTTTTGTAAGGCTATTTGTGCAATTCTGATGAAAACTAATATTATTCGTGTAATCCGTATCACCTCTCCCAAGTATTAGCCCGGATTAGTAAACTTACTGTGTATTTGAGCAGATACAGTAATATTTAGTATTTATTTATTTAAAATACATGGTAGCCGATGGAGCCCGGGGTACATTGCATTATGTACATATGCACAAAGTTTGCCCCTCAGATGCTCTAAAAAAGAAAATTCTCGAAAATCTCAGTTTGGAGAATATTCTCCAAAAGATTATTCTAGAGAATTTTACAACACTATACACATACATAGATATGTCTGAAATCAACTGTGCAAATAGCCGTTTCCAATTAACCCCTGACCTTTAACCAAAACGTGAACCCCCCCCCGTCTTCTATTATTCTTCTTAGGGCTATAATTTGTAGAGAAAACGAAAACGCGCCGATCAATATACAAAGGAAGAACACCTGAATAATAACGACACGTGAAAATAAAAAGAATGGAATGGCTGGCGGAGGAGACGAAGAGAGCAAACAAACGCGTATAGAGAGGGCCGGGGCAAAAGTCACATCAGCGCGATTTACGACCTGTCCAACATCGGCGTGGGGGAAAAAGAAATAATTTACAAGAAGTATTCAAATGAGGGTGTATGTTGTATGGCGGGGGGAAAGTGCGAGGCGGTAGATTCGCCGTATCTGCGTGAATCTTCCCGCATTGTCCTACTGTGTATCTATCTATGTACATATGTCACTACATACATACATACATATGTGCGTGTCTCCACCTGGAGTTGCAGAAGCGCCTCATCGCCGGCACGCGGACCGCTATTTATGATCGCTGGATGCGAGCGAAATAATTAAGAGACGCGAAGCCATTGCGCAGGTGGGTAGATACATACATAGATGTTGGAGCATACGGGGAAAGTTGCCTTCTCCCACCCATCTAACGTAATGTCTTCCCCAGCTCTAATAAAGGAAATCGATTAGATCAGTGGTCGGGAACCTTTTTCGAGCTAAGAGCCAAATTGGGGAAAACCTTGCAAAATTGATTAAGTTTGGTTGCCGCAACATATTATTTTCAGATTATGAAGAATCAAACTGGGATGGAGCGCTTTTGGAAGAATGAACATAGTTTTTAAATCCAACATCCGGCTATGTTTAAAAAAGAAAGCATACGACCAATGCGTACTGCTAGTTATGACGTATGGATGCTACATTGTGTGTATCCTTGGTATAACAAGAAGGTATAGTAAGAGGAATACATGGGTAAGAAGAATGACTAAAGTGACAGACACAAAGGACACATAGTGAGAAGAATGGATGGCAGATGGACGCGAGAAATACTGGAATGGTGTCCGACAGCGACAGAAATACTGGAATGGATGTGAAAGAAAGCAAGGTAGACCGAGTGGAAGATGGACTGATGAATTGAAAAGAATGTGTGGAGTCAAGTGGATGCAGATTGCTCAAGACAAACAGAAACAAAAAAGGATTGGAGATGCCTTCATCCAGCGGTAGATGGTGAAGGCATATTCAAAATTAAATTAAACGTTGCTCATTTATGAAATGGATTTGGATATCTTCATGATATTTCTAAATATCTGACAGTTTATTACTAAAAAGTACTGAAAAACGATTTAAAGCTTTTTATATTCATGAAGTTATGCAAATATGATAAATTTTGATTTTGTCTAAATTATGTGTCACCTTTTTGTTTTACATAATACTTTGGATGACAGCGAGAGCCGCAGGTTTTCATACAAAGAGCCGCATGCGGCTCCGATTCCCGACCGCTGGATTAGATCGACAATATGAAAAGTGGTATATGTATGTACACTCTATACATTTTCGTATGTGTTTGTAAAATGAAAAATCTGCCAAAGCGTTAATGCGGTGTAAAATTTGACCATAAGCGTGTTGATGGCATGTCTGTGGGGTGGGGTGGATCGGCACGTGAGAGCCCAATGGTAATTAGTTGGTTTTGGGGCCACGTGCACCCCGCTCACGTATCGCATTACACATTCTATCCCATGATGTCACATCTGTCGGATGGATTCTGTCGCGCCACATACATCACGACGTTTGCGAACGCCTCATTAACCGTCGCAGCTCAAAAATCCGATTCCTGTGTGAAAAGTCGTTCAATCCCTACTTTGCGCAGATTTTTGAAAATTTTCAACCGTGCAAATAAATTCAGGGTGGCATGGACGCGAGAAATACTGGAATGGTAGCCGAGAGGATGTGAAAGACAGACATCGTACACCGCGTGGACGATGGGCTGATGAATTGAGAAGAGTGTGCGGTGTCTAGTGGGTGCAGATTGCGCGAGACAGACAATAATGGAAGAGGATTGGAGAAACCTTCACTAAGCAGTGGATGGTGAACGGCTGAAAATGATGAAATAAATTTATGAGTATAAATCTAGCTTTGACGTACATATTTGGGTACGATTCGATACGAAGTTTGCCTCACACTACTTTCACGAAGACCAAATTACTATACATTTTAGCGAAAAATCTATCTACCTGCCTGGGTCGCTGCGGTTACGCTGTCATCGCCATCATAGCAGACAAAAATTTTATCTGTCAAAGCTGCGATTTATGGCCATACATCCATTCAATCAAAGGTACACTATACAATTGTTTCAAGTACTGTCATGGGTTGTACTGTTATTGTACAAACCAGTGCGCACATATGGGGGAATCCACCGTCATATGACTTGACTCATTAAATAAAACATAAACTGCGTGAGAAATTCACTCATAGAGAACAAAAATCGCAGTGTGTATACTATAAAAGTAAAACTTCTTTACAATTTAAAGCAAGTGCAATTGGTACAAGAAGGAATACAGATGTGAATGTGAAAGAATTGTGTACACAAATGTGGTTTTAAACGCTCACACGATGACTCACTGTTCTCACTGTTACCTGACGTCTAGCCGAGGAGTAGGGGTACCCGCTGGCCGTCTCTGGTTTTCGTGTCGTGCCACGCTTCGATGAAACGTTTTCTTTAACTGAAGGGCGGTGCGGGGCGCAGAGGGGACGCTCTAATTTTCGGGGTGGATCTCTTTCTCGCACGAACGCGAAAGAGCAAGAGAGAGGGCTATAATAGCCTACCTCCAAACTGAAGGAGTGGGGATATGCGTCTCAGCTTATCGCTCGCTCGGTTGGATGAACCGTTTTTACTCTACCGAGCGAAAAGAATTTTCACTTCAAAAAAAGTAGCCCGAGCATTCCTGGTCGACGAAAAAGTCGACACTCCTGAAAAACAACTTAAACAATTCCCGACGGGCAAACAGACCAGATTTGCACACTCGAGTTTAACGCACCTCTATGCGTAAACCGTTCACTTGGGCCTTGTTCGCAACACACCGATTTGCGCAAATCGGTTTGACCGCGTATATGATAGATGTTCGTTTGCACCCTACGCCTTGTAGAATTTTTCGGGGTTGAATTCACGCCGTTTAATTGCGTCTGTCCCGTTTAGCGTGTTCGTCTTTACAATTGCACAATGCATTAGTGTCATTGTTCATAATTTCGAGAGGAGGGTTCGCGCGCCCTCCGCGCCGCATTTACATCACTCTCACAATGCCACATTCCCCGAATGATTAATATGGATGTCCCTCGTTTCGCCTACGACTATGTGTAATTTTAACTATCGCACACAGAGGAGGCGAGGGATATGGGGTGGGTAGGGTGGGTCTTCTTCCCCTACAATTCGAGGAAACGTGCAAGGAGTATCGTCGCAGCATACATACATAGAGTGGTAGGTGGGTAATTTCAGCGAAACGTGCGGGTACATTATGCTTGTATTAGCGACATGTGTTTCTTACTGCGGTGACGTAATTGTGTCGCTCTACCACCACTGTTTTGTCTGTCTGTACGTCTGTGACAATTTAAACATGGTTCGTTGGTCTGTTGGTCCAATCCAATATGGGCGTGGCCATGGTTCGCCAAATCTACTTGTAATGTATACGACTGAGTTCATGACCTACATATTAGGTACCGTGGATATTTCAATCTCAGCTATTAATTCGATATTATTGTTGTAATTCACATACAATTTAATATAAACCTATCGCGAAACGATTTGAAGATAGCCCCTAATATTTCAATCAACAACATTCTCCATTGAATTAAATTTAATGTACCAAAGCAACTTTTTATTTAATTAAACCATTAAATCTGACCTTTTTGTTTGTGGTTAAACGTTATCATTAATTATCCTCCATTGAATTGTTCGCTAATATGTAATTAAATTTTTTTGGGGTTCTTAGAGTACATGAAGTTTGAAACTTTTCCTACAAATGTATCATTGTACATACATATTTAAGCCGTTCACTATCCACTGTTGGATTAAGTCCTCTCCAATCCTCTTCCATTCCTGTCTGTTCTCGATTCATCAGCCCATCGTCCACTTGGTCTACCTTGCTTTCTTTCACATCCTCTCGGATACCAATCCAGTATTTCTCGCGTGCATCGGCCATCCATTCTTCTCGCTATGTACTTTTCACACTTTCCATGCTTTTCAGTGTGAATTGAATTCAGCATTCACGTTTCACATCTACACGTCATAACTGGCAGTACGCATTGGTCGTATGCCTTATTTTTTAAGCATAGCGGGATGTTGGATTTAAAAACTACGTTCATTCATCCAAAAGCGATCCATTCTAGTTTCATTCCTTCTTCTTTACATCCAGTCATATTTACCAATTGTCCTAGACATAAATAACTATAGAGAAATAATGGAATACCTATTAGGTATACGAAAATGGCACAATAGGGGTTGAATCCGTTAAATGATTGAAGAGGAGGCCTGAATTAAATTAAAAATGTTACCCGATTATAAAATTAATCGATTTTTGTATGAAATTTTTCAAATTGGTCAAAGTAGACGATTAAGCTAAGAATTGAAATCGTTTCAATTCGATGATTTTTTTTTTATCGATAACTCAATTCCAACTACTTTTCATCTTACATATATAATATGGAATGAGGTCCAAAATAAATTGATTATTATTGCGTGCGTATGTATGCATGTATGGATGTGGATTCGCTTGAATGGTCTATCGCGACATTGAAGAGCGAGAGAAAAATATGTTTAAAAAAATTCGGGTGTAGCCAACCCATGACTTTATCCATATATTTGAGGAATACAAAGAGTAACGAAATTAATTTTTTAAGTACGTAAGTAAATAAAACGCATACACCACCACCACACCAATCAAAATACATACATATGTATGTACATATCATGAAATTACTGTGTTGAGTGCGCGCGCGTGTATAAAATACGATCTTCGGCATATATTCAAATAAGAAAAACTACCACTTCCGATCGGCGGATTTTAATCAAAACCTTATCAACTCTTAAATTTTATATGATAATTATAAATATAAATTTTCGACTTGATCAATAGGGCAGTTTCTGAAATATTCTGTGGTAAACTTTTCGACAAAAAAAAACCCTACTTCCGGTTGACTGATTTTAATGATTTATTTTTTCGTAACTAGCAATTTTACTCAGGAGTACTACATTATAATATTGTGACGATAGTACATATTTAAAAGGCCGAAAAAAATAAAAAACCAAAAATCGTTCAAGAGTAAACTGCCATTTCCGGTAGTCAGATGTTGACCAAAATCACAATATCTCTTAAGGCTAACGTGAAAACTATAGATATGAAATTTCGAGAAAATTCCCGGTGCGGTTTCGGAAATATTTTGCGGTAAACTTTTCAACAAAAAAAAAAAAACCTACTTCCGGTTGACTAGTTTTATTAATTTATTTTTTTTTAAATATCAATTTCTCTCAAAATTACAACATTACAATATTGTGACGATACCACATATTTAAAAGGTCGAAAAAATAAAAAAACAAAAAATCGTTCAAGAGTAAACTGCCATTTCCGGTAGTCAGAAGTTGACTAAAATCACAGTATCTCTTAAGGCTAATGTGAAAACTATAGATATGAAATTTGGAGAAAATTCCCGGTGCAGTTTCGGAAATATGATTTTTTACCGGATTTTCTGCACGAAAAAAACCCTACTTCCGGTTGACTGATGTTGACCAAATTCCTTATGGCTCTTTAACTTTACGTGAAAATAATAGATATGAAATTTCAGCTTGATAGACTTGATAGTTTCGGAGAAAACACACAGACATACACACACACACATAGTACACAGACATACAGACATTTTCCAGAAATCATGAAAACGTGATCAGGGGATGATACTTGATCCAAATCAGTCAAAATCTCGAAGTCGAATTTTCGCACGATCACAATACTTTATCCGATTAGGATAAAGTAAAAAGGAACGCAGAGACAAAACTGTCACGTAAAAATTTCACGTATAGTACTTACAATACAGTATGTACACACAAATCGAGATGATGAATTGTAAAAGTGCACCGACAATTTTGATTCATTGTCATGCGCCACGCACTCGGGGGGCCACAAGAATGCTTTTGTCAATTGGAAAATATGCATTTTTATCGTCAAATCACATCGGCCATATTGTCCACGCAGACCGACCGAAGTACGAAATAAAATTTAAACAAAACTTCGAGACGGTATGCATAAATAAATAGAAGGCGATTTTTTTTTCCTACTCGGGGTGCGATACTATCAAACTTTTCGAATTATTGCCCTCGGCCGTATTGAGTCATCGGTGTCTTTGTGCGCCCTGGGGCGGCCGCCTTCTTGCATACAATCGCTCATTTCAATTCCAAAAGCAGCCGCATCCGGTGGTCTTGCGATTTTTTTTCAACTCGCCAAATTGAATATGGTGATTTACCCCACCCCCCCATGTGTTGATATACGTTTGTAAATTTAGTACGAGCGACAGTCGCGATTTTGAGTCGCATTCGAAGACTCGTGGCGTATCCAAAAGCGTCGGCAATCGTTTGATTCATTCGCGAAATCAAAGAAGCTTTTGTCAAAATGACTGTTGAAGAGGGGCAGGGGTGTATTTGGGGGTGTATAGGATGCCTTTTTGACAGCCGCCGACGTCAAAGGGCACTTTTGACGTCTTTGACGTTTAATAACTTCGCGCTCTATTCGCTTCGTTGTCCGGAAAAGCCGAAAAAAAAACAACGAAAAATGCGCATACATCCGGAATCGTATTAGCCTCGTTTTCATATTCATAACTGATAGTTGAGTCCAACACACGCATAATATTTATCAATATATTCAAACCAGTGGTCGGGAACCTATCTCAAGCTAAGAGCCAAATTTAGGGAAAACCTTGCAAAATTGGTAAATTTGGGAGCCGCAACATATTATTTTCGAATTATATATTCAAAATTAAATTAAATGTAATTATAAAGTTTAATCTGAAAAACGACCTTAAAGCATTTTATAGCCACGAGGTTGTGGAAATGGTATTAATTTTGATCTTGTGTAAATTGTGTGTCAACATTTTGTATTTCACGCAAAACGTTGAATGACAGCGAGAGTCGCAGGTTTTCATACAAAGACCCGCATGCGGCTCCAGAGCCGCCGGTTCTCGACGACTGATTTAAACTATACATATCTATATTAAAACTTTGATTAAAAAATAAGGCATACGACCAATGCGTACTGCCAGTCATGACGTATGGATGTGAAACTTGGATGCTAAATTCAAGAATGCTACCTAAGATCCAGTGCACACAGAGAAGCATGAAAAGATGTATGCTTGGTATAACAAGAAGAGATCGCAATAGGAATACATGGGTAAGAAGTATGACTAAAGTGGCAGATATAGCAGAACGTGTAAAAAAGTTGAAGTGGACACATAGCGAGAAGAATGGATGTCAGATGGACGCATGAAATACTGGAATGGTATCCGAGAGGATGTGAAAGAAAGCAAGATAGACCGAGTGGATGATGGGCTGATGAATTGAGAAGAATGTGTGGATGCAGATTGCTCAAGAATGGAAGAGGATTGGAGAGGCCTTTATCCAGCAAAACTTAAATAAAACAACATATATGTATGTACTATACATACATATAGATGAGCGAAATCGTCTGCTTGCCTGGGTCACTAGCATTGCCTACATAACAACCAAAAATTGTTTAGCGGTGTGTTTGCAGCAAGTCAATCTGTCAAAGCTGGTTCGCGATTTTATGGCTATACATATGTACATACATTCAATTGACCGTATACTATACAATTTTTGACGTACTGTCAAATGGGCTATGAGCTGTATTGTTACTGGGCAAACGAACACGCACGGGTAGGGGTTGGAGGTGGTGGTTAGAATCCAACGTCACGTGGCAGGCAAACCGGATAGTTAGTACATTATAAATAAATGTCCTCGGTCTGTCTGTCCTCCAGGAATCGTATTAATATTGTTTCGGAAACATCAACACTCGTCACGCTTATTTTCTCGTATTTATTAATTAGAATCGCTCTTTGATTGTCAAAGGTTAATGTTGTGTAAAACATAATAGTTTTCTTAAAATAGGTTTAGTAATTTTAGCATTTAGCGTTTGAAGCTCAATTACCCAGCGTTTCCAGGTGCATTTCGATTGAAAATAGTTTTGCCAAGAAACTTTTATAGCTTAAAAATAACATGCTAAAATTTCGATAAGATTCTACTGAATCTTGATTATCAAAGTTTGGTATATTCGAAATTTTCGGCAAACAGATTGTACCATAAGCATCATTATACATACATACAACTGTTACATACATACGTACACACATGCATGTGTATAAGCGTCTCTATGCATACATACATAGTTGTATAGTACAAAATTGACACTCGGCCACGTCAAACACTCAAACTGGCAAATTGAACTATCGAAACGGAATTAACCCTTTCGCTTTCGCTCACGCAGGGGTTGATTCAAAACGAACCTCGTCAACCGCCGCCCCGTGCACAAGTCTTTGATCAAATCTCGTACATTACACGTTTTTGAAGTCGGAGACTGCGAACGTTCGTCTCCACAACCACCACCCCTAACCTGTTCGAGGGTGAATCGACTTTTGAACAGGGGTGACTTCGACTTTTTTACGGTAGTTGTTCGGGTTGGCAAAACACTCGATACCGTGAATACGCTATCATTAAAAGTTTAATCGAAGTGAAAGTCTGCATAGATCAATCCTATGTCTCTAAGAGCGATCCCCAAACTCTCCCGTCTCCTATCCCCAAATTGATCCAATGTTTGATATGCTAGAAGTGTACTGGGTGAAAGAGAAAAGGCAATCTGTTTTGAGAAACGTCAGGATTCGGACGCGGAATTGTATAGCGTTAATAATAATCCGAACGATTAACCCACTTGCGGCGCACTTCCGGCCTAGTGATTGCGTGCTAATTTATGCCCTTATATCTATATACATTTGAGTATAAGATCAACTTACGATGCACGTCTCGTTATATAAACATCAATTTAAAACATTTAGCTCAAATAACTAAACAAATAACTAAATAGCCCATCATCCTGTCGGTACATGCTTCACGTTTAATTATTCAATTATAGTTTATACTCTTATGGAATTTGTTTACAAGAAACTCGAATAACTAAATTGAGGGACCAGATCGGCCCAAGTAAACGCGATTAGAAGTAATTAGTCCGGAAACACTTTGTACGGAGTTACTAAGCTTTATCCCGATGGCGGTGCAATAATAATGACTTGGTCGTGATGAATAATGCTATTTTTAACGACGACGGGGTTTGCAAATTCATTATTTATTTATTTGTGTGACAACTTTGCCAACTTTTGGCAACTTGAAAACATACATACATACATGTATATGTTATCCCTTCAGTTACATTGTATTATTGAATAATTTCGTAGCCATTGACATGTGTATGTATTTACATGTGTAGTAGATTTGATTGAGCAAATGGAATTAATTTAATTTCCAAAAAAATATCTAATTCCTTCTGATAAAGAAGTGATAATAGTCACATTATACAGTACAGTAAATGCTCGATTAAGTTAAAAAATTCGGGGTGTGGCTGTCTCGAACACAGCCGTAGGTTTACCGTGAATACTTCTGCGTTAGCGGCTAATATTTTATTTGAAATATGAGAATGAAAAAAAAAGGATCAAAATGGATACTTTATATATATTATATATTTTTATTTAGCATAACGAATAAAATCTTAAAGGGTAATCGATTACAATTTTATTTATCATTGACCTGTGGTAAGCAGTGGCCGTCGAGGTGCTCGCGTCGTTGTTTTCCATGCGCGCTGCGCTGCGTAGACTTTCTGATGTTCCCGATACCGTCTCGATATGTTGGTACTGATCGAGAGATGATTAGACCCTCTTTTTGATGATACGCGTTTTTGTAATTCCTATTGGCTTTTCGGCGAGTATGGGCCGACATAGTGAAATTTTAATTTTTTTTCAATTTGTTTTTGATTTTTCACCAACAAATAATTTACACCGTTCACTTTTTATGGCTTAAATCAACATACCTTAAAGATATATTTCGTTTGGTAGCAAAATAACCGCGCTAGCATGTTAGAGTCGCGAGATATACTGCTTGGAAATTTCCAAAAACGTTCAAAATAACCGTTGGAAGATACGCCCCCTTCCCAGCGCTCCGCGCATGCGTGGTGCCAACTTAAGGTCGGAAATTTATCGTAGACGTATATCCGAGCAAATAAAACAACATTCATGTCAATCGTGTTATTAGTAACGAAGTTATAGTGTTGGAATGTACATATGCCCATCCAAACGTAACACCGTCGTTTGCGTATTGGTACCCCAATACTGGTCCGCGTATAGACGTACATATTCACGTCAAAAGTTATATTAATCTTTAGGTGTGTGAATTTCAGTCGGAAATACGATTTCATATATTAGTAGGGTGATAAAAGCCCTTCCAGTATCGTTCCGCAGCACTCTTGCCTAATTTTTCCTGCGCTAATCTATAGGTACGTCACCCGTGCTAGCTTAACCCTTGCCAAAATGAATTAATCTCGCACCGCGAAGAGAGCAGGGTGAACCACCCCGACTTATATAAAAAAGAGACGAGAAAAAAAAATGGGCCAGCACCTTTTTCGAGGCACGACGAGGTTGTAACCGGGCCGAGAAGAGAGTGGAGAGGGGTTGGATGTTGTCTACTTAAATCCTAATCCGTTGAATAATGTCGGTTTCGGTTTTGTAGGTCGGCGAAGATAAATGCCGAGACGGTTTTCGGCGAATTGATTACGCTCGTTCGGCCGCGTAATCGCAACGCATTTCCGGAAAATCGTCACTCCGGAACCCGGCGACGACAACCGCATTTTTCTCGATACTTTTCTTCCGGGTTGTTTGCCGATAGTTTTTCACCGGTAACATAATGGGTAACTATTTTTTTTAATAGTTCAATTATCGTTCAGGTTTCGAAAAAAATGCCTAACCTCATTTTCACCAACGGGGATGGAATAAAAACGGAAAGAAAAAAAAACCTACAATACTAGACTACGGTTTCGTATTTACAATAGAATGGTCAGGTTTATTTCGCTTCAGAATTTATATTTCAACTGTGTGATAAAATGTTACAAATGATACAAATTGAACATCAAACACACACGTGTTATGAAAAATGGGCATTGTTTGTTTAATAAATATGACTGCAATTTGTACCTACATTAATTTTTACATACTCAATATTACTGTCAAAAATTATACTAAAACTATCAATCAGTCCAATTTTTGTATGAATAATCTATCAGTATGCATCACATAAAATCAATATTACTGCCAATAAAGCATTACACTTACGTACATATGTATGTACATCGTTTACGTAATGCGTTGATACTCATAAATTTAAGCGGTGCCATTCCAAGATTGTTGTTTAAGCACTCTATTGTTGTTTACCATTTTTAAATTATAAAAAAAATATTTGATTCAAACTGTTATGTTAGTTAGAAAAACTTTAATAGAACCCTACCCTCTTCATACGTAATTATTTTTTTCACATTGGCTATCAACCCTAATAGCTTTGAAACAATATTACAGGCACATGTATTATATAAGTATGTACATACATATGTATATACATACATACATGTGAAAGTAACGTGTTGTTGGTCACTCCCCGATGCGTTATCTCGTCCAGCCAAAGTGCACTCGGCATGCATTCGAATAAATTATCGACGGTTATTGCATTCGCGTATATTAAGTAATATACCTTTTGAAAGTGTGCACTTCTTCAAAAGCGTGGGCGACACACTTTGGTGACCAGAGGTGCATTCGAAAAACTATAGATATTTTATGTATGTATGTACATATATTTAACAATTTGCCAAGGAATCTATCAATTTTAAGCTACTGTTGCATCTCGGCGGTTTTTGGAAGACTTGAAACCTACATATGTTTGAAACCCTTTCGCATACTGACTTTTGAAGTGACACAGATTCGACGTTCAATTGTCAACCAATCAGACACTCTTAAGGCGAATGATTGGCATTGTTGACAGAAGACGGCGACAATTTGCCGCTAACAAACCCAATTGTTTTCCTTTCTGCGGTCGAACAAGTTGGGTCTGATTCGACTCTCACGCACGTACCATCGCAAACACCCCTACTAACCCACCCGAACCCATCCCAGCCTCTCAACAAAGGTACTTGTTGCTACGGAAGGAAAGAAGAAAGAAAGAAAAAGATAAAAAAAAAGGAAAATATGCTGCGGTGTACGAGACGCTTTTCGAATTTAAATAAACTAGCGTACGCAATTTAGCGAACAATACCGACGCGATTAAAGTTCAATGGAAACAATCTAATATTTACAATAGACTGTTTGCATACATATGAACATACGTTGGTACATAGACTGGCGAACGATCATAAGAATGCATATTCAGTGGATTTCCTTAACGTGCGTTTTAATTTAACGATGCTTTTGTACAGCTGTGGGCAACCCAACACAGTCAGAGAAGCCAATTATGAAGAAATATTTTTTTTTGTGAAACATAGTGAAAATGCACCGCAGGCAAAATTCATTTGAGGTTAACATGTTTATTTTATACGATAACATTGAAAAATGTGGTAACGTTTTTATTCATTGGACGCGTTTTTATGTACATATCTATATGAAAAAAGTTTCAAGGTAACGTAATATTTGGTTTTGCGCATATTTTCGCAATGATAAGGGCTTCGTGGTTCTTGATTATTAATTTGTTTTTATTTTCTTGGTTTTAAACGAAATTAAAATAATAATAAGATAAGAATTGCAACAATTAGAAAAACCGTCAATTGTGACTCGCAAGCTTCGGGTTGAGTCTGACTTTTTAATAATGCGTTCGAAAGACACCGATGAGCCGTCGAAAAACGAAATAAATTCAAACAAGCGGTATTAATTAACACCAACAAAAATACATTTTAGTACACATAGTATACAGTCGTCGATAAGTTTATTTTTATTTTTTTCGGTCAGTTAAAAGCAATCAGTGTAAATCGGCGATGGGGCGAGCTACGACGCAACGGGGGAGGTCAATCAGGTTCGAATCGTTGATTCCTTAATTGTGAAATATGGATGATAGTCATGACAGCTGAGGCAATAATTCAATTGCAGCGAGAGATTCCTGCAGTTGGTTGCATGGGGGCGGCGACATTTTTATGGATCGATACA
Source organism: Parapsyche elsis (assembly GCA_022651745.1). Classification (NCBI taxonomy): domain Eukaryota; kingdom Metazoa; phylum Arthropoda; class Insecta; order Trichoptera; family Hydropsychidae; genus Parapsyche; species Parapsyche elsis. The sequence goes on from JAGVSN010000019.1 coordinate 616,337, forward strand.
AAATTAGTAAGTAAGTAGTGCATCGATTGTCCCCACAATACAAACGATGCATCTTCGAAACGAGCCGTACAATTTTTTTAATATTTCACAACAACACGCTCACAATTCTCGTTAAGCTTATGTAGAAATTCAAGAACAATCTACGACACGGTTGCAAAACTGTCGCAAAATTTACGAGAGTCAATCGTTAATCATAGGTCAATTTTTACAGAATCGGCGCTTCAGTTTTCGCGTGTGGGAGGGTTTGAATGGTGAGGTGGATGAGTAGGGTTGTGAAAAAGCGCTAAAATGCGCATTATCCTCATCGTGGGTATGCTAAAAGGGTTGTTACCCCTAATGGTTGCCTATTGTTCTGCGAGCGGTGCCGTTTCGTTAACAGCGTCACAGTTGTCAGTTGTGTGTCCTTAGGGTGAAAAAAAAAATGTTCTGAAGTGCTAAAAAATGCATTAGTGCTCGATTTCAGCCTCTCGACTGATCTTTTTACGCGCCAATTGCCTGTGCGTAATGGTTTTATATGGATTCGGCTCAAATGCACGCAATGTGAACCTATTCTAATGGTTGTTAACAGTCTTAAACTTGTAGTGTAACTTACGTGAGTGGAAATAAATGTACTGGATTCATCAAAATACTGTACGTCACACTGTTAAAGAGCTTCAAAGTGCTTTAAAAATTATATACGAAGTGTTTACTGATAACACACTTTCGTAGTTTCGTACTTACAACGTTGAATAATCCATTGGTATATATATATAATTGTTGCGGCACACACTTTGAGCAGCGCTCTTGTACCGACGCGAGTGGATTATCCCAGTTCGGTGTCGGAAAATACAGGAAGAATAATATTTTGCTAGGCTGCCGGTTTGCGTGCGAGAAGAATTCGCACTAATGACCGCAATTTCGTTCTGTAATTTTAACACCTTAACGCCTGTTTTCTTTGCGAGCTTGCGAAAACAACGCCCGAAGCGACCCCATGCGACTTCCGTTTACTCTCGACATTATGTAATATATAACATTTAAAACACAATTAAGCCACGAAAGTGTGAAAGTAGGCTTAAAAATTAATTATAATAAAACTAAAATTATGTTTAATGAATTTTGCACGCAAAACGTAGTGACTGCTAGAGTGTAGATAATCACATTGTAGAGATAGTTGATAGTTATTTATACCTAGGACAATTGGTGAATACGACTGGTTGTAAAGAAGAAGAAATAAAATGACGAATGAAACTACGATGGAGTGCTTTTGGAAGAAAGGACATTGTTTTTAAATTCAACATTCCGCTACGCTTAAAAAAGAAGGCACACGACCGATGCCAGTTATAACGTATGGATGTGAAACGTGGATGCTAAATTCAAGAATGTTACGCAAGATCCAATGCACACAGAGAAGCATGGAAAGATGTATACTTGGTAGAGGAGATCGTAAGAGGAATACATGGGTAAGAAGGATGACCAAAGTGGCAGATTTAGCAGAACGTGTGAAAAAGTTGAAGTAGACACACAGCGAGAAGAATGGATGGTATGTACATAGATGAGCGCGAGAAATACTGGAATGGTATCCGATTGGAAGTGAAAGAAAGCAAGGTAGACCGAGTGGAAGATGGGCTGGTGAATTGAGAAGAATGTGTGGAGTCAACTGGATGCAGATTGCTCAACAGACAGGAATGGATGAGGATTAGAGAGGCCTTCATCCAGCACTGGATGGTGAACGGCTGAAAATGATGATGATGATACCATTTAAGTTTACGGCGGGCATTGGGTTCAACCGTTGACAAAAAATATTATAATTAATTCAGTCATTACTAATATTGTACCTTTATTAGATTATTTACGAAAATAATCTAAAAAGAAGATTGTAAATTTACTGTGAAATAATACATTTAAAGTGAAAGCGGAATTGTACAGGAAGTGTGACAGTTAGCGACGTTTATTGACAGTGAACGTTGTATTGTTGTTATAAATACCTACAATATTTCACGCGCAGAAGGTGAAAGAAAGAGAGAAAGAATGACACATCAATAGAACAAAGTGCTTTCACATCAGTAGATAAACGACCTTTGCGTATAAAAAAAATTCGGGTGTAGCCAACCCATGACTTTATCCATATATTTGAGGAATAAAAAGAGTAACGAAATTAATTTTTTTAAGTACGTAAGTAAATAAAACGCATACACCACCACCACACCAATCAAAATACATACATATGTATGTACATATCATGAAATTACTGTGTTGAGTGCGCGCGCGTATATAAAATACGATCTTCGGCATATATTCAAATAAGAAAAACTACCACTTCCGGTCGGCGGATTTTAATCAAAACCTTATCAACTCTTAAATTTTATATGATAATTATAAATATAAATTTTCGACTTGATCAATAGGGCAGTTTCGAAATATTCTGTGGTAAACTTTTCGACAAAAAAAAAACCCTACTTCCGGTTGACTAATTTTAATGATTTATTTTTTTTTAAATAGAAATTTCTCTCAAAATTACAACATTACAATATTGTGACGATACTACATATTTAAAAGGTCGAAAAAAATAAAAAAAAAAAAATCGTTCAAGAGTAAACTGCCATTTCCGGTAGTCAGATGTTGACCAAAATCACAGTATGTCTTACGGCTAACATGAAAACTATAGATATGAAATTTGGACAAAATTCCCGGAGCCGTTTCGGAAATATTCTGTGGTAAAAGAATTTTAGAATTTTCTACAAGAAAAAAACCCTACTTCCTTGACTGATGTTGACCAAATTCGTTATGGCTCTTACACCTTACGTGAAAATAATAGATATAAAATTCAGCTTGATAGCCTTGATAGTTTCGGAGAAAACACATACAGACAGACACACACACATAAGTACACAGACACACACACACATAAGTACACAGACACACAGCAATACAGACATTTTCCAGAAATCATGAAAACGTGATCAGGGGATGATACTCGATACAAATCAGTCAAAATCTCGAGGTCGAATTTTCGCACGATCACAATACTTTATCCGATTAGGATAAAGTAAAAAGATAAAAATACACGCTACTTTTTAATGTGTCACACAAAAATGACAATTTACATCGTATGACTTTTTGACGTGAATACGTCTATACGCGGACCAGTATGGGGTACCAGTACGGAAATGGCGGTGTTACGTTTGGATGGTCATACATTCCGACACTATAACTTCGTTACTAATAACACGATTGACATGAATGTTGTTTTATTCGCTTGGGGTTTTATTCTACGATACATTTTTGACATTGAGTTTTGAAAATTTCACTACATCGGCCCGATACTCGGCGAAAAGCCAATAGGAAATACAAGAAACGTAAATCATCAGAAAGAGGGTCTAATCATCCATCGATCAGTACCAAAATGTCTGTGACAGAACGAGTGAGACGGTATTTGGAACGTCAGGAAGTCGAAGCTGCGCGCAGGGAAAACAACGGCGCGATCACCTAGTCAGCACCACTGTTTACCACAGGCCAATGATAAATAAAATTGACTTTATTCGTTGTGCTAAATAAATATATATTAATGTATCCATTTCGATGCTTTTTGTATGTATTGAGAGTTTCGCCTCAATGCAACACAATTAGTTCTTATTCGTATCAAGTGAAATAACTCTTTTGAAATGGTTGCGATTTGAATCATTATTTACCACGATCGAGTATGGAATGTTACGGACAAACCCCGGAAATATTTCATTTGATCAAACTCGCCGAATTTTTCATAAGAACCGGTAAGGTATTTACGACACCCCAGGGGTGATCCGGAACAGACTGAATGATGACGCCGCTAATGATGACGCGGCTCGTTTTCCAGAATTGCTTCATAAACTATGTACCTATCCGGGAGGGCCCACTTAGCGTCTGTGTCCGATTTACGATCAGAAGCTTCCAATATACACCTCAGGCTGATTTGTCACACCTTATTTGTTAAATCTTTACGCGCGCCGAGCAGAGCTATATTTTTAAACTTAAAAATACTAATAAAACCGGTCGCCCCGTGACCCTGTGCAAGACTTTTCCGGGAGCGCTCGTAAAGCTCGCGAACACGAATTGTTGCTTTTATGGCTCTCGGGAGTCGTTAATCTCTCGAAAATTAGGGACACACCAAAAGACCGAGTGTTTTATTCGCAGTTCATTTTATTTTTTTTTTACGATAAGGGCTCGATTTGTGCTACTGTTGCAGAGAAAACGAAAAATTACTTTACATGTACTTTCACTGGTTACAATTCAATAAGATGCTATACCCAAAGCGAAAATTATACATATTTACATACATACATAGTAATTTATTTTCGTGATTTGACTCACCGCACAGGTTCCCAACCTTTTTTCAAGGGTGACCCCTTTTTATAAAAGACAAGTGATCTGCGACCCCGATATATTTGAAAAGGCAAAAAAATATTATTCAACCATCAGACACCGATTAATAATGAAGATTGCATTATAGTCAATATACTTTTTAGTTTACTGTTTCAGTTGGCGATCCCACAGAAAACCCATAGGTTTGAGAACCCGTCCATTAGAGAGTATTAGATATCTAAAATACCATCCTTTTCGTCATTACACGCGAAAATTTAACGAAGTGTTAGTGCTAAAACAAAGTCTTCAAATGTCATCTAAACTTAATCCAACCATAAAAATAAAGCAAAAATACAATAGGTACCTACTACTAACTAGCGTTCAATTGCGTGGTTGAATATTGTAATTTATTTTTTACAAGCCTCAAACTTCGACCGCTTTCAAAAGGTTTAGCGTTTATATTTCTTAGCCGGGAGGGTTCAAAATAAGTATGCAAAATTTCAAAATTATTGGTTTACCCTAAAACCGATCATGAATTTTTCATTTATTAATAAATTCTTTTACCACAACAAGCTCCCGGAAGATCAATTTAAGGTTAAACAAAGATTTTTAAATTTTGCAAACCTATTCTGTCTAGAGTGACTACTCTAGGTAAAAATCTATACCTACTCTAAGTCTAAGCCTAAAAATTGGTAGAAGTTTAAGCCACGTAAAAGAGAAATTACAAAATTTCATCATACTACTGAGGACCACACTTATTAAGTCAAATAAGTCAAATACATTTTGCAAATCGCTTGACTAATCGAAACCAAATTTGCAGAGTTACTCTTTATGATCCTGCAAGTCTAATGGCGTACTTGAGTGCCTTATAACATTTTTTATTTATGGAACAGTAAAATATGTAACTTCAATGACTCCGACTTATGTCGGCAGCAAATAGGATCATAGAAGCACTTAAAACGAATTAGGAAAGCATAAATACACAATAAATATTTGCATCCGGGGAATGCGCAATGTGGCATGTGACCAAATGCGGCCACGCTAAACGTGCAATGTTCGTATCATAAAATAGAAAAAACCGTGACAACTCGATCGAATTGCGTCATAGCGTCGCTGAAAGCTCGCGGGCTCAATTCACCTGTCTATTGTGCGTATATACAGCTTAAAACACAACTTTCGAGTAGTAGGTAATATTGCGGGTAGCCGAACGGCGTAGGCTCATTGAGAGGCTTTTGATGCGGTTTGCTGAAGAATGTCGCAAATTCCACACCGCAAATTGTGGCCCTTTTGATGTCAACATTGTGACGTATCCTACCCCCTACCACCCCCCCGATGAATTTCGCATATTGTGCCCTCACAAAGGGAAACCGCAATGGCGTCTTGTTTGTATAATAAATAGACGCGATGCACACTGCAGTGCGATTGTGAGCGCGAAAACTAGTCATCAACAGCCCGTCGTGACCAGCTCGCATAACTTGTCGCGAATTTGAATAGAATGGGGGTCCTGTGATTTACGACGGCGACAACGAAGCCGCCATCTTTGTTTGTTTATTTTGAATTTACCGCTTTTTTTTTTTTGTTCGATTGTGCAATCAGCGAGCGCATTGTCGCGAAGCACAATGATACAGGTCTGTCATTGTCTGTCGCGTTTCGGTACGACTCTATTAGCCTGATGGTCGACTTGTGACCATTTTTGGAATGTCACGTCTGTCTGTCCGTCTTGACGACGATCTCACGATGGTGTTATTATACTACGTAGAAGCTCAGCTCGATACAAATAGTCTACAATGAAATAAATAACTTCAAAATATCGTATTTTAAATTCGACCGAATTTCTGCTTTATATAGTGAGACAAAAATTTCTTATTAGAACGTTGTAAATATTGAAATATAAAGTATTTTTCTTTAGAGATTAAGATTTTTCCGATTTTTTAAAATTTTTTTCTTAATAGTATTTTTTATACTATTAAGAACTATTTGAGGAAATATACACACAATGGAAATAACAGAAAAAAATTGTCGAATCTGGTAGATTTTTTCGTTTGTGTTATCTTTTGCCTTTTGTTAAATGAATATTTATGTAATTAATTTTTGCATGATATTGCAAGGATCCAGACCCAATAATAGGTTAATATGGTTAACAGGTTTCGTGTAATCGTCTCACAACAAAGTTAAATAAATTGGCAAATTCTAACAGGAGACGGCCGATCTAGATTTAGATATGTCCAGATCTTGCCAATCACGATAATTCAGGTCGATACAATCATTTCGACATACGGGGATCGCATTCCGGAACTTTGCTCAAGAAACTAATACCGAACTATCGCCTGAGTTTTTTACAATGACAAATTTATACTGCATTGATCTCACCTGCTTTTATCATAAAACCGCAGAACACGAAGTGCATCATTGGTAAAAGTGCTCTATCATAAAAATGAATGTAACATGAACGTTACCTCGATATAAAATTGATTTCAAAAGTAAAAAAAATAAAAAATAGCACTCCGGTGTACAAAAGGGAACAGAAGTATACTTTCAGAATTGGTATAATTTATGCAGTGTAATGTGGCTGAAAGCTGTTGAGTGAGTGGGTACTAACTAGTGTTTTCAGTCGGTGCCAAGTCGTACAAAGCCGCTCGCGTCATTTCAGCTGAAACACAAACCACCCCAGAGAATAATAATAAATGACGGCTGAAAGCCTTTCATTATTTCGAACGAGAGGTAAACGGTCGAAAACGTTCACTAACGCTGCAATTGATAAATAAACAATGTTCCGTTGCATTCTCAATGCGAAAACGAGGGCCACCATCATCATTTATGACAGCTTGGCCAGTAATAATACACTCATATAATTCTAGACACTTAAAATACACTATTACAAAAACATTTAATTATATACAGTGATGCTTCAAAGCTATGTAACTACATATGTATACAATACAGTGGTAAAAGCGTATGCACAATATCCCTTCCCTTCCTTCATTCCCCAGTTTACAAGAGGCAATCGATCAAATCTACAACATGCAAACATATTTACATATGGACATATACATACATACATTCATGATGTATTTCAAAAATTGAAAATATTTCCAAAAAAAATAAAATCAGCTTAATGTGTATGATAGTATTGCTGGAAAAACCTTCCAAAGATTACACAAGTGCCACTTCGGTTACGGTTGACGAAAATTTTATAGAATTGTATAGCCGGTAAAAAACATATAAATTTGAAGATTCAGTTTAATAGGATAAACGGTTTTTGGTTATTAGCGATTTTACACACAGACATTTTTCAGAAATCATGAAAACGTGATCAGGGGATGATACCCGATACAAATCAGTCAAAATCTCAAGGTCGAATTTTCGCACGATCACAATACTACATAATACAATACACAAAAGTAATAAACGGCTAGTTTTAAATATAATTGTACTCCAAGATCATGTTATCAGTTTTTAACTAAATTAGTGGCACATGTGTGTGTGTGTACCTTACAAATATATAATTTTGGTCACTTTTATAAGACAAGCTCCCACTGTGCGTCGTCCCAATCAATCTGACATTAAATTAATTGCAACTAAAAATTCAATCATGCCGAAAAGAATTCTCGTAAATTACGCACTCTTACAGTCGCGAATTTGCACGAACGCCGGGTTATTTGGTTTCTTTCATTTTAGAATGGGAGGGGAAAATTCCATTTAGAAAACGAATGACCCCCCCCCCCCCCCCCCCATTCTCCCCCTTCCATTTTCTCGTGTGTGCCACAGTTTTCCGCGTTTTCAGTTGGTTTATTAAAAAAAAAAGGAAAAAAATAATCGTCCGCAGTATTGTCGCGCTCGCGAGCGCTACTATTTTTTCCAACGAACGCTATAAGGGCGATATAATGGTGGCAGCAGTGGGATGAGAATGCAAAGGGAAAGAGGAGGAAGAATGGAGGGGGGCGGGTGAGGGGGGGGTGCAAAAGCTCTTATTGTAAATAAAAGAAGCTTTTCCCTGGGAAGTTGCACCACCTGTGCCGGTCGGACTGGGGTCCCGCGAACCCCCCGGGACCACAAATTCTTATTAACCCCCGCCGTCGCACGTCTCGGGAGTTTTACACCCCCTTTTCTTTTTTTTCCCCGCTTCTACCACCGACACGTTAAATGGTTGCCCACTTCTCCTCCCCCGTTTAGTGAACCGACCTTCGGGGAGTAATCATTTACACTGAAAAATATCCATTAAGCGTGTTGTTTATGCAACAAGTTTGCCAGGGTATTTACGATGGCACCTCCCCCTCCCTCCCCACCCACTTTCGCCCACTTTCGCCCACTTTCGCCCACTTTCGCCCACTTCTTCCCCACTCGGCTAATGAGACGCTTTTCTCATCGGCGGCTATTGAAACAAACGTTCAATGAATGGATGTAATAGAAGGGTGCGGATATGGGAGGGGGGGGGGGGTGAGATGATCGCTTTGTGCTTTTACTTCTTTTTTATGCGTTTTTCAAAAGGAGTGTATAATGATTAATACTATGATGATTGTGCACTTACCGGTTTGCATTCAGCGTTTTCAATTTCAGTACGTCTGCAAAAAATAAATATAAAAATTAATATGATTCGTCATTATAATTTGTATACTAATTAAATTAATTAATTAAGCGATTTCACTTTGAATAGAGGTGCCAACGGGAAATAAAATTAAAAGTGGCACGTGAAATCGTCGTCTCCGAAACAAAACCACAAATCATCAAATGACGTCACACATTCCAATATTATAAGACCTCATCCTACAAAAAAATGTTTTCTATGTACATTCAAAGAGTGACACAGTATTCGTCCAAAAAATAAGAAGCCAAAATTTTGGGGGTATAAAGGAGACGGAACGCGTTAACCTTTTCGACGCGTAATTATGTCGATCGGTTTAATGAATAACCCATCTGCGGCCGGCGCGATAGACCCGGCAAACGCCCCGGAAATTGATTGAGCCGCTTCGGGGTGGGTATGTGTTAACTTAGCGTTCACGGGCACCCGTTGATTGATTACCCCTGAAACGAGGAAATTTTCTTTTTAGACGACCATTCACGCGGCCCGCATAATACGTGATAGATTCGCGAAAAACCCCACCCCACCATCCTCTTCTCCCCTCGGCGTCCTCCGGGGACCGCGACTCGGCCATTGTGCTCCCCTGCTCGCATTAGCATAAGCGAACGGTTTACACGGCCAATCGAGCCGGTACAGGGAAAAAAGTGCAAAAAAAAAAAAAAACTACACCAGCTTTCAAGCGAGGCGTCGTTTAGCGCGAGAGAGCTTTTATCGCACACCCTTTTATAATATAATGTATAAAATGTAGACCGGTCGATTGTACGCTATCGTTTGCTTCGACTTAATATATTATATTCGCGGATTGAGAAGGGTCCTTGCGGGGATAGGGATGCATGTTCGACGCTATCGAGTCAACGACAAAACGTTTCATATGTACATACATACATATGTACATTGTACAACATTTAAATAGATAAACTGCATGGTCACACCAAGAACACACTTTCAATGAAAAAATACTGCATATGTATATATTATATAACAAAAATCCATTTATATTCAAAAACTCGTCGAGATGATTTTTAAACTTCAACCACTCTGAAAATTTTGTTAGATTTGTCTTTTAGGAGTCTCAGAGTGTGATCTCGGAGATGATCGTTTTTATTGAATGCGAGGTGGTTTTTATTGGACATTTATATTTATTATTTTATACACTTCTATTAGATCGCCGTTCAATCTTCTCGTTTCCAAAGAGGTGAGACTCATTCTTTTCAACCTTTCGTTATAGGGAAGTGATCGAAGTTCAGATGGCATTCTTGTAATCCTGCTTTGAACCCTTTCTAAACAATGTATTTTTTAAAGTTAGTGTTCCATACATTTACAGTAAATTCTAATTTAGGTCTAATAAAGGGTTTATAAATTTTTGACAGCAACTGGATTCTAAAATTCTTAAAGACACGTTTGATAATATTGTGTATAAAAATGAATAACACATATTTACTATAGTCTTTAGTGATGCAACTTTTGGGGTAACGGATTGGTGGTTTGTTCGGCGTAGGTGTAAAACAGATCAATTATTTATATTTTATGACAATAGCCATTTTTGGCACCAAACCAAACAAAACTGCAATTATATGTACATATGCCAATAATAAATACTATTAATTGTCAACGGGCAATGCTTTACATAAAATAAACTTGAACGTCTGATTTTTCGTCCCTTCTATTACATATACTACATATATTCAGACACACTTTGAGTAATCGGGGCGAAACTTTGTAGAGAAATCCTTGCGGATTTAATAGACATTTTTCTTTTGGATACTTAAAATACGAAGCTTTGTTTTTATTACTTTGTATTGTACATAATGACATTCATAGGTTCGATCGCTCATAGCAGTCATAACTATTGTTTATGGATAGTGACACGCATTTCATGTTTCAATAATGTGGATGTTCTTTGCATTTCCCTAAAGTTAGTCAACCAAACTTGTCAGTACACCATGTATTTAAATGTAAGTTTTGTTGGTGGAGCTATTAAACTATTGGAATTACGTACAGGGTCGTTACAAAGTTGATTTATTTATATTCACACAGCGCACTGTGTAAACTTTATTATACATAGAACATACGTACATTTGTATGTATGTAGGTACTAGCTGCAGAAGGACACGCGTGAATAATTCAATGTTGAATATTCAATTCGACGTTTGGTAATAACTCGAATATTCAAACGCCGGGCCACGAAGGGGTTTGAACTTTATCACGTGGCGAAATAAATTATAGACGCAAGGGTTAAGTTCGACGAAGAGACCCAACGCAAGTAACGTAACAAAGTTGTTAATGCATATTATATTGCGCACGGACGACAGCGTGCTAAAAACTGAGCCGGAAAATTTTGCACGAGACGCGTACTGAAAAATTAAGTAGCACTTGTTGCCCTCTTTGAAGTCACAGTTGTATAAATCGCTGTGAGTCGAGCTCAATAAAATAATTACCATCGAAACGTGTACAAATGAATTTAAGTTTGACTTTCTCGTGTATGTATCTTAATAATTTTTATTACTTGATCTTAATCGGATAAAGTATTGTGATCGTGCGAAAATTCGACCTGTGTGTGTGTGTGTGTGTCTCTATGTGTGTTTTCTCCGAAACTATCAAGTCTATCAAGATGAAATTTCATATCTATTATTTTCATGTAAAGTGTAAGAGACATAAGGAATTTGGTCAACATCAGTCAACTGGAAGTAAGGTTTTGTTCTTGTAGAAAATTCAAAAATCCTGTTACCCCAGAATATTTCCGAAAGTAGGTACATAGCCGATCCAGTTGAAATGTCATACATATAGTTTTCACGTAAGGCTTAGAATATTCTATGATTTTGGTCAAAATCCGTCTACCGGAAGTGGCAATTTACTCTTGGACGATTTTTTTTTTGTTTTGATTTTTTTGTTGTTTCATATTGTGATACGTTCTTTCGTTGCTCGCTACGTTCAAATCAATATTCTCCGGCTCGAGCAAAATTTGATTTTTCATTACTCTTTATATTCCTCAAATATATGAATAAAGTCATGGGTTGGCCACACCCGAATTTTTTTTATATACTATTGAATTCTGTACGTTTGTTCCCGAGATCGAAACTAAATTTTGTTTCTATTATTGTATCTTTGCGAGCGTTGAGTACAATACAAAGTTTTATTTGGATGACTTTGAATCGGATTATTTTGTGTATGGAAAACCATGATGACATTTTATAGTTGTTGAATCTTAGTCACCTCAAAATCGTCCATCAACTATTCAGAAATGTAATTATAAAACAAACTACAGCTTTGGCGACGCACTTAAGGCTAGCATAATATAATATTCTCAGTCGTACATAAATATAACTACGTCACATAAATACAGGTCCAACTTATTATATTAGCCAAAATAACAAGGACATATTGGAGGACCGATGGGAGAGTGGAGAGGTCCCAACGGGTCAAAAAGCCCTCTTTGAGTAGTACCCGAGCCATCACGATCATCTCACAGCCAATTTCTGACCGTCTAAACTCCCCAGTGTTTTTCTTATCTAAAAGCCGCGTATGGCCTCTTCAATGCGAAGCACTTTATCCCTTTCCCCATCCCTTTACTTACCCGTCGGTCGATTTGGGTCACTTCAATCTACGAAACGTATTAAATAAATATTAAATAAGAAAAGTCATGTATAATAAAAATTCACAAAAGTAGCGACAATTGCGTCACGTTAGAAAACATGCGATATAAAGTTACGAGGGCCCGCGGCGTTCGAAAGTACATATGTACGTATGTACATGTCTACTGCTCTTCTAGTGAGTGAGTTTGAAACTATTTTATTTCACGGGACAAAAGAGCGAGTTTGCAGACGGATAGAATGCGATTGGCGTATTGGGATTCTGTTCGACAGCAACAGTGTGTGATTCAATTTTGCAATCGCATTGCCAAGAATTGTTGTTGGCAACGAGCTGCCAACGCGGCAACAGATGAGAGTGCCAATCGACAAGTTTTACGGATATTTTTCATGGACTCGAGTGAATATTTAAACTGGTGAAACTCATACTTACACAACGTGCTACTTGTGTCAATTGTACAATGTAGATCAATTGTGGGATCCATCAAAATTCCAAGGTCGAATTTTTGCAGAACAGCATCACTTTATGTCTTCGAATACTGATAAAGTAAAAAGTTAAATTGCCAGGTTGGATATCTATTAGCTAAAATTTTAAATATGAAGGTAGCTACATTTACTTTTAGAGCTTGAACAAGAATAAAAACAAAAAATAAATAAAATATGTTGGCAGAGCAATGAAAAATGATATAGGAAGTACATATGTATGTAGTATATGGATGAAATAAAAATCGACGTATCACATTGTAATTATTTATCTTGCCCATTTTGAGTTATGGAGTAACTTCGGGGCAAACAGACACTTTGTAAGATTTTTTGCTTTAAGGCAACGGTTCAACTACACAACTACACCATTCACCTTACTAATTAATTTAACTACGTAGTTCAGGATTTTTGACTTTTCTACAGGAAAACAAAAAAAAAAACCAACTTCCGGTTGACTGATTTTAATGATTTATTTTTTCATGACTAGGTATTGCTTTAAGGATGATAATATTACAATATTACGAAGATACAAAATATTTAAAAGGCCGGAAAAAAAAACGAAATCTCGTTCAAGAGTAAGATGCCACTTTCCGGTTAGCGGATATTGACCAAAATCATAATATCGTTTACACCTTAAGTGAAAATAATAGATATGAAATTTCAGCTCGATAGACTTGGTAGACTTGACACACAGACATACAGACATTTTCCAGAAATCATGAAAACGTGATCAGGGGATGATACCCGACACAAATCAGTCAAAATCTCGAGGTCGAATTTTCGCACGATTTCAATACTTTTTCCGATCAGGATAAAGTAAAAAGTCATAAGCTTAACGTTTAATTTTATTTCATCCCAAACTATTGAAATATTTTTAGACTTTATAAACGGTGTAGCTCGTCGATAAAGGGATCGGTTTAAGATAAGCGACAGTAATGAACGCAATGCAATAATACCACCGGGGTGTTTGTTGTTGACGATGAAGAGAGGGAGAATGGGGGTGTACAACACCCATAGCAGATGTTCCCAATGAATCAATAAGCGAAGCCCGGGGGGTAGATGGCATTTACCCCACGTTGGGGTGGCCATCAATTATACGAGAAAATATTAGCATAGACATAAACACCGTTCGATGGCAGTAATTAGGTCGAACGGGAGAAAGGGTGAGGTGGTAGACAGGGAGAGCCGGTATTAAGCACGTCAAGTATGAAATTGGCCAAACAATCGGCCGGTGCTGAAGCGGTCGACCACACCATCTGTCAGACCAGTCTGAGGGACGAGATTTAATCCACCCAAAAGGCCAAAAGTATTACGTGTGATCCACCCCATACGATATCCGCGATAGATGTATGCAAACCTGTAATTAATACCATGGCATTATACAGAATTCGAATTAAATTTTTCATTGTTACCTTAAACGCTATAACAATATGCACATTTACTGGTGAGTCTAATGTTATGGTTATGATATCACTACAATCTTATTCGTGCTATTATCACGTTTTATTGTCATTGTTCTTCTTTGTACAAAATGGATATACATTGAGATATCATATATGTATGTATATCATACCTATGTATGTATGTATATATCTCAATACATATCATATGAATCATGGAAAGATGTACGTTTGGCATAACAAGAAGAGATCGTAAAATAAATACATGGGTAAGAAGTATGACCAAAGTGGCAGATATAGCAGTACGGGTGAAAAAATTGAAGTGGCAATGGGCTGGACACATAGCGAGAAGAATGGATGGCAGATGGACGCGAGAAGTACTGGAATGGTATCCGAGAGGATGTGAAAGAAAGCAAGGTAGACCGAGTGGAAGATGGGCTGATGAATTGAGAAGAATGTGTGGAGTCAAGTTGATGCAGATTGCTCAAGACAGACAGGAATGGAAGAGGATTGGGGAGGCCTTCATCTAGCAGTGGATGATGAACGGCTGAAAATGATGATATACCATATTGCAATATATTGCAATTGATAATTGCAATATGACACATTGCTAGCGATTTAGACCGGGCTCCCAAGGGAAGTATGCATGTAAAATATGAAGACCGCATTCTGGCAACGGATGTTGTTTTTAAAGATCACAGTCATCAATATTATTGATGTTGCCAGGTCAAAAAGTGGTCCAATTGTTATTAAAAAAAATTGTATGGAAGTTGCCATGTAAAATCGAAGAACTTTTGGTTTTGAGAACAGTGGGAAGTAATACAATTGGACCACTTTCTGACCTGGCAACATCAATAATATTGATGACTGTGATCTTAAATAACAATATTAGTTGCCAAAATGCGGTTTTCATATTTTACATACAGACTTCCCTCGGAAGCCTGCACTAATTATTATTTTGTACAAAGAAGATCAATGACAATAAAACATTATAATAGCACGAATAAGATTGTTAAGAGACATATGTGTATGTATATCATACACATACATATACATACAAATATTTTTGGGGGCATAGATATGTAACCAACAGGTCTAGGACAGATTCAGAATCAATAACAGGTTAGCATAGGAATGATGAATAAGAGGTGCCAATTTTTCGTGTAACCGTCTCACAAACTGTGCTAGATAAATGGGCAAATTCTAAGAAACCAATTTGGATTTAGTAATGTCAAAATCTTGCCAATGACGATAATTAAGGTAAAAAAAACCGTGGGAAAATCATTTCGAGCCCCGGACCATCACTCGAGAGACTAACACTCTAACCACTGAGCTATCGCCTAGCTTATTTTTATTATTACATTCAAACCTTAAGGTTACTCTATTACATATGTAATTTTATACACAATTAAATCGGGTGACACATTCATTACACCCATTTCCAATTATAATACAAATTCTCAAAGAGTTAACTGCTGTTAAAATTGACAGGTGGCTGTCCTGACTAATAAACTGGTAGCAGCGAAACCTAAACATATTTTAAGTTACAGGAATGGTGGTAAGGTGGAGAAAATATGAGGGGCTAGTATAAACATAATTCACAACCGTGATACCGTTTGAGAATCGTCATTAATTCAACGAAAGCCATATCATAGAATTAATTAAGCGACCGATCGACCGATTCGTTCAACCCTTCGCAAGCCGTGCAAAAGTTAACCCTTTCGCGTTCTTATTGTTGATGTGTCTCAGCAAGTGCGACTGAAACGTTGTAAATATATCACACAATACTGTGAAGGGTGAAAGTTTGAATTATGCGAGGGTGACGATTGGTCTAATGTTATACGTCGGGGGTTTAAGTTTTGACAATAATGGCACGGTTCAAATGCGTCAATCGAAATTAAATATCGCCGGTGGCGTAACTAGCGCCCCCTAACCCGAATTCGAAAGGGAATCGTTAATACTACGATATGGCCAATATCTGTATAGTATAGCATTTGTTGTGTGAATAGAAATCCAACACGAAATCATGCTTCGAGTTGATAAAATTTCAATTTATGTAATAATTTTTATTTATTTTAACTTTTTGAATAGCCAAAAACAATATATCTAAGAATAATAGAAATATTATAGGTATAATTTTTTTTCGCTTCATTGTGCTACAAACTTCTCATGTGCTTAAAGTTTGCAATAAAAACTTTTGGCACGATGAAATTTAATAGCAAATAGAAAATCCAAGTATGAAACATGAACCTAAAGTGATACTTTGAAGTTATAATTTATTTGATGATACATTGATTTTATTACTTCTGTATGTACCTACGTATAATAATATTATAAACTGTCATTTCCAGTTGATCGTTTAAAATATTTTACCTTAACGGGTTATAAAAATATGTTATTAGCAGCAAAAGTTTAGATATACATACATAGCAAAAATATGAGCAGTAAAAGTTGGATGTAGTATGTATGTATGTACATACATAATATACAGAAATGGTCTACAAAACTTTATCGATATCAAAATATAAGCATGTATACTTTAAAATATATACTTTCATATCTGATTAAATTTAAATAAACCGTCACTATTTACAATTAACAATTCGGAAACGAGGCACGATCAAATAAATTTTATCAGACCCACTCGCGTACCCAATACATAGTATCAAAATATTTTAACGATGTAATAACAGTCGATAGACTATCCCAGTATTGATATAATGAAATGTTTTATATACGCATTATACGACCAGAGTTTGTACTTTTTTTTTATTATTCCTCTCTTTTTAACGTATAGATTATTGTAATTTGGAACGTCTCGGTGGGTCATTATGTAAATCGTAATTGCCGACGCGGCCAGCGGATAAGATCGTACGGTAGAAGTTTCAGAATGTCGGATACACGAATTTATACAATATGTATATACATATGTATTTACGTATACAGGGTGTATTTTTTTAACGGGCATACGCACCCCCTCACCCCTCCCCCTCTCCCACTCCAGCTTCCCGTTCGTCTGGGCTGTTACAAGTTAACAACAACACAATGCAACAATACATTGTCGATATTTCGACGGCTCCGACAACTTTTGAAATTAATTCGCGAACAACCGTGCCGCTTTTCCGCTTTTCCACTTTTCCGAATTACGTATGTATGTATGTATATACGGCGAGAGGCGCGTAAACTTTGTCTAATTTCTGCGGCGCGTTGAAAAGTTATTAAAATCTGACGAGAAAAAAAAAAGGCAAAAATATATACATATGTATTCAGTGTGTACGGATTTAAAATGCACTCTCAAAGGTTGTACGTCTGTATGTATTAATGTGAAAATATGTTTTCCAACAGACTTTTTACAAAAAATTAATTTTTTTACTTCGTCACTTTTATGTTTATATGTATGTCATCATCATCATCATTTTCAGCCGTTCAACATCCACTGCTGGATGAACTCCTCTCCAATCCTCTTCCATTCCTGTCTGTCTTGAGCAATCTGCATCCACCTGACTCCAAACATTCTTCTCAATTCATCAACCCATCGTCCACTCAGTCTACCTTGCTTCCTTTCACATCCTCTCGGATACCAATCCAGTTTTCCACGCGTCCATACATTCTTCTCGCTATGTGTCCACTTCAACTTTTTCTGCCACTTTGCTCATACTTCTTCCCCATGTATTCCATCTTACAATCTCTTCTTGTTATACCAAGCATACATCTTTCCATCCTTCTCTGTGTGCACTAGATCTTACGTAGCATTCTTGGATTCAGCACACACGTTTCACATCCATACGTCATAACTGGCAGTACGCATTGGTCGTATGCCTTCTTTTTCAAGCACGCTGCTTATAATGTACTAGCGTGAAATTTTTCAATTTTGCCGCCAGTAGGGATGCCAGTGCGAAAATCATTCGCGCTCGATTGTTATTTTGTCATTTTTTATGCACAAACTGTATTGTTTGTCGTTCACAATGAGTTACACACACAATAAGGTGAAATTTTACATTAAAAAACTTTTGTCACAGCTCGACTGACCGACCGGGAGCGCGCGGACATTTAACTAACAGGCAAAACTCTCGCCGAGTTAAAAACACGACAACGGTAGATTTCCAGACCTACATAATTCTTTTAATCTATATTATCAACCCTTACAATGCACCCACGGACCAATTTTTGCAAAGCTGCGTTCACACACCACAATCGAAACATTACATGCGAGCGAGTATGCGTGTGCTCGTATTGCCGAGGTGATGAAATACATTATTGATTTTGGGTTCATAATAGGAAACTTCAGCCATTAAAAGCCATTACTCCCCGGCTACGTGCGGCAATACTAAGTTCCCCACCTTCCCCCTTCACCTCACCCCGGACCCCCACTAACAGTACCACCTACCCCTAATAAATATTAAATATTACACATAAATGAAAAGGTGGCCGAGGAAGGTGCGGGGGAGTAAATGTGGGGGGGGGGTCAGAGGGCGTAGTTCGTCGAACGTTTACGAGGGGGAGAACGAGGAGAAAGGGAAGAAGTGGTGGAGAAAGGGGGGGCGATATTAATCTAAATCTGGGGGGAAAACCGCTTTTCCTTCGACAATGGTTCGCTCATTGTGGTCGGCTAGAATGTGGAAAAAATTTTCGCGCCGCACATCCAGTTTTTGACGATAGAGAGGGGGGGGTGAGGAATGTAAGGGCGAGAGGGGGGGGGGGGTATCAAAGGTCCGAAGGGCCCCTTCGTTAGCATACAATGGATTTTCGAAAGACGGGTCGGTTCAAAAAATAACATAAAATATCGATAAATTGTGAGCGATGGGTCACAGTCAGCCACCCACGGTGTGTACGAACTGCTCCAAATATTATTACATTTATCGAATTAATTTGCTGTTAACAATGACGGTGAAATTAAATTGCGGTCGAGTCGCAGAGCTTCGGCGAAATAAATTCGTTTTTAAATAAATAATTTTTAAATAATAATACTCTGTGAGCGCACTTTGTAAAGAAAGTGAAATTGCGCGTGTACTATACATATTGTAGCCAAAGCTATATTAGCTTAAAACGAAAAGTTTGAGAAGTTGAGCCTCGTTCATTTCATTCATGTTTTTAAGGCCTGCGAACGATGTATTTATGTATGTATAGCGTCGAAAAAAGTTCGAGAGCCATTCATATCATTAGAATCGTTCAATAAATGACCCACTAACTGCCAAGTGCTAAAATTGCAGACTTCTGTTTTTGTCCGTTAAGAAAATCAAACCATTTATCCACTTTTATTTTACGGTAGCTGGTATTTGGAATGTTTAAATTGTTGTATTTGAGCACCTTTCGACGTACCTACATACGTGTATGCATAATTTCAATAATTCACTATTGCATATTTGGTGCAGAGCAACGCATCGAAGCGTTTTCTCGACACTGAGCCATTTTGCTCATATGCGAATAATAATTAACTAACTCCTTTCCCCATCGCCTTCTCCTCCCTTCTGGTGTGGCACACGTGAGACGTGTGTTAGCTCGGTTAACGAACGTGGTAACTAGCTCGTGAAACACTGTAAAAGGAACGGGAGCCGCTCGCCCCGGGGCGCCTAATATCAAATATCCCATTAAAATGGGAATGCTGCCCACGCTCAACACTCACTGTTATTGTTTAGCAAAAGGTACTAGATACGTCATATCAAATTGGTTTCAACTAAAAGCGTGTCGTCGTCGAATTAAAGCTCCGCAGTCGACTTTAGACAACATTTACATATCAATGTTATCGATGTTGCGCATTCTGTGTGGACCCTGTTGTCTGCAAAAATCTTGTTGTCTTTATAATTATTCAATTCCTTGTCGATTTTCTATTATCCTTATATATATGTACATATATGTACTCAGATATTTGTCAGACGACTATCATCATAAATCTGTAAGTATCAAGCCCGTTGAATATCAACGAACGTGTTTGACGCAATTGATTATGTAACAATTTAGCAAATTCGCGAACCTACTAAGGATTAATATTTACAAATTATAGGACGTCTCCCATCACCGGTGTTGGGTGAACGCGTTAGCGCTAACTAACCCAACCTGATGATCACGGGTTCAAATCCCACTCGCGACGTTCGTGTTTATTTCAGCCTTTACCGAGGTGAGCGTTATCAGCAGACATACAGACAGACGGGATTGGGCTATTATATATATATAATTCAACAATCATCATCGTCATCATCATCCACTGCTGGATGAAGGCCTCTCTAATCCTCTTCCATTCCTTACAGTCTTGAGCAATCTGCATCCACTTGACTCCACACATTCTTCTCAATTCATCAGCGCATCGTACTTTCTTTCACATCCTCTCGGATACCATTTCAGTATTTCTCGCGTTCATCTGCCGTCATATATATACATATGTAGAATAAGATTTTATATCTATGTCTGCCGTTTATTCTTTAACCTTTTCACACGTTCCGCTATATCTGCCACTATGGTCATACTTCTTACCCATGTATTCCACTTACGATCTCTTCTTGTTGTACCAAGCATACATCTTTCCATGCTTCTCTGTGTGCACTGGATCTTACGGAACATTTTCGAATTTAGCATCCACGTTTCACATCCAAACGTAATAACTGGCAGTACGCATTGCTCGTATGCTTTATTTTTTAATTTAAAAACTATGTATATTCATTTTTCCAAAAGCCCTCCATCCTAGTTTCATTCTTCGTTTTCGGGGTAATAATGGAATATACAAAACAAAAGACAATCTTTTAATGCTTTTAATTCCATCCAAGAAACGCCTGGTCACTTACGACCCACACGCACACCGTAGCTTTAATAACATTCCGAGCGAACACTAAAGACTAAAGCTTCAATTTAAAATATCGAAACCATTTGTAAACTCGACAGATTGCGCGGGCCCAAGCTAATTGGGGAACATTTTGAGCCTCCCCTTCGGTCCCGGGGTGATCAGATTGGAACCACGGCCAGCTTTTTAAATTTAAATCCCCCAGAAACAAAGAGCGGTCGCCGGATTACTACCGGCTGCCGCCTAAATAAATTCCATTGTGCCCACGGTATACAACTAACTAACTATAAAACTTAATAGAGTAAAAAGGCAAAACAAACAGATGGGGCGGCACCGAAACTGGGGCTACCCCAACCCTTAAAGCCCCGCACGGCTTGAAATGGGGCTCGAATTCTTCCCCGCGAAATCCGATTATTCGAAAACGTCTCGCGAGACGGAGTTGAAATAACAATACCGAATCGAACTTTAAAAGTGGGAAACCCTCCTAAACACCCCCCTCAAACCACGCAAATAGAAGGGGAGGGTTTTCGGCGCCAACTGTTGCTCAAATTTTTATATCGAATATTTTATACTAATTTATAATAAGGTAGTCACACCACAGCGATAACTCAGTGGTTTGAACTGAGGTTCGTGGTACGAACCCCGATACGCTCGAAAGATTCTCTCGGTGGTTTTAAATTGTTGCTATCACTGCTGGCAAGATTTGGATGTATGTAAGTAAATCTAAATCGGATGTCACCAGCAAAAAAATCCCATACAAAATTTGGCATACATTTTTGCTGTTAACAATTTGCTGTCGTTAATTTTAAATTTACTTATTTTCTTTTCTTTTTGTGCTCTATTATCAATTTATGTAATAACTTTGCACCTTACTAATAACCCGTGACTGGAGGGCGTCCACTCTGAATGTCACCCCTTCAGACTCCCTCCGGGTAGCCCTCATTAACTTTTTTTTATTTTTTGCTGCCGTTCAACCATCACGAGTGATTGAGACCCATGATCCTCGTGCGCGTTAAAAAATAATTACTTGCAAGAACCTTCTCCGTTAGAGTGACCTCTTTTGGGCACTACAGAGGAGAAGGGATGTGTGGTGGAGGCGAATCTCCTGGGATCAAGGCTACCTTCTTAATCATTGACACTGCCTTATTACATTTTTTACCCACCAAAAGGCAACGGTGACAACACCTGACAGAGATATTTCCCCTATTACTTCATTGTGAAATATATACTCGTATATTGTACATAATAATAGCGTAAGCTCGCATTGCTAATATAACAAATATAATTTTTAGCGGTATGTTGGCAACAAGCTAGCTATCCGTCGAAGCTGTTTCGTGTCAACCCAATTTTACCCATTCAAACGGTGCACCATATCAGCGGTCGCCAACCATTCGGACCTCACGGACGACTAAACTCAAAATTTCGAACCCCGCGGACCACTACCATGTTTTTTTTCCGTAAAAGTAACATTCTAAATATGAAATGGTAATTACACCTGTTTTTGCACTCCAAGTTATATTTGCAAAAAATTGGATATCACCCTATGATGATAGAAAAATTATAATAAAAAATGATATTATTCATTATTCATTAAGAAAAATGCGAAATACCAAAAATCTCTCGCGGACCACCGGTTGGCGACCGCTGCACTATAGAATTGTTTCACATACTGTCAAACGAGCTATCGACTGTAGTGTTATTGTACAAACCAGCGCACACGTATAGGGGTAGAATCCACCGTCATATGATGGGAAAAGCGGCAACAATGACTTTATTTAAATATCAAGATATCAACGATTGACATCGAGTATTCCACTTTAAGAAGTGTGTAGGAGCTTTTTATCATATATTATTTATTAAATCAATAAATAATACATGGATCACTATATTCGGTTGTAAATAATTTATCAACCCATCAAACGAACGCTCCTGAGTGCCGTTGAGTGATTTTCGCTACCAAAGCTCGCACGTTAAAGCTCGATGAATCATCCGCGACGTTTGCGGGACTCTAGGCGTCGTTAACGCCATCTGTTGCGCCTTTGGCCCTTGATGAGCTTATTTGCATAATCCGTTAAGACCGAAGGGTGGATAGTGGGGGGGGGGGAGGGGAGATTAGACACCTTGGGGTACTTGAGATCCCATCGGAAATTGATTCTACGTAGGTGTTGTAGTGTGAGATGTACATTTGATGATAGATTTAATCGATCGCGCTCTCTTCGCTCCGTTTTCAGGCTTATTGCAAAAGTTTGATTTACATAATAGCTTCGGTGAAAATTTTCGAAATTCTATGGAGTTGGTTAAACTTTTGCGTGTAAAAAACAATGTATGATTTTGGTAATTGCACACCACTAATTTCAACATTACATTACGTCTAGTTTGATAATCTAAATTGTATGGAATTGTTGTCCCCGTTTCATGCACTATTTTTATATGGTACAATAATTTTACGATTATTTGTTTGAAACTATGTTTCCATCAGCAAACTATTAGGTATAACGGCTTTCGATAAAATTTTGCTATTTTCAGCACTCAAAACTGTAGTCTACATATACATATACAATCATGATATGAGGTACATCGTACGTGTTATATATGTACATACATATAAAGAGTCTACCAGCATTTACGCAAGAAGTAATTTTGATAGAAAATACAGGTTCTTAATTAAAAATTATAATTTTTTTATTAATTCATAAAGTATACAGTATAGAGTTATGTCTGGAGTAGCATAAATAAAAAAAAAAAAAAAACAATTTACATGTATTCGAAAGTTAATCACACTTTCACAACTCTTGAATTGAACAAAATAAAATTGTTGCTCTGAATAGTCGAAGGTTTTTCTTTTTTATTCACAAATTATACTTTGTCGTGATGATGTGCACTAGTGAGTGTTTTTGAATGAATCAAATCACTGGAACTTCACCGATACAAGCATACGGTTCGTACGACAGTAGCTTACGTTCCACTGTAGGACGCTTCTTGTTGGGAATGAACCCCGATATGCTACTCCACACATACTGTATACTTTATGAATCAATAAAAAAATTACAAATTTTAATTAAAAACCAGTGTCTTCTATCAAAATTAATTCTTGCGTAAATGCTGTGACACCCTTTATAATCATTGCTATATGTACTCACATGCTAATTTTGCGTATTACATATGTATATTTTTACCCACCGAAGCCCGATTTCGATATACAATTTTATATATTATATATATGTAATTCAAGAAAAAGAGAAAATTAATGTTTTCAACTCCCTCGACGAATTCGATTGGCTGCAAATTGAGGATATTAAGTAGGTGGTCTCGCATTGTCTTGTCTCAATGAATAATCACAATTGAGGGGGGAGGCAGAGAGGGGAGGATGCTAGGAGAAGAGAGGGGGGGGGGATGGTTTCACTGCAAATTATTCCGACAATTATGGCGCCACCGCCTCTAATTCCGCAACGTAAATCTCTATTCATGTTTTAATTAAACTTTCTTCGTCGCCGACGAAAGTTTTCCGTTCGCCAAATGGAAAATCCGACGTCTGCTTCCTTCCATCCATTCTTACCAGCACAAACCCTCCACCCTCTTCCCTTTCACTCGCCCTTCATCTCATCAGATTGGACGTCCGGATTATCATTGCTACTGGTGCTGCTGGAATGCGCACTGCCCTGCCAAATTGATATCCATCTGGCAATTTTGCACGGTCTAATGCGGAACATTCAAAAGTTCACTATCCTTACGAATTCCAACGACTGAAGACAACGTGCCAATTGGCTGCCCGTGTAATACGTAATATACGTCAATATTTACTTTTACAGAAGTGATAGTCAAATCGATCTACATATGTATGTACATACATACAGCGAAAAGTAAGCAACTATTGTCAGATCTATTTTTAAATATAAAAAATGTTCACCATCCACTGCTGGATGAAGGCCTCTCCAATCCTCTTCAATTCCTGTCTGTCTTGAGCAATCTGCATCCACTTGACTCCAGACAGTATGCTCAATGCATCAGCCCATCATCCACTCTCGGATACCATTCCAGTATCTCGCGTCCATCTGCCATCCATTCTTCTCGCTGTGTCAAGCCCATTGCCACTTCAACTTTTTCACACGTGCTACTATGTACATATATCTGCCACTTTTCATACTTCTTACCCATGTATTCCTTTTACGATCTCTTTTTGTTGTACCAAGCATACATCTTTCCATGCTTCTCTGTGTGCACTGGATCATTACAGTTGTAATCATAGTACCATTCTTGAATTCAGCATCCACGTTTCACCTCAATACGCCGTAACTGTCAGTACGCATTGGTTGTATCTTGTATGTACATCTGTATGCTGTTTCTTTAAACATAGCGAGATGTTGGATTTATAAACTATATCTTCCAAAAAGCGCTCCATCCTAGTTTCATTCTTCGTTTTATTTCTTCTTCTTTATATCCAGTATGTACATATGTACGTATGGAAATATGAAAATAATCAAAATTTCACGTTATGATTGAATAATGAACGGTGCAATTAACTTGTTTGAAGCGCAGCAGTCGGATTACCATGTCGTGGGAGAATCCTACGGGCGCGTTTTGTCGAGGACAATAATACAATAATAATAATACACATGGGGGTTTCGTTCAAAGGATTTTTGTCATATCCTCGTCAGCCATTGTCAAGAGCAGACATACGAAAACTTTGACGGTGAGCCCTTTTGACAGAGCACAGATTGTAAAATAAGAAGTACGACAAACACAGGTGTTATACGTATACATATATGTATGTACATACTGTACATACATAACTGCAAGATCACGCCACGACGAATTTCAACAGAGCATTATAATGTCGTGGTGCAAAAAAAAATGTACACATAGAAAAAGGTCGTTGAATCGATACCCCAAAGCGCTTCAGCACAAGTGGGAGAACAATGGTCGATAAAGGACGCTCCTTTTTATACCGAACTAACAATTAAAAAGGAAACGTCCACTCGAAAATAAAACGATAATGTGAAATGCATTCAGTGAAAATATTCCGTGCATGTTTGAATTTTTCAATCTTTCGAGCCGATCCGCGCTGCGATGCATCGTATCTTCGCGTGATCGTAAATCAGAAATTTCCGAGATGACCGTAAATTTTAAATGTCGAATACGCACACGGCGAAATTGAATGAAAGTGTTTTATGACTCGAAAGTTTGGCAAGCTTTAACTGAATAATATATTACGCGGCGGAGTTTATATACAAACTTTAAAGCGCTTATAAATTTCATATAAGGCAAGCTTGCGAGCGCGCCAAACGGAACTTTTGCATTTGTTCAATTTAAAAATAAACATAATTGTATGACAAATAACACGTGGAACTGAACTATTCATCGTTTTAAATTGAATAATAAATAGTTGATATATTTGAGTGTGTGTACACTTGTACTGATGGACATGGTACATACATACATATATGTATGCCTTAGAATCTTAATCTCAAATACGATTGAATTTAACGGTATATGTATGTAGAATGATTGGTCGTGTTTTTTTAATATGAATTATGATAGTTTTAATGTTCTAAATATTTATTTTGATCAGTGATTGTACGATTTTCGCCTATTTGTGCAGTACAGCGTGATATATTGTCTCTATCCCAAACGGTGGCTGGTAAGTGAGTGAGCGAGTGGTTTTCAAGTGGCCACCACTCGAAAACCGATCCAGTTCACACACGCAGGGGACGCCGATGATGAGTTGGTAAATTGGCGATGGATCGAATGTCAATGGGACACGTGTCCCATGCGAATTGGACACGTGCATCTGCGGGCCCGTAATATCGCATACAATGAATGCACCCGTCCACTCCCCGTGCGTCGTCGAGTCAGGTACGTAAGAGCAGGGATGTGCCAAAGTTTGACAATCGCTGAAAATTAAATACAACAAAAATTGTTCAAGACTCTGCCTAAAAGTTGACATTAAACATGGAGCGAAATATTGAAAGCTGTTTGACAAAAACTTGAATCGAAATCCTAATCAGTTCGTGCACGAACACGTTTGTGAACAATTCTTCGTGTGCTTATTGTATTGCTCACCCTCAATGCGCACTGACGATATACACGCTCTGCTACAAACGATGTCAAAATATAATATGAACTCGATGTCAAAATTTATAAATCGTATGTCAAATATTTGTGTGATGTTAATAACGTCGTCACCTGGCGAGACGTATTTTATGATTAATGGTTTCGCGCTGTAGGTGTATTATGTACGTATAGAAAACGCGGTTTGTATCTCGTCCAGAGCTGTAACGAGCTCGTGAACGATCTTTTTTTTCGACACCAGAATAGAGTGTACGCATTTACGAGTATTTGAGAACCTCGTACACTGACATATGTATGTTTCGTGTGTGTACGTATAAAAGGCGTACGTGTCATGGATTCATCTTCCTGCATTTGAAACGAGATTAGATCTGCGGTCGCCGGCGACGAGACGAGACATCCTCATTAAAAGGATGTTATTAACAAATATTTGAATAATTTGTCTGTGAAGTTTTACGGAAGAGAACCGTACCCATATATTGCGGTTGAGAAGTTCGCCATAATATTTGTCCGAAAACGCGAAAGTTTTTGCGGCGAACGCGAGTCTTGCAAAGTTTCGGAGCATTAGATTAATGCGTCTTCCGAGCGTTCAACTAATTTATATACTGCCAGAGTGTAAGCTTACGGTAAACAATCGTTGTGTACACATGTGACAAAAATAACATAATTGTTTATTCATATTTTGTTATTATCTTATTTTTATTTTTGTACCAAACCCCATGGGCCTATCGGCTGTGCCGGCTCTCCATGTAATTATTAAATAAATAAATATTCTTCAAATATTCAAATAATCAGCCAGTTTATATATAACTTGAAGAATTATTTATTTATTTACAGGCAAAACGCCCAAATTAATTTACAAACAAAAAACAATTACAGGATGATAAAATTACAGTTAAAAATAAACATCCCATGTATGTACATATGTACATATTAAAGATGAATTAATTTTGAATAAAGCATCAGCACGCTCTTACGATAATAACACGTAAATTGACATAAAATGTACACTTTTGATTAAAAATTTCTAGCACAGAAACTGCGCATACTAAAAAATCAATAGATCCTTGCAAATTTTCAAGTGTGCCTAATCTGCGCAAAACGATTTACGAACAAAGTACACTTTGTTAGTATCGTCAATCGACAATCATGTGTCCACAATGAGGAAAATTCTCTTCTTAAATCTAAAACACAGAACTTAATAATGTTATAGATCCAATTTCCGAGAAGATTAAAGTAAATATGCCCCCCCCCCCCCCCGTTATTATCGACCAAATTTTTTTTTCGGTTCGAATAAAATTACGATACAAATCGGATCACGACCAATAGGTATTATTAATTTAATTTTGTGCCCAAGGTTCTAGTTGGCAACCCTGAGACGACCGAAAGCGACCCCAACGATTTCGTACCGACAATAGGCGCGCGCTCGGTCCATTGTGCCGATTTTTATTCGTTTAAAATTTATTCAATAAGAAGCAGGGGGATGGGGCACAAGGGAAGAGGGATAAGGGGGGGAGTTGAGTTTCGTTTTTTTCCTGGCGAAGAGGGCATGAAACGTCGACAACATGCTTTTTTAATTCGCAAAATAAAATTCACAACAATGCGTGTATGTACATACGTACATATGTATGTACCCGTAGAGATATGAGCGTTGTTTCCCTTGGATCCGTCGCCCCGGCCGCCACAGGGTTAACTCGACGTCCCTTTTGGGGTCTTTCGACCCCCCTTTCTCCACATCCTCGATGTTGGATGTCTATTCGACTGTGACAAACACAATTAGGCTCGAAATCAACAATTACAATGCGCGTCACCGCACCTACACAGTCAGCACGAAGGAAGGAGACCCGAAATGACCCAAAAACGACCCGCGATACAACTAGCCGACTTTCCGGATAGTGATTCCGGATTTCAACGTCGAATTTTACGCGTCGACTTGCAAAGAGTGGGGAGAAATGGGGTTGGAGCGATTCAAAAGGATACTGTGTGTATGTTGTATCAGACTAGGGGATGTGTGCTTTAATATTATAGTGATTCCCAGGTGCGTTTTATAATAATACAGGCGGTCGTTCACCTTTACACAAGTGATCAAAGGAAATCAATCGGAAGCGACGTAAAATCTCGACATTCATGTGCAAAAAATTGCACTGTTTAGCTAATTCGACAAAAGCTGTTAAATATTGAAGTGTGTTGCACAATAAGCTTTAGAACAGTGATCAGGAACCTTTTTCGAGCTATGAGCCATATTAGGGAAAACCTTGCAAGATTGGCTATGTTTGGGTGCCGCAATATATTATTTTCAAACTATATATTCAAAATGAAATTAAATGTTGCCCATTTATGAAATGGATAGCTTTAATAAAAAAGTTCTAGTCGTGATATTTTTAAATGTCTGACAGTTTATTACTAAAATGTATTATAAAGTTTAATCTGAAAAACGGTTTTAAAACTTTTTATAGCCATAAAGTTATGGAAATAGGATTTATTTTGATTTTGTGTAAATTTGTGTGTCAACGTTGTGTTTCACGCAAAACGTTGATGACATTGAGAGTCGCAGGTTTTCACACAAAGAGCCGCATGCGGCTCCGGAGCCGCCGGTTCCCGAACGCTGCTTTAGAAGCACTGCCTAGTATGTAATTAAGTTTGCTAGATATATGTACATACTTTCAATTGAACCTAAGATATTTCGATAGAAAAAATTGCTGATGTTCTTCCGACATGTTAGATTGTGCCGGGTTTTGGATAGTTAGATTGATTCTTGATACGCTTTTGATACAAAAAATGACTGAATCACTTCTGACACTCTAAATTTTTTATACAAAAAATAGTCGACAGGCTAAATTTTTTTAATGCCAAAATTGATTTGAAAAACGTTCGATACAAAAAAAAAACTTAAAGCGATTGTCAGACTTAATGCATATTACTATAGTACTATTTATAATACAACTATCAAATTATAAAGCGAAATTCTAATATGTAGGGTCGAGAATTTGCCTTCAAAGGAAACAGTATACGTTTGTGGCGTTCCATATTTTTTTGCGGCCGCGAGAAAAATCACATCGAGAAGTAACATTTTTCTCGAGACTTGGAATTTCTTCACACTTATTTTCTTTTGGAGCTGTTCTCTTATAAACCTGTAGATATCGGTTTGCAATCCCTGGTCGGAAGTGTGTTTGTATGTGTGCGTATATTTATTTTTAACGCGTCGATTGAGATTGTTCGTATGCCAGAGCCGTACTCGGCAACGTTAGATTTTTATAATATTACACGACGTCGTTGTACGTGATCGCATTAGAGCCGCGTTTCCCAAACTGTACGTTGAGAAACTTAATTCAGACTAAAAACTGAAAACATGGACTAGCAAAATTTTATAGGCGAGTACTGAACTGAATTTCAGTTCTGAACAAGACAGCGTGTATTCTATTGTATAGTGTGATACTTGTTCCAATGCGTTCTGAAGATGTACCATGTCAAAGTGGTGTGTACATTGTACATACGTACGTATTGTCATCGTTTGATTCGCCACTTGAAATATGTGTATAATCAGCGTTTTACAATTATGTACAGCTGTTTTCAACAGGGCCAAAACTCGTAGTGTTAATTCGTCAGGGTTTGTTGTCGACTAACGTCTGTTCTTGACAAGCGGTACAAGATCAGATCTGAAAAGCTGGATGCACTGTAATTACACCGAAGAATTATCCGGTCTCGGATCACAGCTGCAACAAGACATGATAGCGGTACACAACGAAAGCAAACCAATTTTAACGGGGGAACGGGGGGGCCTAGCTCCCTTTGACATAATCGTTCCTTGTATTTTTTTACCATTTCTTTTATTTTCTCTTTCTAGATACGCACGGTACTTTCTTTCAGTCATAATTATTTTATTTTTCATGTTTTATTTTCACGTTTGAAAACGAGCAATTAATGTCTTGTCGGATGGACGCGATAATTCGTATTGTCTTTGAACGTTGAACGTCAGAGTCGTTAGCGTGTCAGTTCCAATTTGCCAGTTCCATAGCAGC
This sequence comes from Parapsyche elsis, assembly GCA_022651745.1. Classification (NCBI taxonomy): domain Eukaryota; kingdom Metazoa; phylum Arthropoda; class Insecta; order Trichoptera; family Hydropsychidae; genus Parapsyche; species Parapsyche elsis. Next base: position 647,560 of record JAGVSN010000019.1, read on the forward strand.
CGTCAATCGTGCAGGGGCCTAATAAAACCATTGGCTTTGCTCATTTTATTTGTTTGATTTCGACCTTAGCTACAATCGTCATCATCATTTTCAGCCGTTCATGATCCACCGCTGGATGAAGGCCTCTCCAATCCTCTTCCATTCTTGTCTCTCTTGAGCAATCTGCATACATTTGAATCCACACATTCTTCTCAATTCATCAGCCCATCGTCCACTCGGTCTACCTTGCTTTCTTTCACATCCTCTCGGATACCATTTCAGTATTTCTCGCGTCCATCTGCCATCCATTCTTCTCGCTACGTGTCCACTTCAACTTTTTTGCCACTTCATACTTCTTACCCATGTATTCCACTTACGATCTCTTCTTGTTGTACCAAGCATACATCTTTCCATGCTTCTCTGTGTGCACTGGATCTCGCGTAACATTTTTGAATTTAGCATCCAAGTTTCACATCCATACGTCATAACTGGCAATACGCATTGGTCGTATTCCTTCTTTTTTAAGCATAGCGGGATGTTGAATTTAAAAACTACATTAATTCTTCCAAAAGCGCTCCATCCTAGTTTCATGGATGGAGTGTCCAGTCCATTGCCACTTCATAGCTACAATAGACTTTCAATAAATGGATTACACTATATACTGATACAAGGGGGTAAATAAGATTTTTTGAACAAAAATAAATTTTCAATACAAATTTAATTTTAAAAAAATGATGACTTTCACAGAAACACGTGTTTTTTTTTACTAAAAACGTTAAGGATGCAATAGTTAATAAAGTTTGCACTATTTAGTCAAATTATAAGATTCGGGAAATAGTAAAGTCGCACTCAGACAATATGTAATGAACGAAATGAGCTATTTTTGAGCAATAAATAAATGCTCTCATTATAAACACCTCAGCTTCGCGATAAATAAAACCAAAACTGCCGACTCTATCAAAATTGTCCACGCCGGTTTTAATCGTGTCGCGTAAATCGGGCGCGAAGGGGTTAAGTTAGAGGATCGTGTGCCACCGCGTGCGCGTGACGCGCGACAAACGCCAGGCGTCGCCAACCTTTAATTAAACGCGGGGGCACCGAATTAATTACACGTAGTACACAATAATTAAATATCAACTCCACTTTGCTTGATTAACTGGCTAATTTCTCCGAACTGGTGGGGAAATTAATCGTTAGATGATAATAATTAAAATATGGTACGGGACGAGCGACAGCCCTGATTCAATCTATGTCTATTTCTTTCGCCAACTGATCGACAAGCGTTTTAACAAAGATTAAAATTTGTTTATTAACGCCTTCGCGATTAATTAATAATAGTGAAAGGTATCTACCGTAAGTAATTATTGTGATTTGACGTGAAGCTGTCGTCGACACACTGCTGACAATTAGGCATAAGACAAATTATTACAAATTCCCCGTTTGACGACAGGCGACGAGACAGTTAACGAGATGTGGCGTGGCAAACACACGACCATCCCCATATTTAATTTAGCTTTCACAAATTACCTACATAAACTAAAATACGATTTTAATTAACAAACACGATGCGTGCTAAACTGTTCGTTTCCGTTTGAATAATTATTCCCAATAAACTTTTTTACAATGTCATTAAAAATTTATTACATTGATTTTAAAACCTAATTTAAAATTTAAATGTTATTACAGGAGTAACATAAAAGTAATTTTCACACACTTTAAAGTCGGCTTAGCAATAATAAATACTCTGCGATTAGCGTCAAGTGAAACAAAGCTCAACATATATACATACATATGTATATGCATAATGAATAGTCACAATAAAACTTCCTCAAGATTATTTAATTATACTAATTTTATTTGTTTGTTTATAAGAAAGAAACATACAGTGCCTTATTACAGATTACAGATTAATTGTAACATGATGAAAAATGATAAAAAGCAAGTGGAAAATTTAAAGTGTGTGAAGAATTAGGGATTGGAAAGGTGTCAGTATAAGGAAATTTTGTTAAAAGCATTATAGGTATAGGTAATATGGGTTCTGTAAATTAATGAATTGTGAAAGAAATTTGAAAATGAGGACTTTAGGTAGAATAAATTAGGATTTCCGAATGTTCTGGAAGAATAATTGAAAATAATTTTAAAAAGAAGATAAGGGCTGCCAACCAAATTATTTTGGAGTTAATACGAAAAGCAAAGGTCATTAAATTTATAGTTCTTCTAGTTTCTAGTGGGGTAGAATTGGAGTTGAACGAAGAATTAGGAGTATTACAAATGGAGAATTTAGAATGCATGTGTAAGGGTACCTTTTTGCCTCTTACTTAATGACGACTTTCATTAATTAGAATGTTTTATATTTATGAAAGTTAAAAATGTGTTCAATTATCTAATATTTTTTGTGGAATTTACGAGGTTAACATATAGTTCGTATAGTGTTCAGACGACACATACGTACTGAAGGGGTGAAAATTTCCTAAACGGGGTATTTCACTTTCCTTTTAGAAAGCCATCCGGCTACATCATAAAAGCGGACGTGTCCAGAATGCTTCCCGCTAAAAGTGTCGCGCACTCACTCACTCGACGTGTATGTAACGGGAGCGAAGTATAAAAATGAAATAAAAACGAAAAGAAAATTCGTCGTGACGGGAACGGGTTAAACGCTGCAAAACATTTATAAATTCGGCCCATAAAACGCTAACGACCGCAATAATACAAAAAACTCCCTTTCGCGCGATTTATAGCCGCGCAAAAACCCACCCACTGCTTTCATTTTTTTTTTCCATCTCTCTTTTTTAAAACAACACCGGTCGGCAGCGTGTTAGAGCGCGAGATAATCATCGTGTGAAATCACACCGTTGTTGTGCAAGCTTCCGAGAACGTAGTCATCGTCCAGGGGATTATCTGTATGGTGAGATCTGAACAGTCATCTCGAAATGGGATGTTTATTACACGCCGGGGAATATATGTACGAGATGTAGATGAAGCTCGGCCTGTGAAGAGGTAGCCCGAGCTGTCCAGTCATGACAGGAATTGATTTTGAACGAACGAGACGTTCAAAACAAGTAAAACATTCAGATGTGTAGTTGGCTAGTCGGCGCCCTCTTCAATAACATCCAGGGATCGCCAACTGCACTCGCATAAAATACAACATAAAAAGTCACTTGTAAACATACTTATCTCACCGAGAATCAAGTTAGTGGACCAAATTTTATCACCTACCTTGAAAAAAATATTGTTTCTTAAGATTACTTCTGAAACCTTCTGAAATGTATAATTGATCCATATTATACATAGATATAGAATGACATAGATAGGGCTTAGCGCCCGAAAAATGTCATGCAAAAAGGGCTTGACTTCTTTTTTGTGGGAATTCCTTTCCTCGCACTTTAGTCCCCCGCACACCCCCGTTGCTTCTGACGCTTTCTCGAGGCAAATTTGTTTGGAATGTTATTCTATATCTATGATATTATACCTATACTTTAAGCTTAATAAGCATCATGTTAGTATGTAGATCCAAAGTGAACGCTCCCCTGTAAACGTATGTACATACATACATACATATGTGCAAACTGCACTAACTGCAATAATTCAAGTATTCTCACGAATTTCATCATCATCATCATTTTCAGCCGTTCATCATCCACTGCTGGATGAAGGCCTCTCCAACCCTCTTCCATTCCCGTCTGTCTTGAGCATCTTGAGCTGTCGGATACCATTCCGGTACTTCTCGCGTCCATCTGCCATCCATTCTTCTCGCCGTGTCCAGCCTAATTCAGCCAATTCAACTTTTTCACACGTTCCGCTAAATCTGCCATCTTGGTCACGCTTCTTACCCATGTATTCATCTTACGATCTCTTCTCGTTATACCGAGCATACATCCTTCCATGCTTCTCTGTGTGCACTGGATCTTACGTAACATTCTTGAATTCGAGATCCTCGTTTCACATCCATCATACGTCATAACTGGCAATATTATCACATTTAAGATCATCGCGTCTAATTTTTTATACTACGAATGACATTCGATGACCTTGAAGTGCAATTGCAAGTGACCCTTAGTTTCATACACTATTTATGCTCATTCGACGAAAAAACCGTATATTTTTATTTAGCGGCTGAATAGGGTGATATGTTTCGGTCCACGTTACACTAGTTGCAATATTCTGAAGAAATATTTTTGCTATAATTTCATTTGGAGTTGCTATCTGTAGTTGTTATGTTGCTAACGATATGCTATCTGTTCAATAATCTTGTGCCCAACCCCATACGATCGACAAAACTGGCTTGTAGAGATAGATCAGTTCAAACAGGCGGCAACATCAGAGTCTCTGATAACAATGTTTGGTGTTATAGGACGCGATGATACACGCGGCCCAAGTTCGATGACTTTAAATACGTTTGTGTGTGAAAAGGGGTTGAGGGGGCGGGTTGACTATCGCTAGTACCGGTTTACGACCGTAGTTTACCTTTCCGCTGCATGATAGATTGTAAATAGAAACGTTACTGTGAAAGGACAGATAAACAACACTCACCCCAGCCGAGCGGTAATTACGGTTAGGTAAGTACATGGGTAGTACTACGACATTGCAAAGGAAATAAAGAAAATAAGGAAAATTCACGTGCTTATGTTTCGTTCGGTTCAGCAAAACTAAGCCGATGATGAATGGCCGCATATCGCCAGATTGATTTCCAGGAGCAGATCCTGACAGCGGCCGACTTAATAACGTCCTGGTGCCGGTGAGGCCTTCACTGTTTGCCTTAGGGCTCGCGATCCATCTTAATACATCAAGCATGCCCTTCCGTTTAACTCCCCTTCCCTTCGCTCATTCTCCACCCCATCACTAGGGCTCTTGTCCATCGAGCATGATTTTCACCGAAACGCTAATAAATACATAAAGGATTCTGCACACTGGCGGATCTTCCGCCGCGGAACGCCAGTACATTGGTTTTCATACAAATCAGTGATAGCCGCCACACCGCTTAAGTGTGGCGGGTATCGCTCATATCGATCCATCTTACATCAAGCATGCCCTTCCGTTCGACTCCCCTTCCCTTCACTCATTCTCCACCCCATCACTGGGGCTCTTGTCCATCGAGCATGATTTTCGCCGAGACGTTAATAAATACACAAGGGCTTCTGCACACTGGGCGGATCGTCCGTCGCGGATCTTCCGTCGCGTAGAAGTGAAGTGCGTGGTCACACTCGCGGGCTCTGCGCTAGCCTCGCGAAAACGCTTCGACGGTTTTTCATATCGATGGGGCTAGTATACGGGTCTCATTCATTATCCGGTTTGATACGCGAACGCCCGGTTTTCCGGCCGGTTTGACGTCGTACGCTTTTCACGTCAACGTCCGCGGCGACAGCCATTGTCGAAAATGCGATTTGACGCGGAAACAATGGCAGCTCGTGCACGCGAAACCAGAAAGGCATTCGAGGCCCCCGCGCAAAAAAGCGAAACAAAACAAACGTTCCGGAACAATTTATCGGAATTTCCGGCCGTGACGCGGAAGTCTTACAAGTCACGAAACTCCCGATGACTTTAATTTAATACACAAATCGCCCCTTCCCCGCACATTTCGACAAAGCTAATTTTCGATTCAATATTTCAAAGGGCTTTTGTTCCGCGCGCGCGCCGCGTAATGCGTTTCGCGCTTTGGCGGCGAGCCGCCGCTTATTGTGATCACCGGTCGGTGCGATAATGGATATTTGTCGTTTGATACTGTCAAGCAACCACGGCGATACACTACTATTTACATACATAAACTTGTGAATGGAGATTCATGGTTCGACTTCCGTACCATTGAAAGATTTTCTCGACGATTGGAGTGTGTTTTGCAAGATTTGGATGTACATACATACATACATATGTATGTATTTAAATACTTGAAATCCAGATCGGTTATCTTAGAGCTAGACTCCTACACACTGACCGTGACAAATGATGAAAAGTTTATCAAAAAGTGATGCAACTACGCTTCAACTCAAGTTACGCATTTGCAACTTTGATGTATGTAAATTTGATTCAATATGCATCAAAACTGAAACGCTGAATTTTTATACTGTAGTTGCCCGTCATCAACGTTGAAGCTTCCATTTGAATAATGTATGTAAGCCGTGTCACGAGTCTTCATATTTGCATTGGTCGGTTTGCGTCTCGGCAGGCGTATGATACTCCATGTTCACTTTATTATTACTCCTCGGTGGGGCGACGTTAACCCATTAATCACTCGATATTGGTGCAAGATGTTGTCGCTGCACACGAAGCGGCCACGAATCGATATTTTAAATATAACGCAAGCAGGGAAGAAAGGGGAAGGGCTCGTAATATAGTAAAAAAACAAAATGTTGAAAAGAGGCACGTTAGGCGCCGACAATAATTAACATTCAATTATAATTAATCTCGAGTGGAACACCTGATCGAAGAAATATAGGCGCGAGGGGTGAAAAAAAACCTATTCCCCTAAAATTGTTTTTCCCTACGGTCGATTTAATTTTTTAAAAAAATACCCGAAGCTCTGGGGCCCCCCTTGACGTCATATACCTGATGGGATCGTTATTTATTGGTGCACCCACCCCGTAGTACCGAAATGTTAATAAAACAAAGTCAAAAAATATCGAATAAAACACCCAAGTCATTTTTCTGCATCTTATAGCACCTACTTTACAATAAATATCAATATGAGATTTTTTTTTGATAAAATTCGGGTATCCAGGTATAAAAATTAATTCAAGTGTACCAAAACCACATTCTAATTCAGCTTCATAAGTGCATACACAAAGCAATATTATTTTTATAAGTTTAAAAATTAAAATCAAATTAAAAACGTTCGCAAACGGAGGGTTTCCCAAACTGTTGCGAGCGAACGGCGCAATCCAAATATTTATCCTGTCGCCGCCTGAAAAGTTTCCGTTTTGTTTTCTTTCCCCAAATTGATTTTCTCGTGTAAAAGGAGAGAGAGAGAGAGAGAGAGAGAGAGAGAGAGAGTGAGAGGGGGGGAGGTGGAGACTTGTTTCTTTTCTATTTTAATGCCGCTGAAACGCGGAAATCCACTCGAAATTATATTTTGACGGTTCGATTTGTGTGAGTATTTCGAAATCCGAAGCAAATCGCGAATTCGTAATTCGAATCGAAGAAAGTTTTCGCCGATTAAATTTCAATAAGTCCACCCCACCCACACCCCCATTCCTCTGATCTCACCCTTCTATCTTATGAACCTCGAAAAATATTCCAATTAATTAATCGAATTGATGGACACACTTAACCGGTTAATTACTTGTGGAAAATTTTCACTTTGACATATTGACCGCCTAGACAATTTAAATTATCCGATGAGAGAAATGTAAAAATTACACATATCTACTTTTAATACACTGTGAAAGTCAAGCTTAATTTTATTCGAACTGCAATAATTGAATCCAATCTCAAAGCGGTTAAACCCTTTACACTCGGTAGAATATACAGATCGGTAGAATATGTTACGTGGAATTAAATTCAGTTAATATAATTGTAACATTTATCGATATTCGACCGCATGTTTCAATTTTCAATATATAAATCCTGGCAGATATTGATCCATTTCACTATGCTTTGCCCTCCTTCAGATTATCTTTACTTAAGTTCCTTTCTTGTAATGATCTGTTGTTCGTTTGTAACTATTTTGGCTATAGTGTATTATGTGCAATTAATATTATTTTGTATTTTATATTGTACTCTATGAGCTGTTTGTTACGTAATATTAAATAATATAAGCCAGCGATAGCTTAGTGGTTAGATTCTCAAGTAAAGGTCTCGGGTTTGATCCCGGTATGTGGAAATGATTTTCTCGACCTTGATTATAATCATTGGCAAGATATGAACATTACTAAATCTAGATCGCCCGTCTCCTGTTAGAATTTGTCAATATATCTGCCGGTTCCACCAAAAATCCATTATTCCTGTCTTCTTAGACCTGTTGGTTAACTCTTCCCCCAACAAAAACAAAAATATAATATGTATGATATTTTTTTGGTATATCATTTTCAACCGTTCACCATCCACCACTGGATGAAGGCCTCTTCAATCCTCTTTCATTCCTGTCTGTCTTGAGCAATCTGCATCGACTTGACTCCACACATTCTTCTCAATTCATAATTCGTCCACTCGGTCTACCTTGCTTTCTTTCACATCCTCTCGGATACCATTCCAGTATTTCTCGCGTCCATCTACCATTCATTATTCTCGTCGTGTTCAGCCTATTGCCAATTCAACTTTTTCACATGTTCCACTATATGTATCTGCCACTTGGGTCATGCTTCTTACCCATGTATTCCTCTTGCGACCTCTACTTGTTATACCAAGCATACATTCTTCCATGCTTCCCTATGTGCACTGGATCTTATGTAACATTCTTGAATTCAACATGCTCGTTTAACGTCATAAGATCTTCGCGTCTAATTTTTTATACAACGAATGACAATGACAATGGCCTTGAAATGCAATTTATTTGTGTTCTTTTAGAAGTGACCCTTAGTTTTCTACACTATTTTCGCACTTTGACCATTGAGATCGAAATTTGGCCATGAAAGTGAAAACCCCCCCTCAATTTAATCAAAACTAGGAAAACTTCTGTCACTACGACGAGAACGGCACGTATTTAACAACGCCCATTGTGCAATTTAAGTTCCATGACACCTCTCGCGCGTCACTTTTCGACGTGTCTGTGCGTGAATTTTGTATTATGTTTGAAACTAGCCCGCCGCGGTGTCACAATCGTGTGATTGCTTACAAAATAATAGATTCGGATAAAAGGGAACGTAACGTTTCAAACGTCATCCAGTCGGAGTGAGAGTTGCCCTCGTCAAACGGCCAAAAAAGTTTGACGGCTGCCGGTAACTTAACCCAATTTCGGGGTGACATTTCGTGATGCGTATGTCAAGGGGCTGAGAGCGTATCGTACGCCAGGGGTAGTTAAAGTTGTACGGCTCGTGAACCGCACCGCGAACAATTAACAATTTCGACGAGACCGCAAACTTTCGACTGCGGCGCAACTAACGCCCTCTAACTGTCAGCTAGTGTTCGAAGGTTCCTTAGATATCCAATAATGACAAAGCTAAAGTAAACTGACGACTTTTTAAACAAACGTACGGTGACGTCACTTTATATTGGGGTTACCAAATCAATAGTCCAAAAATTAGAACAGTATAAGAAATAAAGCAAGTGCAATGTATGTATATACAAGAAGGAATACAGATGTGCGTGTAAATATGAATGTGAAAGAATTGTGTACACAAATGTGGTTTTAAACTGTTCTCACTGTTCTGCCGAGGAGTGGGGGTACCCGCTGGCCGTCTCTGGTTTTCGTGTCGTGCCACGCTTCGATGAAACGTTTTATTAAACTGAAGGGCGGTGCGGGGCGCAGAGGGGACGCTCGAATTTTCGGGGCGGATCTCTCTCTCGCACGAACGCGAAAGAGCAAGAGAGAGGGCAATAGCCTACCTCCAAGCTGGAGGAGTGGGGATATGCGTCTCAGCTTATCGCTCGCTCCGTTTGTATGGAACGTTGGATGAACTGTTTTTACTCTACCGAGCGAAAAGAAGTTTTTAAAAGAACGGTATATGCTCGGTAAAGTTTTTTAATGTAAAATTTCACCTTATTGTGTGTGAACTCATTGTAAACGACAAACAATACAGTTTGTGCATAAAAAATGACAAAATAACAATCGAGCTCGTCGCAGAATGAGTGATGATTTTCGCACTGGCATCCCTACTGGCGGCAAAATTGAAAAATTTCACGCGAGTACATTATAAGCAGCGTGCTTGTAAGAGAAGGCATACGACCAATGCGTACTGCCAGTTATGACGTATGGATGTGAAACGTGTGTACTGAATTCAAGAATGCTACGTAAGATCTAGTGCACACAGAGAAGGATGGAAAGATGTATGCTTGGTATAACAAGAAGAGATCGTAAGAGGAATACATGGGGAAGAAGTATGACCAAAGTGGCAGAAAAAGTTGAAGTGGACACATAGCGAGAAGAATGTATGGCAGATGGACGCGTGAAATACTGGAATGGTATCCGAGAGGATGTGAAAGGAAGCAAGGTAGAGTTAGGTGGACGATGGGTTGATGAATTATTGAGAAGAATGTGTGGAGTCAAGTGGATGCAGAATGCTCAAGATAGACAGGAATAGAAGAGGATTGGAGAGGCCTTCATCCAGCAGTGGATGGTGAACGGCTGAAAATGATGATGAAGAAAAAAATATCGCATTTTGTTTTTCAAAAATTAGATACTACAATAGATTTGGATTATGATCTTGCGGACCCCAACAAAGTACAAGAGACAGACCTAAATTACACCGCAGACAATTTAGCTCTGTCCTTATCTAAGCCCACCTCCAGGACAGGTTGTGTATGTAGATTCTACCCAATGGCCATGCCTCTAAGATTTTTACTTTATCCTAATCGGATAAAGTATTTTTTGTTTACTGCCATTGAACTCTGTCCTTACGGCTAAAATTAAACAAAAATGCGTCGCAGGTGAAATTCAATTGTTGATATTATAACATTACATAAATGGAAGACCGTTAATTGTTCTCATTGACACAATCCGCTTCGACAGAGTTGACATTGTTTTCCTAAAAACGATCCGAATGAGAAAAAAAAATCTACCGTATTTTGTATGGAGAAATTGGGGTTGTTGTCGTTTTCAGTACAAAACGAGTTTCGAAAATGCGAAAATCCGGAACACATATCGTGTAAAGATTCATTTAGGACCGAATTGTTCTCATTGACTCAAACCGTTTCAAAAGAGCCGAAATTGCTTTGCGAAAAATTAACGTTAGAAAATTTCTTTTAATGAATGAATTTGTTTGCTTTGTATGCCGTTAAATAAAAAGGAGTCATAATAGTTTGTATGAATTAATTTTTATGTATAAACAGATTTGAGTTTAAAAATATAACATTCACATATAATAATTATGTAGGCACCGCTGTCGCTGAGTAAGTCTGTGGGCAACGATCTGTCACTTGATTAGCTGCCGTTAAATAAAAACAAGCGACGATTTAATTTGTAGTCGTAAAAATTTCAAGATCACCTTTGCAAAATGCATAGGTATTCGGTACGCATTGTTTTGACACTACGGCAATTTATTGGTATGATTATACATATATATATATATTTTTTAGGATTACATGTACATATATTGTATCTACCTAGTTTGCGTCGTAATAACAAAGTGTCATAAAAGTCGTAAAAATTAAAATATTTCAACGCTTTTTTCGCAAACTCGCACATGTCCCATTAAATTTCACGCTCTGTCCGCATTATTACGGAAACGGGATTCAATATTTATACACATACATACGCTCCAACCCGTTCCCGACCGCACGATTTTATTATACATAGAAGTCGATGCTGTGTATTATTTTCTACATCTTTGATTAATCGTCGCGGCAGATTAAGTGTGTCAAAGTTTCCACGAGAATCTACAGCATAGTTGCTTTCGAGTTACGGTTTTCTTTTTCTTTCCCCCTCCCCGACAGCGGTGGAACGCCTCGGAAATTGCTTTTCCTAGTTTATAGTTTTTTATTGGGTCTATTTTGAAAGCGGTCTATCAATTCCCGGGAAGGATCATCCCCCTCCCCCATTTCCCGTCTTCTCGGGAAATCCCGAGGGAGAAAGCCTACGTCTTGGTTTTGCTTTGCCACGTACCTACTATCAAATTGACAGGCGATAGACTTAGGCAAATGAGCGAAAGAAACCCCCTTTCCTCTCTTTCTCCCCCAAACTCCCTTCGTTAATGACTGTGTACAGCCTTAATTCTAGGGAATCGGATATCGAACCTGTTAAGAGTTACCATTGATGAATTTCGAACGAAAAAGTATCAAGTGCCCGGCGTTGCTCGAATTAGTGCGATTCGAGTTGTCTCATTGTTTACCTTGTCTGTGATTCGACAAGTTACTGTTGCTAAAATTCGACTGTTCGTCGAGCGGTGGTACAATTACTTGTGAATTTGTTCAACTATGCAGCGCAGTGATGAGTAAGAAAGCACTTGAACTTTAAAGCCGGCTCCATACGATGCGTGCGCTCGCTGAATAGTTCGCCTCGTCTAATTGGTCTAATATTTATTACGGACAAATCTCCTCACAGCGTCGATTTGTATCCCTGTATCGTCGTTGATTAGCACCAATGCGAATTATATCGGTGCGAATGGGACGACGATGGGGGCGAAAGTTAGACGCAGCGATTTCGCTAAGGTGTGTGAGCGCCTTTTGTCCGGCGTGGGGAATATTCGGCGAGCACACACATCGTCTGGAGCCGGCTTAAGATATATGTATGTATGTACATATACGCAACGTATGATATTAAGTACAGCTAAATTATTTACAATGCCCGATTTAGTTCGACAGTTTTCCCATCTTTGAATCGATAAATTTGAAAAGTATACTACAGTTTTTGCGATTCCAAATATTGTAATGCCGTTAACGCACGCGCAGAGATAAATTAAATTTAAGCACTTATGATTATGTCATGACCGTCATCTGATTTCATTGCCGCCTTAAAGGCCCTCACTAACTCGAGCGAATAATTTGACGCTTGGCGTCTGCGACTGACGCTTTCTATCGTCGATGATTCGCACCGATGCGAATGGGACGACAATGGGACGACGATGGGGGGGCGAAATCGCAGTCGCTTTGTCAAGCGTGGGTCAAATTGTAATTCGCAGAGATAAATTAAATTTAAGCACTTATGATTATGGGTCATCTGATTTCATTGCCCTCATTCGTCTGCGACTGATAATTCGATGAGGGCCTTTAATCTGGAAATTCAAAAATAAAACTTACACTCGGATAATTATTACGGCGAATCGCGGGTTACCAACTCGCGGACCGAAATCGGACCGAGCCTCATAAATTGCAGAAAGGTGAGGGGGAGAAAAGGGGAAGGAGAGAGTTTCGCTCCCGGTTTATTTTCCAGGCGGTTGCAATATTTCGGTCCTCGTGAAAAAACGCATAAATCAAGCTCGCTTCCTTTAACAGATTTGTATGTGTGCGTGTATGTATGCGGGGCGATATTTTTTTTTTTGGTTTTTTTTTCGTTTTTTTGCGCCACCGCATACTCTTCTTTATTTTAAAAATGTAAATAGTCGGTTTTTTGGAACCGGTTTATAGCGCGCGGGCATGCCGCGCCATCATTTATCAAATGTTATGTGCCACAATGCACCTCACGACCCCTATTTTCTCGAAACACCCTGTACTTATCGTCGCGTGTACACAGGGTGTGTCAGTATCGAAGTATTCAGAAGTATTCGCTCGTCTGCGATGCTGTTTTTTTACGATACGTATAAAATCAACGAGGGTGGGCGCATATTGATAGCTTGGACTGTTGATTTTAATACCAAATACATTGACAATCAAACCATGCAACGTACACAAATTGTAAAATAATAATAATATAATCGCTTGGTATAACAAGAAGAAGAGGAATACATGGGTAAGAAGCATGATGAAAGTGGCAGATATAGCGGAACGTGTGAAAAAGTTGAAGTGGACACATAGCGAGAAGAATGGATGGCAGATGGACGCGAGAAATACTGGAATGGTATCCAACAGGATGTGAAAGAAAGCAAGGTAGACCGAGTGGATGATGGACTGATGCATTGAGAATACTGTGTGGAGTCAAGTGTATGCAGATTGCTCAAGACAGACAGGAATGGAGAAGCTGAAAATTATGATAATGAATAATATAATCGCCTTTGCGCGAGTCTGAAACGCACATTGCAAATAGCAAACATTTGATAGTGATAGTAGTCACGAGTACGATTCAGTTCTAGTAAACGGTCAATCGATTAAGTTAACCATAGTTGAATTGTACCAACGTCTAAATACACATAAGTAACGCTTTCTTATACATACTTATAATAATGAGTACACATTAATAATAATAGCATCACCTATTACATATATGTACATAGGACAAGGTCTCACAGCAAAGTGTATTGTGTCACGCTATGTATTAAATATTTTAATAAATTATCAGATACATTAGCGATAGGTCGAAGTATACAGTTGTACTTTTATTCCGTGGAACACATTGATAAACTATATGTACATAACAGATTGTATAGGTATAATGTAATACATATGTATGTACGTCGATTGATATGTTACAATAATTTCGCAAACGTACAATTTATATGCAAATCATATTGTTATATTAGTGTATAATTTATATTTAGTACGCACCTGTTGAATGTCGCAGTCTCAACACGTTGCTCACCCACTCTGAAACAAAAAATAAAATCAAAATTTGAAATCGTTGTATTCCTCGTACATATATGCATGTATGTAGTATTCCTCGATATTATCATCATCTGCAAACACGAATCGAGTCGAAATTTCACTTTGCATACAAATCGGACAGGACTCAACGATGCGAATCTAAAATTTTGCGCCCCTGCGAGCGCATACGTGCATCCGACAACGACAACAACAACAACAGCGCGAACTTTCTGCAAAGTTTCACGTGGAATTGTCTTAAGGCAAATTGTGTCTCGAAACGACAACACGGTCGAACGAACCGATGAAATGTAAAACGTGTTATGAACGCAGAGCGTAACTAGCGCCATCTACGACCATCAAAACTACCGCATACATATGTAAGTATGAAATCGATTTTTACATTCCTACACCGTTTGATCAATCGTGACTAAACAGTGCAGAAGTACTTCTTATGCTGCGTACACACCAATGAACCGAACGGCGAACGACGAAGGGCTACCATTGTGTGGACGTTCAAAAAGCATCGGACGTTATTGTATAGACCGCTCCACAAAATAGCAATTCGCCTTCGCACACCATCGTTCGCTGTTCGGTTCGTCGGTGTGTACGCAGCATTGAGATCGTGCGGGTTTCATAGGAAAATAAATGTATTGATACGATACTTACGGTAAAAGCGCACGTTTATGAATCGACGCGATCGCAAAATGTATGTACATTTCAGTTGTGCATATTGTGAAATGTACGCATTTGTGATTGATTATTATAAGTGCGATAGCGCACGGTGCACTTTATAATACGTATGTATAGGTATACTAAAATGTAAGCCTTAGCTATTTTATATTCGCTAGTTAAAACGCTAGCTCGAGTTATGCGACATTTGCCTTATATGTCACGCGATAACTGCACACACAGCGCTGTTGTGTAACGCTTTTATGGCAACAATGAATTATAGTTCAACAATAATAAAAACGATATATTTTATATGGGGTACGTACGAATGGCGAAATTGCTGTTAAAAGGTTTCGCGTCGAGCGGGCGTCGAGGTGTTAACACGGGAATCAATTTACGAATGGAGAGGTTAAAATTTTCTCGATAGATACATACATGGAGTGGAATGAGAGTGTGTCAATTTGATGTTTTTAAGCGTTTGATACAGACACACAAACTTGCACATTGTTTGATGCGAGGAAAGGACATCCCATTTTAAACTCTTTGTATCGCAATTACGATAAGCTTTCATTGTACAATTACATTGTTCGATTGTGGTGTGAAAAAAAGGCTTAAAACAATACATTTTAATATTACGACTGGCGTTTTATACAAATACACAAGATATGAGAATTTGTACACATACACATTTGTCTGTTGATCCGTACAGAACCGCTCGTATGTAAATAAACTCACATTGATTGTCAACGGGTGACACTCTAGTAGTGAATAATTGAATACAGTTACGCAAATCAGAAAGGGCCACGTCAATCCAGATTCAAATTTGCTGATACAATAACAAAGGGCTGTAGTATATTATACTACTGAGGATTTGGATCAAAATTGTTCTGTTATGTGGACTAGCTCGCACGTTTTGCAGTAATTTCTATAGTTACGTACGTAAAAGTAAACAGGACACTGCCGTGTTTGCCTCAGTAGTGTGAACAAGTGTGAACGGTTCTCTTTACAATATACATATGTGTAATTTATATTGTCTTTTAAATCACGAAGTTATGAATGCGCAAGAAAGTCAGTTGCCCGATTCACCTGTGCACGCACACACGATCAGGAATTAATTAGCCAGATACCAGTCCGACCCACGATCAACCGTGCGAAGCTTTTAACGCCCTTGTCCGCCGCGAGATTTATCGATCGGTTTCATTTTGAGACGATGCGACCGCCAGTGGCGTCCTTAAAACATTTATTTTAATTTATTTTATCTCAGTGGCGCACGCTCTCACTCAACTAATGACTATGTCTTATCTCGTGCATAAATTACATCGAACGTATGTACGTGGAAAAGGATTGCGATGAAAATTCCCAACGGTTTTTTTTTTCAACCCCTACATAAGTAGAAAATGTCCTGCAAATTATTTCCAATTGGGGTGGTATCTGGACTATCTCGCTTTTGGGGTCGTTTTTACCCCATACTGAAAGGGGACAGATTCGATCTCAATGGCAAATGTGATGAAATCTCTTTACGGTCGCATTTCGATAACATCGGCCTGTCCCTACCCGTAATACACACCATGTCCCGGTTATCCCGGGAAATCCCGTACACCGCATCCTTGCAAGCTATCTGCGAAAAAAAAATTGATTTCCCTAGAGTACACAACTTTGAACTGAGAAACATCGCACATATCGACGAATCCCCCGTACGAGATTTAAATTATAACCAAAAACAAAACAAAGTTTCATCGAAACGATAATTCGTCGTCATTTTTCAGCCGTTCACCATCCACTGCTGGATGAAGGCCTCTCCGATCCTCTTACATTCCTGTCTTGAGCAATCTGCATCCACTTGACTCCACACATTCTTTTCAATTCATCAGTCCATCTTCCACTCGGTCTACCTTACTTTCTTTCACATCCTCTCGGATACCATTCCATTATTTCTCGCCTTCATCTGCCATCTATTCTGTGTCGACTTCAACTTTTTCAAACGTTCCGCTATATCTGCCACCTTGGTCATGCCTCTTACCCATGTATTCCTCTTACGATCTCTTCTCGTTATACCGAGAATACATAATTTTATGCTTCTCTGTGTGCACTGGATCTTGCGTAAAATTCTTGAATTTAGCATCCACGTTTCACATTCACACGTCATAACTGGCAGTATGCCTTATTTTTTAAACATAGCGGAATGTTGGTTTTAAAAACAATGTTCATTCTTCCAAAAGCACTCCATCCTAGTGTCATTCTTCTTCTGTACAACCAGTCTTATTCACCAATTGTCCTAAGTATAAATATCTATCAACTGTCTCTACAATATGATAATCTACTGTGACTAAGCTTTGCGTGCAAAATTCATTAAACATAATTTTAGTTTTATTAATATTAATTGTTTAATCCTACTTTCATAGTCACATGCAACTATGACTATGTCGTCAGCGAATCTTACATAACTTTTATATGCTAGTCAACAATTTTAATAATAGATCAGCATCGATATACATACATACTCGCGTTCATACAATGTATGAATACATTTTGCGATCAAAGTTGACCTATGCGCTATGCGCATATATGTATGTATGTACATACGTACTTTTGATTCGACTGTAATGTTCGATCGAATAAGAGCAAAATACAATGCAATAGTGCGAATATGTTAACGAAAGCCTGCTCTACAGCTGTCGAGTTCTCTAAAGTCGCATCAATCATTATTTCTATGCGAAAAAATGGCATTTTATGAAATTTGGCGTCGGAGGCCCACCACGCCCTCTCCAGGTGTTTGTCGACGGCAATTAAACGGCAGCAACGCAAATAATATTTAATGGAGGGGGGCATCTGTGATATCTTTGGGTATTGCACATTCCTCTCACCCACCCCTGCTCCCTCTCCCAACCCTTAATTGTGGGGCTTAGTCCCTTTTGCGAAAACAGAGACTAGCGGACGTGAGGAGTGAGGCAAACCAACCCCCTCTCGTTGCCACTGGACACCCTCATTAACATTCTGCCGTTTAATGAACATATGCCGGGGCGTGCCGAATGTGACGTTCTAAAAAAAAAATGTTTCACACCCCTGGCGACGAGTCGGACATGAAAAAAATGCGTGTGCGTGTATAATTTCATTGGCTGAAGTTTCGAAATACATTCATGAGAATGACTTTAATGCCGTCGAGTCGTGTAAAATTCGCTCTCAAAAAAAAAAAAAAAAAAATACATACATATGTACATACATTACTATTAACTTTACATATATTTTACTTTAGTGAAGAATATAAGCTTTTCGTTATTATATGACCGCGTTAAAAATTCAAATAAACCCCATTTGAGTTAAGCTTAATGGGGTTCTTATTACACTCGTCCCCATAAGCTCATAACAGTCATAACGCACTGAATAAAATTTAAAGATCACATTTCACTCCTTAAATTGAAGTTCTTATACTCATTATAAGCATTATTATTATTATTATGCTTTGTTGTACATTCTATATTTATTGTGAATTGTTTCAACGGTATAAAAATGCTTTAATTACAAAATCAAAATATTGTACATTGCAGGCTAAAACCATAAAAATGCATTTTAAGATCCCTGGGGAATTTTTTCGATTACACACGTTTTTTCTCGGTGAATCTTAAAGGTTATTATTCCATTCAAAAATTTTCCTTTACAAATTTAATACGAAACATTACTTTCTGATACTTTTATAGTCTAACGAAAAAGATTTTAAAGTTACATTACATTAAACATTAAAGTTAAAACCAAAATCAGCAAAAGCACAATAAATGGTTCAGAGACGGGATATACATATATATGTATAGACATACATATATATATATATGTATAGACATACATACATATGTAACTTTTAATAAAAAAAATGCTGATTAGCTGATTAGTTTCAAATGTTTCAAAGTAGTTGTGCAGTCTCCAAATCAAAAGTCAAAAATATATGTCGTCTCTGAACCAAAATAAGTCGTCATTTGTCGCACAGTGAAATTATTGAAAAGTATTTTTCGTCGGAATAAACTGTTACAAAGTCGTCGAAGTGAGCGACAAAGAAAACAGTTTGACACCACCTTCTCTAGCCGTTCGATAGTTAAAAAATCGATCATTTTATTACCGAGGCTATTATTAGGATTAATCGATCGATCGCGCACGTGACGGCTAGTCCTCCATAACTACGGAATGCTGAAACTCATATGTACATACGTATGTATGTACATACGTACTAAAATACATACATCGGTGTCAATCGCTCGTCTAATCATTGAATCGTGAACGAGTCACGGACTTTCGGCGAAAACGATTCGAAACCGATTTTCTGGTCACGTACCTACACTAGACGCAACTTCAACTTCGTGAGTGCGTAAGCGAAACTTCTCTCCTGATTTATTCCGTATTAATTATACAAACGGGGGAGGAGAGGGGGAGGGTAAGGTCGGGGGTGTACGAAAGACCCCGAAATCAATTACTATGTAACAAGCAATTAAAAGTCAAATGGGTCTTCTAAATCATTTCGTAAATAGTGCGCGCGGTTACATTATCTTGTCGATGGCCGGCTCCGATCGTAAATCATGCGGCCTGGGTTACCGGCCACAAATCTTGACCAAGTTCTTGCCGTATGTAGTTCTTGCCCTTCCCCCTCTGGGCAACCCTTGGTCCGGAATATGTACATACTAAGGTGAAAATTAAGACGAATGGTGGTCGAGCAGCGTAATTATACATTGGGGCCGCATGCGAATGTGTTAACAAACCGTTTCGTTGTTTTGCTTTCGCTGAATGAATAGATGAAGCTGTGTTCTCGGGCGATCCAATAAGTTTTCGCGTAATATAATACAGAGATGGGGAAATAAAGAAAGGAGGATCATTAGAAAAATTTGGATGGAATCGTGAAACGATACGTATTCACTCATTTTCAAATTCGTCAAATATGTAAATGAGTATGAATATGTATGTATGTACATTAGGGTGGAGCGACGATGTATGGATTTTTTTTTTTTGGATATTCGTTTTGAAATAGTTCTAAAAAGTTGCCTCTACATCATACCTCTTCTGTCCAAAAAAATCGGCCTAATTAAAAAAGTTCTTCTGGTCTCTACCAGCACTTTTATCTTAACACTTTTGAAATGAAAATTTGCATGAAAATTTCCAATTGATTGTTTCCAATCTCAATAAATAGCAATTTTAATTGGAAAATAAGTATTTATTTTTACTATTCATACTTACTTTACTCGTATATACTTATATTTACTCGTATGCCTCCCTCCACCGCGCTCACAAATTCTCACTTATTTGAATAATTCAAGGAATACGTAAATAAATTAGATTTTTACAAAAAGTACTTATAATATTCAATAAAATTAGGGTAATTTTATGAGTATGTTATCTAAAAATTTGTATTCTGTGTTCAGATTTCGAAATTAATAGGCAAATTTTCATTTTTCGCCTTCTGGTAGAGGCCTGAAGACATATTCACAGATTTTTTTCAGTATTTTTACGAGAATACGGATGATACAATGAAACTTTTGGTAGGTATTACAATGCCAATTTTTAATTTTTGCAATGTCGCTCGACCCCAATGTACATACATACATATGTACATATGATGAATACATAGAAACAAAAAAAACATGAAGGAAACACTAAGTAGCAATATACATACATACATATGTACATATGTACATAAGTATGAATGTGCAGTACTTTTCATTTTCAATCAATTTTGGCATAGAAATAACAGGAAAGAGTAAAAAAAGTAAAACATATTTATAAGAAGAGAGGGAAAAATAATATGTATGAGCTAAAGAAATACTACTCCTTATTTACATATAACGTCACAACACAAAACTCTGCTCTACTAGTACGAGTTTTTAGCTCGCTATTTTACCGATTTAAAATTCAGCACACTTCCAATTAACCCCTTTAAACGAAAACAAAAAATAGTGTGGTCAGAACACTATCTCAATAAACATGTTTCAATAGAAAATACTCGATATAAAATAGTATTAACAGTGGGAAAAAATCCCAATTGAAAATACGTACTTTTGACTTTTGATTTGAATTGGACGACTACTGAGAAAAATTTGAAAGCTGAAAAGTACTACAAATGAAAGATAACATACTCGACTATATATTCCAATATTCATTTTGAACAGAAAATTGACAAATTTTGAGACATCGACCGAACAACACCAAGAAATAGAAAAATCGCGCGATTTAAAAAACATATATCTCCGAATCTCGAGCCAATCAACATTTTTTTTATTATCAGATTCGTGTTCACTGGGCATAAATCTATAAGAAAAGTTATATCTCGTCTCTGAAGCAAAAAAAAATCGTCATTTGTCGAACAGTGTAATTAACAGTGCAAAATAAGGATTTGAGTCATGGAAAGTATGATAGAGGAGAGATACATAGAATACACATACATATGTATATGTATTTGCATCATTAAAAATTTATCAAGTGTAGTTACATCATCGATACATTTAACGAATTTTAACATTTTTCAAACAGATAAGATATACATATACACATCACTTTATTCTTTATAGAATTGGACCATTTGAAAACGGAAACCGCCATCGACCTCTCAACTTTTGACCCGTTTTGAGAATCGCCGATCGACAACATCTGTTCGCTCGGATTTCGGAACACCCATGTAGTTGCGATCGACGTGTCAAATCGATCGTGACCAATTTCCAAAATGAACGACCCCGACTACCTTTTGTCAGCTTTCGCGGATGAGAATGAGAAATGAAAAAGAGGGGAGGATGAGGGGCGATTGCCAAAGCCTTTGTTCAAATACGGGCACACACAAATACGGGTATGACCGATCGATACGACACGCGTCAAATATTCACACATTTGTATAGGTACATGCCGACTGACGGACACGAATCGTGTTCCGCGCTATTCTCCTCTTTTAAATTATTGTAAAATCTACCGTGTAAAAAGAAACGGGCCCCGTACGTCGTGATTAGCGTGAAAGATAATCGCACCTTGTTCACACCGCACCGGGGCGGAGAGTATAAAAAAAACCAACACATAATAAAAACGGCCAGGTAAAAACTTTTGATACAGATACGTACAAAAAATGGGAAAATAAAACGAAAAGTGTGCGGCTTTAGGCGCAACAGCGTGTACGTTTTAAGTTGCCGCGAAATCCCCATTTGAGGACGGGCTCACAGTGGAATCTGTGCTAATGGCCCATTTTGGGGTTTATCCGCAAAGTCCCGCAATTGTCGTATATGTAATGTGTGTGCCGCGTTTACTTCATCGAATTACAAAGCAAAGTAACATGTAAATAATGTACAATATGTGAATTATTACTATATTATTACAAATAGCGACGTTAAAATACACCGTGTGAAATATTATCTTTCAAAGTTGTCGCCATGCAAACTTGTCGTTTGAACGGCGTACGTTGTAGTATCGAGCGTGTACTAAATAATAAATACGTATTCAGACATTAAAAGTGTTGAATACATGTAATTAGTATGAATTTTAAATGTAGCTCACCGCTAGTGTCCGGGACTGAAGCAATTATTGCTCATTAAATCGCCATCGCCAATTCAGTTAAATATTCTGCCCATCTGTTGTTCTAACGATTCAATATAAATTTAACTATTGAGTTTGTTAAAAAATTTCATTAACGTTTTGTATAGTAAATTTTTTATTACACATTTAAACTTCTATAGATGATAGGTCATAACAAGAAGAGATCGTAAGAGGAATACGTGGGTAAGAAGCGTGACCAAAGTGGCAGATATAGCGGAATGTGGATACAGTGAGAAGAACGGATGGCAGATGGAGGCGAGAAATACTGGAATGGTATCCGAGAGCATGTGAAAGAAAGCAAGGTAGACCGAGTGAACGATGAGTTGATGAATTGAGATGAGTGTGTAGTCAACTGGATGCAGATTGCTCAAAACAGACAGGAATGGAAGAGGATTGGTGAGGAGTTCATCCAGCAGTGGATGGTGAACGGCTGAAAAATGATGATGATGATGATGATGATGAGATGATAAGTTGTAATAAAGACAGGGAGAATAATAACTTATAAGCGTTGATGTAAAAATCACACACGTCGAAAGAACAGTACCTACTATCTATGTACATTGTACATACATAGATCCATGTACATAGATGTAGCATTTACCAACAAGAAGAAACGCTGTGTCTAAAGAACGTGTTGCTTGCACAAAACATCGAAGGATTAGTTCAGAAACCTGCTGAAAAGTCAAAGTGTTGACTTTTGGTATTTCTGTGTGTACTAACTAGTCTCAAGTAAGAATTATTCCATTATTAAGTATTGCGGTTTTTGATATACATACAGTGTAAGCAATATCAGGATTTTGGTGGCGATATACTGCATATTTTTTTATATTTCGCTTTGTAGGTACATATGTTCTTTTTTTTTTTTAACGTACCACTCTAGTTCTCCGGTGGCCATTTGGAAGAATAGGTGTCCTTTAAATATGTGTAACATTGATTTGCCACGCCGGGTCATAAATTGTGAGCCCGAGGATGTTCCCCTTTTTCTACCGGTTTCACTGTTTAATATCCTCCCGCTGGGAATTAATCATTCGAGCCGACAGTGAGACCCAACCTTTTTGTTGCGGGGCCGCTCTCGCGGGACGTTGCTGCCGTGAAATTAGGACCGTGGACCGAAATTAATTTATGGACTTAATTTCGCTTCAACTATTGTATGTATGTACGTATATGTACATTCGCACAAACCCACCCATCTAAAAGTTGGCATTCTTACAAAGCTGAAACCCCTGCTTCCGATTTACATAACTATAGCTCAATTCGACCAAATCTGAATTGTTGTTGTGATAAACACATTCTATTTGGTTTTAACTGTGCACTATTCAATGTTCGTATGATATTTAAGTCATATTGGGCAGTGTGAAAACAGAGCTCGCGGCAGACGTGCACAAAATATCACCTCCAGCGACCTTCCACTGGGGAAATTCTCACAGAGTGTCGTCAATTTAGAATTGCAGACGTTCTGCGAACGTCCTCAGACATAAACGATAGCGTGAAAAAGAAAAATATCGAAGGTGAGCGATACTAAGTATAAAATGCTGTTCGGTATTTGGAGAGGGCGTGTCACGAAGCTGTTACTCGTCAGTTCGACGTATGGGCTAACAAATCACACGAAGGACTTCAAAGTGCTGGGCGTCATCATCGAAGGACTGCAGTCCAGACTAGTGGAATTGAAAACGAGCAAAAAGCCATTAGTGATAGTCTGGAACGCGCAAGTCGCATTCCACGATATAGTCTGAATTGCCGATGGATCAGTTGACGCAACACGCGTAGGAGTGTCAAATTACCATTATTATTATACGCTTCAGATTATTTTCATAGATAGCTTGGTCAATACTACGTAAAAAATAAACTACGTAGGATAATATCGAAAGATCGGCCGCGGGGCTGGCTACCCAGCGAGCGATCGGTTCGATCAGATTACAATACACTAAATAAAATCTTATCCCTTTTATACACACACATACAGCTCATATTATACATAGGATGAAGCGTTGATAAGAATGTGGGTACTGTTTGTGGGCTTCCGGTTCATTTTTTACCGGTCGTTAGATTAAACCTCAAAAGCATGATTACATAGTCAAATAATGAAGCAGCTGTAAGTAGAGCTGAAATGTATTGAAAACATCCACTGGATAGTACAGTTTGAATATTTAATCAGCGTACATACGAGTATGTATGTATGTACATATGTATATCGGTGAATCTAGATTAATATCTAAACTTAACTAGAACAGAAAGAAAGCGAAGCAATATCAAAAGTATTGTTATTTGAGGTATTGGCATTTACAGGTCTTGCTCGAACTATGCATATACAAAATATGTAACATATGTACATATGTAGGTATAACCCACGAAACAGAATTTCCAAAATCTTAAGCTTTTCTAAACTAGATAAATACTGAAGTTGAACGACATCATTAAAATTTTCGAACTTCATCATCATCATCATCATTTTAGGCCGTTCACTATCCACTGTTGGATGAAGGCCTCTCCAATCCTGTCTGTCTCGAGCAATCTGCATTCACTTGACTACAAACATTCTTCTCAATTCATCAGCTCATCTTCCACTCAGTCTCCCTTGTCCATCTCCCAAGCATACATCTTTCCATCCTTCTCTGTGTGCACTGGATCTTACGTAGCATTCTTGAATTTAGCATCCACGTTTCACATCCATACGTCATAACTGGCAATACGCATTGGTTGTATACAGCCTTCATTTTTAAGCAAAGCGGAATGTTGGATTTAATGTTCATTCTTCCAAAAGCACTCCATTCCAGTTTCATTCTTCGTTTTATTTCTTCTTCTGTACATCCAGTCATAATCACCAATTGCCCTAGGTATAAATAACTATCAACTATCTCTACAATATACCGTTATATATGTACTGTGACTACGCTTTACGCTTAAAACATCCTCGAATTCAGCATCCACGTTTCACATCAATACGTCATAACTGACAGTGCGCATCGGTCGTATGCCTAGGTTGGTATTATACAGTTGAAACGAAATAAGTTCCCAGTCCTCGGTGTAGCACAATTACTTTTCTCAAAGATCCGCATCTCAGATTACGCAACGTGACGTCACGCGCCCCGTTATCGGGCCTTCTACAGCAGAAGGCCAGAGGGTTGGCGGCTCGGTGCCAGAATGAAAAATCACATCGGAAAAGTGTCCGAATGGGTAGGTATGTAGTCGAACGTAGTCGCTTTAGTACCTCGTAATACGTTCTAAATTGCCGTGAAAAAGGCGTGCGTAATCTGCGCGCAAATGGCGGTCGTTTGCAAACGCACGGACGGAGGGACGGACAAACAGGAACGCTAAGGGGGTGGATAAGGTGTTGGTTTTGATAACAACGCATAAACGCTTGTTGTGCCCGACCGACGACACAACTGTCCCGAAACTTTTCCGAGTGAGAGGGGGTTTAGGGTTGGTTTCATCGGATATTCGCTCGGTTATGGTTGTTGGGCGTATCTTAACTGGCGCTGGGGGATGCGGCGGCGCTTAGCGGGTTATCTGCTTAATAGCGTGATGATTGTACTCTTGAAATATTAACACGATCCCCTTCGCATTTTGACTCAATGACGAATTTTTTTATTTGCGAGGTTCAGTCGGGTCAATCGGTTGGTTGCCCTTACCTTACATAGAATATTTATGTAACTTGATTCTCAAAGGATTTAACGGTTCACTTCAACGATTATTTATTTAACCACGACAAAAGAGCACTAGAATGATGAATGGTTCAATTTTCGATGATTTCGGTTGTTACAGTGGTCGGAAACCTTTTTCGAACTAAGAGCCAAATTAGGGAAAACCTTGCAAAATTGGTAGGTTTGTGAGCCGCAACATATTATTTTCTAATTATATATTCGAAATTAAATTAAATGTTACTCATTCATCATTAATAACAATAAGAAATAAGTTTTCCTCGTGATATTTCTTAACGTTCTCTAGTTTATTACTAAAAATTATTATAAAGTGTGATCTGATAAACGATCTTGAAGCATTTTATAGCCACGACACGTTGTGAAAATGGGATTCATTATAATCTTGTGTAAACTGTGTGTCATTTTGTATTTCACGCAAAACAAAGAGCCGCGTGCGGCTCCGGAGCCGCCGATTCCCGGCCACTGGGTTGTTACTATAGCTGCCCGCAACATTTGAATCTTACTAAGAACGAAATTCCTGCACATATTGATCCTTTTCGCTATTCCTTGCCCTCCTTCAGATTTTCTTTACTCAAGTTCCTTTCCAGCCCTAACTCCTAAAGTTCCTTTCTTACTATGATTTGTTCTTTGTTTGTAACTATTTTGGCTGTATTGTATTATGTAAAATTTATTTTAATTTATATTGTACTTTAAGAGCTGTATGTTACTTGATAAATAAATAAAATATCATGTTGGGGCGTCCTCTGTCATAATTTGTTTTGGTTGTTGAGTTGGTTCCGTATACGAAATTGGCACCGCATTAAATTCTTTCGGTTCATTGTGTCTTTCCATTTTCCCTCCGGAAGGCAGCTGAAAACCACCGCAGAGTATATTAAACAGTGAAGAGGCAACACTTGAAGAGTCGATGCAGTGTCCGTCTGTTCGTTCAGTATGCGTCGCGCCTCGATCTTATGCGTGTGCGCCGTTTGAAGTTGTTAAATTGATTGGATAACAACGAATGGGGCCCATCAATGAAATATTAGAACGGGCCGGCCCTCTCTTCAAAAACCAATATCAATTTTCGAACGCTCGTAAATATATGGACGGTAAAATTCGTTCTTTGAAGAATGCCAGAGAAAGGATTACGCAATAAAAATGCATTTAAAGTTTCCTCCTTTCTAGATTTCTAGTCTATTCTCCCCCGCGTGTATAATTAGTTATGTGTCCATATGTTGTGCTTTATAGCTGTCAATCTATTATTGTCTATTGAGATTTTCAAATCGTTTTACGGCCGGTTGCAAGAGCGGCAATCTAAAATTAAATCATTCAAGACACGTCTATCAATTGGAAGAATAATTTGGATTGTTGATTCTTATTTTGTTTATGTCTACCTGCTACTACATATACCTTTCAATATTAATTATTAAATTGGATAAACACAACCATTATTTTTATACAGCTAACGAATCTCAATAGTTCACCCAGTGATTAGTAATTCAATATCATGTAAATTGATTGAATATTTGCATGAACGCTCATTGTAATTTGATCTACCTATATTTCTATTTTTTATAATAATAATATATCAAGCCATCATTCTGTACTATATATGTATAGTCAACGATCCATAAACAAAAACCAGAGTCTTATTATTTGAACGTATCCATATTTACCGAGTTCATACTTTTCGGTATTGTTCGACTATGTTTACTTCAACCGATTCTTCGGTAAGCACATAATAGCTATGTAGATTCGGTGTAACTGTTACAGTGAAAGCATATTTCAAGTGAAAATATATTTTTACCAATTCAGGCAGTGAAAATGTATCAAACAATGAAGATACAATTTCACTGCTCAGTATCGGCGAAGTATATTAAAGTAAACGTACGTACTTGTTTGTGACTTGCTGATGTTGGCCTAAGTCATCCGGTGATGTACATATGTATGTACATATATCTGAGGATTCTGAGGATGAGGGTAGCAACAAGCGCTCTTTTCTTCTTAAACCGACCATTATAAGTCAATTGTTATAAAATCGACAAAGACTCTCTATAATAATTGGTACTAACCAGTAAAAGTCTACGCCTGAACAACGGGCACGGCACGATAAAAAGAAGATGCGACAAAATAATTAGGATTGAATATTTTAGGGGATTATATTATTCGATCGGTCATTTCACAACTGTCAAATTTAGTTTCAACGACAGTTCGGAAACGAATATAATTTCACCAGTGAATATCAGTGAAATATATATGTACATATGTATCTACTAGTGAAAATGTGCTTGAATATGATTTCACCGAAACGCCAGTGAAATATGGTTTCACTGTAACATAACAATTGCGTCAACATTCAATGTCGATTCGACAGTTAAACAAACTCCCCCCCACCCCATATTTTTTATTAAACCTGGCAAAACTTAAACTATGATGATGGAGACGTCGAAAAATTTTATCTAAACGACGCAGGCGCCATTTCATTTTTCGTTTGCGCGTCATTTATTACGATCGTTAAACGGCGGCCGGCGGAGAGGGGCCAAAAAAAGAAAGGAAAAAAGAAAAAATAGCAATCGAACGTTTTTTACAACGAACGCGTTCTTTTAGGGTTATAATTAACACCCCAGCGCGGCGCCAGATAAAAATTCGAGCGTCCCGAGGAAGGAAGCAAACTCGATACCGATCTGGGACGACGCTTCTTTTCGTCGTAACCCTCGCAGGGATGGAAATGAGGTTGTGGAGTTACAATAAGGGGATGAGGTGGATCCTTCATTTCCTCGTGGGGTGAGGTTCGGCACTGTCCGATCTTATCGATAATGAGTTGGCAGGGGCCAATCAATGGGCTTCGCGTTTAGAGCGTCGCTCATTAACTATTAAACTGATGATGGGGTGACTCTGTTCGCCTCTCGAACGGTCTAGGGATGAGAAGGTGGCTTTTTGGGGAGTGGATTATGTCAATTATTTCGCCGCCAACAGGTACCGAACGGCCCGCTAAATTTGGAGATAACATTCGCTTGTGTGATGGAGTAAGGGTAGAAGGGGTGCGAATGGAGAGAGTGTGGGTGAGGAGGTCGTAAACATTGGAACACGATACGAATGGTATTGTGTGAATTAATTACGAGAGATGGTAATCGTCGAGTTCGAATTTACCTACGCACACATGTGTAATTGTGTACCTATACAATAATTACGATTGGTATGACGGGACATACGATAATTTTGATCGATGTGTGTTGTAATTACGTAAATTGTTAACAATGCATGAACGATTCGATTTGTGTAAAAGTTAGATGTACGTATGTATCCATGAGAAAGGAAACGAAAATCGATTGGTTTTCTTGCGAGCCTTTCCAGAAGTTACAAAATGTCTTGGGTAATATTAATTACTACATTTTATGTATACCTATCATAGATGTAGAATAGCATAGATTGGCCTTAGCGCCCGAAAAATGACATACAAAAAAAAAGGCATGCATTTTATTTTGTGGGACTTCTTTTTTGACGCTTTATCCAGGCAAATTGTTTGGAATGGCCTATCTATGGTATTTTATATCTATGATACCTATAGATAAAATACATAGAAGAATATACGAGTTTAGTTGAGAGAATCACACACTTCATACAGTTGGCATTTGAAGTAAATGAGCATGAGAAGTTGATGAATAGCGTATTGAGAAAGTCATTCGATTTCAAGTTATTTAAACATTTTAAACTCTTTGCTTACATATCGTCACTGTACAGGCCAATTGCCGTAACCCACACTTTTCACCAAAGTGACATTTTGATGAAAATTAATTTATTGCATACTCTTACATGAATTGGCGAAGCATCGTAAATCCCAAAAAAATATTTCATACCAAAATAATAAAAAAATAGTTTTTAAGTCATTTATAACTTTGCAAAATATATTCCAGACTGTAACGCTCTAAGCCAGGGGTCGGCAACATAATTTACACGGGGGCCACATTGAAATATTGGGATTTGTGTATGAAATAATTTTTTTTAGGTTTTTGTATCGATTAAATTTTTTTTTTATAATAAAAATGGTATAAAAAAAATTAGACGTATGTAAAACAAAAAAATAAAAATTTATGAAAGGTTTAGTGTTTTTGTAATTTTTTTGCCAATTTAGTAAAATAAAGAAAGAAGTATAGTATAGAACTCTGTTAACTTCATCACTTTAAAAGTGTCTTTTAATACGTCATTAGTTTGTAAATCAATTACTCCCAGTTGTAAATAATCGGGAACATCTTCAATATTGGGAGAAATCGAGTCGCGGGACATATTTTTAAAACACTTCGCGGGACACCTCTTGCCGACGACTGCTCTAAACGTATGCTATTACTATGTAGAAATGATAATGAAATTTGTAGTAGTTTTTTAAATAATTTTATAAAACATATTCTTGTATAACGTATTATAAAATGGAAATCGATTTAATAGCCGCAAAGTCAAATTTTATTTTAGTTCACGTATAATACATACATATGTACATATATTTGACATTTGACATTGACATTTTGACCCCAAATTATCTCCCCTATTATTATTTAAAATATGTTCTAAGAATCGTTAATTGCATTACATTAAATTACGAATTATAATAGCGTGTGTTTTTTACATTATTTTTATTTAATTTCACCGCACATAAACTTCTATTCATAAATTTTAATGATACAATGTCGAGTATTCAAGTTTGTTATCTGCAAATGACGCATAAACGTCGTCGGCATTGAAACGCTACTGAATTAATTTAAAAAAAAAAAGTTTCAAAAAACACACAGTTGAGAAGCGCAGACGCGTCCACCCACCCACCCACTACCAATTTTAAAATTCAACTCGTATAATAATGCCGAGCGTGTGCACGAAAAATTTTTAGGAAGCGTCGGTTGATTCTGTCATCGGAGTGATTTTCGAGTGTCTTCGAGGCGAACAACGGGTGGGTGGGAATGGGGAGGTCCGTTGAGACATTAGCAAACCCTCTCAGAGGACCCCCCTGGCCCGATAAGGAGCGCAAATTGTTAAAAAAGCAAAATGCACGAGTGAATAATTGGCTCGTTACGTTGCCGCCGCACTCCGCTGAATATTAATGCCGGCATTATGTTTATGAGCGAACGCGATTGAATCGAACGGCAAACATTTGGGAATATTCTATTAAAAAGGAAATCGTTTTTTATCAAACCACCCCCTTTCCCCCAACCCCTTTCGCAACTTCAATGTGCAGGTATTCGTTCTGCAAAATCTAAAAGCGGAATCCGACTTGCGCCTTTAAGGGTTAAAGTATTTTGTAATCGAAGCACGCGTGATCATACCTCGAGATTTACATACATATAGTTACTTAAGGACGCACGCAATTCGTCTCGCAGTTTCAAGCGCCAAAAGATGCTTCTCAAACTCTGTGTGTGTGTGGGTGTGTAATAAATTATTAAAAAGATCGAGTAGTGCAATTCTACATAGAGGTTGCGGTCAACGGTACATATGTATGTACATGGAGTCGAGTTGAACGTTAGTCACGAAGAAGCACCGCAAGTTATGAGCTGTATGTAAAGTGTAAAGCGAGTTGTTTTAAATCCACAACGGACTTCAGTGTAATTCCGTAAAACCACACAGATTTCGAGAAGCTTTCCACGTACGACTTGCGTATTTCTATTTTAAAATCATCGTGTGAAAATATGAACAGGTGTTATGGGCATAAATAGAAGTATGCGTTTGAAATCGAGCGTTAAGGCACTCGTAGAAACAAATTTACACAAAAATGTAATAATAGTAAACGTTGTACGTTTAAAAATTGAGTTGAATAATAAATAATTTATTGAATTTTTTCTGGAAAAAATTGTGCAACTCTACATACATATATTTTTGTTGTATTAACATTGGATTCGTATAGAATAAAACAACACAGTGTAAGTTAAACTCGTCATTTCTGAATAAATTAAAACTTGATTTTCACTGTAGAATGTTGTTATAACAAATTATTTTATTTTTAATCAAAATTATTGAATCAAATCATGCCAATGTCAATTTAAGGTTTCAGAGTTTTAACGAAATTTTTACTTTACTTTATCCATATGCGTAGTATATGTAGGTATATTGTACATACATAGATAAAGTATTGTTTTCGTTTGATTTCTACAATTTTTATTATTATGGTTTTCTTTTTGGTCTCAACGTGTAAGTAAGTGTCTCTGATTGAATTTCAATTGCCGTAGAGAGGAATGGAGGCTTTTAGGCTTGTTTGTCGTCGTCTCTCCTCCGAGAACGTCTTCTGGATGGGTTGTACAAGTGGTCGAGCAAACACAGAGGTGCTGGTCCGTTTCCTACCACCAGAGAGCACACCTTTCCACTTCTTACACTTTCAACGTTCCCAACACTCACTTCGACAGTAATTTTATATTCCGACACACGGCGACACCGTAAAGCCCTCTCATAAAGGAGTCGATTTAAATTTTAAATCGCGCATACATAGAAGTTTACCCGCGTTTGAACACGGTGACTTCTCGACTAAACGTGCCCGTAACACTAACACCGCATCGAAGTGCAAGCTCGTTGTCAATTACGCGAAAGTTAATTAAGCGCGAATTAGATGTGTACTAAACCCGGCTGGATGTCACGCAGCCCCCCCCCCTCGCGAAGATCTTGTAGAGGCTCACGCACGAGCAAATAGATTTAACACTTGTCTTAAAAACTGACATTAATATTCCAACTCACGTGCCCTCCCCTCGTTTTCGAGACGCGAGATTCGCCAACCCACACCAGCTTGAAGATGGAGGAATAGGGAGGTGGATGTAAAAGACGGGGGGGGTCGGGTGTTTTGCCCTCTCTCGTCTCTCAAGTGGAGGCATGTTAATTAAAATGTTGGTATTTATTTGCTACGGCGTGCAGACGACGTAAAAACGGTGCGTGCCTGTCCCGTCTAGGCCAGGTCGCTCTCTATCGGAGAACCAAAGTACAGTAGTAAGGGAAAGGAATAAGAGGGGGTGTGTGAGGGGCGGAGCTGCTCAAAGAGGGGTGATTTTTCT
Source organism: Parapsyche elsis (assembly GCA_022651745.1). NCBI lineage: Eukaryota > Metazoa > Arthropoda > Insecta > Trichoptera > Hydropsychidae > Parapsyche > Parapsyche elsis. The sequence continues at coordinate 680,669 of JAGVSN010000019.1, forward strand.
GCCGTTATTAAAACACTAATTAAAATTGCTAAGCAAACTGGTGTCGCATTACTCGTAATTAATAATTTAATCGCGGAGGCAAAAATGCGCATTATATAGGTATTATAGGCACCCGCTCCGTTCAAGTCCGTGAACGTGATAAATGCAAGCGAAATCGAAAATTCTATAGAGCAGTGCTTCCCAAACATTCTAGTGCCGCGACCCACGTTTTAGAAGGACAAACTATCGCGACCCACCTAGTTTTAATGGGCATGATGGGGGGGGGGGGGAGGGGTGTATTTATATTATTTTTAATACTGTTTTTATACTTAAAAATATACAGGGTTTTATGTATTTTTAAATAACTTATAATTAACGAAAACAAGCAGCTGGGATAAACCTTGTACATCCGTGGACTCGTCCAGTTGCAATGAGAAAAATGTTACTAACTCACCAACTCATCTTCTGGCCACTGGGTCATTTCATCGATTCTGCGTGCAATCGTATTATAAGCGAAATCGACTTCTGTACTTCTTTCTTGCTCTTATCATTAAACATAATTCCAACTGTCTTTTATTGGTGATAGCAGTAAAGTCTTGCCAATTGTGTGCAGCTTACTAGCTTGCGCGATTTGCAAACTAATCAGGTACGAGGCGTGGAGAGATTTTTTTTATTAATGCTGGTGTAATGCGAAAGCTTCGATTTTGACGACTAAGCTGTTCCAGTTGTCTTTTTTTTTTTCTCCAGGCTTGTTTTTAAAATCCGGATGCTTCGTCACAAAGTGCCAACGCAAGACCCACAGTTTGGGAAACGCTGCTATAGAGCGTAAGGCCCGTAACGCACTAGGCAGCCATAGCCGCGCAGCCACAACGATGTTAGAAAATGTATGTGGCTGCCTGTTTGATAACGCACTAGGCAGCCAGGAAACTATGGCTGCGCAGCCACAAATACGGGCTCCGATATGCAGCAGCCAGACAGGCAGCCACTGGCTGCCGCGGCCAACACGAGATGTATTTGGCAAAGCAAATGCATTTGGCTGCCTGTGTGATGCACGCACTAGCACCCTGGCTGCTCGGCAGCCAGTCGATTCACGTTTGCCATTTCAGATTTTCAACCGCTCACCAATTATTTTATAAACAATTCACTACGCACAAATTCAACGGATAAGATCAAAATATTAAAAAAAAAATCTCGTCAATGTTGCGCGCGCTGGAAACGGATTTATATGAAACTATTTTCAACAAATTATTTGCATCTACATACATATATACATACATACATACAGTACAAAAGGATCCGAGATTCGAGATTACGAACCAAATATTGGATTAAAAATATGTTGTATCTACAATGTTATCGCTGATCATTTGTGAGTGTGTTCTCATCGTTCTGGCTGCCACTTTGGCTGCTTGAACTGGGTGCACGTTTTCTAGCTGCCCGCAGCCAGGCTGCCTAATGCGTTACGGGCCTAAGCGTCTGCCTGACCGGGTCGTTGTGGTCATCATTTTCAGCCGTTCACCATCCACTACTGGATGCAGGCCACTCCGATGCTCTTCCATTCCTGTCTATCTTGAGCAATCTGCATCCAGTTGACTCCACACATTCTTTTCAATTCACCAGTCCATCGTCCACTCGGTCTACCTTGCTTTTTTTAACATCCTCTCGAATACCATTCCAGTATTTCTCGCGTCCATCTGCCATCTATTCTTCCACATTCTTAACATTCTTGAATTCAGCATCCACGCATTGGTCGTATGCCTTATTTTTTAAGCATAGCGGAATGTTGGATTTAAAAACAATGTTCATTCTTCCAAAAGCACCCTATTCTATGTAGTTTCATTTCTTCTTCTTTACAACGAGTCATATTCATAAGCTTCGTATAATAATACATATGTTGAAAAAGTTTAAGGTGTAAATTTAAGCATCCTACATAGATTTTATATTTGTGCTGTCGTGAATAATATTGAGTATTGAGTTTGTACGCCGGACTGCTCTTCATCTTATTTATTCGAGTTGATTAAATTGCACTTTTTTTATTCGACTTCGTCCTCGGGGATCCCCCTGTCAATGTTTGATCCGGTTCCGGATAATAGCCGTCCACTGAGCGGGAGTGTGGTTATGGAGTTGGCATAAAAAGCGAAAAGTTTAATGTCCGCCGAGTCAGCTGAAACGGGTGTAAAACTCAAATAAAATTGCATATTATAAAAGCTGCGCCTTTTAATTGTGGCCCTCGCTATTGGGGGAGGATTTCTAAAGAGACGGTGGAAAAATTCTCACAAATTAAATAAAAGTCAACCTCCCCTGTGGACGGTTGTAAATTTTTGTTGATTTTCGGGCTGCGGTGCAAGTTTTCAAAAAAGGTTTTTGTATTTTTTTTTCTGTTCCGGTGAGTAAAAGAGACTTTAATTTAATATGCGAGTGTGAGCTGGTGTACATTTTGTCAACATTACTTTTACAATGGAAAAATATTCTGAGATATACCTGCATACATTTATACATATGTAGGTATGTATATGTATATTTTGAACCAAACTCAAATATAATACATCATAAAATAAAATCGGTGCCGCTAACCGCCGATAATGGGATAACATATAGCAGTTGATGAGATTTGAACCCGGGGATCGTTATATTCATCAGCCGCTTATAAAACACGATCGATTATATCAACAGGTACCCGCAGACGATTTGTCTTCGGACCTAAACGGGCGGTCGCTCGTGTGACCGTAATTTACGGCGGGACACCCCACCCCGACAATAACAATATTAAAATGATTAATAACCAAAGATAATGGTGGCGAGAAAAAAAAACGAACTAAGGGGGCAGCTGACTTTCAAAAAAATTATACAAAAAGAACAGTAAGAGAGGGAGAAATAAAGCCGAAATTAAATGCCTAGGAGTTGTGATCAATCATTTGAAATTTTTTTTCAACGTCACTTCAAAACGCATTCGTCAAAAATTTTAATATAGATTTTTAAGTACGAATCGGAAAAAAAAATCATGTTGCATGAATATCTATTTTTTATATTTACTGGGTGTCAAATGTATTTTATTTGCACTCGTAGACTGTTTGAACACCGACTGACGGAATGTGACGTAAAGATTGCCGTCACTTTTGACGACACATGTTTTACTATTAAATTGATATAAATTTTACAGCTTACGTATAGTGACAGTATGCCTTCAATTAATTGAACACTTTTGGACAAAACTTCAAATAAATTTTTCAATTTCAATATTAAAATTTAACAAATGACCAACATCCAACTTTTTCGACATTTTTTATTCTGTAAATTCATCAAAAACGACTACAGTTACATTATATTAATCAAAGTAGAATTCACCGCGCTAAAAAGACACACTTTTCGCTTCAATTTTCAAATTGAATTCTATTGTAAGTTTACGTTGATAAAACGATCTTGCGCAAAGTCGTACTTTGTTTCAGTTGTCACATTGAGCTAATATCAGCACGAACATATGTACATACATATGTACATACACTTGGTACACAACACGATTCACTTAACTCGAAACGCACTGACAAACACGTTGCAAACAACTCAAAGGAACCTCGTACGTCTAAGCGACCACTCAGATGCGCTTTTCCATTTTCACCTACATTTTCTAAGGATAGACACACACACATATCATTCCGCCACTCTCGCACTATACAAATCGCATTTCTCTGGCAGCTTCTTTTCAACCCCCTCCGACACTGTATATATATATATATATATGTATACACGTGATTGAATTCGAAACGGCACGCGCTTCGAAAACTAAACAAATAAAATCCGACCGTGGAGAAAATCTTCCTCGTATGAAAATCGGGCACATTTTTTACGTGTAAATATTTGCGTCGTGGAAAATTCGAAGACTGCGCACCGTCGCGTGTATTTATTTGTATGTAGATTGTACATACATATGCGTGTGTGATATTATTCCGTTCAATCCATTATACATTGTAGATTAACACAGCTCGAGCTGGGGGTCGCCAGCTTTCGTGGGGATGATGTTCATTTCCCCGTCATGTCAGAGTCATGTCGTTTGCCCACCCACACCCACTTGGTAAATAAAGTGAACGGACATGATTGATTTATACGGCGGGGTTGTGTGTCATATTTATCGCCTATAAGCAATTTATAACTGACCGGCCGTTTGTACTCGGCATATTGATGATGTGCATTTGGGAAACGTACATACATACATAGGTCTCTCAAGATCGATCGTGGTGGGAAAAACGCAGACGAAAGGAGCTCGATTCGAAAACGCAAGTCAAATAATACATAATAAATATATGGTACTCACTTATTGACAGTCGATGATGATCTTCGAGTCAATTTTCAGTCGAAGTTTTCCTGAAAAGAAAATAAATGTGATCATTTAAAAACATGATTCGATTAATGAATGTATGTATCTACATATATTTGTGGTTTGATTCCAAAAAAATCTATTAAATTTTAGATGAATTGAGTAATATTTCACATTTCCAGTATTTTTTGTTTTTGTTGGGGGGGAAGTAATCCAATTGGTCTAAGAACACACAGATACCAGACCCAATAACAGTTTAACATGATAATAATGGATACGAGTTGCCAATTTTTGGCGTAACCGTCTCACAACTAAGTTAGATAAATTGGCAAATTCTAACAGGAGACAACCGATCTGGATTTAGTAATGTCCAAATCTTGCCAATGACAATAATTATGGTTGATAAAACTGTCGACAAAATCATTTCGACGTACGGGTTTCAAATCCCAGACGTTTGCTCAAGCGACTCAACTATCGCCTGGTTAGTTCGTGTTGATTAATGGGTGTTCGATATTATTATAATATAAGTTAATATGTAGAAAAAAGTATCTATGTACATCAGTATTAAACGGAATATTTTAAAGGCAACAGATAATGAAGAAGAAGACAAAACCAAATATTAAAGCGTGCATTACATCATAGAATACCATTGCGTTAGCAATTGGGATACATATTAACGTAAATGACAATTAGATCAGGTCTTGGCTTTTAGGCAATGTTTGATTATAGTAGGGTAGGGCCGAGAAGGAAAGGTAGTGATGAACTGATGCATAAATGGAATTATAAATCATAGGGTTGGGTCAAAAGATGGGAACGAACATACATACATATGTACATAGGACGAGCTAAATGTCAGCGTTAGTATAATAGATTAATATTTCATGCTTCTTTGTATGAAATATGGATCTTATTAACATTTCGAGAATTCAGTGAAGTGTTATTATACCTATAGCGTTGCATTTTAGCTCTGTTAGCTTCCGATTATTTATTACCATTATTCGATGATTTACATTAACAGTGCGCGTCAAACCGACACGACATTTTAAAATATACAGATTATGACTATTTGTTTATATTATTTTGACCACACGCGTGTAGAGTCCGCGGAGTAACGTTACGAATCACGAATGTGTAAAAATAAAATAAACAAATCCACACATCGGATATTTGTTTGGACAGTTTAACCAGACGCTCGCGCGTGTAAACTTTGTGGATACACATACCTGCAAACGTATATATGTACATATTTTTTTCGTTTTTAATGTGTGACTTAATGATAATAATCGTCGAGAATATTTATCAGCCGTGTTTAACTTGAATTTCTCAACCGGTTAACCGTTAACCGATAACTAAACACTGTTTGTATGTAATACGGGGTGGAATTCAACTGAACCTGTGATATACCTACATACATATGTATGTACATTGTACAATATAGAAAGACTGACAAATTTGAATAGTTTATATGGAATTCGAAATCGGTTAATCGGCTACTTAAAACCGTAGTATTGCATAGAAAAATTCTCGTACCGTTTTCGAAGGAACTGTATAATTTTTCGGTTTGGTAAATCTTATCTTTTGAATGCATTAAAGTTCTGCTATATTTCCAACGAATTTTTTTCGAAGTTGCAATATATACAATTATAATCAAAATATTCTTTTACACCTTCATTTCAATTATGATTTTTACGACAAAACTTTTGAAGGGATTGATTTTTTTATTTTTTATTAAAGTGCAATAAAAAGTTATGCCATTTTGTTTGGCGGCACGTATGAAAACAAATTTCACATCCTAAATCCCATTGAATTGGTAGCACATACACATACACACACATTCGCGTTGAAATGCCAGATCATTTCTGAAAGATACCCGTCCCATTGAAGGGACATTTGTCACGGGACACTCTGATGATTCTATTTCTCGTGCGATTGCACATTGCGATTCTCAAAGTGTGTGGAAAATTTAATAGATTTGTTCGTGACATCTAGTCTAAAATAATTTCAACCGTTCTTATTTATATTTTTAACCATATCTCTATCCATGTAATTTTAAAGTGGCCACCAAACTACTATATCATACATTGCTAGTAGGTAATGTGTACATAATATGTGTGTTTGACTGAAGAAAAGGATTTTTTTTTTTAAATTTCAAAAACGTTTCCGCATAACATTACAACAAATTGTAGGGAGAAAGTTTGAGAAGCGCCCACAGTGTGCTCGTCTACAATTTGCGTGATGTAATTGTTGTCTAACCCTAAAACGCGGACAGACGTCCATTTTTCAAATTGGCAACGCACATTTTTTTACGGGGACTGCAACACAATGCACCAAAATGCGACAACGGATGCACCCTCTTCATATTTTCCTCGCGAACCGTAAAAAAAGACCATTGCGGGAGGGGATGAATTTTTTTTTTCATTCCTTTTATTTTTTGCAAGTGCACACACGCACATCCTATTCATTTCGCGTTACACGACGTCATCATTCGAGGGCGAAAACGATATATGTGCGATTGTGCGGTGACGTATGCTAGGTACTCCAATATGAACAAGCTTTCACGACAAATTGTTTTCACCGATCCTTATATGTGAACGCGCCCCTTAGATTTGTCTTTGACAAATGTCACAAATGTATTACAATTCATTTTAATACTTGGTTGTAAACTGTATTTATTAAATTGGTCGATTGTGACTTTTGCGAGACTGCACACATTCTGTTTATTTATGAACAGATTCCATTGCTTTGATATGTACGTTGATTTGTTCGGCGAAAAAGCGAGATCTAATTATATAGCGGAGACAGAATGCTGAAACGTACGACAAGTATTTTCATTTTTACAACAACAGTTCCTCAAGCGGAATAAGCGTCACATCGAGACAAATATTTGGCGAGCTAAATACATATGTACAAACCTTTATATAATATACATACATAGTACCAACGAGCGGTCTTGATATTCGTAATAAAATTTTAAATTCTCGCTAACGTATACAATGTACATTTTCAGGCATGAAAAATTCAGATAGTCTGGCTAGGGGTTGGAATGGAAGTTTTCACTTATAGGAAACTCATGGAATAATTTAGTTTTTACGGCGAATTTTGCATAATTGGATTTCGGCCCTTTGTCCGTTGCCAGACGAAAAAGTTCTTGTCAATCAACTGTCAACGAGAAAGCTCTCGAAAAGCCGGAGCCGGCACCGGAGTACGTATCCCATCTGTCATCCGTCTTCGAATCAACATAAAAGAGGCTTAAGTCCGGCCCTGGAAGTAATAATAAAAAATAAAACGAGCAAAACGCAAACGAAAATCGGCCGAACCAATTACTCCCAATAGAACGCGCGTCGTCGTTCTTTTGACAAAACGCATCAATTAACTCTTATCGTGTCGTCTTTCATCCTCATTATTAATTTATTGTGAGTGAAGTGGGCAATACACGACTTTTGAATTCAATTGACCTTCTCAAAAAATGTACAGTAAAAACAGAAATAGTAAAATAGCCCGTTTGATACCATTGATACGTATTGGTGTACCGTTGATTAAACGAATGTACGGCCATACATTGAAACTATGTCCACTCGAAACAGCTTTGACAGATTTGAAAAGCTTTGTCGCCAACGTAACGCTAAAAAATTTTGTTTGTTATGTTGGGAATGCCAGCGTGACCGCGACGACCCGAGCAGGCAGATAAACGCTCACGCTAATATACATATTATATAGTAATACACGCTGAATTTGACCATGATCTAAAGCATTAGTTTACAAACTTATTTCACTGTAAGAACTTCATTTTGTATTGCGACCCAGTATGCGTATTTATGCCTTCTAGGTTCTTATTTGATATATTATTATTATATCAAACAAGAACTCTGTCCATTATGTCCTCTATTTACTATTGACACATGATAAATGCACACATTTATGGATGAAACTAGGTTTCAATTAGTTCAAAATTTGTTTTTAATTGATATAAAGTGGAAAATCTTAGTTCACACCAATAAGTTGAAGTAAAAGATTGCTTTTTTAAGTGGAAATTCTCCTTTAACCTTGATCCAAAATGATGATAAATTTAATTGCTGAAAATCATTCTTCGGTGTAAATGAACTAATAAGATGCAGAAATCCAGCCTCCTCTTCGGGATCACAGTTTAACTCAATTATTGATTCAGGGCTTTTTATCAAAAGGCTTTTCTCTACTGTTTCAAATTTCTGCACTGCAAAAGAGTTATCAAAGCTTTCGGATAGAGAAGTGAGATGTGACAATATCTCGAGCTTTAATTCCTTTTAAAATATCGCCATCGACAATGTTCAACAACGATAGAGGAACTGACCATTCCGGTGTCATGATTTTTTCCGAATGTCGCGCGACCCATTTTATTTATTTTGCGACCCACCCATAATGGGTCGGGACCCACAGTTTGAAAAACTCTCATCTGAAGAGTACTCAAGTTTGCGCAATCAGACTCTCAAGCCACCGTTCTAAATCAGTGTAAGTACGCGTGTGTACAAACTTACGTCTATACGGAGCTTACGGCTACAAAACGAAACGGCACAACCGTTGACCTTTAAAGCTGGCATAACTCGTTGCGGCTGTGTTTTAGATTAAGTAAATTAGCCGAGGTCCACAATGGCCGCGGGTCCACGAGGGTTAGCCCAAATTACGAATGCGATAATACGACTCTCGGACATTGAGAATCATCCCCGGCCATTCTGCGAATTTGCCAAGCGAGCTGCGATAAAGACGCAAAAGCAACAAAACAATCGCCGACGGGGATCTGCGAAATCCCTCCTCTTAACCCCATCGTCCTCTAGCTCCCTTCACTATACTATATAGCCAGTCCACCGCAGGGAGCACAATGGACCCTGGAGGACTGAAAGGGACTGATCGCCGATGCAAAACGGTCAGGAGACCTCTACCTACCCCTCCCCTGTTCCGAATTATCTTATCGGGTCGATTTAATTTGACGATGGGTCTTGAGTAGCCAAAGTGGCTCTTGGATGGCACACAAAGGGCACGCCCTTAATTAACAGTCGTAGGTAGGTTATGGGACTAGGGGGGGGAGAATGGGGGGTGATGGGATACTGTACCAGTTCGTCGGTGAAAGGGTTAATCTACACGTTGCGGCAGTTCGCGATCTTAACGATCGATTCGCTTTAGATAAAATGTCGATAGCTCGCTCGCTCGTCGTCATTGTTCGACGCACTATTGTTTCCGTTCACTGGGTCGATTTTCAATGCAAATTTTCCGCTCGTTACTTTTGTGTAGGTGCGATAAATTAAAATCGCCATCATCGGTTAACGATTAATTCGCCCTTAAAGGGTGGATTGAATTGTTTTGAACGCGATAAAATCGACTAGCAAAACTTTGACGACCGTTTGTGACTAAAAAAATACTGCACAAAATAAAGTGGGGTGGGTATATTTTTTAATAATTATATATATATGTATATATATAATATATGAAAAGAAAATAAGGTAGACCGAGTGGAAGATTGGGTTGATGAATTGAGAAAAATGTGTGGAGTCAAGTGGATGCAGATTGCTCAAGACAGACAGACGGGAGTGGAAGAGGATTGGAGAGACCATCATCCGGCAGTGGATGGTGAACGGCTGAAAATGATGATCATGATATATGTATAATATACTGGAATGGTATCCGAGAAGATGCGAAAGAAAACAAGGTAGATCGAGCAAATGATGGGCTGATGAATTAAGGAGAATGTGTGGAGTAAACTGGATGCAGATTGCTCAAGACAGACAGACGGGAGTGGAAGAGGATTGGAGAGACCATCATCCAGCAGTGGATGGTGAACGGCTGAAAATGATGATATATATAATAGCCCTATTCCGTCTGTGTGTGTGTGTGTGTGTGTGTGTCTGTCTGTCTGCTGATAACGCCCGCAAGTGTTAACGTCGCAAATATTCAACGAGCTTACACTAGTTATATATATGTATAATAGCCGAAATCCCTCTGTCTGTCTATATGTCTATGTATGTGTGTGTATATGTCTGCTGATAACGCTCGCCTCGGTAAATAATTTAAAAAAACCAGAACGTCGCACGAGTGGGATTTGAACCCGGTTTCACTGATTCGGAACAGAGCGCTTTCGCGGTGAGCTAAATCAAATGATGCGAGATCCCTTTTATTTTGAACATATAAATTGCTTGAAAGTTCGCGACTTTGCTAAATTGTTACGTCGTTGTTATTATGATGGCGCTTGGTTGCATAGATGCAACAACTATAAAAACTATTAAATTTAATATTATTTTTCAGTACGGGTGATTTTTATCATTTCATTATTTACACCAGTAAATAATGAAATGATAAAAAACACGTCATTACCACATTTGAAGGAAAACCGATTGAAATTGAATTAATACGAGTATAAATCAAAATATACAAAAGTGATGCCTAATAAATTTTCGATATAATAAATGAACTTACCTACATACATACATGTACTACTTACATACATACATGTACATATCGCGTCCTTGGAGCTATGTAAATGTATGCAACTTTGTTCCTCCCGATTTATGATAACCAGTTTAAACATTATACATAACTGCTGCCGTGAACAATTTACTATTTCGCACATTTTTTTATTTTTTATTTATTACATGTCACCTTTGTGCTCTGAGGACGCGATATCCACATATGTAGATACTAAAGATTAGCGCCCATAGTTCCAGTAATTGTCACATACCTTGAATAAGAATGAACATAGTTTTTAATTCCAAAATCCGGCTACGCTTAAAAAATAAGGCATACGACCAATACGTACCGCCAATTATGACGTCTGGATGTGAAACGTGGATGCTGAATTCAAGAATGTTACGTAAAATTCAGTGCACACAGAGAACCGTGGAAAGATTTACGCTTGGTATATAACAAGAAGAGTTCGTAAGAGGAACACGTGGGTAAGAAGCATGACCAAAGTGGCAGATATATCGGAACGTGTGAAAAATCGCAATGGCCTGGACACATGGATGGATGGTAGATGGACGCGAGAAATACTGGAATGGTATCCGACAGGATGTGAAAGAAAGCAAGGTAGACCGAGTGGACGATGGGCTGATGAATTGAGAAGAATGTGTGGAGTCAAGTAGATGGTGAATGGCTGAAAATGATGATGATGATATATATGTATGTACATATGTATATATATTTAAAATGTTTGTAGCCCTCGTCGAAACGATCGCATTTCTAATTATGTGCGCTCTAGTCCCGTGAACTTTAAACGGTGAGAGAATAGTACATATGTACTCGCATGTATGTATGTATGTATGTACATACATAGTTTTAGATAGTGGGTTAAGTGGAGACGCTCGACGCGATATAATAATTAAAATAAACACATAGGGCTTGCCGAGAGAGAACTAACGACGAACTCACAACAACAACAACAACACCTGTGTGAGGATTTAAGGGTCTACCTGGCCCGTGATTGACACATGTTTCTATGCACTCTAATGAACATTTTCGTTTGATTGACGCGTGTATGGGTCGTGCGCGCACTCGAAGCGAGTGCCAAAATGAAGGGCCACAATAATGTAATTATTACGTATTCTCCACATCAAAGTGTTTATGGGGAAAATTTTCAATTCACATACGTTGCTGGAAGATCTTATCTGAAACGTAATGCGTAATGAACGTTCAAATTGTAGCGTGAGACCCACGCAAGTTACTGACTTAAAGAACGGGAAGTTAAATTGCACATACCTATAAATATGTACATATGTACATATGTATGTACCTATACATACGTACATACATACATACATTGAACTCATTTCGCTACTACCACCTGTAATAATGTAAATAAACTTAGATAGCACCAATAAAACCAATAACATTACGACCGACTAAATTTTGAACCGGAATAATAAATAAATCTCGGAATTTCGAATCCTCAAACTTTTTGCTACAGGTATATGTGGGTGTTGCGACTGCCCGCCTGAGTTTTCGCTCGAGGTAATGAATATTATTTATTTATTTATTTATTAAATTCGTCGGAACTGCAAACGTGCGACTTTGAGAAATAAATATTTCTGTATGATTAATGATTTTGGTAGAACAAAGTTTAACATTATTATATAAAATTAAAAACTGTATGTACAATTTAAATAAATAAATTTTATATGTATCTATCTATGTATGTACATACATATGTCGTATGCATGTACATATATGTATAAAATAAATTATATATTTAGCTTAATATATGTATGTATAATATAATGTTCAAAACCCTCATATCTCAGACGGCCAACATTTCGCAGAATTTACCAGATTTCGTAATTGGTTGGAATATTTGAAAAAAAGCATTAAGAACACTTTCTCACCAATTGAAGACACTAAAACCTCATTATTTTTGGGTATGTAAAAAATATACAAATAATATTATGGAGTATTTATGTTATATGTATATAATAGGTTATTATAAATATTATAATCATCTACAGTTCAAATTTGTAGGTTTAAACAAAAATAAAAATATATTTACACAGAGAACCAACCCTTATAAATGCGTCAAAATAAAAAGCTGGCCAATCTAAGACATAATAACGCCGGGAAATAATCCGAAAGAAAAAAAATATTTTTGACGTTTAAAACTTGCTAGACGATTACATATAAGTATTTTAAAACTTTCAAATATCACAATATTAATAGCGAAAACATTTGACTATTGCTTCCATTACTCATTTTGAACATAAAAGTACTAAATTTTGAGTTACAAACCACAGACGGTCAAAAAAATGTAAAAATTGTCCATTTTTTTAAACGCTCATATCTCATAAACAAGAGCTAACCAACAAATTTCATTATCATATTCGGATGCAGAATTAGTAATAATTTTTGGGTCTCCGCTCCGGTAACTCAAAAAACGTGATTTTTTGTTGTTCAGTGTAATTAGTACCTAACCCGGCTTTGCACGGGTAAATTTTTGATTGAAAAATCTAAATACGTTTTATTGTCATCGGAACAAAACTTTGAATGGTAGCTACTACATAAAAATGTCGTATCACTTAATAACACTCATATCTCAGATAAATTCGATCACAATTAGTCAAAAGGCGATAAAATTTATTGAATACATCAAACTATTAAAGCTTCTGCCTGACGTTGTATTATATTTAATAGATATGTATATTTACACGTCTTTCATCCCCCCGTTTGCACCTGCTCGCAGTGAAAGAGTTATTTTATACACATCTTTTTCATTTTAATATTCGGGTCGAGGATATAGACACGCAGTCGTCGTCGCGTTTATTTCTATTTTCGTTCGTGAAACGGTATGAGGCGGGGGGGAGGGGGGAGTAAGGGTTGTAAGGGAAGGGTACGAATTGGCGACCCCTGTATATATAAGGTCGGCGAAAAAAAAAAAAAATGTCACACATGTGTCGTCGCAAATATGAATAACTAGCTGTGACTAGACGGTGAGGGGTAGGATAGATGATGGGGAGGAGGGTTGATAAGGGAAGGGGTAGCTGTCGGCTTATTGCGATCAACTGACACACATAAAGCCTTTATTTGCGGCCCTAATGCACAAATAAATAAATTACAACCGAAACCCGGTTCGGATTTTCCGGTAAGTGTCGACCGCACTTTTGTTTTTTGTTTGTCTGTCGCCGTAAAAGTGTACGAAATGATTAAAAATATAATGCGAACGACTATACATACATACATGCATACATATATTAGAATCAAATACATATAGTGGACTTTATAAAGTACAGTGGCAATGTTATTGTGAAAATATGCAATATAAATTTTGATCGTGCCGATTGGTCATCAGTGTGACATAAATTACTCTCAGCTCTGTCTTTCAATATTTCCGTGTGTCATTATTTTATTCATCAAGGCCGGGCGCACACTGGGTACATTCGTGTCGTACGTATGTTGTTGTCCCTCACACGTATGGCGTTGTCTTATGGCCATACACCTATTCAATCAACGGTACACTATAAAATTGTTTCGTGTACACTGTCAAACGGACTGTTATTGTACAAACCAGCGCGCATGGGTGGGAATTGGTAGATGGGGTTAGAATCTACCGTCATATGACGGGCAAACCGACTAGTTATATATATAATAGCCGAAATCCGTCTGTCTGTCTGCTGATAACGTTCGCCGATGTAAATAATTAAAAAACCAGAACGTCGCGCGAGTGGGATACATATCATAATAGGCACGCGACTTTGCCAAATTGTTACGTGTTGTATTATAACGCGCCATCTACATATGTATGTAACAACTATAAAAACTATTAAATACACATATACTCACCCACACGTCCGTTGATATTCAACGGGCTTACACTAGTTATATTATAAATACAGAATGTATACAAAACTTTATCTCCATGGTGCTATACATACATAGGTGATGTCTGATAGGCAATAAATTTCATAAAAAATCTATTGTATGTATTTACATACATACATATGTAGTTAGAATACAAATTAGAAAAGAAAAAAAAAGGAATGTATAGAATAAAAATTATCACAAACATCTACTATATGTAGGTATATAGAATTCAATGTTTGTTTGTTTGTCATTCCGCTATGCAAATCTACAGTTTTCAACTTAGAACCGCCAAACTTGGTATACTATCTCATGATACCCTAAGTCAGACCGTAGGTGGGTTTTGGAAGTGGTCGGATGAGGGGGTCGACGGGCCCCCATATACAACCCTCGGCCGAGCAACGCCGGGCAATTGCTAATAAAGCTCAGTGATATGTAGCTGTCTTACGAACCATTATTATATATTTGTATATAATAGCCCTATTCCGTCTGTCTGTCTGCTGATAACGCTCGCCTCGGTAAATAATTAAAAAACCAGAACGTCGCACGAGTGGGATTTGAAGCCGGTATCACTGATTCGGAACAGAGCGCTTACGCGGTGAGCCAAACCAGATAATGGGATGATGATGAGATCCCTTTTATTTTGAACATATAAATCGGTTGAAAGTTCGCGACTTCGCTAAATTGTTACTTTGTTGTATTATAACGCGCCATAGATGGCGCATTGTTGCTTAGATGCAACAACTATAAAAACAATTAAATTTAATATAATTTTACAGTACTGGTGATGAGAACGCTCCGGCTTGATATGCAACGGGTTTACACTAGTAGAATATGTTTTCAGTATTATGTAGAACAAATATCATTATATTATCCGTGGTGAACGCACCACAGCGAATACGTATTCGTACATACATATGTATGTACGAATATGCTCACAATTTTTTCAATCAAAATACACACCAGGCACCGTTATACGAAAATTTCAATTACGCAGCGTCGCACTTAAGATCCCTAATCTCGTTTATAAATTGTTTATTTATCGAATAATCCACCGAAGAAATATAATTTCATATGAAAGCAAACGCAAATGCGTTCCAACCACTCCCCCCCCCCTTCCTCGTTTCCCCATATTGCGTTTGTGGGGGTGTTTACTACCCCCCTTTAATGCAATTAGGGTGACGCCCGTGCGACGTGTTTATTCCGAGCCGACGCCGCAAAGGGGTTAAAAGGAAATTGAAATTATTTTTACACATTACAGATGCTGATTTCCTACGGGGATATTATGATATCAGGTCGTAAATTTCGCACTTGCACATACATACACATTCGCGCCCCCTTTACCTATCGGGAGGGGTGGGTGCGGGTTGGTGGGGGGTATTTTTTCATTTTGGCATTTTTACGTTTTAATTTTATTCCAGGGAAAAAATGAAAATATATAAATAAAATAAAAACGCACCGATACGAATAGGCAACCCTAGTTGACGGGAGTGAGTGTAAAAATGCAAATAAAGCAACAGACAACAAACGAATTCCACGTACGGGGAATTTCGCGAAAATGTGTTCATTTGCCGAGATAAATAAATCCATTTTTGTTATGGCCACTTCAGACGACATACCGCGAGTGAACGCTTTTGATCATTTTGTATCATTTGATATTAAAATTTTCATACGTGTTTATTAAATTTCACGTGCTGTGTGTTCTCGGATCTAAAAGTGTACTAAATACTTTAATTTCTATTATTTTTTTTAAATCCTTCTAATACCACACATACCTTTTATTAAATTACATATAATTTTGACTGTTGTTATTTGAACAGTAATAAATGATCAATGTAAGATTTAGCATTGATCCTTTTAGAAAGAAAATACAGTTATGTACATAAATCCGGTTTGGATAATAAATGAAGTTTCAATGGCAATTGTCAACTTTATGACCCATTCAGTTTCAATGAGCGCGTAATAACCGGTTCAAATCCCAACTGCACCTCTATAGAGATGTAGCATAATCACATAATTTTTAAACATAATCTTTATAGAACTTTAAATCGACCAAATGTAATAAATATTTCAAATGGTTCAACACTCTTACTGTATATGATATGAATTTGAAATATGCATGTACAAATTTTTTTTTAACGCGAAACGGTTTAGTTTTCATCTTTTGCTACTTCCTTTCCCCACCCAACATCCATAAGTTCCTCGGGGAATTTCGGAAGGACGGGGAAAGGGTCGGTTTACTTTTTTTCCATTTTTTTTCCTCTCCCGCGCAAACCAAGAAAGTTGTAGTCCAAAAACCCTTCGCTCGGGATTTCCCCCAGCGCCTGAGGGTAGGTGCCATTCAGCTATTCGATTCATTATAAAACCCCAAGTAGCTGATTGCCCCACCTTTCTATTCAAGCGAACTTTTCGCAAAAAAGACTTATTTGAATAAAGTCGCCCCGTGGGGCGCTAATGCTATTAAAGCACGCTGCCGCGCCCAAAGGGTTATTATGACGTACGAGCGTTTATCGCGCAAACTAGCAACGAGTACCCATTGAACTAAAGCTATTGTTAACAAATTAAACAACAACAATACAAAACGCCGTGTTACTAATCGTCAATGATGAAAATAAAGCAAAGCGCGACACTTAGAGATAAGCTCCGGTATTGTCCAGATGACTTTTCACTCGAGCCAATATCTCACACACACGTACAAAACGGAATTGGCGCAAAAAAAAAAGGTGAACCTATCCGTTTTTCTTTTTTTTTTTTGTGTGCCGGATAGTATACAGTTTGTGTCCGGGAAAACTTTTAATTAGCACCGGTGTCCCTTATTCGGTTTTTGTGCGGGTGTTGTGCGTACCCTTCTATTTCGGTATCCAATCAGTTTATTCCCGACTGAAGAAGACGAGAGAGTGAGATATACGTACATACATATGCACAAAAAAGGTCGTTACTTTACAATTCAAATACGGCGGTCACGGAAGCTTCTACTTATCGCGATTTTAGAATACGTTTATACCGACCCCACTTTTTACTTTTTCCTTTCATAATAATAAAAAAGTGTCTCTGATTTCGTTCGCCTTCGCTCGCTCTTATCTACAATGTATCGCATTCACATTTCATTAATTCTTGTTACACAAATGTACACACCGGACAAACTAGAAATACGGGCGGGCGTCTGAAAACGCATTAGAATTTAATAGAAGCGACGCTCTTGCACTCTATAACATACAAATGTGTATGTATATCAATTATTTAAATTAAATTCTAGATATTAGGAGAAAACTTCAGCGAGTGGCGAAAAGAAAGCTAATCGAATCAAAGACTTCATATCTGTGAAAGACTTAAAGATATGGAGACAATTAATCAATTACATTTTTAAGCACACCTTTAACGAGAAACTGCTACTGCAAACTTTAACGGAACGTGTGAAAAACTTAAAGTGGCAATGCGAGAAGAATGGATGGCAGATGGACGCGTGAAATACTGGAATGGTATCCGAGAGGATGTGAATGAAAGCAAGGTAGACCGAGTGGACGACGGGCTGGTGAATTGAGAAGAATGTGTGCAGTCAACTGGATGCAGATTGCTCAAGACAGACAGGAATGGAAGAGAGGCCTTCATTCAGCAGAACGGCTGAAAATGATGAAACGAACGACGTCAAAGTACTCCACTTTAGACTAAAAACTATTGAAAAATGCTAAAAAGGCGATTTTATACCGTAACACGAATCATATTACACACATACACGCATAACATATGTATATATACTTTAATGAACGGCGTAATACATTATTATTTTTTGTTACTATTTTATTACCTACATACATACATACATATGATTGAAAGTCACTTAAATAAAATCGCACTCGCACTTCAACGTTGTTTTTAGATTAAACGAATCGGATTAAAGATTGAAAGGAGAGAGGGGAGGGAGTAGGAGGAGGGGTGGGGGGAGGGGGTATTTCTCCCCTCTTTTATTTTCCGAATTACACGAGTAAGACGATAACTAGCGGTATCCATTCAAGTGCACAACTGAATGACCGCTTTTTCCCCGACTTACGATACCTTCTAAACGTTGGAAAGTTTCTAAAGCCGACTGAAATAATCGACTGCGTAACTTTTCAGCGTATCGGCTATAAACAGAGGGGAAAGGCGGAGGGAGGAGGAGGGTTTAGGAAAAGACGTGAGGGGTCAACCACAACCCAGCAAACCTCCCCTAAATCCCCCACAAGGATAGAGATCGCAAAAGGAGTGTGTGAGAGAGCGAGAGTGAGTGGGCAGTGTATTCCCCGTAAAAATGCACTCAGCTTCGGGGATTTAATTACAGTCGAGCTTTCTTGCACGCGGAGAGCTTTTATCGTGCGGCGTGAATAATTGAGTATTGAATTAAGGCGAGACCATGGGCGATGGGGAAAACGGTCGTATTGGCAATTACGGACGTGCAACAGTTCAATTTTATTCGATACAGTTAAAGTGGCGTCAAATTCCGATATAGAAAGCTTTTCCCTTTAATTTTTAATGTTAAAAGCTCTGTTGTATCAGATCAAAAACTTGTCGAGCTAAATTTCAATTAAACTATATATGTATGTATATACATACATACACACAATGGCATTTTTTCGAAATTCAAACGTGATATTTAAGGTGCCTGTAAACGATCAACATATTCACGGCAATGCATTGCCGGTAATATTACTGCAATATGGCTATGTGGGCCGGAAATATACATAGTCGTGTTTTCCGACACTATTGTTCCACTATTGCTGGTATGGTAGTGTGTTGACGAGTATTGTTGACATATTGCCGATGATATCGCTCGGTATACGAAAATACGCGGCAATATATGTAGGTTTCTTTCCCGCTGAGGTGCGGACACGACACGATACGAGTGTTAACCTTCGGCGAATCTAGGCAATAATAAAACAGCAACTAGATACATACATACATATGTATGTAGATAGTATGTATGTATGTATGTAGGTACATACATACACACATGTAGGTAGGTATGTAGTATGTATGTATGTATGTATGTATGTATGTATGTATGTATGTACCTACTTAAAATTGGAGCTATTCTTCAAACATTGAATTGAGGGGCCTTTTGCAAATCGGCGAATGGAAGCGCGCACCCGTTTTCGCACACGCATTGTCCACCGTGCGATTAATTGCTTTCATTGTCGACTTGCATAACCGTAAAAAAAAAGTGTGCGACGGCGACGAACTCTGTCATCGTCTCGCTCTAATTTGCCGAATGTCACGACATCTGTCATCGCACACAGCTCAGTGCTTCTCATACTTTTTTCTTCGGCGCACAATGCGCGCGATTATTATTTTTAATTTGCTCCGTATGTATAGATACGGTCGCCCCACACACGTTTTGAGATACTATCTGAACCGAGGGGCAAAAAAAAAAAAAAAAAAAAGAAGCGCACAGACGTATGGACGAAAAATGCGCTTAATGACGACAGATGGACGAGCTGATAAATAAGTGGAGAACACGCACGACCACACAACCCCCCCACACCCCCAATACCTCAACCCGACCATCTACCCAGTAAGCTCATACAATTTTCATGAGGTCCAGTGAACTAAGGGGTGGTCTGCGACAATTCAATCTGGAAGTTCCGTCGTCGCAGGGGAAAATGCATAGCCAGGCTAGCGATCCGTTCGTCGCACGAGGGGTCAACTTCTCTCGATGCGCCTCCACCAAGTGCCCAAGTACATATGTACGTACGCAGATCCTCGTTATGAGAGAATATTCTCGGAATAATTAAAGAGTCGGGCGCGTTGAGAAAAAAAGGGGCGGCACGCCATGCGAGACGACAATTTTTTTTTTGGCCGTTTAAAAATCAAAGGCGAACTATGCATGTGGCCGCCGCGATGGCTGATGATGATAAAATATGAAAGGAGGAGACTCAGCTCGTCCGATGGTATCTAAACATCTCGACGACGACTATGAATGACCGGCCATGTGGTGGCCGCTTTATAATTACACAGATCTAACAGTTTATGCCCAGTTAGTTGCTGCTCCACTTGCGGGGTGCGTTAATCCACCTGCCGATTATTTACAGGATTTGTAAAAAAAAAAATCGTCCACACATTCAAGTTTTTTGTAATCTGATGAAAAATATTGATAAAGTTGAGTGTTCTTCATTCAAATCGACCGTTTTAACAATCTGTGTTATAATGTTCGACACGATACGAGCTAATAGGCGTAAACTAATCTATGAAAGTTAAATGTTGATTTTATCTCCAAACTACATATGTCTTTATAACAAAAAGTCTGTATGTATACATACATACGTACATAGGTACTTTAGATATTTTTCTATTGAACTACAATTTGGGATTCACTTTATGCAATACAGTCTGCTTTTTTTTTATAGGCCAATGATTTAGCACATTAGAGATACGTCCGTGTGTGTAAGCAAATAAAAAGGTTGTAAACCCCTGCATTCGTCATTCGTAAAGCGTGTAAATGAATCTGCTTCAGCGACCGCATGTTACACATCAAGACACGTCACTCTCGAGTTTCACAAAACAAAACCAGCGGATAGATACAAGAAATCCAACAACGATACACCACTGCAGTGCACTGGGCGGAAGACCAGCTACATTCGCACAAAAATATATAAAAAAATAAATACAGGGTGCTCTTGCGCCGATATTAATATCAATCAGCGGAGAAAATAGTCGCATTAAACAGCAGAACGAATCCGATAACACTCGCGGTTCTATTTTGAGGATCGACAGGATGTGTACTCAATCCTTTGCTCTTGTTTGACTCATTAACACTCGGTTGCGAGTTATTATGACTTACGAGCCCAGCTGTCAGCGACCAGGTGGATGGACGAATTGCTCGCGCATCCTTGATTATTATTTGATTCACACCGATTCGTTCTGTTATATAGCGTGCGAAGTAAACATCCCGATGTATGTATGTATGTTCGACGTCATTCATCACTTTCTTTGAGTTTTCATAAACTTTGTATGAACTGGCGTCGGTACGATGCGAGCGAGTGGGATTTGAACCCGAGATCACCAGTTCGGAGGAGGGTGCGCTCACGCATTCATCCAAACTAGGTAATGACGGACCGGCTACAATTTGACAATATTAATCGTCAAAAGGTTGGCGACTTTGCTAAATTGTTACGTTGTTGTATTATAACGCGCAATCTATGCAAAAACTATTAAATTTAATATTATTTTTTCTAAGCTCAGTACTTTATTAATTTGTCAAGTTTGAAGTATGCATTACTATACTGCCATCAAACCCACTTAACGTAACTGACAAAAATTACGAAAATGAGTTAGATGTGTTTTAAGGGGTTATGGGGGTGTATTATTACGATTTTTCATAACAAAATTAATGTATCTTCATCCAAAAGTGACTTTTTTAAGCTATTAAATCTAACGTATCTGCATGCGCAGAGAAATACATACATAGTATCACCAATACTTAGCGAAAATAACGTATCCAACATTTACATAGCAAATTCATCGTATCTGCGTGCAGATACGTTTTTTCGTCTAAGGACAATGCAGTTACGCTAATTTAGCTAAGGAGCTACGCAAAGCTACCGGAACATTTTGCTTAGCTAAAATAACGCAACTATTAAAATACACATAGAGTTGCGTTAAACTAACAGGAATTTATTTGCGGGTGTACCCCATTTACACTAAAATAGTGAATCTAAGGACGGCAGCATAGTGAAGTTATATGATTTCTTAAGCAAATTTCACATATAGCACTTACGTTATTCAAATTCAGTAGATTTCCTAAGCAAATTTAACATAAGTGTAAAAAAGTGACGTAACTACTAAAGTATTCTTTTTTTTTTTAATTTTTCCTTAGAATTATCAAAACACAATAGAAAATAACCTCATACACAAAAAAAAAGTTTAAATAAATCAGTAATATATGAGAAAAAACATAAAATTTAGAATAAAACTTTCAAGTCCATTTATCTCGATATTGTTGTTTTGTCAGTTACGTTAAGTGGGCCAAGGATATATGTACAATGGTAGCGCAAGGGTCTGTCTGGCCGGCTGTCTGGCTGGATAGCTGCGGATCGCTCGCGTACATACTGCATGTACACATACATATATGTATGTACATACTCACGCACACAAACACTCACAGTACGGGTGATGAGAGACCGCTCCGTTGATATTCAACGGGCTTACACTAGTGTATAATAATATAATTAAATGACACCGCAATGAATATTTCTCCCCCTTTCCGCCCTTCGACTTGTACCTGTAGGGGTTGCGTCGAGCACGCCAATTATGAATTCCTTTGATTCATTTGAATAATGCCGAAGTGGGCGAATTTATTTAGTTATCTGCGACAGTGCTCGAGACGCGCCACCACCTTTGTGCCGAACAAACAAGTTTTGGCTTTTCACTCCTGAGGGTGGGGGGGGGGGATGTGGGGGTGGGTTTGGCGAAGGGTCGTCGCCATTAAAAGTTGCCTCTCTTGGCGAAAACAAATTATAAGACGCCGCTCGGCAAGACGGAGCAGACGGAATTCGGTGTTAATGTGGCCGAAAACACCGAAAGTTTCCAATTGTAATCGAATTATCGCCAAAGCGCGGCCGCGGGCCGAAGGTTCGGCGCCCCTGCTCCAAATCTCACTAGGGCTGTATTCGGCGACAAATTTAAAATATCGTCAATATGTATTAATCGAACTCAATACTCTTTGTACAGTTGAATTTAAACATGTAAAATTCTTACACAAGTATGAATTGAATAAATGAAACACTACAGCGTGACTTTCGCACTGTGAAATGAAAAAAATTCGGCTGTAATAAACCCATGACTCTATCCATATATTTGAGGAATATGAAGAGTAAACAAAAAGTAAAATAGTCAAAAAAACCGTGCACAAAGAAAAATAAATGATTTTTTTTTCACAGCATAATGATTATAATTTTACAATATTATGAAGATTGTAAATATTTAAAAGGCCGAATAAAAAAAAATATCGGCGGCGGATGTTGACCAAAATCATAATATCTCTTACACCTTACGTGAAAATAATAGATATGACATTTCAGCTTGATAGACTTGATAGTTTCGGAGAAAAGGTTAAAAACACCGAAAACCAAGAGTAAAAGTACTACTTCCGGTTGGAAAAAAATGTTTAAAAATTACATTATTTTTAAGGTCCGATACACATACTACATATACAAAATTTCAGCTTAATGTGTATCGTAGTTTTGTTGGGAAAACCTTCCAAAGATTACACAAAAATTAGGTGACTTTCCAAAGGAAGTACCTACTACAAAATTTTTGAAAGCCTTACGGATTGTAAGGGCCGGCAAACAACATATTAATATGAAGTTTCAGTGTAATAAGTTAAACGGGTTTTCAGTTATTAGCGATTCTACACATTGATCCACAGACACATACGTATGTAGACATACAGACATTTTCCAGAACTTATGAAAACGGGCATGACGGGGGGAAATCAGGGGATTATACCCGATACAAATCAGTCAAAAACTCAAGTTCGAATTTTTGCACGATCACAACACTTTATCCGTTTGGGATAAAATGTAAAAATGTGTATTTTTTCAATAGATTAATATCGTACGATCTGGCGCGATCGACGTAACGTTACACCACTCAAAGCTCGATCGAATGTCCGAATCGAAACCGCAGCCACTTCCGGTTCAATGCTTTCGATATAAAATGTTAGCGATCCACGGCCTCAATGTCAAAATGCGACCGATTCAATCGACCGCTTGTCGTGTGAGACATCTTCAACTTTTAACATGACCGACGTTGTCACAGTAAAAAATCAATTAGGAATGATTTGCGTTTGTCAGCCGCTCTATAATATAATACACATAATATATTGTTTGTTTTTACTTTTCCCCCGTTTCCTTTTCCGCCACGACCCCTGTTCGCATCTTCATACACGACGAACAAAAAACATATGCCTATGCCGCGTAGCCTACACAAACAAGCGCAATAAGCTTTTTTCATAGTGTAACGTACATACATAATTATCGCGACGGTCGCATTCGAGGGCTTGATTCATTTTTGAAACAACTCTGAAGTTTGACACATTTCAGTCTAAACAATAAATATTTGGCTCGATTCGGAGGGGGCACCCTGTATCCGGGAAGACGAGGAACAACTGTCGTTTGGAAACTGTGGGAAGTTTGTTATTATTGCAAGAGGCCGTCGCGCGGCACCCAAATGAGATTTCAAACAATCAAACGTTTCAACGGAGCCGTGAACGAAAAGGGAGGTGTTGTTGAGGAGGAGAAGGTGGGAGGGCATTGTATGAAAATAATCTCGTACAAACGCACTGACAGACAGACAGACCAGTAAAAGTTGACTGCGTCGACGACTTGTTGTTACGGCACTGAAACCAAGTGAATAATGGCGTAGTGGCAAGTAGTACATTGTAGATTTAGGAGAAGATTCCAAAACTCGCCGCTACTCATGGATATGAGCAACCATTAGTGAAACTCTTACGCTTGACTGAGATTAGTTGCTCTTTGAAATAAGTTTTCCAACAGCAGAGGCGAGCACCATCCACCATCTCTCGGCCAATTTTTTTTTTCTTTTTCGTTTTTCATTTTCATTTCCTCGGCGCAGACGCTGAGTAAGTGAGGCCTCGTGTTATACTCCCTACCATTTCCCCCCCCCCCCCCAACCCCCACTCGAGGGGGGGGGGGGGTAGGTAGGGGGAGGGTCCATAAATTATTTTTAATTGAAAGTTATTTTGTATTCGCGAAAAGTTCTCATAACCATCGAAAACATTTATTATTTCTGCGAGCGTAGGGCGGTTCATTTAATATTAATTTTTTTTGCGGTTCTGAAACTTTTTTTTGTTTTGTAATTTTTTTTTCTTTTCATTTTTATAAAGAACGTAGCATATTTTGCTAAGCGTTTAAGAAAAATTTCTCAACTTTTAGATACGATATTAAAGCTTCATATTAAAAAGTAGACTTCCGCGTGATTGACGAGCTTTATTATGCACATATTATGTATACATGCAAATACAACGCTTAAACTCCCGTCGTGTTACCTTGCGCTCTACATAGAAGGTGTTGCTCTATGTATTTTAAACTACACGATATAAAATTACAATAGGCGGAATTTCATAACCTTTATCCATTTAACCATAACCACCGATTATCAAATCCATACTTGCAAAAGGGCCAAAATGAAGAAACGACCTTTGAAATGTTACAGAAAAGACTCGAATGCAATAAATTGTGACATCACACATCATCACTATAAACCATCGACTGGAAGTACCGCCATCGAACGCACGTTCCACATTAACTATCGCACGTATAGGTATAAGAATACACAAACTATAAGTAACTGTGAGTCTTACGGCGAAATTGCACCGTGTGAAGTCTGCTTAAGGCGCACTTATTTCAAACACGTGCATATTTGTAAAGGCGTTGCTGCACGCGACGATAAGGCGCACACTTCCACGTCATATATCAAATTTATTTCCGTATGTACATATGTACATATAATATTGAATTTAGCGTTCAATACTAGAGCCCTCCTGTTGTGAAAAAAAAAAAAACAATCAATTCGGACGAAACACACGTACAATATTGCATACGAGTACTACACGACACGTGGCTCGATATCCCAATTTTCTCAGATTCCTCATACCGAGAGGTGAATCTTCTCTCATCTCGAGCACTTTCTGGCGATCATTCGAGAGGGCAGGTATGAGCAGCCGATGCTGCGTAAATAAAATATTACCTGCGAAAGCCTCCATGCGGAGAATACAAGAGACTTTTAGCCCGGGTTATTATTGATTGAACTTCTATCTCACCTGGTGTGTAAGGTAGTCGTTCGGACGAGCTACCCCATTTTCCTATCTTCTTTTTTTTTTTTCGCCCCTACAGCTTGAGAGCGTTTCGCAACAATGAACAGTCAATGTTGGGCCGGTCTCGTCTCGCGGAAAATTCGATGTTAGGGCTGGCCAAATCTGGAGCTCGAGCCTTCAGGTACACTACTAATAGATAGCAAAGCTCTCAGGTGATATTCAATATGAATTTGTCGTCGCAGATGACGCAATTGAATTTTCCGGAGATTGGACCCCTTTGTCGGTCAAGTGTCTCATATTTTCTGTAGCGACCATAGAAGAAAAATATTATAAATTGATTGATGAAGTCAAACAATTCTGAAAATCGTTCGGTTTTTCTTTTGATTGCTTTTAAGAATACGTATGGTTTCTACATATATTTCAATGATTCGTTATTTTCACTTGATTTGTGTGATATTTTCCCCTTTAGCGCATTTCTAACCTAACCTTACTCAAAACAGATGTACTTTGTGTATTTTTTTTTATTTTATACTTTTTCTTCTATCATTTTTTTACCTTACTTCTACGATACATTTTATTCTATCTTCATATTTCTTTTTCGTTTTCAAACATATAAAAAAATCTCACTAATGCATTTTACTTACATATGTGCTCTATTTCCTTTTACACTTCCACGTCACTTCCTCCTCATTTCGCTCAATTCTATTTTGATTCTAAAATATTCGCATAACTTTCCTCACACAAAACCATTTCGGCGATTTCATTGCTCAATTGTAATGGCGCATTTACACCAACGATAACTTGTAATATTAAAGTAAACCCTCAACTTTTCGCCCGAAAAGAATTATAATACTCTTAGACGGATTACAGTCCCCTATTGACCGACACATTTGAATGAAACGAAAACACAAAAGGGTTACGAAGGTTACGAATGTATCCCCCCCCCCTTCCCCTCCTCACCCCCTACCCTTCTCCATAAACAACAAAAAAGTAACAGTCGTCGTCGAGTTAAGCCTTGTGTTATCCACTCCACCGACACGGCTAAGGACATCTCGCGGCACTTCCCCTCTCCTCAACCGACAGGAGAGATTAACCCCCAAAAGTCCGTTGTGTTGTTGTTGTTGTTGTTTTTTTTTCAGTTATTTATTATTTTGTCGAACGATTAGTGCACGTGAGTGTGTGTGTGTGTGTGATAGAGTTAAAGGGCGGAACCGCGGCGTTAAATATGGCCGATCATCAGATCATGGCCGTAACGATCGGTTGGTTCAAATTGACTTTACTTGTTACCCGAAACTAAACCCACTTGGCAAGTTAAATAATGAAGCCGATTTATTTCGGAGCGGTGTAAAGGGCGCCTCACACGCGCGAGCTTTCCCGCCGAACAAACCGCACTTTATCATGTTCAGCCGCGCCGGCCACATACAAATGCGATCCGATACATACACATGGGACCTCCATCTCCCCTTCATTCCCTAACCCCTCCTCCCCCTTTCTCGGGCCCTCTATTCTCCTCTTCCATCCATTCCCGAATCGGAACGGTGAAAAGAAACGGCGGAATCGTCGCAGCCCGTGCGCATTCTGTTGCGTTCAACTTATTGGAGAATTTTGGGTTCAGTATTGCGGGTTAGATTTCGACGGGTTAAAATAACCCATATTGCCCGTATAGTAAGATAAGTTCCTAAAAAAATACACGATAAGACTGTTTGTATTCATGTAAACGCATCGATAAGTTGGAGGGAGTCAAAGTTGGATCTGGTTTGGTTGGAAAAGTTAAATTTCCAACGTGCTTACTTTCTGCCATCAAGTCGATTTATAAACATAAGCATTGATGAGATTGTCACAACTCAATTGACAAACGTCGAAGTGCGTTTACTGGGCGAATTATATATATATATATATATATATATATATATATATGTGTATAATAGGCCTATTCCGTCTGTTTGTCACCAGAACCAGAACGTCGGACGAGTGCGAACAGAGCGCGCTTACGCGGTGAGCCGAACCAGATGATGTGGGGCAGGCTTCAGCGTGACTATTTATAGCAGAATATAATAAAAACTAGTGTAAGCCCGTTGAATATCAACGCCCGCTGAATTTTAAATATCGTAAAGCGCTTTTTTAATAGAGATCCCTACTAATTGATCGAAAAAACAAAATCGATAAAAAATTGTTTTTATAGCACCATCTATGTATTATAGCAATCCCCACTAATTGAACGCTTTCGATACCCACTCAAAAAAAAATATTTTTTTTTACTTTACTATTTATATTATAATTATTAATTATTATATACATATATAATAATTATAATTTTGTAAGTGATTTTGTAAAAATCAAAAAACCAAAAAAAATAGTAGTTTCTATAGTGCCATCTATGTATTATTAGCAGAATAACGATCCCTTTTGTAAATAAAGCCGAGTCACGATATGTTTTAAAAGAAAGAACAAACCGACTAAGGGCTATAGAGTATAGCGTTAGCGTGATGACTCTCGAGCCTAAGGTCGTGGGTTCGATCCCCCACTCGTTCTAGTGGTTTTTTTTAATAATTTTTCCTCAGCGAGCGTTATCAGCAGACAGACAGACAGACAGACAGACGGATTTCGGCTATTATATATATAATAGGCTCGCGACTTTGCTAAATTATTACGTTGGTATTATAATGCGCCATAAATGGCGCAACATATTGTTGCACAGGCAATAACTATAAAAACTATTAAATTAAATATTATTTTTTAGTACGGGTGATGAGAACGCTCCGTTGACATTCAACGGACTTACACTACATAGTATGTACACGATATCCACCGTTTCGTTTATGTTGGTCGATTCAAATCCATGCGTTATGTATGTATGTATGTATGTATGTACACGTCGACGATTTCACGCGAACGCCAAGTTCGTTCGATTCTACAAACCTTTGATCACAATAAGAATTTATTACAGCGTCGTAGACAAGTCGAAAATGTATTCAAATGAACCGTTTTACCCTTTCTAGGCGTGTGACCCGCATACCGCTTTGGGTCATCCGCAGGTCACGGGTTGCCGACCGCTGACACGCACCATACTAGTATATATGTATATTAAAAAAAAACACGATTAAGAGGATACAAGGGTGTGTTTATACAACGCGCCAGAGGTGTCGGAGACCTTCCGATTTGGGAAAATTTGAATTTCATCGACTGGTAAATATTTATACGACCGAAAAGTTTTAATTGTCGAGCTAATCCAACCCCGTTGTTTGCTTTTTAAAGAACGAATCCCTCCTCTCGTCCCCACAACGTCTTACTTTGGTCCTCGTTTCCTCACCCCGCGCACTGTCGTTGCATCGAAAGAAAGATGTTCAACAATTAAATACACATTCAGAATCCGGGATCCAAATGAAACGGAACGTACACATTGTTACATCTGTTCACAGTTGAAAGGGAACAAAAGCTTTTGTTGCCGCACAAAGTTGGAATGTTTGCCAGAGTTAAACAGGTTCACCCCCGTCGGCAACGGGGAAGTGAGGGTTGCCACCTCATACCCTTCTTTCCATAGCCCACCCTCTCTCGCCGAAAACCACCGGCAATTTCCATAATGGCTGCAAAAAGGGTGGCCGAGAATACAGTAGAGTTGCAACCGTGGCGCTGCACGATATAATGCGCCGCGAAACTCATTACACGATTGCGTGATCAAAAGCGCGAGGTCGATGTTTAAATATCGAATTTGTGGGGTGGTTTGGTCGGTGGACAACCCTGTCGGTGTGGTGCGTGATCAACGCGAAGAGCTTTCTAGTGAAAGGGTGCAAGCTTTTGAGCGGCTTTTACGTAAATATGATGCAGGCCAAGAGTACATATAAAGGTGTCCCAAAATTCACGCAAGATGTAATTTTGATAGAAAACACAGGTTTTCAATTAAAAATTGTAAATTTTTTATTGATTCATAAAGTATACAGTATAGGGTTATGTATGGGGTAGCATAAATAATAATAAAAAAAAAAAAAAACAATTTACACATCCCGAAAGTTCACATGTATTCGAAAGTTAATCACACTTCACAACTGTTGAATTGAACAAAATAAAATTGTTGCTCTGAATAGTCGAAGGTCTTTATTTTTTATTGACAAATTATGCATTATCACTGGAATTTCACCGATACAAGCATACGGTTCGGGACAGTAGCTCACGTTCCACTGTAGGACGCTTTTCTTGTTGGGAATGAACCCCGATGTGCTACTCCACACATAACCATACTGTATACTTTATGAATCAATAAAAAAGTTACAATTTTTAATTGATTCGAAAGATTGTAATTGATTAAACATGAAAATGACTTCTTGCGTGAATTTTGGAACACCTTTTACAAGCAACGCAACTCGAAAGTTCGATATGAGAAATGACTTGTAGTTGTACATATTTACATATATGTATGTGGTAAATAAGATATTTAAGTTGACTTCAAATTTCAAGTATGTATGTGTGTAATATATTTTGTCATAGTAAAAACGAGTGATAAATTTAAGCTCGTTGATTGATTGTGTGAATAATATTATATATTTATCGAATCTCGTTAAATAATGCGAAAATGAGCATTTTCAATTCAAAATATGTTTATTGTTTGCATGCAAGCGGTGTATACAAAACTGAAAATATAATAATCTAGCCGAATTGCCCGGCGTTGTTCGGGCGGCAGAATTGTGAAAACAAATTAATATCGAAATAAACATTATTTTATTCTCCAGTACAAAAAAAAATTTCCAAAACTAAGTAAAAGTACCATGAAATATGTAGTATACCAATTTTGGTGGTTCTTGTAAATTGAAAACTGTAGATTTGCATAGCGGACAAGCAAACATTCAACTTTATAGTATTATGTAGTAGAGTTCTACGGTTCAAATGAAGCTTTATAAATATAATTCAATTGATTGATACTATAATGTGCCGATTTATTTTTTTGTTGAAAATGTGTCGATATGATATTAAATTTTATTTGATTGATTCAATTGCATTGTTTTGTTGTGGATTTAAAAGTCAATATTTTGCTTTAAAACAATATCAGAAATTGTAGCCATCAAACTTTTCAGTATAAACCTTCAAATTTTAGATTGAAAAAATAATAATCAAAAATGAAAATTGAAAACCACATTGTACAAGGTAAAGTCACGCATCTACTTACCATTTAAATTCAGAACCCATAAATACAAAATAAGTAGTATAAGCGTGTGCGGAACACGTATCGTAAATCGTTAAGAATCACTGCTTGAGTTATCGTTAATTTTTACTCATCAATTACCAGCGGGGTGTGCGCTCGTTGAGTTCGCAACGAATAATTCCACCATTGCAAATATAAAGCATTATCAGCACGCGAATGCACACTTCGTGCGTAAAGTATGTATAATCCGCACACACACACACACACACACACACACACACACACACACACACATAAACACTTGTTTGTTTTTTTTTAGTATATAAATGTATTTAAACGCATTTGATGGGAAAAAAATTAGAATCATTTTGACGAGCCGTTAACAAATTTTGCACAACGGCTCTTAATATTGTACTGACAATATGCGCGATTGTATAATAAATACCCCTATGTACCTCTCGCTCGCTGCGAGGCAATAATAAAACAGCTTGTCTGCAGCATTCACGCCAGGGGGTACCAACCGGTGGCCCACGGGCCGACAATACGAACACGAACCCCCTTAAACCCACCCCACTTTTCACGGTGGCTGTAGTAAACACGATCGACGTTGCATTATATGCAGATAGATGGGATATTGCGAAGCTTTTATTCCGATATGTGTATTATTGAGTGAGTGGAAAAGCGGCGGTGCGTAAGCGGCGTTTACATTAAAGCGATTTCAATGCGGACGTGTTTTTTTTTTATTATTATTTATTATATTTTCGCCGTGCGTCGGATTCACAAAGGAGGATGTGTATTTTGAAATTTTTTCAAATATTTTCCGAACGATATTTGAAAGTGTGTATGTACATACATACATATGTATGTATTGTTGCCGCGAGCGATGAATGCGAACAAATTTAACGCGCGTTAACAATATTGCATATTATAAAGTGCAATTTTGACGTGTTAATAGATAGTTAATACATACATATATTGTACTATAGTAGAAATTGCGTATAAGATTTTGTGTGTCAGCTTCTGAACAGTTCATAAATAAAAGATTGAACCTCTTTTTTGAGTCACTCAGTTTATTCTACTACATATAATTCGGAACATTTCACACAAAAGGTCATAAAAGTAAAGGTGAAGATTAGAGGGACGATGTGCAGAACTCTGAAAATAGAAAAGTGTGAAAGATTTAAAGCAAATGAAAAAGAAAGAGTTTTTCTTCGTATATAAAGTACTTTTAAAAGACAAAAATAGAAAGGTGAAAGGAGAAAAGAAGAGAATCAGTAGATATACAATATATATATATATATATATATATATATGTATGTAGATAGGAAGAGAGTATAAAATTTGTATCAATTTAATCTAGAATTCTATAAGATAAGATTTAAAATAAAATATGAATAAAGTAAAAAACAATTGAATCGTCTAGTTCCAAAACCCGGTAAAAGCGTATCACTAGATTATTGGTAAATAATGGAATAAACACATGAGTCGCCTAGTTCCAAATCCCGATAAGTCCACAATATATAAAAAAACGAGGATAAAATATTTCCTGGTTCTAAGAATGTTTTCAAACGATGCCTTATACTTGAAATAATCCAAATACCGCCAAGTGCGCCGTAAAAAAATATTGAAAATCAGTGTTAGTTCCAAAAACTGACAATTGCACTATGATAAAAGCCATATTTAGAAACAAACAACGATAAGTCCATGTTTCTAATCTCAATATTTTGTTTAATATCAACAAAATTAAGTTTAAATGAGTTTAAACGCCATCAAGCAAATAAGTCTGTAGCAGAAAAACCGCGTTTGCGAACAAGTGAGTTTTATGGACTTATCGGGATTTGGAACTAGGCGACTCACATGTCGTTTTTGCCGTTTTTGGAACAAAACAAGATTTTCAATAATTTTATTTAGTCATTTAGGTTTACGTTACAATACAAATTTAGTCATTACGTTACAATAAGTTATACTTGGTTTTAGAAATAATCCAAGTATAACGTATTGTGTGAAAATATTCCAAGAATCGGAATACATACATATTTATTTCAGTTTTGACCAAATATGCAGATACCGGGTTTTGGAGCTAGACGATTAAATTAGTGAAAAGAGTGCTAAGTTTTCATTTTTACTTTAATCCTACATATATGAAATGAATTAAAGCGTAGAGACAAAAAAGAAGAAAATAAACTGATGAAACTGAAACTGAAAATGATATGATTGGGTATTCAAGTAGGATACAGTAGGGACGACAATTTGGAGAAACTCACAGCACAGTAACAGAGAGAAAATCTAATATTTCACATACATATGTACTTAAAACGCTTTTCTTTTTCACATTCCCCATACGCATCGGATACGGTGAATGTAACTTTACACACACACACACACACACACACACGTATAAGAATACGAGAATGTACTACATTAGTAGGCACTTCAGCATCGAGCGCCGCGAACGCTTCAGTGAACCGATTGAGCGCGAGGGGAAAAGTAAAAGTCGAAAACTCTGCTTTTCAGACGAAGAACGACTATTTACAAATGGAATAGCATCCACCAAATGGCATAGAAATGGTATGGGGAAAAAGGGGTAGGCACAGGAGCGTCCCATCCCCTATCCACTCTCACACGCGTTAATCTCAAAACGCTCAAGAAAAACGTGTCATCCGAGATCAATTTTGAACCGAAAGAGAGAGAGAGCAATCCAATTTCACACTGTTGTACGATATGTCAGTATGCGACCCGAATGCACTGAATCTTCGGAATATTTATAACGGTACATGTACATATGTATATCAGAGATCGGCCGGCGATTAAGATCGTTTCGCAATGAATATTCAATAGGCTTTCGCGACTTAAGGTATTTGTTGTTGTTGGCAATTCGACCGCGCCGTTCACTTTATACGGGTTCGTTTCGTTGCCTGACTATTTATTTATCGCGAAAGCGAACATGTTCGATTGTTCAACCCTGGCGCTACCTCTATTGGGGTAAATGTGCACCCCGAACTACAATATTTCTTTACATTTCAAACGGAAATTTTGATTTAAATGTATTCGAATACTATTGCTAAACATTCAGCATTGGATACGTGTGAATGTACGAGCTTTTATACACATATGTATTTATATTCGTGTAGCAGATGCGTAAACTCGACTGTGTTTATTTCGATAGTTAACCGTGTAAAATTTAAGTGGTAAAAAAAAACGTTAAAACTAAGCCAGAGCGATATAATAATTATATTGATTGAACTATTGTACGGAATGAGATGACAAGTTCACCTATCGTTGTAATGTATTTGTAAAGTGATGAAATTACTCACCGCTGACGGGGGTTCAAGCACTAATCAACCGCAACTACATAGTTAAATCTACGTACATATGTACAGCTGGTGATAATTTTATGCATATAAAAATGAGTTATCGTCACATTTGACACACTTGCATTTATTTAGTTCGATTTCGGAAAGCTTTGTGCATTCAACACGGCACTGAAAGGGTCAATGATGTAGGGAGGGGGAAAGATCGTTAAACGATTTTTACGAGTCGATGAAAGTATTTATTTCGGCGTGCGCCAATAAAAGTTAGCAAGATTAGCGTGAAACGTTTATACATATGTGTATATGTACATGCTCACATAAAACGATCGAAGTTTCGCGGTTTCCACACCGCACCACACGCATTCAAACGTAAATCGTAAAATATCACTAGCGGCGAACAACACCCGACTTTCATAATAGAATAAAATTTTCAATTCAATGTATTTCTGGAAAGTTATATGTGTGGGGTTAAAGTTCCGCGTTTGGGTGTTTTCGATCAGGTGTCGCTCGTAGGGGATAGGGTAATTTTACGGGGGTGAATTCTGCCGACAGTTAAAGGGTTAACAGGCGCTAGTACCCCGCGGGGTACTTCGTGGGTGGTCGACTTTTCGCCAGGGCCTTTAATTGCCGTCGACGAAGACTTTCTCCCCAGTGGTCTTCGACTGTGACAAACGGCCTGGTGCTTACCGAGAAAACCCATCAAGAAACACTTTGCAGTTCTGGACGATTCGATTCGACTTCGGTGACACATTTTAAAACAATTAAACCGTGTGCAGTAACGATTTTTATTTTTGGCAAACATCAAAAGGTACCAAGTTATCGAAAAAAAGTTCACAACATTTAAAATATTCAAGTACCGAAAGTTCTACAGCAGCATTCGCTAAAAATTTCAATGTTGTATTCCCGTAGCCAAAAGGTAGCTGATCTTAAAAAAAAAAAAAAAGCAAATAGGTAATCCTCACTCAAGTACATAGATCATATTTATATGTAAATTCATGAAAGTGGCTTTGAGTGTATACCCTTGTCAAAAATATTGCTTTATAGCTTTTAAGTAGAGGCCTCAAATTTGATATTGCATAAATTCAAGTATGTTACGCGAGATCCAATGTACACAGAGAAGCATGGAAAGATGTATGCTCGGTATAACGAGAAGAGATCGTAAGAGGAATACATGTGTGAGAATGGGCTGGACACAGAGAGACGAATGGATGACAGATGGACGCGAGAAATACTGGAATGGTATCCGAGAGGATGTGAAAGAAAGCAAGGTAGACCGAGTGGACGATAGGCTGATGAATTGAGAAGAATGTGTGGAGTAAACTGGATGCAGATTGCTCAATACAGACAGGAATGGAAGAGGATTGGAGAGGTCTTTCATACAGCAGTGGATGGTGAACGGCTGAAAATGATGATGATGATGAAATACCAAAAAGTCTTTACAAAATTGATCTAATTTGCAGTTAAAATACAATGTAGGCAAAATAGTAAAAAATAAATTGAGAATCGCTGAAAAAAGTTATACTTCAGGTGAGCATCTACATCTACAAAAATTGCTGAAAAGCTCAAAAAATCGACCTGTTTTAAAAATAAATTGAAAAGCCGATCAAGTGAAAAGTCGTATTTGACTTTGGATTTCAGCGAATTTAATATTTCATCAAAGCTCTGATGCGTACAATTTAATACACTCTAAAATATACTATGTACATAACTCTAATAAGCGCCCGTCAAAAATGACGGTAATTCTTCTGCCCACTTTACTCCCCCTACCACCCCCTTTACCAAATCCTACCGTCTCTTATCTCAACGGTCATTATTAAATTTGATTTATTTTTACGTTCGCTTAACAAGCGTCTGGTTTTTGTACCCACAAACCGAAACGATCCCATACATAGAAAAACTAATAAAGTCAAATATAGCGTACACAAGGTACTGACATTCTTCATTTTATTCAATGGTTATGACTTATGAGCGATAAGCTTTCGCTCGCACACGGGCAACACTACAAGACAAATCACGGATAGTGAAACGCCACCAGCGGTGAGCATAACACCCGACTAAGTCTGTTGATATAATTTTTTAACGATATTTTTCCGGTTCGATTCACATTCTCGCCGAACTTTACCGACCCGAGGACATTCTTCGACTCGTCCGCTGTGTACAAAATGAAAAAAAAATCACACAGGTATTTCTTCGACACGCGAGAGAGCACTGAAAGAGACATGGCTTCAGTGCGACGCCGTCGTAAATCTTCCGATTTACAGCAAAACCCCTTTCGGCTGTATGTTTATTTTACCGACTGTACACGCACCGCATCCAATACCTACCCGGCTACTGATCGTCCGAGATTTATTTCCGATCTTTTGAACTTTTTCCCGCCGTTTTCCCGAAGCGTTCACGGTTAATACCTTTCGACACTTTGCGACCGTAAAGTGAAAATCGATCGGACGAGCATCATTTCAAAACGGTTCGAAAAATGTTTGTACTACTGGTATCGAGCACTGTGATAGTTGTACTTGAAGTCTAAAGAGTTCTAATGGCGTAACTAGCGCCAATTACAAAGAATAATACCTTAAATCACTGCATGTACTCAACAGACATGTATGTAGTACATAGATACATATACATATGTAATGATTGGTGTTCGGATTAAAGCACACACGAAAAAACCGCACATGAAAATAGCGGTCACGGAAAAAAGCGCACAGGGAAAAAAGCGCACATAGAAAAATGCGCACATTTGACAAAAGCGTACATAAAAATATTCACATTTAAATTACTCTAATCTTTTCATATGTTTTTCAGCTTTAAAAATTTGAATATCTCTACGTGTGGTAAACAATGTTTTGTAGTACTTTATTTTTATTTTCTCCGCAAACATAGTGAAAATATATTTTTACTGTACATATAGGTATAGATATTAAAGAAAATTTTTTATTAAAAAATTCACATACAGACAGAAATTAGAAATTATTTTAGGTATGTACATACATATGTATTACAGAAATTAGTTTTCATTAATAAATTAATTTTATTAATAAATAATATTTATGGTTTAATCACCGAACCATAATGATTACATTGTCAAAATAATATGTACATTTCATCAACACCTTATCTACATAAGAGAAGGACTAACGTAACGCAACGTAAGACCACATCGATGCTATGGTTAAAGCAGTACACTTCGTCGCAAAAACATCATTTTTACAATTGTATTATTCAATATATTGATTTGACTGGCAATCATTGATGTGTGATTATAATAATAATCCAAGACACTTTCCAGACAGATTCACAGTTATCAATATTCAAATATTGTACAGTGACTTAGTAAACATATTTATGTACATATGTATGTAAATAGTTTAGGTGAAATCAACTGTAAAGCACGCGATTGAAATTATTATCATCAGCATGTGCATGGTAAACACAGTAAATGTTCAATATTTTTTGATCGTATCGTAATACACCAAGGCCTTGAATATGTCCCTAGTCTGTCTGTCCGTCAGGAATTGTATTGAAATTTTTTGTCAACGTATTAACGCTCAACACGCTTCTTTTGCAATAATTGAAAATTTTAATTATTATTTTTTTCCGTAATTCATAGTTACTACTATTTTTAGCTCACTCATACATCAATAATAAACATCCGTTGATTGTCAATTCTACTATTCGATACACTGGTATTTTATGATAATTTATTAATCACTATCGCAATGTACGCGTTCGCAATTCCTCAGTCACAAGGCAACGGAGATTAACCACTGTGTATATTTTTAACAATATTTAATATAAGCTAATCATCATCATCATTTTTCAGCCGTTCACCATCCACCGCTGGATGAAGGCCTCTCGAATCCTCTTCGATTCCTGCCTGTTTTGAGCAATCTGCATCCAGTTGACTCCACACATTCTTCTCAATTCACAAGCTTATAGCGAAATGAAACGATTTTTAATTAACTTCGACTCGTACAATCTGGGTGTAGTTTTTATGGATGCTGTGCTCATACACTCGATTATGCTAACGTCGGGGGATCGACCTCCTACCAAATACATAGCTATGCACGTGTATGTGCGAACATCGGCAAATCGTGGATATTTCTTTCGTCTTTAATGAATCCTCGGAGAGAGAACTGTGGGGGGGTCAGAATTAAGACCGAGCGAGCAAGTTTTTAGTACCGGTCCAGAACCCGAGACGGTGAATAATTCACGATAGTATCTCGAGATAAGCATAGGTCTACCGTCCGCCGGCTGCTGCTCAATGGACCAGACATACGTATAAGCTTGCGAAATCGCCCCGGACTGTTGAAATATTGAAACTATCCGATGAGGGAGAGACGAAGAAGGGGAGGTTGGATCCAATAGCCCCTCCCCACTTCATCTGGCAATCTCCAACTTGCCCATTCTCTCGATCAAACCGGTAAAGAGTCGACCAATCTCCGAAGAAAAATGGAGCTTTTGTGTGTCGCATGAACCGTCCATTTGGATTTTTATTCGCTCTTTTCCATTATCGATGTAAAATGTTTACAATGCTTTTCAATCGGTTCTTATCTCAACAAGTCGTTTACCAAGACTGTCATTTCCATACAATTATTCGTTTTCGTGTAAAAGTGTTAATTTAAGCTGTTGCGCTACCGACAGTCATCGTCTAAGAAAACTGACGTGAATTTTGGATCGATGCATCTATGCGTGTAAAGCATGTACCAGCATTTACGCAAGAAGTAATTTTGATAGAAAACACATGTTTTTAATTAAAAATTGTAATTTTTTTATTGATTCATAAAGTATACAGTATAGGGTTATGTATGGAGTAGATGTCGGGTTGGAGTAACATATTGGGGTTCATTCCCAACAAGAAGCGTCGTACAGTGGAACGTAAGCTACTATCCTGAACCGTATGCCGTATGAAGTTCCAGTGATTTGATTCATTCAAAAATACTCACTAGTGCACATTGCCACGACAAAGCATAATTTGTAAATAAAAAAGAAAAACCTTCGACTATTCAGAACAACAATTTTATTTTGTTCAATTCAACAGTTGTGAAAGTGCGATTAACTTTCGAATACATGTGAACTTTTGGGGTGTGTAAATTTTTTTTTTTTTTATTATTTATTTATGCTACTCCATACATAACCCAATACTGTATACTTTATGAATAAATAAAAAATTTATAATTTTTAATTAAAAACCTGTGTTTTCTATCAAAATTACATCTTGCGTAAATGCGGGGACACCCTTTAACTTATGTACGTTTATAATTTGTACAGCGAAAAAAATAGGTCGAAATATTCACGAACGTTTCAATTGAATACAATTTCTATCGAATTTCAGCGCAACGATCGGCAAGTTAAAAGAGTATAATACTCATTGTATTGATTTGAGATTCACATGAATCCTATCCTATATAATATTTCGCAAAAAACGGTTTATAATAAGCGCGATTCATTGTTGAACCGGCTATTGTGCGGATCGTATACATCGGAAAATACTAATACGAACATTTTAATATCGTCCTTTACATGTACCAAGAATCTGCTTACTTAACTGTATATTTTCAAAGAAGGGGTTCTTTCTATTCAAGGGTACAACGGGATCAATTTATCGTATTATGTATAAGAGCGCTTCGTAAACTTATCATAATGGATATTAGCCTTTAATATCCTTCATAGTATATTTTAATTGTATCGTTACATAATATCCACTATAATAATTATGGACTTGGAAGTTTAACGCGCAAAGTTTTTCTTTGCGAAACGGTCGCGATATAACCCTTAAACTGTTGACACTCATTAACGTCGCCGTATTTAATTTACGAGCTCCTCTTCTTAATAACCGACGACGGGGAAAACCGGTAACTTGTGTAAGCAAACGATTACGTTGGCCGTCGGCTAATTAACAAATTTCGAAAATCAACAATGTATCGCATAATTTTCGAATCGTTTATCAATTAGGTAGGCGAATATTTTACATTTCGCTTTTCCGTTAGTGGGTAAGCATATAAATAACGTCAAATTTTCGAACGAGTCGCTCAAGAGTCGTGCCTAAAATACAGGTTTATAATTTTTTCCGACGCGTGTTTAAAAAGCGAGGCGTTTTTAATATATGAATAATGACGGCGCAAAGTCGTGGAAATGGTTTGTTAAATTGGCAAAACAAAAAAAAATGTTTATTTTTCCGCTCGATGATTATAATATTATATGTGTTCCGTTGACGGGTTAACTATTTATAAGTTTTTCGACGATTCGGCGTCAATATTTATTCGGATGATTGATTTTATCCGTCTCCCAAAATTAATATTGAATTGAATTCAATTCGGCGATGTCATTAGCTGTTGCGATGATCTTCCGGTTGGATGAAATTATCATGTTTTTTTACACTTTATGCAAAAAAAACTTTTACTGATTTTTGTATGCTGAATGAACGATTACTTTCTTTTGATACTTTTTATATAACATAAATCGTTTTATAACGACTGGAATAATTTAGAATTAGTTTAAACCTCATTAAGGTTAAATTGTAAGCTTTAAAACATACTACATATTTCAACTGTGGTAGGTAAAAAAATTTAGGTAGAACCAATTTTTAAATGCTATTAAATCTATCATATACAGATATTATATATAATTTATAAAATTTAATATCTAATGGCAAAAATGAACTTAGTTTTAATTATAAAGTATATGTAGTATTAAAAATTTTAGTTTTGCAAATGGTGTTTATGTAAATTAAATTAAATTAGTATGTATGTATTTATGTATGTATGTACTACATATGTATGTATGTATGTATGTATGTATATGTACAAAGCAGACACAAATCAAATTTTATTACAACAGTAACATTTCTGTTCGCATAAATCAATAATAAAAAAAAATACAGATGTTAGATTCAAAATAAGATTCATTATCACTTACAAAGAAAGAAAGACCAGAAGCTCTCAATGTATAAAGCGCACACAAGAGCTGGAATAATAAAATGCAAAAAATTACATCGTTCATTATATTGTCTGTCAATTATGAAAAAAATGTGTCAAAAATGATTGACACGCTTCTATTTACGCTTTGGAGATAATTTTTTTTTACTTTTATTCTACCTCCATTAACTTACGCGCGCGGACAATGAATTGTTGAAAATTCATCGATTTTCAGTGTGAGTCAGGTATTATATACGGTGTGTCGTGAATACGACGAATTACGACATTACGAGCTTCTACAACAAACAAAAGAATATAACCCTTACACGCCGTGTGACGGAAGCCATACAATATTCCCGATTATAACGTCATTACCGCACGAACGCCACTTACTTAAAAATGACATTAATCCAAACGATCATACCTGACGTGAACCCACACTATTTATAACATAACTACATATGAACATAGGTATAATTTACCAATAGAAAAGTCTACAAATTTTATACCTGAAGTGTATTATTACGTAATATTTTATTTTTATACATATTTATCTATGTAGTTTGCTAGGAAATATATGAGCTTAAGCTTTATTTTAATCAATAGATCCACGTTATTTATTTATTAAACTCCTATTAGAGCTGTTACATATGAAATACATAATATATTAATTTAGAACAAAAATACAAAGGAAAAAAATGTTGGCTTAATAAAATAAATAATTTCGCTGTCTTAAGGACGAAAGATTAGTATTAAAAAAATCAATAAATTCAAATTATTTATTGCCAACCATTGATCACAGATTACACATTTAAAATATTCACAGTCATATTACATAAAAATTTCGTCGAATCTAATCGACAGGAAGTGGAAATTTACTTTTGTGCAATATTTGAACTATACGCTCACATGATAAAACTTGAAGCGTAGTTTATTTACGTTTTGTGCAATATTGTGAATGAAGTAATCTCGGTACTTATTTAACGCACATAATAACTTTATCGACATAATATAAATATTGTACACAAAAAAAAAATGATTATAAAAAGTTAAATGATCATAAAAAACTTTAAAATTACGCAAACCGTCAACAACATTTCGTTGAAGTTTATTATCATCGATTTACAATGTGGTAATGAAAAACAAAGCATCGACATACCTGAGTACAAAGTTTTCTCGATCGCAACTTTTCACACACGCAAAGCACAAAACACTAAAATTAATATGCATTCATTACAGAGGAGCGTTGAAACGTCACGAGCGTTCGTCGTGCTTAATTTTCATTACACGCGCAAGTTGCTGCAAGAAAAAAGTTTTCTGTACTTTCGAAAGCTTTCAAAGTTCGATTTGTCTGGTGGAAAATTTAGCACACCGTTGACGAACGACACACACTGGCCAAGTTTAGTTTGCAATTCAATTTTAGTCGAATTTTCAATTTTCGCGATGACAGTTGTCACGACATGTTTGTTAAGCACGAACGCGATCGACGCGACGTCCGAACGAGAAAACGCGTCGCACGACACTGAACTAAAAGTATGGTGTTGCGATGGTGGCTCCGAGCTGCGGACAAATACCACAACCACAACCACCCCTAGCTACCGTGAGGCGACAGCTTTGCCCTTTTCAAACACGCGCACTACTAATAAAACACTTTTTTGGTTCGACAAAGTCAAATTACGAGTGAAACTGATCCATCACTAATATACTCAGTCGATGTTAAAACTTAGGCCGTTGACAATCGAAACTGGACATGCGTGCTTCCGCTTCCCATTAATAAAATAATAATTTATAATGTAATTATCAGACCACCACACTGGTTCATTATTAAATATGTTAGATAAGTCAACTAGAGATAGATTACAAATATTACAAAATAGAGGTATGTATGAGATGTATTTTAAATGTGGCTATAGGTATGCTAGTCATCATCATTTTCAGCCGTTCACCATCCACTGCTGGATGAAGGCCTCTCCAATAATCCTCTTCCATTCTTGTCTGTCTTGAGCAATCTGCATCCACTTGACTCCACACACTCTTCTCAACTCATCAGCCCATCGTCTGCCATCCATTCTTCTCGCTATGTGTCCAGCCCATTGCCACTTCAACTTTTTCACCCGCACTGCTATATCTGCCACTTTGGTCATACTTCTTACCCATGTATTTATTTTGCGATCTCTTCTCGTTATGCCAAGCATACATCTTTCCATGCTTCTCTGTGTGCACTGGATCTTTCGTAGCATTCTTGAATTTAGCGTCCAAGTTTCACGTCATAACTATGCTAGTATAAACAAGAAAAAAAACTCTACTTCCGGTTGACTGGTGATATCTACGTGAAAATAATAGATATGAAATTTCAGCTTGATAGATTTGATAGTTTCGGAGAAAATACACATACAGGCACACACACACACACACACAAGTACACTGACATACAGACATACAGACATTTTCCAGAAATCATGAAAACATGATCAGGGGATGATACTTGATACAAAGCAGTCAAAATCTCGAGGTCGAATTTTGGCATGATCACAATTATTTAAAAAGATGATGATTGAATTACATAGTTGAATGTGAATGATACTTTGAGGATTTGTATGTTGGTATTTATATTTAAGTTAGATAATAATATGTTACTATAATATTTTAGTCAATTTATTGTAAGAGGAATGGATGTATTTATGTGAATATAATTTAAGGAATAAAAATAATTTAATTATAAAAAATGTTAAAATAAATATAAATAGGAGAAGCATCTTGTACAAAGGTGTTTTGGAATATAATAGACTGCCGGATGGAATTAGAAGTTTCAAAACTATTGATAAATTCCTGGCAGGCTTAAAAAAACATCTCTGTATATGTAGGTGCTTAGTTAAGGATTATGTAATTAGCCTTGGCTACTATATTATATAAATAAATAAATAAAATATAGCTCTGATCGTAAGGACTGGTAGTCCAATAGGAGCCGTTTACTGAAATACACCCGATTCCCTTTTTGCACGTGGGATACGTTCCAGGGACTACTGTGCAAAAAAAAAGATATATATTTACGTCAACACAAAAATAATTCTTAACGTCAAATAGATCGAATTTATTCTTTATTTATACGTATAGGTACGTAAAAATATTTTCATAAGTTACGTGCATAATGAAGTAATAAATTGGTTTTCGATTTAAATTTATTTTAATATAAAAAAAGTA
Organism: Parapsyche elsis; assembly: GCA_022651745.1. Classification (NCBI taxonomy): domain Eukaryota; kingdom Metazoa; phylum Arthropoda; class Insecta; order Trichoptera; family Hydropsychidae; genus Parapsyche; species Parapsyche elsis. The sequence goes on from JAGVSN010000019.1 coordinate 725,631, forward strand.
TATTCATTCGGTGTCGCTTGACAATAAAACGTGCCTGTTTACTGCAGTTTTTCTTTTTATTTTTTTTAACCGTATTAAAACAAAATAATTGGTTCGTTTTCCTGGACCGCGCAAAATGAGATTCGGGTGTATGTGTCGCGTAAAGATGTATGAGCCGATTTTTTTTATTTATTTATTTTAAAATACATGGGCATGTGTCGATGAGGCCCAGCATACATTACATCATAGATGTACATAAAATTTTTGTTTATTTCATTAATTATATTTGAAGGTTTACAAAAATGCGTTAATCAAAAACTTGTCGAATTGATTTTTAAAGAGTTTAAAGTTACTAGCTGATTTGGGAGACGGTTTCAAAATTCAACCTCCATTTGAAAAGAACGCGTATCTGACAATTTTTTTTTGATTTGTCGTTACGGAGTCTCTGAGATGAGCGTTTTCATTGAACGTGAGGAGGTTTTTCATTGGACATTTATATTGATTATTAATTATTTTATATACTTCTATTAAATCACCTCTCAATCTTCTCTTCTCCAGTGAGGTGAGACTCATTCTCTTCAACCTTTTGTTATAAGGTAGTGATCGAAGTTCAGATTGTAATCCTTCTATGAACCCTTTCGTTCTTAACATACATACATACATATGTATATACATATATACAATTTATATTTTAAAATAAGTATTCCAAACACCAAATTCTAATTTAGGTCTAACAGGGGATTTTTAATTTTTTGACAACTGGATACTAAGATTCTTAAAGACACGTTTATTAAGATATTTGTATATACAAATGCTTAACACTTATTCATAAACCATAAAGTGGTCAACTCATTGATTTAACTGATTGACTCAACTATTTAGGTCAATTTGTGATGCAGCTTTTGGGATATTTGTAGGTTTAAATTTGGGGGTTTAAAAAGCCTAGGTCTAAAACAGAGCACTTATTAATGTTTAATGACAATAGCCATTTTTGGCAACATCTATTTATTGAGTTTAGGTCATCCCGTAAACTGCTATCTCCCGGGGAGACGGGACTAGAATTCCTGAAAATGGTATTTACAGTATTTCTTATATATACACAATACTTTCATCTAAGTTCTAAGAAATGATATCTCAAACAAATATGTTTAAGAAAAAAACAAGAAAAGTTTTGCTGTTCTATGGAAGCATTAAAGTAATTTGTAGCACAACCTCAACTTGGATTGATTAAAAGTACACTTATACCACTTCCAAAAGTTATGCTTACTAATCATTACAAATATGTACCTACAGATATCCTCAGCTACACACGTGTCTAGATTGGGTATATTTATCGCATAGTAATAAAGAAACCGTTCTGAGATTGCCAGCTATTTTAAGATACAAACGAATCATATAATGTAGTAATTAATACACAAACATATCGATTCAGCGGCAAAATACACATATACATATGATCGGCAGTGTAAAAATTGAGTCGTTTGAAGTGTGGCGAATTATAATCAAGAATGATATAATGTGTAAGTGAATATTATATATATAATAGCCGAAATCCGTCTGTCTGTCTACTGATAACGCTCGCCTCGGTAAATGATTAAAAAACCAGAACGTCGCGCGAGTGGGATTTCAACCCGGTATCACCAGATTGGAAGAGTCGTGCTAACACAATCATACAACGGAGGCGATGATGGGCCTGTTTCAATTTGACTATATAATATTAATAGGCTCGCGACTTTGCTAAATTGCTACGTGTTGTATTATAACGCGCCATCTATGCAACAACTATAAAAACTATTAAATACACATATACTCACCCACGCAAATATACGTTGATATTCAACGGGCTTACACTAGTAAATAAATAAAAACAAAAAAACACACGCTGGCTAAAAACGTACAGTGCGGAAAACACAGGTACGATTGTACGTGTCTACTATGAATATGCATTATTGACCTTACTTTGTCTTTTTAACGAAAAGTCGTTGACATTTTCATACACATGCTCATTATCGATTTGCTTTTTAACCTTTTGCCTGTTGCTGCGTCGCGTCGCGTTGAAATAAAAATAGAATAAACATTATAATAGTCCATCACGCTGCTGTGATTTCGTACGATGCAACGATCGCGCGGGTCTGTCACGTTTAGCACGTTGGCCCCGCGGCATCGAAGGGGTTAACATTCGGATCAGCTGGACAATTGCGTGTCCGCTGATCGTTTGGGGTAACTTGGATTCGCGACTAAAGCCACCTACCTCTTCGATCACATTAAATAATTTGCTCTCCCTCTCTTTCTCTCGATTAAATTACACACGTGCACACATGCCCTAATCGAGTCGAAACGACTCGATAATTTCCCGAAAAATTGAGTACATTACTCGATTATAAAAAAGATTAAAGTGTTGAAAAAAATCGTAGCGCTCGTACGAGTGTCGATAACCTCCATCGAGCGGAGTCCACATGCGGCTTATATCAATATGGATTAATATTTATTGATGATTCATAAGACGGCGGATACTTGCAAGTGTAAATATTGCGTTATCTTTTTAACTAGCAGCGCGCCAGAGTTTTAAAGTGATTTTGTTTATGGATTCATACACGTTTGATCAAACCGAAAGATTCAAACGGTTCCGCTCTATAGCGATTTTTGAAAGTCTAGTGTGTCATCGTTATCTAAATTTACTCACACCAACGTATGTATATATTTATTTATTTATTTATTTTAAATACATGGGCAGGCGGCATAGCTGATCTCGCCCTGGGGTCTAATATGAAGTGTTACATACAGTTTTTTAATTTTTTTAGTTAATTATATTTATATTTAAGGATTATCAAAATTCATTTATATTCAAAAACTTGTCGAGATGATTTTTAAAGAAATTTGTATTTTCAGAAGTCACCAGCTGATTTGGGAGGCGGTTCCAAACTTCAATCACTCTATTTGAAAATAATGAGTCGGTGACAATTTTGTTTGATTTGTCTTTATTTGTCTCAGAGATGAACGCTTTTATTGATCGTGAGGAGGTATTTAATGCGCATTTATATTAATTATTTATTATTTTATACACTTCTATTAGATCGCCTTTCAATCTTCTCGTCTCCAAAGAGGTGATACTCATTTTCTTCAACCTTTCGTTATAGGGTAGTGATCAAAGTTCAAATGGCATTCTTGTTATCCTTCTTTGAACCCTTTCTAAACATACAATGTCTCTTTTAAAGTTAAAGTTCGTTATATACCTATTTATATATATAATAGCCCAATTCTGTCTGTCCGTCTGCCGATAACGCAAATTCAAATTTAATGAAAAAAAACGAACGTCGTGAGTGGCATGTGCACACGTGAACACCAGGTTGGATGAGTTAGCGCTAACACGTTCACCCAACACCGGTGATGGGAGGCCTCCTATAATGTGAAAATATTAATCCTTAGTAGGTTCGCGACTTTGCTAAATTGTTACGTAATCAATTACGTCAAACACGTCCGTTGATATTCAACGGGCTTACACTAGTACAATATATGACATGATAAGTAGAGACCGGCCAAGTTGTACGTAGAAACCGACCCTCGACTTGTTACGACATTCTGCTATCCGCCGGAATTCATATTTGAACTATTGACTAGAGCTAGATTTTTCTCTGCACTATAATTATTTTAAAATTTTCACAACGATTATCAGATTCCAAGGGTCGTTCCACCACGTCTCTAATGATATAACTCGTTGAAAGATTGTGGTATGCGCTAAAAAATTTGCGTTATAATACGGTGCAACAGAAAATTGATATGTTCAGTAAACTTGACGATAAAATAACAACAATTGAAAACTCCAAGTAAAAGTACATAATCGATTCGATAGTTTCTAATAACATAAAATAATCAAACTTTTATTGTACATATGATGTACACGGTGCTGGGAATAAACCGCACAGAAAAATGCGCACATTGGAAAAAAGCGCACATAGAAAAATACTCACATTTAAAGCACTTTAATCTTATCCTGTGTTTTTCAGCTTTTCAGTGATTCCATAATGGGAACTGAGGATTTCTACGAAAGATTATCACTGCTGTGCGGGAATATGATCAGATGGAAGACAAAATAAAGTACTTGTTGAAGTTAGTTAACTTATTAAAATTTATTTTTTAATGAAAACTAATTTCTGTTACGTGAATTTTTAATAATAAATTTTCTTTAATATATGTACAGTAAAAATATATTTTCATTATGTTTACGGAGAAAATAAAAATAAAGTACTACAAAAAGTTATTTACTTCACTAGAAATATTCCAATTTTTAAAGCTTAGATTAGATTAGAGTAATTTAAATGTGCGCATTTTTCTGTGTGCACTTTTTTCCGTGTCCGCTATTTTCGTGTGCGGTTTAATCACCGAACCGATTTTACACATAGGTACCTTGTATTTTAATGTATTAGTTAGTCGTTCACAATTTGATTGAATGAAAAATTATAATTGATCAAACACGTATTGAGGCATTGGCTTCAGACATCAAATAACTGGTTCAGTTTTTTTTTGTTAATTAAATCAATAATAATAAATCAGTTTCTTTTCACAAACCCAAACACAAAGAATCGATTGACTCAATCCTTTTATACGATATACCCACCGTGAAAAAGATAATTTTAACATCTTACACAACCGACACAGTTCGTTCATTACGGCATGTTTATTAAAACGTATTCGATTATGCCATGGTTGTCAAACAGTGGGACGGGGTCTCCTGAGGGGCTCCGCCCCTTAGGTGTGATGCATATCCGTTGTCGCAAGTCGTGTGGAACATTTTAATAGGCGCCACATGTCTTTGCCGAGCAAATGTCATCTTCGCGACGAACGTGATTTATGGTCGTCGACGACGACATTTCTCCCATCCTTTGATCGTCGCAATAACACTTTAATAATAATAACAGTAACGGTTTGGCGCCTTTCATGGTGATAATGCGAGAGCCAGGTGCGCCACTCGTAACATATTTGGATACAATGTCTACTGTAAATCCGATAAGTGAGTGGATTCGCGTTCGATGTGCTGCATCTTGTTAAAATTTATTATTGTTCGTTGTGTATGAAAGATTTTGTGAAAAATCTTCAATCGCTACCTAATACGCATAAAACCGTTTGTAAACGCGATTCGGCCAATGAATGCCAGGGTTGTTGTTCATATCAAACTAGCTATGTAGTTTACCCGACATACATATGTATACAATGACATCGTTATAGTTGCAGTTGCATGTGACTCTTAAAAATTAATTTTAATAAAACTAAAATCTAAACTAACCCTCATCTAAGAGGTCATACTGTTAAACTCCGTAAAGAAAAATCAAATAAGATTGTTAGAGATTCATTCTTTTCAAATAGAGTGGTTGAAGTTTGGAGTCTTCCGGATTCAATAGTCACTTTAAAAAATGTTAATTTATATAAAAATCAACTAGATATATTCTTAAAAAAACAATGGGTATTTGTAATTCTTTAATAAATGGACCATTATTCATTTTATTTTTATGTAAATTTTTTTTTGTTTTAATCTTATTTTTATTTTTGTACCAAACCCCATGGGCCTATCGACTATGCCCATGCCTCTCCATGTAATCATTAAATAAAATTATGTTTAATGAATTTTGCACGCAACGCATAGTAACAGTAGATAATCATATTGTAGAGATTGTTGATAGTCATTTATAATTAGAACAATTGGTGAATATGACTGGATGTAAAGAACAAGAAATAAAACGCAGAATTAAACTACATAGAAATAATGAACATAACTACGTACTCTAACGTGACCGCAACGACCCAGACAGGAAGACGTTTACACAAATATATTTATACGGTATTTGTATGATTATCTGTAAGATAACATTGCCATTGTTATTGTCTTCAAACTATTTCTAGTTAACAATTTTTTTTAGATTAAACTTGTTTAAAAAACGATACCCGTATAATAAACATATTGTTATTTTACAAACTATTTATTGCTAGCGTGCTGATGAATTAAGAAGAATGTGTGGATTCAAATGGTCAAGACAGGCAAGAATGGAAGAGAATTGGAAAGGCCTTCATTCAACAGTGGATTGTGAGCGGCTGAAAATGATGATTAAAAATGGCACATACGCTAAATACTGTGTTCGAAGCATTATTATTTTAATTTATGCAATTTTACCCCTAACAGTGATACGTCAATAATAAATTCACATTATTTGGCTATATGCATAACGTATGTATAGGTAGAATACAATTTAACAAATTACTATTATTTATTGTACGTAGGTGCAGTACCAGGCGCCTACAGTAACTTCATACTGTCCCCACTATTTTCATTGTAACTTTCTAACCATAGATTATTTTGAGTTTTCCTTTCGGATTCAAATAGAGGAAGATTGCGACCATACACAGGGTAAATATTATCGAAATCTTTAGACGCGTTCTTGAGTTAAGGAATCGTAAACAATGCGCGAGCGAGAGAGCGATTTGCGGTCGAGCTCGGATAAATTTCACCGTATACGAATTCACGGCCAGCCTCGCCAGGGGTATTGAATTAATTATTTCAATGGGCCCGTACGCGTATCCCTTTTGTAAATTATTTAGACGCATCCGAGTTACCGCTACGGGAAACGAAATTCTCTTATACACACATACGTACACCCACACTGGCGTATTCATCCAATATTCATAAATTTCTGCCGATTCACCTGTGCGCGCTGCGGTAATGATCTTCGAAGAAATTAACATACATACATGACGAATATGAACGGAATCACTATCTCGCTCTCGACTACGGATTCATCTCGCTCTGACATTCAATGAATTCTCGACTCGTTCTGCTACAACTGTAGAATTTATCGAAAAATTCTATGCATAACTTGAAATTGAATTGAATCGCTCGCACACTGGACGTTAACAACAAGCTACAGCTCAGTACACAATGAAATAGAAAAGTGACTTACGATGTCTATTTATATTAAACATCAATATTAATTATGCACTTGCACATTAAACTTGAACCTCAAAGTAAATAAATGCGTCACATTTTCAAATTCAGTCACCTAACAGTATTTTTGTCGATACATAACTAGTACGTCAATTTGCGCTATAAATTGTCATCCAAATTATTTAAAAAAAACCTTTTTCATTGCACAAAATACACAGAAATGTAAATGTTTTTTTTTTGTAAAAAGTTTCGTAGCCGTATGCGGAAAATCTTAATCGGCAAAAAAATGATACATTTAAGACATCGGGTTTTCTAAGTTTAAAATTTCGCCTGCGGTGCGTTTTACGTAGGTTTCATGTAGGTGAAAAGGGCATACTATCTCTAATGATTTTCTAAGAAATTATTTTTCCGCAGTGAACTCTTTTAATATTAGCGAGTTCTGTTAACCCTAATCTATCGTAATTCATTATATTCCATATAGATTATTTAATTTAAAAAATCACATTCGTAGTATAGTAGTTAATGTATTGTGATTGTGCGTAAATTTGACATCGAGATTTTGACAGACGTACATCAGGTATCGTCCCCTGACCATATTTTCATGATTTTCAGGAAAATTTCTGTGTGTGGGTGTGTACTAGGCGGATGTGTGTAGACTGTAGAATCTCTATATTTTAACCATCATCAATCCAATCACACTGAAACTTCATACCTACATATGTACATATGTATGTACATATATGTAAGTTTAATGCTGACCAAAAATTTTCGTCAGCCGGCAGTGGTACCATTGTAAATCACCTTTGTAAGTCAACTAGTTTTACCTTTTCTTCGAAAATTTTTCTCTCTAAAACTGTCACATGAACTAAACTGAAATTTTTACATTATCCTAATCGGATAAAGTATTGTGATCGTGCGAAAATTCGACCTCGAGATTTTGACTGATTTGTATCGATTATCATCCCCTGATCACGTTTTCATGATTTCTGGAAAATGTCTGTATTGCTGTGTGTCTGTGTACTTATGTGTGTGTGTGTCTGTATATGTGTTTTCTCCGAAACTATCAAGGCTATCAAGCTGAATTTTATATCTATTATTTTCACGTAAGGTGTAAGAGCCATAAGGAATTTGGTCAACATCAGTCAACCGGAAGTAGGGTTTTTTTCTTGTAGAAAATTCTAAAATTCTTTTACAACAGAATATTTCGGAAACGGCTCCGGGAATTTTATCAAAATTTCATATCTATAGTTTTCACGTTAGCCGTAAGAGATACCGTAATTTTAGTTAACTTCTGACGAGCGAAAGTGGCAGTTTACTCTTGAACGATTTGTTGTTTTTTATTTTTTTCGGTCTTTTAAATATGTACTATCGTCACAATATTGTAATGTTGTAATCCCGAGAGAAATTGCTATTTAGGAAAAAATAAATCATTAAAATCAGTCAACCGGAAGTAGGTTTTTTTTTGTCGAAAAATTTACCACAGAATATTTCTGAAACTGCTCCAGCGATCTTGTCGAAAATTTATATTTATAATTTTCATATAAAAATTAAGAGTTGATAAGGTTTTGATCAAAATCCGCCGACCGGAAGTGGTAGTTGAATATATGCCGAAGATCGTATTTTACATACGCACGCGCACTCAACATAGTATTTTCATGATATTTATGTATGTATTTTGGTCGGTGTGGTGGTGTGCATGCGTTTTATTTACTTACGTACTTAAAAAAATAATTTCGTTACTCTTTGTATTCCTCAAATATATGGATAAAGTCGTGGGTTGGCCACACCCGAATTTTTTAAACATATATCGATGGGTTAGTGCACAGATATTGTATGTCCAGTTTTTACCAAAATTGAGTTATCGTACACAAAACGTCCATCTGCATCAAACCTTCATGTTTCAAAAGTATTGTATGTCCAAATAGTACATATATTTGAGAAGATATTGGACTGGACTGGACTGGATTGGATTGGATACTGGACATGCAATATCTGTGCACTAACCCATCGACATGTTCATATGTAGTATATGCAATGACCATCTTCTTCTTTTTGTTAATTAGTCCTACCTTTCTAGATTTGATAACCCTACCATAGTACAACTTAGAACTGCATTTCAATTGTATGGTACACCGATCCTGCCAGCACTCTCCTACCCCTCCTTCCCCTTCCCTGGCTCATTGTAAATAAAAATCGGGCCAAAGTGTCCGATCGATTCAATTAGTTGTGAGCGTTGGCGTCGCGACAAAGATTGATTGATGGACGGCCGGCGCCGCTCCGCCAACTTCATTAGCCGCCGTGTGATTAATGGGCCGGTTAGACCCCTTCAAAAATGGCACTTTTAAAATATCATAGGGGGCATCGTCGATTACCCCCCGTTAGAAAAAAAATTTATATATAAAAAGAAAGAATCAACCGCTACGACCCAGTTGCGTGCCCCGCGTCGCGCTTTCAAATCATCGAACTCTACGGTGCTTTACATTCGAATTTGCTAATATTCAAAGGTGAACACTGAACATGAAGCGATGATCGATACTGGTTGTTTGGTGGGCCGCGTTCCTCTTGTGCGAGCTCGCTATAAATGTGTGATGCGCTAAAGCTCGTAATATTTCATTTCGCTAACGTTTCCTGCCACGGCTGGCCGAAAGCCAGCACTTTCCCTATGATTAATTCAAGCGGTGCGCTTTACACCCAGATGGATTTCGCACCGTGCGCTTTAACCCCTTCGCGACTGCAGCTACAAAATTTCACCTGTGACTACAAATTCGTTGTATAAACTAATTATCGTAATAAAAAATCACGCAGTGAATCGTGGCTACTGCATAGACCGAAACAATTCATTACTACCTACCAAATCATCGTCTGTTCCTAGTATCCTTTCCTCCCCTCCAGAAGGCAATGGGAAACCACTGGAGAGTATCTTTCCGTAGTAACTTCACTATGGCAGACGGTGAAATGTTTGTCAAATAGTGCAGAGACAACGCTTGATATTCTACCTATAGTACGTACCTTCAGAAGAAGAAGAATTGTGGCTCATACGATCAACCGTACAAATTTATTTATCTAATTAAAATAGCTTAAAAGGCCAATTACAAACAAAAGAGTAACTAAAAGCTAAAATTACAAAATAAACTTAATTATCTATTAGAAATTGTACAGAGGTGTTGTTTTAAGGCTTCCAGGAATCTATAATTTTGGTTTATATTTCTAAGACCTTGTTGTATTGTATTCAACAACACCCGACAAGACACTTCTATGTAATTACATAATTTCAAATTTTTAACTATTAAATTATTCTTACCCCTAGTATTATGACTATTATATCCTCTATTTATAACTATTGTAATTATAACTATACTGGTTTTTAATAAGTAATAACTAGATACCAGCATACTCGTAGCGTGACCTCTTGAGTGCAGGAATTCATATCGTGATTCGCCTGAATTCACGTCTGAAATATTGACTAATTACCTTTGACAAATTTCTTTCATTTTTTATTTTCTTATTTCAACTTAATATGTGATGGCAAATTCTTTTACTACGTGGTATGTGTCGTATCATTGAAATGCGACAAACTTTTCACATTGATTCATTATGTGCATGCATTTAATTTCTGTGTGTATTTTTTGCTTTTAATTTAGTCGTTGGAGGGTTAACGCTTTAATATTACATTCTGAACTCTGCGACCGACGAATGTGCGCACATTCGTTGATACTCATCGCCGATTAAAACACGCCTATACGCGAAGAGAACATACCATACTCGCATTGCGAGCTTCTTTTTGGCATCTTCTCGAAGCTTGACGTTTTTTCTTTCGGTTTGATGTATTTTTTTTTTTTTTTGGAATATTTTTCGTGTTTTCTCGCCCGTCGCAGATGCAAATGTTCGCGGCCGTGATTAAGGGCATATTTTGTCACTGTCAATTATCTGATGATGCCCGCGCCGTAAGCTCGAACCGCCCAGAATCAAAATATTTCACTGAAATTCCCTACAAATCCTCCTCGACTTGTTTTCGTCCTTTTTTCATTGATGCAAATAACTAAAAGGAGAAAAAAAACATCGTACAGTCGACTTGAACCGAAATGTCCCCACAACCACTGAAGCACGTCAATACACTATCCATTCATGGAAATAATACACGTATTAATAATAATATAGTTTCGTTCCATATCATATAATATTTAGCTCGTTGAGATTTCGTATAACTTTGTGGAGATATCAAGTTGTACAATCTATGTCTCTTGAGGTATGTACTATAATTATATATGTATGTATGTATGTATGTATCCGCTGTCGTCCCCTCGCCGAGAGAGCATTCGTTTACATTTTTATGGGGAAATAAATTAATATTATTACGGATAGACAGTAAAACGAGGGTTGGTGATGCCTACTCGACTACTGACAATAATATTTATAAGTAATGGAACTCGACGAGGCTAACTTTGCATTGGTACTAGGTATCAAATTATACGCATGATATTTAAGTACACTGAGAAAAATCTAGCATGACCAACACGCGACATTATAACTTGTAACACATTGGATCCCTTCAAATAACATACAAAATTACAGATGTGAAATTTAAAATTAGAAAGATTAATTGGTTTTTTTGTATATTTAAAACAATAAAAAACACTAAAATAAAAATATTATTACAGTTAAATTTGCATATCTTTTGCAAGATGTCATTTATTGCGATACGAAAAATATTGAGCAATAAAAGCGTAAACGCAAATTTAAGTCAGATAATTTTAAAATTGATTGCACTTAAAGCGACCTCAAAGTTTGTGCATATATTATTTAGGTATACGTCTATATAACAGTAATTTATTCATTAATAAAATAAAGTTAAAAAAGTGTACGTATCGAATGCCCGTGCGTTTTATTACTAATTCCGGTGAAAGGGTAGTAAAATCGAAAAATGGACGTGCTATCGATTCAATGCACGTCTATGTGTATGTGTTTAATAAAATATTACTTAATATTATTAAAAATAATAATGTGATACTCGATACAGTAATATACTACTCTCGTTAAACTCCCGGAGAGATAGTAACGACGTTCAACTGCGATAAAATCAAATAAAATTAATTCTGCAATGAAATATTGTGTAAATTTCAATGCTGCAAATGTACTAAATGTATTAAATCACCGACGACGACCTTAAAACTTAAAATAACAACCTCGATAGATCATAACGTAGTGTTTGCAATATTTGCACACTTAAAAAGCACATCGATCTTAATTACATTGCGGCGTATGTTACGCCCAATTCTACCAACATCAATTGAAAATTTAAACGACAAACGCAACGTTATACTCGCCGTGTGCACGTGAATTGTTCAATCCATATTTGGACACTGTTTAATAGTCGAAATTCCCACAGCGTTGATGCAATGTTTATCAATCAACGTTTACTGCGTTATTTTTTTGGAAGCCTGACCTTCTACGTCAATTTTTTAAATAAATAATAATTCATTTAAATAGCTTATTAAATCTATGTATGTATGTAAATGTTCATAAGGATATTAATTTCACAAAAAAAGTTTCATTAAAATTTCACCGCAAGCCATTCCTTTGACTTTGACACCGTGCTTCGAACCGACAACGCATTATATGTACTTTGTGTATGAGCAATATGGAAAAGATCAAGAAGCACCTCTCAAAAAGTTTGTCGAAAATTTGTAAACAATTATGCTTCGGCGGATCAGAGAGGGCTATAAATTCCAGATAATTATTTACAAGATTCCTCCGAATCGGTGACATATGACAGTGTGGTGTGTTCCATTAGCAGTGGGGCCCTCGAAGAAACCCGATAATGGGTCCTCTCGAACCCGAGGATCGAGTTTGTTGACCCACTGAGACCACGCCGGAAAGAACCAGCCGGTCATTCTAGTGTCCGTGATGTATACATAATATCCACCGGACAAACTGTAAATGATGTAATAGTCTTGGGCTGCGGCTCGAAATCATTATCGTCGTCGAGTCTAATTAAACGGCATTCAAACGGCCGTTGATTGGGCGCATTCACAGCGTTTGTGTGTAATCAGGGTGAAAAAAAAAATCATCATCATCATTAAGAGGTCACTCGTAAATGATGCGATCGTTTGAGGGTTGTTTGTGTGTCGTGTTGCGAAATAAAGGTTAACTCGGCGAACGGTCACTCGTATACTAATACAGCGGTCGCCAACCGGTGGTCCGCATTTTTCATAATCATCATCATATTCAGCCGCTCACCACCCACTGCTGGATAAAGGCCTCTCCAATCCTCTTCCATTCCTGTCTGTCTTGAGCAATCTGCATCTACTTGACTCCACACATTCTTTTCAATTCATCAGCCCATCGTCCACTCGGTCTACCTTGCTTTCTTTCACATCCTCTCGGATATTTTCACCATTTCAGTACTTCTCGTGTCCATCTGCCATCCATTCGTCTCGCTATGTGTCCAGACCATTGCCACTTCAACTTTTTCACACCTTCCGCTATATCTGCCACTATGGTCATACTTCTTACCCATGTATTCCTCTTACGATCTCTACTTGTTATACAAAGCATGCATCTTTCAATGCTTCTCTGTGTGCACTGGATCTTACGTAGCATTCTTGAATTTAGCATCCAAGTTTCACATTTATACGTCATAACTGGCAGTTTTCATAATGAATATATATTTTATTTATTATAATTATACTATCATTATAAGGTGATATCCAACTTTTTGCAAATAACTTGGAGTACAAATAAAAGTATAATTACCATTTCATATTTAGAATGTTATTTTTATGAAAAAAATCATGGTAGTGGTCCGCGGGATTCGAGATGTTGAGTTTAGTGGTCCGTGAGGTCCGAAAGGTTGGCGACCGCTGTACTAATAGACTGTAATGCTTGCGTTCGACGATTTATAATTGGATAGTTTGCGTGTTTCGCGTTAAAGATTGTGCTTTCAATTATACAGGATTCGATCAATTCTTGGGGCTGTGTGAATATTTTATTTAAGGGTTGAATTTATAAGGTATATAAATACTAAATATACTTTACCGATTGCATTGAAACTTTCCTTATACATACATATGTACAATTGTATGTACATATACATTGAAAACTACCGTCAATAAGTCTATGTATTCTATTTCATTATCGAAGTTGTTAAAGTTGTTATTATCGAATCGATGTTGATGAATTTGAATTATTCATCAAATAAATCAGGGCTGCCTAAGTTTTATTCAGAATAATAAGAACGCTTTTTTGACACATCTAATACTTTGACACACTAAACACCAAATAAAATTATGAATATTGAGATTGTCGATTAGTGATAGAATTTAAATTTCTAATACGCGTTCGATTTAAATTATTATTTTATCTTTTCGCGTGTGAAAATCACAACCCACAGGTGGTGAGCCTCACAAAATCGGCCGCTGTTTTGACAGCCCTAATCTAAATCAACAAAAAAAACATTTACTATTTTCCGCGCATACATACATACATATCTATATGTATGAGTCTCCGGTCTATTTTTCTGTCCGTCAGAAGCGCTCGACGCACTTTTGTTGTTATTGTTTTAGCTTAATTTTTTTCCCGTAACTCATAGTTACCTGTATTGTTAGCCCACCCATGTATTCCTTGAATATCAACGGGCAATACTTTTGTATTCAAAATAATGTATTGAAAGGGCAATGTCTAAAAATAGGCACAACAATCTAAGTGCTCACCTATCGAAATTAGACATTTGTACAAATCATATACTAAAAGAATAAGTCACGTGTCAAAACATTGGCCTTTTCAGAGCCGAGCCACAGATTTGAAATGCGATACGGATTAAATCACATTGCGACTAGTTTAATCTTAACCCTGAAGTGACTACGTTGACAGCAAACGAACGGCTAAGCGACGTATTCATTTTTACAGTCGTAAATTCAACGCAAGATTCCTCTAAGCCCGATCGAAAAAAATTTAGCTCACGTTACCTAGAAACGCCTGAATAACTACATATAAAATTTTATTAAATACCTCCTACATCAAATATTTACCGTAAACGAAAATAGTAAGATCTTCACAAGCGCGTCAAAATGCGCGTGTGCGTGGATCGTTTCGAAACTGGTCGTCAATTTTAGGAAGCGTAGCTTTTTTCGTTTTTCGTTTTTTTTTTAATTAAAACCGCTTTTGTGTGCCGTTAATAAATTACGTTTGTAAGCGCACGTGCACACGGATTAATAGATTTTTCGTGTGACGACCGAAATGTACATACATATGTACATTGTATATGTGTGAACGTTTTATTTTTGCCGCACGCGTGCGTGATCAACATTAATTCCCACGAAAATAAAGTTAAAAAAAAAATCATCAGCCAATTACGACGAGGCGTTGGAAAGGTTAAAAGGATTGCGCTATCTTTGATACAAACTTAAAAGACGTTTACCGCATCGATTTGAAGTCGATATAATTTTTCATATTGTTTACACTGGAACTTCGAGGTTCATGTTTGAACACCGCCGCTAAACACACATTTCTTATTGAGACCATTCGACGTTAACGCAACCCTTTTCACGTATACAAAAATTGCAACATAATGATACAATCTTAGTTAATAAGAAAAAACATAAGATGTTGGCATAAGATAAGGTGTTGAAATAAGAAAAAACAGACTCTTTAAGCCGACAAAAATAGTAAAAATCTTTTACTAATAATAATCCGAACTGGATGATTACTCAATGACAATAGATTTTGACGATCATTTTGTATACATCATCATCATATTCAGCCGTTCACCATCCACTGCTGGATGAAGGCCTCTCCTATCCCCTTCCATTCCTGTCTGTCTTGAGCAATCTGCATCTATTTGACTCCACACATTCTTCTCAATTCATCAGCACACCGTCCACTCGGTCTATCTTGCTTTATTTCACATCCTCTCGGATACCATTCCAGTATTTCTCGCATCAATCTGCCATCCATTCTTCGCGCTATGTGTCACTTCAACTTTGATCATCCTTTTTACCCATTTATTTCTATTACCATCTCTTCATGTTATACCAAGCATACATCTTGCCATGCTTCTCTGTGTGCACTGAATTTTACGTAACATTCTTGAATTCAGCAGCCACGTTTCGCAGCCATACGTCATAGCTGGCAATAAGCATTGGTCATATTCTTTTTTTTTTTAGCATAGCGGGATGTTGGATTTAAAAACTATGTTCATTCTCCATACTAGTTTCATTATTCGACTATTTCTTCTTCTTTACATCCAATCATATTCACCAAGTGTCCTAGGTATAAATTATTATCAACTATCTCTACAATATCGTCGTCTACTTTGACTACGTTTTGTTTGCAAAATTCATTAAACATAATTTTAGTTTTATTAAAAATTAATTTTTAAGCCTACTTTCATACTTTCGTTGCTCAATTGTGTCAATCTATTTTGTAAATTTACTGAGTCGCATGCATCTATGACTATGTCGTCAGCGAATCTTAGATGGCTCAAGTGCCTTCCGTTATCTTGACTATTGTTTTGCCGGTTTTGTGCTCATTTTGTACTATAATGATTGTTAATTTTTTTGTGAAATAAAACCGCAAGCCTCCGAAAAGTTTCGTGGAGTTTAGCACGGTGCGTTCCAAGTGTCACTTTAATGCATCGAATACCTATGCGAAAGTGAAATATCATCACGCGTCCCTCTATAGTAGTTTCCGTAGACGCAACCTAGAATCCGAAGCATTCGCCGTGGGGTGGCACGACTGTTTTGGAAAATTGAATTTTTACGTTTGCAAAGTAGGGTCGATATTGATAACGGGGTGACCTGAGAACGAAGGGTGAGCCGTGGCCCTGAATACAAACTGTCCTTTTAAAATAAAAAAAGGGGTAAGTCCACCCCCTATACGTCTACAATGAGCACTGCTACATCACTCACATACGCAAGATATATTATTTCGGTCGTTCTTACAATGGTGAAATTCGTCTTGTTCACTCTATACTCTACAGATTTTTCACCACATATTTTTACATCAATTTTGTCAGTTTATTTGTATCTTTCGCGCGGACCACTCGCTCGTGCGAATTAAATGCTACGTCAATCTGAATCTGAATACTGCCTATATAATAAAACAATGGGATGCTTTCTACCATATACTCGCACTCAACTGGAAGGATATACATATGTATACGTACATACATATTGTATAGTAGCGCTGGAATCTGCCTGACCGATCGGCTGAATGACACTGTCAACGGGCGGTGACAAGTACGTACGTATACGAAAGCTCTGAAGTGTCTATTATATACTACGTACGGTAAGTAAGCTTCGGAGTCGTACACTTTTCCGTCAATAATTCAAAGTGGAAATATCTGAATTTTCTCCCCTAGCATCTGAGGTGTAACAATAACGACAAGAGAGCTCGCGTTGAAAGAGAGTTTATTGAATAGAGGTTGTATCCCTCCTTTAAAAAAAATATGTATATGTATAATGTACTGATGTATCTGCTCGAAGGGCGATGAATACTACCATTCCCCTCTACCCCTCCGGAAGCAAAATGGATTATCATAAGTGAGTTAAAATCGGAATACCCCCCCCCCCCCACCTCCCCCTTTACTTCCCTATTCCTCAAAGTGGAAGAAATCTGAAATCGCACTGTGCTGAAAATAATTAGTATGCGAAGCACGCGACTTCGGAGACGCCCTACAAAATGTACTAATGGAAATACTGAATAATAATTTAGAGTTACATATCTGATATTGGACTATGGATTCTGCACCATTGACGGCATTGATATTGCTCCGTCTCAGATCAGTCAGAGCAGTTAAAATTTGTCCGATTACAATGAACGTACGTATGTACATACATATGTATGTACTACCTAGGTATACGAACCGCCACAATGCGAGATGCCATATTTCAATATTTTTTTCAATGCAGAAAACCTACATAGAATTGAATGAAACTATTTTTAAAAAATACTGCATATTGTTTATATTATTATTGCGTAATTTTTTTTTTTTAAATTTTAGTCACATGTTGAATTAATTAATGCAAATCGCCGAGCGATGCAGCCGCGCGCGAATTACGCTCGAAGAGTCTTGCCGCGTTTGTGTACGCTTATGGTGTTTTTAAGCGTGGAAAACGTGTCGTGTTGGTCTCGGTGTATTTCGTGTGTATTTTTCGCAATCCCTTTGAATAAAATAGGGACGTTTCTGACCTTGATCCTGTGTGCAGTGTGTATCAAAGGAGTCGCAACGGCGTGTAGGTGCGCTCGTTAGGACGTCCCTCCCCATTTTCCGCCGTGGAATAAAATATTCTGGCAGATTTTCCTTTGTGCCTGTCAGTTTTCCCTCGGCATTTTGTTTTTCCGGCCTTTTGTCCTTTTATTTTGACACTCGTTTCGTCCGCTTCCTGCAATTGTTTGTGCATAAGGAACGACTACGACTACGGGATATTTCAATCGGTGAAATGCATTAATGATGCATTGTCCCGGAGTGTGTATTTATTATACATACCTGGTTGGCAACTCGCCGAGGTGGTCTCACTACGTTTCATTCGTCCAAAGTATCTCTCAATCGCTTATTTTTAACCAACGTTATCCCTCACTTAAATTGAACGTATGGGCATTAAGCTAATGATATAAAATTGCACGTTGACTCATCAAAAATTCTAGTTTGTTTACATAAGCGATTGAAACGAACGAAGACAAACATTTCAATATTTCAAGTTTAAGTTTTTAAGTTTGCACAAAATGTTCAAGATGTAAAATAAAAATTTAATAAATCTGTATGTATGTACATACATATGTATGTATGTATACACAGTGCAGACTTCAATATGTATTTCAGATAAATTTACAAGCATAACAATCAAGTATTGTAATTAATTCTTATATAGATAAGTTTTTCATAAAATTTGTAATAAAGCGAATGCATGAATCATGCATACATACATATATGAAAGCTTACACGTTTTTAATTCACAAAAAAAACGTATCACCCATAGTTGCTTTTTCTTATATTACATACATAGATTCTAAACCGGCAACCTTTTTCTGCGTTTTCGACCGCATATCATACAGTTTTTGACCGCATATCATAAATTGCCGAACCGCAATGATGATAATTTCATTATCATCATCATGTTCAGCCCTTCACCATCCACTGCGGGACGAAGGCCTCTCCAATCCTCTTCCATTCCCGTCTGTGTTGAGCAATCTGCCTCCACTTGACTCCACACACCCTTTCCACCACATATGTATATGTATATTAAAACAACCAAATTTGGTGCACTATTTTTTATATATTATATTTTATTTGCGGAACACGACGTCTAATTTAAAATTGGAATATGCACACAAAAAGCGGAGATTTTAAATAAATGTTGCATCAATAGCACAAAATCTGATCGATCGAGGTCAATGCACTGTTTACACATAATAGCATGAAATATTTACAGTAGATGCGTATAGACATAATATAACTTAATAGAATTTAGAAAATATGTTTTCCACGGGCCTGCACTGGCATTTACAATGCTAGGGGAGGAGGGGGTGGTTATTCGTGGCGCGTTTGCGTCATTTTTGTAGGATTTAGCGGCTGATGGCCGTGATTTATCTCCGAACATCATCAGCGAAGGATAACCGGGTGGTCACCCTACTGGCGGCAGCCGCAATATCGGCGCAAGGATAAAGGCATCATTTATTGCAGTGGAGTTATCCTGCTGTGGGGGTGAGGTGGGTCACACCTGAGACCATAACCAACACCCCCCTATGAAACTTTCCGATACTTACACACCGTGACAACAATAACAGTATCACTTGACTTGGAACTAAAACGGGTCAAAACCTACATACATATGTAGATATATTTTATTGAACAAAATTTTAATTTCATTTTTCAACTTATAGTACTAAATTCTTTGAAAAAATAGATTGCACTTTGTTTGAATTTGATAGTTTTTATTACGTCAGATACTTGTCGTACGCAAATAATAAATAACATGTAAATTGTTTGATTATTTTAATATGACAACGCGTTCAATAAGTGCAAAGCTTTTACGCGACAGTTCTATGTAGTTAAACGATATAAAAAGACAGTGAAAAGTCGAGGGAAAAGCTTTTATTTATTTCACTGTGACTACTTAACGATGAATCAGCGGATATATTGATTGGTCAACCTATGAGTGTCAACTATTTATTATTACTATATACGTAAATGTATATATTCAAGAATGATACGTAAAATCCAGTGCACACGGAGAAGCATGGAAAGATGTATGCCTGATATAACAAGAAGAGATAGTAAGAGGAATACATGGGTAAGAAGTGTGACCAAAGTGGCAAATATAGCAGAACGTGTGAAAAAGTTGAAGTGGCAATGGGCGCGAGAAATACTAGAATGGTATCCAAGAGCATGTGAAATAAAGCAAGGTAGACCGAGTGGACGATGGGCTGATGAATTGAGAAGAATGTGTGGAGTCAAGTGGATGCAGATTGCTCAAGACAGACAGGAATGGAAGAGGATTGGAGAGGCCTTCATCCAGCAGCGGATGGTGAACGGCTGAAAATGATGATGATATATATATTGACGTAAGTGCCTGCCTGACTACCTGGGTCTTTGGGTCACGCTCGCATTGCCAATATAACAAGCAAATAAATTTTTGTGACGTGTTGCCGCCATCTGCCGAAGATAATTTAGGTCGACAACGTGATTTTATGGCCATACACCCATTCAATCAACGGTACACTACAATTGTTTCACGCATTACCAACGGGCTACGGGATGTACTGTTATTGTACAAACCAGCGCACACGGGTGGGGTTAACATCCACCGCCATATGACGGGCAAGCCGGGTAGTTTTTAAATAAAAGCCATCATTTTTAATTGCAAATAGTTTTTAATTAATCTCAAATGCAATGATTTATTTTTCAAACAATTCATTTACTTATAAATAAAATGTGTAAGTTAATTTTATTTTATTTGCAACTTAGCAAGTGAGCAGTTTCAATAGTGTAATTTTACCGAACGAAGTTCATCTGCCTACTACGGTGATGCATTATTTTGCATTCACGATTTATGTATGTATGTATGTATGTATGCATGCAGCGAGTTGTGTGTAGTAGGGTGACCGCGCCGCGTCGACGCAACACCGGGACACGAACAAATTAATTCCCATACACATATTTTCAAGCGACAACAACACCCCAAATGCGGTGACACCGTGCCATCGGGGGAGGGGACGCAGGAATGTTTTCATATCAAGATATTTACTTAGGGGTAGAATCAATTGAATCCCCTTGGGGGTTTATAAAAAAAAGAAATACTTGCTTGCTTGCGCCCTCGCCTCGCCTCTCCATCCTGCGGGGCTTCATTTTATTACGTAAGGGTGACGTGTCAAATAAAATAACATTTTTATGAACCCAAAAACCAATATTGTTGTTTTTTAGAATTCGTGGATGTTATTAAACGTTGCTGTTCGAGCACGCACCGAAGCGATCGATAAGCTTTAAAACCACTGCCGAGGGTTAAAATGTCAACTTTTGAGTGTTCCGCATATTTTTACTGTATTTAAATTTATTGCGACGGTAAAAATAGAACCAGACTATAACGACCGCAAAAACATTTATGGCCAACAATACAAAGTCTCTTATATTATGGCTATGAATCATGCATTCGTGGATTTGAATGTAAAATTCACCTATAAAAAAATCGCCATCAATCAATGAAATTCATTTTCATTTTTAACGACTTAACATCAATATTTGATTCTTATTTTAGATAAATAATCTGTATGGTTATTGAAAATAAAGGGATTGATTACAAATTCTCTGAAAATTAAACAAATGAAATTTTGACTCTCCTTTTATGAACATTGTTACCTTTTAGCCGTTATAAACAAAAATACAGTATATATACTGTATGTATGCAGTTGGAATCGTTCTAGTCAATACATTTCTTATTACAGCTACAATTATGTTTGTCTCTTTATCAGTTTTAACTACGCACACACACAAGTACATGTAACAAATATAACTTTTCATTCATACGCGCGTGATTTCGCATAATGTTTCGATAGAGTTTACGACGAGTTAACACAACAGTGACGTAAAATACGCCCAAAAAAATGGTAGAGAGGGAAGGGGTGGGGTCTAATAAACCGAGTCGGTTCGCATCAACCGGACCATATGCGCCGGTCGAGATAAAACAATTAACGAAAATAATGGGGCGCGATAAATCCCGAAGCTGGGGGTGGTCACCCTACTGCCGCCGCGCGAACGATAGCATATTAACTGCGGACAAAAAATGAGACCGTATTTATCATCTTGATGGTCGAATTAAACTGTTCAATGCGAGACCGAAAGCCTCCCCCCCCCCGCCCACCTCCCCTTCGATCTACATAGCAGGGATTCTGAACATTTCCAGTGAAAAACTCATATAAATCCAAATTACATACATCATCATTATTTTCATATCTTATGTCTTATCTTGAGCAATCTGCATCCAGTTGACTCCACACATTCTTCTCAATTCATCAGCCCATCGTCCGCTCGGTCCACCTTGCTTTCTTTCACATCCTCTCGGATACCATTCCAGTATTTATCACGTCCATCTGCCATCCATTCTTCTCGCTATGTGCCACTTCAACTTTTTCACACGTTCCGCTATATCTGCCACCTTGGTGTTGCTTCTTACCCATGTATTCCTCTTACGATATCTTCTCGTTATACCGAGCGTACATCTTTCCATGCTTCTCTGTGTGCACTGGATCTTGCGTAACATTCTTGAATTAAGCATCCACGTTTCACAACCATACATCATAACTGGCAGTACGCATCGGTCGTATGCCTTCTTTTTTAACCATAGCGGAATGTTGGATTTAAAAACAATGTTCATTCTTCTAAAAGCACTCCATCCTAGTTTCATTCTTCGTTTTATATCATCTTCTTTATAACCAGTCACATTCACCAATTGTCGTAGATATAAATAACTATCAACTATATATTACATACATAAATGATTCCCATATGTACATTACTGTGATATGGTGGAAGAAGACAGTCAGTTAAGTTTGCTAGATAATGTATGATGATTGAAATTTTTAAAAGGTTTCAAACTTCCGAATCAGAGAAGCGAAAATATTCAACGAAGGTTTGATTTTTGGTTCAAAGCCTTTTACATTTTCATATGATGGTTTTGGAACGGAAAACTCCATACAGCATTTTTTTTATAGAACATTTTCTTGAAACCAAACCAAAGAAGCCATGTCATTTTTAACGTGAATACGTCTATACGCGAAACAGTATGAAAACGGCGATGTTACGTTTGGCTGGGCATACATTCCGACACTATAACTTCGTTACTAATAACACGATTGACATGAATGTTATTTTATTCGCTCGGATATATGTCTACGATAAATTTCCAACCTTAAATTGGCACCCAGCATATGCGAGGCGCGGGGGAGGGGGCGTATATTTTAAAAATTATTTTGGAAATTTCCAAGCAGTATATCTCACGACTCTGACGTGCTAGCGCAGTGATTTTGCTACCAAAAGAAATATCTCTACAATATCTGTCGATTTTTTCTGGTATTCATTTTTGAGACAGTTCTGTTTTCATTTTAGTTCAAAACTGGTTTCGCATCTCTGCTCTGAACTAATCAATTGTACAATTCGTGCATTCAATCGGTGCAGATGTTATTTTGAAATTTTATATTGCGATAATCAAATTTCGGCACAATTGCATTATCATAACAGGCGCTTCGAGTCCCTCGCTACGACGTTGCGGGAAAATTGTGTCGGAAAATCTGGAAAATTGAAAGCGAGCTTTTACCGGAACAACAGTTGTGCGCGCGCGTATTGTTCAAACGCCCGTAAAAGCGACCCGGTAAAGGATTAATTGTAACCGTTTGGGGTCGCGGTGACACTGTTCTCCCTCTCATCCCCATTTTCACCCCCGTCCCCGCCTGGGATTTGTCTCATTTCGGTATTAGAATTGTGTCCTCTAGTGTAGCACTGACAGCAAATTATTATTATGACGCAGTGAAGCCTACAAAGCGCGAAAATGCGAAGGGGAAAATTAGACGGGCTACTTTCACAAAGTTCATTTACCCTCATTTGCCGTTGGTTTTTTGCAAAGTCTCGTTCGAGTCGAACGCTTTAAATTATGCAATGTTTCAAAGGTCGTACCATGAGGTATTTTTATAGTTATTTTAATTTTAGGAAATATTACAATTTAATGTTCATTTTCGCTGTTTTTCCGCAAGACGTATGTGTATGTGTATACATAACGCTCGCTATTAGAGCGAATGTTCTTGGTTACGAATACCACTAGCGGTGCAACGCTATCCTATCGATTAAACATAAACGAAAACGCAATGCTGGTGTAAGTTCATTTGGAAGCACTGATACGCCAAAACATCGCGCTTATACTATTGCGAAAAATTAGACGCAAACTAATTACCAAAAATTGAAATTTAGTGCGTTTAAAGTTTCAACAGATGTAATTTTTAATGTACATATATAAACGTTCAATGTGTATGTTTATTTATTTGTGTGTCACTTTCAATGTGCTATGTATGTATACAGTATGACTCTACCTAACAGTCAAAATATGACTTAAAAATCTTTAACATATGTACAATGTGAATCACCGAGAAATTAAATTTACTGTTAATATGATAGCCGAAAAATCCACATCGATCAGCCTTTTTTCTTTCTCTCAATTCATCAGAACTTTTGTCAGTAATAGGCACCTCCGAAAAGTATGTATGCCTAAATAATTTTGAAATGTCCTCCATTTCAATTGATGTCAATGTCCTCCTTTTTCATTTTCAGTTAGTGGGACCCGTAAGATGTCCTGAACGGTGTCGCATTAACCTTTTCAGTGCATATATGTATTGCAGTTAAAGTGTTAAATCTCGTCAATGCACACATACATGCATACATTGTACATATATACTCGCTAGTCAATGTATCATCATGATTAACAGCCGTTCACCATCCACTGCTGGATGAATGCCTCTCCAATCCTCTTCCATTCCTGTCTGTCTTGAGAAATCTGCATCCAGTTGACTCCACACATTTTTCTCAATTCATCAGCCCATCGTCCACTCGGTCTACCTTGCTTTCTTTGGATACCATTACCGTATTTCTCGCGTCCATCTGCCATCCATTCTTCTCGCTATGTGTCCAGCCCATTGCTACTTTAAATTTTTCACACGTTCCGCTGTATCTGCCACTTTCACATCCATACGTCATTACTGGCAGTACGCATTGGTCGTATGCCTTATTTTTTAAACATAGCGGGATGTTAGATTTAAAAACTATATTAATTTTTCCAAAAGCGTTCCATCCTAGTTTCATTCTTCGTTTTATTTATTTTTCTTTACATCCAGTCGTTCATTATTATAAAGCTTTATAAAGGGCTCTTAAGATAATTTTACCGTCTTGTCTCCCATTTTTATCAAACTGTACGGCTAGATATTTGAAACTTTCCACTTTCTCTATCTGTGTTCCCATTAAGTGGATATTACAATGCGATTTTATTCGTCCTATTGTCATTACTTCCGTTGCTAATCTTGTTAATTACATTATATCAATTATAGAATGCGTATATTTTTGTATGATTTTTCAATTTGCATCTAACATACAATGTTGTAATACAATTATACAATAATACATTTAAATGCATTTCATATTTTGAGATAGTATTGAATAAAAGCTGAATGTGTAAAATATCACATTGCATACATCAGCAGTTTCAACTCCGTTTAAATGCAGGTGCGCTAAACTTTTTTTTCGACGAGCATAAAGCCATACAATTTTTGTGATGCTGGAAACTATTTTCAATTAACATACTATATAATTTTGATCTTATTTTGTTGTTTGTTCAATTGTGAATTTGCTACATAGTTTTATGAAGTACATATGTAGCATGTTCGTTTTTTAACTTTCCAATCAATTTTCACTGATTGCTAAAGCAAAACATGTTTGCATGTTCACAATGAAACATGCAAATGTCAAAGTAACAAAAAGTAAAGGAAACTGAAACAAAAGGCTGAATTAATTATATCCAATGCTAGACTACACTATATTACTTGAGCGTGGATGAAATTCTGAAAATTATTCAATTCTTATACGAAACCAGGAACACTCAAGAACGGTACGTATGCACTTATGCAGTTATTAAAAAAAACTGTCAGCTTTCAAGGACTCGTCTTCGAGCATTATAATTCTGTGGTGTAATCTTTTGGGCATTCGATTGATTGGATTCCGAGAAGTGATCAGTGACGATGGTGAGCATCAGACGATACGTGGTCTCCTCAACTCGACACGTTTCCAAGAAATGCATCCTGCTTCCTGTGCACAGTGCACCAGGCAGACGTCGTCGTCGTTATTGCATACGATTATTATTTAAATGAAAAGTGCACACACACACACACACACGTCGGTTAACTTGCATATTCCGCTGCGAGACATGTTTATGGATGCGTATTGATTTGTAGAGCTGTATTTATTTGCAGAGAGACCGCAAACGACACGGCAGTATGTGGGAGTGTGTATATGTAGTATGTGCTCAAGTGGGAGACGAAGAAAGGGATCAAAAACCTACTCTTAAAGGCATTAAGTTTCCCCGTATTGGATAAAGAGGGTTGAGACCCAAGTGGGAGAAGGGTTGCCATCGCCACTGGCTAATGAGTAATGCCTGCGACGGAATATATTCATGGATATGAATATATTAGGTAAAATGTACGTAAAAAATTAGCGAAATGCGTGTACTTTTAGCATCAAAGAAACGTTGATGTACCTACGAGGTAAGTCAATGTGATTATTTAATAAATAAAGGTAATTACTACATGTACATATATAGTAGCGCGGGAATCTGCCTGGGTAGGTAGCCTAGCCGAGGAACACTCGTATACCACGGCACGGCACGTACACGTCCACACACACACACACACACACAGCATGGGTTGCCCGAAACGTTCACTCTACACAACCTCACTAGCTCACACAAACACTCATAATACGGTAACACTGTATCATGAGTGTTTGTTGCTAACACTCGATGACACTGTCAACCGGTTGGCGAAAATTTTTGAAAGCCTTATGGATTGTAATAGTCGGCAAAGCACATACAAATATGACGTGATTCTGACCCCAAACGCCTTACGCCACAACCACCATATATAATTAAATTCAAAGCCTTCTAATTAGTTCATTACAAAATTATTTAAAATCAAATTGAAGAAAGAAAGCTTCAAATCACTGCACTGCCCTATTCGTTGTGTTCAATGACGCATCTATACCCAAGCGCACCACGCGTCTAAAGCTTAAGAGGTATATATGTACACATAGCAACTCTTCTCTTACTTGGGCGAGTTTAAAGCTCGCTATTTTACCAATTCAGCACACTTCCAATTAACCCTTTTCAACAAAAACAAAAAATAGTGTGGCCAGAACACTATCCCAATAAACATGTTTCAATAGAAAATACTCAATATAAAATAATATTAACAGTGGGAAAAAAACCCAAGCTAAAATACGTACTTTTGACCTTTGATTTGAACTGGACGACTACTTAGAAAGATCTGAAAGCTGAAAAGTACTACAAATGAAAGATAAAATACCTGACTATAGATTCCAATATTCATTTTGAACAAGTAATTGACAGATTTTGAGACATCGAACGAACAACACCGAGAAATAGAAAAATCGCGTGATTTAAAAAACACATACATATGTATATCATATATCTCCGAATCTAGAGCCAATCAACATTTTTTATTAGCAGATTCGTGTTCACTGGGCATAGATCTATAAGATAAGTCATATCTCGTTTCTGAAGCAAAAAAAAAAGTCGTCATTTGTCGAACAGTGTAGTTAAAACATCTGACTATTGCTTCCAATACTCATTTTGAACATAAAAGTACTAAATTTTTGAGTTAGAGACCGCAAAGGTCAAAAAAATGTAAAATATCATATCTCATATCTCATAAACGAAAGCAAACCAACAAATTTCATTATCGTATTCAATGGGGTCAGAATTAATAATAAATTTTGAGTCTCCGCTCCGGTAACTCAAAAACGCGATTTTCTGTTGCTCAGTGTAATTAAGTTTATTTTATAATTTTAATTATAAGTTACTTTTTATGTATAAATTGCTTTTTAAGCTATTTTAATTAAATAAATATATATTGAAAAGTAGGCATTCAAAGCTTGCAATTCTAACCTTGACAGGCATTGATAAGTTGTTGTGATTAATTTTATAGAGACAACTGTAGTAACTGGCATTGTGATTGCCTGGGTGCAAATGTCATTTGTATAGAAACTTTTGTGATGTCTGTATTTCGACTGGCAAAACCCCCCCCCCCCCCTCCCTCCCTCCCCAACATAATCTAATTCAATTTTATATACTGTGTATTTTGCGGTTAATTATCGACGCGCCCCTAGAAGGTACAAACGAGACGAGATTTGATGAATTTTTTTTTCTTTTTTTTTTTTTTTTTCGGGAATTGACGTCATTCCCCGCCGCCAATCAACGGCAGGTATGAATGGTGCGGGAGACGAGGGTCAGCTGGTGCTGGAGCTAGAGAGCTGGATGGATGTATGTAGGTACCGACACCACACCAGCTCATGAATAATTCAGTGGGCGCGCGCAATCAGACGGCCGAGCATAAACACTCCATCGACACCTGCCGGCTTCCGTCATCCAATCATGAATTTATGCGGCAAATTATTACGAGGACGACACCCACCTTCTCCTCCTTCCATCCCAGTCAGAGTTTACCTTTGTAGCGAGCACCCAGCGAAAGTTTTATTTAATTACGTTTAAATCATGCAAATTGGCTCGAACAGTCGTAGTCGTACGGGGTGTGCGACGAAACAACCGGCTAAGTATGTATATATACATATATGTATGTATATGTTACAGTGAAAATATATCTTCACTGGCGTTTCGGTGAAATCATATTCAAGTACATTTTCACTAGTAGATACATGTATATTTCTATGTACTAGTGAAAATATATTTTAACTGATACAATGTGTTCATCTCTATTGTCCAGACACGAAACGGATCCATTTCTCAGACGAATCGTTACTGGGGATGAGAAGTGGGTCCTTACAGTAATTCTATGAGAAAAAAATATGATTTTTTACCGGATTTTTGAATTTTCTGCACGAAAAAAACCCTACTTCCGGTTGACTGATGTTGACCAAATTCCTTATGGCTTTTAAACTTTACGTGAAAATAATAGATATGAAATTTCAGCTTGATAGACTTGATAGTTTCGGAGAAAACACACACACATAGTACACAGACATACAGACATTTTCCAGAAATCATGAAAACGTGATCAGGGGATGATACTTGATCCAAATCAGTCAAAATCTCGAAGTCGAATTTTCGCACGATCACAATACTTTATCCGATTAGGATAAAGTAAAAAACAATGATTGTCATCGAAACAGATACCTGTACCTACTCCTCGGTCATCATTGACGTTTAAAAGGGTTCTCTTATGTGTTTGGTGGGATGTTTAAGGAATAATTCATTACGAATTGTTGAAACCCGGTCAGACGGTTACTGCAGAGGTGTATTGTGCCCAATTGGAAAGATTAAGGCACGTAACGCACTTGGCTGCCTGGCTGCGGCAGCCATGGCTGCGCAGCCACAACGATGTTAGAAAATGTATGTGGCTGCATGTTTGATAACGCACTAGGCAGCCAGGAAACTCTGGCAGCCAGGCAGCCAAGTGCGTTACGGGCCTAAAGACGGAGCTGCTTAAAAACGATCAGTTTTAGTAAACAATCAAAGAAGATTTTTACATCATGATTAATGCAAGACCACATGCAGCAAGGATTACACAGATTTTGAATTTTCTGCACGAAAAAAACCTTACTTCCGGTTGGTTGATGTTGACCAAATTCCTTATGGTTCTTCTTACACCTTACGTGAAAATAATAGATATTAAATTTCAGCTTGATAGACTTGATAGTTTCGGAGAAAACACACAGACAGACACACACACATACAAGTACATAGACATACAGACATTTTCCAGAAATCATGAAAACGTGATCAGGGGATGGTACTTGATCCAAATCAGTCAAAATCTCGAGGTCGAATTTTCGCACACCACAAGAAATGTCTTTTTACTTTATCCTAATCGGATAAAGTAAAAAGACATTTCTTTCCGTTTTACCCAATACTTTCACCGATACTGAGCAGTGAAACTGTATATTCATTGTTTGATGTATTTTCACTGCCTGAATTGGTAAAAATATATTTTCACTTGAAATATACATATAAATATATTTATCATCATTTTCAGCCGTTCACCATCCACCGCTGGATGAAGAACTTTCCAATCCTCTTCCATTCCTGTCTGTCTTGAGCAATCTGCATCCACTCGACTCGACACATTCTTCTCAATTCATCAGCACATCGTCCACTCGATCTACCTTGCTTTCTTTCACATCCTCTTGGATACCATTCCAGCATTTCTCGCGTCCATCGGCCATTCATTATTCACGTCATGTGTCACTTTAACTTTGGTCATCCTTTTTACCCATGCATTCCTCTTACGATCTTTTCTTGTCATACCAAGCATACGTACATCTTTCCATGCTTCTCTTTGTGCACTGGATATTACGTACCATTCTTGATTTTTAGCATCCAAGTTTCACATCCATTTGTCATAACTGGCAGTACGCATTGGTCGTATTCTTCTTTTTTAAGCATAGCGGAATGTTGGATTTAAAAGCAATGTGAATTCTTCCAAAAGCACTCCATTCTAGTTTCATTCTTCGTTTATGAACATTATATGGATAAATAAAACATAACTAAATACAGTACTGTAGATTGGAACATCAACATCAGTTCACGGCAAAATTTACGTTGTGATTACAATCATTGCTGTGGTCACACGATCAATAATGTTAATGAAAATTAAATTACAGCTAGATATAGAAGAAAATTGTCTGCAGAATGAAAATATGATGAGAGAGAGAGAGAAAATTTATATAATTATTTCTGTTATTGTGTCACATCTTAATGAAGATCGACGATTTTTATTTTTGGCACATCTTTGATGCCGTCACATTTTTAAAGAAAGAATCCTTTTATCCTTTCCGAACTAATGGAACAAATCAATTATAAATCGGTACTTAGTAGCTTGAAGCAAAACTCGTTTTTGAGCAGCATCAGAGCTTTAACCAACCGTTAGCATATTTCGGATCTGCACCTAAGCACACGTCGTATTGTAAGTCGAGAATATTTTCCATAAGACTATTCGCCAAGAATATTCGAGAATTTTCTTTTTTTCTTAGTTATAAAAACATCTCTTGATAGTTTAATAGCTTTTTAGGGGATTCTAGGATATTTTCAGAACCTAATAGGAGTAATAGGACTTTCTAGAATTTCTGATAGCCTTTTGAATGACATTTTTTCATTCTGAAGACACTGAATGTGTCATTTCGTCATACTAACATACGCACTACAATACAATGCTTATTATTTTTGCTTTGGGTTAAGATACTCCAATGATACTCCGCACCTAAGGCTGATATTACACTTGACCACTCCACCAACACCCGATTTTTTTTGACGGTGGCCAGCATCTTATTACATTGAACCACTTTTAAAGTCACCAGCTACCTGCTCATCTTCATACAAAAAAATAGGGCTAGGGTTTAGTGTAAAAAAAACTGCAAAACGACTTTCAGCTAATTATCATCGTTTTCGAAACCATTTTCGTTATAAAAAATGGGACCGAAAACACATCTATCACACAGCACGCGTTCTTGAAACAATTGCATTCGAGTAGGACGACGAAAAAAAAAGGGTCGAAAAGGGATTTGGTATCGATTTGTACTGCGAACCTTTGACTTCCAAGAAATTTTTAGACACCAGTGAATCGCTCAGTGTAATACGTGCCATCTAAACATGTATATCTATCTGGTAGTCGAGGTTCAAAAAAAATTTGGTGTTGGTGGAGTGGTCAAATGTAATATCAGTGTGCGTAGGTGCGTATCCGAAATATGCCAACCGACCGTTACTATTATTTTTTTATTTTATTTATTTTAGGAAGACCAACAGCTATGTTACAACAGAAAAAAAAGTAAGAAACTTATAAATACAGAAAGCCAATAACAGGTCTCCACAAATAGTAACAATGTAAGAAAGAAAAGAAAATCAAAATCAATAATAAAAAAAACAGAGTAAAAGAACACAAGACAACAGAGTTAAAGAACACAAAACAACAGAATTGAAGAACACAAAACAACAACCAATATAGTATAAAAGTAAATTAAAGTAAGGTAACAATAGTACAGTAAGAAAACATATAGTATAGAATAATAGAATAAAATAACAACAAATAGTAAAATGCACAGGTGGTATAGTAAATAAAATAAAGTAACAGAAAAATAAAATAAGAGTAACTAATTAAGCATAACAGTATAGAGTATGTATGTATAATAAAATAAAATAACAGAGCCAGAATATGCAAACATCCCATAATTGTCACAAGAACTACTATGGGGAAGAAAAAAAACGATGACTTAAAAAACCTCTGGCCAACGCAACACTAGTACAGAAGAGGTCAAGATCAATGAAGCTTTTAGACAACTCATTAAAATTCTTGCTTGCCCGCCAAAGAAACGCATTTTGTCTGTAGTTTGTACAAGCCGATGGGAGATACAATAATTGATTGGACCGGAGTAGCTTTACTGGTGCCAAAAGTGAAATTCGGGATAATAGTTGGGGGCAGTCAATGGAACCAGAAGCAATTTTTAGAAGGAATGTTAAATCAGCAGCCTCACGTCTTACTTCTAAGGGAAGTAGATGATGAATCCTACAGAGAGTAAGGTAGTTATCATGGTTATATAGTATGTCATCATTACGATAACAATTATATAGTATGTATGTACATATTATGCACTGCGCACGTTCAAATAATTGCATACGAGCTGTTACAGACCAAAGTCCACGTTATTTTCGTCGAAAAGAGTGAAAACACCGGCGAAAATCGCATTAGAAAAAAGGGAGCAGACACGAGGAAAATTGACAACTGTTGGAGGGGATACATACATATGTACGTTCGGGACACGCGTTTGCCCGTGGGAAAAGCTGGAACGCGCGTCCCACGTGTCGGCCATTACGGCGAGTTAATACGCCGCTCATATTCATCTGCGGCCGGAGCCTATAAATCAGGAAGAGGGGGTGTGAAGTGGGGGGGTAGGGGTAGGAAACACCCCAAACCCTTAATTGATATTTATTTGCAGAGGCGCCGTTTCGCCGCGAACCTGTACAAATGGTCGGCATATTTCTCGGTAACCGTTCGCATTTATCATGCACTTTAAATTATTGGTTTCGGCCCTCGGGGGCATCGCACCGCACATCCCCTAATGGGCTATGCCAGGTAAAGCCTCTCGGTTCCCAAACTGTTGTGCGCGAGAGACTCCCCTAATTACGCAGTTACGAAACGCGTCTATCTGTGTATCTCGGAGAGGTGAAAACAATCGACGCGAGTCGCGATGTTCGGAGCAAGATACCAATCATAAAATAATAATTCTACAGGTACAAAATTAAATTATCAAAATCGATTGACCGTATGTTGTGTTTTAATGTCGGGGAAAATTTGGTTGTCGATTTTGCTTTTAATTTTATTTTTAATGGAACTATCTAAAATTCTGCAGTGAAGTTATTAAAAAAAAACCTACTTCCGGTTGACTAATTTTAATGATTTATTTTTTTTTAAATAGCAATTTCTCTCAGAATTACAACATTACAATATTGTGAAGATACTACAACTGATGTTGACCAAATTCCTTATGGCTCTTACGCCTTACGTGAAAATAATAGATTTTAAATAAATAATAAATTTCAGCTTGATAGACTTGATAGTTTCGGAGAAAAAACACATACAGACACACACACACACACACACACACAAGTACACTGACATACAGACATACAGACATTTTCCAGAAATCATGAAAACGTGATGATACTCGATACAAATCAGTCAAAATCTCGAGGTCGAATTTTCGCACGATCACAATACTTATTATTACTATATGTACATACATATGTAGATCGTAAGAGGAATACATGGGTAAGAGGCATGACCAAGGTGGCAGATATAGCGGGACGTGTGAAAAAGTGGACACACGGCGAGAAGAATGGGTGGCAGATGCACGCCAGAAGTACAGGAATGGTATCCGAGAGGATGTGAAAGAAAGTAAGGTAGACCGAGTGGACGATGTACTGATGAATTGAGAAGAATGTGGATGCAGATTGCTCAAGACAGACAGGAATGGAAGCGGTTTGGAGGGGCCTTCATCCAGCAGTGGATGGTGAATGGCTGAAAATGATGATGATGATGATGATGATATGTAGTAGTGCAGAAATATGTCTGACTGACCGGCTGGCTGGGTAGCCTAGTCGCGGAACGCTTTCATACCACACACGACACTCACTCACACGACACGGGTTGCGCAAGGTTATCACGCTACATAACCACACAAACACTCCACGCATCGCATATCACGGCACGGCACGTACACACACACAGTCAGACACGACGCGGATTGTTAAAACCACCCGATAACACTGTCAACGGGCAGTTACTGGTTATTTATGTGCGTATTATTAGAGATTTTCATATATAGAATAAAAATTTTTGGACACAAGAAACGCCTAGTTAAAACCTACAGCTAAAAAGTAACGAGAAATTAGTTACATGTTGAGATTATCGAATCTTTAAGGAATTAAAAGCTCCCACACACACACACCACACCACACGTGATGTGGTTGCGTGACGTGACGCCGTTGCTATGAAATGTGACATGGGGTGGAGTGTTGCAAGTGTGTATCTACGCCATAAAAATTGATGCGTTTGGGATTTAGTCATAAGACTTGTGTGGCGTGGCGTGTGGTAAGTGAGTAGAGTTGACCGGTTTTCAACAAACTTTAACTACATATGTATGTACACAATGAGATTGAGATGAATCTCAAAGAGGCTATTTTTTTATTTCAATCTATTATTACCAAATTTTTATTTCATTATCTTATCGAAAAAATATAAGAGCAAAAAAATAAAAATATTAAAACAATAATTTAATATTCACAAAGTGAACTCTTGCCTTTCATCTACCTTCTCCTGTCTTCATCTTGAAATAAGATTTCGCAAAGTGTCGCTTTATTATAATTTCACCGGAAGCATACTTTTCTTTTTTCAAATAAATTCAATTATATTTATTTAATAATTTTAAAATAGCCGG
Source organism: Parapsyche elsis (assembly GCA_022651745.1). NCBI lineage: Eukaryota > Metazoa > Arthropoda > Insecta > Trichoptera > Hydropsychidae > Parapsyche > Parapsyche elsis. The sequence goes on from JAGVSN010000019.1 coordinate 760,805, forward strand.
ACACTGTGAAGCTCTTGTGTCACGCTCAATTACGATCGAGATACCGCGAAGAATAAAAACGTGGACACTAAAGTCGGCAGCAGCTAGGGAGGTCGTTGGGGGGTTTAAAAATGCGCATGGACGACGTTGCATTAATGCGAGAGCACGCGGACTGCACCTTGAGCAGCGAAACGGGGATGTTAAATATTTAGACAGACGGGGAACAAACAAGTCGCTAGATTAAATCGGGAACGAAAATGTAATACAGTTTTCGATACAGGCTCGTTAGGGCGATCCGTTTAATACGTAACCCAGCTTAACGATCTTGAAAAGCTTTGCACAGTGGAACAGATCCAACATCTTACTTGCAAAAATTAAATTAATCATCATTTTCAGCCGTTCACCATACATTGCTGGATGAAGACCTCTCCAATCCTCTTCCATTCCTGTCTGTCTTGAGCAATCTGCATCCACTACTTGTCTTCACACATTCTTCTTAATTCGTCAGCCCATAGTCATTCAAGTAGTTCTCGCATCCATCTGCCGTTCATTTTTCTCGCTTTATATTCCTCCCACTGCCACTTAAGCTTTATCACACGTTCCGCTATATCCGCCACTTTGGTCATGCATCTCACCCATGTATTCCTATTTCGATCTCTTCTTTTTAATCCAACCATACATATTTCCATGCTTCTCTGTGTCTACCGGATCTTGCATAGCATTCTTGAGTTCTATATATGTATGTACATCCCTCTTTAAGCATAGTAGGATGTTGGATTTAAAAACTCTGTTCATTCTTCAGAAAGCGTTCCATCCTAGTTTCATTCTTCTTCTGAATATTGAAAGGAAAGAAATTATATGAATATACCAAATATTTTTTTTGTTTTATATGTTGTGTACATATTTGGACTAAAAATTGTATTCTAAATTATTACAACAATATTGGCGAATGTTTTTGGGCAAAATCATGCAATTTTTACATTTTTTATAGGGAAAATTGGAATTTTTGGAAAAAGTTTCGATTTAAGAATGCCTATCGAAAAAAGTTTTGCATTGATAATACAGCGTTTAAGATTTCTGGTTTTGGTTTTACAGCATTCTAAGCCCAGACATACCTGCATAATATGATCGATCTTCAAACAAAATTGTCTCATTATTTTAAAAGACTCATTATTTTCAAACAGAGTGGTTGAAGTTCCTCCCAAATCAGCTGGTAACTTTAGAAAATATAAACCTCTAAATAAATATAATTAATCAAATAAACAATAATTGTGTGTACAAAGACCCCCTGGGCTCCATCGGCTATGCTGCCTGACCGTGTTTTTTAAATAAATAAATAAAATAAAATAAATTTATCTATTAAAATTATTTTATCGTGATCATTGTCCAAATAGTAAGCGAAGGGCAGAGACTTGACCCAGCGCAAGCATGCTCGAAAAGTAATTAACAGGAATAAGGAGTGAGCTCGTCCGTACGTGAACTGGTAACCGATTAATCAGAGCGCAAAGGGTTAAGGCTACAGCGTCATTTCCGCTGAACTGAACAAATGAATATTTCAGTGTCATACCTATGCTAATACATTCTGGGACTTTGGGACACGGAGGAGGATTATGGGGCAAATGGGGGGGTGAGGGGGTTAAGAAGAAGCAAGGATTATACCATATGCACTGAAATCCAATAGCGCCGACGACAAATTTTGACACAATTTTAATATTAAACTAGTTTGCTCGACGAACGTCGTAAAATATTCACAAAGCTGAAGGAAGTTTCAAGGCCACGCGCTAGTTTCCCGTAAAACTTCGCCAAATACCTTAGCAGTCTACTTTTACTTTCAGACGAGTTTAAATATTAATAATCGCATCTACGGGATGAAGCCTCGGTAATGCTTCGAAGTACATAATAATAGCACGACATCACGCCTTGTAGAAGATGTCGTGTTAACTTGAATTCGTCGTTGAAAATTTAATACTAATGCTTGCTACGAGCTAAAACCCAACTGCGAAGAGCTTCTCGGCTGTTGGCTTTCGTTTAATTGCATTCGGGATGAATCGACTCGAAGTTTGGATTTTTGTTTTGATTCGCGCGTATCAGATTTGTGCTGACGCTTTTCCGGTGTTGAGCAAAATATCAATGATAAATTTACTTTTATAATCCGAACTTCGTCTCGTACTATAAATAAGCCTTAAATGTGTCTATCTGTACCTACTTGAGCAACGCTCGACACTTCTTTTGGTTTCATTGAATTTTGAATGAGTATTTTTCTATGTATAATTATGTACATACATACATATATTTCCGTAACCCATAGCTAACGCTATTTTTTGCTTCACGCGCAACAGGCAATACTGTGGTGGTTTAGTTGCTCAAAGCCTTAAGTCTGTCTGTCAATCTATGAGACTTGACACACTTATTTTGTTTTCGTTGAAAGTTTGAAATTCTTTTCCGTAGCCTTATATGTAGTTACCGCTATTGTTAGTGAGTGAGTCCATTCACATGTCAACAACAAACTCCCATTGATCTTCATCGGGCTATACTATAATTCAGTGGTCGTGAACCGGCGGCCCCGAAGCCTCATGCGGCTCTTAGTGTGAAAACCTGCGGCTCTCGCTGTCATCCAACGTTTTGCGCGAAACACAAAGCGTTGACACACAATTTACACAAAATAAAAATGAATCCTATTTCTACATATAACTTCATGGCTATTCATCATCATTTTCAGCAGTACACCGTCCACTTCTGGATGAAGGCCTCTCCAATCCTATTCCACTCTTGTCTGTTTTGAGCAATCTGATCTGGTCCACTCGGTCTACCTTGCTTTATTTCACACCCTCTCGGATACCATTCCAGTATTTCTTGCGTTCATCTGCCATCCATTCTTTTCGCTGTATGTCCAGCTCATTGCCACTTCAACTTTTTCACACGTTCCGCTATATCTGCCACCTTGGTCATACTTCTTACTCGTGGCTATTAAAAGCTTTAAATCGTTTTTCAATAATACTTTTTAGTAATAATTATAATAATGGTAATTTATTACTGCCATCCATTTCATAAATGAGTAACATTTAATTTAATTTTGAATGTGTATAATAGGGCGGAGCGACGATGTATGTAACTTTTTTTTGGGATATTCGTTTTGATATACATAGCTATAAAAAGTTGTCTCTACATCATACCTCTTCTGTCTAAAAAAATTTGCATAATTAAAAAAGTATTTCTGATCTCTACCAGCACTTTTACTTGTATGAAGATTAACAATCATTTGTTTCCAATCTCCATAAATAGCAATTTTAATTGGAAAATTAGTATTTATTTTTACTATAGATACTTACTTTACTCGTATATACTAATATTTACTCGTATGCCTCCCTCCACCGCGCTCACAAATTCACACTTATTTGATTAATTCAAGGAATACGTAAATAAATTAAATTTTTACAAAAAGTACATGTAATATTCAATAAAGTTAGGGTAATTTTATGAGCATGTTATCTAAAATTTTGTATTCTGTGTTCAGATTTCGAAATTAATAGGCAAATTTTCATTTTTCGCCTTCAGGTAGAGGCCTGAAGACATATTCACAGAGTTTTTTTCAGTATTTTTACAAGAATACGGATAATACAACGAAATTTTTGGTAGGTATTACAATGCCGGTTTTTAATGTTTGCAATGTCGCTCTACCCTAATGTATAATCCCAAGATAATATGTTACGGCTCCCAAACTAATTTGGCTCTTAAAGAGGTACCCAACCACTGCTCTAATTTAATAATATTGTCCCCGTATCCACATGTAGTACCATATCTACATATTTGATTAGCAGGACTGTTGCATATCGCACTTGCCCACACGACTGCACCTCATTTGAACCATAAATCGCCACTCTCAGGGGGTTGATGGGGGTAAGGAGGTGTGGCTGAAACCTCCAGTCAGAGTTGACGTACTGTTTTGTACGTGAGTTGTTCTCGCAAATCGATCAACGACGCCCGCAAAACGGTAAACCGATTCGCGCGGAGACGCGAGACGCTTCCTCGAAACGGGTTTTATTAATCTTCTGAATTATTGCCGCAATTCATTCCGGAACCGGAAGGAGCGGAGTAGTGGCGAACTTGACATCCCCACTTCATATTTCACAGGTTTGTAATTAGTGGAAATGCGGGCACTTGTCGTTTACAAAGCACACACATGCGCGCGCGCGCGAACAACCATCGAGGGCTTCGCTCGCAACGTGCTCATTTTGAAATTCCGGAAATGATTAATCTCAAGTCGCTATCTGTTTTAGTATATTTAGACACGAATTTTACACACATACACAATTGACTCGATACAATAATTGGCCTACGAATCTAAAGTATTTATGTACATGTATTATATATATATATATTATTATGGGTCGTGTACATATACCTATACAATGTATGTACATACATAGGTACTTATGAGATAGGTATGAGAGTGTACCATGCGAACGCCTTTCAGTTTGTTATTGCGAATTGATCGACGCTCAAAGTGGGGTCGGGCGCGTTCGCGTTTATATTTACGATGGCAAAATGTCGGAATCCATTTTGCGTTGTGGAAAATTCGCAAGAAAATGCGGAAAATTCGGCGCGAGAACATTCTTGTGTACACACGCACGCACCTGATGTACAAGCATTTTCAGGTAAACTATGCACCGCCTTATGGAAATCAATATCAGAGAGAAGGGAGCGCCTTTGCAAATATGTAAATGCCCACGTGTAAACACACACACACACACAAACATGGAAATACATTAAAAGTGAACCAATTCCTTACGATAATAAGACGAAAAAATATTAAGTGGGGCCTAATTACGCCACTTTCAAGTAAGTGGAATTTTTTATGTATTATTTTTAAGATTTATAATATAACACCTTTTGGAAATTGATAATGTACATAAATAAATCGTTAAAATTTATATAAGAAACAAATTCGTCAACTGTGTTGACCCAAAGAGAAAGGTAACAAATGGTTTTCGAAAATGGAACAAGTGAATTTTAGTTTATAGCTTGAAGTTCTAAAAAATAAATTAAAAAGCGACACAATACAGCATCAAATTAGATATATGTTTCAATGGTGGAGATGATTCAAATTATATAATTTATTATTAGGTATTTAAATTATAATAAACTTAATTTTTGATTAATGTTCAAAACAAAACAAATATGTAAGTTGATTTCGAAAGGTGTGCGATAGCTTAGTATTTGTTAATCTCTTGAGCATAGGTTTCGGGACTCGATACTCACATGTCGAATGATTTTATCGACCTGAACGATCTTCATTGGCAAGATTGCTAAACCCAGATCGACCGTCTCCTGTTTAGAATTTGCCAATTTATCCAAAACTTAGTTGTAAGACGGTTCCATCAAAAAGTGGCACCTCCTCTCCATTATTCCAATGTTAACTTGTTATTGGGTTTAGATCCTTGGGTTCTTAGACCTGTTGGCTAACTTTCCCCCCATCAAAAAAACAAACAAAGTAAAATAAAAAGAAACGCGCACGGTAATTTCAACGCCAGACAGACACTTTCGATATTTTTGAATAAAAAACTTCCTACTTTTTACATACATCCGCTTTTTGCAATTTTCACATATGCTGACTAAAATGAAAATTGTTATATTGTCGATCAAAGATCGACTAATATTTTTAATGGGGATTATATAATTGCACTTTGGATTAGATAGCATTAACTTTGTACACCAAACTTTGAGAAAGATTATTTGAACTTTGAAAAATGTTGTTTTAACATAGTACTACCAACTTTAATTCGGATAGTTTGCACTTTGAAAGGAATTATTTTAACATATTGACAGCATTAAAACAAAATTTAAAATTACTTTTGCTTCGCCGGAATTGTATTTATCAATAAATTCAGTTAGATTGCTCATTATGGTACACTATATATATAATAGCCGAAATCCGTATGTCTGTCTGTCTGCTGATAACGCTCGCTGAGGAAAAATAATTAAAAAACCAGAATGAGTGGTAATCGAACCCGGGACCCCAGCTCGGGAAGAACGTCCTTAGACTAACCGCCATCGCCAGTTGTCAATTTAGTCTTTTTTTTTTTAAACATTACCTATACAAGGGATCGTGACTCTGCTTTACCTATAAAAGGGATCGTGACTCTGCTAATAATACATAGATGGCACTATAAAAACTATTTTTTTTTTTTTTTTTTGATTTTTACAAAATCACTTACAAAATTATAATTATTATATATATAATAATTAATAATTATAATATAAATAGTAAAGTTAAAAAAAAAAAAAATTTTCGAGTGGGTATCGGGGATCGATCGATTTGGGTAATGGGGATCTCTATTAAAAAAGCGCTTTACGATATTTAAAATTCAGCAGGCGCTGATATTCAACGGGCTTACACTAGTACCTACATATATAATAAACAACGGTGACGATTAACTTGACAGCTACAAGGAGAGGTTATGAACACGATGCGCGATTTTATTTCAAAGTGCGAACTATCCATTTTTTAGTGCGAACGTTTTTTCTCAAGTGCAATATATTTGTTAACAGTGGAAACTATTTGTTATAAGTGCAAATTATTTGTCATTAGTGGAAATTATTTTTATGAAAGTGAATATGATCTAAACTAAAGTGCAATTACATACATACATAATTACCACCCTTTTTTTAATCCGTTTTACGTACGTAAAAAAAAACGGTCAGTTCGAAATCCGAGCAAGCGTAATAAATATAGGTACACCCGTGACTTCCGTTCGTGATCCAGCTTAAATCAAAACCGCTCACGTCACAAGAGTGAAGCGCCTCGTTTTGGATTTTTCACTTGGCAAAAAATTATAAAAATTGTTTGCCCAACAGCTGCCGCTCAAGCGGTTGAGTTATTTAATTAGAATGTGGTGGATTCAAAGGCCGCCATCGATAAATCTCGCCGGTGAAATTTCGATCATAAATTATGGTCACAATGCTTTATAAAATTCATTAAGGAGACCCCTACCCCCGCCCCGCACGCACGCCCACTTTTCTCTCTTTTTCCGCGCTCGCAAATCCATATTTCATGTTAAACTTTGGAAACGGACCCCATGGTCTTCCGTAGCCGCGCTTCTCGTTGGGGGGGGGGAAGGAGCGAAGGGGAGGAGACTTTTCTATCCCCCTTCGCATTACCAAATTTCGACGTTTTCACGATTGTAAATAAATCATCAACTTTAAACCGGCCCCGATGAGCTTTCGTTTCGGAACCTTCTTATATTACCGCAACCCTTTTACCGCGAAAGCGACGCCCCACTCGGGAATATAACGGTGGGGGAGGGAGTGAGGAGGGGGAGGGATGAGGTGGTTTTGAGAATCCCTCCCCTTCGTTCTCTTGAGATTCCGGCTACTTATAATATCGGAGCATCTGCTGAAATTGCCGAGGGAAGAACCTCTCCTAGCTACTGGTTAGCTGGTGTGCATGTTCCGATTTCGAAATCCAATAGAGTAGCCGTCTTAATTCGAATTTTTAATAAATTACATCAGAGCCACAGTGGAGTGGCTCGCTTTTGAAAGTTTCAACTTCGAAACTTGTACGTACATATGTATGTATATATGTATGTAGTAGGCTAGTGAGCCCGTTGAATATATCAACGTACGTATGTTTGCGTGGGTGTGTATTTAATAGTTTTCTTATAGTTGTTGCATAGATGGCGCGTTATAATACAACACGTAACAATTTAGCAAAGTCGCGAGCATATTAAGATATATATACATATATATATATATATGTATAGTCAAATTGAAGCAGGCCCGTTATTATCTAGTTTGGATCACAGCGTAAACTCACTGTCCTGAACTGGTGATACCGGCTTCAAATCCCACTGGCGCGATGTTCTGGTTTTTTTAAATTATTTACATCGGCGAGCGTTATCAGCTGACAGACAGACAGACAGACAGACGGATTTCGGCTATTATATATGTATATATAATGTAGTTTCGAAAAATAATGTGTATTGCAATATTTATGGTAGTTTGTAACTCATACATATGTATGTATGTACATATGTGTCGATAACAAAGTTTATGATATTTTAACATTCCATGTCATTAATGTTGGTTTCATATAAGTAAGATGTTCTATTTGAATATTTAATAAATAATCTATTCTAATAAAAGTATAAATATTAATTTTTATTTTAGCTTGATTAGTTTCGGAAATGTGGCTTGGTAACGACTTTGACTTTTGACTTTTCTACAAGAAAAAAGGTTCCGTTTGACGGATTTTGATGATTTGTTTTTCACGGCTTGGTATCGCCTTGGTAATTATAATATTACAGTACATTAAGATGCTAAATATATTTAAAAGGCCGAAAAAAATAAAAACGAAATCGCGTTCAAGAGTAAACTTCCCATTTCTGGTTGACGGATTTTGACAAAAATCATATTTCTGACACCTTACATTAAAATTGTAGATATGAACTTTTAGCTTGATAGACTTGGCAGTTTCGGAGGGAAAGCTTCAGCTTTTCAATGTTTTTCAAAGCATTGAAAATCAAAAGTATTACTTCCGGTTGGAAAAAATTATATTAGTGCGAAGGTCATTGCGCATAGTACGTGTGCAAAATTCAAATGTAATTTATCAGACAGTTTTCCTGAAAAAAGTTCCCAAAGAAAAGAGAAAATTGAGTGACTCACTAGGTTACCAATTCCGGTTGATGAAAAAATTCCAAAATCTTATAATTTGTAAAGATCGATACACCAAGCTTGTGTATAAATTTCAAGTTTCGGTATGATAGGGTTAATGGTTTTTAAGATATAGCGATTTCACACACAGACACTTTCGAAAAATCACGAAAGTGTGATCATCGTGTTCAAGTATTTTCTTATGTACATTGTATATTCACCATCATGTTGGCAAACTTACAAAATCGGAAATTGTATCGAAAACTGAATCGGTCTACTGCATACTTTTGCTTTCGAAGATATCATCGTTTTATTTATTTTTTTTGATGAAACCTTAAACAGGTAGACGCCGACAGAAATACGACTAAAAAAAAAAAAAAAAAAGGGGTAAATTTTCTACAAAAGCCTCCTTCCTCTCTCCCTCTCCCCTCTTCCCCTCTCACCACTTTATTCGAAAAGTTTTTTTCACCGCGAGAAAGCCGCGTAAATGGGAAGAGAGAGAGGGGAAGAAGAGGAGGCCGCGAAGAATCGAAGAGGATGTGGGAGTAAGTATACGGTGGTGGGAAAGGGGGTGTGGAGATGGTGAGGGAGGTGCTAGTAAGTACTCCATAAAGTATAACTTTCCTTTCATCAATGCGATTAGGACGGACGAGAGGAAAATTTAATTTCACTTTAATTTTACACGTCGAACCGCTTTTTGCGAAGCCCATTAGCGACGCACCCGAAGCGAGGCCTCTCGTACTTTTCCCGATATCCGTGCGTATTTCCGCTTCCGGTGAACTTTTAACTATTGAATTTATTGTTTAGTGTCTTGCGGTGACCTTCTCGCACTTTATTTTGGCAAACATTTTTACCGCTTCGGAGTGAATCTTTCCCGCACACCGCTACGAAATCGCGTATGAAAACCTAGCGCGACAAAACTAGCGAATTTGGCAAGTCTGCGCATGCGTCGGTTTCTGTCACTCTGACATAAGCTATCAAACTACCATCTGTCACCTCGCATTCGGAACGTTTGTATTTCACTCATGATTCTCAAGTCAGAGCTATTTACATACAACTCAAGTCAACGCAAGTCATAGTTATTATAAGAATTGTAAATAGGTTTTTGACCTCTTTCTCCTATTATGCTTTAAACACTAACATTAAAATAAAAGAATCCTTATAAATACTAACAAAATGAACAATGTGTAAAATAGATAATGGTCACTGGACCAGTAGCTATTAAAATAGATTTAAGATGTATTGTGAACATAGTACGTATATGAACAATAAAAAGCTTTTTTAAATAAAAAATAAATAAAAGTCATAGTTATTTACATATGTACATACAACTTTTCCACAGACGTCATCGAAATCGGCGAAATCGCCGGAATTCGGCGGAAATCCGTCTTGGTGTAGACGCGTATTCAGTTATTCTATTCTCTCATTAATGCCACACACGCGCATCTAACTTTATTTATTGCGAATTTGTTTCAATTCTATTAATCATCAATTGTTTTTGCACTACTTTGCGTAATATATCTATTATAACAGCTAACAACTATATTTATAATGGACGTATATAATCGCCCCCGCTACCCCCTACGCCCGTTTCAAGGCAAACTAAAGCTTTCACCACGTGGTTATGCCCGAATATTTAGCGGTTAAAGCCAACTTTGCTGTCACGCGCTATGTTTGGCTTATTAACTGAATAAATCGCGGCTATGCGATACAACTCCCCACCATACCACCCTTGAGATTTTCCTATTTTCCTACCTGTTCGCAGCGGTGTGCGTGAGCCTTTATACAGCGGCGCCCAGCTAACTGACACATTTAAAAATGCTCCGTTGTCTTAGGGGGGGAGCTTAGGAGGATTGGCCATAAACTATGCAAGAGAAAATTTGATGCTACTCCAATTGGTTTTATTGACAACCCGGCGTTGCTCGGGCGGGTGAATTCAAATAATAAATGAATATCGAAATGATCATTTATTCTTCAATACAAACAAAGATTGATTAAAATTTTTGTATGGGGGGCCCTTTGACCCCAAGCTCCAACCCCTCCCAAAAACCGACTATAGTCTAGGTTAGAGTACCATGAGATAGTATTCCAAATTTGGTGGTTCTAAATTTATTGAAAACTGTAGTTTTGCATAGCGGACAAACAAACAAACATTCAACTTTATAGTATTAGGTACAATAAATAGGTGGAAAATAAGGTTCATAAAATTGAATTAATCATTCATGATTCAAAAAAGCAATTAAAATAACTCAAATATGTTCTTGCTTGACCGCACTTTTTATCCTTTTTATTCCATTTTTTTATATTGACTATGAATTCTTTAAAAATAGATGTTTGTAATAGAAACTACTATTAACTCAATTTTTTTTTAAATTGGACTTTCATTTATAACGGCTCACTTCTTGGGTAAAACGTTCTGATAAGTGTCGACTCACAGGTAAAATTTCAATAAAATATCTGTTTGTACCGGAACGTTCACTAAAGCCAAGATTTATTAAAAGGTACCCCACCATTCATCAGTTTACGATTTCGATACATTCTTTTCTTTAACCAGTGGTACATAGTCTTTTTAAATCTATTAAATATAATAAAAATTATAATAGGAAATTTAATCACAATGTCAAAATTGTTCTCTATCGATTGAGAAGACGTTCGCGAACCTGGCGTTGAGCACCGCTGTTACCTTGAGCGATATGTGCGTTTTAATTGCGACGCGAAAGGTACTCCACCCCTGCGAGCGGTTTAGAAGAGAATTCAATTTGAACGCTCGCACGAGAGCGTGCACGGTTCGCATTTTCCGGATGCGGCCGGAAGGATATTCCGGGAAATTTAGAATCGAGTGAATTTCTCCAGACGCCACAGTTTCCGCGAAAATGGCACACCGACTCTGTCTCTATCTCTTTCTGTATTCGAAAAATTGATACGCGCACGAATTTCCCCGGGAAAAAAACCTCACCGACGGGAAATTGCGACTCTTATGCACAAACACACTATACATATTACAAAAACACACGTCGAAACACAATAACTAACATCGTATTAAAAAAAGTGCATACGCGTCGATGAAAGCTCTTTGAACGGTAGACGCATTGTGTTAAAAGCTTTGAAGTTCCGGACTCGATCCACACGATCGTGCGAAAATTCGACCTCGAAATTTTGACTGATTTGTATCTACATAGTATCATCCCCTGATCACGTTTTGACGATTTCTGGAAAATGTTTGTATGGCTGTGTACTTGTGTGTGTGGCTGTATGTGTGTTTTCTCCGAAACCATCAAATCTATCAAGCTGAAATTTCATATCTATTATTTTCACGTAAGGTGTAAGAGACATAAAGAATTTGGTCAACATCAGTCAACCGGAAGTAGGTTTTTTTTCGTGTAGAAAATTCAAAAGTCCTGTTACCACAGAATATTTCCTAAACTGCATCGGCGATCACGTCGAAATTTCGGTAACCGGACAAAAGAGAGCAAGACAAAACAGAACGCGACAAAAGAGAACAAGACAAAACAGAACGCGACAAAAGAGAACAGGACAAAAGAGAACAGGACAAAACAGAACAGTGGAAAAATAAAATATTTATTTTTTGTCGAATCTATTTATTAATCACATACATATAAAAGAAAATATTATAAATATTAAAAAATATATAAATATATAAATATACAATATGTATAACAAAACGATGACAAAACAAAACAGTGGAAAAATTTTTTTTTTTTCGTATGTATCTCGATATGTCGTATCTATTTATTAATTAAATATGTACATATAAAACAAAATATAAAAAAAATTATAAAAATATATAAAAGCATCCTGTCGAGGGTATCGGACGGTGGTAGATGTGACAAATTTATCAGGGCATTTAAATTAACTGCGATGATTTCCACTGTTTTGTTTTGTCATCGTTTTGTTATATGTACATATTGTATATTTTTATAATATTTATAATATTTTCTTTTATGTGTATGTAATTAATAAATAGATTCGACAAAAATAAATATTTTATTTTTCCACTGTTCTGTTTTGTCACTGTTCTCTTTATCGCTTTTCTGTTTTGTCCTGTTCTCTTTTGTCCTGTTCTCTTTATCGCTTGTCTGTTTTGTCCTGTTCTCTTTTGTCGCGTTCTGTTTTGTCTTGTTCTCTTTTGTCATGGAACCGAAATTTCATATCTATAGTTTTCACGTTAGCTGTAAGAGATAATGTAATTTTGGTCAACATCCGCCTACCGGAAGTGGCAGTTTACTCTTGAACGATTTTTTTTTTTTTATCTTTTTCGGCCTTTTAAGTATCGTCATAATATTGTAAAATTATAATTTTGAGGTAAATACCTATGTAGTTACGAAAAAATAAATCATTAAAATCAGTTAAATTTATTTTTAGTTGATAAGGTTTTGATTAAAATCCGCCGACCGGAAGTGGTAGTTTTTCCTATTTTTCTTCTCGTAGAAAAGTCAAAAATCCTGTTACGACGAAATATTTCTGAAACTACTTAACCGATCAAGCTGAAAATTTATATTTATAGTTTCCATATAAAATTTAAGAGTTGAAAAGGTTTTGATCAAAATCCGCCGACATGAAGCGATAGTTTTTCCTATTTGAATAAATGCCGAAGATCGTATTTTACATACGCGCGCGCACTCAACACAGTAATTTCATGATATATATGTATGTATGTATGTTGGTTGATGTGGTGGTGTTCATGTGTTTTATTTAGTTACGTACTTAAAAAAATAATTTCGTTACTCTTTGTATTCCTCAAATATATGGATAAAGTCATGGGTTGGCCACACCCGAATTTTTTTACTTTTAATGATGTATTTTTTAAAATTTAGATACGTGTTTGAGAATTTTGGCGTATACATTTTTTTTGAATCGTTCGATCGATGCGTTGAAAATTACACTTTGCACTTGTTCGCTATCACTGTCTTTAAACGGTTAGCGCGCTAAATCCGTCACCGCCCCGAGCGACGTTAATGGCGTCGTGAGACGCTTCGAAAAACGACTACCGAATTTATTTGTTGAGGCTGTTGTGACTCACCTTGGCGCCGGTGGTGGTCCAGTACTTCTCAAACTTGACCGAACACTCAAAGTTCCCAATTTCATCATCATCACTTCAATTGTTATAACGAAACGCTTTGATTTTAATCAAAAGTACACTTGCAAAAATGTTATTATATTATATTTAAAAACAGTTTGAGAAGCACTGTGGTGAGAATTTAATAAGAAAATTAACATAAGAAGATTTTCATTTTTGAAATTTTTAGTTTGCCCATTATTGAAGTTTAGTTTGCACGTGTAACGCGTGTTACTGTAAAAATCTAAGCTAAAGCTAAGCTAATCTAAAGCTAAATATGTCATTACTTGATGACATAATGACAGTATTATTGATCATGTAAACTCGATATTGATGGAATGACGGCAAGTAATGACACCAATCCGAATATTTTGATATCGGAGCATCTGTATTGGCGAGTGGAAGGGATAATGTCATTAATGCAGTAATGACAGTATTATTGACCGTGTAAGGTCCGCTTAAGAAAATTATCAAAAATCAGCATTAACGATTCTCAATTCTATACTTTCTAAACTATCAATAAGTAAAATAAAATTAATTCAGAGGTTCTCAACAATACTTTTTTACAAGTCAAATGAGGGAAAGTTTTCAAACCAAAAAATCATTGCAACATTCAAATGTTTTAAAAAAAATCTGTTCTCACACTTTTTCATATACATATATGTACATAAGTATGATTAAAACGTTTTAGTTTTCATCGTTCTCAAATTTCTCCGTAATAATTTTTCATTGTTTTAACTGCAATTCAGAGTCATTGTAAAACAACACAGTATCCCACAACATTTGAGAAGAACCATCTTCATTTATCACCCAGAGCGAAACAAGACCAAATGAGTTATCCCGTTCGGAACACTTGTATACAAGTGTCATACGGGAAAACATACATCGCGATGAACGATTGAGAGCCACGGGTTTAAATAGACTTGAAAGGACCGTTTCGCGCTAACTTCGTACCCCCGCATACATACTCTTATTCGTTGTATGTAAATCGAAACAACGACAACCAAAGACACCGTTGACAACCGAATGGCCCACAGAAATACGCACGATCCAAAAATGTACATACTACATAAATGCACTCATTGTACATAAGTAGGGTGACGAAACGTCCCGATTTCCAAAAACGCGACCTCTTGCTTTTTATGCGTCCCAGTTTTGCACATTTTGATTAATATAAAAAATAGGCCACATTTTTTAACCCATGAAAATTAACGAAGTTACTATAAAACAAACGATTGCGATATCTCGAAAAATAAATATTTTGAGTACCTATGCCAAAATATACATGTAAACCATCTTCTAGATTCTAGATTCTAGATTGAAAATGTAGCAAATTGTGTCACAGCATATATAATAACGATCCTTAGATGGGCTAAAGGGTTTCACAAACCACCGAACGTTTTATCCGCTCGCGAATAATAATCCGCTCTGGTTTGCGATGCCTTTATATTTCAAATTAACAAAGATATATTAGTATATATACTATTCTTAAGTCGATTGTCCGGCAGGTTTGACTTTTTTTGGTCTCATAAAAAATTTAAATCATATTTTTTTTTAATTTATTGTTTTTACCCTAAAACGTAGTTTTAGTTGTTGTTAACCCGCTCTAGTATTGTTTCGTTGTGTAAGAATGAAAGTTAACCAACAGGTCTAAGAGCAAGGATCTTAACCCAATAACAAGTTAACATGGGAATAATGGATAGGAGGTGCCACTTTTTGGTGGAACCGTCTTACAACTAAGTTTTGGATAAATTGACTAATTCTAGCGGGAGACGGCCGATCTGGATATAATAATGTCCAGATCTTGGCAATGACGATAATTATGATTGAAAAAACCGTCGAGAAAATCATTCAACTTGCGAGGTTTCAACCCCGAACCTTCTTCCATTAGACTTTTACCACTCATGACTCACCTGTCACCTGGCTATACATACATATATGTATTCTATAAAGTGCCCTGTCAATTTATGAATCGTTGTATTTTGACACTTTTACAATGCGAGTAATATTACATAATGTACATTTTACTCACAAATGTCCTGGTTTTATCTAGTATTGTCCCAGTTGTCGGCGAAAAAATGTGCTCACCCTAATTTCAACTCGCATCAAACACACGTCAGACTTAACTAAAGTCGTTTGGGACGCGTCGTATGTCTCCACGTGTCCGAATTAATTATGCGTATCGACAGGTTCGTCGGTCCAGGTAAACGGTCCGGGCTTACCGCTCCAGGGAATTTACCTTTCTCGAAAAATAAGGATTCGCAAAGCTCGGGGCCTCAACGTAAACAGCAAAACCTATCCGGTGCACAGTTGTTTGGCACGGGGGAAGCTTTCGCGCAAAGCCCACCCTTCACAACTCGGCAGAGACAAATCCTCCCCATATTTAGACGCAGCACCTGATCCTACCCCGTACAAGTCGTGTGTATAATGACACGTATTGTGTATACTAAAGAGGTATGGGAGAGTGCGCTTTTGTGTGTGTGTGTGTGTGCGCGTTTGTGTAATTAAAATTCGATTTTTACGATCGTGAATAATGATGAGCCACGTGAGCTTTAATTAGTATTAAAAGCATTGTTGGGGGGTCGTTTCAATCGATTGCCTTATCTTCGTGTAAGTTTCAATTGTCGTGATATGTATCGTATTGCGATTGAATTTGTATCGTACCTACTCTTTGCGTTATCTTGATTGCTCTGTCGGCTAAGCGATTCGTAATCATCATTGTTGCAAATTAAAAATGAATTAATTCCGTTTATTGAAACTGTTTTGTTGTTTTCTTATTTATGTAGAATTTACCTAATGTATTTTATTTTTTTCATCAAATTTTACATTATTTATATAATAATTCCATAAATGACGATAAATAATTTATTTATCACTTTTTTTTCATTTTCAAAGTTTTTCTTTTAATACATGTTTTATGATAATTCCTACAAATTGGCGAGGAATTCATTTACATACATATTATTGTATGTACATACATATGTATGTAGTTAGAAAAACGAATAATTATTTTATTTTTAATTTTGTTTTAGTGACATCTGTTGGCGTACTTTAAAACTAAATTAATTAAATATTTAAAATGATCTTACAAGGACCATTTTTTTTAATTTTAGATTAGTTTTATAGTAGTTTCATAGATGACGGTAAATAATTTTTTTTTATTTTTCAATACTTTTTTCAAAGATTTGATATTCCTTTTTTATTCCTATATTATAGATTTTCCAATAAATATATGTAGGTACGTTAAATTGTAATTTGATGAAAATAGAAATATGTTTAAAACTGATTAATATCCCTTTCTTTTAAGAAATCGCAAATAATCTAAATAAAATTTTTTAATTAAATTTTGCTTATAATGTATTGAAGACTATAGGGGGCGTTCATTGCATTAATGGATCAAAATACATATGTACCATCATTGAGTGTTGATAGCAGAACTTTAAAAATGACTCCACAAATAGCAGTGCAAGCATCAAGAGTTTTTACTTTAAGTCTAAACATCCCAGTATCGATTTTATTGACCGTATACCTACATATGTACATACATATATAAAAAAAGATAGAAAATAATAAAACTAGAAATACGGACGTGAGTAAGTGGAATATCGCATTGTAGTATAAAACCAAGAATGGAGATTATCAATCAATGATAGAACCATTAAACCAAATCGCTTTTGATAGAAATTCACAACAAACTGCACATATGTAATATCGTCTGATTTTCAATTTTCTTTGCAAGCAATGCCAAGTGTACTGGGTCTTGATTTACGTTCGATTAGTCGCACTTACAACCGATTAACGAGATCGAAAACAGTGGACTCACGTGCGAGCCGACATCAACATCAACATCAACATCAGATGTAATGACAGGCCCGGACACGGAAACCGCTCGAGAAAGTTGCTTCGAACAGAAGCAAACACGTCCAGGGGTGGTTAACAATCATTACACTGAGCAACAAAAAATCACGTTTTTTAAAACCCAGAGCAGAGATTATTAAATCTTTACTAAATTTGACCCACTGAATTCGAATCCGATAATGATTTTTGTTGAAATGAAATGAAATGAAAAACTACGTTTAGATAAAATAAAAAAATATTGAGATATAAAACCAATCCTCATAAACGTGGTAAAATAAAACATTCTCTAAAAAAACGCCAAATAATACGGGGAAAAAAAATATATTTTTGACTTTAAAAATTCGTTAGATAATTAATTATAAGTATTTCAAAGCAATAAAAAATCACAATCAATAGGAAAAATATCTATTGATTTCAATACTCACTTTGAGCATAGCAATACTATATTTTGAGTTATAGGCCGCAAAAGCCAAAAAAATGGATATTTTTTACATTTTTTAAATCGCAAAAATCTCATAAACGAGAGCATTTCAACAAAAATCATTATCGGATTCGAATTCAGTAGGTCAAACTTAGTAAAGATTGACTAATCTCCGCTCTGGGTATTTTTTTTTGTTGCTCAGTGTTATCAGAACTCCACTGAAGCAGAGCTATCCAAAGCGGTCTACAGCGGTCCACAGCTCCTAACAGAGTTGATACAAATATGACCTACAACAATAATTCAATGAGTTCGATAAAAGTGATACAATACTGCTTACAGCGCTATGACGTCAGAGCAATGATGAAAATTCACAAAATTTCAAGTTTTGTCATGCTGTGACGAAATCGTGCTAATCGAAAGGTTTATAACGCCTGTAGAATCTAAGACCACTCTGTACTCTATTATTACCGTTGAGATAAGATGGTTCCGGTCGCAAACGGAAACTGGATGGAAAACCGAGAAAATTTGTATTGTATAATTTCATTATAATATTGCGGAGTTAAATATAACACACATACTATGTTGTTATGCACAAAGGCGAGAGTTTTCGCGAGCTTTGACATTCAACGATTCTAGTCATCATATGTTTTTTGTATTATAATATAAAGTAGAATGCTTAAAAAAGAAGACATACGACCAATGCGTACTGCCAGTTATAGCATATGGATGTGAAACGTGGATGCTAAATTCAAGAATGTTACGTAAGATACAGTGTACACAGAGAAGCATGGAAAGATGTATGCTAGGTATAACAAGAAGAGATCGTAAGAGGAATACGTGGGTAAGAAGCATGACCAAAGTGGCAGATATAGCGGAACATGTGAAAAAGTTGAATTGGCAATGGGCTGAACACATAGCGAGAAGAATGGATGGCAGATGGACGCGAGAAATACTGAAATGGTATCCGAGAGGATGTGAATGAAAGCAAGATAGACCGAGTGGACGATGGGCTGATGAATTGAGAAGAATGTGTGGCAGATTGGCAGATTGCTCAAGACAGATAGAATGGAAGAAGATTGAAGAGACCATTCATCCAGCAGTAGATGGTGAACGGCTGATAATGATAATGATGAATATAAAATACATGAATCTGTAATAATAACGGTCGTGTATCGGGTTGAGTAATGTCGATGAAATCGGACACTGTTGATTCGTCGTAACCGGGTTTTCCGGCTGTGAACCGGGCCGATTTCGAGACCCTGACTTTGAAACTGCTCGTATTCGATTACCGGTGCGAAATGCAAACATTGTCGGATCCAAAACGGTTAACGAACCGATTCAAAACATATTTACTTAATGTAACTGAAATTGTACAGTGTGAGTGAAGTTGAAAAATTGGCTGCGCTGAACCACAGTACTGGGGGTCCTAGGGGTTCGAAAATCAAACGCTGAAATTCTTCTAATAACTAATGAGATTGATTTAGTTGATCAATTCTGCGTCGCAGTCACCCAAAACAGTACATCAGTCGTTAGCAAGAATGTCATCCGAAACCAGTTCAACTCTTGACAAACATGCAGTCAATCGAAAGGTGAAAGGTTCTCCCCCTCAAATACTTTTTTACATTGTCTGCTTTGTACAATTTAGAAAACTCAAGTCAGCGATCGATTAATATTTCAAATGTGTCTCAATTTGGCGCTGAAACGGTAAGACGTCAGTACCGTAAAGCCACGTAAGAAAAATTAGCCCCTATTTCTCGTAGACAAGGACGGCCCTGTACGCGTGTGCCCGATCTCTAACAAGCTGTCAGTTAAACCGCGCAAATACTAACCGAAGATGGCATAATCGTTTATCATTAGCATAGTTAACTGTTCAACTAAAAGCATTTCAATCATTTGACTTAACTCGGAAATCGAGCGTGAGAAGATTTCATTAAAGATCATATCTTTTCATCTACAAATATACATGGTTAAAAATCAAAATGGAACAAATCTATGTACAATGAATGATTTTTTGTCAACTGATCTTTGGCGGAACTGAAAAATTAACGGGTTCACACAAAATATTAATACTTTTTTTGGTAAGTAATATTTAAACCTGGATATCATTATTTGAAGGATTATAGTTTCATAATTTATTTAATAAATGCAAGAATTTATTACATTGCGATTTCCGCTTTGTGTTATTTAATCAATTTTCTAAAATTTATTGAAATTTAGCTGGAATGGAACCGCTTCTATTAAACAGATTGCTTTAAAATTAAGATAAAAATTAAATAGAAACTATATCTCATCGTAAAAATAAACCGGAACCGAACCGTGTATAATATGTGGAACTCACCCAAAATCCGGTTTCAATACAGAACAATTCTAAAAAATTATAAATCACTACTAAAAAAGAACTGCAATTCTATTACAGAAACATTTATAAAGTTAAAATAACATAAAACAAAAGGGTTTCTTAAATATCTAGATACATGCTACAGCGAGCAATATGGAGATATTCCTATGAGTGTGTGTGTGTGTGTGTGTGTGCGTGCGACAATATGAAAAAAATGTTCGTAGTATTTAAGAGCTGCATCAGAACGAGAACGCTTCATTCGTTAGCAAACTCTGATGCAACAAAGTGCATTAGACAAGTTATAGTTTATAGACATACCTATAGAGTGCTTCTTAAACTTTCATCCTAAATCGCGAGACATCGCCACCGAATTAGCATCACTTGAATCGATCAAAACAACAACAAAAATGTCCAATACGACAATAGTGAGCGTCGATTATAATAAATTTAAATACATACTATAAAACAAATAAAAATGCATAATCTGAATTAACTTTTTATAAATTTTTTTTAGATTTTGAGCATATTTTTATTCGCCTTTATCGTCACCAGCGATTCAATTCCCCTGCCACAATCATACGAACAGTGAGTTTTGATTAATTGTTATTTTTTTCGTACTATATTACCGTTTTTTTTTATTTGGCAAATTAATTTTTCAGCAATCACGTTCGAATTCACGTGCCCGTATATAAATTGACGCGCACCTACACTAGAACTCTCGTGAAGAAGGTACCTATTCCGGTTCCGGTTCCGGTTCCAATACATCACAAAGAGGAACATCATACGTTTCACTGGTCAGAATTTATTTCTTGGAAAATAATTATTACTGCTTTTATTGGCTATTTGCTTTTGCGAAATGTGCTAAGAACTTAACTCGTATATACGATATTATAATTAATACAAATATTACTAAACAAAACAAAAAAATAAGATTTATTGAAATCTTCGCATTTAGTAGCGTATAATGAATGGTGTTTGTGTATTTAAATTTTTATTATTTAGTTATTATTCAACAGAAAATGATAATGAAATTTTATTGTTGATCATTATTCGTTCCATTTGATTCAATTAATTTATTACGCATTACACTTCCGCGGATTTGCGTATTCGCTTATTAAGTCATTTTGTATGTGAGAATTGACAAGTAAAACGGTGTTTCTCAAACTATATTCAATGAAAGAAATAATCCAGTGGGAAATTTTTGTTTTTTTAGTTTATTGATATATGTACAAGTATCGTTCTTTGAACACATTTTGACAATTTTCGAAGAGATTCGCAATTTTATATGTACGTATGTGTGTGAATTATTTTGTCACAAATCAATAACTGTTACGCCTGCCGAGTTTAAGTCCTATTTTTTATATAATACTAGCTGACCCGGCATGCGTTGCAATGCCCGATCACGTTCCCGTTCCCGTTCCTAGTACGTTATCTGACGCGTGAGCAGGCCCGTTCCCGTTCCCGTTCCCGTTTTTTCCCGATATTTTTCACAGGAACCATCCCCGGCATGATCACAATAAGTCCTGAAAGTTTCATTGCGATCGGTTGAGTGGTTTAGGAGCTTATAAGAGACAAATAAACAGACAGACAGACATTGATTTTTATATATATAGATATAGATTATGTACACATGTATGTACTTTCCTTGAGAGTTGAGGATCTGTTCTGTTTACATTTTATAGACGCCAAGCTATAACTTGCAAAAAAAATATTGTCAGTTACAGTATTTGAATATGATGTAATATGTTCACCTCGATTTAATTAATTTCCATTACTTTTCTATGTGACGAATGCTGCTGAATGTGTGGAATTTCCAAAAGCATCGTTCATTTTTAAATTAAATTTTCTCAATTACATCACCGTTGCACTTTCATAGAGTTTTGACCGTTATGAGAACCGGTCGAGAAGAAAGTTGCGCGATGCAAGTTGCGCTTTACTAAATGCGGATAATTACGTGGAATTCATGTGTCATTCGATTCGCATTCGTACAATATGTATGTATTAAGTAACAAAGTTCGACTCATTGAACATTGCGTTGTATTTTTTTTGTTTTCAGGCCTGAAAAGTCTTTTGGCAGAGAATCATTCCTTGACTGAAGACAACCTTCAACCGGTTGGACGAAGAAGAATACAAACATTATATATACATACATACATACGTACATAATCAATATCATAACACATTGAGAAATTATTATATGTAATATTAACATGTAAATATAATTTGTACTTTGCGTTTTATGTGCAACGACTGATTAATAATAATAAGCTTTATGTTTATAGTAATTTAAGGATTGCATGACAAAAAAATGTTTAAATGTATTTATTCTAAAATTCTAATGGATCTAAATCGTTCTGACCGTTATTTTCAATTCAATAATTTTTAAATACCTTTTTAAACTGCGAACCTTTTTATTTATGTTATAATATATTTTTTAATTTTCTGTTTGCGTTTTTATTATTGTTATTACATTTGAATTCATAAAATATGCTGGCGTTATAATAATAAAATATTATATACACCTCATGAATAGCGCTGAATAGCGCGATTTAAATTAACTTTTTAAAAATATATTTATATTTTTATTTGGTGAAATTGGCGATTATATTAGAAATTTTATTGTTTATATATTTAAATTAAACGAATACAAATAAAACTGATTCAAAATTTTTTATGACATGTACCTATTAATAATTTGTAACAGGAATAAATAAGTGTACCTACAGTTCGCGATCTATTTAATTATATATTAACAAAGTTTTAAAATCAACTACCGAGAAAGCGCCATAATAGATAATGTAAGTACATGCATATTTATGCCAAAATATATAGTTATATTCAAATATAAGCATTATTTTTCTATATTCAATCAATGGATTATCAAAATTACTAAAACTAGTTCACACGTTTCACACTTCAAAAATGAAAATTAGGAAATCCGTTTAATATAATCAATGAGTTTAGTTTATTTACTGTCTATGTTTCATAGACAAAATTAAATTTGAAATATATAGGCACGAAGTATTATATATATGTATATATATAATATTATTAATATTATAAAAGGATTTTCCTCTCAATTTATGGATAAACTATTTTTAAGACATTGTCGTTTATGATGATGTATGTACCTATGTATATGTAGATTTTAAAATCTAACGTGTATTATTAGAATTAATAGATAGGGTAAAAAAAATAAAAATAAAATATATCTATGTACATTAGAAATAAACAGTCTGGTTAAAAAAATATCACCATTTTATGCATATTATTTCATTTGAATATATCCAAATACATACATACAATATGTAATGCTTAGGCTAATATGGGATTGTTAATATTGTCTGTATACAGTAATAAAATTGTTAAATCACTTCCCTATTTGATTATATCATTACATATTAGATAATGTTTATCCGTAATGTACATAAAAATCTATTCGCAATACTGTAAATAAAATAAAATAAATTATGTAAAGCTTTGTAAATAAGTAAAACTGGACACACTAACAATTTCCCATAGTAATATAATTTACATACAAATAAAATGACTTTTTATTTCATGTTTGTTCCAAATATTCAATCAACTGGAAGATTAAATGTCTAAAATAAAATAAATTTTAAGCCTAAAAAAAATATATCTTTAATTTAGTAATCAAAAATTTATTGGTTTATTTTATACGTAAACCTTAAAGTATCGAGACATCTACTATTAGAATGCACAATATTAATTGAATATTGTAATCGTACCTATCCAATCGTGATGTGTATTTCAAATAATTTAAAAAAATAATTGATTCGTCAGTATAAATGTATAAATAGTTTAAAATAATATAATGTCCGTCTACTTGTCCACTATCTAACTATTATAGTTAGCCATATTGCGAGCAGGTGTCTATAGTTACGTTATAATATCGTGTAGTTTTATTTATTTGAAGTGAAAACTAATTTACCTTTTATATAATAAATAATATAGGAAACAGTTAGATTTTAGTTTTGTATGCCTAACTTCAAAATAGATTAACAAAACTAAGCAACGAAAGTATCGAAGTAGGCTTAAAAATTAATTTTAAAAAAAAAAAAAAAATGTTTAATGAATTTTGCTCGTAAAGCGTAGTCACAATAGATAATAATCATATTGTAGAGATTGTTGATAGTTATCTAGAGATACCTAGGGCAGTTGATGAATATGACTGGATGTAAAGAAAAGAAATAAAACGAAGAATGAAACTAGGATGGAGTGCTTTTAGAAGATTGAACATAGTTTTTAAATCCAACATTCCGCTATCCTTAAAAAAGAAGACATACGAGCAATGCGTACTGCCAGTTATGGCGTATAGATGTGAAACTTGGATGCTAAATTCAAGAATGCTACGTAAGATCCAGTGCACAGAGAGAAGCATTGATAGATGTATACTTGGTATAACAAGAAGAGATTGTAAGAGGAATACATGGGTAAGAAGTATGACCAAAGTGGCAGATATAGCAGAACGTATGAAAAAGTCGACACATAGCGACATAGCGAGAAGAATGGATGGCAGATGGACGCGAAAAATACTGCAATGGTATCCGAGAGGATGTGAAAGAAAGCAAGGTAGACCGAGTGGAAGATCGGCTGATGAATTGAGAAGAATGGGTGGAGTCAAGTGGGTGCAGATTGCTGAAGACAGACAGGAATGGAAGAGGATTGGAGAGGCCTTCATCCAGCAGTGGGTGGTGAACGGCCGAATATGATGATGATAATGACAAATGCGGACCACCAAAATTCTCTTGCGGACCACCGGTTGGCGACCACTGCGATTAGCACACCCCTGTGAAAAGCACCACCAGCTGTCTTCGTTTTCCTTACTCTACCTACAACTAATACAATAACTATGGACATCACTATTTTTTATTACATAATTCTTAAAATAATTAGGCAATAACTTATGACCTAACTTATAAACAAAAGACAATATGCTTAACTTTAAACAATTTCTAATACTCACCATTCCCAATTGATCTAACATACTTCTAATACTTTTAACCTACCAACATTCGAAATACCTCTCATAGATCTATTTTGTAACCATTGCATTTTATCTAAATCTTGGCCACTGAACATATTAAACACAGTGGCACAATAAACCGCGTACGGCAAGACGTATTATAGACTAAAACCTTACTTTTTCTACTTAAAATATTTCTTAACCTACATAAAACACCAACTTTTCTAGCCAGCCATTTATAAGTATATTGTATATGTATATAAAAGGGTCGATTTTATTCCTGGAGGATTTTTTGCCGCACATTAGTTCGATTAATAAACAACTACAAAAAAATAACTTAACAATAATAAAAACCATGCTCATCATTGACAATCTAAAAAATATAGCCAAAGGTTGGCGACCGCTGTGCTAATGTATAGATACATGTAATAAGTGTGAGGAGACACCTCTGTGAGGGATAGTAGATATATGTAAGTATAGTGTATAAGTACGGTGACCATACGTCCTTTATTTAAGAGGACAGTCCTTTATTTCACCGCTCTGTCCTTTAGATTTATCTATTTTCTAAAATTGCCCTTTGGTCCTTTATTTTGTGAAGCTATCGCTGTTTCACCGTAGTTCAATATGTAAATCACAACTCTGTGTTTACGGAATCAGGTAGAAAATGCATTTTGAACAAAACATTGCAAGAGGAATTTCCTTTCATTAAAAGGGGAATAACGGATAGTGACGTCAAATGTAATAAATGTTCGGCAAATTTTAATATTGCGAATAGTTGCGAATCAGCAATTACACAGCATATACATACAGACATCAAAACACAAAGAAGCTGAAGTCCGTCAACAAGTAAATCGTTAAACTCGTTCATTGTTAGCAAAATTTTTGATGACAAAGTAAAAGCGTTAGCACTAAAGGAGGCATCTTGGTGTTATCATTCTGTACAACATAATCATTCATTTCGGTCAAACGACTGCAATTCAAAATTAATCAAGACATGTTTTGAAGAAACGTATTCTTGTGCCAGAACAAAAGCAGAATTATTCGAAAAAACGGCGAATTATTCGATGAAGTTTCGTGTATTAAAAGTTATGTCACCAATGAAAAGATCGAAGAATGGCGACAAAATGATTAACCCTGCCCACAAAGATGGGTTGAAATTTTTAAATATTTCACAGATTAACACGTTCCTTTCAAAACTATTTTAAAAATCGTTGGATTTTCCTTATGTCTCCCCGGATCTAATGCCCCTATTGAACGAATATTTTCATTAGTGAACAATATGTGGACCAGTGAAAAAACCCAATGAAAAATAGACACATTGGAAGCATGCATTTATACCAAATTCAACTTTGATATGAATTGTATACAATTTTATGAAATTTAAAAACACAAACCTGAGTTATTAAAAAAAGTTCATTCTTGTGAAAAATATCAAAACTAATGTCATTTTAATATCAATAATGTGTAATAAATATGTTTGTTTAAAATCCTATATACTTGTATGCTAATATTTTATAATAAATGTTATAAAGCTCTTTAGTTTTAGTGAAACAAATAAGGCAACCAGCTTTTTTTAAATTATGAAACAATTCTTTATGTCCTTTATTTTTTCCAAAAAAATATGGTCACCGTATGTATAAGGTATACTAATAGATTTATATAGTTATTATAAATATGTAATAGATATAAGTTAAATTAGCTAATTAGCTAATATAAAATAAATAATAAAATATAAATATAAATAAAATAAATTATATCGTTTTCTATTTTATTCAAGCGATTGCAAAAATCTGTTTCTGCAGATGTGTATTTATTTAGGTGGAATGCAATTATTATTAATCGATTTACACAACCAACCGAAATCACTCGAATTCGTCGATCACGTAAGCTCTCGGATACGCAATTGCGAAAGCGACCTATTATTTATAGCTTACACAAATACTAAGTTTGTTTATCGATTACTAATTACTAACCGACTAACCGACGACCGCTGCATTAAACATTGCGATGTCCGTGACCTTGCACTTCGATCGAGCTATTTGCTGAACAAACATTCAGCATTCAAAAATTTGACATTCAAAGGTGCCGAAAAAGCCAGGAGCCCTCATCGGCGGTGGCTCTCAAACTGTATGGCCTTGCGCCCAAAATGATAATAAAACATATAAAGATATCGACCCCGATTGAGCAACGTTGATGTATTCCGTCGAATCATCGAAAAAAAATTGCATTAATTTGATTAACATTTACATGGCAAATGTTATAAAAACGCTCTCGCGCGTTAGTAAACAGCGTATCAAACAAGATTATTATTTTAAACTAGTCAATACCTGTTGATAGTGTCATCGGGTGGTTATTATTTATGTATACATATAGTGTATTGACACATCAAAGCGTATATACATATGTACATAATTATGTAGGTGGCCCACCTCGCGCTTCATGCTCGAATCTTCTATTACTAGCGAGTACCCGTTGACAGTGTCACCGGGTGGTTACCGTGTCATGAGTGTTGTGTACGTTAGTGAGGTTATGTAAACACGGTCGGTGCATCGCTACCCGTGTACATAAATTTACACCCCGAAAAAATTCACACGCGTGTAAATTTGGATTGCGTGTTTCACCTTTCGTCGAAGTCTCCCCCATACAAATCAGAGCGTGATTCTGTTTTTCTCTATAGAATATGTCGGCCATGAAAGCTGATGAATTTATTCAGTTTCAAAATGCCAACGTCAAATATTTGAAATGGTGCAAATTGAGGTCAAAATCGAATAAAATAGAAGATATCGCACCCTTGCTGCAAAAGTGACACAGCTCAAAAAACATGAATTACTATGAATGAGTTAAGTAAATATTATCCTATCAATCATCAAAAATGAACTATCTTATCTGATTGGTAAATAATTTTTAGCAAAGTTGAAAAATTCAAACATTACTATGTTTTACAACATTGTTGAAATAGTTGTATCCATTTATTGAAAAACTTCATTTTTTAAGTTGTCACTTTTGAAGCAAGGGTGCAATACGTTAAAAAATCAGCATAAATCAAATATAATAAACTCTTAGATAAGTGTTAAAATATTAATCTACATTTTTATTATACATATACATATATGTATAATGTATAATAAAAATGTATATGAAAGGCCTGTGTGCCTGTCCGTCAGGAATCGTTATTGTTAGCTTCTACTTACTCGTATGTATTATGTATGTATGTACTATTATGTACATATGTATGTATTACTACTATGTATGTATGTACATACATATGTCTATTCTAGTATTTCATAAAATACATATTATGTTGTTTGTATAGAGTTTTTTAAGTGTATAAAAGTTTCTATTGATCTTTAAAATAGCGAGTTATAAAATAATACATGTATTGATAAAATATGATCGCAGTTAGATTTCTGTAATTGGAATCATACATACATATGTACCTATACATAAATACATATATTTTTTAACAGTACAAGTACTATTAAATTATATCAATCAATAGTTTTTCGACGTATAAATATGGTTCTGTATTTGCACTAAAACGTTAAAACATTTAAAACATTTATTATATAGGTTTAATTGATTAAATTGACTTCCAAATGATATTTTAACACCGTGCGCTATTTGTTTTGGACATATAAATTGTTAAAAACAGGTTCTTCAGACTTTTATATATGTACATATGTGAGATAATTTTTTTATATTTTTTTGTGTAGGGGTACTTGACTTTACAATTTGCAATCAACCACTTTGCAATCGATCAACTTATCGAAATGTCAA
This sequence comes from Parapsyche elsis, assembly GCA_022651745.1. Taxonomy (NCBI): domain Eukaryota; kingdom Metazoa; phylum Arthropoda; class Insecta; order Trichoptera; family Hydropsychidae; genus Parapsyche; species Parapsyche elsis. Next base: position 789,891 of record JAGVSN010000019.1, read on the forward strand.
AAAGCGACGGCTAAGAGAGGCGTCCGTTTCCCTTTCGATGAGTTAGTTTGTTGATAGAACAAATTCAACGAGTTGAGCGTTTTTTTTTTATATTGGATGTAGTAAGTTTGAACCAATAACCCGTTCACCTCGATTCGGATTACGTAACCCAAAAAACGAATCTATCTCAAAAATATGCAAATAATTTCGAAACCGCACATTGATATCCCACACGCCTAACTACTACCATTAGCATATTATACTCACACTACAATGTATTATGTTAGTCGGATACGATTTTCGTCAAACCAACACTCTTAGTAGAACCGGTCCGATTTTAATCTGTATTTATTTTGTTTCTTTAGGTCATTTTTCCTCAAATTTATCACGCTTTTGCGTAATATGTAACTTTCGTTAAATTACGCGCGCGTATGTAACGTTTGTAGTGCGCACTGATTTCGTGATTGGTCGTGAGAATACTTTTTATTTTTTAACAAAATCACATCCGATTAGATGCCGCCTAATTTTGTTAATTACTTTTAATTACTAAAAAATAGCTTTTATTGATTTTTTACGGCGTTGAAATGGAAAGCATATTCAAAGTTACGAGTGTGTCTAATTTAACGCTTAAAAAAAGTTTTACGACCGTTAAGATATTTTTCTGCGAGGAAATTGACAATATTTCTTAATTACTTTTCCCATACGTCAGTTTATCATTTGCAAAAAATTTAGTTTTTCGAGAATACATACATATGTATATGTATTACAAAAAGTATTAAATATGGAGTTCAATGTACGGGGAATATATAATTGCACTTCGGATTAGATAGTATTTACTTTGTACACCAAATTTTGAGAAAGATTAGTTGAACTTTGAAACAGATTCTTTTAACATTCGAGTAGTACCACCAACTTTAATTTGGCTAGTTTGCACTTTGTAAAGGATTATTTTCACATATTGACAACATAAAAACAAAATGTAAAATTACATTTGCTTCATCGGAATCACTTTCGGAATTGTATTTATCAATAAATTCAGTTAGATTGCTTATTGTACATATATAATAAACAAGGGTGACGATTAACTTGACAGCAACAAGGAGAGGTTATGAACACGATATTCGCGGCGTACCGAAACTTTTTACTTTATCCTAATCGGATAAAGTATTGTGATCGTGCGAAAATTCAACCTTGAGATTTTGACTGATTTGTATCAGGTATCATCCTCTGATCACGTTTTCATGATTTCTGGAAAATGTCTGTATGCTGTGTGTCTGTGTATATTTGTGTAGAATCGCTAATATCTGAAAAACCGGTTATCCTATTAAACTGAAACTTCATATTTATATGTTTTTTACCGGTCATTACAATCCATTAGGCTTTCAAAAATTTTCGTCAACCGGAAGTGGTAATGCCCTTGGAAAATCACCTAATTTTTGTGTAATCTTTGGAAGGTTTTTCCAGAAAAACTATCATACACATTAATCTGAAATTTTGCATATGTGTACGACCTTCAAAATAAAATAATTTTTTTACATTTTTTTTCCAACCGTAAGTAGTACTTTTACTCTTGGTTTTTGGAGTTTTTAACTTTTTCTCCGAAACTATCAAGCTGAAATTTCATATCTATTATTTTCACGTAAGGTGTAAGAGATATGATTGTGGTCAACATCATAATATCATAATATCAACATTTTTTTCGGCCTTTTACATATTTGGTATCTTTATAATATTGCAATATTATACTCCTTAAAGCAATACCTAGATACGAAAAAATAAATCATTAAAATCGGTCAACCGGAAGTTGGATTTTTTCTTGTAGAAAAGTCAAAAATCCTGTTACCAAGAAATATTTCTGAAACTACTTAACCGATCATGCTGAAAATTTATATTTATAATTTCCATATAAAATTTAAGAGTTGATAAGGTTTTGATCAAAATCCGCCAACTGGAAATGGTAGTTTTTCCTATTTGAATATATCCTGAAGATCGTATTTTACATACGCGCGCGCACTCAACACAGTAATTTCATGATATATACATATCTATGTATGTATGTATTTTGTTTGGCGTGGTTGTGTGCATGCGTTTTATTAACTTACGTACTTAAAATAATGATTTCGTTACTCTTTGTATTACTCAAAAATATGGATAGTCATGGGTTGGCCACACCCGAAATTTTTTAGTGCGAACGTTTTTTCTCAAGTGCAATATATTTGTTATAAGTGCAAATTATTTGTTATTAGTGGAAATTATTTGTTATTAGTGGAAATTATTTTTATGTGAATATGATCTAAACTAAAGTGCAATTAATTATCACCCATTAGTTAACATGAAAGTTCAATCACGGATAAATCTGAAGATGGCCAAAATCTCAACGTCAAATTCTTAATCACTATGCTTTTTGTCTACATATACACATACATACATATGTACATAAATTAAATTAATAAAATTCACAAAATGGAAGGTCGACAACAACATAACAATAATTTTTCATTTCAAAATAGAAATCCTACAAATAAACTAATAATAAATAAATAAAAACCACGCATTAATTTAAAAGTGTCATCGATATCAAATAACAATGAAATCGCATTGAGAAATAGACAAATAATAATAAAAACCGAAAAAGACCACGTATCGATGTAGTTCAAAACGATTTGCGTAAACTGCCACTTTCTTGTCGATTTCCGTTACATAAAAAATAGTAATAACGCTATAACGTATACATAATACTATGTACTTATGTATGAAAAAACTGGTTGACGCAAGCAAGCGCACCACAGATTTACGACAATTGCTCTCGTTTCCGGAATAAAAGACGAGCGGCACATGTGTTGACCGCACCTACATACATAGGTAGATCGCATAATCGAATTCAGAGTTTCCTAAATTGAGCTTACACATGTCTAGCTTTCAAGTTGGAAGGAGCTTTCTTTCGGTTGATAATATTGTAACTTTTTCGGTACCCTCCCCTTTTATTAACTATGTAAGTTATTCTCAGTGTTGTCAACAACACTTTTAATAGACTATGAAGTCCTGTGACCAGTTTTGGCAGTTCCGGTATGGCCGTCTAGCCGTACATACATACATACATATAATAATAAAGGCGTGTGAGCCCAATTGTCGTCTTTGGTTCCCCTGAGCCAGGTGTCGGTTGTTTAGTCTGTACACTCTTAATTGATACCGACTACAATCAATCGAAACGGTCATCGAAAAGAATAGTAAGATCGTAATGCTTTGGAACCGACTGTTATACGTCATGGGCGTGAAACCGACTACAACACAATAATCGATGCAAGGATGAAAAAGAGTGTTGAAGTGAATAATCCTGTTAAATTTTTTGGCGTAACCAAAATAGTCATAATAATTATTGTATATCTGGCAAAGACATGGAAAATTGAATAAGTTTTCCGACCACTGGTCTACGCAAAAAAAAAAACTGGCTTTATTGAGTAGATTCATAGATCAAAATATGCAAAATAGCAACTCATTGTTTTAGGGAGGATCAATCGGTCAATGGGCTTACGATATCAGAATCGAATCAACGCTTCTCAAACTATCGACGTACTGTACAAATAAAGCACGCGGAAATGTCAATGAACATCGGTTCAATACGTCCTGCTTATGAACGTGATATTGGATAAGCTGTGCGATAATAATGGATTTCATAATATTGCGAAGCGGGAAGATTAATACTCTGCCATTTCTTTTCAATTATTTATAAAATAGTATTGAAAAAAATAATTGTAAAATGTATGTATATTTCATTCTAAATGTCGTCGGCGTTAAATCCGCCTGCATAAAAAAATTTTTGACAACCGAATTATTATGATCAGTGAAAGTGGTTTCAGTTAACGAACAACGTAATCGGTGATGCAATCGGTGTATGGTGTATGGTTTCAGTGATGCAAAATTGCCATTTTGCTCATACGAATGAATGCTAGGAGTTCGTAGGGCAGTAGATACTACATATTCCAGATATAGTCTCGTCGAGAAAGCGTGTCCCAATCACATTGACACTTAGTGACTGAGCTATTTTTTTCATATTAATCTACTGATCGATAGAAGCGTAATCTCTGCCAGATCATACGATTGACTAGCATCGAACATGATAAAATTACCGAACGGAACGAGGCGAATTTTTATTTACGTTTTGAGAAAATGACGTTTTGAACGGTTGAACATAATCGTATGACTGAAATCTAATCGGCTATTTTCCACGACCAGATGAATGTTTTTACTTGTATTTATAAAAATAAAAGCTTCCTTTGACACACTATCTATGTACTATGTACATATATAAATTTGAATGTTAGTTTGTTTGTCCGCTGTGTAAATCTACAGTTTTCAATTTAAAACCACCAATTTTGGTATACATATGTATATACTACATACATATCTCATGGTACTCTAACTTAGACCGTAGATGTTCTTTAGAAGGGGTCGGAGGCCGGGGTCAAGGACTCCCCCATACAAAATTTTCAATCAATTTTTTTGTACTGGAGAATAAATGTTTATTTCGATATGAATTTATTTTTTAGCTAAATTCACCTACCCAAGCAACGCCTGGCAATTCGGCTAATCTATAAAAGGTCACTGAGTTGACATAAATACATATTTTCTAGTAGATTCTGACCCGGAACGTATAAATAATATTTATGGATGATTTCATAATTTAATTATATATCTTGGTTCTTGACTCTAATCTACTATATAAAATTGAATGTTTGTCTGTTTGTTTGTTTGTTTGTTTGTTTGTTTGTTTGTCCGCTATGCAAATCTACAGTTTTCAACTTAGAACCGCCAAACTTGGTATACTATCTCATGATACCCCAAGTCAGACCATAGGTGGGTTTTGGAAGGGGTCGGAGTCCGCGGTCAAGGGGCCCCCATACAAATTTTTTGAAATCTGAAAAAAATTTTGTACTGGAAAATAAATGTTTTCATTTGTTTCAATTTTTCATTCAATTTTTGTTTGTACTAGAGAATAAATGTCACCCGCACGAGCAACGCCGGGCAATTCAGCTAGTATAATATAAATTTCAACCGTGGTACTAATTTTTGTTTTGTGTGCAAAACTATTTCGGAACTTAATTTCCGTTTTAAAATGTCCCTAAATAAAATATTGTGGTTTCGATCAATTCATTGGTTTTTCCGATTCGGCTCAAACTGGTTTGCACATCTGACTTAAAATACCATAAACTTAAAATAGCATTCGGACATATTATTACAAAATATTTTAAATGTAAATTTTGACATTGACTATTGTAAAAATAAACTATAAATACATACATTTGTATAAGTAGATAGACTGTGGAGCTGGAATGCGTCTCAGTTCCACCATCGCATCTACATATGTACATACATACATACATACATACATATGTTTACATAATTATGTACATACATTACATCCTCGCAACACATACGAAAAGTTAACCAATCCACATTTTAGCGCGTAGGACTGGGCACTGGGCTCGAAGCATCGTTTTGAAACGATAATATGATATTTAGATAAAAGCATGCCTACTACATGCATAACGATATATGATGAGATTAAAAATTAAAATAAAATCGACACATCGGAAATGAACCAGTTCAGTTCGCGTTCTCTACATACATTTTACTATCTTCCTGATATCTAATGTATGTACATATATACATATGTACATAGTTCCAACGTGTGCGAGTTTGGCAAGCCACTCATTTTAAATATCTCGTTTATGCCGAATCGTTGTGCAATACGAGATCTCGTCTCGACGATGACCGCACCTATGCGGAACCAATGTTGAAAAGCTGTCGCTCCGGTTCGCACAACGATATTCGCGCGTTCACTATGAAAATATAGTATTTTTTTCTCTTTCATTGATAGATTTGCATGTGGAAGTAATGTATACGACGGCATTAACACTTTCCGGTTCGACATGAGAAAATTGCAATATGCATTTGACACGCGTGTGGTAAACATGTGCGTGCACGTTAAAGGAAATGTAGAGGATTTCAGACGTACTATGATTATCCTCTAATTACTAATATGTTCCTGCATTGACAAACAACTGTGTAATAAACTTTGACGCATATAATAAAGTGTGTCACTGGTAAGTTAATATTATGCACAATGATCGAAGTTTCAATGTGCGTTTTCAATGTAGGGATGTCACAGAAAATTTAAAAATTTAATATTTAATTCATCAATATGCATATGTATGTATATTGATGAAGCGTTTGCTAATCGATTGATCGATGGGATCTAAGTTGCTTTAACATTTTGGTGTGTCTACATATATACATTTGCATGTATATATGTACATACATATATGTCGCTCTGACTGTGTAGCATATAAATATACAAAAGTTACATACATACATACATAGTTCACGTTCCCATCTATTTCGTAGGTGATCAAAAGGGCACGAAATGTCACCGAATTAATTTATAAATTAAATTGATTCAATAGAGGTTGTCGACGCCATTGGTAAAAATGACTGTTTACAAATTCGCTTTCAATATAATAATTCTATAATTAATTATTTATTAGACAATGTAATTTTTCAGAATTTAAATGTTTGGCTCAAAAGCAATAAATTTTAACATTGGAATGTGTCACTTTTTCAACTATTAAAAACTAACGCTACTCCAAAATATTGCTTTTAAAAATCTACTATGTATGTACATACATACATACATAAAGTTGAATGTTAGTTTGTTTGTTTGTTTGTTTGTCCGTTATGCAAATTTACGGCTTTCAATTTAAAACTACCAAATTTGGTATACTATCTCACGGTACTCTAACTTGGACCGTTTAGACCGATTTATAAATGTGATTTTTTTTATTAAAATTAGTAAATTATAAATATTTTTATATGATGATAAATATTTATTTATAATAAGAAACATGTCACTTTGCACGTTTTAAATATCCTTATTGCTCAAAAATCCAAAAATGCTTTCGAGGAAAAACCTCAAAAATTCATAATAAATTCAACAATAAATGTGCGAAATTAAACGATAATAAAAATTTGTAGTTAATACACAACAAAAGTGCGAAATTTTCAAAGTATTAATTTGCATTGCTTGAATGCTCTTTGACAACTTGGTAGAATTTTTATCAATATTATATCCAGGGGAAGTTTGAAAGAAACATTTTTCATTTTTGAATCAGTCAAACGTTCACGCTTTATGGACTTTAGATGGCAAATATCTTCAAGATGTCCAGCTCAGTGTCCCAATTATGAAGTACACATCAAGGTACTATTCAAGTGCAATCTTGAAATTGCCCAAACTCTCAGATGACCGACAAGTGCTATCTATAGTGGACCAGGTGGGGAGACAGAGACCCCCATCTCCAAAAACTGGTACCCGATGTCGATTTCCTAGTGGGGCGTCGCGACGCCTCTCTCCGTATATAAGACTGTTCTAAACCATCAACACCATCATACACATTGGTATCCATCGTTTCAGTACTACATCCAACATGTTTACCAAGTTGCTCGTAAGTATTGTCAATTCGGTACGATAAAATGCAAACCCTTTCACCGATTTAATTGTTCTCCTGTTATTCAATTAATATAAATGTATAGGCGTACTGTACGCAACTGCTGTGGTTCAATTTAAAGATTACTCTGCTATAATGTTGATTTTGAATCGCAACTTTGACTTTTTAGCATCTAGCGATATATGTACATATGTATGTAATAATCATTTTTTTTAATTTCTGTTTTCATTCAGAAATGTAAAAAAAAATTATTTGAATCAATTGTTATAACAGTTTTGATAAAAATGTTGTCAAACAAAGTATTTTCTGCGATTAAAAAAGAAAATAAGACAAATAAATCACAATTTCACCACCCAAATTCTTTTACTTTTCTTAAAGAACTAATGATAAACTAGTGAAGTTTCTAATCTGAGACAACTTCACAAACGAGTGAAAGTCGCAATCCTTGTTATATTCAGGAACTATTGCTACAATAAACGAATATAGTGTAAATGGCAAAAAGTAAAAGTTCATAATCATAATTCAGCAATATATAAATTGTACTATCAATTTCACTTTTCTAATTATTTCTCTTTCAAATTAAAAAAAAAACAATACGTTGTATGTAAATGAAAAATCATATTATATGTATAATAAAAACTAACTTTTTTATATATAATATTTATAATAAATATGATGCGATATTGTTACACTAATAAGTGCTTATTTTGTTCAAGTTTGTATTTGCGGCGCTGCTAATTGCGATTGAAGCGAAACCGAGTCCTTCGTGGGGCAAATCGTGAGTGTCCTTTATTATTATTGTTGTATGCTACATATTTTTAAATTATTCACATATTAGTATTGCTTTATATTTCATGTAAATGTATATGTGCACATATTGTTTATATAAAAATTGCATTGTTAAAAATTATTCGAAGAAACAAATTATACCAAATTCAATTAACAAACTAGTGAATTGTTTCTTCGAAATAATTACATAATACTAACGAGCCCTATATGTTAATTCGAAATGGCATCAAATTTATTATTGTTTTGAACTTTTCAGACATCACAAAGTGATACACGTGCCGTACCACGTGCACGATATCCACCATCATCATGTGAAACATGTGCCGATCGTGAAGGAAATCCACGTACCCGTCATCAAGCATGTTCCCATCATCAAACACGTTCCCATCATCAAACACGTCCCCATCATTAAACACGTGGAAGTTATCAAGGAAGTTCCTGTCTACAGACATATTCCCGTAGTGAAACACGTGCCCGTCTACGAGCATCATCATCATCAGGAGCATTACAGTGCTCCGTTGCACACCGACTGGACTCCTTCAATACAGAGCGGCTGGAACAATGGCGGTGACAGCGGCTGGAACAATGGCTGGAGCAGTGGTGGAAATAGTGGCTGGTAAAATGTAAGTTACAAATTTTCATCATTGGATTCATGGACGAAGGTGCGGGGTTCAAATTCCGATAGGGTCGAAATATTTTCTAGGATAATATGTACTAAAACTAGATTAGCCGTCTGATGTCAAAATCTGCTAATTTTTATCTGAAGAAGTTGTTGAGATGGTTCCGTACAAAATCGGCACCACTTAATATTATTCCTACCTGCCAAATCATTGTTCCCTCCTTCATAGATATCTTTCCCTACTTGAAGTCATCGGAAAATATTGTAGAGTATACCTATGTATGTATGTATGTACTTCCAAAGACTCCTCACTGTGATAAACGGTCAAATGTCATCTAAAAAGTGTTAAACTAAAATCATTTAAGTTTCTATCGGCAATAAATAATTAAGTGATAGAAACTAACTGGTGTATGTAGATATTTCAACTTATCTGTGTTAGCAATATGTATCGTCAAACTGTACTCGAATTATAGCATAATATATTTAATTGTAAAATACCTGTTATTGGGTTATCACTATTGAATCTAATTGAAGAGATACTTTGTAGTTTATTTTGACAGCTATCAATATAAGTTTTAAGACTATGTTTTATGAAACGACTCTACACTGATATAAACGTTTCGCTTTGCTAATTGTTTTTTTGCTGCAAATAATTAATATTACAATTTAATTTTACAGATTCGAGATGGATGAGTGTGAAAAAAAATAATAAAAAAATTATAATCAAACGAATAAGGAATACTGACAAATTGTACAACTTGATTTTACTTTGCATTTATATATCCATAGTAAATGACAGATCGAAATCCATTCTCAGTCATGTTAATTTCTTTTAATTGTTTTATACATTATTATTATTATTATTAAGTTTTAATAAAATCCTAAAAAAATATAAATACATCAAATGTTTCATTATAATGAAAATCCAAAAACTTTTATTATACAAATCTAACGTATTGCCACAATATTGTTCACAATCAATGGGTGGTTTTGTTATATACATACATATGTATGTACATATTTCATACTTGCTGAAAGTACTCGGCGTTGCGTTGGTCAATTTTGACTATAACTACTGAATAATATCCACAGGGCAAACATCTAAATATTTTCATATCCAAATGAATTTAAAGGAAAGAGTTCTACGAATGACTAACTATAAAAAAAAAATTTTTGTGCAAGCAGTTTTGTACACTTTAGAATCCTAAAAAAATATAGTATTTTATTACTTTATTAACCAATAAAAGGCTAATTTCTAAGCCATTTTTATCAACAATAATTTTTATATTAATTTATGTGGGGCTAATGAAATTAATTTGTAGCGGTTTGAGGAGTTTATATAAATAAATAAAAACCTATATAATTAAAATTGTGAGATATTTGTTCGATTAGGTGTGGAGTGGATGGGAAGGGTGGATGGGGGCTGATCATAGGCTAAATTGCAATAAGGAATTTTTAATGTACAAAATAAATAACGCGTGTTCTAACATTTTTAAATGTATGGAGTGTATTGTATGTGTGCTGCGTAATATATGAAAAACAATTAATAAATATAATATAGCGCCATCTATGAATTTTTAAGTTTATTAATTAATTAATATTTTACTTTAAATTATTATTTTTATCAAATTAAATTGTTGTTTAAATTACAATTATAAAATTAAATTACAATTATCAAATTAAATTGTTATGTAAATTACAATTTTTATTTATATAATATTAAATCGAAAATTATGTATATTGATATGTTATGTTTATTACCGTACATGACGAGATTGATGAAAAATCTGTACTGTCATGCAGAAATAAAAAAAATAAATAAATATAAGATTGATTTAATTTAGGGAATAGCCAGGATCTTTCTATAAAGCGCTTAAGGATATTGAACATTCAGCGGATATTGATTTTATTTATCAACGCGCAATACGCTATATTGTACCTGCCCGTTGACAGTGTGGTCACCGTGTCATGAATGTGTGTGAGTTAGAGGTTATGTAGCGTGAGTCCTCTGACTGTGTAGCATATAAATATTCAATAGTTACATAGTTCACGTTCCCATCTATTTCGTAAGTAATCAAAAGGGCACGAAATGTCACCGAATTAATTTATAAATTAAATTGAGTACAGGTTGTCAACACCATTGGTAAAAGTGACTGTTTATAAATTCACTTTCAATATGATAAATATTTATAGAATTTCTACGGAATATGACGGAAAATTTTTAAATATCATTGATTCAATTGAAACATTTCTTACCAAAAGTGCCCTAAACAGTGTAAACGATCATTTTTCAGCAATATTGCTCGTCAACCATCCAGAAACATTTTCGGCATCATATGCGCAATATGTGTCGCAGTAATGTGTGGCTCAATGAGTACCGACAAGTAGTTGCTGTTTTATTATTGTCCAGATTCGCCGAAGGTCAACACTTGTGTCGAGTCGTGTCAGCGATAGAGACTCGCGTATGCGAGAGAGCAGGAAATAAACATATATTGCCGCGTATTTTCGTATACCGAGCGATATCATCGGCAATATGTCAACAATACTCGCCAACTCACTGCCATACCAGCAATAGTAGAACAATAGTGTCGGGAAACACGACTATATTTCCGGCCCACATCACCATATTGCAGTAATATTACCGGCAATGCTTGCCGGCAATACATTGCCGTGAATATGTTGATCGTTAACAGGCACCTTAACGTTATAATTATAATACAATTTAATTTTTCAGAATTGAATTTAAATTTTTAGATTGGAACGAGTCACTTTTTCAACGATATAAACTAACGCTACTCCCTAAAAATCTACTACATATGTACATATATAAAGTTGAATGTTTGTTTGTTTGTCCGCTATGCAAATTTACGGTTTTCAAAATTGAAAACCGTAAATTTGCAAAGCTAGTTCTAAATAGAACTACAAAATTTGGTATACTATCGCATGTTCCGAAGGGGTCGGAGCCCGGGGTCAAGGGGATCCCGTACATAAATAAATACTCTCATTGACAACTCGGTAGAATTTTTATCAATATAATATCCAGGGGAAGTATGAAAGAAACATGTTTCATTTTTGAATCAGTCAAACGTTCACGCTTTATGGACTTTATGTATGTACATATGTACATGGTAAATACCTTTAAGATGTCCAGCTCAGTGTCCCAGTTATGAAGTACACATCAAGGGACTATTCAAGTGCAATCTTGAGATTGCCCTCTCAGATGATCGACAAGTGCTATCTATGTATGGTGGACCAAGTGGGGAGACAGAGACCCCCATCTCCAAAAACTGGTATCCGATGCTGATTTTCCAGTGGGGCGTCGCGACGCCTCTCTTCGTATATAAGACTTCGTTCTAAACCATCAACACCAACATACACATTGGTATCGATCTTCTCAGTACCACATGCAACATGTTTACCAAGTTGCTCGTAAGTATTGTCAATTCGATACGATAGAATGCAAACCCATTCACCGATTTAATTTATTGTTTCCCTGTTATTCAACTACCTTTAATATATGTAAATGTACAGGCTACTGCGCGCAATTGCTGTGGTTCAATTTAACGATTACTCTGCTATAATGTTGATTTTGAATTGCAACATATCTTCATTGTAAGCGACTTTTTAACATCTAGCGATATATGTAATAATCAATTTTTTAAATTTCTGTTTTCATTCTCTTAATTTTTTTATATTACCGACTACATACAATATTTCACTTATTTTTTGTATTTTTTTTGATCATTGGGATGTGTTGGGGCAAACTGTCAATAATGGCAAAAGTGAATAATAAATAAATAATCAACACGTTACAAAATTAATTCCTTTGGTAGTTTTTAGTTAAATGTAAAAAATAATAATAATTTGAATCAATTATAATAACAGTTTTGATTGAATTACTTTTTTTTAAAAAAAAATTATGTCAAATAAAGTATTTGTTGCGATTAAAAAAGAAAATAACTCACCGATCACAATTTCACCACCCAAATTCATTTATTTTCTCTTGAAGAGCTAATGATAAACTAGTGAAATTTCTAAGCTGAGACTACTTCGAAAACGAGTGAAAGTCGCAGTCCTCGTTATATTGAGGAAAAATTGCTATAATAAACGAATATACATATGTATGTAGTGTAAATGGTAAAAAGGAAAAGTTCATAATCATAATTCAGCAATATAATTTCACTTTTCTAATTAATTATTACTCTATCAAATAAAAAAAACCATACGTTAAAAGAAAAATCATAGATATTATGAATTAAAAATAATTTTTATTTTATATATTTATAATAAGAATGATACGATATTGTTACACTAATAAATGCATTATTTTGTTCAAGTTTGTATTTGCGGCGCTGCTAATTGCGATTGAAGCGAAACCGAGTCCTTCGTGGGGCAAATCGTGAGTGTCCTTTATTATTATTGTTGTATGCTACATATTTTTAAATTATTCACATATTAGTATTGCTTTATATTTCATGTAAATGTATATGTGCACATATTGTTTATATAAAAATTGCATTGTTAAAAATTATTCGAAGAAACAAATTATACCAAATTCAATTAACAAATTAGCTAATTTTTTCTTCGAAATGATTACATAATACTAACGAGCCCAATGTGTAAATTTGAAATGGCATCAAATTTATTATTGTTTTGAACTTTTCAGACATCACAAAGTGATACACGTGCCGTACCATGAGCACGATATCCACCATTATCATGTGAAACACGTGCCGATAGTGAAGGAAATCCACGTACCCGTCATCAAGCATATTCCCATCATCAAGCACGTTCCCATCATTAAACACGTGGAAGTCATCAAGGAAGTTCCCGTGTACAAACATGTATCCGTCTACGAGCATCCTCATCACCAGGAGCATTATCGTGTTCCGTTGCACACCGACTGGACTCCTTCAGTACCCAGCGACTGGAACAATGGCGGGGACAGTGGCTGGAACAATGGCTGGAGCAGTGATGGAAACAATGGCTGGAGCAGTGATGGAAACAATGGCTGGTAAATGTTTCATCATTGGACTCACGAATGAAGCTGCAGGGCTCAAATTCCGATACGGTTGAAATATTTTCTAGTATAATATGTACTAAATCCAGATAAGCTGACTGCTGTCAAAATCTGCTAATTTTTATCTGAACAAGTTGTTGAGATGCTTCCGTACAAAATCGGCACCACCTAATATCATTCCTACCTGCCAAATCATTGTTCCCTCCTTCATAGATATCTTTCCCTACTTGAAGTCATCGGAAAATATTGTAGAGCATACCTATGTATGTATGTATGTACTTCCAAAGACTCCTCACTGTGATAAACGGTCAAATGTCATCTAAAAAGTGTTAAACTAAAATCATTTAAGTTTCTATCGGCAATAAATAATTAAGTGATAGAAACTAACCGGTGTAGATATTTCAACTTATCTGTGTTAGCAATATCGTCAAACTGTACTCGAATTAAATTATAGCATAATATATTTTATTGTAAAATATCTGTTATTGGGTTATCACTATTGAATCGGATTGAAGAGATTCTTTGTAATCATAGATATAGAAATAATAATAGAATAACATATATAGAAATAAGTTGTTGTATATCTACATATGTTTGTAGTTTATTTTGATGTCAAAGTTTTAATGCTATGTCAAACGTTTCGTTTTGCTGCAAATAATTTATATTACAATTGCCTTTTATAGAGTCGAGATGGATGAGTGTAAATAAATAATTATAATCGACCATCTGAATTAATGATAATAAGTAATACTGACAAATTGCACAACTTGATTTTAGTTTGCATTTATATCCATAGTAAATGGCAGATTGAAATCCATTCTCAGTCATGTTAATTTCTTTTAATTGTTTTATACATTATTATTATTATTATTATTAAGTTTTAATAAAATCCTAAAAAAACATATATACATACATCAAATGTTTCATTATAATGAAAATCCAAAAACTTTTATTATACAAATCTAACGTATTGCCACAATATTGTTCACAATCAATGGATGGTTTTATTATATACATATTTCATACTTGCTGAAAGTACTCGGCGTTGCATTGGTCAATTTTGACTATAACTACTGAATAATATCCACAGGGCAAACAAGGGCCTAAAATTTGAAGATCCGCCACTGAGTGGATGGGGGGGGGGGATGGGGGGTTGATCATAGGCTAGACTCCCAGCGGTACCCAACCATGTGCCCGCCAAGCACTTCGGTGTAAAATGGTATGAATTTTTCAAGTTCTTCAGTTAATTAATATTTTACTTTAAATTATTATTATCAAATTATATTGTTATTTAAATTACAATTTTTATCTATAAAATATTTATATAATATAAAATCAAACATTATATTAATATATGTAATGTTTACCCTGCATGACGAGATTGATGAAAAATCTGTAATGTCATGCAGAAATGAAAAAAAATAAATATATATATATAATTTAGGGAGTAGCCAGGATCTTTCTATTAAGTGCTTTGGGATATTGAACATTCAGCGGATACCTGTGTAAGCCCGTTGAATATCAACGGAGCATTCTCATCACCCGTACCGAAAAATAATATTAAATTTAATAGTTGTTGCATAGATGGCGCTTTATAATACAATTTAGCAAATTCACGAGCCTATTGTCATTTTTCATTTTATATTGTCAAATCGTAGCAGGCCCGTCATCCCCCCGTTAAAAGTTTTAGCACGACCTCATTCCAACCTGGTGATGGCGGGTTCAAATCCCACTTGCGCGACGTTCTGGTTTTTTAATCATTTACCTCTGCGAGCGTTATAAGCAGACAGGCGGATTTCGGCTATTATATATGTACATATATAATGATTATCAACGCACAATTCGCTATATTGTACCTACCTACCTGTTGACAGTGTGGTTACCGTGTCATTAGTGGTGTGAGAGTTAGACGTTATGTAGCGTTAGTGCTCTGATTGTGTAGCATAAAAATATGCAAAAGTTACATAGTTCACGTTTCCATCTACATATACATATATTTGTAGGTAATCAAGAGGGCACGAAATGTCACCGAAATAATTTATAAATTAAATTGAGAACAGGTTGTCAACGCCATTGGTTCAAGTGACTGTTTATAAATTCACTTTCAATATCTACTATATAAAATTCAATGTTTGTTTGTTTGTTTGTCATTCTACTATGCAAATCTACAGTTTTCAACTTAGAACCGCCAAACTTGGTATACTATCTCATGATACCCTAAGTCAGACCGTAGGTGGGTTTTGGATGGGGTCGGATCAGGGGGTCGACGGGCATATACAAAATTTTTAATCAATTTTTTTTTTGAACTGGAGAATAAATGTTTTCATTTGTTTCAATTTTTCATTCAATTTTTGTTTGTACTGGAGAATAAATGTCACCCGCGGGGCAATTCAGCTAGTGATACATATATTTATCCTATTTATACGAAATATGACGAATTTCTATATGACTGAATTTTAAATATCATTGATTAAATTGAAATATTTCTTCACTAACATTCTATAATTATAATACAATATTGTACATATGTATATACAATAATTTAATTTTCAGAATTTAAATGTTTGGCCAAAAGCAATAACTTTTGAGATTGGAACCACGAAATTTGAACCACGAATTGGTAATCCACGAAAAACCAGACTTAAAAAACTAACCAAACAGTACCTATACCGGAATAATTGAAGAAATGATTAAACAGTTTTCAACTACATACAGCAAACTCCCGATTATCCGTGTGTTGATTATCCGGTTTGTGGATTATCCATGCATGAATTTAATTTTAAAAAAAATCGCTCACTTTCGTAAACATGAAGCTTGCTTTCATGTTTACGCGTCCTAGGCCCGGGCCTCACCGGGCAACTAGTCTGCCGACTAGTCTGCGGCGAGTTGCATTGAGCAATTTGCTCCGCCGACTTACATACATAGTTGCTCACACTTAGTTGCGATGTTGATTATCTTTAATTATTATTATGGAAATTCAAAACTGATTTGGTTTCTTAGACAATTCTATAAATGAAACTCGAAAAAAAAAGTTATGAAAAATTCGTCTTTTTTTTCGTTTTTCGAGTTTTAAATCTTAAATTGTCTCAAATCTAAAAAAAAATACTTATTTTTTTCATGTTTCTGATATAAAATTGCCTAAGAATCGTATTATATTCTTGTCGGTTTTGGCCTCTTACAGAGCTATACACTTTTATGGAGATGTTTTTATGTGAAAAATCAGTATTTTTTGTTAATTTCAAGATTTGACGAATCTTTGAAAATAAGAAGAAAAATAAGGATCTGGACTGATACTTTCGTCGGAAATCACTATCTGTGTGTAGTGTTTATCTCGTAGTATGAAAAATTCGTCTTTTTTATTTCGTTTCTTTTTTTTTAAAAACCTTTCTTTTTTTTCGTGTTAAATGTACAAAATTGTCTAAGAAACCCATATTTGAAGTCGGTTTTGAATTTCCATGCCTATATAAACGTCCTTCCGGGTCGTGAAAATCGCGAGTCTCCCAGAGTTGCCGTGACGGCATGTAGTCGTCGGTAGTCATCCATAGTTGCGGAGACTGAGTTGCCCGGTGAGGTCCGCTGCGTCTAAACGCTAATATTTTGACGACACGATGACTAGTCTGCAGACTAGTCGGCAGACTAGTTGTCCCGTGAGGCTCGGGCCTAAGTGCACGTGTTGCAGCACGCATCTAGAAGACACAATATGAAACTTTTGGTGAATGGAAAAGCGAAAAAACCAGAACTGTAAAGTCGGAGTCGTAGTCGGAGTAGTGGAGTCGTAGGTTTTTTGGCGGAGTTGGAGTCGGAGTCGTAAAAAAATCGAGCGACTCCGACTTTTTTTTCCGCATTTAAATCGCATTTAATTTAATTTTTAAAACGAACGTTCGATTGTTCAACTCAACTCAACAAGCACACCGTCATGACTTCCACGCTCGAGACGCACCTAGTACTTCAACAATTATTCGATCGGTTCATCGTTTGCAGGACAAAGGGACTGTCTAAAATCTCTAGATATTTCAGAAGACGTCGTTCGTAAAATCGAGGAGAATATTTCTCTTGTGCAAGAGAACGTAGAATAAAACCACAAAATCTCCACGAGAAGACGTTGTCAACATTTGGGGGGCCAACAAACACAATCCAGATATGTGGTTCCATTAGGATAGGGTCATGAATCTTGATAGTACACTGATTATGTAGCCCATCAAAGTATGGCTCTTTTTTGGAGGAAATTTTAATGATCGGATAACATCGCGATTTTTCGATGTCTAATTTCATTCCGTTTACCTGGTGTGACTTATTTCTGAGGGGCTTCTCAAAGTCTGGGGTGAATGTGAATAAACCAATAACCATCCAGCAGCTGAAGGATGACATTAGAGAAGAGACTAACAAGCGTTAAGACCTGAAAGCCTAATAAAAATGATGGAAAATGCGTTCAAATGAGCCTGACAAGTTGAAGCTAAAAATGGCAATTCGAAAATTAGCCTATTAGTCGCATTGGTTGATGAAATTACGACTATATTTATATATGTACCTGGAAATGGTCTTACACATATAAGAAGGAAAATGGGAAAAAAATTCAATTTGACATTTTAAAATGACGCGTTTTTTTTTAATGACTCCACAACCCTGGATAAAACCAAGATCATTTAAGGGAACAGAAATAAGAAATCTTCCTGTTGATTATTACAACCAGAAAGGAGCATGGATCGATAGAAGGATCTTTGAAGATTGGTTCAAAACTAATTGGGTTCCAGAAGTGAGCGATTTTTTGAAAAGTAAGGGGTTGCCAAAGAAAGCAGTGCTGTTATTTGATAATGCTCCTTCTCATCCAAATGAAAGCATATTGAAAACAGACGACAGCCTTATGGTTGCACAATTTTTATCACCTTATGTTACATCTTTAAGGGATCAAGGGGTTATCTCATTAATAAAACGACATTATCGTAATGGCCTTCTTAAAGACCTTTGTAACGAAGATGACGATTTGATTAAATTCTGAAAAAAAATGACAATACTGGATGCGATACATGGAGTAACTCAATCTTAGGAAAATTCGAACTGATATTAGAAAATCATTAAAAGATTCCTGCAAACAAACCAAAATCACAGATTTTCTTAATAAATAAAGAGTATAAAACATGTTAAAATAATTGTCTGCTTTAGAAATGTATAGTATTTTAAATATGTAGTATTTAAAAAAGAAAAAAGCCATAGTTCGGATTATCCATGTTTTTCGTTAATCCGTGCCGCCTCTCCCCACCATTAGCCCGAATAATCGGGAGTCTGCTGTACATAAATTTGAACACTTGAAAAAACTGCAAAATTGATCAAACATCCAGAAACTATAAACCTGGAAAAACTAAAATTAGAAATATTCAATTGGATGTTGAATTTGAGATGCAATTGGTTGATTTTCAATCCAGTTTGTATGGAAGCTAAAATTTATCGACTTGTGAATTGAACTGGAAACAACAATTGAAAGAGATCGACTAAATGGTTCAGTAAACAAAGATGTACTAAGATGTACAAAGATGCAATACCATTGCAAAATGTTCCAACACGACAAGAACATAAATTGTATCATACATATGAGTGCACCACTGCGACTCAGATAATCCGACATTGTCCAGGTCCCGCAGTAACGAACTTAATCGGTTCCGACGAAGATTGTACTTCTTGCGAAACGGGTCAATTTGATAGTTGATGATTTGATCACGTCGAACGTAGCGAATGCGAGATTGGACAACCGTCGTTGTCAATTGACACCAGCTAGCCAAGCAGCGTTCTAATCTCAGTCATCTCTGGCACCGAGTGGCCGCATGCTCCACACTCCGGATCGAATATGAAAGTGAAGTTGAGAAGGCTCTGTCTCATGCTTAGGAAGCTCATACTGGCCAAGAAGTCTAAGTTCAACCGTCCCTCGGCATGGGATCCGCTTAAGTAGAATAAAAAAACTCTCACTTCCCCAATATGAATCCTAACGATAAAGCCAGCTTCGATCTTCTGGACTACTCCGTCTTCGGGCTGATGCTGTGCCTTTCGGCCCTCATCGGCGTCTATTTCGCCTTTTTCGCTAAGAAGAAACAAAACACTACGCAGGAGTATTTGATGGGAGGCAAGACCATGGGGATATTCCCCATATCCATGTCGCTGATAGCAAGGTAAACAAATTAAATTATTAATATAAAAGCGCAATCGATTTTCACATTGGAAACATTTAATATACATACGTACAAAAATACCAAAAAGAAGAATTTCATTAAAAATCAAACTTTTGTATTTAGTATGAAAAATTATATTGTATTTTATGTACATACATACATAGCTGCGCGTCACCACCATTGAACTGTACATATTTGAGACAATTCTTAGCGCTAAAAAATTATATTTATATTGTGTAGCGTGCGAATTATATACATACCCATACAGAAAGAGTTTGAATTTGTATGGAATGATTTTATCCTTAGTTGGGGGAGTTTATATGAGATTAATTTGCC
The DNA here is from genome assembly GCA_022651745.1 of Parapsyche elsis. Classification (NCBI taxonomy): domain Eukaryota; kingdom Metazoa; phylum Arthropoda; class Insecta; order Trichoptera; family Hydropsychidae; genus Parapsyche; species Parapsyche elsis. Next base: position 810,294 of record JAGVSN010000019.1, read on the forward strand.
TGCGACAGATTGAATGCATGAAGTCTTTAATTGCATTGTACATGTTATATATGTACATATGTACAGCTCTGAAGAGGAAAAAATGTAAATTTAAAATATTAATTTGTAGGCAGAGCAAATTTCTGTGTAATAATACTTTTATTTTATCAATATCTTGAAAATCAATGATTTTTCAGCTTTAGAGACACGCGTATCTGAAACGTTGGTTCGTTATACTTTAATTTCCACAGAAAACTTCAACGACATATTTTGTATAAAAATTTTGATTTTTGACCGTACAATTCTTCATATTGATCATATTATACATATACTGTGTTTCGTTGAATTTTTAATTATAGAGTTCCATATTGTATAAAACGTAGCTATGTAAGTGCACTCGTGCAATGACTCCTTCGTGCAAAACTATATCAACACTTATTTTTGACAGTAGTGCAAGTACAATTTTGAGTCAATTGTAGTTTCAGCTACAAACAGATATGAATTATTTATTTTTAACAAATTCACAGTCATGGTAATAATAGACTTAGACTTAGACTTACAAAATAACGGCTCATATATAGGTTTAGATTACTTATAGTATCAAAATTGCATATTTTAATGTTTTTTATAGGTTTTTTTGTATTTTATGAAATTTTCGCTTGGATCAATATTGTTCCAAGTTACAACCGTATTTTTATTTTATTTTTGCAACTATTCAGTGTAATATTTTCATTTATTTCATTTAAAACAATCATTTTTCTTGAATTTATCCTTCGTGACCTTGGTAATAATGACAATAATGACTAACGCCTAAACAAACGGTGCTCGGGCATTGTGCGCTAGTCGTTAGATCAACAGTAATAGCCGGCTTCCGGTTCGTTATTGGATAATCTAAAGCGGCTTACACCTTAATAGGTCGTAGACGAGGTAGCCCTATTTTGCCAAAGTGATGCCGCATCTGCTAATTTGACAATAAAGACGTATTGAGACACATTGAAGACGACCTCCGGCACAGATTTAACCCTCGGCAAGAAGAATATAATATAAATTAAATTGAATGCACCTGAACCACAAAACGTTTTGCAATATGCTCACACCTACTCACTTTGTATACCCATTAGACACGCAAAGAATGTGGGTTATGAAAGCTCCTTTCAATTAAGCTTCCTTTATATTTACTCATGTCCTATGATTACAACACGGTTTAATCTTCACTGTGTTTCAAAATGTCTTAGACTCTTTTAATACTGTTGCACATTCATAATGAATAAACTTAACCATATATTACTACATTTGAGCTTGTCTTTCTTAAGCGAATCTTACATTTTTGAAAAGATCTCAATTTATTATACATGTGTATGTATGTATGTGTACTTTTGCTTATATTTCATGCAAATTCATAGCATATTCAATGGAAACGTAAACATTCCCACCTTTCTCAGTTACATTTCAGGTATTTCGCTCCTGGGACTACCAGCCGAAATGTACACGTACGGCACGCAATACTGGATGTGCATATTTGCCGAAGTCTTACTATCAGTGACCATGACTATAGTATATTTGCCCGTATTTTACAAATTGCAAATTACATCCAGTTACGAGGTACGAATATAATTCATCGTGTTTATCAATGATTACAATTTAGATACATCATTTTGTGTCCCCGTTTTTATTTCAGTATCTTAAGTTGAGATTTAGTCAACCCGTTCGCGTGCTCGGATCTATAATATTCGTCATCAAAATGATGCTGTATATACCCATAGTTATATACGTACCTGCTCTGGCATTCAGTCAATGTATTTATTTAACTTTATCTTTGTGTGGCTTTCGATTTCGTGAAATCAATATTTAATTACAATGAATTTCGTTTCAGTTACCGGTATTAATTTGCATCACGTTTCACCTTTAGTTTGTGGAGTTTGTATATTTTACACAACACTGGTAAAGTTTCGCTATGTGCGATATTGGAATATATTTAAATTTACTGTTACTCATTATATATTTATTTTTCTTGTTCTAAAAGGGTGGGCTGAAAGCTGTTGTCTGGACGGACACGTTACAGACAATTTTGATGTTTGGTGGAGTAATATTCGTTATGGTGTATGGTACGATTAAAGTAGGAGGCCCTTCTGTTGTGTTGGAGCGTACCATAAGCGGAGATCGTCTAGAATTTTTCAAGTAATTCTTAAAATTTGGGATTTCTTTGACCAGATTAAATATTGAGACTCATTAACTATGATAACGATAACAATAATAACAAGTTTAAAAGTACGTATCTATAAATTGTTGTCATTTCAGTTTTGATATCAATCCTCTGGTTCGACACACATTTTGGACAACTACTATCGGCAACTATTTCAGCACGTTAGCCTCATTCTCAGTCAATCAAGCCATGGTTCAGAGATGCTTATCCATGTCAACACTCAAACTGGCGAACATGTAAATCATCTCGCTTCCAGTGTGAAATTATTTATTAATACAAATCAAACAATCATTGAAATCTTTCACAGAACTATTGTAATACTCGCCGTTGGGATAGTCTCGTTAGTTTCCATGTGCTGTTACACAGGATTGGTGATTTATTCTACATATTTTAAGTGCGATCCTCTGACCACTGGTGAAATTAGCAAGAGTGATCAACTGCTGCCGTATTTCGTCATGGACATTGCCGGTGATATACCGGGACTACCGGGAATATTTCTCAGCGGAGTGTTCAGTGCAGCTCTAAGGTACAATCAAATTGAAAAATAAACATATCGTTTTGAATTCAACTATACAATTATTGATTTTAACATCAGTTCCATGTCCACCGGTTTAAATTCAATGACCGGCGTTATATTTGAAGATTTGATAAGGCCACTGTATAAAAAACCAATTTCTGAAAGTAGAGCATCGTTCATTATGAAGATTATGGTCATCGTAATAGGTAAAGTATACGCGAGCTAAGTTTAGTTGTTTAAGTTAAGTTAACAAACGAATTTGATTTAGCGTTTATTCGAATTGAATGTTTATTTGAAGGGATCATTTGCGTGGCCATGGTGTTTCTCGTTGAAAAGATGGGCGCTTTGATACAAGCAGGTAAAAGCTTAGCCGGAATCACGGCCGGTACACTTCTAGGATTATTCTCATTGGGAATGTTTTTCCCATGGGCTAATGCGACCGTACGTTTACCGTAATTATAGGTGCTTATTCTAAAAATATGTATATATATCATCATTCAATAGTGATATTCATATAGGGAGCTCTCGTCGGTGGACTCGTTTCAACGATGTTGGTTGCTTGGATATCCATAGGTACGCAAATGGCAATGGCTCAAGGAATTATAATCAATCCTGAAAAACCTGTCAGTGTAGAGGATTGCGCGTCATTTAACATCACCTTTCCGGCCAATGTTATCACCACCATCGTCAAAAAAAGTGAAATGTACGTACGAGTGAGCTTACTAGAATTTAAGTGCAAAAATTAAAATTTCATCACTTTGATACTAAATATGCAATATTTTCATTTAATTGATTCAGAGAACCATTTCCACTTTATAAACTATCCTATTTATACTATACTATGGTGGGTACAATAACTTCAATGGTTGTCGGATTGATCGTCTCGTTTCTTACCGAGCCAAACGATCCAGCAATGGTAGATATGATAAAATTTTATTATTTATTATTTATTACACCTATACGATAAAAATATGATATTTTGGTTAAAACATTCCGTAAAATAGATTCACAGAGATCTCTTGACTCCGATAATACATCGCTTTTTACCGAATCAGAACAAGCATTGTAAAAAACCGAGGCTGACAAAAGACAATATACTGATGGCGTACGAAGAGAACTTATACAGAGAAAAGGCGGCAGATAATGATAAAAATGTAAGTACAAATATGACATACTAAATCAATTTTAAATTTATGAACTGGTTTACATAACAAATCAATTAATTTCAAATTTTGCAGTATAATGAAACAATAGTTATGGAAAATAAAGTGTCGAAAGAAAATCTAACATTTGAAAATATTTCGATTCACTTGAACGAAGTCAAAAAATGATACACAATCAACAGAGCAGGATATCCAAATAATAGAATTAAATGTATAATACAGTATTTTATTTGAAAATTCATCTTTATTATGCCTTACACATATGCATGTATGTATATGTGTGTCAAGTACTATATATATCACAATGAAAAAGTAATTCTAAGAGACTCATAATAGCAAAACGAAAATATTTATTGAGTTTGTAAATATACAAAAAAAGAATATAATTAATATCACATTAAAATAAAATAATAAAAGTAGCAACAATCACATACCAGTTAAAGCCATTTTGTTTTATTTTAATTATAATTATAATATATCTTAACCTGCCTTTGTTAGTGATAGCTTGCATATCTGTATGATTTGATTATTCCATCAAAGAAAATATATGTGAAGCATATCGTAACAATAATATATACTAACTTATTTCTTGGTAAATATGTGTTGTAAGATGACGTCTTCTCCGTATTTGAAGATACGAAGAAGTCGTCTCTCGGGTGAGGTTGATTTGAAAGTTTTGAAAGTAGTGGGTTACCGTGAGGGTGTTTGAGATGAAGGTCTGGTCTAGTTGCTGTCCGAGATGAGAATGACCGAGAGTTTGAAACTCTCGGTAGGGGTTGATTTGCGCGGGGTTGCCAGATCTGGCATTTGCGCGAGTTTGCCAGAGTTAGGATAGGCCCGAGGGGTGTACCAACTGTCAAATTAATGATTAGCTGGTGATGTCGTCTTACAGTGTGAAAATTAATGAAAAATTTCATATCGTATACAGAAATGTATAGATAAATAGATGGTTTAAATGCGAACTTGACGGACATTTGTCAATGGTAACTTTTGAGATAGAGTGAGACAAAGCCCTTACAAATTCGATAATAATAATTCTTTTTCATTGATACAAAGCGAAAAAACTCCACACTATCATATTATTTAATATGTATATAATTTATCTATGAAATCAAGTAATAAAAAAGTTGCATATCATCAATTCTACCTAAATCTTCATATGACTTTTATCATCACATGAGGACACTTATCAGGCACTCCAAAATCGCGTAACTCATACATCGTAACGCATTATTGAACACTAAAAATTATATAGTACATTTTTATGGTATGTTTATTAATATGATAATATAGTTATATATAGAGTTAATAATATTACATAATACTGTATTTCCGCAAAAATTATTTCACTATGACTAAGTTCAAAATGCCAAACATAGCAGCGTGTGTATTAAAACAATATAATTATGATGTATTGGTGCATGTGTGTGTATGTATAGGTATTTATAAAGCAATGTTCCGCAACTTTTTTTTTATTATCAACTGTCTACTTTTTACGGAAGTTGAAAAACAATTTTCAGATAACATTGATATATTTGTCTAACGAATTGAGAAAAAATGCAGCACACAAAGAGAAGTTACAGAGGCTCATAAATATACAGAAGCCTCAAATAAAATCAAAATAATCAATATTTACATATGTATATCACATTACACTGGTTGACTTAAAGTTTATGGAATTTCTGTTACTGAGTCTGTGGCGGGCGGAAGATTCAATTTGAATTGTTATGCATCCACATCTTAAAATCTTTTCAACACTAAGTTATATGTAAAAATAAAGTGATGCTTGTATTCATCATCATGCAGTGCAGAGTTTTTAATACACTTCTTTGATAACATTCAAAATCCATTATAGCAGTGTTTCTTAAATGTTTTCGGGTCGAAAATGTTACAAATAATGTATACTTTATGATGTAACCAACTACATATCCATTTTGGAAATGGAATAGCGAAATCTAGGTTCAACGTTAACATGGTGACCGATAAACACGTCCTCATTGAATTACTGGTGAACAAAACTTATTAGGATATTTACAATTCAAGGAATACTGCATTATATCGCCAAAAAGCGATATATACGACTAGGATTATTTCATTGGAACTGCATTGATGAATTCAATAATTTTTGTTAATAAATATTATATAATATGTGTATGCACATTACGTAGTGTTAAATTATTTGAAATAATATTGTAAATTAGTTAAACCTAGGAAAGGAATTCGTGTAAAATTTTGAGTATTTGACTTTGGGGTTTTACAAAAATGATTTTTCAAAAATATGACCCTTGGCTTTGACAATTTTTAAGGAATACAATTACATGTCTAATTTTCTAATCATTTAAATTGCCTCCTTTTTGTACTACTTAGACAAAGTCCAATGAGGGAATTAAGCACAACATACACAATACATATTACATAAATTAAAAACAAAAAAAAAATACTATCTAGATTTACACTACACGAAACTAAAATGAATAGATCAAGATTTTTTTTAAAGTTGTACAAAAATATTACTTTTAGTTAGTTTCTTTTCGTAAATAACCGATAATGTATTGTCAGTGGCGTGGCCAAATTTTACAAGCGAAGACACTGAAACGTGGTTAAAATTCTGCAGCAATACGCGCGCAAAATCAAACCATATAAAAAAAAAACTACACCAATTTAAATAAAAATTAAAGTTCATACATATGTATGTATTTATATGTATAATGATGAAGCGATAGTAGAATTTTGATAAATTCGAAGGATTATTTAGTTTATTTTTATAACTTATTTAATTTATATTGTAGAAATATTAAAAAGGTGTAATTTCAAAGCTGTATTCTTATTAATTAGATTAATTTTAACAAAAAAGAATGAGATTTATAAACACATCCGATCGGATATGTTGATGAAAAAAAATGATTATAAATTAATATAACACGTTTAACATTGAAAATAATATCACAAAATTTTTCCATCAAATACAAAATATATGAATAAAAACTAATATCAGTACAATATCAATAAATGAAAACGAAACGATCCAGAGGGTTCGTCAAATAGTATACATGAGATTAGAAGTAAAGAATAATTAATTATATTATTTTTAACAATAATGTAAAATATATATAACAGTAAATCAACACATTTTTATTAATTAATCTTAAATTGTGTATTGTTGATATAACAATTAAAACCAAAATCCCAAACACAAAGGATAGGTTTCTTATTGTAAAGTACTGTGATAATAAATTAAAATTTGTAAGGAAATACGAAAATTAAATGATACACTATCTAACATTAATTTGGAAAACATTCTTAAGGAATATTTGTAAAACAAGGCTCTACTGAGATGATTTACAAAGGTAACAAACAAAATAATTCATATTTTCATTATATTATATAATTAATAGATACAAAAGAAGAAGTGTCTCTATAAGTATGTGTGTAAGTATGTATATAATATATCTTGACTGTGTCTACATATATCTTACGTGTTATTCATTATACTCAATACAAAATTTAAGTCTAATACATATCATACCTTCAAAAGACCATAAACAGAAGTTTTAAAATTAATATCACAATCATTTCAGATCTTCAGATAAAAAAAAAAATATATTACTTTGGTTGAACAGAAAGAATGGAATAAAATAGCATTGTGAGCAAATCTAAAGACTAATTCCAGATGCAACCCAACTTTCAAAAGTATAAATACAACTTTAATTTAACAAATAATCAATTTAAATCACTCTTCATTGTTGAGATTTTCAATGAGTATTACATTCACCTTATTGTATTAGATGCGACAAAGATCAAGAATATACTGACAATGTGAAACGAATTTCCATATAACATTGTAACGAATTGTAATAAATATAAGTTTTCTATTTAACAGTAGAATAATAAATGTATAAATCGGTAAATATTTTTGGTATTGTAGTCATCGTTTGATTTCTATGAGATTCAACGTTGAGCGGCTGGAAGTAGTCTTTCCCAAGCTGTAATGAGCCGATTGTGCCACTCGCTGCATTTGCGACTCGTCGAATCCGTGCTAAGCAGGATGCTGATAGGGAAAACACCTTCCTAAAAAATAAAATACATACGTGTATGGGTATGTTTAATAATGGAATCAACAAATGAAAGCAATCTTCATAGAAAATGGTAACAAAATTAACAAATTAACAACATCGCAAAAAGCAAATAGTCAACAATTCACTTATTTATTCGCAATACAAATCGCAACGCATGTAAATTTGAACATATTCAATACGTAAAAATCATATATTACCTTATCATCCAATGAACTTTTATAAGGAATAATTTTAGGTAAAACCATTACGTATACAGCATATTGAAATAAAATACACAACAGACGCGCATGTATCATCATTAGAAAAAAATCCACATTTTGAACATACTGTATTATACATACCGCTTTATAAGATAATGTATTCTCTATGTGTACTTACATTGGTAGTATGCCAAAGAGATTCCACTGTCGCAATGAATCTCTCCAATTCGGCACTGCTGCCGAATAAAAATCCCATTTCGGTCCCTTCGTGCACTTCACAAAATACAAATTCCTGAAAACAAAACGTGCATAAATGTGTAGTGAAAATAATACAATCCAGGATGAATATACTAACCACCTACATATACAAAATACTAGCCAAATGTTTTAACAACCACTTAGTATTTAAAATATTGACCAAACAATCAATAAGAATATGAAAATGCGGATAAGCGATTAAGTCTTTTAATTTTACTTTATCCATGGTTACATAGTACAGATAAAGTATTGTTTTAAGAAATCACCTAACTAAAATCAGAACATACATATAATACGGAGATATATTACCAAAATGCACCAATTATCGTCATTGTCAGGTATTTTCAACGCAGTAAGATCTTTTATCGAAGCAAACGACAATATTTCAACACCGTCTCTTACAAACTGTTCAACATTAACACCTGATGAAAAATAAAAAAAGAAAATAAGATCAACAATGACAAATTTGTCACATGCTTTCAAAAAACTATCAAAGATTATACTACCTTTGTTTTCAAATTGCCTATCATCTGGTGAACTACAACTTTTCGGAATTTGCTTAGGCATTTGAAGATCCTCTCTCAACGTGATAATATGCTTGGACGTGGCCAACAGAGTGCAACATGGCGGCAAAATTTTCTTGCTGGGATCCGTTTTGGGTCCTTCTAATGCCTTCAAGTGAAACAAATTGAATTAAAATACATACAGTCATTCAGCCGAGAGTGAATCGAGGCAATTATGTATACTGACTTGAGCAGCATGCATTAAAAGTCCCTGTAGCCATTGAGAGGCAATATCATCATCCGGAGCAGCCATTTGCAGTATACCGGCACCGTAACCCAATGCAATTTCAAAGCAATATGGACGTCCGTGAATATCGGTACATCTGAAATCACAAATTAAATATAATCGAATGACCGGATTCTAAATATCTCAATCCGTGTTCGATTTATGAACATACCGTCGAACGCCAACTACTGTTTTCAATTCTATAGAATGCGGTAGGCAAGATGCTGAATTGTCTTTGGGAGTGCTTGAACCATATGATAGTACGCCAGACCTGAAATTAAACCGAAAATGTTTAAAATCGCTTATAGTACAATGAAAATAACCGAGAAGCTGAATTGAAAGAGACGAAGATTCGAGACAAGTCTTACTTTAGTAAAAAGAAACTGGGTTTCCAGTTTCGTTGTTTTTCCCTTTTGTACATCAAGAAGCCTTCCATTGTGAGGCCGAATGGACTAGCCGGTCGTGTCATATTGAACGAAGCTGGAGCGCTGCTCCCAACCATACCGTAAAAGACACACCGTTCATGCTAAAATACAAAATACACATAAAATTTACAAGTGTACCATAAATAAATAAATAAAAAAAAACCCGATATCGAACCTTATCCAAAGGTGAACTCTTCAGTAGCGATTTTCTCAAACATTCCCTGCCCTTCCATAAGACTGAAGGAATGTTACCGCATACGGTGACGGATCCCACCGTCACCCGACTATTGCGCGAGCTCCACTCCAACGAGGAAACCAAACGATGACACAAATAACGATCTCCCGTGATCAAAATGCATTTGCACTCTCCGGCCTTGTCGAATATTTGCACGTATTGACTGTCGGGTCCGATCACAATCATGTCGAGTTTATTGTGCGTCAAATAACAGAGCAAATTGTAAGTGGTCTTGCCGTTTTGAACATCGGCTACGTACAGCGCTCTGTCTGTGATGAAGACCAATTGAGGATTCCATTGACCGTTTTCCTGGGCGTATATCGATCTCACTTTAAGCATCTGTAAACGATAAATGGTAAAATATTAACTCAATGTGCTAATTTAATTGAAAGATATACTGTTTATTAAATATAGAACACAGGTTCCCAACCTTTTTCAAGTGGTGACCCCTTTTTTATAAAAGCCAAGTGACCCACAACCCCGATATTTGAAAAAAAGGCAAAAAATACTATTCAAACATCAAGACACCGATTAAAAATGAAAATTACATTATAGTCAATATTTTTTTTTAGTTTACTGTTTCAGTTGGTGACCCCACAGAAAATCTTTCGCGACTCGTAGGTACCCCGACTCGTAGGTAGGTAGGGAACCCGTGATATATGTACATAGATAATTGTTAAACCAATCAATGAAAGGAAGAAAATATTACATTTAACTCACCCTATGTAGAACTTCGGAAGAGTTTCTAAACAGTTCCAATTTCAATTTTTCACAGCATTCAATAGCGACGTTTTCTTCGAAGCTGTCAAAATACGACGGTTCATCGGCAGTCATCAATTTAACAGATATTCGCTTATTCTCCATAACTTCTTTGTTGATAAGATTGTCCAAGTATTTGGCCGATTGTTTAAACGCCGGTGAAATCTTCTCCGACGGTGGAAAACATATATTGGGAAATTTCAACGATTCCTCTTTAATTTTGCGTTGAAAAAATTCATTCTCTTTGAGTTTCGAATAGAACATTTTCTTCTGGGATACATTTTTTAAAAATCGATTAATCAAAGATGTCTTGCGAGTCATAACTTTTGTATTCATTTCAAATGCGTCGCCGATTTCTAATATTTCATCCAAGTCACCGGATTCGTTGAAAGTATCTTGAGTACTATTATTATCGAAACATTGCTCGTTATCCTTATGATCGACGGGATTGATGGACTTTGCCATCTTCTCGTACCGCATTATATTCCTCTGTTTCAACGGCGACGAGAGATGTTTCGAAACACCCAATTTTCCACCTTCGGACGGATCAGCAAAGTACCGCGACAGTCTAAACTTCGATTTATCACCACTTTCGATCGACATATCATTATCAGTGGTCAAATCGATTGAGGAATTCACACAATCGTCGTTGTCTCTCTCCAAAGGCGTCGAATTATCTGCAGTTGATTTGGTATCGGGCAATTTTTTCGATCCTTCGGCCGTGTGTAACGTTTTGTTGTCGACTTGCGGAGTGTTACCGTCAGCTTTTACAGAATCCGTGATCGGTGTGAACGTATCTTTGGACGTGTCGAATGTAGTCTGAAACGTATCGTACTCGTAACAGTACGACACACCTTTGTGTTCGTACACGGTACTCTCGCAGTTGACTATGTATTTATTACGAAGACATTTGGAATTGGGGTACGCTTCTTTTGCCGTTAAATTTCCTTGCGATTTCCAATCTAAGAATGTTTTGCCACTGCTTGCGTTCATGTCCAAGCTGAGATTTTGTTTAGACAGATCGTTGAATTTAGTTTGAGGATTTGAGCTGGTTTGTGCCAGCTGAGGAGTGTAATTATCGTTGTGATTTGCTTTTCGACGTAAATGATTATCAACTTCGTGCATGTAGTTACGACTAAACCCGTCACCCATTCTGGAGACATTGCTCGCTTTATAGTTGTAAGCACTTTCGGTGTCAAAGCTTTTAGACAGAAATGATGCCTCATTGTCTATGGGATCTGATGGTAGAACTTCGGAAACACTTTGACAATCTTCAGACCCCTCTGGTACTCCACGTTCAGCTATCGATAGACCGAAGTTAATATTCTTATAAATATTCTTTAAAGAACCGAACAAATTCTTAGAATCCAATAAACTTTTCATGATTTTGTCACTCTCGCTTTTGTTCTTCGAGGATTCGTGCTCTTCGATAACGTCCGTCGTTATATATCTCTTTTTTTTAAGGGCAGATTTTTTCAAACAGCTCTGCTTCGGAAGAATTTCACTCATCTGCAGTTGTTCTCCTTTATCCGAATGATTATTAATGTTGGCATCTGAAAAGTACATAGTCTTCATCAGCGGCTTCATTGTATTGTTTTCAATGCAATCGCACGAGTATGACTTTTGGGTGTTGTCGCATTTCTTCGACGTTCCAGAGCTGTTCATCCGCGTGTCAGAGCTGAGCGACAGAGTCTGACTGGACGAAGTCTCCGACTCCGAGCTGAGGTTCGAATCTGAGCTGCTGCAACTGCACATGTACAATTGCCTGTTATCGGGAGAATTGCCTTCACTCTTTTGGGAATCATCTTTGGAGCATTTACACGGTGGAATTTTGTTAATGCACATCTCCGACTCGCACGGTTTGTTCTTGCTGGCGTTGAAGTACCTAACGTCGTCGTTGTCGTACTCGTAAATACCGCTATTGTCCGGATATCCGGTGACGTCAGTCCTGCCATAAGTCAGCACGTCAGATCTGGTGTTCCGATTGGAGATATGTTGAGATTCGGTGAACGGTGTATCGCCAACTGCACACCAAGAGTATCGAGCCGACGCACCATTTAACTTCTTCAAATAATTGTTCTGGAAATAATTCATGGAAATTTCAGGGCGGTACGAGATAAAACCGTGTTCAATGTGTATATTATCGGTCTTGGTGTTATTGAGAATGTCTTCGTGGAACGATACCCTCTTCTTCGGTTGCGATTGATTGCTCGTCTTTTTCTTGCACTTGCGACGGAATACAATATCATCCGATGCCGATTTAACAGTCTCCATACTTTTGGGCTTGTTGCTAGACGGACTTTGCGGTAGCTCTATGATACCGTACTCGTTATACGACGATAAAATATCAGTAACATTTTGATTCTCAATATCGCTTTGGGTCATGACATCGGTGTCGATGTAAGCTTTATTTCTAGCGCTGAAGAATGAAGTTTCTGCCTTCTGGGGTTCGCACGACATTGAAGTATCGCACGCCAACTCCTCGGCTTCGACCAGACTGAGTGTCATACCCGGTGGACAGTCGCTCGTGAGATCTGAAGTCTCGCTGTCCAAGCATTGGACTCCGGAGTCGCCCGGAGTCTCTGCGACCGAGCTGCAAACGCTCCATATCATCGGTCCAGAAGTGTGCAGCGGCAAATCGGACGGCTGATCCGTCTTGCGTTTCGTCTGTTTGAATGGATCCGGACTGGAAGTTTTAGCGTCGGAGTACTCGATGTACTCGCGAGATGCGTTCAACTCTTGCTTGTTGTAATAGTTGTCGTCGTAGTCGTTCCACGGTTCTGTTTTTTTACAATCGGCATACTCTTGGTGGTACATGTTTTCGTGCGCTTCGGGAGACGTTTCACCATTTTTGGACGTTATAATGAATATGTCCGACTGTGTGGTTGCCAAGTCTAAAATCCCGCCCATTTGTACTGTTTGAGTATCCATTTTTGTACTGAAACAAATAAAAGGCTATATTGTGCAAACAAGCTAATGATATTTTGAGGAAATATAAACCATGCGAATGGAGAAAAAAATTATACTTAATTGAATGACTGCAAAACAATAAATATAAATTCTCGCAACTCGAAAGATTTTCAGCGGTGAATCTTCAGTTCACTAATTGTGCTCGTTTTTTTTCTCAAAATGGCATTTTGTAACATATGTACAATGAAGATACTCTTAATATCTATAGGTATATGTAGAATTACATTTGAAGTTGATATGCAGCTCGTGTAGTTTATTGAACATTTCGATTTTTCACCAATGCCATTTTATATTGGCAACTAATTAACCAGTCAGTATTTAAAACAATAAACGGTCAGTAACTTTTTAAGAAAACGGTCAGTAAACTTTAAATACTGACCATAATGTAATAATTACTATTTAATATACATAAGTATTGACCCTTTATAAAACTTACCATTTATTAAAATTACTCACCAATTGGTTAAAATAACTGACCAAAAATCGGAAAAGTTACCTACCCAATAAATACAGGCCTTTTATATGCATGGACGAATTAATTATAAAATGACACATGTAACTCGTCACAATAAAGTGAGTACATACATACATATTTATGTCTAAAAAAACTTTATGGATATCATCATTTTCAGCCGTTCACCATCCACTGTTGGATGAAGGCGCGTTTCGAGGTGGTTGTGGTGTCATGGGTTTGGGTCAGTATTCAAGTCAACCAACGGCGCGTCTAGTACAGTATAGTCAAAGTCTCACCGAATATCTTCATGCTAATTTTTTACGATTTATTTGCATAATTTGTAAAATAACGTAAAATGAATTCACATTGTATAATAATTATGTAATATTAAATAGATACATAATTTGTAAAATTACGTATATTTAAATAAAATAAATAAGCACGAATATGTTCGGGGGACTTTAACTAAACTGTGCGAGACACATAATGGTTGACTTGAACTCCGACACCTCCGAAACTCCAAAACGACTAATGCCACAACCACCTCTAAACGCAACTTCAAATCATCTACAGCTCAAATTTGTACGTTTAGACAAAAATAAAAAATACTGGCATAGAGAACCAACCCTTATAAATACGTCAAAATAAAAAAAATTGCCAACCTAATGCATAATAACGCCCGGGAAAAAATCCAAGAGAAAATAATTTTTTTTGACGTTTAAAAAGTATTTTAAAACTTTCAAATATCACAATTAATAGCAAAAACATCTGACTATTGCTTCCAATACTCATTTTGAACACCAAAGTACTAAATTTTGAATTACAGACTGCAAAAGTCAAAAAAATACTAAAATTGTCAATGTTTTTAAACGCTCATATCATAAACAAGAACTAAACAACAAATTTCATTATCATATTCGGACATTATTCATAACAGAGCTCTATACTGGACTTTCAACTTCTTTATTTCTTGCTCTGAAGAAAATTTCGAAAGAAGAAACGATAACTATATTTGCCAGCACATATACATATTTGTGAACAAACATTTTCTCGAATGAATTATATAAAAAATAAACATCTACTAGAATTATTACAGAGGGTCATTTATGTTCGTTGCTTCGAGTTAGCACCACTAGTTTTGACGTTGATTTTACTAAAAAAATGCAAAAACACCAAACCTCTCATTCATTTTTTTTCTTCTAATTTTTTTTATTTTGGTTTATTTTTTTATACCATTTTTATTATAAAAAAAAAAAAAATTGATTTAAAAATCACATTTTACGTAAAAAAAAAATATTTCGTATGTGGCACTCTGACCGAGGCTGACAAGGGGGAGAAGGGGGGGAGAGAGGGGACAAATTCCCGGGGCCATTACTACTTGAAGGGACCGATTATGGAAAAAATCATAACAATATTAAAAAAAAAAAACTATAAAAACCATTGCACGGCCCCACTTGTAACCGGCTGTGTGATGAAGATAGAAACAGGAGCCTAGATGTTTCGCTCAAATATCTACACTGATTAACGTTTTTACCAACATTTTATGACTTTTGAGAAGAATTCATGAATGGCCCCTCGCATGAAACAAACACTAAAATAGGATTTGAATAGTATAAATACATACATGAAGTCGTTTGAATGGCTTGGGTTGGCAACAGTTTAGTTTAAAATTTATTTTATCAGCCACAAACTTCCGAAGTACAATCTTACAAGCTCGAAATACCACCATCAATATAGAAGTGGCAAATCTTTTTAGCCTTCTGACAGATTAGAAAGAGATTATAAATAAATGGGAGGTAATCTTAAACGAATGCAAGCTCGTAGCTGTAAATTTAGGTATGCAAGCTGAATTTTCAGATCAACGAAAAAGGAAGAAGCCAAGAAATGCTGAAGAATCAACAATAAACACCAGCTAAAGCATTTAAATTCAACATATCTTAAGTTCTTATATGTAGACAGTCTTATATGTACATAACAACTAGATTTGCTGCAGCAAAAGAAATAAATTATTTATTCAGTGTACTGTGGTTGTTTCGCGACTTAAATGATATCGAAATTCGAGAAAATGCAAGTAAACTACAAATCAAATATAAAGATGATCTTAGTGAGCGGAAGTTGGTTTTTTTTCTTGTAGAAGTCAAAAATTCTGTTACTAAGCAATATTTCCGAAACTACTTAGCCGATCAAGTTGAAATGTCATATCTATAGTTTTCACATAAGGCGTAAGAGTTGATAAGGCTTTGATCGAAATCCGCCCACCGGAAGTGGTAGTTTACTATTGCATGATTTTTTTCGGCCTTTTATATATTTTGAATCTTCATAATATTATAAAATTAAAATTATTATAGCAATGGTGAGTTTAAAAAAACTCATCAAAATCGGTATAGTAGAAGTGACGGTTTATCGTGTTTCAGTATACGTTGAAAATATTCTCCGGCTCGGGCAAAATTTGATTTTTGACTTTTCAAGTTTAAAAAATTTTTTCGTTACTCTTTGTATTCTTCAAATATATGGATAAAGTCATGGGGTTGGCCACACCTGAATTTTCATATTTGTTACCTGTGTTTAACTTCTTTTTATATTTGGTTTCTCTTTCTTATTGATATTTGTACATAATTCTACAAAAAATAGATATATTTAATGCTAAATATTTATTATTTTTTATTGCACACATTCTTTTAAATATGTAGGTCCGTGTTAAATCGTACCTATTAATATTTACTTAATAAATTATATTAAAAAATAACAATAAAAATTATAGGTATTTTTAGAGTTCTAAAAGGTTTTTCACAATGTTTAAAAAAATATTGTATACATATATAAAATTATTGCATTTTTCTTTTGCTTTTCATCGGGGCCAGGAATTATTATTTTTCCCGGGGCCCGGGTTCGCTCTCAGCGGCTCTGCCTCTGACACATCCCAATATCTTAATGTAGCCACGTGCAAATTATGTCGCCGACCCCTGATGTATACCATAACAAATAAAACATTCGCTTCGGCTAAAATAAAAACCTTCAGTACGCTTCGATACAAATGAGCCTTTGTAAATTAGAGTGGTTTAAGACCAATTTAAAAAAAAAATTGATTTAATGGTAGTTTCTATTACAAATAGATATGGTATATTTATTTTTAAAGAATTCCCAGTCAAGATAAAAAATGGACTCAAAACGATTTTCATTTATAATGAATCAAATATTGATTACAATAACCGACGATAACATTCAACACAGTGAATAACATTACATCGCATTCGATTGCAGAATCTCACCCGACCAAACCCCATACACCCACAAACACATCGATCACATTACACAGCACACAGTACTACCGTGCCATACATAAGAAACGGTGGGTGGGGGGTTAAAGGTTTACATCGCAATTACCGTTACAGCTGCAGAATGTCTTCAGGGTATCTACCAGGCGAGCATGATCACGAGACGACTCGGATGTGACGTCACTAGTTTGCTCAGCATCACACAAAGACGTCACCACTCTCAAGGACACCGGTGTTGGTCTATTGACAGTCAAAGCACAGGGTTGTTTATGGGGGTGATTCTTCAGTGGAAGCTTGGGTCTACCTCAGGGTTATTATATTGCGAAAATAAGTAAATATGCGACTTACAGAATGGGTCTAGGCGGATATTGTACTGCGCTGACGGCACGGTCGATGAATCGCCATCGATCGGTCGGTGAACATGTGCTCTAAACGCCACACTTTACGACCATTGATGTTAAACGTCAAAAGTGTCGTGCTGCCATGCATGATATTATCCGAGGGGGCGGAATGCAGCGCAGAAATGTTTAATGAAAATATTGTTTGATTTAGCATCCCAATGATTCTATTGATTATTTATTTGGGTTTATGGGAATCTAGTCCAGCTCCAGCATTATTTATAATGGTAACATTACGCTACAACCTCCCCCCCCCCCACCCTTAACCAGGGTTAAGGTGCCTAACCAAACTGAACTCTTTCCCGTACCATTCAATAGTCATCTGAAACAATAAAAACACATTTTAACAAACTCCACTGTAGGAATATGTAGAAAATGTAGAGGTAAGAAAAAAAAGCATGTATCTATAGGTATGTATAGGTAAATGCATGCATACATATATCTACATAAATTATTAATTTTTTTAAATACAATAAAATCTTTTAAACCATCGCAAGCTTCACGTACGGTAGCGCTGCTATTCGTGATATCCTGGTTGGGTTGGGCAGCAGAGGTAATTTTATTGGCGGGGACACCTTGTGATAAGGAGAGTATTTATAGGTACAGAAACTATTTGATGAAGTGGATTATGCTGGAGATTGAAACGGTATAGAAGGAGGGGGTGAGTTTAGAGTAAAAGCAGATTGAAGCGATAATTTGTCCATCCTGGCATAAGAAATTATTTTCGAAATAAATTTAAGGGCTATACTCTGCTGAAATGTATTTAGATCTTTCAAATGTGTTGCGACATATCTCCCAAATGTGTCTGGCGCACTTTCTGGTTCAGGTGACAAAATTTTTTGGATGCTATCTACCAGTACTTGCCGATTGTTAATTAAATTTTTGCGAATTGTTTTCGTAGCCGGTGCTTTAAATACCAAAGAATCACTTTGATAGCTTTGTTCAGATACCTACAACTGAATATAAATAAATGGAAAGAAACAGCTAAAACTTAGACGGTGCGAGAAATAGTTATTGTCTTTAAACATTAGTGCTCTGTTTTACACGTAGGCCAGGTAAAACAAAGCACTAATTGGTCGACGACGGACTACTTTGAACCGAGTCTCTCTGATATCAAAATAAGTCTCGTCGCAGTCGAAGATGTACTCAATGGGCTATATCAAAGTTACAATTTGCTGCGAAGGTTCATTCTTCACTCGGTTGTTCATTGGATTCAAACTAGTAGTCCTAAACTCAAAATGATTTTAAGTATAATCGTATCGGCTGTCGGCTGTCATCGTTCGTATATGGGAACGCTGAGCTCGTCAAGTTCAAGGTATACCATAGCAGGGAATACTTGGAAGGTTATACGACTATCTGCCCTGCTCTAGAAGTAAATCATTGATGTATTAACGTAGTTCAATTATTGGTCAATTTCACACTTGACTGACATTTCAATATGTCAACAATGCACATATACACGCTTCTCCAATACACTCTCAGGGAGGCGATTGTCAAACGGTAGGAGGTACAATCACTGGGGGTACCACTTCCGGCGTGCGGCTAAGAGACAAGTACCAAAAAAATACTATACGAAACTAGGTACTCTATATAGACGTAGAAAATATATAAAATTCAACCTCTCGTATTTCTTTCTGAATTTCATTTTTTTCGAAACAATTGCGTTGACGTTGCGTTGTGTTGACAATTGAGTAAGACGATGCAAAAAAAAGGTCAGAAAAGATTTTTTTCGGCGAACATTGACTTCCAAGAAATTTTCAAGCAACCCAGAATCGCATCGTCTAATACATCGTAATACTTGGAATACCATTGGAACCTGTATATCTATCTGGTCGCCGAGGTTCAAAAAAAACCTGGTGTTCCGTTTTGTTGCTGAATGTAATATCAGCCTTAAGGACAAAAGGAGAACCTTTGAAAAAAAAAGTTAGGTTCTTGTCTGTTATATCCCCGCTGGAAGTAGAACACCAATTAAAGTGCTTCCCACCGTTTGACAATCGCCTCCCTGAGAGTATATTGGAGAAGCGTGTATGTATACCCATTATATATGCATTGTTTACATATTGATCTGACGTTTCTCGTTTCATATTTGGCAAAATTGAACTACATTACTACATTAACGATTTACTTCTAGAGCAGGGCAGATAGTCTTATAATATAACTGTAGGAATCCCGACGCACGTGTAATTCATACACGTGTCAGTAACATCCACGTGTTGTAAACTCATTAAGATTCCCCGGAAACATATCTGGAGCAAACACATAAAAACAACACGTGTCGCAAACCGATAAATTCATTATCGCTTTGGGAACAAAGACGTCGCTACGCTTTACATAACGAGCACCCGGATTAACACGTGCAACCCAACAGGAACAAAGGACACTTAAAAGTGAACCCATTAAATGTGACCTCTTGCATCACAGACACTCAAAGTAAGGTGAAAGAACGGTACTTGTCTGCTAAGTCCTCGCCGGAAGTAGTACTCCCAGTGAATGCACATCCTACCGTTTGACAATCGCCTCTCTGAGGCGTATTTACAGTGTTCCTGTTAGGGATGACACAGACGCGGTGCGAGGGAGACTTGTGATATGGGCGAGCGAGAAAGCTTGAGCCGCTTCTATCGATGTGTGCGTGTGTAATGACGATCGGACCTCGGAAGCAGCGAACTTAGCCGACCGACGAGCAAAATCGAGCATGTCGCGCTATTACGCCGCTTGGGGGCGCACGTTTCTATTGTTGTTTTTTGTGTGGAGGGGCTTGAGGAGTGTCTCCGAGAAGTCAGTCATCATCGCAGGTATGCAATCCTATCCCAATATGAAATAAATATTATAACCAGTGGCGGACTGGCCATACAAGCGACATTGCCTGATGGCAAGTGGGCCTCGCTATTATACAATTGTTCAAATCCCAGGATGAGCAAAATGTAAACATTATAAACTAAACTAAATTGTATATAATATGTAGACAAAAAATGACATTTTTAAGTTTTAAAAGTATATTTCACATAAGATTGAAAACAACATAAAATACAAAGTACATTTAAGAATTTTTTTTCCAGTAACTCAACGAGTTTCACGGGTATTCAAAAAATATTACTGTTTGATTCCTTATTATCAGAATGTTTAATTTAATAGAATAGATGTTAAGCCCGCCTTGAGGAGTCACCATCCATCCAAATACTGCCTCCTGAATAAATGAATGAAGCCACCACCCCCCCCAAAGAAGAGACCTTTCATTGGAGAAATAACCACAACGAATAGGCTTTTCGTTGGAGACAACAGTTGTCCAGAAAATAATAAATTATTGTTATTAATGCTGAAGCAACTGCACATCACTGCTTTAAAATATAAAACTATAATGTGTTAATAAAATAGTAATATAATTACTATAAATATTATAGTAATACCTAAATATATGATAACCTAACCAAACTGAACTCTTTCCCGTACCATTCAATAGTCATCTGAAACAATAAAAACACATTTTAACAAACTCCACTGTAGGAATATGTATAAAATGTAGAAGTAGAAAAAAAAGCATGTATCTATATGTATGTATAGGTACATGCATACATACATATGTATATCTACATAAATTATTAAGTTTTTTAAATACAATAAAATCTTTTAAACCATCGCAAGCTTCATGTACGGTAGCGCTGCTATGCGCGATACCCTGGTTGGGTTGTGCAGCAGAGGTAATTTTATTGGTGGGGGCACCTTGTGATAAGGAGAGTATTTATAGGTACGGAAACTATTTGATGAAGTGAATTATGCTGAAGATTGAAACGGTATAGAAGCAGGGTTTAGAGTTTAGAGTAAAAGCGCATTGAAGCGATAATTTGTCCATCCTGGCATAAGAAATTATTTTCGAAATAAATTTAAGGGCTATACTCTACTGAAATGTATTTAGCTCTTTCAAATGTGTTGCGACATATCTCCCAAATGTGTCTGGCGCACTTTCTGGTTCAGATGACAAAAGTTTTTGGGTGCTATCTACCAGTACTTGCCGATTGTTTATTAAATTTTTGCGAATTTTTTTCGTAGCCGGTGCTTTAAATACCAAAAAATCCCTTTAATAGCTTTGTTCAGATACCTACAACTGAATATAAATAAATGGAAAGAAACAGCTAAAATTTAGATGGTGCCAGAAATAGTTATTGTCTTTAAATATCAATTAGTGCTTTGTTTTACACGTAGGCCATGTAAAACAAAGCACTAATTGATCGACGACGGACTACTTTGAGCTGAGTCTCTCCGATATCAAAATAAGTCTCGTCGCAGTCGAAGATGTACTCACTGGGCTATAGCAAAGTTACAGTTTGCTGCGAAGGTTCATTCTTCACTCGGTTGTTCATTGGATTCAAACTTGTAGTAGTCCTAAACTCAAATGATTTTAAGTATAATTGTATCGGCTGTCGGCTGTCATCGTTCGTATATGGGAGCGCCGAGGTCGTCAAGGTCAAGGTATACCATAGCAGGGAACGGTGGGAAGGTAATAAGACTATCTGCCCTGCTCTAGAAGTAAATCTTTATTGTATTAACGTATTTCAATTATTACCAAATTTCGAAGCTCAGACGTCAGATCACTGTGTGAACAATGCACATATACACGCTTCTCCAATACACTCTCAGGGAGGCGATTGTCAAACGGTGGGAAGCACTTTAATTGGTACTCCTGCTTCCGGCGAGGATATAACAGACAATAACCAATATTTTTTAATCTGCTTCCGTCTCATTTTACGAGACCTCGCTCACTTCGAAGAACCAGTTTCTGAACGAAATTCGCAACCGTCATGCAAAGCTATTGAGCCGTCTTTCGGTCAATCGTAGGGAAGCCACGCTCCCTGGTGCGGCGAATTTCAAAACAGACTTAGCTAGATGCCAAGATACCACGATAGCGACAATATTTCTACTTTGATACTCATGATACGCGGTATCGCGTAGTAATATTGACAAGTGTGGCAGGCCCCATTCCCATCCACTCGAATACCTGCTCATCATTCTCACGTTCCTTACTAACTCACTCAGCACTGACATACTTAGACATACTACTCACATTAAAAATCACATCCTACATTCATATGTATATACATATGTAAACAGATTATTTGTTTGAAGTCCGTATAACCAAAATTAGTTATTGTCAATGTAAATGATGTTTGTCTAGCGTTAAGTATTATATTTAACGAATAAAACGGCGTACGTATTTTATTTTGACCGAATTCGCCGACCGGTGAATAAAATACTGAGCGAAGTATTGCGCATTGTAAGCAACAGTTTAATTTTTACCATTGGCAGCACCGACCCGCTTGCAGAAACCATATCGCGCTAGTGTTGTTTGCTGTCAGTTGTTGTTAGAACTTCGCGAGTCGCTCGTATTTCTGTATCGATCTCCGAACTGGAAGTGTCACCGTTTAAAGTGAATCGAAAGTTGTGACCGTGGGTTGATCTCTGACAAGTTGTGACGAGGGCGCAGCACCCCCCATTCATAAAGTGAAGTTTTTTCGTTCACGTTGCAGGAGCACCGACATATTGCACTACGGCGGTCGCAAACGCAATCGATGAGGCCTCGACCGGAAGTGGAGTTTCTGTCGAGACGTGGACCAAAACACCGACTTATTTCGCATTGTTGATTTGCGTTCACCGCATGCCCCAATTTGACGACGATCTGCCCCAGGTGCGCATGAAGGTAAGTCGAACATGTCTGACGAGCTAATTTCACCCTTATGGCCTTTTGCGCAAGAGCGAGATTCGCGCGCGGCTTCATCCGAGCCACCTTTGTTTACGTCTCGCATTTTGGCGCGCTAGGGTTGTTTAAAAGGTTATGTTTCATTTTTCATCATTTGTGTTGCGTTCAATTCGCTGGTCTATCGCATATTAACATATCTCATCGGTAGATTGGAGTAGATCGACGAAACGTGCAGTTTCATTGTTGTTGTTTTAACATGTATTGCATATTTGTGTCGTTCCACGGTGTACTTATGTATGCCACTGTGTAATAATTAATTGGTGCAATTTCATACTACCCTTGTAAAATAGTCTAGTTCCGTCCACGCACAGCCAGTCTCTTAGTCGAGTACCGCTAAATTATTGAACTCGTCCTGATCGGACGCAAGCATTTTGTATAGTATAGTAAATTAGTCGATACAAATCACTCGGCTCAGTGATTAGCTGGATGCGGACCGGGACTGGAACAACGGTCTGTCATCCATTCTTTGTGGTTTGGGTTCCAGAATACGATTAACATATTAACACATCTCCTCATCGGTAGATTGGAGTAGACCGACGAAACGTGCAGTTTCATTGTTGTTGTTTTAACATGTATTGCATATTTGTGTCGTCCCACGGTGTACTTATGTATGCCACTGTGTAATAATTAATTGGTGCAATTTCATTCTACCCTTGTAAAATAGTCCAGTTCCGTCCACGCTCAGCCAGTCTCTTAGTCGAGTACCGCTAAATTATTGGACTCGTCCCGATCGGACGCAAGAACTTTGTCTAGTATAGCAAATCACTCGGCTCAGTGATAAGCTGGATGCGGACCGGGACTGGAACAACGGTCTGTCATCTATTCTTTGTGGTTTGGGTTCCAAAATACGATAAACATATTAACACATCTCCTCATCGGTAGATTGGAGTAGAGCGACAAAACGTGCAGTTTCATTGTTGTTTTTGTTTTAACATGTTTGCATATTTGTGTCGTTCCACGGTGTACATAATGTATGCCACTGTGTAATAATTAATTGGTGCAATTTCATACAATCCTTGTAAAATATTCGAGTTCCGTCCACAAACAGCCAGTCTCTTAGTCTAGTACTGCTAAATTATTGAACTTGTCCCGATCGGACGCAAGAATTTTGTCTAGTATAGCAAATTAGTCGATACAAATCACTCGGCTCAGTGATTAGCTGGATGCGGACCGGGACTGGAACAACGGTCTGTCATCCATTCTTTGTTGTTTAGGTTCCAGAATACTATTAACATTGGAAACCGAGCGATAGTAACGTAAAAACCGAGCGATTATAAGAAAGTCACCATGTCAAAGCGTCCAGTAACCAGAAGCCGAACGGGTATGGAGCGTATGCAAGATCCAGAAATAGCTTCGACTTTCGTAATTCCTGGAACAGTAGCCGTAGTTCTTTCCCCTATTGTGGAAATTCATCGCCCACTAATTACAGCAGTTCCACCATCTACAAATGAAAGAGGCGAAGTGCTACCCCGAGTTATTTCCCCACCATTTTTTACAGGCCCTGAAACTAGAAGCCGTGCACGTTTGCAGCATATGCAAGGCCTTGTGTCAATAAACCCCGGAACCAAAGATGAAAGTCACCATACATCAGTTCCAGCATCTGGAAACGAAAGAGGCGAAGTGGTAACCGGAGTTATTTCCCCACCAGTTCTAACAGGCCCGTCAACTAGAAGCCGTGCACGCATGTTGAGGATGCAAGGCATCGATACGCCTTTTGTGTCGTTTTCTCCCGTACCCCGAACTAGAAGAAAACACACGGAAGGGAATACAAGGAAAACATTAAGAACAGGTAATGAAGCGATAGCCAAACCCCCTTCTTTATTTCAAAATAATCAATAATTTTAATAAAACTTGTAATTGCAGAATCATCCCCGCAAAGAACGCCACTAGAATCGGTAGTTACTGCTGAACTGTCGGCAAATACCTCTGTAATCGCAGAATCATCTCAGCAAAGAACGTCACAAGAATCGGCAAATACGTGTGAAATGGTGGTAACTGTAGAATCATCTCAAAAACGTCAGTTCCTTCAAATCCTCCGTATCAAATCACGATTTTCAAACACCTATTTCCCAAGAACCAGAAGTACAGTCATTGTATCGATCTCTCATATATGGAGAACTGTCATCATTCCTGTCATCAGTCATATCATTCTCATTGGAAGGATCATCTGACAGTTCTACATAATTATTTTTATAATTATCCAACTCTACATAATTATTTTATAAACTATGTTATTGTATATTAGAGTGACTGTATGTATGTTAGTGCAATCCATGTCAACTGTTTAACTGTTTTTAAATTTTAGATTTATTTTTTTAATTTGTTTTTATTTGAATTTATTTTTGTAATTAATTTTTATTTTAAATTTTTTTTTGTTATTGGTTTTTTTAAATTTTAGATGAGTTTTTAATTTGTTTTTATTTGAATTTATTTTTTGTAATTAATTTTTATTTTAAATTAATTTTGTTAATTTTTTTATTAATTAAATTTATTTTTTTAAATTAAATTCATTTCGTAATTTATTTTTTTTATTCAATTTATTTTGTTAATTTGATTTTCAAATTAAATAAATTTTTTTAAATTTTCAATTTATATTTTTAACTCCTTGAACTCGTATGTCGAGCATAGCTCGACATTTACTTTGATTTCATTTTTTAGATGAAAATTTTTGTTTCACGCCAGTGATTCTCAAACATTAGCTTTCCTAAAGCGTAATTTCTTTTTGAGTCAAAATGGTTACTTGACGGTAGTTAAAAAAATGATTTTTGTAGTATCGATTCTCAAACATACTCTTATATAGACTTTCACTAAAAATTTTCTTCCAGTAATTGTCAAACTTTTTTTATTCAAAAGATTATATTTAACTTGTTTTAAATATTATGTAATTACGTATTTACTTCGCAATTATTGGCACATTAGAGGAGTTATACATCAAGAGTATTCAAAACCAGTGGCTCTCAATCTCAATAGTGATTCTCCAGAAAAGGGTTAAAAAAATTATATTGATTATTTATGAAGGTTTTTAAAGTAGTCATTCTCAAACTGTTTATTTTTTAAAGTTTCATTAAATTTTTCTACCAGTAATCCTCAAACTTTTTTTATTTAAAAAACAATTTTTTTTAATAAATGCTATGTAATATACATTTACTTTACAATTATTGGCACATTAGATGAGTTATACATCAGAGTATTCTAAAGCAGTGCTACTCAAACTTTCTGATATGGCGGAACGGTAAATTTTTATCAAATTTTCCGCGGACCAGTACCCTATAGGTATATGTATGTATGTATAATACTATTTTACAATAAAAAAACATTATTAACACTTGCCGCTCTGTAAAGGATGACGAGTGACCAGGACGTGTGTTTTATTTAATTTCTCCAAATATACTCAATGCAGGGTCTTCATATTTTATGTATTCCTTATCAAAACCCTTATGATTTGAATTATGTCATTACGAAATAAAAACATAATAATTCTTTTGTATGAAATCGTCGTGTGTTGGATGACGTCACATATGCACATAAGTCCATTTTTGTCGAGGCTGTGGGTGCGAGCGAGACGCGAATACATCCGTTGCAGGCATAGATATAAAATGCATGCAGGTAATGTGGTATTTTATATCTATGTTTGTAGGCCTTTCTTTTAAAAAGTTTTTGGATCCACAAAATTCGCACATCACGTTAAACGAACCACAACTGTGTTCCATAACATTCGATTCTTCAAAAATTTCGTCGACTTGAATTAATTCTGTTGTTTAACAATCTTGCTTCGTTTGAAACCGATTTTCTTTTTGCATCGATGCGCCTTATTTCTATTTTTTCCTCCTCAGTTTCATTTGCTCTTGATTGTGACGTGCTAGCAGCGTCCAATTCTCGCCTTGCATTTTTCGTTTCTTCGGATTCAGCTTCTCTTGCATGCGACGTGCTAGCAGCATTCAATTGTCGTCTTGCATTTATCGTTTCTTCAGATTTAGCTTCTCATGCACGCGACGTGCTGGCAGCGTCCAATTCTTGCATCGTCTCATCTCGAGACGATGCAAGAATTGAGGGGGGGGGCTGGGGGGTGGTATGGGGTGCGGAATGGCTTTAGGGCAGTGGTCACCACGCTATCCCCAGTTTTTGTATGTGAAGGGGTGGGTGGAGCCTTGCCTTTTTAACCGCCAATTCTGTCTACGTATTAACACAGTGGTTACCAACTGTCCCCAAAAAGTATACGTACATTCGCACGCACACTAAGGTATATCAGGGGCTTTCAACCAAATATACGAGTACATTAAAACTAACAAAAAAAATGTGTGACGAAAAAAAAATGCAAATGGTTATATCCTTTTTACTATTCTGCATTTCTGAACAGGGAAATTCCAACGAATGGGAATTTCCACAATCGTACTTTTATGAATTTAATTTAATTTCCTAATGAAATGGGTTTTTTCCAAGAAGAGTGCTTTTGCTACGCGTAAAAAAAGTGTATAAGAATAATTAGCTCGAAGTATAAAAGGAAACTAACAACTTCCAGACTAGATCACTGTAAAAAAGTCATTTGAATCTACATATAACACAGGTCTCTGTTGTTTGCCATCATCCTGAACTCCTGTGGGTAAGTTTCGTTTCTTTTCTTTCATTACTATTTTCTGTTTATATACATACATACATATGTGTATCATATTATGTAGTTTTGTTCAAGACAAAAAAATATACCATTAGAAACTTTTTGGGGTCGTGTAAACTAGGAATATGGAGCACTGAGCTCTATTGCCATTAAAAAATTTTTAATTTTTTCTACCACCTACCTATGCGAACAGGCATTTTCTACAATGTCCAATATAAAAACATTTAAACGAAATCGCCTCAAAATTGAAAACCCCATCCGTGTCGCTATATCCACGATAAGCCCAAGAATAGTAGATTTAATAAATTAAAGATATTGTTGCTAGTGTGGATTAATTTTTGTTTCAATACATTTATATTTACGTATTTTTTATGTTTAATAAAGTATTATAATTAAATTGTTTTTGGTATTATTTTTATTTCAAAATGAGTACCCCTGTTCCAACTTAAAATACGTAGAATTTATTATAAAAGGACTTAAGTCAGTGAAATGTGCATCCAAAAAGTCACAAAAACTATGAAGGGTCAGTGAGCATTTCAGGTAGCGGATTAGCGTACATAGCTTTGGTAATATTTCTAACTGAGATAAATGACAATAGAGACAATAGATTATGTCGAGGAAACCTTTGATAAATAAATCGGTGCTGTTTACTATATTATTGTAATGTTGAATAGCTCAAAAAATTTTGTGATTAAATAAAAAACAGTTCATTTTAATAATTGTCTGTGCGGCCCTGCTTGCGTCGTCGCTCGTTCGTTCTATAGCAAGCGCTCTAATACACTGGTAAGCAACCAATTTTATTTTAAATATTGGACACTCCGCGTGCCACTAAATCAAACTAATAAAACCACATTAAGAAAAAAATATTTGACTATACACACTATATTAAAATGTGATACTATAATAAAATCATCATTAAAAATCACAATATTTAAACATTAGTGACTTCCTTGAGATTCAATTTTTGAAACTGTCGAGCCGAAATGTTTTAGTGCAAGATTTTTCTAATTAAGGTTTTGAAGAAAATGCACCAACTGACAGTAGTAATGTACTCTTGTACTCTGTACTTTTTTTTTCGACCTTTTTAAATGTTTTGTATCTTCATGATATTGTAAACCTTATGGCAATAAGTTATGAAAGAAAATAATCAAACTCGGTTAACTGGCACTGACTTCGATATTCAAAAAGTATGTTTTCAAGCGATATACCCGAAACTAATGAATATATCGAGCTGAAAATTATTATGCATTCATACATAGTTTGAATGTCAGATTTCAGTGGTAGTCACCGCGATAACTATTTCGTCAAATTTAGTTTTCATTAAAATTTGTCAACCCGATATGCTAGTTTACTTTTGAGCTACATTTAGTTATTGAATTTTTCAGCTCCAATAAATATACATAAGTACGTTTTTGTGGTTTAAAAAAATGATTTCATATCATCGCAGGTTGTCGACCTCTATCCCAGTTCATTCACAGAACTACCCGACCATTGAAAATTTCGTTCACAAACTGTAAACATTATCGCGACTGTATATGATTATCATAATAATAATCATATAACCGAATAATTTAATCGACTATTATGTACATACATACATATGTATGTGTCGTAATCGAGTTTCACCCGGGCGAGAGTTTCGGTGATAGATATGGAGAATCTCATCTTATCAGACATATCTATTAAACACAAGCATGTAGTTTGTACCTATTATTATATATATAATAGCCGAAATCCGTCTGTCTGTCTGCTGATAACGCTCGCTGAGGAAAAATTGGGAAAAAACTTGGCAGAACGAGTGGGGATCGAACCCATGACCCCAGGCTCGAGTTACTCGCACTGATGCTGTTCGCTATCGCCCTTCGTCGATTTAGTCCTTTTTTTTTTTTTTTAAACATTACCTATACAAGGGATCTTTACTCTGCTTTACGTACATACCTACATACCTACCTACATTACCTACATATAGATGATGCTATAAAAACTATAATTTTATTACTTACAAAATTATAATTATTATATACATATGTATATAATAATTAATAATTATAATATAATAAAAATAAGGTATAAAAAAAATTATCGACCTGGTTATTAATTAAATTATCGAAATTATCGTTACCGTTGGATCAATTAGATGGCGCTATAAAAACTATTATTTTTTTTGTCACTTACAACCATGCGATCAATTAGTGGGGATCTCTATTAAAAAAGCGCTTTACGTAATTTAAAATTCAGCGGGCGTTGATATTCAACGGGCTTACACTAGTGGGTACATAATTATGTAAGTGAAAAAGAAAGTAAACACGTGCCTTGAAGGTGCCATATGGTTAACGTTTTGTTTTGAATGCGGACAGTGAACGTTTGAAATTAGACCACGTCTATTTAAACTTTTTCACCTTTTTAGAGGTGGCCTTTGATCCCCGTCAGTCGCCAATCTCTCCCCATTTGAATATATTGTCGTAATTTAGGTGTCTCTCATTCGTAAAATGTGTGGTATGAGGTTTCGTCTGCGTTGGTGGTGGACAACCTTTTTTCGAGCGTGCCATCTTGGCATTTTTCGTAATCACTACCGATTTGTAAACATGGTGTGTTTGCATACAAATAAAACTGTCGATAGTTTTTCGCCTTCGACAATATGTACAATATGTATGTATATGTTCATTCAAGGTGCAACATTGTAACTGTATTGCCATCGCAGATCTGCGATCCTAAAACTGGCACAATATTCGGGTTGTTCAAACCATTAGAAACATACATACATACATATATGCATAAATATATACATAATTAAACTATTTCAATATATTCTGAAGGAAAAGGCTATGGTGCAATGTAGGTAGGAGTCCTTCTATGCTGCGCAAATTACCGATCAGCGAGGACGTCAAAAGGAAAGTAAATACATTTTTGTGTACTTTTTGATCGAAGAAGTATGATATTTTCAACGTACTTTTTTTGCTTTCAAGATTATAAATGTATGGTACCTACACTGAAGGCTCGTTTGAAAAAAAGTTCGGAAAAGGGGCCGAATATCGAAAAGTGATCTTTTTCTCGAGTTTTTTGATCTGCTAGTCAAACGAACCGGTAAACTAGCTGTTAAAATGTTGTTTTCCGAATTCAAAACAATTCAGTGTAAGTAGATATATTGGGGGTCATAAAATATAAAGGTTTCCTTAGGCTGATATTACATTGAGCAACAAAACGGAACACCAGGTTTTTTTTGAACCTCGGCGATCAGATAGATATACAGGTTCCAATGGTAAGTATTACGATGTATTAGACGATGCGATTCTGAGTTGCTTGAAAATTTCTTGGAAGTCAATGTTCGCCGAAAAAAATCTTCACCAAAAACCCTTTTCTGACCTTTTTTTTGCATCATCGTACTCAATTGTCAACGCAACGCAACGTCAACGCAATTGTTTCGAAAACAATGAAATTCAGAAAGAAATACGAGAGGTTGAATTTTATATATTTTCTACGTCTACATAGAGTACCTAGTTTCCTAGACTTATTTTTTTTTTGTATGAAGATTATGAGATGAGCAGGTAGCTTGGTGAGTGAAAAGTGGTGCAATGTAATAAGATGATGGCCACTGCCAAAAAAGTGCTGGTGTTGTTGCCCAATGTAATATCGCTCTTAGAAATGTGTACCCATCTTTTTTTTTGTATTGACGTAGACCATTAAATGTACATGGCCTATTTCTTCTCATACATATCGCGTCCCCAGAACACAAAGGTGACATGTCCGAAATAGTAAAATTGTTCAGGGCAGCAGTTTTAAAGCTTGAACTTGTCATCATAAATTGTAGAAATTTTATATAAAAATGATAATTGTACCTACTCTAGATTTTTAGACACTATTTCATTGTTACACAAGTAAATTTTTTAAATTGCATGCTTCAAAAAGACCGGACTTGCAAGAATATTAATAGAACTTTTGTACTTTGTGATGTCAAAACAATGTCAAAAATTGTGATGGCATTCATATATGTACATATGTATGTATGCCGGTTGACTGCCTTGATAGAATTAAAGAGGAACGAAGTTGCATTTACAATCATTTTCGCAAAATCTTGGATATGTCATCAGGTCATCACCATGTGTGACGTCATGCTTTTTTGTAGGTACATACATAGTTTTTGTTTTAAGATTTTGATGTACATTTAAAAAAGTAAATGGTTAATGAAATCGTAAAACAATTTCTACAACACTTATTTTAAGAAACACTGCTAACAATGACATAATATGTATTGTTAGTACGATTCTCAAATAGTCGGCAAACTCGCAAGTGAAATAATATGCGTGCATACAAAAAAAGCAAAAAAGAGAATCTACTTTCTCTCATAATTCAAAAAGATGGATTTTATCGTTGCTTTCTCGCCAGTACGTACATACATACTTACATATCTACCGTAATGTGATTGTGCAAAAAAAAAATAGAGCACGCACCCACGGTAGTGCGAATCGGATCTGCATTAAACGGTGTAAAATAATAAAACATACCACTACGGGTGAATGCGATTGCACTCGGATGCACGGGTGCATCCGAGTGCAGGGTTGAAAATAGATAACCATGAATATGTGAAACGCTTTGAAAACAAGTTTCCAAATCACACGGGAGTGTCGCTAATTAAGACCTCGTCCCTCATCTCGGATACGCAAATTAATTACACACAGTTTGAAAACAATGTAGTATATAATGTAAGTACATATGTAGGTGTTGTCGGTTATATGTAGGATCAAGTTTAAACTCCTGAACGTTTATAGTGACCGGAATTAATTCAGCGAATAGACCATGAACCGTTACAACGAGTATGTACATATGTACATACATATGTATGTAGTACCAAAATAGTGTTGTCGAAATTGAGACCACCTACATATGTGTATGTATGTATGTATGTACATATATTGTACACATTCGTGATAACTTCCGGTCTATTGGTCTCACATTCAAGAATCAATCGACTTACCTATCGTGGTATACCCGTCTATCTCCAGATCTTTGTTCCGTATTGTGAAATTTCTGCGGTATCGTGCTGTCAACCGATCGTTAGAATTTTATTTTTTATATATGTATGTACATAACTCGACACAGAATGATTAAACTTCTGATGTGTATTTATTTTGTGTACTTTGAGGGTATGTTTTTCTTCAGTGTTTTTTTCAATAGTTTTTCGTCATTTGAAATGTTTCCGCGTACAATTCTCGCTCTTTACTAAAAAAAAAAAACTCGGTACAATTTTAGCAACCCTTTGTACCAAAAAAATTGCATTTTCACGACGCGTTTATTTTAAATTCAGCAGTGTCGCGTCCAGCGTTGGACATAAACCGCCCTTTGGTTTTTCAATTTTTCCGATCCGCAGAAAGTCTGCCGGTGAATGCACGTCTCATGTGTAATATGAAACTACACGCCATTATTTTACCTTTGGAGAAAAATCGAATTTCACAATATTATTTTCCATTCAATCTACAATGTACATGGTTCGACGTCCTTAACATCCTTTGATATATCCCAGCGTTCATTTTATTCCTTTAGATATTAACTAAGTGTTCTTCAACCTGGGTGACACCGCCCACTTCTGAGCGTTTATTGACTTTTGGTGGGCGCTACGACAATATTGTAGAAATCCGAAACAAATTTAATAAAAATAAATAAAATCACTTGATGAAATTTTCAAAAACGTGCCATATTTGTGTGTATCGCTAGTCCAACAGTACAATGATATTAATCTGCGTCTTCGGTGTAAATTAGTAACTTATTGATTGTAAAAAGGTTATATCTACAGACAATTAGTCCGCTCTGGACATGGACCTGCTTTGGGGCGGTTCGCTTTCCTCGCGAAACCAACTCCCCGAATCATGTCTGAAATGGTTTGGGACACCGCAATGTTTTTAAAACTATATTTATATAATGAAAGAAAGCAAGGTAGACCGAGTGGATTATGGGCTGATGAATTGAGAAGAATGTGTGGAGTCGAGTGGATGTAGATTGACAGGAATGGAAGAAGATTGGAGAGGCCTTTATCCAGCAGTGGGTGGTGAACGGCTGAAATTGATGATGATGATTTATATAATAATTTTGCACCAATGTCCCTACTAACAACCTGTGACTGGAGGGTTTCCACTCTGAATGTTACCCCTTCAGGCTGAACTTTTTGTTGCCGTTCAGCTATCACGAGTGATACCTACTCATGATCCTCGTGCGCGTTAATAAAATAATTACTTGCAAGAGTCTTCTCCTTTGGGCACTACAGAGGAAAAGGGGTGTGTGGTGGAGGCGAAACTCCTGGAAACGAGGCTATTATATTTTAAAGATATTTATCGATTAATTAGCTCTGTTGAATCAATTTCCAGAATTGTTATCAATACAAGTTGAGCTGACATGAGATTATTTGCATGGTGTAAGAACTGACACGATGACTCGATTCTGTGATCTGATAAATTTTTACATTGATTGGTGTATGATGGATCAAGTATACGTGCCAAGAAGCGATTTTAGAATTGCATCACGATGAAGAATGCAAGTGTGATTTTAATCAGGTTGGATATTTACAACTCTGGTAGAATAAGAGGATATCCTATTTATCCTCAATTGTGGAGTAAAATTTCATTAATACTGCTGGATTTTCCGACTTCGTATGTAGTTGAATCAGGTTTCAGTGCATTTAATCGTCTTCTCACAAAACAAAGAAATCGCCCGTGCGTATTAGAAAGAGGAGATTTTCGTCTGACTTCAATTTAACAGCCTGAAATTGAAAATCTTGTCAAGTCTCATCGGGCACAAACGTCGCAATTAAATTACTCTTATTTATCCATTAATACATTTTCCTACAATCTCGACTAGTAGGATGGGTGGTCAACGTCTTTGCTGTATTCATTTTTATGCGTTATATGCAGGGGAGCGGTTAACACTGCAAATAATAATATTGAAAAACTGGGCGCCGACCGAAAATAGGTTGAAGACTACTGCTTTAGTATCTTTGAGCTTTGATTCCTCTATCTCTAGCTAACAACTTTAAACCTTTCCTGCAGATTATTGAATCTGGCTTTTACTTTAAACTTATATTCCACAATTTATTTCACAAGTATTGTTCGATTCCCTAATGGGTTCAATTGAATGCTGTCTCAATTCAGTTCTATATTTACCGGTTATTTGGGAAGAGACCGACCAGTCGATTGGTTAGCAAACCAACAATTTGGTACGATGTCTCCAGCGTTTAACTGTATCAGTGTTGGAGATGATAGTAGTAAAGCAAGACATTGAGTCGATTTGCACGTCGGCCTCGCTTCACGCCCAGCGACCCGCCGCGAAACGGTTAATCGTAAATGGCCTACTAAAAATTTTGTCGAGCGAATAATAAACGAATGGGGAGACGCACAAAAGAGTAAAGAACAGAATAAGAAGAAAAACTTTTAGAGACGAAAAGAAAAGAAGCCCGAGCAACGAGTGAACTTGCTCGTTCTGTCCAAAGACCGAGGGACCTATGTACATATGTGCAATATATTACCACGACACACGTTCAAATCTCGGCCTAAGGAATTGCTATTGCATCAAATATCAGTCGTTTTCAAATACCGATTTTTTATATTCCTCATTTTTTTAAATTCATATTTGTATTCTGCCTGTATGTATGTATGTACATATACATTTACTTGGGCAAACAACATGAATCGTGTGCATAAAGATATAAAGGAACTTAGTCTATCCTTATCCTAACAAAATACATATTCGTAATTGGATTAATGATGATTATTTATTTATTTAAAATACACGGGCAGGTAGCATAGCCTATGGAATTCAGCGATATTTGAAGGATCACAAAATTCTGGACATCTGGATGGGCGTTTTTATTGAACGTTTTAATATTTCGTGTAATTAATTGTCGATTGACTAGTTTGCGTCCACTCGTACGCATGTAAATCAGTAGCTAAGATTCATTGAAAATTTTAGCATACTACATTTGCGCTGTGTACGGCTAAAGTGATTGAAAACTTCAATCGGTTTCAATTTTATTGAAAAGTCTTAGACAAATGGATGCAATGCGTTTGTTTATCTTGGCGGAAAACCATTTCGCGGTATAAATAGCGGCGATCGATGTTTATCCATCAATCTAATACCGAATACGGTCAGTTTTAAAAGTCGTAAGCTTTAAATATTCATAGAAACGCTGGGCCAAGGTTTTTCATCCGACCGATAAAATGCTGTTTTTCGAATGAATTATTCCGATTGCCTCATTTGAATATAAATAATGAACAGTTTCTGTGTTTCTAACTCTCGAGATAAAAATGTAAAATCTGATTAACGGTTGACAAAATCAAATCAAACTTTTCAACTATCTGCCTTAGCTTTGCAGGTGAGTAATTTCGCATAACTTAATAAGAGATTATTGTCTGGCGGGGTGCATCACCAGCGAGATGCACGAAGAATCTACAACTAAAGTTAATATGTAAGGGGTTTCAATTAACGCCGCGTTTCGGTCCATAAGGAGCTTTTATACTTGGGCAAAGAGAGAGAGAGAGCTCGTCCCGGTTGCTTGGCTACTGGCGAGGAACCGAAGAGGACCGGTTGCCAGGGAATAAATACTACACAACTACAATACACAAAATACTTCCTCCCATATAGGTCAACCCTGCTCAACCGGTGCTCACTTGGCCTTTTAAGGGCCCCGCAATCGTGTCTTACCGTTTTTCCTCATTGCACTGCGATCGTCTAATCAAATCCTTAAAGTTTTTCGTATTGTATTCATCTAAAACCTCGGCGGTGAACAATAATGGATTGGTTTTTCGCTAAATATTTACACTGAGAGAAGTGGCGGTAGAAAGTGATGTTTTCGCTTTAAAGAAAAAAAGAAAAAGAAATATTACAGTTTCCAATTCAGAACCTTCGATGTACCAGAACCGACTTTCTCTTGGAACAAAACGAAATTATCCAAATCACTGATATAGTTATTTATAAGTGCAATCGCAATAGAAGAATAATTTTAATAATAATTTTTCTATATAAAATATTAAACTCTTTAATAGGGTTCCGTGACAAAACAGAACATGATAAGAACAGAACATGATAAGAGAACAAGAACAGAACATGATAACAGTGACAAAACAAAACAGTGGAAAAATAAAATATTTATTTTTGTCGTATCTATTTATTAATTAAATACATATAAAAGAAAATATTATAAAAATATATAAATATACAATATGTATGTATGTATAACAAAACCATGACAAAACAGAAGAGTGGAAAAATAAAATAATTATTTTTGTCGTATCTCGATATGTCGTATCTATTTATTAATTAAATACATATAAAACAAAATATAAAAGCA
This sequence comes from Parapsyche elsis, assembly GCA_022651745.1. Taxonomy (NCBI): domain Eukaryota; kingdom Metazoa; phylum Arthropoda; class Insecta; order Trichoptera; family Hydropsychidae; genus Parapsyche; species Parapsyche elsis. The sequence continues at coordinate 847,687 of JAGVSN010000019.1, forward strand.
TCCTGTCGAGGGTATCGCATGGTATTAGATGTGACAAATTTATCAGGGCATTGAAATTGTTCTCTTTTATCATATTCTGTTCCGCTACATTTTACCCGTTCTCGATTTTTATTAGTTTATGAAACTATGTATTTCGCCCAATAATTATTATTTTCATTCTCCCATCCCCAGAATGATTAGATATGGTAATAAATTCTCTGATTTTATTGATTTTTTAAAATATTAATCTCGTCCCTAAGGCAATAACTTATTTTTTCTTTTATCAACTCTATGTACATAATTTATTTTTTTTTTTTTCTTTATATTTTCTCTAATATAATGTGAAAGATGAATAATTATGTATTTTCTATGTAAAAGCCCTAATAGGCGTATGATAAATAAATAAACATGACTCGTCGCGTCGGCTTGTTATGCGTCCCAATTGTATAGTACATATTTGAAAATGTTGTAAAATTGGATGATTTATTTTGAATTGATATCGTCGTTAGCATTTCAAGAAATTCAGCATATTATTTTGAAATGCGATTGGAATTCAATGTACATATGTATATCGTGACATTTAACAAGACCTATGTAAATACAGACTCTACTTTAGCTACGGCTAGATAGAAAACTCGATATGTTTTTATTGATATTTTTTTTTTCTATAATTTATGTATCAACGATTATAAAAGATTTTACAGTAATATGTTAAAACTTCTTAATTGCCAATAATCGTGATAATATTATTTACGGATGAAATATTTTCGACAAATTCATCCCAATATGGGAATATTATCATTGCGGATGTGTTTTGGGAATACGTGGGTTTACTTCGTATCTATGTACATAAATACAATGCGAAATACATCATCGATCAACGACATCAATGCGTTGATTTCTGCGATCACTTTCTATGCCAATGAAATTAAGCTACATATGTATGTATGTATGTATATGGCGTTCGTTTTCTTATCCGATTTACGCCATGGTATGTATCTATTTAATACCACGTAAATAAGCAATTTTACAATTTAGTATGAAATCGATTCAATTGCTTCAAGCGAAATTGTATTTTATTAACGATGTGCGTTCAATTTGAATTAAATTGTAAAATGATGATGCCGCTGTATATATATTATATAATGTTACAATTCACACACTTCGTTCACTGGCAATTGACTAAAAGTGTTATTATATTTGAAAACGTTGTTATATAGTATGTAGATGTTCACGTAATACTTGGATTATTCATTTTTATTCTTCACGGTGCGTTTTCACTCGGTGAGTTTTAAGAATTTACATAAAGCTTCGACAAACGGAAAACGTTTTTTTTTTGTTTTTTTTTCTATTAAAACTGGAAGCACAAACGTCTGTTTGTCTGCCTCGCGCATTGAGACATACGAAATACGAATATATAGGTACAATATTTAACAGACTTACAAAGTGGAATCGAGAATATTACCAACAGAAGAGGGGAAACACACCGGATGTATTATAGGTAGTGTGTGTATGTTTTCATATACCTATTTAGTTTTATTCGGCTGAAACTTGTACACTAATACAGTCACTGAAAGGGTGCTCAACCTTTTTTCAGTGCGGGAGCTACATTTTTTTTTTTTAATTCGCATGGTGATCAACTTCCATTGAAGCATTTAGGGAGAGGTCTGGATATAATATACTAATAGGATTCTTACAAAATTTCTCGTTAACGTTTTTTTAAGTTCTTCAAAGCTATCGATACGAATGCGATGAAAATATAAACGTATTTTCAAATAATTAGGCTTGTAATTACTTGTAGCGAAACGCAAATAGTCATCAGGGTGATCAGGGTGATCAAACGTGTCAGCATTGTTGAATGCAGTCGTTTAAATATAGGTTCTCATAAGAATGCGTGTGTTGGATTTGCAATTTTGAAGTGTACGGTATTGCAATAAGAGAAGATCTTAAATGTTCCAAGATGTCCTTTTGACTTATTTTGACGAATTAGCTAGTGCACCCGAAAACCAATGATTAAACAAATGCAAACCACTAAATAACGGTTCCTTCCTTTGACCATTAATCATTTTCGTTAACATATAAGCATGAGCCCAGGCCGACCATTTAGGCCCGTAACGTACTAGGCAGCCTGGCTGCGCAGCCAGAAAACGTGCACCCAGTTCAAGCAGCCAAAGTGCCAGCCAGAACGATGAGAACACACTCACAAATGGTCAGCGATAACATTGTAGATACAACATATATTTCAATGCAATATTTGGTTCTTAATCTCGGATGTCGGATCCTTTTGTACTGTATGTATTTAGATGCAAATAATTTGTTTCATATAAATCGTTTCCAGCCTTATCCGTTGAATTTAGTGCTTAGTGAATTGTTTATAAAATAATTGGTAAGCGGCTGAAAATCTGAAATGGCAAACGTGAATCGACTGGCTGCCGAGCAGCCAGGCTGCTAGTGCGTGTATCACATAGGCAGCCACAAACATACATTTGCTTTGCCAAATAAATCTCGTGTTGGCCGCGGCAGCCAGTGGCTGCCTGTCTGGCTGCTGCGTATCGGAGCCCTTACTTGTGGCTGTGCAGTCAGATTTTCCTGACTGCCTAGTGAGTTATCATGTTATCAAACAGGCAGCCACATACATTTTTTAACATCGTTGTGGCTGTGCGGCCATGGCTGCCTAGTGCGTTACGGGCCTTAGTCATTGACTAAACGGAAAGCAAAATCGTATTCAGGACTGACCGGTTGATCTCAATCGACCGGTTGACAACCCATGCTCACAAGTTTGTACACATACAAAATTGTGAATACACAAGTTTGTACACATACAAAATTGTGAATACACCAGTGCTCGAAATGGAAATTTTCACGAATGGGAGCGCTCGATAATTTTCAAAAAATATCAAACGACCTTTTTTTTTTAACTATATGTATAGAAAATGTACGTACATTTATATACATACATATGTATGTATGTATATTATAACACCAAAACACTTACGTAACATATGTACACCAATATAAATGAATTTATGGTTGTATATATTAGGTTATTAGTATTATTTTTATAGAAACTGTATTACATACAATAATAATTGTTAATATCACTATTTAGTTAGTCACGTCCAGTAATTATAATTCAGACAACTTAAAAAAATGTTGCTAGAAAAGTGTTTGTTAGTGATGAAGTGCAGTAATAAAATATAAATAAAAAAAATAATCAAGCGATTCCCGATGATAGATTGAAATTGCAAATACGTTCGGTAAATTCAAGTTCTCTCATCAGAGGGACAGGCAAGACTGAAGTATTTTGAAATTTTGGTTCCTATAATGGTAGCGGTACGGCTGCTTTAGAAATTTTGTGAAAATAAGAAAGCCGACAATTCAAAGAAAGATATTGTAAATTATCGAAATGACCGATGCCCCGAGAGAGACCCGTTGCAGTTCGACCATAGTGTGACAGACAGTGCCGACCATAAAGCAATAAAACTTTTTGCGCATAAAAACCCTCGAATTCTAAGGCCCGTAACGCACTTGGCAGCCTGGCTGCGCGGCCGTAGCCGCGGCGGCCGCCACGATGTTAGGAAATGTATGTGGCTGCCTGTTTGACAACGCACTGAGGCAGCCAGGAAACTCTGGCTGCGCGGCCACAGGTACCGGCTCCGATACGCAGCAGCCAGACAGGCAGCCACTGGCCGCCGCGGCCAACACGAGATGTATTTAACAAAGCAAATGTATGTGGCTGCCTGTGCGATGCACGCACTAGCAGCCTGGCTGCTCGGCAGCCAGTCAATTCACGTTTGCCATTTCTGATTTTCAGCCGCTTCGGCTGAAAATCTGAATAAACAATTCCAATTCCATTATAAATTTTACACTAAATTCAACGAATAAGATAAAAATATAAAAAAAAAATCTCGCTAATATTGCGCGCTGGAAATAATGTATATAAAACTATTTTCAACGAATTACTTGCATCTACATATGTACATACAGTACAAAAGGATCCGAGATCCGAGATTACGAACCAAATATTGCATTGAAAATAATATGTTGTATCGCTGTCCATTTGTGAGCATCTTTTGTTTGAGAACTTGCCGCTAAATTTCTGAGAACTGAGCTCTGGCTGCCGCTTTGGCTGCTTGAACTGGGTGCACGTTTTTCTAGCCGCCGCGGCCATGGCCGGGCAGCCAGGCTGCCAAGTGCGTTACGGGCCTAAATGTTATCTTCAAGTAACACAAGTGCATCCAGCTTTTTCAAAACATAATACTATTTTAAATGGCTTTTGGCTACAGATAAGATGCCTTTGTCGGAATTGAAATGCAAAGAATTTAACTTTCAGTCAAAGATTGTGATTTAGGAGTCATAAATATAAAAAAAATTCACCTTCTAACATTTTTTTGGTAATAATTATTGAAAGAGCACGGAAATTTTGGTTTTTTACGAAAGGGAGCGCTAAATTTACAGATTTCACGAAAGGGTACGCTACGTTTTCAAATTTCACGAAAGGGAACGCCCGCTCCCTGCCGCTCCCGCTGAATTCGAGCACTGGAATACACACACTGTACGCGTGTATTTATTTACCTATCAGTCGTGCAATAAGGCTCTTATGTGAAGCGCTCGTTCTTTGAGGCAAACGGAAGTTGTCGCAGAAATGCATTCAGCCTAGGTAGGAGATTTCATGAAATGTCGATGTTTATTTTGCGGAAAATATTCGCCGTACCGTGGCGTCGCAATATCGACGACATAATCCAGGTGGTGCTGCGATACGAAAATGTGTATTGTATTCATTTTTGTTATTATTTTCTCGCTTTCGGAGTAATGCACCTCGAACTCTTGCTCTTCGTAGTTACATATGTATGTATATAGAAAATATTGAGATTTTTCCGATCGGAATGCTATCTCGAAGCTCAGTCATTTTGTAAAGATGTCCTTGGAGACGAGGGGTATAAAATATATTTACACACCGAATCGGTAGTTTTCAATTTTTACTTTATTCATATTGGATATACATACATACATTGATAGTATTGTTTCTTTTGTGGTAGGAAATGCTTTGGTTTGAAACTGATCAAGTTAAAAATTTATACGTTCCATGTTGTAAGATACAATAATAATGGTACATTTTATTTCTGTTTGGATAATTGTGTGTTCCGTTTAAATCGAAAGTCTCAATATTTTTCAACCAATCAAAAAAACTTGCAGTTTGTTTTATATCGCGTCCTCAGAGTACATCTTCGCACAATTATTTTAATAAATTGCGATAATTTATTATCGACTCAACTTAGTATGTACATATGTATAGGTAGGTACATATATGTATATATGTATTACATATAAGATTATAACAAACATGAAACTAAGATACTGCTTATTACAGTAGAAAGCGATTGTTTGTAGTTATGTCAGTGTTTCTTAAAATAAGTTTTGTAGAAATTGTTTTACGATAACATTAACCATTTACTTTTTTAAATGTACATCAAAATTTAAAAACAAAACGACTTACGAAGAAGCATGACGTCACACATGGTGATGACATGTCCAAGATTTTGCGAAAATGACTTATGAATGCAACTTTGTTGAATGTTAAAGTTCTACTAATATTCTTGGAGCACACAAGGACACAAGTGACAAGTGCGGACATATTTTGTATGCAATTTGAAAAAAATTACTTTAATGAAATCTAAATCATCTAAAAATATAGAGTACAATACATGTACATACAATTATCATTATTATATAAAGTCCCCTAACGTATGATGACAGTTCAAACTTTAAAACTGCTGCCTTGACGAATTTACAATTTTGGACATGTCATCTTTGTGCTCTGAGGACGCGATACATAGTAGCGAAGGAATCTGCCTGGCCGGCTCGCATACCCGACACGGCACATACACAAACGCTCACTCACTCACACGAAGCGGTCACACTACATAACCTCATTAACTTGGCCAAATTATCATCACACTGTCAACGGGCAGTTACTAGTTTAATAATGAGAGAGCATTAATCGGGCGCATTTTTTTTGTCGTCAATTTTTATTATCTGTAATTTTAGATTGAATAAATAATCATTGATTTGATCTACCGATGGTTTTTACTTTATCCTAATCGGATAAAGTATTGTGATCGTGCGAAAATTCGACCTCGAGATTTTGACTGATTTGGATCAAGTATCATCCCCTGATCACGTTTTCATGATTTCTGGAAAATGTCAGTATGTCTGTGTACTTGTGTGTTTTTTCCGAAACTATCAAGTCAATCAAGCTGAAATTTCATATCTATTATTTTCACGTAAGGTGTAAGAGACATAAAGAATTTGGTCAACATCAGTCAAAAAACCTGTTACAACAGAATATTTCCGAAACTGCCCCGGCGATCAAGTCAAAATTTCATATCTATAGTTTTCACGTTAGCCGTAAGAGATACTGTGATTTTGGTAAAAATCCATCTTGCAGAAGTGGCAGTGGACTCGAACGATTTGTTGTTTATTTTATTTTTCTTGGCCTTTTAAATATGTAGTATCGTCACAATACTGTAATGTTGTACTCCTGAGAAAAATTGCTAATTACGAAAAAATAAATCATTAAAATCGGTCAACCGGAAGTAGGTTTTTTTTTGTCGAAAAGTTTACCACAGAATATTCCGAAACTGCCCCGACGATCAAGTCGAAATTTCATATGTATAGTTTTTACGTTAACTGTAAGGGATATCGTGATTTTGGTCAACATTTGACGACCGAAAGTGGCAGTTTTTCCTATTTGAATATATGCCGAAGATCATATTTTACATACGCGCGCGCACTCACCACAGTGATTTCATGATATTTATGTATGTATGTATGTATGTTGGTTGGTGTGGTGGTGTGCATGCGTTTTATTTACTTACGTACATAAAAAAATAATTTCGTTACTCTTTGTATTCCTCAAATATATGGATAAAGTCATGGGTTGGCCACACCCGAATTTTTTTAAACTGCGACTCGGTGGATTCGTTTAGTGGGTCTTGGAATTCTAAGCAATGCTGTTTATATTGTGGAAAATTGATTAATTTATTCAATTGAAACGAACTATCCCCGCCTTAGGCGTAAAAGCTGTAGCCTACGATTATTTTTACATTATAAACTTCAAGATGAGAGATTTCATCAAAGAAGAATAATAAGTTTTCAAATTACTCAGTTAGCCATCAGCTCCTAACGAACATTAGCTTTACGGGAAATAACGTACTGAAAGTGTATGTTCGCAACAAACTTACTCGTAGGTACTTGTTGAATATTGTGATGACTACGGATGTACTCGTAGTCATCCTTTACACAATATTCTACTTGTATGCGTATGTCGATTGGTGGAATTTTGTCTGCGGTGCTCTAGACCTGATTAATTATTATTCACGAATGGCTATTACTATCGTGAATATCTATGCGTGTACATACATATGTATCAAATATATCATGTACCTATATATGTACATATATCATACATATATGTATGTAAATATATCATACATATAGATCAAAGCAATATAATCTCCGTTACCTGTTTCGAACTGAAAAGCTGTCAGTGGGCACATTGTAGTAGTAGACAACTTTCAGTATATATGTACATATATGTATGTACCTGGGTATTCCAACGATACGTGCGAGTACATGTATGTATGTACATATATTCGCCTAGGCGAAAGAGGCTTCCTTAATTAGTAAATACATACATCATTTTCTATATGTACATACATGTGTGTGTGCTTTGTGTTGTTGGTTAGTCTAGTGAAAAATAATTGTTCCAATTGCAAGTTACTTAATTAAATTTTACATTTTTTAACAATCTAGGGATGTCAAGGGCGTCGCTCTGGATACAATTTAATGTTCCTTATACATTCTCCAAACCGTTTTACTAATCCAAACCACAATTTTTAACGGTGTACTTTTTATGATCCCGCTAATCTCGCAGGATAATTATACACACCTTAACTTGATTAATCCTAACAATATTTTTTTCACTAATTTTCCATTTAATAAACACAACTATTTTTCACTGTAAAAAAGTTATCAATATTAATTGAAAATTCAGTGCAATGTATTATTTATCTTTCTAGCAGCTACCATTCAATTTTTCGATTACTCCGACTAATAAAACCAGTTCAGAAAAAGCAAATACATAGTGTGTATCTACATACATATGTACATATCTATGTATGTATATTAAGCACTTTCAACTAGTTATAACATATTTTTTAAGTAAAAAACACTCTCTTAGAATCCAAATCACATAGTTATTATACAATGAACGGTCTTTACGGGAATTAGTATAACATGAAGTTGATGAGCGTACCTTTTGTAAACATGTCTGCGTTTTATCTACGCGTATAAAACTCAAGCTAGGGGGCGTCTGCCTCTCTATCTCTACTTCTGTTCCGTTTAGTTTTATTTTTTTCGTTTTACACGTGCATCAGCATCATCCATGGGTTGCTGCATCTGAGTCTCATCGCACCGCTAAGTTATGACACCCCTCTTGGGTCAGGGGTGTCATAACTTAGGTAGGGGTTGTTTCAGATCGATAACGGTGCATGCGGCCCCTCGTCTAGCCGTTGCAATAAATATGTACCGAGGTAGGGTTATCACATTTAGAATTCGAAACCAGAACAAAATAATTTAAAAAAAAACCAGGCGATAGCTCAGCGGTTAGTCTCTTGGGCGAAGGTCCGATGATCGACCCCCGTATGCCGATTTTCTCGACGGTTTTGACCTTAACTATCGTCATTAGCGAGATATATGTATGTAGATATTACTAAATCCAAATCGGTTGTTTCGGTAATTTATATTAGTTGTGAGACGGTTCCAAAATATTGACACAACCTGTTCATTATTCCTATGTTGACTTGTTATTGAATCAATTAGGGCTACCACAATTTCTTGCAGACATGCAGATGAAAATATTATTTCGGAATTTTGACACCAAAACCTAAAAGTTGGTAACCCTATTCGGGGCAGGTTGTGGAACGAGTGTTTGAATGGATGCATTGGAAGCCAGAAGATTTTCCCGATCGTCGTCGATGACATCTGCGACGTTTTACGCGCATGTTCAAATTAATTTGCATTTCCCATAAATCGCTCGAAAATCTCTTCTGGTGCAATTGAACGTCAGAGAATTTCCGTACCGTATTTACTCGTCAAACATCCGTTATATTCTGCAGCTAAAATGTAAACGGAAAACTCGCCAGTGAGTGCTTCGCCATTTTTTTTTATTTCCTCCCTGTCGTATTTTTGTACCGCGTTATTATTTTTTTCATCGAGAAATAATTCAGAGCAAGCAAACTTTGCGGTGCTCCTCTGCAAACTTGTCCGCCATGATTTAAGCTCCTTATGCTTTTACATATTAAATGCCGTCTACTTGAGTAATACATATTCCTTGAGACATTAATTTATGTTGCATCTCCACTCCAATTACACGCGAGCGGTTGTACTTGATCGTATTTGTTGATGTTGTACAAAACACTCGGAGCGAAATTCATTTTTCATTATGCACCTTGTATTGAAAAATGTATTCCTGAAAATTCTGTTATTGGAGTTTAATTGGTTGTATTGTATCGTAGATAGTTTTATAAGTAAGTGAGTTTACTTAGTAGGAGACTCTACAAGTACGTATACATTTATGTTTTCCCGCGGATGAAACATGATTGGAATTTTTTTTTTTTATAAAAAACTTTTTGTATGAAAAACGGAAACAAAGTATAATTACACTGAAAAACTTAATTAATTGAACGTTGAATGGAAAACGTTGCGAGGTAATTTCGAAAAACTGAATATCCCGTTGTAGTAATATCTCTATCAAATTTTTGAACTACGAGTCTCACTTTTCACAGACATACTTCATAATGAACATACAGTAAGTACCTCATTTATTTCGTCGAATTAATTTTTGGTTAACATTTATGCTCAGTTTAAACTGTCGACATTTATGTGCACACGCTCATTAAAAACATTCTCTATTTAATTATGCGCGTTTGAAACCTAAAGCCGCAATTAGTTAATTATTCTATTTTATTTTCAAGTTTCACTCATTTGAATATTTTACCTTTGAATATCTTTTCAACGAATGCGTAATTCGCAATTTCTCTTTGTTTTCAAATTGTGCAACGGTTGTACAGCGTCATTTCAAAATGAAAATAGATATTCCCAAAATAGTCATTCATGGTACATATATGTAGATGCTTATGCATGCATGGTTGGGTGATCGAGACTATTCGTGACATCGGATTATTATACATGAATATACATACATATTTCATCTATGCACATAAATAGTCTTCGTTTGAGCCTTTGTGCGCACGATTGGCCGGCGTCTACCTTGGGTTGTCGACTAATTCCGCGTTTGTGAACCACTGCTTTGTATTTTGAAAGGTTTCGTACCACTACGTATGTGTACCAAAGGGCAGCAGTCAGTTTTGGAAATTGGACTTATTAAATTCTTGCCATGTAAAACTATGTAATACGTTTTCGTAAAATGAATTTTGCGAGTTCTCCTTTGCGTCGTTCTTATTTTTTTACTTTATCCTAATCGGATAATTTTCCTTTGCGTACTCTCGGTGGATTTGATATTACACATTTTATAATTAGTAGTTTTTGCGTCTAGTAGGTAGTTCAGTACGTCTCATACATACATACATACAATATGGATAGTAGGGTTCATCGACGTTAAACTTTGTAATAGAACGGATAAGTTATCAAATATGATGACTCGATGAGCAAACTTTCAGAATTCAGACAAACATACAGATATACTGTATAGAACATACATATGTATGTATGTACATATGTATCTATGCACATACATATGTACATATATCTTTCTTGGTTTGAAATACGGGATCGTTTTAGGATTGTCATTTTAAGTACTGTGCAATGTATTGCATTTGAAGTATGTACTTGTTGCGAATGATAACTAATGGCAGCTTGGAGAGGCATACATTAAATTAAAAAATATTTCAAATTTTTAATGTAAATAAAATAAATATGTCCAGTGACCAATGTGACCAATAATAAAAAAAAATCCATTTTTTGGTTTTTTAATAGATATTTCACTTTATCCCATATGCGAGGTATAGATAAAATATTACGATCGTGCGAAAATTTGACTGTATCTATCGTCCCGGGGATCACGTTTTCATGATTTTTGGAAAATGTCTGTATGTGTAGAATCGCAATATCTCAAAAAACGTTTATCCCATCACACTGAAACTTTATATTTCGATGGGTTAGTGCACAGCATGTCCAGTTTTGTTTTGAAATATTGTAAGTGACATGTACATATGTAGGTAAATCTCTATTGCATGAAAACTATGGACGAAATGGACATATTATATATTTGAATAAGGCAATATCGTCTCAAATATACTATTTGGACATACAATACTTTTTTTATACATGAAGGTTTGATGCAGATGGACGTTTTGTGTATGATTACTCAATTTTGGTAAGAACTGTACATACAATATCTATGCACTAACTGACTAACCCATCGATTTATAAGTTTGGTACCAACCAATTCAATCTACATACATACATACCTATATATACGGTTTTCATAATTTTTCGTCAATCGAAACTTCCCCCTGTAAGTCGTCTATTTTTTTCTTTTTTTTCTTTTCCCGTAACCCATAGCTGCCGACATTGTTGGTCGACACGTGGAAAACGCGAGTACATTGTATGAAATGTCTAGTCCAGTGTTTCCCAAAGTGTGGTGGGCGAAAGGGTTTGAATGCGGTTGAATGTTTTGTTGCACCTTTTAGCGGATAAATAATAATAAATGATAAATAATCTCCTAAATGCAGAAGAAGAACAGCTCTTGGAGCTGACTTCGGATGGGTTTTTGAAATGAAATTTAAAAAAAACTTCATTTTAGTTGAGCATTAGTTCTGAATATGATTAGATCATAAATATCAAACTATGTATACGTCCATGTTTGTAATTTTCTACGGTCTACCTTGCTTTGTTTCACATCCTCTCAAATACCATTCCAGCATTTATCCCGCCCATCTACCATCCAATCTTCTGCTATATCTGCCACTTTGGTCATACTTCTTAAACCCATGTATTCCTCAGTTAGTACATTTGTACATAATATCCGAACATCGCCCTAAATTCTTGCATGTAAGTAGATCGCCATGCAAATTTAAACAAAAAGTAGCACCCGAACTGAAACAGGTTGAACATCCTCGTTTATATTATAACGTTGTAAGCCCGTTGAATATCAACGGATCGTTCACATCACTAGTACTAAAAAATAATATTAAATTTAATTGTTTTTATAGTTGTTGTGTTTATGCAACAATGCGCCATCTATGGCGCGTTATAATACAACAACGTAACAATTTAGCAAAGTCTCGAGTCTACTTTTTATTATAAATAGTCATGTTGAAGCCAGCCCTATATCATCTGGTTTGGCTCACCGCGTAAGCGCTCCGTTCCGAATCAGTGGTAGCGGGTTCAAATCCCACTCATGCGACGTTCTGATTTTTTAATTATTTACCGAGGCGAACGTTATCAGCAGACAGACACACAGAAAGACGGATTTCAGTTATACATACATATATGTATAACTAGTGTAAGCCCGTTTAATATCAACGGAGCGTTCTCATCACCCGTACTGAAAAATAATATAAAATTTAATACTTTTTTTAGTTGTGGCATAGATGACGCGTTATAATACAACAATTTAGCAAAGTCGCGAGCCTATTGTCATTTTTCATTTTATATTGTCCAATCGTAGCAGGCCCGTCATCGCCCCGTTGGATGATAGTGTTAGCACGACCTCATTCCAACCTGGTGATCACGGGTTCAAATCCCATTCGCGCGAGGACGGTTCGTGTCTTTTAATCATTTACCGAGGCGAGCGGTATCAGCAGACAGACAGACGGATTTCGGCTATTATATATATTATTATAATAATACCTTCCCCGATTATTTCCGTCAAAAGTGGGGGGGGGGGTGCAAGTTTGGGAATTGAGTCGATTGACGAAACTTTGTACTAGACGTTTCGTCTGAATTTCATACGTTGCCGGTGGAGCGTAATGGACCCCGCTACATGCATATTATATGTATATGTACTCTCAAGGCATATATGTATGCATTTACGTTGCTATGGCCGCGGGGGGGGCACCGGTACAGCGAACACTGCACTTTAATGAACCGCGCGCGCATCAACTTGCATTTTCTAAGCGTCAACTTTTCAACTTTGACACGTAACCCCCACGTACGTAACTTGAGCTCATTTGAAACTCGCCGAACGGAGACGAGCATGTGTTAATCTGGCGAATGCACACCCAGTTTGCGAGATATGAGTTCGGAAGTGTGCTCGCGGCATCCCTCGTCTCCAGTGTCTCCACAGAAGAAAGAGGGTGGAGGCTGGGGTGGTGGCAGGTGGTTTTTCTGGCGCATGCGCCTATTTCCGGTACTCCAGTGGCGCCGCCACGCTACAGGGGACGCTCGGACACCACCTACGACCCTGTATTATCATATATCCACGGTCAGTCAACACCATATCGGAAAAGTACATTTCGGAGACTACCGCGAATAATAGCAGACCTCACAATACACACATATACACAAACACACACGTGTACATAAATATCCCGACAGTAGATAACCCCGTCAGGTTGGGGAATATGCGCGCTTTCGCGTCTTCGGCGAAAGCTCGTCTTACGATGCCCCTCGTCCTTCGCCATTATCCTCGAATTTCACACTTCCTTTGAATACGCAATGCGATACTTGGCAGGCATGCTTGTGTGCATTCGCGGTCGCAACATAACCTCGCCGTAATGCGCCGAACTAATTTTCCCGCTCATCGCAATGACGTCACGGCGCGGTGTCGGTAAGGAAATCCCCCCCCTTCCAGTTGAATCTTTCGGAATGGCCGAAATTTCGACACCGTGTCACAGTATTGCACTGTCATTTCGAAAATATTAAGAAACATTCACATGTTTGTAAATGTATAGTACGTAGATAGTTGAGTTGGCAATCGAACAAATTCGATTCCCATGTACATACATACATACATATGAGTTTGAGCATAGGTATAAAATACCATAGATAGGCCATTCCAAACAAATTTGCCTGGAGAAAGCGTCAGAAGCAACGGGGTGTGTGGGGGGGGTCTAAAGTGTGGCGAATTCCCACAAAAAAAAGTCAAGCAAAATGCATGCAAGGCATGCATTTTTTTTTGGTTGCTTCCGAAAAGTACACTTACATTGTAATAATTCAATTCTATACATTAATGTATTACTGAGGAATACCTAAAATATGAACTCCGTATTTAGTATATTTACAGAGATATTCACATAATTAGAGGCAATGTCGACTTTGTTTACACCACAGGTAGGGAAAGGTTAAAAAAAAATCGGGTGTTGGTGGAGTGGCCAAGTGTAATATCAGCCTAAAGGTGTTTGTCTTTTTAACGGTCTGATTGGGGTGGGGGCTCCACCGCGAACGGAGCGAAGTCACTTTTGGGGCTTCTGCACACTCGGTGGATCTTCCGTCGCGTACGCCAGTACATTGGTTTTCATACAAATGAGCGATAGCCGCCACACTAAGCGGTGTGACTGTACTGTACTGGCGTTCCGCGGCGGAAGATCCGCCAGTGTGCAGGAGCCCTTGGCTCAGCTTAGCTCCGCTAAACTCGCGAGTCGCGAGTCGAGCGGAGCTAAAAGTGACTTCGCTCCGTTCGCGGTGGAGCCCCGGCATTGCTGTCGTAAATTGTGACGGTCAAACGCTTCTGCGTAAATAATGTAAACGTTCGATTCCGTTTTATATACCTACGGCTTAATCTCAGTAGTGAATCAGATTACGTAGCGTACTCATCAGCTATTTGTGTAATGTGATTCTGTTACTTTGAAACGTAATCGAATGTCTGTTAGCTGTATTGGAATTGTCAATCTTTTGTTGTGATTTTCCGACATGTTTACAGGTTTACAGGTTTGTTTGTAGGACATGTTTACAATAAAGATTGTTTTTGCGTTTTAATGAACAAATCGGTTGCTGGAAAAGTTTTTTTGGGCGTTTAAGTCTCCGCAATTTGTTCGATTGGTGTTTTTATGGGGTGTTCGATAAGCGAATACGAGAGTCGAAAGAATAGGTGCGTAGAGGAAATGAATGTTGATAGTCAAAATCAAAACAGACCAATTTCTAATCTACGGCTCGGTTATATGAAAGGATCGATTAAAGACTGGGTGAAATTGGTTAAAATGAAATGAAATTGTACTAATTTTGAAAATCGGCCCTTTTAGAATCGAGTCACGGCTATGTACCTACTAGACCTGCAATTATACAATGAAAATTGTATTGGCTGTACGGATTTAGTATAGTATGTCGATGCTTCGCCACCTGTGAAAATTCTCTGAATTTTCCGCAAATTTTCGACGCGGTCCGCCCGTGGAAATTGCACCGAGTACATTATGCAAATTCCTATCTCGCCAAATTAACCGATACACTTTATGTGGTTTGCAAGTCGATCCTCTTAAATTGTGTCGTTGAATGCCTTTTTTTTTTTTTTTTTTCTTAGCACTTAACCCCGTCTAGTGAATCTTGATGCTACGTACGGCACGAAGTGGCTAAAATTTGAATACATTACGTTTCGAGACCTCTCAAACGACGATGATTAGCGCGATATTGAAATTGTATATCGCCGTCAGGGTAATAAAATGAACTGCGACAATTCTCGTAATCGACATTTCGTAGACAATGCATTTGACAAACATTGACGGATATGGTATTATGTATGTATGTATATGCCTTAAAACGGCACCTCTGTACAAGTACTAATAGATAGATAAGTTTATTTTGTAATTTTAGCTTTAAGATACTTTTTGTGTGTAATTAGCTTTTTAAGCTACTCTAAATAAATAAATAAATATGTAATTGAGGCCAAGCGACAGCGCAGAGGTAGAACGTTGCGATTGTTAAACGAAGATTCGGAGCTCGATTCCCGATACGACCGAAATTCATCGTATCGGGATACCGATCTTTTCTGCGGCTTTCGACTGGTTAATATTGGCAAGATTTGGATGGTGCTTAATCCAAGTGAGCCGTCTCCTGTTGGCGTTTGCCAATAATTTGGGTTACGCGAGAGGACCAAGTCTGTAGAAAAGTTAACGCAACACGTTTTCTTAGTAGGTATATGGCACCCACTGGGATTGCTTGCATTTTTTTGTCAATAAAAACGCTTCCGTACTCTCTCTTATTTCGAAAACCAACTACATACACATATGAGACGGTTCCATCAAATTGGAATAACCGAATACCTTTCTACCCACCAACTCATTGCTCGCTTTTGCTACCCCTCCAGAAAGCAATGCGAAACCTTTTGGTGGCATTTGAAATGACATTTTTGCCAAATATTGAAAAGGCTACGCTTGATGCTAAGTACGCCAGTTTAAAATAAGTTCGTTTAGTATGTTTTAGCGGTATTTAACTTGGTTTTTTTAAATTTTTTTTTAGGGCGCAGGGGCGCGCGCTAGGCGCATGCCGCAAGGGCAGAGGCTCTAGGGCTAAGGCTACAGCTGGTGGTGCATGGCTATGTACTACTACGCCAGTAAGCTGAACGAGGCGGCCTCCTGTAGTGGCTGCCACAGGAAACCACCACCGAACACCAACAATTACTTCGCCGTAAGTTCATTAAATCCTTATTCATAAATCCCCAATGGGCAGTCCTCGATAGTACCATTTGCAAGGGCATAAACTAGCTTTTTTCAAACTTTTTTACTATGACCCCACTGCAAGAACTGCATTTTGTATTGCGACCCAGTATGCCTATATAGATATAGTCATAGTTGCATGTGACTCAGTAGATTTGCGAAATAGATTAACACAATTAAGCAACGAAAGCATGAAAGTACTATTTTTACTTTATCCTAATCGGATAAAGTATTGTTTTTTTTTAATAATTACATGGAGAGACGGCATAGCCGATAGGCCCATGGGGTTTGGTACAAAAATAAAAATAAGATTAAAACAAAAAATAAAGTTAACATAAAAATAAAATAAATAATGGTCCATTTATTAAAAATTACAAATACCCGTTGTTTTTTAAGAATATAAATAGTTGATTTTTATATAAATTAACATTTTTTTAAAGTGACTATTGAATCCGGAAGACTATTTGAAAATATTGAATCTCTAACAATCTTGTTTGATTTTTCTTTACGGAGTCTAAGAGTATGACCTCTTAGATGAGGGTTCTCATTGAACATTATGAGGTTTGTCATTTCACATGAATAATGATTGTTTATTATTTTGAATACTTCAATTAAATCACCTCTTAATCTCCTCGTCTCCAATGTGGGGAGATTCAGTTTTTTTAATCTTTCATGTAAAGGTAGTGACCGAAGTTCGGATGGCATTTTTGTAATTCTTCTGTGGACCCTCTCGAGACAAAGAATATCTTTATTAAAATGGGGATTCCAAACATTATATGCATATTCCAATTTCGGTCTGATATATGACTTTTAACAACAAATTTTCATTCAATGATTTGAAAACACATCTAATAATTTACATATATAAAGGAATTTACTCTTTTGACTAACTGGTTGATGTGCACAGACCATTTTAAATATTTGGTGATAGTTACACCCAGATCACATTGGGAGGAAACATTAGTCAATATTTGATTATCAATCGTATACGGAATTTGTGCGTTGAAGGATCCTAAATGTAGAGTATTGCATTTGGCTGCATTTAAAGACAAAAGCCAAACTTTAGACCACATGTTAATACAGTTCAGGTCATTTTGCAAATCTCTACGTCCATCGATAGTTGCCGGACCGAAAAGTTTTAAGTTTTAAGTAGACTTAAAAAATTAATTTTAATAAAACTAAAATTATCTATGTTTAATGAATTTTGCACACAAAACGTAGTCACTGTAGATAGTTATTTATACCTAGGACAATTGGTGAATATGACTGGTTGTAAAGAAGAAGGAATGAAACTAGGATAGAGTGCCTCTGGAAGAATGAACATTGTTTTTAAACCGAACATTCCGCCACGCTTAAAAAAGAAGGCCGTATACGACCAATGCGTACTGCCGGTTATGACTTATGGATGTGAAACGTGGATCCTAAATTCAAGAGTGTTACTCAACATCCAGTGCACAAAGGGAAGCATGGAAAGATGTACATATGCTACAAAGAGGAATACACGGGTAAGAAGCATGACCAAGGTGGCAGATAATAGCGAAACGTGTGAAAAAGTTGAAGTGGCAATGGGCTGGACCGATAGTGAGAGGAATGGATGGCAGATAGACGCGAGAAATACTGGAATGGTATCCGAGAGGATGTGAAAGAACGCGAGGTAGACCGAGTGGACGATGGGCTGATGAATTGAGAAGAATTTGTGGAGTCGAGTGGATGCAGATTGCTAAAGAGATAGAGGAATGGAAGAGAATTGGAGAGGGCCTCATATAGCAATGGATGGTGAACGACTGAAAATGACGATGATGGATATATAATGATATATCAAACACAAAACTCTGTCGATTGTGTTCCTTTATTTACTATTGACACATGATATAATTATGCATATTTATGAATGAAACTAGTTTTCAATTAGAAACTTTGTTTTTAATTGAGATAAGTTGGAAAATCGTAGTTCAAAAAAAAAAATATGAAGTAAAAGGTAATTTATAAAGATTTCTTTTTTACTTAAAAGTGAAAATTCTACTTTAACCTTAATCCAAAATGATGAAAAATCTAATTGCTAAAAATCATTCTTCAGTGTAAAAGTAAATGAACTAATAAGGTCCAGAAATTTAGCCTCGTCTTCGGGATCAAAGTTTAACTCAATTATTGATTCAGGGCCTTCAAAATCAAATGTATTTTTCGTCCAAAGGCTTTTCTTTACATTTTCAAATTTCTGCACTGGAAAATGGTTATCAAAGCTTTGGTATAGAGAAGTGAGATGTGACAATATCTCGAGTTTTAATTATTTTAAAATATCTTCATTAACAATGTTAAGCAATGATAGAGGAACTGACCATTCTGGTGTCATGCGAGCAGGCCCTTTCACAAGTTCTACGAAGTCATAAAATCTAGGTAAAGACAACTCGTTCCATTTTCAATATTTGCAACGTTTGACGAAACCAATTTTTTTTTGGACTTTTCAGTTTGCCGTGACCTATTTTATTTATTTTGCGACCCCCCCTCCAATGGGTAGGGACCCACAGTTTGAAAAACTTTTGCCATTGACGACGACAATCGCCGTTTAGAGACGCCAAACACGTGCTTCATCCGACTATTATCGGAAGACTGTCCCCTGTCATATACCGGATTCAGTAGCCGCAAAATTGACCAAGGGCTGATATTTTGTAGTAAAACTACTAGTCTATTTTTTGAGAGTTGTCTAGTTAGTTCACTTTAGAAAAGGTAACTTGACACGTTATAGCGGTGTTACTAATACTAATGGAGCGGCTGTTGAAATGTCCAAAGTTGACCATCATACAGATATGTACCTACATATATGTATATACATAGATATGTACATACATGTATATCAGGGTTTCTGCATATAATCCTTATATAAATGTCACACGATATTGTCCTACCAATCAAGAGGTTGGTATTAGTCATCTGTGGCTAAATCTATCATTCAACACATGCAAATTTGCTATTGTTTGCATTTATAGACCGCCAAATTCCAAACTAGAAGATGATATGATTATATTTGACTGCATCTCAAATGAGGGCTCGAGAAAGTGCCCCATACTGATTTTCGGAGACTTTAACAACCCTGGCATAAATTGGTTGTGTCCAAGTATGGTGGGTTTATCTGAGTCTTCAGCCGAGTTATTGAACAAGACTATTAACTCTGGATTGCACCAATTGATAGATTTTCCAACTCGTTTTAGAGGAAATGATCGTCCGTCTATGTTAGATTTGATTTTTTCGAACACTGAAAATTTTTTATCCACCATTATCCCTGACACTCCCATTGGTCTTAGTGACCACATTGTCATTGGTTCACTGATTCAATGGAATAATGATTCTCAATCTAATAAGAAAAGGCATCCAAATTGTACCCATAATTTTAAAAATGCTGATTATGTAAGTTTTAACTCATATCTGGAAACTATAGACTGGAAATTTTTAGATTCTGATTGTAATGTTCAAGAAAAATGGGATTTTTTTTATAAAACCTTAGAAAATGGTATCAACGAATATGTTCCACTAGCAAGACCTTTCAAACCAAGGAATAAACCTTGGATAAACAACCTAATTCTAAATCAAATTAAACTTAAACGCAAATTATGGAATGCCCATAAAAAAAAAATATAATACTTCCAATAGTTATTCTAAATATAGAAAAGTAAACAACGAAGTAACTATGTTAATTAGAAATTCAAAACGTGATTATGAATTAAATATTGTAACTAATAATAACAAATCCTTTTTTTAAATATCTTAATTGCAATCTTAAATCAAATGTTTCAATTTCCAATATAAATGATGATAATGATGTACTTATTACTGAACCTTTGTCAGTTGCAAACATATTTGCCAAGTCTTTCATTAAAGCCTATATCGATGAACCATTAGATGATATGCCCTCGTTGCCAATTGA
Organism: Parapsyche elsis; assembly: GCA_022651745.1. Lineage (NCBI taxonomy): Eukaryota > Metazoa > Arthropoda > Insecta > Trichoptera > Hydropsychidae > Parapsyche > Parapsyche elsis. The sequence continues at coordinate 868,258 of JAGVSN010000019.1, forward strand.
ATCTCGTAGAACTAATGAAGTTTGTAGTGTAAGTTTTAATAAAAAAAAGAAATTGCTGAGGTGCTGTCTGGTCTCTCAAATAACTCAGCTCCAGGCAGTGACAACTTGCCCTCCATTTTACTGAAATATACTGCAACTACCATTTCTCATCCATTATGTAAAATATTTAATGAATCCTTTAAGTCTTCTTCTATGCCAGAGGTATGGAAAACTTCAATTGTTGTTCCAATATACAAAAAGGGCAATAAACTGAAGGCTTTAAACTTTCGCCCAATAAGCCTTTCATCCATCATCCTCAAATGCATGGAGAAGGTGATCGTAAAAAGGCTCATAAAACATGTTATGGATAATAATATTATACCCTCCACGCAACATGGCTTTCTACCGGGAAGGTCTGTAATGAGTAATCTACTGGCATCTTTAAATGAGTGGACTCAAAGTCTAAATAATGATGTTCCTACGGATGTCATTTATTTGGATTTTGAAAAGGCATTTGACAGAGTCCCTATTGAACGTTTGATGTTGAAACTGGATCATGTCGGTGTTAGAGGCTCACTCTTGAAATGGATTGGGGAGTTCTTGAGACTGAGGAAGTTCACGGTGAGGATCGGTGACTGTCTTTCCGACTCACTACCGGTTCTCAGTGGAGTTCCCCAGGGTTCGGTTCTGGGACCTGTTTTGTTTCTTATATACATTAGCGACATTGTGGATGGTCTTGTTTCAAGTCATTCATTGTTTGCAGACGATATTAAACTTTTCGGTCCGGCAACTATCGATGGACGTAGAGATTTGCAAAATGACCTGAACTGTATTAACATATGGTCTAAAGTTTGGCTTTTGTCTTTAAATGCAGCCAAATGCAATACTCTTCATTTAGGATCCTTCAATGCGCAAATTCCGTATATGATTGATAATCAAATATTGACTAATGTTTCCTCCCAATGTGATCTGGGTGTAACTATCACCAAAGATTTAAAATGGTCTGTGCACATCAACCAGTTAGTCAAAAAAAAGTAAATTCCTTTATATATATCATTAGATGTGTCTTCAAATCATTGGATGAAAATTTGTTGTTAAAAATATATAAGTCATATATCAGACCGAAATTGGAGTATGCATATAATGTTTGGAATCCCCATTTTAAAAAAGATATTCTATGTCTCGAGAGGGTCCAAAGAAGAATTACAAAAATGCCATCCGAACTTCGATCACTACCTTATCATGAAAGATTGAAAAGACTGAATCTCTCCACATTGGAGACGAGGAGATTAAGAGGTGATTTAATTGAAGTATTCAAAATAATAAATAATCATTATTCATGTGATATGACCAACCTCATTATGTTCAATGAGAACCCTCATCTAAGAGGTCATACTCTTAGACTCCAAAAGAAAAATCAAATAAGATTGTTAGAGATTCATTCTTTTCAAATAGAGTGGTTCAAGTTTGGAATAGTCTTCCAGATTCAATAGTCACTTCAAAAAATGTTAATTTATATAAAAATCAGCTAGATTTATTCTTAAAAAACAATGGATATTTGTAATTCTTTAATAAATGGACCATTATTCATTTTATTTTTGTTTTTATCTTTATTTTTTTATTTTTTTTTTTTATTTTTATTTTTTGTTTGTTTTTCTTATTCTTTTATTTTTTTTTATCTCTATTTTTATTTTTATCTCTATTTTTATTTTTTTGTTCCTTTTTTTTTTTATATTTGTTTTTTTTTTTTATTTTTATTTTTATTTTTTTTTTTTTTTTTTTTTTTTTTTGTTCAAATTTGGCAATACTGTCCTCTCATTCTTTCTTTTTCATTTATAATACTGTTTTTTTTTTTTTTTTTTTAACTAAAACCAAACCCCATGGGCCTATCGGCTATGCCGCCTCTCCATGTAATTATTAAATAAATAAATAAATAAATGTACATATGTGTTTAACGGCTTCACGATTCTCGGCAAAATCTTTTGCTGAAGTTTTCAACCTCGCTTCGCAGAAATGCATTTGAGTCACCCCTTCCTAAGACACTCACTGCTTAAGTCTAAACTAAATCAATAAAGCTGGATGATGTCCTCTCCGAACTCAGATTTCTATCACTTGGAAAGCTTCCCGGTGATTTCTAGTATAGACTCAATCGTTTTGCATATTAAATATTTCCTTTATGGTAAAGAAATTTGAAATTGAATATGTTCAACATTTAAAAAATGTATTTATTGTAAATTAGTTATACATACACACAAGTTGCATAGCTGGTTTTGCTTTTGTGTGGAACTTCAAAGGGATTTTTAAACGAATTAAATAATTTCTCGTTGTGTTCGAAATCTTGAAATCTCTCATGATACGCCAATTAGAGTTTTTCAATATAATTAAGATATTCTTCCGTGTGCTGCTAATATTTTGGAAATGTTTTTGCACAATTTGGAGTGTCCTTTTGTTCGAAATGAGAACCTACATACATATGTACATATATTTATTATTATTATTTATTTATTTAACGCATATAAGGGCGTTTACATATAAAATACATAATACATATTAAATTAGAAAAATCACAAACGAAAAAAAACCTTAGGGACGAATTTTAGGGACGAACGACGGAATTTATTGCCATATCCAATCATTCGGGGGATGGGAGAATGAAGATAATAATTATTATCTAATTAATAATTAACTATTGATATTAAATATTTTCACAATCAAATAAAAAACGAGAACGGGTAACACGCATCGGTACCTTTAAAAGTTTAAACGAAAAGTCGAATGAAGAAGAATGGGACTATCTATTAGAGCACAGCTTTCCAACTTTTTTAAGTCAAGTTACCCGCGACCCCGATACGTTTGAAAAATTCATTTTTAATGGAGTAATGAAACAATAGGTTTTTCAGTATAATCTAATTTTAACTTGAGACATGTTTATTAATTTATTTAATGCGATGGTTGAAATTGTATATTATTAACCAGCTTCAAAATTCGCGGGTGACTTTTGATAACGCCAACCTCGTGTCATTCTCAACATTTAGTGAATTTAGTCTATTTCTTTCTTTTGTTTTTAAATAAAAATGAATTAAAGAAGCGTTAAAATCCACTCTCCCAGAAATACGTAGATGCAAATATGTAGAATTAAAACTCGAAAGGCAAGCATCGTCACATTTTGTCACACATGACTGATACTCGTACATGCCACACCAGAATTGGGTCAGCAATTTTTCATGGAACAAGTTACGTGCCGGGGAACCGTTCTGCAAATCCAAAAATTCATATTGTATAGGTACTCCATCGAGAATGCCGGCTACATCAAGGGAAACAGAATGAATTTCGTGCCAATATATGTAGCTTATTCTCCTGTCAGCTCAGGAAAATAACGCTGGAGTTCGTTTTCAAGGGATTCGAGATGGCCAGTAATTTTCTCTTTCAAATTGTTATTTATTTCACCTTCAGATTCATCTACCACACTGCAGAGTTTCTCAAACATGACATATTTCATCTTTCAACTCAAATACACGATTCACAACATTCCCTTCGACAACCAGCGTACAACAGTGTAGAAAAGAAGAACCTCGTCATTAGAATTCATGTCTTTTCACAGTTCTTTAAACAGACGGGTGTTACGAGCTCCAGATTTGATGTAATTCACAATTTTTATCAGCGAATCAGGTACCTCTTGCAGAGGAGCTGGAAGAGTCTTACTGGCAAGAGCATATCGGTGAATAATACAGTGGATTCCAATTGCTTGGGGAGCGTGTTCTTTTACTTTTGACGTGAAACATCTTACACCGCGGTCTGTCGACAAAGTATGGGTGATCTAGTGCAACGGATATGACGTCATTTTGCAGCTCGCTGATTGGCGGACGGTTCGACATCGCGCGCTGCGATATTTATAAATAGACAACAAGCCAGTGCCTGTTGTTTGCTTTTATATATAATATATCAGTATTATATTATCAAATAATATATTATAATATCAAAATTATATTATATCAGTATTATTTTATATTACAATATATCAGTATTATATTATATTATATTATCAAATAATATATTAAAATATCAAAATTTTATTATATTATATAATTACATAATATATTATAAGGGGGGAGGGGTGGGAGGGGGGGATTCTGAACACGCGGGCTGAGGTGTAAGATGTTTCACATCAAAACCTACGGCCGTGTAGACGACACAGCCCACCCGGTGATTTTTTTTGAAAGCCTGTGCACCATAGCTGTTTTATAGCTGGTGCAACATCCGTCTAAATCCCACAGACGTTTTTCCACTTTAGTCCTTCAGTTTCAAAAAACGTATTTATTGTCACATTTATCAACGTATGTTCAACCAGCCGTGACAGAATAATGTACCTAGATTACACTTATTTTAATTTTTAAAAATATATGATATTATTCAAACACCTTGACACTGATTAAAAATGAAAATTATAGTCAATATTTACTTTATTTTTTTTAGTTTACTGTTTCAGTTGGCGACCCCATAGAAAACCCTTCGCGACCCCATTTGGGGTCGCGTCCCATAGGTTGGGAACCCGTGTATTGGAGAGTTTAATATTTTATATAAAAAAATTACATCGAATATAATTATTCTATTACTTGATTTTATCATATTTAATTTTGACAGAAGAGAATCATAACATAAGTTCAGTAGGTTTATTAAAAATAAAGTTAATATTTCTCAAAAAATTATATTGAATTTTTTCATTAGAATACGATTGAATTACACAATGGGATGACCAAACTATGAGTCAACATATGTAGAATGTCCCTCACGGCTTCAAATGCATATGAGTGCAAATATGTCAGAAAAGCTAAATCACATATATTTTGCATATAATGTTCTACGGGCTTAGTTTTTTCAATTAGCAAAACTTTAATTCGTCAAACAACGCTAAAAATCTTTGCAACAAGTTGCCTCGACTGAGCCATCGAATTTCAGTAAAATATACAATGTCGCAATATTCTGAATCTTTATCTTACAGATTTTTTAAAACTGTGATTAAGCGCATGTTTTCTTATAAAATTGACTGCACACCACAACATCATTCATAATTTCATTGAAACGTCGATCTACGATGCAGTGATATTTAAACAATTTTGTTTTAATACCCATATAATAGTTTTCATGTGTTTTGTAAGAAGGGACACCATTCTATTTTGATTTCCGATCATAGCAGTCTGTGACAATACCTAAAAATGTATCGAGTCCTAAATTATTATTTACTAAACTTGTAGTAAATCTGAACCTTTCGTTTGGTCTTTTAATGGATGTATGTAATTTGACAAGTTCTTCATCTTCTTTTGTTTGTCGTTCCGCTATGCAAATCTACAGTTTTCAACTTAGAACCGCCAAACTTGGTATACTATCTCATGATACCCTAAGTCAGACCGTAGGCGTAGGTGGGTTTTGGAAGGGGTCGGATCAGGGAGTCGACGGGCCCCCGTATAAAAAAAATTTAATCAATTTTTTTTTGAACTGGAGAATAAATGTTTTCATTTGTTTCAATTTTTGTTTGTAGGGGAGAGGTACCATGAAAGGGCCATTTTTATAAAGCATGTCATAAATACCGTTTTATCAATCGAAAATTAAAAAATATATTAACAAAACATTAAAGAAACCATTAGGAAGGGAAATTGATACAAAAACATTTTAAATTGTTCTTACTGTTTTGTATACATAGAATTTAAAAAAACATTAATTTTGGCCCTTTCATGGAAACCCGTCCATGAAAGGGCCATTGATATTATATGTGAATTATATGTACAATCTAAAACAATATCATTAAAATATAAACTTTTATTAAACATTGAACATAATATTACAATATTATTTATTGAAATTAAAAAAAAAAAAAAATTTTACAAAACTTTTAATTGCTTCAACATTTGGAAGAATAAAATTAATAACGTGACATAAATCAAAGAAGACCTAATTTCAAAAGCAGTTCTTACAATAAAAATTGAGTTTGCCCATTATTTCACATTCATCGTGCGCCCACAATGAGCAGATTTTGCACATTAGCCATCCGATTAGCCATTTTTGATGTCGACTTCGAGGGAAGTCCCATCTTAAAATATTCGTTTTTGGATACGCTTTTTTCATGTTGATTTGGTGGAAAGTCCCCGTCGATTTGATACGCGTGCTTTGTGTGTATGTGCGGGAGTTCAGGCTTAATTTCTTTCTTCTTAATTACATAGTTTCTTGGGGATCCCCATCATTGGAGATATGTTTTATGTTCTTCTATTTTTGTTTTTACGACTTATTGACGCATGTTTCCTGTTCTTATGGTGACGAGTGTCCTACAAACTTATCTCGTTAACTTAAAATAATTCAATAAAAATTCTAAAATAAATTATCATGTACATAAGTAAGCCGGCCCTTTCAAGGAAACAGTTCTTTTTCGGAATAACGTAAAAATAAAAAAAATATTCACACAGTTTAGAGAAAACAAACTTACAGGGCGTAATCCTTGATAACTGGTGTATTTAATGACGTTCTCAAAGTATTACACACTAAAAAATTAGATCAAGTTATTTGCTTAAGCAGAAAACCGAAAAAAATACTTTTTCTAACAGAAATAATCTTTTGCGCACAGGTCCGAATACGTTTGACGCTAAACTGCCAGATCAAGTGGAGAGTTTTCCACTGTTGTCATTGTTATTCAACAATATTCATTTCTGTGGTATTCATGTACATTGACTAGCAATCAAGTGTGGCCCTTTCATGGTACCTCTCCCCTACTGGAGAATAAATGTCACCCACCCGAGCAACGCCGGGCAATTCAGCTAGTAAACTATAAAGTCTGATATAATGTAGACGTCTGTGACGTCTGTTGAGTCATCAATTACTAATGAATAATAATTACATTGTTTATATGTTTCATAAAATTGTATCTTAATGTCGCTTTCAATATCTAAAACTTATTAAATTTTTATTTACCGTTACGATTTTATTTTAGACGAAACATTTTCCGCGGGTCGCAAAATTTTTCAAAATGTTTCAAATGATGCATCCCTGAAAGACTATCGTAGCTCTATGCTCTCGTTTCGAAAAACAGTCCATAGTCACCTCAAAAGTACAAAGTGTATAAACGTGAAATGATCATCATCATCATCATCGCCATTTTAACACTTAATGCGGCTGCTCTAAATGAGGACGGTTATGCTGTAAAATAATCACTTTCATAAATTCTTAATAAATATCTTTGCATGTTGTTGCCCCCGATTTGTTCCCCCTGGTAGTATTCGTCGGACAGATCATCTCTGTGTGGTTTTTTATACTATTCACTCGCAATCAAATCATACTTTTGAGAAGACTTTGAAGTGAGTGTAGTTCGGACTTACCAACCGGGATCGACTTTTCTTCCGACTTAATTTCCAGCGTCAAGTCTTTTGCCATGGTACACTTTTTGAATACATACATATATGTATATACATAAATGGTACACTTTTGAATACGCGTAACCGGTCAAAACTGGTTGACCATCGACTAAACTATTTCCATAATGTTTGCTCTCTTCCTTCGTTGTTGATCAAACTATCGCATCAGTGGATCCTTTAAATCAGTGCCTTCCAAGCTTGTTGAATGTTTGCGAAGTACAAATTCGCCGCTCAACAGTATACCTTAATTAGCAGTGTGCACTGTAGAATATTTCATGTAGAAGTTCAAATGAGTTCATATGTGAGTTTGACAGAATATAAAAATCTAATCGATTGAGAAATACAATCGAAATATTTCATAACTGTGTAATTAATTGTTGAACCAAAATAAATAATTCTGTCTAATATTATGTCATACGTGAGCCTTTTTAAGTAGAATTGTTTCAATTTCAAACAAATCAGCTAATACTGAAGGGAAATTGTTAAATTTGTTACTCTATTATCAAATCAATATATAGGTATTTTTAACCATTGTCATATCAATGCGATTTCGCAACACACCAATCAAACATAAATAAATGCAAGCTCTGCTTATGTAATTGCATATCTATTGCATAAATATTTAAATTATTACTCAATTACCTTTTCATAAATGGTTACATCTTTTATTATCCTATTTGTATTCAAATTCAATGCATCTGAATCATTCATAACTAGATACATTTCTACCCATAACTAAACCTTCAAACCATCTCACTAATCCATTTGCGATATTGTAGATATGTAAATTGTGTATTTACTGACGAAATTATCGAGTTATTTAAATCCAAATCGATAGTCTACTATTGCAATATGTATATATGTATATCGTTTTTGCACACCCAACTTATCATACAATCCATATGATAAAATTATTCCAACTGTCAATGAAAAAATAACGTGGTAACGTATTCGCTGAAAAACTTGGTCGTAAGAGTTAAGAAATGTACGCCAAAGTAACACGAAGTTATCTCGGATTGATATTGAGTTCATTCTCAAACGTTTGTGAACCAATTTTTTAAATTTCAATTCAGACAGTTTCGCCAATTTGAATGTATTGACTTTTGACCCGTTGCCGCTACGACACTTATTCGTCTACCTTAACTCAAACTCATTCTTCGTTTTAATCACAATTCGATGGTTCATTGTACCACGAACCACACTTTCGAATCTTCCATTTTATGTATGTATATGTTTACATAAACATTCAAACTTCAATTTTGTATGAAGATTTATACTAAACATATTCAACAAAGTACGATCGACGTTTGAATAAATATACGTACGTATGTAGTTTTGTATAAAATGTCTAAGAAAATTTGCACTCACCATTCGTCGAATTGCAAATCTGTATCTGTGCTCGCTTTAACACATCAGCGACCATCGTCATTGTAATTTCAATTGAAGGTGACGATAAAATTTCGCGACGATATTTTTCCATTGTTCCCAACTTTCCGCAGACGTAACGAAAAGTTCTGTATATTTATGATCGTAATTGCCAATTAAAATTCTGTAAAATTGCGCCCATCTCTTTTATTTAGCTTTATAACGCCAATGTAGCCAAATTAATTAATATAGAGGTGTGTCTGCCTAGTTGAATACTATCTTCAGTTGCAAGTGATGTTTGTCGGTCTAGGGCGGTGGTCGGGAACGGGCGGCTCCGGAGCCGCATGCGGCTCTTTGTATGAAAACCTGCGGCTTTCGCTGTAATTAAACAGTTTGCATGAAATACAAAATGTTGACACACAATGTACACAAGATCAAAATGAATCCCATTTCCAGAACGTCATGGCTATAAAATGCTTTAAGATTGTTTTTCAGCTTTATAATACTTTTCAGTAATAAACTGTCGAACGTTAAGCATTATCACGAGTATAACTTATTTCTTACATTTCATTAATGATTAATGAGTAACATTTAATTTTATTTTGACTATATAATTCGAAAATAATACGTTGCGCCTCCCAAACTTACTAATTTTGCAAGGTTTTCCGTAATTTGGCCCTTAGCTCGAGAAAGGTTCCCTACCACTGGTCTAGGGACTCAAAAGCTTTTGCTTTCGAGTTGTCACTATTGTGTTCGATGGACAGTTTGTCGATTCACTTTTAACCCTACTAAAACTATCATATCAGCATTGTGTAATTTTATTTTTGCGTATAATGCACAATATAATATGTAGAAACAATTTTAGATTTTTCCGCACGTTACCTCTCACGCGACCTGACAGCGTTGTTAATAACCTTTTGGAATACATTATTCCCCGTGACGCGTTCGCTGAAAGCAAAACATAAAAAATCAAATTTTACAACTTCTGTATTTTTATATACCGGTGCCGGTCGCGCTGAAATGAATTGCTTGCGATTTTTTTTCAGCCGTTTTATCGACCAACTGTTGAATTGAAACCTCTCGGTTTTGTTACGCGCACAGTTCGTTCAATGGGGGACTTTCGTGAACTAGTCTAGTAGTAATGCAACAATTACAAGTGCTGGATCAGAACGACCGCAACTTTTCATTTAAAATGTCAAGTATTATTGCTACGGGTTGAAATACATACATACATACAATGTACAATGGTGGCGTATTTGAAAGGCTCGTAGCGAGATATCGACAAACCACACCCATTGATTATTATTGAATGCAATGATGTATTTTATTGTTTGAAAATACATATGTACATACACATGTTGAGCTGTATTACTACTTTGGTCATGGAATATTTGATGTCAAATATTGATGAAAATTATTAATGTGGAATGGCATGCGGAATTAACTGGGCTCGGGTTCTGGTCTATCCATGCATTTTCGTATTGATTTCCATGCTTTGTGAAATGCATATCAAAGCTCATTGTGGGAATTAAAGCAGTAGCTAATAAATACATTCCGGGAACGCGATGCTGCATGGAAGGTAGTATTACAATTTTTGCCAATCATATACAATGTGCACATGTTAATAAATATAGGTATAATATAACGTGGGGTGAATCTGGGGTTTTTCCCCAACGTACAACGTAACGTTTTTTTTTGCATTAGCTACACGTCGGTGGCCCTTTGCTCAAAACATAACAACGAATCAAATACGAAAATGTATACCCGAAGAACATACACATTAAAAGGAAATAAAAGTATCGATATTTTTGCGATACTGCAAACTTCAACGCGTATAAATCCATTCTTAGGTTTGTCGTCTATCCACACAATTTTACATATAAATGTGAAATCCCCAACTCTATTTGCTCGAACTTCTGGTTCCGGCTCCGGTCGAGTTTACCGTCTGGGACATATTCATCTTAACGCAAGTAGTGTAATAATAATATATACATACATACATACATATGTACCTCTAGTCTGATGTGCCAATTTTGTATAGTTTTTTTAAAAATCTTTCGCCAATTAAAACATTTCGGCACACATTTTGTCCCGGCTATATTTCGCTGTGCACGAAAATATTTCCCGTTCGCTTTGGTTTTGTTGAATTTTGTTCTACCTCGCTTTGGCGAAATATGATATACATAGATACATACATATGTACCCACTCGGGCTATTTCGCATATTCTGGTTGTGAAAAGTTACATTGTTCAAATTCAATGTTTCGGTTCACCCCCTGTGATTGACAATCATATTCATATTTCGGAAATTGCAAAAACACGTAGTTTCCCTGCGTTAATATTTTTGACGATTTTTATTTTTCGATTAAAAATCGTTTTGCGAATCACCAAACACGGGATGAAAGTGCGGTGTTATTGATTGTCGGTATACATACATACCTACATGCTGTCGGATTGAATAAGCGCAGCTTAAATGAATATATCGCAATCAATTTTGTTGCAAAACCGTACGATTAAAATTCATATCTCGCGTCCCCAATATATTGTACAATTTCGTAGTTAATTTCCGACGCGTGAAAGTTGCGATATTTTAAAAAATTGTTTCGAGAATCTTCTCTCTTTCGAGCGACAGAAGTAATACAGTTGTATATTGCAAAAAATGTATATGTATTTACGATTCTGTACTAACGTTTAAGGTATCCGTTAGCTATGATCGAAATCGGATAGATTCGGAAATCGAATGGAGAAGACGGGTATTGTGATCGGCAATACGTAAAAATAGCAAAAAAATTCTAAATACATACATTTAATATTCAATCGCTTCAAGCACCTCACCAATTTTGTCGATATTTATTTTTTGAATTTGAGAACGATTTGGATTGTTATAATATTTCTTGGTGGTTTTTACTTTATCCTAATCGGATAAATTATTGTGATCGTGCAAAAATTCGACCTCGAGATTTTGACTGATTTTTTATTAAAAGGGTAATTTTAAATTTAAAAAAATCTTACTTTACTTCCGTAGTTTCTATTTACGATTTTTTACATAATACTGATCACCATCTACTTCACAAGCAAGTTCCATTTTCAAATTTTACCGATTTCGATCATCTTTAGCATCTATTCAATTTTGTCGATCAAATATGTATGTATGTATATGTATGTGTATATGTACATATGTATGTAGGTATAAGACGTGCGAATTTTAATGCGAATAGTAAGCATGTTTATAAAAGTGTAGGTGTATTCAAATAGGTACGAATCGAAAAATGTTTCCACTTTCGAACTTTTCAATATGTTTATTCGATTTTTTGAGTTGTCGTGAAAACGGTACTTTATCCAATTAGGATAAAGTAATAACAACTGTATTTAAATTTTGGTCCAGAGAGATACATTTTAACACTTTAATGTACACGACTATTCGAAGGGAGCGTCTAAAACAGCGGTTCTCAAACTGGGGTCCACGGTCCCCTGAGGGACCGCAAAGCGGTTTCGGTGGGACCGTGAGAGATGAACGCATATTTATACTATTTATATTTTTATAATTATAGCATGTAACATTTCTTGGGATATATAATATTATCCCAACGGTATTATATGGTGTGTTATGTGCGGCCCATTTCTCCTTCTATATTTCTATCAACCTGGCGCTGCAAGGAAAATATATCGCAGTGCTCCATTGTCACGAAAAATTGACAGTTTTCAAAATGAAGCTCGAACTATGGCATGTAAAGTTACAGAAGAAGAACTTTGTCCCATTTCCACAGCTGAACACATATTATATTGATGAAAATAAGCTTAACGTCGATGACGATATCCTTGAGGTGATGAAACAGCATGTTCATCACCTCACATCAATTGATGAAACATCAATTCTTAGCGAAGAAAATTTTCACTATTTTCCTGACCTACCAGAATTTGAAAAACACCATCGATTTATCAATAACCCGTTTGTACTCTCCATTAGTGATCTGCCTTCGGAGGACAATTTAATTCAAGAACAGTTTATTGATTTAATAAAGGATGGGGGTGCAAAACATGTTTTTCGTTAAATGTGTTGTAGTGATTTTTGGATTGAAATGGCACAGTCCTATCCCGATGTTGCAAAGATGGCTCTAAGAGTGCTGATTCCATTTGCAACCACCTATGAGTGTGATACGGCTTTTTCCACACTACTTACTCTCAAAACAAAATCTCGAAACAGATTAGACGCAACAAATGACACGAGAGTTGCACTGGCCAAAATACAGCCAAACATAGAAGAACTAGTTCAGACAAAGCAGATGCATCCATCCCATTAAAATTTTAACTTAAATTTAATGACTAAGATGTACCTAATATTTTTTGAATAAATAATTGTTTGTCAAAAAGTATTTTATTCACAGCAGCCTATGTATGTACATATGTATATGCAGTGCCGCACCGTGGGTATGTGGCACCCTTTTCATGAAATAATATTGATTTTTTAATTTTTAAAGGGACCGCCACGCAAGAAATTCTAAAGAAGTTTGAGAACCGCTGGTCTAAAACATAATATAATACCATCGATTGTATGTATGTATGTATATGTATAATTGATATGTTTTTCACCTGTATGATTTAATTTATATATATATGTACATATACATATGTATGTACGTATTTGGTTGTATTTTGGACTAAAAACCTGTTGAAATAAATAACACGACACGTACACGTGCACTCTCTCACACACACACGTGTTGCAAACCACTCGATGACACTATCAACGGGCAGTTACTTGTTAATGATAATTGACTAACGGGTCAAATCAAATTAAACCAATTCTAGAATACTCATGCACGTAACAACGATGGTTGATATTTTCTAGCTACATAACATTTACCTGTTATTGGGCGAGAATAGACATTTCCATTATTGATTTAAACTAAATTTTAACACTTTGAAACCCCAGACTTTGTACATGTGAAATGTTATAATTATAATTTTATTTTCGAATGTTCTAACGTAGAAGACCTACGACAATAATCTTATATATAATAAAGGTGCTATAAAAAAGGCGTGATTCGCGACAAACCTTGGCTTTTTTTTTTTTTCCGCCACCTTATTCTATATTCGTTCATTTTAAATAGAATTTCCATCAACGGCGCGAGTTTGTTATCGCGCGCGCAATGAAAAATTGCGAACTCGGAAAATGTTCCGATGGCGCTGGAAAATTGCTTGTTCGATTTTTCCGGAACCATTTTACGAGCGTCGACTTCGATTGGCTCGCGTCCGTTGACCGATTTCTTTGATCGTCCGTTTACACGTTTAATGCCACAGTACATTTTGAGAAAATAAGTACCTGCGCCATTTAACAAATTATATTGTATATTATGTATAAATAATGCTCATGTACGCCTGGAAATTTATTAAAAATAATTGCATTTTTAAACAAAATTTTGGAAAGTTTTTATGTGCATTAGATTCAGAGGCGCCGTGTAGGTCACATTCAATGTTAAAGCTCGAAGTAAACGTGACGGTTTATTCGAAATAAAATTTTTAGGTCATCGGTGACCTACGTGGCGCGCTGGTCAAACAACAGCGTGGGTCACCGGTAACCTATGTACGTGGCACGATACGTGTTAAGAGTATACAACTCGCTTATCAATATCTACGTATATCGTCGCAACCTTGCAGCGTAACCTTATTAGTTTATCGAAATTTACGACATGTGTGTTTTCAAAATTGGCACCGCCGGGTCGCGTAAACAACGGTCGTGCATGATGAATGTGTGTGTTAATGACCGATAGTTTTGCAACATGTTGCACATATCACGCGTACATATGTGTGTATGGTAATTTGTGCTTTGCGCAAACAGCTAGTCCCTTTGATAAAGTGTACATTTCGAATTGAAACGTCATACGTGTGCGTTTGTGCGTGTTTGTGTGGAATGCGTGTATTTCAATGATTGATCGAATTTCAGCGAGTTTGTTTGCCGGTCGCAAATGGTACTCCGCCTGTTCAATTGATCTATTCAGAGAGTCCTGTCAGAGTCGGAAGCAATCGTGTGTAGCTTTGTTTATTGGTTTTTTTTTTATTTGTATCGTCGTACTATGTAATTTTTTTTAAGCGTCTGGATTTTATTTTTTGGATTCAGATTTCTGAAAATTTCAGGAGGCCACGATCCTCTGGCAACGGTCGTAACCTACCCTGAGGCAAAATATTTCAAAGTACTTTTTCTCTTGTCTAAAATTAGAACTATACTTTCGTAATTACATTTTACCCACAAAAACACATTTTTTGACTTCTTTTTGTTAGTCGTGCCGAATTTTCAAAGTAAAAATAGCCACTTTCGTCGCTTTTGGCTTATTTTTGTTTTTTTTGTTTTATTCTTGTTGTTGTTAATGGTTAGCACACGTTACGACGGTTAAGTTTAATAAATGAAAATTTCAAGCTTGTAACTTCTTTTGATCTATACAACCTTGTTTCGAGATTTTTCGTCTCGTCTCGTAATGACGTTCATCGAGAAACGGGTCCGACCCTTCACTTTAGCGTAGACGTCGCTTGTGTTCCATATCGAAATTTAATCTTAATCTGCCAGGTTCAGGATTCGCTAAATTTCACACAGTGTGTTCTTTATTGTTCAATTGATGATTGAATCGCTCCACGGGCACTAGTCACATTTTTTGGCGAAATTAAGTTATGAATGTAGTTGTACTCTAAAACCATTGATCCATCTTTTGACTTTCAACAAACGTTAAAAAGTCTGAAGTATGTATATCCGATTATGGCGATAAAACTGAACTACAAATTTGAGTTTCACGTTAAAAGGACACAACTTTAACGCCCTTTTAACACGGAGCGATTCAATTATGACAAGTCCCTCACACGTCCGTGTCTAAGGCAGCTCGATGCGAGTGGTTTTGAAAACGCAACCGCTTAAGTTCATTATGAATTCTTCGGATATTTCTTTCTTATAATAAATATGTCGGTAGAGATGAAACTCAGCGGGTGACCACTGGCAACGAAGGCTCGTCTTTGCCAAGAAAATTGAGGGGGTTCGAATGCTAATTATGTATTTAAGCGCCGAGTTGATAAAAAATTAAGGTCAGTTGTTTTCGAAGAGTAATCATTTGTATCGCGTCAACTTAAGGGAGAGTACATAAACCTATAGATTATAGAGTATAGACGAGCAGAGTTCCCCAGTCTTTTGTGTTGCCAATAGCACATTGAAATGTTCAGAATAGTATGACCTATGCCACCAATTTTGCAAGGGTAATTTAATGCTGGAATTACCATATACCTATCTCTCGAGCATCAAAAGAGTTATTCTTATTTTTAAAGTGGATGTCGAACGTCGACTTATATGTATAGAGGAAACATTTTACCGTCGGCCATATTGAAGTAGTGAGGGAAACCTACTTTTATTTGCTTTCTCCGTTGGCTTATATAAAGGAAACAGGGATGGGGGCAATTAAGTGATAGCTAGAAAGAATTTCAGGTGCTGTCAATAATTTTGCATGGAACCGTCTCATCGGCTATAATTGATTTCGTGATAAAATACAGCGCGGAATTATCGCTGTCCGTTTAAACGCGCGTAAAACACAACACACGCAAAAAATCTACATTGTTTCATAACTTGGGGCTCGGGGTTTAATACTCTGTACAATAAACTATTCCGACGGGAGACGGGCAGATCCGGGTGTGAATTAACAATACTCGAAACCGTCAAAATAACCTTTCGACCGTATCGGAAATTGCACCGCGAACCTTCGCTGCACCTTAATAATTGTGAAACGGTGAACGAATGCTCAGTTAAAAAAAAAAAAAAAAATAGGCAGTGGCTTTTCACCACCACAGCCACTAAAATTGCTTCACTCCATTCGACCGGTAATTAAATTTCATAAAATAGACCGCAGTGGGAATCTGCACTTGAGCGAGTTGTAGAAAAATCTGCAAGGTGCCGTAATTGCTATTTAATTGTTTTTAAAAATAAATTTAATAGAATTGCGCCCCGAAGGGAGCTTTTTTCCCGTGCAGCACCTAGGTGGGGGGGGTTATGGTGGTGATGCGCATCCGGAACTAAGAGAGAACCGTTGTGAGTGTTTGTCGTGAGGGTAGGGGGCGTTAGTTACGTTCACGTGACGTCAACCCCATCCACCCCTATAAACCCGACGCAGTTTTTGACCGGCGTCAGTCAAATGACCGCCTCTGACTAGCATCCTCGTCGGGTCTAGTCTTCCGCACCTCTTGCTAGGTCAGTGTTCAGTTAGCCCTCGTCTGTCGACTCGTTGGTATGTTCCGGTTGCATCCCGACTTCGGGATGCATTCGATATATTTTTGTTAAATGTTAAATACAGACGATAGCTGACCGCTAAATTTGTAAAATTTATTTTTGTGTGTTTTATTGTCTTTTGCCTATTTTATTGTCTTTTGTCAATTTCATTGTATTTTCTTTTGCCTATTTTATTGTCTTTTGTCAATTTCATTGTCTTTTCCCATTGTATTTTCTTTTGCCTATTTTATATTTGTGTGTGCTTTTTCATACTATTAAATCTTTTCGGCGTTTCAAGAGGTGTTGTAAAAGCAACAGGTGTTATGCGCTTGCTGTAAAGCGCGCTATGATATTTCCAGTGCGAGCAGCTTTTCCTTGGGCTCCCGTTAATCCCTCGTCATTTTTCACTTTTTAGAATTTTCGTTTTAGTTAAAAATTTGATTAGATTCATTGTTTTTAAAGTTTCATATAAAATATACATATTTAATTTGTCCGCTCACCCCGTAAAAACGTTTCAAACTAAAGAATAATTTTCTTTTACAATCAGAAAATTATGTTTTTTGGCCTCCTCTTCGTGCATTAGTAAAACAATTCTAATTTAATTAAACTCGTCGTGCAATAGAAATTCATTAACGATAAACTGTAATATTTTTACTTTGTCCATAAACGTAGCGTATACAAAGGGTTTGTACATTTTTTTGCACTTTTGAATTTTTATCTCGTTGGATGTATGTACATATTTCTCCGTGTATAAAATTTATTGTGCATTACTACAGAAATCTTTCAGATAAAACTATTTTCTCATTACATGTGTATTACGTATATTGATTAGAAACAATTTCAACAAAGGCTTTTCATATCATCCGCGAGAGATAATTTAATCTAAAGATATATTTTCCTTCGTGTTTTTACCTTTCAGTAAATATTGTGAACGTATTTTCTTATTAGATTTTTGCATTTCGATTTTGTATACGTGAAATTTAATAAATGTACTGTTTATGGAAATTTTAAAGAGACATTTCAAAGTATTTTTTTTACCGAGATGCGATTACAGTTCGCGGTATTTCGCGTACACAATATGAAATTCGCAAATCGTAGGCCGTTGGGGTTGTTGCACTGAACGTAAAGTTTTCCTCAAGGCTCGCGCGCTCACTCCATTTTATATCGCGTTCAATTAACTATTCTCTCATCTCTTTGTGCACACGACATATTTATCATACACCGTTAACTTATTGCATACAATTATTATCATTAATATTACTTATGATTTTATGGACAATAGAAATACTTTCTTTTTTTTTTTTTACTCTACAAACCTTTGAAATTTAATGTTGCACTTCCGTGTTTAATAAATGTGTAATAAATGTTTGCCTTTATGTTTGCGACTTCGTTTACTTCATGTTTGTATTGTATGTAACTAAAATGACACGAAAAAGAATTCGCACGATTTGAAAATCGATATTGGGACACTCAAATCAATTAAAAATTCATATGTGGCAATTATCCTCTGTTCGATTCGTCCTATGCGTATAGAATATGATGCTATATGTCCCATATTTTTGCATGCACACACAGCTTTATAAATCACCTTCGGCATTGTTTGCCGTGCTACGGCTATTTCTTTTGAGTAAATTTAGCACCAACATTAATGAGTTTCTCAAACTTATAATAGCAAAACTGTTCCGTTTAACGTTTTTACAAAACTGTTTCGTTTGGTTTGTCTTATGCGCCTGGGTTAATTATTGTTGTATTGTTTTCGAAGAACCTCATCAAAACTGCTTTACATTAATTAATTACTTTGTCGGCATTTTATGAACATTGAAAATCGGATACATAATTAGTTGACTATGTACACTTTTGATTCTATGTACCTATATATACATAGCGTTTAAATTGTGCGAAAGCTTTTTTTTTTACTTTATCTATATAAATATGTACGTAATATGAAATATTGTGATCGTGACAAAACTCGACCTCAAAATTTTTCATTTTTGTATTTGCCTCGATTGAATTTATTTTTTATTTCTCCTTAGGGGGGCGGCTTGTCTTCGGCTGCTGGTGTTTCGGGGTGTAAGCGATTGCTGATGAATGGAAGCGATGCTTCGCCCGAGGGCCCTCCTCCTCCACCCAGAGACATCTCACCAGATGCACAGGTCTGTGCAATTTTATATACCTACTATTATGTGCATTTTTAAAACTTCATTAATTATAAATATAGAAACAATGGATTTTTCGTTTGAGTTAACGACGATGGAGATGGTAGAAATGTGATTGTAAATTAATAGATGGTAAGGGTAGGGCGCGGCCGGCCGAATAGAGGAGTTATGGAAACAAAGGATCGAATCGATGTAAATTATTTTCGATAACTTTCTTATTGTACATATATTGTCTCGGCTTACAGCCACATCTCTCCCCTATACAAGTCTACCATAAATATGTAATATTTTATTTTTTATATTTATTTAACGTGTCGATTTTAGTGCACCGTGGGCGGGATATGAAAACCGTTCTGATTATAAACTTTATATGTAACTTAACGCTGTTTCGATGTTGGCTCGTTGAATAAACCACACATTTCACATTGTTTGAAGGATACAGTTGAATATCAATATAATTTTTTTTATCAATAACGTTACTCATTAGTCGATAATATTACTCGTTTATTTTGAGATGATGTCTAGGTGTATAGTCGGAGAACGTGTTGAGGTTTGTATTTTCAACTTTATTTTAGATTTCATACTTCGAACGTCATGCAAATTGAGCGACGCCCAGAGACAATTTTCATTATTTCAATGTACATATGTGTCTACATATGTATATGTATAATACATATGTATATGTACAATACATATATATATGTATAATACATATGTATATATATATATATGTTATATACATATGTATATATGTATATATGTTATATACATATGTATATATGTATATATGTTATATACATATGTATATATGTATATATGTTATATACATATGTATATATGTATATATGTTATATACATATGTATATATGTATATATGTATATATGTTATATACATATGTATATATGTATATATGTTATATACATATGTATATATGTATATATGTTATATACATATGTATATATGTTATATACATATGTATATATGTTATATACATATGTATATATGTTATATACATATGTATATGTTATATACATATGTATATATGTTATATACATATATATATGTTATATATATATGTATATATGTTATATACATATGTATATATGTATATATGTATGTATGTATATGTATCGTCATTTTCTTTTTCATTTCTCAAAAATTCGACACATTATTTGGAAAGTGGTCGCCATTTTCAGTCGAAATCGGAAAATCGCGATATTATTCGATCGCCAAAAGTTTCCCCCAAAAGAGTCATTCTTTGTCAGGTGGTATGAGCCCCGTTCTGCTGAAATCACATCTCTGGATTGTCCTCCACCGTTAGTCTTAAAAAATTTCAATCATTTTCCGATTTCAACTGGCCATCGCGTTCACCTGATTTGACGGCCCCGCCTATTTAATGTTGGGTCTTCATAAACGACAGGGTGTATGTGAATATACCAACCACCATCCGGCAGCTGGTCCACTTTTGAAGATCACTCTTGTTAGGACCTGAAATCGTAACAAAAGTGATGGTAAACGCCCTCGAAAGAGCGCGACACGTTGAGACTAAAGATGGCGGCCATTTCCCGAATTCTATTTTTAATAATTAATGTTTTTCCAAACAATGCGTTGAATCTCCGAGAAATAAAAAATATTAAAAGAAAAAAAGGTTATTAATGATTTAAACCATAACGCATATGTACCATCCTGTATATACATATGTATGTACTAGTTAAAATAAACTTCTTTCTGATGGAAAATAATGTTCAAAATTACTCAATCAAACTATATCAAAAAAATTATTTATATATAATTATAAATTATAACAAGTTGCAATTTGTGTACAAAACCAATATCAAAGTGAAAACGCAAATAGGTATTTGATTACATTAATTAGAGCTTAACGTAATTATGTTTTGATCAAAAGCGAATACCGAGTGAACCGATATTGCAGTGCATGTACATACATATGTATGTATGTATGTATGTATGTGTGTGCATTATTCGCATGCACGATAGTTCGCATTTACATAAATGATTCATCTTGAATGTTTCGAAATAATTGCAAATAAATATTTTTATCGATACTGTTCCGCGCTAAAAGGGCTTAAAACTCCCTGAAAGGGCTTAAATTCTCCCTCGACTACTTTATGCATACATACTCTTTGCCGCCGTTGGAAGCAAAAAACAATCTGCGGGATTCGCATTTAAAACGTCTACCTCCCCACACCCAGTCGCTTTTTAACTCCAGGGATCGCAAACTTCCTCCAAGTGTGTATCTCCGAATAGGAAAGTAAGCTTTCAGATTTCAAATGTTTATTTTTGGAACGGGAGCCATCCCATTTCCTACCGCGCACTGGCTGGACGTGAAACGCTTTCAGCGCCCGTTAAGAAATATAATATTTATAATATTTCCCGCCGAATGCATTTCAATTATATACCAAGTATGTATATGCAGTTGCACTTAGCATTCGCGTTGATGGATTGATGTGTTGCAGAGAGCCGGACCGAGTGTGGCTGTGCCGTGCGCAGTCAACGCACTTGTCGTGTCTGATTTGGAGTACCGTGACGGACAGGTCGTCAGTGGTACCCTGGAAGCCATCGTGGATCTGCTAAGACCAGGAGCTGATCGCACTTTCATATTCGCATTCATGCTGTGCTCTCGTATCTATGTGCGTCCTCACGAGCTGCTCGCCACACTATGCCGTAGACACACTTCAGCTGGACAGGTAAATCCCCAATTAGGCGCCCACTTACAAATGTATTGATTTTTTTGCGCGTATTGCATAATTTTCAATCAAAAATGTTGTTTGTATTTCGTTATATTTGCTAGCGTATTCGATTGAGACTATCGGGCATAGCCGAAAAGAACGATGTTTGAAAAAAGACTTGAATCTTGTGTCGGCTTTGCGATTGTATTTGTATTACTATATTTGTTTCAAACTATATTTACCAACGTATAAAAGAATATTTTACAGCATTTTTAAGCAAGCGTTTATATTTTACCTTATTTTTATTTATTATTTACTATTAGTAGTGTAATGAAGTACCTACGGTGAAACTTCAGATCTATTGATTTTGACGGGTTCAATGAAAATTGGAATAAGCAATAGAAAAATTGTAAATTTAACTACACTTACTGGATAACGATCGTTCTAATAATGATAGTTTGAGTTTTCTACTATTCATGTAATACTTGGGTGCTTTTTTTTTTCTTCAATTTTATCAGTAATATTTAAGAAGTACCATTAGTCGGAGATTCGCTAAATGAAATAATCTCTCATTCTGTCGACAACCAAAAAATGCTTAGTTTTATATAGCCGTAGGTATGTTCTAATGCCGTTCTAAAGTCGTTCTAAAGTCACAATTGCCTGGTGTAATCGGGTATCTCAAATGTGCTGTTTTGTAAACGCTTGATTTAGGTGGCTGTGCCGGGTGCCCCGGCTGTCAATGTCGCTCTGGCTGAAATGGCATCGTTGGTTCGTCTCCTCGGCGAGTGGACATGCAGCTTCCCGTACGACTTCCGTGATGACCGAGTGATGGCTTTAGTCCGAAACATTACCCAGAAGTAAAATTTAACTTTAATTCTAACCGTGCACGTCCACCATATAACGTACACCCTTAAAAGTATATGTTCGCACTGTTCAGGTGCGCCACCGATGAGATGTCATCATTGGGTGATGAGATGTCGCTGCTGTTGCAAAAACTTCTGGATAGACTTACGGCGTTAGAAAAGTACGAGGAGACATTGGTCGATGTACCGTATGCGACAACTCTCGATAAATTGAGCCCGGTAATAATACAGGCGAAATTTCTTATGTTGATGGATATCGGTATATTGAATGTGGTGATTGAAATATTTTGTCGTTTTAGTCGGACATCATGTCCTGCGGCTTGGCACCCACCGAGTTGGCCAGGCAGTTGACTATCTTAGAGCTGCATCTGTTGTCGTTCGTCGGTCCCGAGGAGTTTATACAAGCGTTCATCCAACCGTCGGTCAACAAAGACATTCCGAACCATCAACGCCAACACGAACCGAAGAAGACAAAGAACTTGGAGGCTTACGGAAAATGGTTCAACAGGCTCAACTTCCTCGTTGCTTCGGATATCTTAAAAGTAATTTTATTCAAAAAATCCAAAGTGAAAATTATTATTATCGTTTACTTGTATCATTTTATTAATATTTATTTATAGGCTCCGAAGACTAAAGCTCGTGCTAAAATTCTCGAACACTGGGTTCTGTGCGCCCGAGAGTGCTTCAACCTAGGCAACTTTAACTCTCTAATGGCCATCGTCGGAGCTCTGAACATGGTCGTCGTTTCTCGTCTGAAAAAAACAGTATGTATTGTTACATGATTTTTTTTCTGAATAATCATCCCCGTATGCAGGACGAGTCATCAATTACTCCGGTGGTTTCTACTTGTACTATGCCCGAGTTTAAATTTATTTTTACATACTTTTTTATAGGTTGGACTATACATATGCTAGCAAGTAAGTGTACAATTGAATGACTCATAGATTGTCAGTGGTCAACTTTCTTTCATTGTTTATAGTGGGCTCGTTGTAGTAGCGTAGTGCAACAGCTTCCACCGCTCGAACGTTGCATGGAGCCTTCTTCTAACCACGCCCGCTACCGATCAGCTCTGGCCGCTGCAAATGGATCCACCCATGCTGCCGTACCATGCTTCAGTATTACCTGCCGTGATTTACATTTCATCAATCAGACAGCTTCCAGCCGGTGTTTATTATATTTTTCTATTTCCACAGCATTCACATATAATATTAAAAAAACCTACTGTCATTGATTTTATTACATTTATTTTTATAAAGGGTTAATGGAAACCGTATAAATCTCGACAAGTGCCGCGCATTGGCCAGGCAAGTGACTGAACAACTCTCACGTTGCCATATGGAGACGGGATTCGAGCGTCATGCCAACACTTGGAACTATCTGATAAAGACGCCGGTTCTTGCCGAAAAAGGCAATTATATACAATATATAATTATATTTTTACTTGAATTGTTCTGTTTTGACAACATATATGGAATTGTTTTATTATTACAGCAATGGAGATTGCTTCTTTCGAGCGCGAGCCCCCGAACGATCACAATGAAAAGGAACGTTACAAGGCGCTGCGAAATGCTCATTAAATGATTTCTAACAAAAATTCAATTCTTCGCGAATTTGATTTTTACAATGTATTAACTTCATTTACATATATAATTGATTGTAATTCAATGTTCTTGTTTCTAACAAAAAATTTACACCGGCTAACGTGAATGTGAATCTGCATTCTTCATAATATCTAATAATGAAAATCTTTCTGTATTACTACTACCCATCATATTAACTTGAATGCGTTGCTTTTAAAGCTAAATGACTCGTAGGAATTCTATAAATTCTTCTAAAAACTGTATTAACTGTTTTAAAACAGCTGAGTTATATATCAGCACATTAGAACTGTAGAAATATTGGTGTGCAAATTATTAATCATATTAATCGGTGTAAATGCTTGATGAATGCATTTTTATTTTTATTTCAATATACAAAAAATTTCTTATTGCATTTTAAATTCGTCGACAGTACAGAATCATCGTTGTATTCGAAACACTGAACACACATTTATTGATATAAATAAAATTCGTTTAGATAAGCGGACCAAATATGAAAAGTAAAATCAATTTGATAATGAAAAAAATGTTCTCAAGCCAATGGATTTACAATTGCCAAAATGAACCTGCGAGCTTGTACAAATTTTTCGTAAAAACTTAAGAATATTAAGTATTGATAAATGACTCATTTGAAATGTACACATTCAAGTATTGTTTCCTCGAATCTCCCTCCGCTTATTGATTGAACGAAGTTCAATTACATAATTATTCTATTTCTCCATCGTATCATTCAAAATGCATGAACATTCCTGTATCTACATACATAACATATGTTTGTAGGTATATTATATTATATTTACAATATCTCTCTCTCTCTCCCTCGAGTCTTGTCCTCATAACTGAGGATCGTGATTTCTCCGATTCGCTGTAATTTTGACAAATTCGAGATCTTGAAGAGTATTATATGTATGTTGAAAGCTGATTGTCTCCGTCAACAATCACTTTTTTTTCACTTATTTATTTCAAGACCATCTAATTTTATGTTTTACATTCCACAATATTTAATAAAACTGTTCCTGTCCCCACCGCAGCTACATGGACAATATTTATATTGTCAAGTATTATTCTTGCCACTATTTTAATTTTTACCATAATCATCTATTTACATACATACGTATATTAAATAATTACGATCGATAATTCGATCGTTTCCTTCCATAGTATTTCAATGATGTTTCTCAATAGCTTTTAAATTAAGAATTTTGTATTAATCATTGCGCGCACACATACATAATATTTGCGATCACACAGCATCATATCGTCGACGAAATGCGTTAAATACTTTAATACGATACTGAACAATATATGATAATATATGATAATGAACTTGATATAATAAATACATATAAACTGAAAATTAGCTTTTTCTCACAACGAATTTGGCTAATTTCGCACAAGAATGTTTCGTTTTTGCTCATCGATTGCTATAAACTGGCCGTGATTTAGAAACCCCTCGTTCGAATAACCAAATATTTAGGCTATTTTTCAATTTTATATGTCTTTATAAAATGCATTTTCTTTTCAATCTCAGAAAATATGTGCCGAAGTTATGTATACATAAGACTAGTATTTAACTGGATTACAATATTTAAAAATTTGATACTAAAAATACATGATTGATGATATTATTGTTTTACTTTAACATAATATACTACTTGGTAGTTGCACTCATTTTCGAATTTCTAACTTATCGTAATTATTTTATTGTGATGACTTTAGTATTAAGAGTATAATAATATGATATACTTTCCATTGTTAGTTAAGGAACTTGTTATTATTTTTTCTTTTTTGGAATTATTTTCGAAAATTTATGTCGATTTTGTTACATTGTGATAAACACATTATTCCTGTATACTTTAATAAAATAACGGTTACTCCTCTTATTTATAATGTTATATGCAAAAAAGCCAAACTATTGATGTATATTTATTTCAGGTGACAATTAATTTCTAATTATATTGATATTGTAGTTTTTAATTTAAATAATATAATTCAACTTTACCTTATTCAATATTGATGTCTAAAAATATATCCAAATACATTCTTCGTGTTTTAATTTCGTCTGCATCAGTAAAATTATTTGTCCACAACTTGCCTAGTTATCAATAAGAACGTTTACCTGACACTCGTAAATATATAACACCAATGGTCTCATAATAAAGAAAGTTTTTTACTTTTTGATACATACATACATATGTATGTATAATACATGCCACATCAGTTGGATAGACTCTTCGTTTTTAGTTACATTTTAAGTAAGTATTATTGAATTAATTCAGCAAATATGCTTAACCCAACTTAATATAAGAATTGCGACATTGTTTGCATCCTACAAGTACAATTGCCCGGAAAAGATTGCAAATCCTCGCAGTCAATAATGATGCTCAATTAGAGAAAAGCACACGACTGTTAAATACATACATATGATATGACATTTACGAATAACTCATAAATTTTTGCCGTGTAGGGACCGATGAAGTATTTAATTCAATTATTATTAGATCCGTCTAAATAGAATAATATAAAAGGTCAACTAAATGACTATCCGAATGTCTATGTTGATTAATGTTTACTGCACTTGTAAACTTAGTTACGTCTCAAACATATAATTTAAATTTGACTGAGTATGAAATGATAAACTACATTCTTATTAATGTATAAGTAAGATAGTAAAAAAAAAAAATACAAATAAATTTAATTTGATTAATTCATTATTACAATAAAGATTAAAATTCTAACGATAAAATTATTGATTTAAAAAATTTAATTATCATAAACCTACATGTAAAAAAAGTTTATGGTTTTTTCTTTTCAATTGAATAGCTGTAAAATGTCCACGGAGCATATTCTCATTAATATAATACTTACTTTCTCATAATTAATTAAATGTGTTTTATTGTGAAACTAATTTTATTAAAATTGTGTGTGATCGTAAAAGTTAAGTGATTTTTGGTTGTTGATAGTATTATTTTAATTTAAGGTTTACAAATGATTCCATTATATGTATACGCACTATTTTTATTAGTACATACATATATATTATGTTTATTTCCGATGTGTAATCCGTGGCTTGCCTTCGTAAAATTATATTTTGTGATTTTCGATCATTTGTAAAAAAAAAATGAATAAAAGAAATTATTGGAATAAACCTATTTGATGCGAAATCGACTGTTTTTAAATTATTTCCAATCCCAATTTGAGTAACACTGACACAATTATTATGTATGTAAATATGTATATTACCTGAAACAACACAATATAGTATATAGTAAGTCATTTTAGTAGAAAATTAAAAAAACAAGTTTACACTTAAAACGTTTATTTTATTTTGCCACATTGTAATCTTGTAATACATTTGCAGATTCAATCATGTTTTTAGATAAATAATTTCATATTTGATATGTGTATGCTAAACTCGTAAGTTAACCCCGCCTACTAAATATAAATGTTATGTTAAATAATTGGTTAATCAATTTTTTCAATTGATTACGTGTATCTAATATAATATATACATTTTACAATAAAATATAATTCATTTTATTACACACACACACACATACAATGGAACAACGATTAAACTGACGGGATTCATTTACGAGTTTTTGGGGATTATTATATGCTTTTTGGTGTATCAGTCCTACTGTGATTATACTAAGTACTTACTGTGCTTTATACCCCATTCAAAGAAAGACTTTGTACTTTCTGTATGTTGTTTTGTTATTGTAGAATTAAATAATTACATTTGTTGGATGGTTAGCAATGGTGTTTATCTCAACCAACTCAAAAGACAGATGACTATCATTGGCCATTTCCAAAAAAACACATCTCAAAATAACGCCAAGAAAATAATTGTCCTGCTTTTGAACAGGGTATAGACACAATGTAAGTATAATAGTATTAAAATAAAACTCGTTGAATAACACTATTTATTAATACTAGATATATAGCTCGTTTCTACTAAAAAATTATAATTAGAATGAAAATTAACACAAATAATAAAAAATAATTGATATATGAGGGGCTCAGTGCCAGAACGGCCCAAGTCACACTTGTGGTTTGGAGTAAATGCGATTCAAATTAATTAGTCCGGGAACACTTTGTATTGAGTTAACCATATTTCATGATGATTTCAGTGCGATGATAATGAAAATTTTGATATAGAATGACTTGATCCTGATAAATAATCCTTTTTTTAAGACGATTGCGTACCTAACTAATTTTTTTTGTGACGAGCCGCCTTGTCACTGATCTCTTCATAAATTAATTTTATTTCTCTAATTTAATACAGAGAAATAAAATTAATAATAAACTGCATATTAATACTATACTTAAACTAGGCAACTAACTATACAATGGAACCTATTTGTGTACGTATGTATAAAATTTTTTTTGATTATATCAATATTTTCTAATGAAAATAAGCTTTGACTTAAGCTGGTTCCATTGTAAATAAATTATAAATTTAATTATTATTTAAATTTAATTAAGTCTAAATGGATTTGAATCACATATTTTTACTTATACAATATGTTGGTAGACTGAAGTCTCAAATTATAAATGTTAAGTCAGACTTTGAGCTGCAGGATTTTAAGATGTTAATTTTTTTTTATTTCAATTTGAATATCACTTAAATATCAAAAAATCGAATAGAAAGTACATATAATGCGTTTGAATGATTGTTTTACATGGACGACATTATTTTTAAAATAGGGTGTATCATTTATAATGATTAAGCGTTGAGGCATAAAGCTCATAAAGCGTATTCATTTATTGGCCTACTATTCGTGTGCTTTTATGTTCGGCAGTGTACTTGATTGCATCATTTAAATAATTACATTTCACTGACAATTGCTGTTTTTAATAATAAAATCAGCTAATCATCACCATTCCGGTATGATTCGACAGTTAAAATCCGATAGTTTAGTTTATTTTATGTTTTTACATAAAATTTGTAATTGAAATTGATCAATTTATGTACATATAATCAGATAAATGAATTTTTTAATCATGACCAAATAACCAATGCATCATTTTCGACGAATAGTATTTTTGTGCGGAACGATGATGATTTCTTTCATTATAGTTGAGATAAATGATTTATTTATAGTATGTTTATTTTTAAAGCAGCACTTTCCAATCCAATTTGTAAATGTAGTGGAGCATTTACACCGGTGAATTGGTGATATAAAAGTTCATCCCAGATGACATTAATCTATGTATGTATTGTACTTTTTTGAATGACAGTTCTTATTCCACAAATTGTACATACTCCGGGTCGTATATTATAGATTATTTTTATATTGAATAAATGCTCAACTGTCTAAATGCCCCATAAATTATACTCAGACGTAACAATTTCATTCAATTGTATAATTTCACTTTTTTAGAATATTCAACAAGGATTTGGAATCAATAACGGCAACGTTGGTGAGTTAAGTTTGAAATTTGCCGTTATTGTTCCATGGATTCTATTAATGTAGATATATAATATTTTTATAAAAGTTTTGGTCACTTTGAAATTCAATCGATCATTTATTGTACATACTATGAAAATGATATATTGTTTAGCCGTTGGTGTACTACGGCCAATGTCACACTTAAAAGTTAAATTGACAACTTGTAAAATCTATGAAGGCAGTGATTACACTATCAATATATCGATATAAACTAAACATGGAAACTTACGATTCTATCGTAACTGTAGTATGTAGTAGTACATAGTAGTAGTAATTATTAATAGTATTAAGTAATACGCACATCAAATTGAACAATACTGGCAAAGTTATACATAATACATAAATTACTGAATATAGTGAGTATACTAGTGAACCTCGGATTTATTAGTATCGAAGTAAAGTGGGTAACTTTCGATTAATCACATCAAAAATCAATACGCAATATTAGCCATATAAGGTTTGTATTACAAAATGATAATAATATAAGCAAGTTTTTTTTAATGGAACGATCACTTTCCAAAGTAAAGGAAAATTTTTATTACTTACATAATACCTGTTAAGTTGAAATACAAAAAATAATATTAAATTTAATTCCATTTGTACTAGTTTTTACAAGACTATAAACTTTCACTTATTGTATTCTTTGGTCAAGTACAAGATAAAAAGTAAATGTTATATATTTTTAATAAATCTCTAGTATTAAATGGTAAACTCCCAATAAGTTATAATTACTTGACAAAACTAGTTTTATATTTGCAAAAAGTGATTTTTTTACTGAAAATTAATGAACGAAATCAAATTAAACACTAGGCCTTTTAACAGCTTAGTTCAATTTAGAAACCTATTATATATAACTGATAATCAAAAGTTACCTGCATTTCCAACACAATACAACCGGGAAACTTTTACACCGCTAGTGTTAATTCTATGAAAAGTAACAAGCACACCTTCTTTAATTCAATTAAAATTAACTACAATAATAATTTAAAAAAAACAACTCTACGGTGAAAATGCATTTTTGATAAGGCTTCAACCAACCAACCAAACTTTTATTTTACTTGAACAAAATTTTAACAACAACCCTTCCATGTTCTTTTTTTTTTCCCCTTAATTCTTTCATCTCACACACACACACACACAAATATATTTGTATTTATTTATTCAATATTTTTTCTCGTTTACAACTTAACCTAGATTTGAGTACATTTATTATGCATATTAAATATATTTATATAGGTAGTTGAATGAACGCCGTTTGACGGCAACAACAAACAGCACAGCCGCAACTCAACCAGTTCACATGAACGACGTGACAATGTCCACCAGGCTGGTGTATGTGCCGGCGACCAGGCCGATCAACCCGAACATAATCAGCAGAATATCTTTGACCAGCAGCCACTTGTACGGGCCAAATTTGTCTGGCCACGCCACGCAAAGCTCCATGATGGCCGGAAAAGCTATCCCCATAGCGGATAAGCACAGTGCTCCGAACAGCGATATGAACAGGCTCAGCCTCGGGATCGCAATCGCCAGAATAACTGCACAAGTGACCAACTCTACTAATTATCTACAAAACATACTATTATGCATATATGAACATATAATGTATAGTGTCGGGATCGTCCGAAGCGCAGTATCAACAAAACGGTCGCGGAATGCAACAGAAACCGTACAATAGCTATTTACAAACGTGTGAATAGTTATAGTTATAGTCATACTATATATAACACTATAGATTGTAATCAATGTCATTGTAGAACCTTTTGCACCACACTATAGGCCTGACGTCAATGTCGTAGACCGAATAAGGTGTTGATTGAGCCGACCCAATTTTATTGATCTTTGAGATGTTTCATCACACTAAATTGAATTTAATGAATAAGATCAAACATGTAATTTTATTAACTAAAACTTATCATTTATTCAAATTCGTAGTGTAAATAAGTCCCTTTTTTAATTCTACGGTGAAAAATTACCACTGTATATTTTGAAAATTTAAATTATGTCTATGTAATTGTCATTTTAAATGAAAACTGTAAACAGAGAACATTTTTAATCAAAGGGAATAAAATGCGATGCATTCTACTGATATTTATTTTTTATTATTTTACTATGTAAAAAATGGTAGGTACACCTGAAAATAAATCATCCGTAGCAAATGTAATACAATATAATTATGCAATACGAAATTGTAAAAGTGACTCACGCAAAAACAACATAATAAACGCAATCGCTCCAATATGTATTTCAAATGCGCATTTGATTGCAGTTTAAATCATAAATGCACTTTTAAATTCATCAGTGACGTTTGCCTATTACAAATAGTACAAAATGTCAGGAAAATTGTCATCGGTGAATACTTTGTGTAGTATACATATATGTATGTATGTAGGTAATAAGCTATACCCTGACCAAAACAAGAAAGACTTCTTTCTCCACTTTGCTTATAAAGTAAAATAAAACAATTACGTCAGTTGGAGAGCTACCGTTAGAATTTATCTCAACGAAACCATAAGAAAAATGACCGTCATTGGTCATTCATTTCCCAAGGGACCAAACCGTCTAAAAAATGGTTCCTCTACTTTTGGACAGGGTACGGTATGAAATCCATAACTACATACATACATGCATAAGGAAGCTATGAACTTTTTTATCTCTGCTGAAGGTTACATCACCTATTGATGAATACGCAATCAATACCACGCTGCTAACAAAATTGCGCATCGCCAATTTGGCTATTAAATATCATAAAGCGCGCACACACAACTCGATCGATCCGGTGCAAAATGTATATACCTATAATATGTAATGCAAACCGATCACAAAACTTACATGTGGCAAGCACGAGAGCGACCCTCAATATGTACTCGTAGATCAATTTGTACTCGCTGCCTTCGACCCTCTTCTTGATGTAAGTGTTCCAAATCAGCTCCACGGGCACGTAGCACTGTAGGCCGTAAGAGATGAAAATGGCCACGGCGAATATTATCTTGACCACTTGAGACATTCTGCGGAAACGACGAGCAATTAATATTTCGAAAAATAAAACCATCAACTCAGGCTGAAAGCTTCAAACTCACATCTCGTCTTGGGGCAGATTCAGTGTGATGGAATCTTTGGCATCACTTCCGTATCGCATGTAACCAAGGGCACCCATCAACACATACAGAACAATGATGACGGTCATTCCTATGTTCAATACTCCGAAATAGCCCCCGAACGAGGCTGGAGTCTTCATATTGTTCTCCAGAGCTATAATCTGAAATATTCCAAATTAGACACAGCCTACATATGTACTTAAATTGCACTGAACCGCTGTTCAAAGGAACGAAGCTGAAGCCTATCAATCATTGCTTATTCTGGGGCGCTGAACACGTATGTGACTTTGAATATGCCTATAGATTGAATTGATACTATAATAAAATAGTATGAAAGGGACACAGCCCTAGTGAACACGTGGATATAAAAAAAACAAGCCAATTAAACGGATAGCGACAAAGGAAAAAAATCCAAAGTATCTTTAAAAATTAAAAGCCAAAAAATATAAAAAGATTTTGGTCACAGTTTAGTTGGATTTTGGTGATTTAGTTGGAGACCATACAACATTATAAACTGACGAATTGTACTCATCATGTTCGTGTTCAGTAGCCAAAATTAGTAAAGATTTTTATTCTCTGCTGCGTCCCCCCCCCCCAAAAAAGTATAAATTTCTTGTCCAGTGTTATGGTGAGATTGGTAGTGTGTCGCCAAACTTACCACTCCTACTGCCTCTAATGCGAAAAGTGTGGTTCCAAAGAACAGTGGGAAGTTTCTCAGGTATCCCACCATGTCCAGCTCGGAGACGGGACGCATATCCTGAAGCACGTACACCAATATGAGTGCCATGCCGACGAAGGTGATCACGTTGGCGAAAGTCGAGAATGGAGCCAGCAGTTTCAAGTTTCGTATGCAGTTGATGGCTATCAGCGGCAGGAATAGAATGCACATGTGCAGTTTCACATCCAATTCGGGCATGTAAGCGTCGCATATCTAAAATTTAAAATATAATATGTTACATACATGTATATTAACCGAACTACATAGATAAATTCACTGTCTTTGACTTTGGATCCCTTCAAAGTGCTTCGAATAATTTTTCCAATTTGACTTTTTTTATACATTTTATAATAGCAATACCTCATTCTATCTATTAGTGTAAAAATATAACCAAAATGATCTACTTTGTGTATTTGAATGTGATCATTGTAAAGAAGGTGGATTCCGTGTACTCTAGAGCTCAACTTTCTAGCGATTAAATTACCCGCGCGATTAATTTTCCGTGCAATAGACTTTCCGTGCGGTCAACTTTCCGTGTGATCAACTTTCCACGATCAATTTTCCACGACAGTTCTCCAGACATCAGTGGATACGACGGTTTATAAATAGTGTGCCACTTTAGAAACTCACCAGCAAGGGTTGTGTAGCTTTGTAAACACTCAACAATGTCGTCATATGTAATTATAATTACCTGTTTAATATTATTGGCGACGAAGACGATGTAAACGCAACATATTCCCAATTGGTAAACGATCATGAACGCATCTATGATGATAGGAGCGGCCGGTGCGAATCTTCTCATACAGTTTGGTCCTACTTCCAACGCCATTTTCATGGATTCTGGATACGTGAGGACAGGAACTCTTTTCCGCTTGCACAACTCGTACTGAGTCCTCACCTGTAACCAAATCAACACCGTAAGATACCTTTGATTCGATGATGGCGAATAATATTTCCTTGAATGATTCATACCAAAACGTGCAGGCAATACGTGCACAGTACACCGATGAGAATTGTGTTGATGGTTCCCGAGATGAGACCTGCGTTGAAGAAGGCCTGAGGCATGGCCATAATTCCAGTGCCCAAACTGCCCTTCAGCAAGTGAATCAGAGTCTCCGCATTTCTGGAAAAAGTGTCACATTGAAGTGGAATCGATGAAATGTGTCGAGGATACAGCGATGGTGAACTTGTGTCATCCAATCTCTGAGAGGCCATAGCTTGAATCAATAAACGTATAACTAACTATCCAAGTAATTATTGGCGCATCACAATTGATCAAAAGCAATACGCGACCGCGACACGGTCAATAGTCCATTGCTATGAATACGATTGGATTCAATTGACTCGAGTAGAGTGCACCAATTTCGAAGTGGTACGAGGTGGTTCTATCCGGTTTTTGAAGTTTTTAGCGATTCGTTACGACGCCAATTGGAAGGATCGACTATCTAACCGTTAATAATTTTAATTTATATAATCTATAGGTACTCTGTCCAACGTAAGAAGCACCCTTTTTTCGCGCTACTAAAATAGAAATAGTTTTGTGGCTGTCCGAGATTTATGACTGTGGTTGTTTATCGTTAATGTTTATTTCAAGAAGCTTGTGACGAAGCTCACCACACATAAGGACTCTAAATCGGTCAAGAGAGAGAGTTCCTCAAGTTGGACAGAGTATGTAAATTTTATTGATTTTGTCGCACTTACACAAACAACAATGAGTTGATCTACTATAATTCAAATACTATACTAGTGTAAGCGTTTACTATACATATGTATATTAGTGTAAGCGTTTACCTACCTGGGTCGTTGCGGTCAACGTATTGATTTCAGCGTTGTGTTGGCAACACGCTGCTATTTATCAAAGCTGGATCGAGTCGACAACGTGATTTTATGGCCATGCACATATACACCCTTTCAATCAACGGTACACTTTACAATTGTTTTGTGTACTGTTGAACGGGCTATGGGCTGCACTGTTATTGTACAAACCAGTGCACACGAGTGGGAGTTGATGGGGGGGTTAGAATTCACTGTCATATGACGAGCAAACCTGCTAGTTATCATCAGAATCTTCTTATTCATTGTATAAAAGTATCGGCCGTAAATTTAAGAAATTTTCACTTATTCCATATTGGATAAAGTATTGTTTTTATAAGAGACTAATTAAGGCAAAGTTCAGACTATTAATCAAATGCTCGATAGTTTCAAAGCATATTCAATTGATGTGAGTTACACAGGTCGATAAAGGTTGAGAGCTACCGAACGATGTTTTAACGAAATCAGTGGTAAATAAGATCATTATTATACATATGTACATTGCCAATTGTACACACACGTAATTCGACCCAATTAATTATGCGAATCTCGTTTGCCGACTGGTTTCCAGCCCAATTGTTACGGTAATAAAGTTTCCACTTACGTGGTGGCATTAGCCTGTTGTCTGTGCAAATGTGGATTGTAGTCTTCCTCAGATGACGCATTGACGGGACTCGACTCGGGATCGCCTTTGCCATTCCTGTAAATCGTAGAAAATGTCATTAGTTTGTACAAATAATACAAGCATAGTGTAATATGCACTTATGTATGTATTGATTTAGTGCTAAATTCATTGAATAGTTTTACTTGGGGCTGTCCAACGCCTGTAAGTTCACCATTTCTTCTTTGTTGGAACTCATCCTGGTGCCGTCTTCTTTCTTCTTTGCTGTAAACATCGAATACATTACAAGACCCACGATAATAGTATTACATGTGTTGTACAATGATGAATATTTTTTAGACTTCAGCAGAAATTTTCGTTATGTTGATTATGTAACATTTTGCTATAGTGAGGGTCGTAAAATGACCAGACTGTCGAATTGGCTCAAAATTTTTGTTACTAGCGATTGGAAACTATTGTAGGTGTTGAATTATTATGAAAATGAAGAGGAAATACAATTCAAAATACCTAGGAGACGAAGCAAATTCGTTTTCGTGTCAATTTATCACAATATTTCGTACGTATCGATTGCGTTTGAGGAAGTGAACGATTCGGCAATGGTTCAATTGGTATGATTCGCCACAAACGACACGCCACGGAAAGGATTTGTCACAATAAAATCACGTTTGACAGATCAGATTGAGGAGGCGGGTGTTTCAAGAATTCCAAGACCTGGACAAGCCGCACCAATTAAGTTCAAGGACTCGACCAAACACATGCTCCGTCACCGAAAGGGTTAAAAGTCCGCGCTTAGAGAACCACTCGTCGTTCCCACTAAAGCGATATCTATCAAAAACTACTACAGCATTGTGTCAAGCTTAAACTTATTGGCGCGATTTGAAAATTTGAAATTGTCGCTTTATTTCCGCAAATAAGTGAAAATCACTTGTCCGGAATTGGCGCCATTTCAAATGGGGGGGGGGGGGAGGGATTAATTTTTGGACCGCTGTTAATGCATGTGTATAAATCAGCGAAGTGAAATACCGACGCGTTACTCCATTTTCTAATTAGCGAAAAGCTCGTTTTGGCAAATCGCGCAAAGCGAAAAAGGTTTTTGCTCGTTGCGAAAGTTGAAATCCATTCCGACAAATAACGCATTGCTCAAAAATATAATTGGTCGCAGATACTAACAAGCTTGGACGATTGATTTATGCCAATTTAGAAATTTGTTTTTTCTTGAATTTTACAATATCGAAACATTTATTTTGATAAAATGTAATGACGTTTAATATAAACAAACCCAAAAAATAAAAGACAATATTCTTAATTTTTTTTGAATTTTATTTACCACTAATTTACTACTAATATCATCATATTATAATTATTCTGTCAGTCATCGGGTGGTTAGCAACCCGTGTCGTGTGTGCGTGTGTGTATGTGTACGTGCGGTGCCGTTGTATGCGATCGTTCCGCCGCTATCCGTTAGTGAGGTTATGTAGCATGACCGCTTCGCACAATCCGTGTCGTATGTATGAGCCGTTAAGGCTCTAAGGTACCCAGCCAGCCAGGCAAATTTCTGCACTACTATACATATGTATGTATGTATGTAGTAATAACTAGAATTACTTGGAAATTTCACTCTACATACATACTTTGTATAATGACTACCGTTATTATTATTATTATTATTATTATATATGTAATAAGCTCTATTCCGTCTGTCTGCTGATAACGCTCGCTGAGGTAAATAATTAAAAAAAAACTAGAACGTCGCACGAGTGGGATTTGAACCCAGTACCACCAGGTTGGGAGGAATCGTGCTTACACTATCTTCCAAACGGAGGCGATGCTATAATTGGCCAAGTGTTCGCGACATTGCTAAATTGTTACGTTGTTGTATTATAACGCGCCATGGATGGCGCTATAAAAACTATTAAATTTAATATTATTTTTCAGTACGGGTGATGAGAGCGCTCTGTTAATATTCAACGGGCTTACACTGGTCTATATATAACATGTTAAAGGGAATTAGCAATTTATATGTACATACATTTGTATGTATGTATGTATGTGACTAACCAAGTGTGAAATCCTCGCATTTTATAAAATGCGTAATAATTGACTTACACCGTACGAATCATATTTTATCATACCGATCTGACCAGCTGATCATGAAGAAAAATTTTAATCGATTTTATTTCATCCGGTCTTTCACAAACTTCAGCTATTTCTATTTCAATTTACGAAGCCATGTACATTTTGCAATCTGTCTGGCCATTTTGGGCATTCAGAATGTGGGATTTCACATTAGGGTGGTGGCATATGCAATGTACATACATATGTACATTCGTCGCTTTATCTCGCACGAATTACTCATTGAACATATGTATGTATGTATGTATGTACACAGCGTAGTCTATGGAAAATTTCCATCGATTATAGCTTTGATAGCGTCCGAACACTAATGCGAAATGTTTTGGAGCTAATTTTAGACTTCGACACTACTGCAGAAGGCAATTTCGAGAACAAAACGACATTTGGCAGTACTTCACGCCTGAAAAACCTGACATAGTACCCGTCTGAAACGTCTGCCAAACCGAACAACAGATGATCGCTAACCTTTATTTACCGAAATGAAAACAAAAAAAAATCCTCCATACGACAAAGTAGACTAGTCTTCGATTAGTGTCATTCTATTTTTGCCATATTGTCCATACGGCAGCCGCAGCGCAAACGTGCTGGTATTTTAACTAGCAATTTCGCCAGACACTACACAATGCCGTAATGCAACGAGTCGCACAATTGCTGAAATTGTACGTTGTAAGATTTTATCTCTATGTTTTCTATTTTTCGTTCAATTTTTTTTCCACCCCCACACACACATTGTTGCGTGATAAAGGTCACCGGCTCGTATTTTCAGTGGAAAAGCTCACAAAGCTAGGAAAATCGACGAGTTGTATAAATAGAACTATTTTACAATACGTAATAGCTATTCAACTACTTCCCACACCAGTAGACACGTTGGCATTGTGTGAATATTTCATTGTTGAAACGTGTAAATGTTTTAGCGCGAATTCGTTTTTATTATTTTTTTATGCAGTCTTCCATCAGCCGACTGACCGGTCAAAATCGTCAATAAATAATCAATCGAATCGTTCAAGTTCAACGTTATTTTAACAATGTGTCTGATATTTATATCGAAATTGATGATGATGTCGAATTCGCGCATTGCTTATGTAAACGTCAAATCGATTGAGTAAATGTTATGAAAATATCGTGACGACATTTTGAAAAAGCCGTCTCTGTTTATTCTTAGTTACATCATTTAAATTATATTCTTATTAAATCGGCTATAAAGCAATGGTTATAATAGTTGTTAAATTTTATACAATCTATGTATGTATGTGTAAATGTAAATATTAAGTATATGGATAAAGTAAAAAAAATGATTATGGCGATAGGGAACAGTTTCTATGAAAACTGATTGCAATAGGTATGTATTATAACATAGTTCAATCATCCGCATTGTTTTTTTAAGAATAATATTTTTTAAGAAAGAGCAAAGTTAAGGTTTCTTGAAACTGAACGGAAACATCCTTCAATATATCTGTGAGTGAGCGTTTACTTTTATTTCAATTATAAAGACACCCCTCAATGCTTCAATTCACATTGAACGGAAAACGCGATCGATCCCAAACGAAACCCTTGCTTTATAATCTAATTTGTACTGTACTTA
Source organism: Parapsyche elsis (assembly GCA_022651745.1). Taxonomy (NCBI): domain Eukaryota; kingdom Metazoa; phylum Arthropoda; class Insecta; order Trichoptera; family Hydropsychidae; genus Parapsyche; species Parapsyche elsis. The sequence goes on from JAGVSN010000019.1 coordinate 907,963, forward strand.
AATGATAATATATTACAATAGAACACAGTGTGAGTGTAATTTTGTATAAGATATAAATGGAAAGGCATGCTTTGGTTACAAGGAAAATAAAGTAAAAATTAAATAAATAGAACGCATGGTGAACGTACCAGCAACTCGTCGGCCAGGGAGAGCTCTCGGTATTATTTTCGTATATAGTTCAAATACACAACGAAATACGTGTCATGTGTGAGAAACTGTGTCTTTTTTGTTGATGATTTTTTAAAATAAATGCACGCACATGCGTGTTTTTCAGTGTGTGTGTGTGTGACTTATGTGCGTGGGTGTCAGAGCATTCCCGTTATTCGTGAAGGATGCTGGTGTGACACGTCTCCAGGAGTTCCGCAGTCAGACTGAATGCTGGCCAAGACGGCTGGTCAATTGTCAACCAAACCAATTTGCCCCGAGACGACGAGGTGGTGAACGATATGGTGATTTTGAACACCAGTGGTGTATCCGTGTGTCAACAATGTCGGGAAACCCTAGTCGTCATCGTCCCTATTCATTCACATTCGCGAAAATGCGAGGTTCAGGGTTCAATTATGTGTGTGTGATGTCTCATTGAGATGCTCCTTTTCTTCTGTCGATTCATAAAAAACGATCAATGGGATCATAATGCGATTGTAACATCAAAAAAGTTAAAGTCACTAAGAATCGATCGTATTGTATGTAAATAACATTTGTGTATGTATATCTATACATTTTCCTATTCAATTCATTCAATTTCTTTGAATTATATGACACGCTTTTTTGAAAGTGGGACAAGTTACAATTAGTTTTGTCTTGCAGCCTGCTTAACACTCCCATTCAACAGGAAAGCTTTTACCTTCAAACAAAAATGTTAAAAATCTAACTGTTGGTGTGAGATGTATCAAGATTTTTTGAAGCAGGCAATATGCGCCCATTTTCCGTTATGCAACAGAAATTCTCAATAAAAATGTTACAGGTAAAGTGAAATCTCGCATGTATTAAAGGTTCAAAATGACCAAGCAAATTGTAAAATGTACTACACTCCATAAATTGAAATAGAAATAGCAACAAGAAAAGCTGAAGTTTGAGATTAACCGGATGAAAAACCCGTTCAAACTATTCTTCAGAATTAGCTGGTTAGATTGGCGAGATGAATAATGATTAGAATGGCGAAATTCATTTATTTCATAATATACCTACTATGTATTGTGTGAGGCATTGTATAAATTTAACTAGGCGTTTTATACAATACGGAGATTTCACCTTTGGTACCATCATCATCATCATCATGTTTAGCCGTTCACCATCCACTGCTGGATGAATGCTCTCTAATCCTCTTCTATTCCTGTCTATTTCGAGCAATCTGCATCCACTCGACACCACACATTCTTCTCAATTCATCAGCCCATCGGCGATTTGGTCTACCTTGCTTTCTTTCACACCCTCTCGGATATCATTTCAGTATTTCTCGCGTCTATCTGCCATCCATTCTTTTCGCTATGTGTCCACCTCAACTTTTTCACACGTTCCGCTATATCTGCCACTTTTGTCATACTTCTTACCCATGTATTCCCGTTACAACCCCTTCTTGTTATACCAAGCGTACACCTTTCCATGATTCTTTTTGTGCACTGGATCTTACGTAACATTCTTGAATTCAGCATCCAAGTTTCACATCCATACGTCATAACTGGCAGTACGCATTGGTCGAATGCTTTCTTTTTTAAGCATAGCAGGATGTTTGATTAAAAAACTATGTTCATTATTCCAAAAGTGCTCCATCCTAGTTTAATTTTTCTTTTTATTTCATCTTCTTTACACCGTCATATTCACCACACTTAATTAATAATAATAAGGTATAAGTAATAAAATCAAAAATTTGGTAAATATTAGTGTAGGTAGGTCAAGTTAAAACAACAACAAAAAAATTATGACTTATAATGATGTTATGTAACTTTTGAAACGACTTGAATATATGTATGTATGTACAGTCTCAAATTTCCATCTCACAGAGTTTTCACATCCTACGTCGAAACTTTTTGGCCGCAAAGCGTAACACCCGACACTTCAAGTATTGCCAATTAAAACTAATCAATTGCGAGTGAATAGAAAAAAAAAATAGCAGGCTGTAGGTTAATCAGCCGTTATGGAATAGTACCGCGGCAGATGCGGAAAAATTTCATCGTGCGCAATTCGAAGCAATTGGACGCGTTTACAACCTAGCGAAGGGTTATTTACCTAAGCGATTGCGACGTAACTTACGCTGATGAGTAAAATTTTGCATTTTCAAACCTCAGCGGGTTGAATTCCTCGGCAATCAACTAATGTTCAGGTACATTCAAGCAATCACTTATTTTCAATCATAAGCAGCCAGCAAGTGGTGTTTGCCAACGAGGCATTACAATCTAGACGTACATACATAGAATTTACTCCATCTCTACTTAATTAAATTAAATTCCAATGTTGAAGCTGCGCCCGGTTTTATGCAATTTTATTAACATTACAATAAATTCAATTGCATTTACAAATTATGTATAATATGATTGAGCTTGTTGGGATATTAATGAAATTAATTATTCATTTACTATTACTTGCACGATCTCATTATGCTACAGTGCATATATACTTGATTTAAAACAATCAAGAGGGACACTTAAACTAGACTAAATTGCTCAAATACCTTGGAGAATAGTTAAATTATTGCATGTAACGACATAAACGACATGGCATGAGATCAGCGCTTCTCAAATTTTTTCATGAATGGTGTAAATTGAATATAAAATTATGTAAGTATAAAATGACTATTATGAATTATTAGTTTGTTATGAGTTGTATTGAAATTTATTGTTCTCAGGAGTATCAACGCTCTATATATAGTGTTATACTTCTTTTGTTTTCATTGATTTGTTGAATTGTATTTTTTTTCGGTAAAACAAAGTTAGCCCATTCACTTGTCAATAATTAACACCCGTTGATCTTCAACGGCTTATACTATGTACAAACTAGCTACTAGTATATAGAGAACCTACGTATAGCTCTAAATATTTTGAGTTTACTTTGAAGCTATTAAGTTTGAGAAACTTTGCTGTAGACATGGTATATATACAGTATAGTAGATATGGAAAAACTTATATAGCGGCGCACGTCAGGCAATCAGACCGAGAGCGAATTCATCTCCGTTGCAGGATTAACTTTTCTCAATCCAGCCATGCTAGCATTTACCGACTGCGAACACGACCCGACAAATTGGATACTGAAACTTTGATCTATATACACTATACAGTGTGCAAATCTATATTTAACGATGTATATGTGTATGTATGTATGTACATATGTGTAAGCCTGTGAATTTTTCACCCGCGGTATAATTTAGTCGTTGATTTTGTTTCCTCTCTTCTTCATTATTTAGAATAAGTATAGTATTTTTCTCCATCATCTTGTTTGTCGTTGTCGCGTTGGGCTTGCCACGGTGCCGAAGGGTCAATTGTCGTTTGTACGTTGTCCATACTCATTTAAACGTGTGCGAATTCAAAATAATAATAATAGAATAGTTAACGCTTTTGCTCTTCGAAGAGCGAGACTTCGATCAAATTTTGCTATTGAGTAATGTTCAGCTTGCGTATTTAAGCTGTTGTGCCCGACGTTCAGTCATTGAATTTTATTCGGCTGGAAATATTATACTGGACATTCAAAGAACCGGTGTGGTTTTCAAAATATTATATACCTCATCGTGATGGAAATAAAACCATTTCAAAGTGTGTTTTGTCCTCTTTTTATTCACACGGAAGTTTTTTTCCAAATCGAAAATTATTAATATCAAAATTAGCATTTGAAAAAATGTACAGAAAAAACCAGTGCATGACATATGTACATACGTACAATACATAATATAATTTTTTTAATTTAATACCCATCTGTATATACGTACATATGTAGATCGAAGTCACCGAATTACAATTTTGTATTGTCCTATACATAAAAATGTCATCGAATTCAAGTATCCAATTGGTATTGATTAGTAAAACGATATCGTCAACACTTACAAAAACTGATCAAATCACATTTCGTCGAACTTCTTAACGTTTTTAATTGTAATTACATACTTAGTGTCTCCGACGTCGGCCAAATCCACATATGTACATATTTGCTCCGCGCATTAAATCAGTTAGATTCAGATTATCGTCATCTTTCGATGACGAAATGGAATTGCGAAGTCGTCGAAGCGTCGCGGCGCCTCCTTCGTCAATCAATCATCAAGATTTCCGAAACGGGCGAGCCTTGGACGTCAATATACATTATGTATATGTATGTAGTGTGGTAGAACGATTCTAGATCGAGAAGATCGATCCACAGCCAAAGGGTCATTTCTTATGCGGACACGCAATCGTTTACGTCACGCTTACTCGAGTTTAAATCGCACCGACATATTCGGATTTGCCCGATGTACATATATTTGCATTTCTAATTTGTGATAAATTTTGCTAAATTAGTATTCTTCTTTTTCTTCTTAATGTGACGTACTTGACATCAAGCGTTGCCTCTTCACTTTTTGAAAAAAACTTTACAGTATGTCATAGTGAAGTAACGGGGGAAAAATATTCCCCGATGATTTGGTGTGGGGAGAGGAAAGGAACGAAGAAATGGGCAATGAATAGGGTTGGGTCGTCTCGATTTTGCATGGAACCTTCTCGTCAACTAAGTCAGATAATCTCGACAAATTATGCCAAAAGATGTTCATATCTTACCATCGGCGATGGGAACGGTCGTAAAAACCGAGTAAACCTTTCGACCGCATCGTGATTCAATTCCAATTCCTGCACATGTTCATATGTACATATGTACATACACACACATGTATATCGCATCGAATCTATAGTGCATGTGTACATAGTTACAATTCGCATTCAATGTGAAATGCAAACGATGTATTGATTTTAAAAGGGCTAGACTTTCAACGCGCATATGCAACTGCACAGTGGTTCATAATTATCTATGTAAGCATATGATTCAAAATGGCTGCAAGTTCAAAAGTTGACGTTTATTTGTTTTTTTTTTGTAATATGATTATTTTATATAATTACAGTTTTATATTAAATAACTATACATACATATATATATATTGTATAACACTCTGATCATGGAAAAATTGCAATTTATTTTTGTAAACAACTCAATTGATACCAAAGCAAACGTTTTCACATTATTGGATGTAAACAAGAATTGCGTACAAGAAGCTCGTGTACATACATCAATAATACAAAACGTATTTACGGAATCAAAACACAAAGCAAAACAAGCTAGACGCTTTAATCGATCGCCTTAAGCCAATTAATTGGTTGATGAATTTATAGCCACATTGACATAAGTACCACAAGTTTCGCATACAATGTTAATATTTTCGTCGACATTTTAACATACTGTGGAAGATCTGCACAAATGACCGATCGCTGCAGCTGATTTCCGTTCGTAATGTGCACGCCATGTTGCGTAAGTCTGCATGGGGCTAGGCCCGCAACAACCATGCATTACATAACGTAAATCCCTATGGATTAAAGCATCATAGGGGAAAATTCCACTCACCTTATTTGCTGGCCGACGACGGGAATTCACTTGAACGGGAAAAAATGCAGCGACTGCATCGTGCGATTATTCTTTTTGTTTGCGCGTGTGCACGTGCACATCCACCGGCCACTTCCGGTTTGCAAATGCCTTTCTTTAGCAATTACCGAGGAAAGCATATGTCCAACCCCCCACCCCCCCCCCCACCCTCGCTTCCTCGAAGTCCCTTGCAGGCGAGTCCCGTTTTGTTGTTGTCTGGAGGAAAGGTTAAGGGTTAGCGCGCGACACTGCGTTGTGGGACGCGCGAAAATCTATACAGGTAGCCACACAACGGGGTATACGAGGGTAGGGGATGGAAAACGAGGGGATGACGCATGCGCTTTTCCGCTTTTCCGACGCGGCATCTAGGCGCCTGTCGGAAAATATTCTATTTTTCGCCGGGTGTAATTTTTCGGTTGACAAAATTGTACGACGAAACTCTCCACGTGTGAAGATGACTCCCCTTTTCGCCGTATCGCGCCTTAATCTCTAACGTATGGGGAAAATTCTGGAGTTTTCTCCGCAACGATTGGAATTTTTAGGTGTCTATCCGCTTCTTAGAGTCTATTGTAGTGTCTGGCCACGTGAAAATTCCAACCGTTTAGCTCGATGTATGGAAAAATGCACGTCACCAGTAATATATGTATGTATGTATGTAATAGCTGTTTGTTGAAAATTTTCCAATTTTATGACAAATAAAAAAATTGAGGTCGTCAATCGATACCACGATAAAGTACATTTCTTGCCGAGATGAAATTTTTTAATCGTTTAAAATCTGTTATCCCTTTTATCGTTACAACGAAACGGCCTCGATTATTGAGGTCATCCGTCAATTTATTTGTAGGTACAATGTGTCAACCTCTCATTGAGTCCTATGACTTGTTAGTTAATTTTTCTTTTATACAATGCAATTTACAGTACCAATTGAATTGATTCAAAAAACGTTTGAGAATCACTGTCGAAGATTTATATTACATTTGTATGTATATTGCCATGGTCGATAGCCTGTACATATGTATAGGTACATACATACATATGTTGCGATCAAATTTTCAATTATTCAATATAACTATGACAAGTTAGTTGGTTAAAATTGAAACTATGTACAATGTATCAGTATTGCAATTCCAACCAAATTGTATATGATTTTCGTTGATGTGATTCGATATAAAAATAAAAGCATTTTCAGTATGTAAAAAATAATCATAATATTTATTAAAGTAAGATTCATTCACACATTGTACAGCATAATTATAATAGTAAATAAAAACATTCGAATGTTGAATACTTAACTAAAATTAATTTGTAATTTTACTCGACTATTTAGGTCTACTTTTGCAGTCTTCGATTGATTGCAATCGATTGAGTAGTTCATTTTATGCGATCGAAAAAAATCGCACAACGTCTAACATATACATACTATCAATAATAATAAAATGTGTAAAAATACAATATTAAAAAAATATATTTAATGAAATTAACTCTCAGGGAAAAATGAGAAATAAATTTGAACACTGATTACAACTTAAGGAATGCTTAAATGAATTTATTCGACTCTGATTTAAGAAAACTCGTGAATGATGGCTTTGAGACTTGTATAAGTTCCCACTACCAAACCTACGATACCGAACACACCCACGATTGTATTTTTAACCGACATTACGACTCTTTCGGTTGGGGATATGTAATTCCACCATACGCAAGATTGAATCAGAGCTGGTATGGCCAAACCGAGAGCTGAGAGACAAAGTGCACCGAAAAGCGATATGAACAGATCTAAAGCAGGCACAGCTACGGCAAGCAAATCTGAAAATGAAAGACAAGATTAAAAAAAATTATACTCACACTTAAGTTTGTTAATGCCTACAATACCGATACTTACAAGTTAAAATGACTATGACGGTTCTGACGACATATTCCCAAATTATCAGATTCGAACGTCCGACCAGCATTTTCTTTATGTAAGCATTCCAGGCGATGTCGATGGCAACGTAGCACGCAATAGCATGAGTGATAAAAATGGCAAGGGCCAACGTACACTGCACGCCCTGGGCCAATCTAAAAGTTAAACAGATTTAGCGATTTCCTTCGAGCGCCAATGTAAGTTTGAGATTTAAATCGTTATCGTTGGTTACATTTCGGTGTTGCTGGGTAGGTTCAGTGTGATGCTTCCGGCTGACTTGTTTCCGTATTGGAGATAGCCGAAAAATCCCATGGCTACGTACAAAATGACGATGCTGATCATTCCCCTGTTGAGAACGCCTTTACTGCCACCGAAAGCCTTAGGATGCTTCATTTCGTTTTCAAGAGGTAACATCTGTAAATGTATGTGAATAGTTTAATTAAACTGGCTGCACTATTAGATAAAACCTTGCACGCAAGTTGCAATATTAACATCGTTTGTTTGGAAAGTGGACTTAATTTAAGTCCAAGTTTAAATAAAAACAACAATACTTTATCTATACTACGTATATGGATAAAGTAAAGATTGAATCGGAAGGTGTGCGATTATATACGTATACTTACGCAACACTTTCATGCAAACAACTGGCAAAATCGATATATTTGTATTGCAAGAAAAAAAGCTCAGAGAAGTTTTACTGTTACATAAAAGCGTTAATAAATTTGAAACAAACAAATCGATATCATTTAGGCTTAACTCTTTCTTAGGCTTGAATAAAGAAACAGACAGATGAACATAAAAACGTGACAAACTGACACACATACATATGTACATACATACATACAAACACACTGATATAGAGTTGCAGTCATAACTTTGAAGCGAATTTTCACACTCCAACATAAATGTGATTAAAGTTAAGTAATTTTAATTATAATATATAATAACATAAAGGTAATTTTAAGTATAGGTAGAAAAAGTAAGGTCTATAATACAATATTGTCTTGCCACGCGTGGTTTATTGTGCCACTGCACTCAATATGTTCAGTGGCCAAGATTTAGATAAAATGCAAAGGTTACAAAATGTATGAGAGGTATTTTGAATGTTGGTAGGCTAAAAAGTATTAGAAGTATGTTAGATGAATTGGGATGGGTGAGTATTAGAAATTGTTTAAAGTTAAGCACATTGTCTTTTGTTTATAAGTTAGATCATAAGTTATTGCCAAATTATTTTAAGAATTATATCATTAGAAATCTCCACAGTTATTGTACTAGAAATAAGAACCATTTAGTTGTAGGTAGAGTAAGGAAAACGAAGACAGCTGGTGGTGTTTTTCATAGGAGTGTGTTAATGTAAATGCCCTCCCTGAGTGCATCGGGACTTCTAAGAGGATAGATGCATTCTGGCAAAGTGTGAGGATACACCTCTGTGAGAGATAGTAGATATGTATAAGTGTAGTGTATAATGTGTACTACTACATACATCGATTTATGTAGTTGTTATAAATATGTAATAGATGTAAGTTAAATGAGCTAATTAGCTAATATTATATAAAATAAATAAATAAATAAATACAGATAAGCTTGACTACCGAGCTGTAAGAGGAAAGTAACTTACAACGCCGATGGCTTCCAAAGCAAACAGGACGGTTCCGAAGAATAGAGGAAATTCAGCGACGTGTCCGAAAGCCTCTTTTCCTTCGAAAGTCGGTGTCTCTCTGAAGATGTAGTAGAGGATGATGCCGAAACTGGCGACGGTGATGACGTTGGCCAGCGAGGAGAACGGCGCCAAAAACTTCAAATTTCTCACCCAATTTATGAAAATCAAAGGTAGGAGTATAATACTCATATATATTTTAACACTGTTCTCCACGCCCATGTGATGATCGACGACGGACTTTAAATTTTCCGAAACGAAAACCACGTAGACACAACACGTACCAATCTGGTATACCAGAAGGAACGCGTTCACTACATGTCTGAAATGTATATATTTAAATTAATATCATTTCACGTTACATATGTACATTGAAAAGTGTAATCACTGATTGTAATATACCCTGAATATGGAGCAATTGCCTTGCACCAATTTGGACCTTCTTTCAAAGCCTCCTCAGCCACTTGCGGATAGGTCAAACTTGGCACTCTGCGTCTTTTACACAGTTCGTATTCGGCTTTGATCAGTAGATGGATGCAATACGTACACAGTAGGCCGATCAAGATCGTACCGACTACACCGACTAGCCATCCAGCATGCGAAAATGCATTGGGCATCGCTAAAATTCCAGTACCGAGACTACCTTTCAGCAAGTGAATAAGAGTCTCCATATTCCTGAAAATTAATTTACATAAAAATAGTACGAAAAAGTTTACGTAGATGTCACTAGTAAGATATAATATATAAAATATTTTTTAATACGTTGTGGGATGCTTGATGACTCTGTTCGCATAAGGATCATAGTCATCATTTGCTCTTCCATTTTTAATATCAGCCATATTAACGACGGCTTCTACCGCGGCTTCGTCCTTTGATGACCCATTTTTTGGTTGAATGCTGGAAACATGGAAAAAAAAAATATTACACTGCCATCTATGGAAAATTGTAAAAAGTTTTAATTATTTTTAGGATCATTATATTAATGGATCGAGTTACAAATTTGAAAATTTTTTCTTTTCTATCCCAATCTATGTACATTGTGTGCCAATAACAGATGTCTAACTTTAAAAATAACAGTACAAGTTTCGTGTAGCAGTATTACTTAGGGTTGCCAACGTGTCTTTTTTTTAAGAGAACATTTGGCATTATTTTTTCTATTATACCGAGAATGTCCTCTTTTTCAATTTTGACAATAATTTCACGCGGTTCGATAACAATAATTTCGACATTCAGTATAAAGCATTATTGAAACATTCGAAAACAAGCTGGCTATCACTTTATCCTGCGTGTTAGAAGTTTTTCCTACTTTAAAAGCATATTTTTTATCAACCGACAACTCTCCCATCATTTTAAAATTATTTTTTGAAGATGAGTTTAGCAAAGCTTATTTAGAATTTGCGTATTCCTTAATGCATATACATGAAAAAATATTAGAAATAGAAAATAGAAAATATTAGAAATATTAGAAATATTAGAACAAAATTTTGTGTTAGAAGTAATGGCTACAAAATAAATTCAATTTAAGTTGCATAAATTGCTATAAAACATCGTAGGAATATTAAATTTATGGACTAATCAACTAGCAAATTTCAATAGTTTTACTTGGATTAAATTAGATAGGGTTCCAACATGGGAAGAAATTGAAAACTCGATAGTACTTCTTGCCTCCAAAAACGTCAATGTTGGTGGAAGAGAATTTTACAATTTAAAAATCTCAATACTGGAAATTTTGAAAATATGATTTCCTGTCTCAAATGGATAGAATATTTAAAAAAATATTGAGTTTCATTCGGAACTATAAAAAATTTGTCAATTTTTTTACAATACCTGCCCAAAATGCCAATGTAAAAAGAATATTTTCCATGATCAGCGGACAGTAGACCAAAGGATGAAATAAGTTGAAAATTGCCACTGTCCGGGATATTTAGAGCGTAGTACAATATAATTTTATAAAAAAATAAAAGAAAATAAGAAACTTTTGCAACAAGTTAGCTGTGTAGATAAATATAGCGACAAACATGACGAAAGTGAGAATGAGAATGAAGATGATTAAATTAAACAATTAATTTTTAAGCGCGCTTTTAATGTTTACTACTACATATGTATGTATGTACATATAAAGAAAATTGTACATAATAAACATTTTTTTGTCAAATGTTCTCTTTTTCTGTCCATAACAATTGACAACCCTAGTATTACTAGAACTAGTTTTTTGTTTTACGTCTAATTTTCTCGGTACTTATTGATTTTATGAACTTGATCCATTAATATAGTGAAGTTTCCATTTATTAATGCTACATTGGTGTAAAACGCCACATGGAAATTATTAAGGAGGAAGGAAATTATGAAGGAAATTATAACTTTTTTTTATGCTTATCACAAACCATCACAGAAATTTATTTTAAAATGTACATTAGCACCATAAATTGAATTGTCAAGTCACACAACAAGCAAACTATGGAATCTCTTCTTACCGTCGATTAAATCACGGAGAACTGTTTTGTTAATATACCCATCAATTGCCTATTCCATACATTCCCAGCAGGTTTTGTGGCTTACCTGAATATTCATTTAACTTTTTTAACGAAATGGAATAAAATTATCACTCACAGCCAAATTATTCGTGAGATTTTTTTACCAAAGCGCAAAAGCACATTTTCTCAAAAATCTTCCAGAACTTGTTTTGTAACATGACGATTCATATGTAATATAAACTATGAACGTACCTTGTCAAAGAAATTTCATCCGTTTCAAACGAAGCATTTGCTTGAGGTCCGCCATGGATTTTGCGTATGCTACTAGGTTCCTATAAACACAAATATAAATATAATATTACTAACTCTGCCCATCTAACTTTTTTTTTTTTTTTAAATATATATATATATATATTAATAACCATGACCATCTGACATTTTTTGTCATATTTTTATACGCAAGTAAACATAAACCGTACGGGAACGTTAAAAATAATAATATTTTATCGGTGGAAAGAGATTTACAGTATTCTTATTGTAATTCTTCAATGGCCGTTTGATTGTCTTAAAATCTTGAACATAGATCCACAGTGTGTTTATTTATAATGTGATCAATACGTATTCGTTATATTACTTCCGATTTTCCCATGAGACGTCACGCACGTGCGGACCAATCAACAACGATTGCGTTAAGAAAATGATCAATTAATTATTTTTGTACTTATATTGTGAGGGCGCGTGATCGCTAGAGCGTGATATAAAATGTGTTTTGATTTTGGCTGATAACATTTGGGAAGCGTTGGCATTCGCTGCACTTGGCATTAGGTGCATACGATGCAATCGTGCCAATCTGGCCGAGGAAATCCTGATACGCTACACATAGCAATGTGCAACAAGTCGGTGCCGTAACACCGAAGGGCTTCCACGTTGCATCACCGTTATTTTTTTTTTGTAGGTCAAGGATCCAATAATTTCGAGATCTACCTCGGTCAGGGCCAGCATGTTTATTAAAAATTAAAAACCGTGTGTGGAAGTACTTATTGTGTATCCTGGGTATTTCGAGAAAATCGTTCAGTTCCGCATTTCGTCAACGATTAATTCATATGAACGTTTCAAATTACACGTTTGCGTTAAGTTCAAAAGACCGTCATACATTTAAAATCAACATTTTAATTTATAATGACCTCGTAACTTGTTACCTTAGAAAATTGATGTTGCAACACAAAATGAAATATTTTTTATAACAAAATCAATCAATATTGATAAAAGGGACAAAATTCGACACTCCTGGAATCAGTTGCTGCATTACTTAGTTTTTTACTTTTTTTTAATCGTTTAAATTTGCCCGTATGAATATTTCCCGTTTAAGTACTAATGCCCATTAAATGTTACTGCACTGTTTTTATATTCAAAATGTTTGTTAAAAAATCAACGAATGAAAGTGAATCAATAGCACGTTCCCAATAATGAAAGTGAGTATTGATATGCGAAACTTTGGCTTCACATCTCTCTGAATGCGGTTTTGAGTCAAAGTCACACACGTGTGTGTGTTATAATGTTGATATGAAATTTTCGCAACTTTGTGTATTGCGAAAACGCCTGGAGATTTGTTACTCGAGAATGTAAAGCCGCTCGCCAGGTCAATAACGACAGGTGCGTTCTGCTAAATGAAATATTCACATGTGTCAATCTATGTTTTGCTTATATCGTCTCATTCTTTGTAATAAATTAACGTAAATAATTATTCGATGTCTTAAATCGATCGCAGTATGTATGTAAATTTTTTTAACGCTACGACACATCCAAAGTTTAAGATGTGTACTTCATCGTTCATTTGAAACGAATCGAACGCTGACAGTTACTCACTTACTCTCACTTACTCTCTTAGCCTCTTGCTGAATCTCAGTGATAATATTAATGTACACATGTGGAATTATAGCTCGAATCAAACGTGTAGGTAAAGTATGAACGTGTTTAAACTATTGAAACGGTGAACGAATAGCGACACTCGACATGTGTAATCTCATTACGTTTGTGACCCAGTTTCGGTCAAATCCTTTCGATTAATTTGATAACACAAATCTTATTTTTATACTTAGCGCACATAAAAGTTGTACAAACATTTTAGCGTCTCAGTTAAAAAATTAGAACGATTGCGACAACGGGAAAATTGCGATACAAACATGTTGGCGATTGATAGTTAACGTTTTACATTAGACGTTACATATGTTACAAATCGGATGGAAAGAGATGAAGTACAGGTACACGCACGGGTGTATATATACCTACTTCATCTATATATACATAGATGAAGACACTCAGGTGTAGAGAACAAATACACTCTGGTGTAAGGTAGAAGGGACACTGCCTTGCAAAAATGATATAATTAAAATAAAATAAGTAATAATTTTAACCCAAAAGGATAACCCAATGAACCTACATATTTTGGAGCTGGAGATTGTTCTATTATCATTTATGATTAGCCTTGCATAAATAATCTTCTCACGATAATTATTATGGGTGAAGCATTCTACTAAATTCTTATGCTGTATCAAATAACATCGTTATAAGCAGTTGCATATTATGTATTTTTTAAATTAAAATTGTACAATATTTTGATAGAATTGTCTTGTAAGCAATTCATTCCGTGTATTACAATTAAAAATGCGCTAATTTATAGATTGCTCATTAACATATAAAGTTATTTGAAACTAGTACAATATTTAAATGTGAAAGATTCAGGATATAACAGTTAAATATACCAGATGTGAATTGAATGTTTATATATTTTTACGTACATACATGTATGTACATATATGTATGTATATCGACAATACAATTGTACTGAATTGTGTGACTAATTTTGATTGTCAATGCGAACATAATTTTAGACAAATAAACATATTCCGTACAGATCGGTCTTACATATGTACATATGTAGTATATCCAACTTAAAACAAAAACTTCTAAAAAATAACTAATTTGATTCAACGAAAAAAATCGCAGAAATATAAATGTAAATTTGTTAGATTAAATAAAAAATTTATATATAAGTTTAAAAATTTGTTATAAACTAAGATTAGATACCCTGTTATAAAATTAATAAATTAGTAATAGATAAATTCTTGAAATTTAAAGAATTTGACGAAATCAAAATATTAACAAACCAAACCAAAAAAAAAACAAAAAACAAACAAAATATAAAGAAAATATAAATGTTGAATCAAAATATGTATAAACAAACCAAGGTAAAAAAAAAGTCAAATTGAGCCTATTTGTAGCCTGTAAAAGGTTGTTCGCTTGTGAGAAACTTAGCGACTGGTTTTGCCTCATTCATTAAAATTCGCTCAATATATACGACATGTCGACGATTCGACGCGCAATGTTATTTAAATGGCGAACGTGAATAGTATAGATAAAAAAAAAATTGACCAATTTACAGTTGGCGAAAAAAATTTGCGAGAGGCGATAATCGGTGAGAGCAAATTTTGTATTGCGTCGTGAACATCGCAAACGAGTATTTTTGTAGCTTTTTTTAGCGTGGACGCGACGAGGATAAAATTTTACAATATATTATTTTGGTTGCAACAATTCTGCGGGAAAAATGGCTTATTGTGACACGTTTGTGATGTCATAGACGAAAAATTCTAATCCATAGCTTGTATATAAAGGATACTGGTTTTATGTTCCCATTTTTTTTTGCACATCTTTTTCTGTTGCCAACACGTTATTGATTGATAGGAATAACTTTTGGAAATTAAAAGTGGCTTTTACATTCAATTATTAACTATATTTATTAAATTCAAATTCTGCACTATTATAAACTAATATGCCGTTATATACTGATACACTAAGTCGTAGAATGATAAGAACAGTATAACTCAGTGTTTCCTAATCTTTTTAATACTACGACCCACTTTTTAGAACTACTAACTTTCGCGACCCACCTATGTACATGAGGAGGAGGGGTATTTATATATATGTATGTATATATTATTTTTTTAATACCGTTTTTATACTTAACAATATATCCAGAGTATCATTTATTTTTATATAATTTAATTAACGAAAACAAGCAGCTGGGATAAAAATTCATTTCAAAAACTTTTCGCGAACCACCAAAGATCGACTCGCGACCCACAGTTTGGGAACTGCTGGTATAACTCGCGTATGTCCCAAACAAACAAGAGGTAACTCAAAATAAAAAATAATATATTTAAAAAGCCCGAATGAAATATGTATATAAATAAAATAAATATAAATATATAATATAAATATAAAATAAATAAATATAATATAATATAATATAAATATAAATAAATATAACCCAATATAAACGCAATCTGAATAAAATTGTTAAGTTAATTGTATACATACCTATGTACATACATTTTTACATAGTTTGTAAAAATGCACAATATTACAATTTGCGATATTTTAAACACATATCGCAATATGTACACATAAATGCAATATAATTGCAATATATTCTACATATGCACATAGTTCCCGTACACATATTGCAATATTTTGAATGCTTAGTAAGTAAGTAACTGACGAAGAATACTAATTGCAACACAATAAAAATGAATAATTTTTCTTTGTTACCTGGCTTTAGAAGATTTAATAAATGCGAAAGGGCCAGTAGCCAGTATAACAATGAGTTAATTTTAAGTGTAACATTTTTTATTAAAGTATTGCCCGTTGACATTCAACGGGTGTTTATTATTGAACTGTGAGCGGTTTAACAATAGCGGTAACTATGAGTTGCGGATACGCGATAATAAAGTTTTTAAAGAGTTCATAATCAAGTAACTATATCAGTACAATTCCTAATACACAAACTTTGACTAGCTAAGTAAATACATACATATGTATACTACTCGTGAAACTCATTTTTGTAAATTAATGCATTATAAATGTTTAATGTATACAATAGAAACTAGTTTTTATATATACATACATACATATGTTTATAATTATATATACATGGGTATATATGTACATACAATAATGTATAATAAAATGTTCCTGTATCAAATATATTCAACGGCGCTCGGATTAAACCGTACACGAAAAATCCGCACAGAAAAATCCCCACAAGAAAAATCCGCACAGAAAAATGCGCACATAGATAAATACACACATTTAAATTACTCTAATCTGTACCTGTGTTTTCAGCTTTAAAAATTTGAATATTTCTAGTGTACCTACCTAGTAAATAATTTTTTGTAATATGTACTTTATTTTTATTTTCTCCGCAAACATAATGAAAATATATTTTTACTATACATATATTTAAAAAAAATTATTATCATAAAATTCACATATTATGTAACAGAAATTAGTTTTCATTAATAAATTAATTTTATTGTTGCAAGTTAGCAAACTTGAACAATTTTTAAAGCTGAAAAACACACGTAAAGATTACAGTAATTTAAATGTGCGTATTAGTATGTGCGTATTTTTATGTGCCCTTTTTTCCAATGTGCGCATTTTTCGTGTGCCCATTTTTCTATTTGCGCTTTTTTCCCTGTGCGATTTTTCCGTGTCCGCTATTTTCGTGTGCGTTTTAATCACTGAACTCTATTCAACCTTCCCGGCTTGAAGGTGAATTTTTTGGATGCCTAATATTATGTAAGAAAGCCATAGTCAATGTGTCGATATTATAATAATGCAAATTAATCGATTAGTTCAAGGTGAAAATTTTCACAAATTTTCCCGACACATAAACGCGTTCGACACCTTCAAAATTTGCATTTAAACTTTTCCACATGACCATGGTGTGATTTTTAAGGCACATTATAAACATAAACAAATTTGACCGTGCGTTTAGGTATTGTACCGGTACGAAGTCAATGTCATTGAAAAGCGATTTCGAGTGGCAAGGTGAAAAAAAATTTTGACCCCGCTCTTAAAAAAAAGCTTACCAACGTATTAAAAACACACTGCTGTTTTTGTTTGTAGCAAGATTGATTCACGTGTTTTATTCAAATACGTCATCAAAACAGTTTGATTGGAATCCGCTCGTCGTCCACGCAACAGGATGTTACCGAAACGCGATTTTCAATGTGTTTCAATTCGCACGAAAATCGCCAACGGTGAGCGAATTGAGGTAATGACTACGATCGAGGAAAATTGCCCGAGCTAAAAGTAACACTTCCTCATCGCTCGTTTCATTAAACGGAATTGTCCACGTGTCGACTGTGACATACAAATTGAATTAATTGCATCATAATGCGAGCAAATAGACTGCTTTGAGTAAATGGCTATAGTTAACCGAAGGAAAATTTCGTGTTTAAAAAAAAACACGAATGTTTCAACACGGTGATTTTCCAACAATACAATAACCTCCAAACGTGTTAATTAGTAGTATGACATTTTTCAGTGCCATTCATTAAATAAATAACAGTATCAGTATATCAGTTATCAGTAACACATATGTATGGCAATGTATAGCATTAAATTAAAAACACAGTATGGTACAACTATGTACATATAATGTAAGACAAGTATTAAATCACAAGCCGTAACCAAATGGTTTTCTTTTCCGGTCTTTGACAAAAATTGCAAAAAATACATTTTTCGAATGATTGATGACTGATTTCGATGACATTATACATATGTACGTCGAGTATGTAATTTAAAAACCACTCATCGTTTACCCTATTGTTATTCGTTCATGAACGATCTACAACAAGGATATTAGTTGCATCCTATATTATGTAAAAACAAACGCATTCAATTCGTAACACGTTTTCGCCTAGAGTCATCCGTTTCATTGCTTTTAATTAATTAAATTTTCCATCGATGATGTTTTCCCTATACGGTATTGGGTTTTTACAAACGTTTCATTAGGATAGATTCACGGAAATGTGTCGTTTTCCTCATTTGTCGTCGTTGAAAATATATACTCGTATGTTTCCACCCATCAAAGCTTTTTCATGTATGTATGTAGTCAGATTGAATCCCACAAAGCTCTGCTTGTAATGTAACGATATATTTATAAGACGTACTTCTAAGTTGATTATTTATCAAACTGTACATGCGGATTGATTAATTGGCGCTTATTTATAATGAAGCTTACGCTTTCTTAATTGATAATTATATACATATTGTTAAAGTTGAAATATAAAGTTGAAGAAGTGCAACTGAGTGGTAAATAATCTCGCGATGGTTGGAAAATTCAACGTGTCCCAAGTGATTTGATCCGAAGCACTTTTTACTTTATCCTTATACATACATACGTACTACAGATCGTTGTAGATTGTTACACCTACGATAATGTAAATTGGATGATAGGAGATAATTTTCAGCATATTTTAGAGTTTAGACAATTGCTTAAGTATACAATAAATCTTTCAATTTATATGCAAAATAGGCTGATGTGTCATCGTTGCCATCATACGTGTGATTTTTTTTCTTAAACAAAACGCTTTTTCAATTTATGTGGATCAATCAAAAATAATATATAGAATTGCACGCAAACGAGACGCATTGAGTACACTCGGGAAAATTGCAATTGTTTGTAATGCCGTTTCATTATCTATTGACCCATTTCATGTATTTATATAGTCATGGTTTTAAATCATCTTTTTTTTATAATCATATAAATTTCATCATAGAAATAATACTCGCACGCACAAATTAAGCGAACGTTAGTAATTAACGTCAATGCAATCCATACTACTAATCTTAGTTTTTCCAAAAATTTTCTTAAATAACACAGTTTATTATAGTTTTTTGTAAAAAGGGGGATATAATCTACATTGGATCTTTTCAAGACACTGTGTGGTTAAACTGATTAGTAAGCAATTCATGCATATAATGCAATTGTTGTATTATTTCAAAAATAAAAGCGTAGCAAAAATTTATGTATGTAGATAGCAAAATTAGAATACAAACAAATAAATTATCAAAATATTATAAATCGCGCTATACAAACGATTGATCAATCGCAGTTATATGCACAATACACAAAAATAACACAATAAAAAAAAGAATCATATTTTGCAATCGCCCTCAAGGCTGATTAGTGCCATCGTTTGAACGCAAAACCTCTCTTGAAACTATATCATAGCAGTAATAAAAATCGCCAAAATATACAAGTGAAAGGCATCTAAAAGTATCGCACAAAGTATCGTCGTTGTTTATTTGAAATGTTGAAAGGATCAACGCCGCATGTCACTTTCGAATTTGAGGAAAATCTCGCACGAAATTTATTCAAAGCTACACTATGTATTTATATCTATAACATAATGTGCTAAATGTATTGAAATAGTAATAAATAATAAAAAAAAACTACCGACCTCAGCAATATTGAGTCCCAAATTGTCCATTATTCTGGCGAAGTATTATGTACCACGGAACTTTCTTTGCAATAAATCAAAAATGTGACTTGCTTTTAACAAAACTATTATTATTTTATTGTATTAACGATTAAATAATTTAAAAAATGGTGTTGGTTAGTTGGAGACAGTGCGAACGAGCGAGGGATGTGCGTTTTGCGTCCGCGGCTGCCCGACCAACACTGAATATCTCATACTCAGGTAACCTAATGAGACATTACTCATTAGGTCAGTGGTGCCAATCTCATGTTTGCGCGCACCTTGGCGCCTTTCGAGAACTCAAAAAATTTAAATAGTTTTCATAACTCAAAAATCATTTGTAAATCCATTACTGATACCACTATGAAAGAACTTCAATGATTCATTTCTGAAATTCAGTCAATTCAATGGACATGGGAAATTCGTGAAAATCGTTAAGTATTCCGTATAACGTGGTAAAAATTCAAAAATTTTAGGTGTCTATCTTTTTTTGCTGGAATCTGTTTTAATGTTTGGCTAATGTAAACTTTCAAAAATTTTAGCTCGTTATACGGAAAAATTAACTTTTCCTCTGTGCGGAGAGGGAGCGCTTACTGTATCGGATGTCAGCGTACAATCTAACCGTATTGTTCAAATGTTCTTCGCAATGGTAACTGGAAAGACACGAAAACTTCTATTTCTCTGGTATTTATCATGAACTAGCCGGTTTGCTCGTCATATGACGGTGGATTCTAAACCTAATATTGTAGATATATTTAAAAAAAATTACGATAAATAAACTACGTGCATAAATACAAATATTATATTACAGGGCTCAGGGGAAGTACACAAATACGACTTTACATCTTTTTGTATACGGTATATTTGTACAAGTATCAAGGATTCTCTATGAATCACTAGTGCGTACATTTTTGGAATTTTGTTCTGTTATATACATATATGGAGTCCTAGTGAAAGGACCCATATATTAATGCTGGAAAAAGTCCAGAAGAAGTACATGTACTTGTACATGATGGAATTTGGGCGCTATATATGTACAGTCCCATGACAGTGAATTGTGAACAGCGGTTTACGTCCATTGTGCGTACTGCGACTCTCGTAACATAAACAAAAAAAAAACATTTCGGGTTAATTTTTTTGTGAACGATTTCTTGTATCCCATGCTATTAATTTACAAAAGACTTGGTGTGTCAGTGTTCATACAAATATATTTATACCCGATCGGGTGTAGGAGCACACTTCGCCCTGAAATTCATTCAGTTCAGACGTGATTTTAGTGTGAAAAACAAAGTGTTTTTAGAGATCGAAACGGAGATTTTTGTTTCTGCATAGATATCTATTGTATATTTCGAGAAAGTTTAATTGTTTAAAATTTTAAAATGTGAATTTATTGTATTGCATGTAAAAACCACCCTTTCTATTTTTTTTTTTTTTTGGGTGGGAAGGAACAGAGATTGATCCACCGAAAAAATTTCAAATATTGCAACGTTATTAAAAACTAGGAAGTTTACAATGCAATATATCGCCACAAACGAGGGGGTTAGCCTGGAAACAATGCAAAAAATCAGTGCTCGATTGAAAGACGGCGTTGAAAATTTGCGCGATGTTCACAATTCACTGTCGCACGGGTGTATGTAACCAACTGCCTTCCTACTGGGCTTTTACTCGTTGGAGTCTATGTATGTAGGCGGCAACTATTCTTAGGAAAGCGTTTCTACAAGTTGCTGATTGGTTTGTTGCACAATCCTCAGATCCTACGGGAAATTAAATTGTGGATACCGAGCCGATTTCGTAATTCCAGACAGCATTTGCATTCCCATTTACTTTTCTAATCCACCTGAGGCACGAACCAACATGGTGTCATCTTCTTCGGTGGCTAGAGTAATCAATTTGCTCAATCGGGTAGCTGTCTCGTTTGATAATTTCTTTGGATAATTTCGTTACAGTTGCTCGATTGAGCAGATGCTAAGGGTCAAATGATTTTGTGTACATTTTGAATTTTTATTTTTATTATATTTTTACTATGTTTTATTTTTATAATTTACCCTCCATGGCGATCTGGTTAATCTGTTATGTCATGATGGGTGTTTTTGTAATTATATAACTAAATCAATATGTATGTATGTATGTATGTATGTATGTTTCTGCTAGACTGTCAGAACTGATGTTGCCAAGCTCACCTCTCACAGGTGTTGCTACGGCAACACTAAGAATAACTTGAATCGAGGGGTACCAAAAATGCTACAATATTATTTCCTATTTTCGACATATTTCACGTAGAATTTTCCCTTGGAGCTCTTCAGAGAAAATTGAGCTATTGATCTGATCACCAATGGTAAAAAGTTGGTGACCCCTACATGTTCACGCCGATAGTGATACGTGGGTGGGTGTTTATGTGAAACTTTTACACGTATGTACATAGATATAGTTTTTAATGTTTCAGATACCCATGGAAAATATAAGAGTTTACTTCCGATTGATATTACAATAAAATTTAAATTGTGCAAAACCACCGCACCAATTACACATATTATAGTCATTATACGGATAAGAAAAATTTTCATGTTAAATACATAAATTTATCGTGTCGTTTTTTGCAATAAACTTAGAAATAATCATAGAAAAGCAAAGGTTCAATATTGCTATGAGTAATTTTGTAAAGAATTAAAAAAGAGGTTATTTTGAGTTTGATATTTTGATTTTTTTTATTTATTCATAAACAGATTTCATAAACAGAATTCATAAACAGATTTCACATGAACCATTTGATCTAATGTTAAATGGTAGATCAAATAAATATTCGATTGAAAGAATACCTGTATTTTCGATGTGTCATAAAAACTTTTCAAGTTTGACAACATTATGTAGTCACGCGTTGAATTCCGTTTTTAGAATTCATTTGTCAATGTGAACTTGTCAATATAATTACATGCAATCGAATTAAAGTCCATATACATTTTCTTACGAAAACATATGAAAACATGGTAACAAATAAAAGACTTTTCCGGATGCGATCTGTAAATTCATAAGCTTCCAATCAAAAATTTATTTACCTCTGTTGGTTCAAATAATTTTCAATTAACAAAAACGTATTAGAAAAGGTAAAGAAAAACCTTTTAGAAATTTTATTTGCAATAGTTTGTAAGGCGGTCTCGTTAAATTTGATAACTTGTCAAGTTGAAGTGTCGAGAGAAAAAAAAAGCTCTCACATCGACCGGAATATGTACCATATAGTACGTGCTTGTTACTTATAGCATTGAAAGTCGATTGTGTAAATTTTCAATGTCAACAAATCCTTGTGTTGATAATATGTATGTATAAATCGCCTTTATTGCATTATTCATTAATATGGAAATACTATAATAAATTAAATTATAAATATATGTACTATGACATCGTTCAATAAAAATCACTAATCTCATACACATAATTGATGCTCTACATAATTGCGTAATTGAACAATTTTAAAAGTATTACACAACAGTGCATATACGAGTATGTGATTCAAAGTAATCAAGGCAAATAAATACTTAAAGGCCACAAAATAAAATGGGCAGTGTGTTATTTAAACTACTTCGGGGAATAAGCGGTTAACTTTTTGTACGTAATGATAAGTGCGACATGAAATTAAATCTAGTATATCTCTATAATACGAACAAAATAATATAAACAATTAAAAATACTGTCTTTTTTCCTTCTTTATACAGAATTATATTGAACTATACATAAAACGTACATAGGTTCACTATTGGATACGCTATTTAAGTTTTTCAATCCATTACTTGATAGCTTAGTTATTACTTAAGAAAAGCTGTAGACCTAAGGGTGTGGTTATTTATTTAAGTATTTTACAAGTATATTTATTTTACAAATTATACCATAGTGACATTACAGGTTGCCCCAATTCGTCACTATGGCGAGACATGAAAAAACATTATGTTTAAAATATTGATAGTAAAATTAAATATAATCAAATTACATTTATCAAATAATTCACAAATTACATTAAATCAAACAATAAAACGTCAGGGACTCATCTCTGAGCACCCCACTTTTTTTTTGGTGCAACACTTTGCCGAAATTTCCAGTTACTGACAGCTACCCCGGTTGGCCATAATTCCGGAGCAAGAATGGATTTGAGAAACTCGTCCGGTATGGCCAGTTTGAAAGAGGCAAAATCATTCGATTTCCTCTTCAATTTCTCTATCGTGCAATCACACAATGGTAGAGAATCCTTTACATGTTTTTTGAGAATATCCGCAGTTGTTTACGGATGATCAAGTTATGCATTTTATTACATCAGAGGTGCTTTTCCATTAGCTATTAGATTTTTCTTTAACGCAAAAAGAAAAGTGCATCTGAAAAATATCTAGATAAACGCAATAAAATTCTCATATGCTTGACTAATCTATTACGAATACTTGTCTACTGTGTAACTGCAAAATTCAATAGAATCCGAAAGAAGTTTTCAGCACATTGTATTATTTTCTAAGGTGAGCCATCTCTGAGTGACGATTTTTCCACAGATCTACATATGACTACTGACAGTTCGAAATATGTACAAGCAAATAACGTCTAGTACTCACAGCTAGTCTCCTTCTTCTGTAGTTAAAGATTCAGGATTCAGTCAGTCTACATTATTTATTACTGATAGTATACATGTAAAAGTTGAACCAAGTGAATGTTTCAGCTGAAACTTCTTAAGCGTTGAAAATGTGAGACTCGCTTCAAATTCGTGTCGTTTCGTTTGCACATTCACATTGTGCATATTACCAGGAGGAAGCGTGGTGGAAATGCCCAATTTTCCAATGATCATAACGACATCGGCTGGGATGTCGACAGACAAACAACTGTGATTACTACGCACCGGAATGACGATACGGCCGGATGGTGTCGGCAATTCTGAATCACCGTCAAAACATTAGTCGAAATAATTAATTCATACTTCAATGTGTGTGAGCGTGCACATCGTAACATGCTTATACAGATCGAATCTCATTTACACCCTTATTCTCATATTTTTAAGTGCTATTTGCGTGAAGCAATCGCTCGTCTTTAAAATGATCCGTTTACCCCACGGGATACGTACCTGTTGCAATTGTTTTTGTTTTTTTTCTCTCTCGGGTTGATTGCGTCCCCTTATTTGTGAGATACGTCCATTTTGTGTCTTGGCGTTTCAACTAGGAGAGCTGTGCTTATCTTACCCCTGACATCTCCATAAAACTCTCGATCATACATATGTACATATATGTACGTATGTACATACATATGTACTCATATAAACGTTTGAGTACAAATTACAGATTTAAATCTGTGACTTGATTCTAAAATCGATAAATGCCACATGTCAAACGTCTCAACTTTAAAATGCTTTGACGATTGTATTATACCTTACTATTACATTGGAATATGTTAAAATAGAAGACTTTAGTCTGTCCGTCAAGAACGCTCAATACACTTTCTTTCGTTTTCGTTGAAAATTTAAATTATTATTGATATGTCAATAATAAGCACCCGTTGATTGTCAACAGAATGCTGTAGTTTCTAGTCGAATAATAATAAAAACTATTAGTTGAATAGAAAGATTTCTTAGGACACAGACGCGGATTGGACATTGTATCTCTTGTTAGAGTTATAGACATACATACATACATATGTACATAGGTTTGTACTGTGAATTGCATCCAATTTTTCGAATTGCATTCATTAATTCGTAGCAGATTTGTGTTACGCTCTCAGTTCTGTAGTCCCCAGTTTCCCATTTAACAGCTTCCTGTTAAAATCGAGAGACTGCTGGGCGCTGGATGAGTTTCGCAAGCCTGTTTCATTTCCGCCATTTTGATTGACTCAATCCAGTGTCGTGGTAGCCGCCTTCACTTATCCAATGAGCACTGGCAAATTAAAGCCTCGGCCACGGCTCTTTATTCAATAAATTCGGACCTTGCACTCGTTATTCCACTTGTTCCACCGCCGGTTCCTGCACAACAAAATCTCCATTCATCCCGCGGGTTCATTGGTCTGTCTGACACCATTGCAGGATCGATACTAGGCGGGGAACGTTTGAGGAGAGCGGGGTGTACCGTGTGAAAACTTCGAGGATGTACTGTGTACGAGTATACAACAGATAAAACTACCTGGAATTGTATTTATGTTTTAAATAAAATGCGTTGGAATTAAATGTATATGATCAAAATCGTGGAACCGTCATTCCGATTTGTTAATAAATGCCTCACTTTTGTTAGTGATCGTAGCTACAAGTGCTACGCCGGAATTTGTACGTTAAACAATTAATAATTAATTAATAATGAAATTTACTAGTGACCTCTATCGATAATTTATCACACTATTATTAGTTGAGTATTAATTAAATTAGTTTAGATTAAATACTAAAGGTGGCGCAAACGAAATTTTAATTAATGTTTCAAAACAAAACATTTATCAATTATTTGTTATTATCAATTACCAACAATTACATTTTCAACCAATTTTTTTAAATAAAAATATTTTTCAATGATAAAATATTTTTTAACCCTATTTAATCGTGAACAAACTAAAGCTAATGAAGTATCTTAAAAAATTCCGATGCATTTGTAGTAAAATGCTTGTAATTAATTATTATTGACGTGCTAAAATTTTGCAATAGACGTCGCATTCCGCAGATGAGGTAATAATTTTTCCATTCGCCAATTATTCACGATCTCGTTTGACTTTTGCGAGTTCTGGGCGTTGTAATTTATAAGCTTTTTTCGGTTTCGTCGTAAATCAAACTCGCACTAAAGCGGCGCGCGTTTTATTATACAAAGTTATTTTAGAAAAATAATAAAATGATAAATAAGAAAAAAAAAATCGAATACGTAAGGGTGAAAAAAATACGCGACAATTTTCATTCGAGAAAAACACGACTGACGGCAAGCATCGTTTCGGATGCGAATTTTTGCTTGGGCGTGCCAAAAAAATCTCGTAATAAACTGTTATAAAAATTTGCGTACATATGTACATACAAAACAGTTTTCCGTTAAAAAGCGAATCGTGTAACTGAAATCGATGCCAAATATAGTGGATGCGGTCAGTTACTGTAAAAAAAAAGTTTCTTAGATGAAATACGAAATAAAAAGGTATTATTAAAGTTATATAAAATATTCACAATCGTTAGTGTAAGATGTGTTAGTGAAATATATGGAATAATGACATAAAAATTGAATAATTTTTAATCAGTCACACAAGATATTTATAGTGTAAGTAAATTGACCAATCTATACGCGATTTTTCATTCGCAACATTGCCGTATAATTTTAGCAGTAATTGCACAGACGACTCTATAATTTTCCCACCGAGCAAAATACAGATATACATACATGCACATATACATTTATTAGATTTGCAGATTAATTTGGGAAACGACCGGAATGACTCTCACCATAATTGTGATAATTCGTCTACGCCTCAAAACGATGACTTTTTCAGCGGACTGTTTCTTTTTGGCTCTATTCACTATTTACTCAGCTCGTTATGATACTGTGACGCCAAAGTATAATACTGCGTGTTAAATAGATTCCAAGACCGCACTAGACTAGCTAGAATCCTACATCACAAAGGGGCTAACTTCCACTGGAATAATTTATTCAAAAATAATCGATCCATGAATCAAACCATTCAATTATCCATTGCTATGCACTGTCGCCTTGAACGCGTTTGCTTAATTTTTAACTATTCTAAATAAGCCGAAAATAGTGAACTGCATTCATACACAGTGTTTCTAGTATAAAATATACGTAACTGAAATGTACTATTAAATTAAAACATTCGTTTGATTATCGAATTACAACATCTACATAAATATTATCGCGCATTTAAATTAGAAATAAACCAGTCACGATGATTCAAAACAATTCTTGCCTGTAGCTAACACGATGGTGTTGAAACATAGAATATGACCGAGTGGTACTCAAATATTTGTTAAGTTACTTTAGGTATTCAATACAAGCGTCATCTAATACAATCAAATTGTGTTGATATGTGTTATTAGATTGACGATTTCCTTACAATCCACCGACGGTTTTGCCGGCATTGAAGCGTGGATTATTAGAGTCACGTTTAGTCGTTAATGCGCCGCATTTCCAACCTTTTCTTATCGAAAACAAGTGTCACTCTATTTTAAAAATAATAAACGGTCAACAAGAGTGAAAATTATTGTACGAATGACGTCATCGAAGGCGTGTATCCGTGGGCGTGTTGTTGTGATGTAACAGACGAGCCCCTGCTCTCGCCATCGACGCTGACCAAGGCGACTCTAAATTTTTTCATCTCTCAAAAGCTCGTTTTTGAGTTGACCGGTGGAAAAACACTATTTCGAAAATAAACGGGGAAAATAGGCGTATAAGTAAGCGCGAGCGCACACAGAGCGAAGAGCGCCGGCCGCACTTTTCCGCCGTTTTTCCGAACTTACAATGACAATTTT
Source organism: Parapsyche elsis (assembly GCA_022651745.1). Taxonomy (NCBI): domain Eukaryota; kingdom Metazoa; phylum Arthropoda; class Insecta; order Trichoptera; family Hydropsychidae; genus Parapsyche; species Parapsyche elsis. The sequence continues at coordinate 936,368 of JAGVSN010000019.1, forward strand.
TAAATTATTTTTGCGCCATGCTATAACTTAACATATAATTGTATATTTAAAATAATTTTCATTGATACTTTTTACATACTCGAGTATTTTAAATCGAGCGAAAATGATTGCCTACTAATCTCAATCAACTACGAGAACTTGATACCTATATAATGTAAGACTTACGTAAGTGATTGTAAAATGAAATTAATTTGGTAATTTCACAAAACTCTAAGAATATTTCTTTTAAATTATGTAATATACGTACTATTATAGACTTATAGAGCCTCAGACAACGTATGCAAATTTACTTAACGCGCGCATCAACTGCCACAATGACACCGTTATGGTAAATGTAGAGACGAGCATTTCACATTTAAAAAATGCAGAATTATTTTGAAAAAATATAAATTTTCACTAAAATAACGTCTATTACGCTTCCTAAAGCCTACTGGAAACATAAAGTACATATACCAAGAACATGTGTGATCTATTTGACGTTTATCGTTATCAAACCATCAAAATTAAACAAATTGGTTTCATGTTGAAGATTGTCATCGATTTCAGAAAACTCGTGATGGTTTCGTTGTAAAATTTTCAAGAAGCAATTTATCGACTAAAAAATAAATACCACATGAGAAATCGTCACGGTTATTCAGTAAATGATGATGCTAGAGCAAACACGTTCAAAGCGTGTACAAAATAAATTAACATATTTATTTCACATTATGCCGTTTTTAAAACAGTTTTTGCTCACTTTTAGTTAATAGTTTTAAATACTCCATCGAGTTTGTTGAAAAAAAAAAAAAAAGTAGCTCTCATAGTATACTATTATGTAATCCCAATGAATGCATTCATCCCCCCCCCCCCATACTACATATACAATATAAAAAATAGATTTATTAGTATAATTCAAGTAGACTGTAAATTAAGTGTAAATATTAGCAGGCGTACATTGTAAATTGATGTACTTAGCAAATCATAATATCAATATGTATATGATTGGTTAGGTAATCAAAAAGCTTGAACCGCAACATTGCCAATGAACGCTTGCTTTTATTCGAAATATTTTCTAATAGTGCATATTTGAATTCACGAGAGAATCATATAAAATCTGCCACTAAATTCTTAGCACCACGAATACCGTCTTAATTTTACTTTGCGCTAAGTGCTTTTTCAGGTACCATTCAATAAACTGGTCGACGATACTGGCCGTTTAAAATAAGCTTTACTCTTCCACCTGATATCAGACAATTGACACGATCTCAGCGAAACGATCATGCTATTTAAAGCTGATTGCTTTGGAATATCATCTCGTTTAAATATACTTTGTATATATATTCAAATATACTTTGTTCAAGTATACTTTGTCGTGATTTTCAAATGATTTTGTTGTGTTTCGATGTGAAAACAAAGCGCGTCAGAGTGTTGTCGCGTATGACGCGCTATCGATAATGGCTGGGAAAATATCACCATTTTCAATTAGAACCTAGCACAATAATTGCGAATATTATCACGAGTCTTAAAGTACAATATCTTTTAGAATACTTTAAAATTGGAAAACTACTGGTGTGCGGTGGATAATGTCGGAAAAGTCGACATTTTTCAGGGGAGTTTCTTGGACTTTATCACTATATGAATGGTATATGTAATTGTCATAAGTGAGTTATATCCCAATATTTACATTTGTTCTTCGTATGTACAAATGCACATATTAAAATGACCACAATTACCATCCCTTACAATATCTCTCTACACATTAATTGTCAATTTTCCTATACTAAGATAGGTAACTACAGTAGAACAATTTAATCTAATGTGTGTATGACCATATCGCTCAAAGCCAAATAACTATTTTAAGGAGAAATATCATTGAATGGCTTCGTTACAATCTTTTAAATGCATATTTGATTTTCACCGACTGAAAAACGAGCATATTTAAGGAGCTCGCTAAAAACTCAACATCGCGTTATAAAAACAAATATATGTAGGTATGTACATACTCGTATACATACATATATCTATAGATACATAATATGCATAAAACTAAAATTAAACACATCCATACATTGCGTTTATATACACACACACATTTGCATACTTAACTTTATGGACGTAGGTATACATATATGTATAATTTTAACGAGCAGATAATCATAATGTTTACACCGCGTCCGATTGCAAATGGACACTGCAAACTTTTTACGTATGCCAATACAAATCCGCACTTTTCAAATGTATTAAAAATCACGCCGAAACATAAACAACTTTATTTATAGATTATTTTCTAGGTAAAACATACTTAAATTACAACAATAAACTTCATAGGTATCGACTAATGAATGGTTAAATATCGCCCCCTACTTGCTTTTCCAATTTTATAAGATACTAGTAACCGCCCGTTGATAGTGTCATTGGGTTTGGTTATCATTTATGTATGTACATACATATACTCCTGGTAACCAGCCGGCCAGGCAGCCACCCAGGCTACTATTTACGGTAATAAAAGAAAAGCTTAACAGTAATGTGCGCAATTCCATCATGAAATGCGTTTCCTGTGTAATATCGATGTCAACATTCATTTAGCAGTAATAATAATAATAAAAATTGAGAAGAATGTGTGGAGTCAAGTAGATGCAGATTGCACAAGACAGACAGGCATGGAATAGGATTGGAGATGCCTTTATCCAGCGGTGGATGATGAATAATAAAAATTAGTTGATAACTAGTGTCATAAGTTATGACACTTTTGCCTGGCTTGTTAAGAGCACAACATTTAATAAACTGGAATTGTTGTACTTTTTTGAGATCCGCAAGATTATACTCCGAATCTACATATGTAGATGTGTTGAAGTCCTACGTAAGTTTAAGTTGGATTAGACCTTTTACACCAAAGATCACAAATAAAAGTATCAAAATTTGCGTTCGATAGAAAAACAATGCCAAAACGAATTTCGTATTTGCATATTTTATATGACATAGGTACATATATTTTATTTTATTTCAAAATTTGTGCCATAGTGGCTTTACAGTTTCCCAATACGCCACTATGGGCCAGACATGCATATTAGGTATAGGATAATAGAAAAATAATACAAAATAAATACATACATACATATGTAAGACCTTAAAATATATCTAAATACATACTTATATAAAAAATATACATATACATTTATGCACATGCATGTACATACAAACATATGTACCTATACATTAGGGTGGAGCGACATTGCAAAAATTAAAAATTGGCATTGTAATACCTACCAAAAGTTTCGTTGTTTCACCCGTATTCTCGTAAAAATACTGAAAAAAATCTGTGAATATGTCTTCAGGCCTCTCTACTTGAAGGCGAAAAATGAAAATTTGCCTATTAATTTCGAAATCTAAACACAGAATACAAAATTTTAGATAACATGCTCATACAATTACCCTAAATTTATTGAATACTAGCTGACCCGGCATGCGTTGCAATGCCCGATCCCATTCCCGTTCCCGTTCCTAGTACGTTTTCTGACGCGTAAGCAGGCCCGTTCCCGATCCTGTTCCCGTTCCCGTTCCCGATCCCAGTACCGATCCCGTTCCCGTTCCTAGTACTTTATCTGACGCGTGAGCAGGCCCATTCCCGTTTTTCGATGATTTTTTTTCACAGGAACCATCCCCGGCATGATTACAATAAGTCCTGAAAGTTTCATCGCGATCGATTGAGAGGTTTAGGAGCCTATAAGAGACAGACAGACAGACAGACATTGATTTATATATATACTAGCTGACCCGGCATGCGTTGCAATGCCCGATACCGTTCCCATTCCAGATCCCGATCCCGTTGTCGATCCTGTTCCCGTTCCCGTTCCCGATCCTGTTGCCGATCCGTTCCCGTTCCCGATCCCGTTCCCGTTCCTAGTACGTTATCTGACGCGTGAGCAGGCCCGTTCCCATTCCCGTTCCCGTTTTAACCCGATTTTTTTCACAGGAACCATCCCCAGTACGATCACAATAAGTCCTGAAAGTTTCATCGTGATCGGTTGAGTGGTTTAGGAGCCTATAAGAGACAGACAGACAGACACACAGACAAACAGACATTGATTTTTATATATATAGATATATGTATGTAGATTACAAGCAATTTTTGTAAAAATCTAATTTATTTACGTATTCCTTGAATTATTCAAATAAGTGTGAATTTGTGAGCGCGGTGGAGGGAGGCATACAGTAAGTATGTACAGTAAAAATAAATACTAATTTTCCAATTAAAATTGCTATTTATAGAGATTGGAAACAATCAATTGGAAATTTTCATACAAGTAAAAGTGCTGGTAGAGATCAGAAAAACTTTTTTAACTAAGCAGATTTTTTTGGACAGACGAGGTATGTATGATGTAGAAGAAATTTTTTATAACTATTTCAAAACGAATATCCAAAAAAAAAAAAGTTCCATACATCGACGCTCCACCCTAATGTACACACACATACATACATACATACATGTTTAAACAGTTTTCAGCAAAAGTCATCATTTTTAACGGTAGTGTAAAATAATGTATATGGAAATTGCTAAATTTTAACTTTTCAACAATAGTGGTGGGGTACAATAGTACACTGATAAGAGTATGAAAATCGAATTTTTCCATCTCAAAATTGCACTCACACAAAAAACGAAAGCTTTGTAGCGACGCTATTAATTTCCAACTATGTAAATTATGTACATATGTATGTATATACATAGGTAGGTAGTGGGGGTCGCCGTTGGACGAATTTGCTTCTTAAGCATCAGAGACGCCATTCTTGTTCCGACGCTCGCATCGGACACAACAAACACCACAACACAGACTCTTCATAGAGATCTACAAAGACGTCCGTCTGAAGCACGGACGGTGACGATGCCCAAAATTAATTCGGCGGCAGCGCTCAATGGAGACTATAGGGTGAGTGGAAAGTTTGACAATTTGAAGTGACGTGGAAAATCGACGCACATTTTCCGAAAACGTATCCCTTCTAGGCGACGATCTCGGAGTAACTTGCGCCGCGAAATATCGTGTAAATTCGTACCGTGTTTGCATTCAAAATTTTCCTACTGACTAAACCAGTGGTCGGGAACCTTTTTCGAGCTAAGAGCCAAATTAGGGATAAACTTGCAAAATTGGTAAGTTTGGGAGCCGCAACATATTATTTTCGGATTATATATTCAAAATTAAAATAAATGTTATTCTTTTAAGAAATGGATAGCTGTACAAAATAAGTTTATTACTAAAAAGTTACACTTTTAAATTTGGTAGATTGATGGTAGATTCTAAAGGGGCTATCGCTACTATTGTATGACGAATTGTTTGTAATTCAACCATGCACAAGTCATTGTTGTTTTTGCTTACCGAATGCATTTCTCGTTTCGTGAGAAAGATCCAAGCATTGAAATTTGATTTTATACGTGCCTTATCGCACATTTCGCGCAAACAATACAATCACCGACCACCGCTGAGTAAAAAAAAATACTAAAATGTATAACAAACTTTAATGTGAAAAAAGGATCTTACAGATTTTTATAGCCATGAAGTTATTAAGTAAATTGTCTGTCAACGTTTTATGTTTCAATCAAAACGTTGGATGACAGGGAGAGCTGCAGGTTTCCATACAAAGAGCCGCATGCGGCTCCGGAGCCGTCGGTTCCCGATCCCTGGACTAAACTATCATCAGAACATTTACAATGGAACAGTAAAAAGTGGTTGAACAATGAAAATATTTTTTTACATGTTAAAGTAATTCCGAGGAAAATCGACACATTGTAGAGCTTTTAACATTAGTTCTATACAAACTTTCGAAAAGCTCCGTTTACGAAAGACTCCATTTTTCCGTATCAAATATTCACACGCGTTACTTTTGTACTGTCTATCTAAATCTATGAGTAATCATTACTCGCAATTTAAAGCTATTCGACGACAACTGTTATTGAATTACATTATAAGATCAAATTTTAACCAACTATTGTTGCATTCCCCGATTGCTTTGTCAGCGTTTGGTTTTATTTTACAGCTATTTTCTGATCACGTTCGGTCTACCTACATATGTATGTTGTTTATGTTATGTTGTTGTGTTGTGTTTCAATTGTGTTTTCAACTTTCTGAGCTTTAGCGCCGTTTTAATTTTCACGCACTAGATTTATTGCATACATTTAGTTCTATTAATAGGAAGTAACGTAAATGTTTATAAAAGCGCGCAATGCAGTTTTCCACTTATTATCGATCACCGCCAATGTCATTAGGTGTATTTAATGTATTCGTATGTTGACGAATACATATGTACATATGTATAATATAAATATTATGATAATATTCAGTTTTATGATGGCTTTTTTAACGCAATCTTTATTTTGGTGTTGCACATTGTGGAAACACGATACCCTCGCGTAAATATGTTTAAAATATTTCAATATTTCTCAGTATTATCCTTTATTTTGTTAAATATAAGAAAGTAGAAAAACTTAATCGGACTTAACTCTCTGTGACTATTCAAAATGTTGTTTATCCCGTTCCCTGTGTTGTTATGTAATAAACGACGTTTTGGCTCGTGATTTTTTCATATTCGTCAGTAGGATACGCTGTGAGCATTTTCTCAAATCGTCTAATATTATATTTACAAACTAAATTTACTTCATTTTGCGTCACATTTTCATCTATTTGTAATACCTTTTTGATGATCCCAATTCAATTTGCAAAACGTTCACTGTCCATTTTTACGTTTGCCGCTTCAATTCGCATCACTTAAATTTGATAAATAAAATACACATTGGGTAAACCGTAGATGTTTCAACGTTATGACACACTTTATTCGGTCTTTTTAATCATCATCTACATTATTATTATGATAGATCGATGAAACAGCAACTTACATACTTCATTACATTAAGTTTTATATTAAAACTTCTTTTAATAGATATTCAAGGTGTTTAAGCGACGAACTCGTAAAAGACGTCAAAACAATTTCATTTTTATTTTGAAAACATTGTAATTTTTCTAAATCGTTTCGACCTTCAGGAAAAAATTCAATATTAGTTACAATCATACAACTACAATTCTTCCTGGGAAATTAAAATTTAGCTATTGAAATAAAAATTTTAGTACTTTACAGTAGGTACTAAAGATACAGTGAGAAGGTCAAGTTTCAATACCTTTTGCGAATAAAAACTATTTTAATGCAAAATATAGGCTTTTTTAACGGGTTTTCACTACTGAAAAATGCTATTGATTACATCAAGATAGTGGCAGCTTGTTTTTATTAGTGCATTGTTACAACAATTCTTACTTAAACCTATTGAATAAACCTTTTCCTATAAAACTAAACTAAACTATGTATGTATAATAATAACATGATCATGAAACCGTTTAAAGAGGCCAAGGCCTACATTGGTATAAGTATAATACATAGAATCACTGTTATATTCCACTATCTATACGCATAATGCTGTATCTATATGAGGCGCTATGAATGAACAGGGAAAATGCGCCAATTTATCAATAAAAAATATGAGCGCTTAAAGTTTATCACAATGTAATGAATTTGCAAATAAAATCAAAATTAATTTGCCACGGCAAGTTTTGGGATACACGCCTCTTTAATTCTTAACGCCTCGTGTATTTTAAATGCTTATATTAGTGCAACCCTTGAATAATAGTCGTAAATAGCGAAACTTTCTGAAACAACACTGATTTTTAACATTAAGTATATAGAGCCAGCGGTACTCAACGTGTAACACGCGGGCCGCCTGCGGCCCTTTACCGGAAAAGCTATGACCCTTGCAACTTATCAAACAGAACAATTCTAAGTAGTTGGCAAAATTTTTAAAATTCACTGAACCATAATTAATCGAAGAATTTATGTTCAATTTAGCAATTTTTCAAACAAATATCAAATTATGGCCGAAATGAAAAAACTTCAACTTTCCGATTCAACTCGCTGTCGACATTCTGAAGTCATTTCAAAATAAATATTTTAAGACTTGATTTCCGATCTCCAAAAGTGCAAATACTTTAGTTTGGCATGTGATTCCACAACATAGATATATGTACATATATCGTCAACTGAATAATTTGCTTCATTGATAAAAGAATATGAAATGAAAGAATATTTTCTCGCCCTTATTTCAATGAAAGGAGAAACACGATGAAGTGATTTTCTATCTGTCATATGTATAAGATTTTTTTAAGCACCATTCCATTTATGTACATACATATGTGCCAAGCTTAGTTTCTTTATGTGAAGATGGATGTTTATCAATGGTTGGCTATGTTTATGTATATAGGTACATACATATATATGGAATTCAATTTAGCTTATCTTGTAATATGTCATTGCTTGATTCACGAAGAAAATTTAGGATTCATAATGTTTGAGATTGCTAACCAAACTTTAAAAGACGTAATGCAAACGGTCATGGAAATTATTAAAGAGCATAATAACTAAATCGTAAGCTATTTGAAAGAATTAGATGCCGAATATTGATATATCATTTTAAATAGTGCAGTAAGATGACTAAGAAAGGGAAAGTTTTATAGCGTTAAAATATTTGTATGAAAAACAGACAATTCTTAAAGGAGCAATAGTTGAAAAATATATAGAGATAAAACACGTACTTTTATTGCAAACTAATACGGCCCTTCGAAAATTCACACATTTCAATATTGGCACTTGGCCAAAAAAAGCTTGAGTACCGCTGATTATACATACATACATATGTACATACATAGACGCTTAAAATAGTGAAATTTCTCAAAAAATGTAGATACTTAAATTTACACTCTTTTTTTTTATTATTTTAACATTTGATAAGATATGTGGACTTACATACACACTCTTACATGTGCATAATCAGTAATAAGCTATAACGTTTTATTTTATTTTTTTATAATAACTATAAAGCGTGCACGTGCGATTTATTGCGTTTCGGAAAATTTTTGCGATTGCTCACATTAACGGTGATAGATTCATCTAATTGAAGTCGTTGAATTGATTTATCGACATAAAAACGTCATTTCAAAAATAGTTATGATTATTTTTAAATTGTCGGTGCTCTAGCGAATTTTTGGCAAGTTCGTACACTGTTTGTGTCGTCGATTGGAAAATGTATATTATTATATTGTATCGTTGAACGCGACCTACAGATATACCTATATATATATATATATGTTATAAATCATTTTATACTGTATCAAAAATGCAATGACATGTTTTAAGTTGTTTTGGCCGATATTCCTTCTTGGGATACCTTGTGTTCACACTAAAAGTTCATTATAATATTTTGAATTGTCTTATTTTTTCTATCAATTGAAATATTATCATAATATATGTATTTCCTGAGACTTTTATACCCTAGACTGGTTGTTGGAGGGTTAGATCGCCGCGTTTCTAAGACTATCCCAATCGGCCCGCGGGATTGGGTGCGTTTTGGCCGCTGTCCAACCTCTCGCGAACACGTCGATTTAAAAATAATATTTACCAGAAGCGTTCAAAGCGACTCCATAATGCAGAAAGTATTTGGAGGGAATTCGCGTTGACCAGAATAAACGCGGGAAGGTCGCCAGTTCAAGTCCGGCGGACACGGAAATCGAAAATCGGAAGTCAAATATGTCATTTCTAGTGCATTTAGTCGGATTTTAGCAAAAACAACACATCGACTTTATGTGTGCGAAAAAAAAATCTTTTGTTCCATACAACTATCTGATAACATCATTTGAAATCAAAAATACTCGTAAAAGTTATCGATATTCAAAACTGTTGTATACAGCGCAGCGCAGCGTGGCGAATAAGTCGGCTATCGAGTACAATAGTATTAAGTAAACCCTTAACTTGTTTCATTAGGCGGGATTAACGAGATCTTCATCTGGTGATTCCGTTTGAAAATTTGGTAGCAAGATTCAAAGACGCTAAAAGTGGTCAACCGAAAACAGTGAGATTGGTCCTTATTTTTTAGAAGATAGTGTAGGTCCAGTTCTAATAATAAATGGCACCCGATGTAGGGATGTGTTTGCAAATTACAATATTTCTTGCTGCCACATCTTTTGACGTTCTTATAATTAGAGAAAAGCCAGGATCTGTGATTTCAACGAGATGGTGTCCCACAGTCTAGACTGCTTATATAGATTTGAATTGGTCTTTAAGATCATCCGATTGGACCAACCCAGACTATTTCCACTTATTATTCCAACTACTTCAAAGAAAAGTCTATGTGGATCAGTCACAAGCCCTTCCACCATCTAAAAGAAACAATTAAGAGAGAGATTAATTAAATTCCGATAGAAATGTTGTATAATATTTTCTGCACACAGTGTAAAAAGAAGTTAAACGTTATATTATAATAATAAAATAAATAAATAAATAATATAATAAAATAAATATAATAAATAAATAAAAGGTAAATATTATAATAATTGCAGTTGCAATTTTAGTTGTGAGAGCAAAAGAAATTCGGCAACCGACTTATTCACTGTATTATAGTATGTACTGGAATTGTCAACACTAAAGCTTTTGATTTTTTTTTAAATTTGAAAAACGATATTAATTTGTATGTGTAAGATTCTTTTGAACCCACTCAAACAAACAAAATCAATACACACTATTATAAACAAGAGTTTTGCTCGTTGACGATCAACGAGCGTTTATTATTGACATGTGAGTGGACTTACAGTAGTGCTAGCTGAAGGCTACTCCTGAAACAAAGTTTCAATACAATATCTGACGGACAGACAGACTTAAGGCGCTTATGTATCTATAAGCTTTTTATTAATATAATACCGTTTTGAACACCTCCTCCTGGAGTTTCTATATATGTATGTATCTATGTACATATGTACATATCGTCGGTCGGCATGCAATACCGCGAATATGGCAAATGAGTAATTTTACAGGAGACATTTTACAGCGGTTATGCGTAAAATGTGGGGGGATGTAACATTCGCTGTTCTGCATATATTGATATACAAAATCAATTGGAACACATTTTTGGTCACATTTTCAATGCAGAATAGCGTATTTGATGATTTTATTGGATATTATTTATTGATTATTACAAATTGGTACAAAAAATATTTTTGGTTAAGTGACGCATTCGCGGTATTGCATTCCGACCGACGATATATGTACATATGGACATACAAGTTTCAAATTAATACACGTGCCATATAAGTAATGCATGAGTGTTGATTGGCAACTATTCGATGATGGCGAGTTTAAATGTGCTTATGCGATTCTTAAATTTGAAAATCGATCTTTCACTGCAGAAAAATGTCATCGTGTAAGAACCGTTATGAATCTCTAGTCGTTTGTATTATTTATAAACCACTGCTATCGAATTAGCGTCGAATGAAATAATTAATTAACGTTTAATGAAATCTTGCAAGTGCTGATATCCACTTTCCACATACGCAATGAGAAATAATACTATATGTATAATATATATTTGTACTACGTACATATATGGATAAAGAAAAAAAAAAAAACAGGAGTATGACACCCCAGCAAAACGTGCGTCTATTGTGCATGTACTTATAGTGAAATATAATTTTTGAATTTTTTATTGCAACCCCTGTCTTACTTCCGAATATTTTAATGCAAAATTCTAAAAAAAATCTAATTTAAATTATATTTTTTTATATACATAGAGTAAATGTTTATTTAAACAATTTTTGCTGAATAAGATACACACGCGTGTATTTAATGTGCATTGTACCTATACAAACAAACATACATAGGTACGGAGTGGGCAAAAAAATTCTGTTTCCAAAAACATTAACAACGTGATTAGTTTCGCAGATATAAATTATTGAAAACAGGACTGGTATTTTAATTTATCCTAATCGGATAAAATATTGTGATGGTGCAAAAATTCGACCTCGAAATTTCGACTGATTTGTATCAGGTATCATCCCCTGATCACGTTTTCGTGATTTCTGGAAAATGTGTGTAGAATATGCCTGTGTGTAGAATCGCTAATAACTCAAAAACCGTTCATCCTATTACACTGAAACATCATATTTATATGTGTTTATGCCGCCCATTACAATCCATAAGGCTTTCATAAAGTTTCGTCAACAGGAAGTTGTACTTCCCTTGGAAAGTCACCTAATTTTTTTTTTTTGCTCACAATCATATGTACATATGTACATATGTATGAACCATATACATATATGTTCATACATACATGTATGTATATAGAATTCAAACACTCAATCGACTCGTAACAAATATGATCTGCAATGCAATTTTTTTGCAATGCACATCGACTTGAACACATTAAAAACTCAACATTACGTAAATAACATTAAAAATTCCATTGATATATTTTTATTATGGCACTCGCGTAAAATATTTGTTCTTATCCACACACGTGCTCGTACATATGTATATACATATGTACATACAATACATACGTATCTACAAAGATGTTTATATAAAAATATTTTCCGACAGTGCACATACCTCGCACTTTGTCAAAGTCACTGCTTCCGCGAAAAGATAGCATTTTGTGACGTCAACGATCCAAACGATATCATCCCCAACCCAATAAAAATATGACATACACGCGAAACAACGACGAAGCCAGCCTTTTCCTCCCCCCGCCATATATATATAATTAAACGACTCGCAAAATCAGCAGCTCCCAACGTGCAACATAAATTTATTTCACCGAACCGATGCCTCGTATCACTCGTCCTACGATAAGATAAATATAACAATCGCAATCCTTTTACACTGGGACAATTAGTGCAAACGTTTCCGTGATCGATGTCAGACCCCAACACCTAACCCATACATCCACAATACTTGTACATAAAAAAAATACCATCTGTAGTTAATTTCTGCAACGCGTGCGTGGATAAGATAACCTTTTGGCTCGGTGTGAAAAAGACGCCCTTGAAACTCTTCGTCAACTTATCCGGATGAGTTAACCCGTCGGAAAACTCGACGCATTTTCCCAACGGTAATTATACTTGTATATATGCGCTGAACGTTTTTCGCGTGTTCGTTCGATACGCGACTAAAATAACACGTATTGACAATGCGCCGAGCACGACGTCAAAACACCTCGTTAAATAAACTCTCGTTGTTTTTTTATTATCACTGAGAATATTAATAATTCTAATATAACTTTTTCAACGGTCGATGTGCGTCGTCGATGAATAAATATGTTTATGGTGGTTATGTGAGAAACTCGTGTTCGATATGCATCGTTTATATTGGCACTCGTTCTAAAGGATGCCCGTGTGACTATACTACAATGTTCTGTCGATTGCTTGAAAGCTCTTAATTTCAGTTATAAGTGTGAAATCTGTGCACTTAATAAAATGACTAGACTTAATTCACCAGCAGGTGGTGAATAAAGGCCCTCATAAACCTGAGCGGTATCGCTGCGTCAAGTTGACGTCCTCTAACATCGTTGATTCGCACCAATGCGAATTATATCGGTGCGAATGGGACGACGATAGGGGGGGCGTCAGTTTGACGCAGCGATACCGCTCAGGTTTGTGAGGGCCTTAACAATTTGAACCAGTCTTCAGATCTTTCTGAAACTTTAATGCTGTACCTGCCCTGAGCCTTTTTTTGGTATTGTATAAAATGACTGCAATACGAGATTTTACACTGAGACATATTTAAGAATTCTTGTCTGTTTGCTCGTTTATTTGTTGATGAATCAGCACCAAAATTTTCAGACGCACTTCTTATGATTGAAATTTAAATATCTGCCATATAAAGCTTCGTTTCGATGACTCCATGTTGAATAATTTCTATTCCGATTATATACGTAAGAATTTTATCAATTTTATTATTAAAACAACGTTAGTCATTGTGGAAATATATAAACTTTTTAACTTCTCTGAAGACTTAATAAAATTATTTTAACGATAACAATTCTCATTGATGATTGTTGTCGGCTTTTTACAGACAGGTGCATTTATCGCGAAACCTTGAAAAAATAAAAGTTCATGCGATTTATTCTACTGTTTGATTCTTTTATAAATTTTGTTGACAATCCCTGGTCGACAGGGACGAACGAACGATGCGACACGAGACTGCGTGCCAATATTATCTTTGCTTTATAAATAGACCTCAGTTGGGACTATTCTCGAATCCCGAACATCACTGGACCACTCGGTTAACACGTCGACTATCACTGCACAATTTTTTTTCTCCCATACGCGCAAACCTACGCTCGATACGTTTCATCAAATCAAAACACATATCTCAATGTTATCGAGACGTTTGTTTGTTTTGAACGTGCGTGCGCGGGCGGCGGCGGTTAAGGGGTTATATGTAATGCAAATCGCACGCCGCAAGTTACGGACGCGTCTTTATGGTAAGTGATCTACGCTTCCTTTGAAAATATTGTTGACCCACATATTGAACAATTGGTCCGTCCGATTCGTTCGTTCGCTCAGTCGCACACTGGGTGGCGAAAGAAATGACCGTTTATTGAAATAATTCTTTGTTAAATTGTTAACACCTACCCGCTTGCTTAAATTCGCGTCAAGGACTATGAAAAAAATTGGACAGGCTTTAGAACCGCTAAACGAATTTCGACAATTTCTTCCGATGGTGTACCTAGGTATTTTTCACACGCTATCGGTCTGTTTGCACGGGCATACATATATCATGTGTAAGTCTGAAAATCATTCATGGTCAGTATGCGCATGCGAATTAACTTACGCAACATTGAACATTGTTAGAATATCGATACTTTGAAAACAAAAATTAAGTATGTATGGCCAGGCCAACAAGCGGCTTTTCCGTATGTTACACTGGAATAGAACGTGTTCAAGAAAAAACCACTATTTCAACATCGAATTTGATCTAAAATCAAATACAGTATGTACTAGATAAATTCACTTTCAATTGAAGGAGTTCGATTAATTTTTCTAAGAAATTAATACCAATCACATTAATTATAGTTTGAAACGCTTTAAACGACAACCAAAAGTAAATTACAACTCGAATTAATTAAAAACGTATTTTTTTTTTTCAAAAGCAATCCCTGATAGTATAAATATGAAGTTTCAGCTAAATATGCATAATAGTTTCAGAATTATTAACGGGGGTACAAATTAGACGAAATTACATACACTTTCGATTTCGATACTTCATCTAACGATGGCTTACAGTAGTCTATTTATTGAAAGGGAAGTTAATCAACAGGTCATGCGACCCAACAACGTCAACACAATGAAAAATAATTGACAGATGGGTAAAGAAGACTGTCGGTAGGAATTCTTGTGATTATGTGCCAATTTCGTAGGCAGCGTCTCGACAATATCACCAGTCAGAAAATACTGGCAATGTCTAACGAAAAACATCAGCGAATCAATTGCGGAAAATATAAATAAATTTATACAATATTAGGCAGTGGACTTTGCCTAAGAATCAATTGGGAAAAAAACTACTATCTACTAACAACTGATATTTAATTTTTACACATGTAACGATATTTTCGCGGGCTTTCGACCTTTCGAGTGAATTTTATCCCTCTTCGTCCATCGGACGGACAGCTATTTTGTATACCATAAACAAATACCTTATATGTCTGTCTGTCTATCTATCCGTCAGCAACTGTGTTGAAATTGCTTCGGGAGCGACTATCATCGCTTGAAACACATTTTTCCGCCACTGTTAGCGAACTCGTGTGTCAATAATAAATACCTGTCGATCGTCAACCGGCAATACTCCAGTATTTATTAATTTATAAAGTATTACCACAGTAACTTTACAGTCTCTCAAATCGTCACTGTGACTAAGCAAGTACATTATAAAAAACACAAACCTAGAACAAAACAAAACAAAAATTTAGAAATATACATACATGTGTATGTAGAACATCCATAAAAAAAATACACTAAAACCTTATATTATACTTAAAAACACCCCAAGCAACCTCCAATAACTAACTTTAAATAAGTTAATGTGTATGACAGCCTGATTGAGTAATTTAATGGCTCTTACAACGGGAGACATGGCTAACATATCAGTGCGAGCCATCGGGATGGATAACAAATTATGTTCTCTGAGGAACCTAAATAAACTGACTCGATACGTCAAAACCCAATTCATCAAGAGTTTGCGGATTATGCACCAGGCCAATCAATAATTTGTGAAAATTTTTTCCCAAATAAAGCTGTCGATGTGACTCCAGGGAATTAAACCTTAACGCCCATAGCAAAAATGCACTAGGGTAGAACCACGGATATCTTCTATACAGCCTTGCGTTAAGAGATCTGAGAAACCTTTTCTGCACCCTTTTCAATTTTAAGCAGTATATGTATACTGCCATCCTAAGCCCACTTAACGTAACTGACAAAAATTACGAAAACTAGTTAGATGTGTTTTAAGGGTTATGGGAGTATATTCTTGCAATTTTTCATATCAAAATTAATGTATCTTCATCCAAAAGTGACTTTTTTAAGCTATTAAATCTAACGTATCTGCATGCGCAGAGAAATAGTATCACCAATACTTAGCGAAAATAACGTATCCAATATTTACTTCGGTTACTACCTTATCATGAAAGATTGAAAAGACTGAATCTCACCACATTGGAGACGAGGGGATTAAGAGGTGATTTAATTGAAGTATTCAAAATAATAAATAATCATTATTCATTTGAAATGACCAACCTCATTATGTTCAATGAGAACCCTCATCTAAGTGGTCATACTCTTAGACTCCGAAAAGAAAAATCAAATAAGATTGTTATAGATTCATTCTTGTCAAATAGAGTGGTCGAAGTTTGGAATAGTCATATGTATACATTAATAATGTATAATGAAGTGACGTAACTACTAAAGGATTAATTTTTTTTTTAATTTTTCCTTAGAATTATCAAAATACAATAGAAAATAACCTCATGCACTAAAAAAAAGTTTAAATAAATCGGTAATATATGAAGAAAAACTCAAATTTAGAATAAAACTTTCAAGTCCATTTATCTCGATATTGTTGTTTTGTCAGTTACGTTAAGTGGGCTTAGGACGGCAGTATATGAGCCGTAGAGTTCGAAAAATACATACTACCCCATAGTAACGTTGCGCTTTTCGGCACTTTTTTCAATTTTGAACTGGGAATTCGGCATTTTGGAGAGGGGGGGGGGGGGTTCTAATTACGCCACCGGTTATTATGCGGCTTACAGATATTATTGCGATCGACCACATGCTAGCGGCGAACGTAACCAGAGCAAGCATTGTAAACAAGCCGAAAATACTCGCGCTCACCGGCTGCGTGGTCGAGTTGTGCCAAAACAGACCGAAATAAAAGTGTCTCTATAGGTGTGCGCGCGCGTTGACGACCACTGACGCTTTCGCAGGGTCGACAGCGACCAAAAACACAATAGAAAAATCTAATCATATACATCGGATATAAACTGTGCGAATCTCTATAGCCTTGCGCGCGCGATCTTGAAGAGATCGAGGGTTGGCAAATGCACCTTCCGGGCGTCCGCCGATGCTCAAACTGTGCGGCGCGTAGCTCTCGGTATTTCTGGTACGTCTATTGCGCAAGCGTCACACTCGATGCCAACAACGACGTCGGCGTCGGCGTCGTCAAGATTGACGGGATTTCAAGGTCAAGTTTTCGACGTCGACGTCCCCGTATCCCCCCTCTCTCTCTCTGCTTTCCCCTCTAAAGCTCCTTCCCCTCGTCTGGCGCATTCAAGATCTCGTAGACGGCTCCTCAACATACATACATATGTATGTGTTAAAGTGAAAGCATATTTCAAGTGAAAATAAATATATATACATATATGTATGTATATTATATGTATACATATGTATGTATGTATGTATATAAAAATATATTTTTACCAATCGGGGCAGTGAAAATGTATCAAACAATGAATATACAGTTTCACTGCTCCGTATCGGTGAAAGTATAAAACTCTTTGAGCTCGGAATTAATTTTTACATTTTTCAATTTCCAAACGATGAAAGTCAATTACAAAAATAAAATATTTTTAACCTTTTGGGACAATAAATATCTATAAATCCGTGAAACACATATCCTCGGCATTGTATAAGATGAAAAACCATTACATGAATCTTTCGAACCAGTGTTTCTCAAATTTTTCTACAGACACATCCATTTCATCTTTACCAACTTGAAAATACCATAATTTCGGGGATTTTGATTTTTTTTTTAATTTGTTTCTTGAATAAATTATTTGAGGATTTGAACCGTCCGACCAATGTAAGCAACTTTACGAGACAAAATCTGAACATGGGTTACACTTGATTTGCAAATCATGACCTTTTTTCATAAAATCTTAAAACGTTCGACAAAAAAATTATTTTCTCAATAAATAATGATTTTACATATTATCATTGATGGTGAAAAATCTTTCCCACACTGTTGCCAAAATAACCAGCCATTCTCAAAATATTTTTTTCCAGTGGTTCCAAAACTTTTTTTCAAATAATATATTTTCACTTTTGATGAAATTTGGAGATGAAAAATTGCACCAGGATATTTTAAAGACTTAATAAAATAAAGAGAATGTTTGAGAATCTATAATACAAAAATTAATTTTTTTAACCTTTGTCAAGTAACCATTTTTACTTAAAAAGAAATTACACTTTTGGAAAGCTAATGTTTGAGAATCACTGGCATGAAACAAAAATTCCAAAACTGGACCAGCTGTTCTCTAAGATATGCTAATTGGATTGGCAAAAAAAAATAGTGGTTTCAGTCAGTTTTCATCTAAAAAATGAAGTCAAAGAAAATGTCGAGCTATGCTCGACATTTTCAAAGAGTTAAAGTAAGTAAGTTGATGTTGGCCTAAGACGATGGTGTGTCATCCTACAAATTGCAGTACAAGTTTCAAGTAGTACGTAGTATGTCTAAATATTTCCGTATTGGTTAATATAGTGAACCACGCCAAATGTGAGCATATTTCAAGTGAAAATATATTTTTACCAATTCAGGAAGTGAAAATGTATCAAGCAATGAATATACAGTTTCACTGCTCAGTATCGGTGAAAGTATGTATATTTAAAGTAAACGTACATATGTGTTTGTGACTTGTCGATGATGTGTTTTCCTACAAGTGTGTTTTGAACGAAACGGTGGCGTTGTTTGTATATCTGAGGATTCTGAGGATACAAGCAAAGCAACGCAACGCGTGCTCTTTTCTTCTTAAACCGACAATTATAAATCAATTGTTGTATAAAATCGACAAAGACTCGTTGTAAACTATAATTGGTACCTAAAACCAGTAAAAGTCTAGGTCTGAACACACAGGCACGGCACGATAAGAAGAAGAAGCGACAAAATAACTAGGATTGAATATTTCACAACTGTCAAATTTAGTTTCAATGACAGTTCGGAAACGAATATAATTTCACCGGCGAGTAGTAGAAATAAATATGTATCTACATATATACATATGTACTAGTGAAAATGTGCTTGAATATATAATTTCGCCTAAACGCCAGTGAAAATATGTATATGTTCACTTGAAATATGCTTTCGTTGTAACATATGTACGTACCAAATATTTCAGTGTTAAAGTGTGCTCGAGAACTTGTGCAATTCGTATAATTTCGTTTAGTTTCCCGTGAAAATTAAACGGCCAAATGGTAGCAACGAGCTTTTGAAAAAAAAATCAGCCGTTAAAAATTAAGTTCAACTCGTTCAACGCCGTGCCGTGCAACACTTTAAAATATGATTGCTGTTTATCGTTCTGCTTAAACAATGTTTAACTAATTGCTTTTTATCCGAGTTGCAAATGTTTGCAAAATAGTTTAATCAATTGTTTACTCTGAAGTTTATATACATATTAACATATTAAATGCTTGCAGCTCTGACTTTAATGAACAGTCAATATTATCGAGAAGTGCACGTTTGTTTGTATCTATAGCTAGAAATGTACATACCGATTTGTATCATTACAGAAACAGTGTTGGTTGAAATAAGCTCACCCATTCTTATATTTGGTGTGTGTATATAAGTGGTGAACTTTTGTAGACACAACAACTTAGAAATTCGTTTATATTAAGGGACATCTTTCGTCGTCGTGCAAAATGTCTCAACCTCGATAAACATAATTTTCAATTTAGTGCAGACTTGTAGGTCGTAGGGTATGACTCATATGAGGAATTTGTGATCATCGTCGTTTATGGAAAATATTTACTAAGCTTTATAAATATTGATGTTAAAATATTTTCTGTAATCTTATCTGTACATAAATATCACGTCAGACGCATCCGTCGAACTCAATCAATTTAACTCGATACAAACTCCAACATTGTCAATTGGGTGCTGTAAATAATTATTTTTCCACGCTGAAAATCAATTCTGGCAATATTTAGCTTTTCGGCGTTTCAGAGGAGGCTGTTGAAGGCTAAAAAATATTTTTTTTTTTCAGTAATTTATTTACACACACACACTCTCGCGGTACTGTTGGTTCATTCGTCGTGGCACATTGAGCATCGGTCACGCCGTTCACTTATCGCATTGTGTCGATGCACTTGAAAAACGGCTCGTACGTTCGCACAATGTGCTCGCAATTTTCAAATTTTCACTCAAACGCCAGCCCTGATGGTCCGTGCAAATCGATTGACGGCCGAACGTCAGCGAATTTTTTATTTTTTTTTAGAAAATCTATATATGTACATATGTACGTATCTGACGGCCGAAATGGCAAACCTCGTTGTGCAAAACGGCATTTCCGGTTCCGGTGGCGCTTCCGAATTGCACAGCGGTCTCGCAATGCTGTGCATGAGATTTCGCGGCTGAATTTTGGCGCGTTTCTCGTATGCGTTTGTTGCATACATGTGATTTATTTAGCTTGAGGTTGATTCAATTTTATTCCACGTGTGCTTATTATAGATGAGCAAATATACAATTATACATTAGGCATTGAAATCGCATTGCATTTTTTGGTACTTGTCTTTCGTTTTCTATACATTCTTTGCCCATTTTACTGTATTGTGTAGCGGTTTTTATATTTATGTATTAAGTTGAATCTATTTTACATGCTTTACAATATATTTGGATTATTTAAAGTGCGAGATTTAAAAACGACAGATTTTCGAAAAATGATTCTAAAAGTCTAATAACACTAATCTATAAAAAGGTAATTAAATATTTACTGCGCCTAAATGGAGTAACATATCAATTTCAACAAGTTCATTTACATATGTACGCCTTCGAGAAATTGATCAATTAATCACGATACTGAATGGTTTAAATAAAACTATTTTGTAGTCAAATGTACTTTTATTTATTTAAAATTTAATAAATAATCAACCGGAAGCTCAGCGTGCGACACAGCGTCATCGTGAGCCAATTCAAAGCACTTTTCCTCAATTTTCAATGAATTTTATTTGAACGACCTTTTGCATTCATTCAATAAAATGCTTTTATTTTATTATATTCACAATATTTATTATAACGATTGTTTTGCAATTGCTTGCGTTCCCTATATGCGATAAACATCTAGCTACAACTACAATTGTTGCGACACTTTTCAGTGTCACAGTCTTGAAACGTTGCATTGTCAAGTTATTACGGTGTTGCTATTCAGTTACGCTACAAGCTACCACTTTGAATACTGATTGATTTTCAAAGCGAGACTTTCAATGGGAAATTTACGACAAATTTTTAATCCCTCTGCACATCCTTTTCATTCCCATGCAGTTTAGATGGGTGTGACATTTGCGAATCTCACACGAATTATACAATTTGGCAAATGATTCGAACGTTGCAACATACCGCCATTTAAATACTAAGTTGTCAATCGAATTGCGCATTTACACAGTGATTTATTTAGCAAGCTCGTAAATGTATATATTGTGTATGAATTGTTTCAGCAAACACCTATGGTGCCGAAAACGAAGAAAAGTGCAACAATGGTCAAAGGAGGCACCGAACTCGTGGACATGATGACTGTAAAGTGAGTAATTTCAGTTATCTTCCAGTGTAAACACTATTTAAATTGCTGTTTAAAAAGGCATTTCGTCGTTCTGGCGAAAATCGTACGGCAAACTTGGTCATCAATGGTATAATATTTCTCGTGTTTGCGTACGTGATTATGACTGATCGCTTTCATCGGAAAATGGTGACGTAAATTCTTTCACTAATTTTAAGAATGACTAAGCCGTTCCATATTGTATATTATGCTACAAAGTATCAAAAATCATTTTATAAGATTACCTTATGTACATATTTGGAAAATTTATGAATTTTCCACGTATCCATCTATCGGCGTAATTGAAAACTATCAAAATTATATATGTACATACAATTTATTTCGAATTATTGAATGTATCGTGTAAATGTTATACAGGTACAAGTGTGACAAGAATGCAGCAATGATAAATATGGAGGCTGGTTCGACAGTACCGCTGGTCGATTCGCCAAATCTCGACGCTGAAGCCGATGATGATTACAATCCGTTCGAACATCGAAAGCTGACACATCCCACGTCGTAAGCGTTCAAATTAATTAATTTTAATTTATAAACACTCACGGTTGTTAACAAATTCTTGGCCACCTTGGTCAAAAGTTAACAACTCGATTCGTTTTACCCGTAACTTTTTAAAGCATATTGTAAATATTGAAATTGAAAATGGTTATAAATACGCTGTATTCTTATGATTGTACTTTCAAGGGACTACGACACGTTTATTCACTTGCTGAAAGGATCACTGGGCAGCGGTATCCTTTCAATGCCAAGAGCCGTAATGCACGCAGGACTGTGGGTGGGTGTATTTGCAACATTTGCCATCGGTGCAATTTGCACCTACTGCGTCCACATCCTTGTAAAAACGGCTCAACATCTATGCAGAAGAAACCACATCCCTTCTCTAGGATTTGCCGAGACTGCCGAAGCCGCTTTCTTATCAGGACCACCATCCCTGCACAAATACTCGAGATTAGCCAAGTGAGATTAAGCCCATCCCATTGTTTGATATTAAAACAGTTAGCACTTTATCTAATGTATATACCACTACTTTTCAGAGCCATCATCAACACTTTCCTGGTCATAGATTTGTTGGGTTGTTGTTGTATATACGTGGTGTTCGTCGCGTCGAACATCAAACAAGTCGTCGATCACTACACAGGTCAAGATATGGATTTGAGGATCTACATGGCACTTCTTATGCCCTTTCTGATCATGTTGAATCTCATACGAAGCCTCAAGCTCCTGTCACCGTTCTCTATGATAGCCAATGTCCTCATCGGCGTCGGAATGGCGATTTCATTCTATTACATATGCATAGATCTTCCACCGGTCGACTCCAGACCGGTCTTCGCCAGTTGGAGTCAACTTCCGGTCTTCTTCGGCACTGCAATCTTCGCCTTGGAAGGCATCGGTGTGGTTCTGCCACTCGAGAACAACATGGAGAATCCTCACCACTTTATCGGATGTCCCGGTGTGCTCAACTTCGGCATGATTATCGTCGTGATCATGTACAGCGTCACAGGATTCCTAGGATACTTGAAATACGGCAACGACACCAAAGCTACGGTCACGTTGAATCTGCCCACCGATCAAGTGTAAGTCGAGTGATCAAAAATTAATATGCAGTTGCGATTTTGCGAACGCGTGCCGTCAAATGCGATTTTTTTCATTTTGTTTTCGATGCGATTTTGTGTGTTGATTTAGATTTGGGCGCGATGCGCTTGTGCGAATTTTATTTTTTAACCATGCATACGAGCGTATCTTTCGTACTCTTAATCTACATATTGTGTACAGATTATAACGCTTTGACGGAAATATTTGACTTTACGCTATGTACATACATATAATATTTCTCGATTAATGTTTCAATTATTTAACAGCATTGAAATATCATTTGAAACGTATTTGACCCGCTTATATAATATGTTGGGATATTTGTTTATCCTTTGGGGTTTTTTATATTATGTATTCATTAGTATGGTACCTATCCCGTTTTAAATTAATTCCATATATGTATGTATATGCTGTACAGTTGATTAAAATATAAATGGTTACGATTAGTTTGATACGTTGCGACTAGCACTTAACTACGATAAAAATCTGAAATAAACACTGTGTCTCGTACTAAGGTGCTTAGTATTATAATTGTGTCAATTTTTCTTGGCTTGTTTTAATGTTTATGAAATTGTGTCTGTTTCAGGATGGCACAGTCCGTCAAAGTGATGATAGCATTGGCCGTATTCCTCACGTACAGTCTCCAGTTCTACGTCCCCATGGAGATCATATGGAAGAACATAAAGCACCGTTTCGAAGGCAAGGAGAACTTCGGCGAGTACGCGCTGAGAATATGCACAGTGATTGGCACAGTTTTGCTCGCAATCGCACTGCCGAATCTGGGACCTTTCATCACACTGATTGGAGCCGTGTGCCTTTCGACTTTGGGTCTGATGTTTCCGGCTATAATCGAACTGGTTGCATTTTGGAACCACCCTGACTATTGCAACAGCAAGTGGTTCTTAATTAAAAACGGTTTTCTGGTGGCATTTGGTGTGCTAGGCTTCATCACCGGCACCAAAGTCAGCATCCAAGAGTTCACCGAAGGGTAACAAACGGCTGAGAATGTCGTACTCCATGCGGCCAATGCATGTCCAAGATCAATTAATCCAGCTTTGATATTAATAATCGTTTTTTTTTTACTATTTTTATTTGGTATAGTATAGTATCAGTGCCTATTTGTGGGTATAATTTATGAAAATGTCAGCGTCGGATTTGGCGGTCGGCACGCGCTAAGTTTTATTTAGCAAAAGCCACGCGTGCCACGTGAGAAACGGTACTGGTTGTATGTCGGGGTGCGCTCTCGTCGTATCCCGAGGTACGTCTAGTTGCACAATTGTGAACGCATCCGACGCCGTGGCATTTAAACGAATGCTTTTCATATATAATATTTTTTTCGTAGACTTTTTATATAGGTTTATCATGGTATATCTATGTCGTTTTAGATTGTACTATTCGCACTGGTCGATAGATTTGTGGGGAACTCACAGACGACTAGCGACGCTTTTTTAGTATACCTACTTATGTATGTAGTATACCTACACAATTAGGTTTATTTCATAATTATCTATAATAGTAATAATATAATGAATAACACTTTTTTTACATAAATATTTTGATAATGAAACATTCATGTACGGGGCTACGACTTTAATTAAAAACTTTTTTGCTCAAAGTTATTTTTTCCAAGACATTAAATGTAATTTTTAATAAATATATACATATATATATTTTGCTATATACTTTAAAAAAATATTATAGTTTTCGCGCTGGCAATGGCGCGTAATCGAGCATATCGGTTCAATGAACCGTCCAAAATTTATATAATATACATACATTAACTATACGTTGTATACATCATATTGAAATTTCGCACATAAGATATGTTTACTTATAAACCTGCGACTCGGTTTTATGCGATTGGAAGCGTTTTCTTTCGATGGAAATGGTTCCGAAACGAGTATAATAAGCTAGTCAATATGTACTCGATTTTGCACGTGAAAGTATACGCTCGTAGAGTGGATTGGAAATTCATTCTATGCGGACAAAGTTTGACTTTAGCAGATTTAAAACCGTGCCGTAGGTTAATTTATTATGATGGATTTTATACTTGAGCAATTATAATAAAATCTACCACAAAATATTTAAAATATCTTGTTTCATTTATTCACGAAGCGTTTCCATGATCACTGCTCGTTTATAGTGGGAGTTTTTATGTTTTTAATTTATATACATAATATATTATATGTTTATTTTAAGTCTGCGTTTAATTCATTTACATGAAATATTTTTTCAGATAATGTGCCAAAAGTGCAATGCCAAACATTAAACGGTTTTTTCAATTGATCTAAAAATAAAAATAAACTACAATAATAAATAATTTGGCAGCCATTGAATTGAGAAACCGACTATGTGTATATATTTGATATCGTAATTTAACAATGGCTTTGTTTGAAAAACTATTTTTAATATCAGTAAATTATCAATAAATTAAAACATCCTCGATTATACATTTTAATAATATTTATTTCTCCTATCTTACACATATTATCAACTCTTACTGATGCTAACTATACACTTGCTAAATAGAAAATCATTAAAAAAATTATCACAAATTAATAGTTAAATAATAAATAGCATGATCAATACAATATATAGGTACATTCTATCATATAAATATATAATATAGGATTGCGCAAATATACACTATACTATTTTTTTAGAACGTTCAATTATTCCAAACTAACATTTTTTCATAAGAATCTTTTACGTTCGTTTTGTGTAGTTCTAAAAATCAGTTATATTGCATCATCCAATACACGTATAGGTATAATATTTATGATTAGGCTTAACAGAAACAAAGCGGATTTTTTTTCATATAATATAATATAGATGTATATAATAATCAACGTCGTGTTTTGTGTACAAATTATATTGCTCAACACGTGGAATAATTTATTTACAATTACAATAAATACGTTTTCCATTTAAGAAATCGATTAAACGAACAATATAAATTTTTTCGCCGAGAAAAAACGCATCGATTGTCATTAGCATTGTCGATGTTTACAAGAATGAATTTTAATTCAATATTTTAACTAATCTTTTACGAATAGTACAGTACGGCTGAGCATGTTTCGAGTACAAAGATGATTTTTAAAATTGAAAATCATAACATTTAATAAATTTTTCTTAAATATAATGCATTACTTTAAAAAACGCTTACACCCAAATGCATTTCGTTAGTTATCTCTTTCAAATATATGTTCATATTCAAGTACAAAAAAATACGATTTAAATAAGCGACGACATAAAAAATAAAATATTACATTATAAAAAAAGGCGTGGATCAATCATCTCAAATAAGAAAAAAATAACAAAAATACGATATTGTTAATAATACAAATCTAAATTATAATATGTATGATTCGATTAATTTGATATTGTTGATACATTGACGAATTAAGATAAGTATTTTATAAATATTATAAAATAAGAATTAAAATGAGATTTTGATTGTTAAATCGCCTTACAACTATTTCTCGTATGTGGAATATATTTTGAACGTAATTAATGCATTTATATTTATTAAATATTCGTTATCGTATAATTGGCTTACATATTTGAAAAAGCGTACGTATGCGTGAATGCATAGAATGGAAGATACATAGTTGGCACAATAGATATAATTTCCAACGGAATACAAATTTTATACTTCGCTCTGCATGCAATGTATGGAAGAGTCCTCTGAGAGTTCGTCCATTGAAGAATCTGCAAAAAATCGATACGAGTTTTAGAAAATTGTTTTCAAAACTGTACTATTTTATAGTATAAAATATTTAAAATTGTTTTAGTACTTCAAATTAATGTTTTGTATTAACCTAGAGGAGCAAATTGAGGCTTGTTTTGGAACGAATACGTGAGATGAAGATTGATGTGACGGCCGAATCCTACAGCATCTCCGTCACGAGCCAACACTGCAATAGAATTAAATAATATTTTAATTTTTTCATTAATTAATAACACTTCAATTCACATAAAAATCGCTGGCAAATTTTCGCACATTTTCCATGGAAAATTTTTAGTTTCCTTTTTCACCGATAGATGTCTATAGTTGAAAAAATTCGAAAAATGTATAGAAATCGCAAAGCATTGTTTAATTATTAAATTTTTAATATCCTCGCGCTTCGCATAATACTTTAAAAAAATATATAGATATATATATATATATATAAACGTGGATACGAATACTAACTTTGTGCTCCCTTGCCCTTGCCGGTGTGTTGATGCTTCTTTTGGCGCGCGCGCGAATTTTGGAACCACACCTGGGTGACTCTCTTGCTCAATCCGGTCACCTGAGCAATCCTCTCCAAATCTTGGCCGTCAGGGTTCGAATCCAGCTGAAAGTTCGACTGCAGGACCTGAAGCTGTTCCTCCGTGAAAGTCGTCCTCACGCGCTTCGCCTTGTTCTTGTGATAGCCCTCTGGATCGCATCCATCTGTCATTGCACACTTCTTATACTAATTATCAATGATCACCAATGAATATCAAAAACTTACAATTAGACACACACAATGCTAAATTGTGATTTGACGACTTTTTAAATACACACTACAAATTAATTCATCGATAAAGCTTTCGAGTACCCAAAATCTAATTGGCAATAGTTGACTGTCATTCCGAACGTCTCGATACACATACACGATGACTTTTAAACAACACGCAAGACACATACAAAAACTTCTGGACATTATCTGTATAATCAAAAATTTAATGATTGTTTCACTTTGGAATGCAGATTTTTACTACTACGATATTTATTTGGCCATTGAAGTTATTACTGATCCAATTGAGCAACAGTTCAAGTGATGACTCAATTCAACCTATTATAATAGTTTAAATTTACATTTAGTTTGTCAATTATATACTGCTAAGTGAGTATGAAATGTTAAATTGGAATTGATAGTACATCGTGAACTTTGCTTGATACTTGAGACTACTACATGGTTAGCAATGTAGATTGAATACATATTACAATGTTTAACTGATTTAGTCAGGCGATAGCTCAGTGGTTAGAGCGTTAGTATCTTAAGCGAAGGTCCAGGGCTCGTTCGCCGTATGTCAAAGTGATTTTCTCGACAATTTTTTCGACCTTAATTGGTAACCAAAAATTGCATCTGTGTAACCAAAAATTTAATGGTTGTTTCACTTCGGATTGCAGCTTTTTACTATTGATATTTATTTGGCCATTCAAGTTATTACTGATCCAATTGAGTAACAGTTCAAGTAATGACTCAATTCAATATATTATAATAGTTTAAATTTACATTTAGTTTGTGAATTATATATAGCCAAGTGAGTATGATACGTTAAATCGGAATTGATAGCACATTGTGTACTTTGCTTGATACTTGAGACTACTACATTGTTAGCAATGTAGATTGAATACATATTACATATTAAAGTAACTGATTTAGTATTTCGATCCCCGTATGTTGAAATGATTTTCTCGACAGTTTTTTCAACCTTAATTATTGTCATTGTACAAGATCTAAACGTTACTAAATACAGATCGGCCGTTTTCTGTTAGAAATTGCCAATTTATCTAACCCGAGTTTGAGGCGGTTCCAACAGAAATTGGCACCTCCTATCCATTATTCCTATGTTAACCTGCTATTGGGTCTGGATCCTTGTGTTCTTAGACATGTACATATGTAGGTTAACTTTTCCGCCAACAAAACAAAACAGTTCACCATATGCCAATACCTTCGAAGTTAATGTAAATATATTTAGTATGAGTGAATGGTCACCATCTGAGGATGCACTGCCTCCATCCAGGGTGTCCAGATAGTGGGGTTTGCAGAGCACACGATCATCGTGCAAGGCAAACTGTTCCCCTGTGGACAGCTGGCGACCGCACGCATCGCAGGCAAAACACGCCAGGTGATACACCTGAGATCGAGCTCGACGAACCCAATCAGATGAGCTAATACCTCGGCAACACTTGGAGCACTTGGCGCCAAAGCTCCTGCAAACACAGAAAGACACTTCGATGTATGCACGAACAAATTTTTCACGAAAAGTTTGCGCAATTTGACGCGGTGGCTCCCCCGGGTGCTTATGCCGAACAGTGAACGGGGCGTGGCTATCGCTAGTGACGCCTCTCGTTCACGGTACGATGTCAGCGCTCGGGGGAGCCCATCCGAAATACAACCATTTCGCATAATATTACCAAGTACGAAAGGATTTGTGGCATGTACTGTAAAGAATGACAGGAGAGGTCAATTGAAGGAAACTCACTCATATGAACGAATTGAACATATCGATGGGCACAGAAATTGTATGTCCAGTTTTGTGTTAAAATATTGTAAGTGACATATGTACCTACATCTTTTTTGCATGAAAAATATGGACGAAATGGATATATTATATATTTGTATAAGACAATAATTGTATGTTCAATAATATTTTAACATACAATACTTTTTAAACATGAAAGTTTGATGCAGATGGACCTTTTGTGTATTAACTCAATTTTGGTAACTCATCGATATGTACAAACATACATATGTACATAGATGCGAAAATCAATCAAGCAATCATTTCAAAAGTTCATTGACTGGATGTATCTTTCAATTTTTGAGGCATACCTAGTACTATTTGTCTAAGAAAAATAAAGTAATGATTAAAATAATTTCAATACAAACATACATACCAGCACATTTGAATATCAAACATTTTTTACATAATATACAAGGCGCATCGAAATTTTCCTGAAAAATGGGTGAAAGTGAAAGGTGAAAATCAACTTTTTTTTACAAATATTAATATAAATTAAATCGCAAAACATCATCACAATTCTGACAAAAAAAAATTATATCAATTCCATCGTTCAGTGTATCAATTTGTTATCGTGCCGTGATAAAAGTGGTTAAATCCTTTTCCGTATGAGGCCGTTGGCTAAGTAAAAACAAATTTCTTCAATGGTACAAATAAAATTCATCTGTATTGAGTATACAATATACCTACATACCTATGCATACATATACATACACACATACATATTATATTAAAGTTAGATTTCTATGTTTATGTACGAAGATAAAAATCATTTTGTTTGCCTTTCCACTTGATAGTAATAATATTTTAATTGAAAAATTCCGAAACGCTGTCTAAATCAACGACAAATCCCCGACCAAACGAGATACGACATTTTAACGGCCGTTTATTTTTCCTTGTTTGTGCATTCTAATGTGTACAATTAGAATAATTTCAGATCACAACAACCCCATGTCAAAACACACAAAAACACTAAACCCACCTCATTCGCCTTAATGTCCGTCTAATTTTCATAAACATTTCATAAAAAGGTCCTCGGCGATAATTTCCAATTTCAAATTAGTCCAAAGTTTGTTTTGGTCATTAGAAATAATCCACGTTTCAACCACTTTAGTTATATATTTTATGATTTTAGATTACATGCATTATGTATGTACATATGTATTGAAATTGCATGCCGCGAATGCCAAACACGTGTGCTAGTGTGCGCGCCGCTACCGAACACGGAGCATCCGGCGCGAATGGGTTAATTAGCATGCGTTTCTTGAGCGGCGCCCAAATGCGATCTCCATGTTGTATGCAAATTTTGGAACCCTTTAATTAATCACCGTGTGTGTCCTCCAGATTGAGAAACACACGCCGATAAAATCCGAGCCACTCGCTCGCACCGAACCGCAACACGAAAGCTCCAATTTGTTTATATAATTTTCATACTTTTCGCGCATTCAAATAGAATGAATTTCGCATATTCAAAGCGAACATGTCCTGCACGATAGTTGAGATGAAAAAAAAACGGTTCATTTGCGACACGTTCGGCGGTAAATCCCGTTAGTTTGGCAAAGCGGATTTTACACACTACATAGTAGAAAGGGGTCGCGCAAATAACGAACGCTGCAGCACCAATTAAGTTATCTTAATTATAGGGCACACACAGCTTCCCCAACTTTAAACTCGACCTACCCACCCCCCCTAAACCCTTCCCCCTTCTCTATATATCCCTCTTTTATTCGCGCACCCACGAGATAACGCAATCTAGTCACAAAAGCGCACCACTTCATTAAATTTGCCCCGCGCTCACGTATTTTCCGTAATCAATTTAATTTATTTTCTTTGTAGCCGATCGTGTTTGCCACTATCGTGCCGATAAATAAAATGCGGCATTAATTTTTTAAGTGAATTTATATTTAAAATAAAAATGAATAAATAAAATCGCATCTGCAATCTGCATCGATACATGTATAAGTATATATGTATACATATGTATGTATGTACTATGTAGCTTACTACGATAGCTTTATAAAAAAAAAATTAGATTTCTGAAATTTTGTAGAACTCAGTTAGGGAATATGAAATTATAATCAATTGCAACCAATCAAACATGAAACAATAGTGTCGATATAGTTAATATATTTATACAAATAAAAACACAATTTATGCAGTT
The DNA here is from genome assembly GCA_022651745.1 of Parapsyche elsis. Taxonomy (NCBI): domain Eukaryota; kingdom Metazoa; phylum Arthropoda; class Insecta; order Trichoptera; family Hydropsychidae; genus Parapsyche; species Parapsyche elsis. The sequence goes on from JAGVSN010000019.1 coordinate 968,332, forward strand.
GTGGTCTCAATACGTAAATAATTCGACGTGTCATCATCATAATTCGAACTAAATCATCGTAATACGTCATCCTGTCGTATTCAAGTACACCGTCAGACCTGCAGGATCATATAAAGCAACGCAGCAAAGCTATATAAGTCAAGATTCATCAAACGGTGTGGATATACATATATCATGAATAAACAGATTTACGATCGATCATACGATTTTAAAGACTCGCTTGTAATTTACGACGCTTTCGCTGTTGCCTCCTTTAATGAATCGCAAAAACATACATTCATAAAATCGGACGAAAGGTAATAAACATCACATTGTTCGAACCCAATCCTGCTTAATTGTTTTCTGTTTTTGTTCATAAACGTTTTAACACCCGTTCCCGGAGCATAAATATAAATAATAAGAGCATAAATAAAATTCATACTATACTCATATGTATACATATGTACGTACATATGTATCATAACGTGCCATACCTAAACGCTTAAATCGACAATAAAATAAAACAAATTGAATGACATCGATTAGAGGAGAATATAGACAATATTTACATGACAAAGCGGCAACCGTAAAATGTATTACGTAATGTGACTCATATTGAACTTTCTCTAAGCTCGCATACTTATAATTTTGTGTCGTTTATTTTGAAATGGAGTAATTCCATTTTTCGAAACAACCTATGTAAAGTTAAACCGATTACGGCGATATACTCAAACTTGCGCAAAAATTTCAACAATTTAAAGAAATCGTATTTTAAAATCACGAGAAATTTTGCCGTCCCGTGAAAGCTTAACACTTTTAAACACAAAACTCAATATGTACATATGTATATGTTACAGCGAAAATATATTTCGAGTATATATAAAATATATTTTCACTGAAATATTTAGACATACTACGTACTACTTGAAACTTGTACTGCAATTTGTGGAGTTATTTTTAAAGTTGTACTTCTGTTATTAACATTGCGATAAAAAAAAAGCAATTTTTCAAATGTTGACTTGATGATTTATGAACATTGGAAAATGGATTTTTCTAAACGGTGATATATGTATGTATGTATGTATGTACCTACATATTTGTACTGTTTCATTTTTGTATATGATTATGATTGATACAGTGTAAATATTTGTCATTTTATATGGCTCCGACCTACAAAATTGATTTAAAACTATTCGAAAACTTGGTAAAAATCAAATAAATCACATTCGGCTCAAGACTCGTTGCTCTTTGTGAGTTTTATTTCAACCCTTCGACCGCCCATGGATCCGCCCATACGCGTCAACGGCCAATATTGAGACATCGCAGGGCGTCTCGACGCTTCTCTCGAACGAGGGGCTTATAAAATGAGAGAGGGGGGGGGGGGGGGGGGGGGGGGGGAATGCAGGGGGCAAAAAGGCGAGCGCCCTGGGCGGCCATCGGCCCGCGAGAGCTTTGCCTTTGCGGTGACTTGCAATACTTTGTTTTCATTTGTCATTTATTTTGATTGTCATAACTCACGCCGGTCATATATTATCGAAATCTCAGACACGTCAAGAATCCGACGGTCGGCATGCACACGCGGGTCGTTCGAATTTGAAGTGTTCGCATTTTTTGTTGTTGTTGTTGTTTTTTTTTTATATGTATACATAATAGGCATTGTATTATTTACGGCCGCACAATCCTCAAAAGCAGAAGCATCGTACAAAAATTTAAATTTTTTCATAAGCCACATCCTTAGTTACACGTTGAGCTACGCGTACCTATGATTTGTAGGTAGTCGAAGCAGTGATACCTACTATTAGAATACTAGTGTAAGCCCGTTGAACATCAACGCCCGCTGAATTTTAAATATTGTAAAGCGCTTTTTTAATAGAGATACCCAACTCGATAAAATGTATTTTTTTTTTACTTTACTATTTATATTATAATTATTAAGTATTATAAATATATAAGTGATTTTGTAAAAATCAAAAAAAAAAAAAAATAATAGTTTTTATAGCACCATCTATGTATTATTAACAAAGTCACGATCCCTTTTATAGGTAATGTTTAATGTCACGATCCCCCACTCTTTCTGGTTTTTTAATCATTTTTCCTCAGCGAGCGTTATCAGCAGACAGACAGACGGATTTCGGCTATTATATGTATACTAGTGTAAGTAAGTAAGTGCGATGACTCTTGAGCCTAAGGTAGTGGGTTCGATCCCCCACTCGTTCTAGTGGTTTTTTAATAATTTTTCCTGAGCGAGCGTTATCAGCAGACAGACAGACAGACAGACAGACGGATTTCGGCTATTATATATATAATACTATAATAAGCCACGAGGGGCTGTAACGAAAATCAAAAAATAAATAAATAGTATTCGTTGACTAATTATTGTTTATATAACAGTCTACGAACTCAATCCTATAGACACATTTCTTTTACAATATTAATTTTTTCCCGTAGCCATAGTTACCTAACACATATTTCGTATCCGCACCTAAGCAGTTGTCGAGTCGAGAATATTTGAGAATTTTTTTTTTTTCTTGGTTATCAAACATCTCTTGATAGTTTAATAGCTTTTTAGAGGATTCTGGGATATTTTCAGAACCTAATACGAGTAATAGGACTTTCTAGAAGGTCTGATAGCTTTTTGAATGACATTTTTTCATTCTGAAGACACTGAATGTGTCATTTCGTCATATTAACATACGCACTACCAGCATGAAAGTTTTCCGCGAAATTCTCACATGAATACGATGCTTATTATTTGAATTGCTTTGGTTAAGATACTGCGCATCTAAGTAAGTGTGCTTTGGTGCGGATCCGAAATATGCTTACCTCACTCGTGTACCAAGAATAATACACTCGTTGATTGTCGACAACCAAAATCTAGCAGTTAAATAATAAAATTGCGGGGCAAACGGACATTTTTCGAAAGGTTTCGCTCTATCTCGATCTACATAATAAAAGCGTAGAAGTGTATAAAATAATAAAAAATAAACCTCCTCGCGTTCAATGAAAACGCTCATCTCAGAGGTCATTACTGTGTGGACTTCTAAAATACAAATCTAACAAAATTGTCACACAGTCATTATTTTCAAAAATAGAATGGTTGAAGTTTGGAACCGCCTTCCAAATCAGCTAGTAGCTTTAATCTCTTTAAAAATCATCTCGACAAGTTTTTGAATGTAAATGGATTTATTGTAATCCTTCAAATGTAAATAATTAAAAATTGTATGTGCAAATTATAGCAGACCCCTGGGCTCCATCGGCTATGCCCATGTATTTTAAATAAATAAATAAATATATCTCCACGAAGCGTACCCGCCCCCGGGATTTTTAACCCGGAATCGCTCATTATCAAATTAATATGATAATTATTGAGCCATGAACATATTAAATACACTTTACAAAAAAAAAAAAAGTTAAATTGATTACGTACATGTGTACAATGCTTCGATTGTAACAATTAACAAAAAACCATGTATGTATGTACATATGTATTACAAAAACTCAAAAGAAGTTAAAACAAATTGAAGTATACTTAACGTAATGTAGTGGCGATCGTAATTAATCCTTTTTTTTTAGTATGTATGTATGTATTGTTTAATTTTCAACATTAATGTTAAAATCACACTTTTAACAGCGTTAAACTAAACTGAACGGTTTTTACTTATCGAATTTGCCTGTTGCTATTTTTAATGGTTATGCGGGTCCGTCGATGGATCCTTGAAATTATTACTCGTGCATTATACATACATATATGTATTATTTTTTATCGTCCAATCTAATCTCATACGATTTCCTTGTGAATGCGCCGTTGAAATTGATCGATTGAATTCCATTGGAACGTCCCCGCGATCTTTGGGTCTTCGGCCCCCATGTGTGGGTCCCATTGTGGCCTCTAGATGCCCTCTGGTCTCTCTCTCTCTCTAGGTGCCACGACGGCTGGCTGTGGATGCACGAAACGCGATATGTCCGTGTGTACCGCGATGACTCGGTGAATAAAAAATAATAAAAATAATAAAAAAATCACGTCACATTGCGATTGTTCAATTCCACGCGCACCACATGTTTGTGTTCTCAGGCCCTCTTCGGTGGAGTCCTTGCGTGTGAACCGATTGCAGAACATTTCGTCGTAATTTTACTGTCACTGTTGATGTATCCTAATACGAGTCGATTTTTTTCAAATAATACTGATAGCATACCTGTGCTCATATTTGAGGGGAAAAAAAATGTACATACTGCACAATGAAACGGTGAAAGATGTTGAAATTCAAACCTTGAATGGTTATCGATGGTAAAATTGCATCGCGCAATGTTATAAGTACATTAAAAAAATCGCACAATTAACATTTTTTTGTAATAGTTGCATGCCGCTCGTTAGCAATGTGATTAAAATTTTGTATTTCTTGTTATTTTAATGAAAAAAAATGTAATCAATTGAGGCCCTGAGTCGGCATAACCAATATAAAAAAAACATTCAACTATTTTACAAATGCAATTATACTTCAATATGTTGTAGTATGTTATATAAATGGTTTCAGCTTTTTTTAATGGTATTTTGCAAAATTGAACTTTCCTTTCGATAATTCGATATTATTTATTTATTAGGAAGAAACATACTGTATATAATAAATAATATAAAATATAATAGAAGAAAAATTGTGGCTTACAGCAGAATAGTTTTTGTAGATTAGGCATAACATATCAGTAGTAAAAAAAGATAAATGAAATAAGGGGAGAGGAAATTTTTAAGTGTGAGTGGAATAGGGATTGGAAAGGTTGAACTTTGTTAAAAGTATTACATGTTCTGTAAATTAATGCGTTGTGAGAGAAACTTAAAGATGGGGACTTTAAATGGAACAAACTAGGATTACAGAATTTTCTGAATAAACTTATGGAATGGATGAAAGGAAATTAAAAAAAAAATGATATAAGGCCGTCAACTAAACTATTTAGGAGTTTGTACAAAAAACAAAGGTTATTTAAAGTTCTTCTAGTTTCTAGTGGAGTAGGATTGGAGTTGAATAAAGAATATGTAAAAATTAAAAAAAAAAACGAATCAAGAATTTTAATGCTATTCTATGTATAAACAAAACGTGAATTTAATTCGAATGAAAACAAAAAATCCGCGATAAACGAAAACTCGGCAAAGCTTTTTTTTCTCGAGTTCATTATACAATGTGTCCGTTTGCCTCGCGATAATTCCACATTCATTTTTTAATGTATAATGTGTGTATTTATCTAACTTTTGACCACACCTCATTCTGACATAATAACTAAAATCTAATAACCTGTAAACATTATTAAACACTCAATTTTCAATATGGAAAATTTTCCTCACAATCGCCAGCATTTTTTCAATAGCAAATAACACCAAAAAAATGAAGTAGCTAATTTGGTCATCATACATACACAAGATTTCAATTGCAACATTGAACGATTAAAATTGTAAAAGTTGAGCTTGGATACAATCAATGAACAGTTAACGACCGGCTTGCAGTTGTATAGGCGCGAAATGGTGCATTTTTTTTTTCGGTACTCACTTGGCATAGTCCTGTTTGCAGTAAACTTGATGATCCCTCATGAAGCAGGATGGCTGCCTGTCAAGCTGAAGGGCACAGACACAACAGCGAAGACAAGCAGCGTGCCAAGCACGTCCAGAAACTTCCAACAGGAACCGGTCTGCGATCTGCTCGCCGCACGATGCGCACTGACGCTGCTCGCGCTGCGAAAATAACCACGCGTTCAAGTCTCCCAATATACAAATATTCATTTACATACATATGTATGTATGTATTAACAAATTATTACATACATATTAACAAAAATACATAGATGCATATGCACACTAATGTATCTGAATCCGTTTTCGCACATGTGAAATGTTATTCGTGTTTGTAATTTAGCACTAGCATTAAAATTATGTATATTTCCGTATTGCGGTACTTAATTGTGATAACTTTTTAATGCGAATCTTTTAAATGCGCGCAAAGATCAAACGGTGTTTATTTAGTTTGATTAGAAGTGTTATTGAAGCGAAGCTCACTCAATTATATTTCTAAGCGAGCGCGTTACGGCGACGCTTCTCAAGTTGTTTCTTATAAAAAAATAAATAATTAAAATTTACTACGAGATTAAAGATGGACGCAAAGCTAATTTTTTTTTGCATTTTGACTGTAATTAGATAGCCAGTCAAGAACGGCATACTGAATCTGATTACTTTTAGTGTCAACCGTTTCTTAGTTGGAAAATTTGTGTATGGAATGCAAATCTGATATTTTTCGCTGGGTATAATAGTTTTAATGTAAATGTGTGTAGAACTTGACATCAAAAAATTAGGTGACTTTCCGAGGGAAAAGTACCACTTCCGGTTGATGAAAAAATTTTGGATGGATTGTGATGGCCGGTAAAAAACCTATAAAAATCAAAAAAAAATTGAATTATAACGATTCTGCACCCAGTCATACAGACATTTTCCAAAAATCATGAAAACGTGATCAGAGAATGATACCTGATACAAATCAGTCAAAATCTCAAGGTCAAATTTTCACACGATCGCAATACGTTATCCAATATATGTATGTACCTACATAGATAAAGTGAAAACGTTGAAGATGTGAAAGAAAGCAAGGTAGACCAAGTGGACGATGGGTTGATGAATTGAGATGAGTGTGTGGAGAGTCAAGTGGATGCAGATTGCTCAAGACCGACGAAAATGGAAGAGGACTGCAGAGGCCTTCGTTCAGCGGTGGATGGTGAACGGCTGCAAATGATGATGATGATGAAGTTTGTGCACTATGAACGGTCGAATTCGTTCAGTTGTCTTCGAGCTGTTTCGCAATGCAATTGCAATGCTTTTCTTGTTATGCTTGGTATAACAAGAAGAGATCGCAAAAGAAATACATGGGTAAGAAGTATGACCAAAGTGGCAGATATACCAGAACGTGTGAAAAAGTTGGAGTGGATGCATAGCGAGAAGAATGGATGGCAGATGGACGCGATAAATACTGGAATGGTATCCGAGAGGATGTGAAAGAAAGCAAGGTAGACCGAGTGGAAGATGGGCTGATGAATTGAGAAGAATGTGTGTAGTCAAGTGGATGCCGATTGCTCAAGACAGACAGGAATGGAAGAGGGTTGGAGAGGCCTTCATCCAGCAGTGGATGGTGAACGGCTGAAAATGATGATGATGAGATAAAGTAAAAATTAACTTTGTGCAAAATTTACTAGCTTCACACCCGCAAAATACAACAGTAATAGAAAAATACATATTTTTAACTTTTGATCTGAACTGAATGCTTTCTTAGAAAAATTTACACCTGGTTGTATGTATATTTCAATTTTGGTATTGAGTTGAATTGCTAGATTTTCAAGACAAGCGACCTGTGTTTTGGATCAATGCCTACCTGTAGGACGGTGGGTTCGCGCGCCACCGTTTGACCTTCTCGACGATTGCATTGATGAATAACCGTCGGCACGAGATGAGAGGTTCGCTGGTGTGACTAGCCGACACCAGTACAAACAAGCGGGAGGGCGGCCGCCATCATTAGTTAGTTTGGTGAGACGAGACGGGCCCGCGTGATTAATAGTGAACCTCTCTCGGACCATAGACATAGGCATAGTGCATTGCCATTGTGTGCCAGCAGCCACCTCGATGGCCAACCAGGAAATTCCTCAAAGGACCCCATTGACCCCTGGCCGAGGATGACCACGCGCCACTCCACACGCCTAGCCTTGGACCCCAATCCCAACCACTACTTGTGGACCATCGATTGACCATATACGCATTTTTAATACACATCGGAATTTGTGAGCACGCGTTCCAGTAATCGACATGAGGAATCCCTACAACGAGGGCCAAATATCACTGAAACTTTTGTTTTTACTATAGCTTTTAAACTACATATGTAGGTACTCTAGGGTGTAATGTAATGTAATGAAACTAGGATGGAGTGCTTTTGGAAGAATGAACATAGTTTTTAAATCCAACAATCCGCTATGCTTAAAAAAGAAGGCATACGACCAATGCGTACTGCCAGTTATGACGTATGGATGTGAAACTTGGACACTAAATTCAAGAATGCTACGAAAGATCCAGTGCACACAGAGAAGCATGGAAAGATATATGCTTGGTATAACAAGAAGAGATCGCAAAAGAAATACATGGGTAAGAAGAATGACCAAAGTGACAGGTATAGCAGTACGTGTGAAAAAGTTGGAGTGGATGCATAGCGGGAAGGATGGATGGCAGATGGACGCGAGAAATACTGGAATGGTATCCGTATTTCGTAGTCGTAAAAAAATCGATTGACTCCGACTCCCTTTTCCGCATTTAATTTAACTTTTAAAACAAACGTTCGATTGTTGGTTAACTCTACAAGCACACCGTCATGACTTCCACGCTCGAGACGCACCTAGTACTCCAACAATTATTCGATCGGTTCATCGTTTCCGGGACAAAGGAACCGTCTAAAAACTCTAGATGTTTCAGAAGATGTCGTTCGGTTCGAATCGAGGAGAACTATGTATATTGCTCCGTTGAATGTTGTCAACATTTGGGGGGCCAACAAACACAATCCAGATATATGGTTCCGTTAGGATAGGGTCATGAATCATGATAGTGCACTGATTACGTAGCCCGTCAATGTATGTCTCTCTTTTTTTGGAAGAAATTTTGATGATCGAATAACATCGCGATTTTTCGATGTCTAATGGCCATTGCGTTTACCCGATTTGACCGTCGACTTCCTTATGTGGGGCTACTCGAAGTTTGGTGTGAATGTGAATAAACCAATAACCATCCATTGGAGAAGAGACTAACAAGCGTTAAGACCCGAAATCCTAATAAAAGTGATGGAAAATGCGTTCAAATGAGTCCGACAGGTTGAAGCCAAAAATGGCAATTCGAAAATTAGCCTATTCGTCGCATTTTTTGGTGAAATTACGACTATATTTATGGTTTATATTAAATGGTTTTACATATAAGAACAAAAATGGGAGTCGGAGTCGGGTTTTATTAAAACGACCCCACGTCTTGCTATTTTTACAATAGGCAATGAAAAGTAATGAATTTCTGCTTATTGCTAACACGCAGTCTCGTTTTACATGATACGTTATCAATTACAGACGCTAAAACGTCTGGGTGTTGTTTTTATGTACATTGCAATGCATTCTTAGAAACTGAATTCAGACGTTGTCAGTTCAACGTGTTGCACGTGCAGACTTATGTATTTACATCACCAAATTAGGAAAATTGTGGGATATCCAATTATTCCTTCAGTGGCATATGGGCCACCTCGTAGATATCTAGCTAATTCATCTTTTGTTCTACATAGTACATGTTTGAATGTTGAAATGGAATGATTGATTAACAACTGTTTGATTAATTTCAAGAGCGGCGCATTGTTTCGCGAATGAATGAAATTCCGGACAAAGCTGCCCACACGCACACATGTGTACGCATAATACACACACACACACACACGCACACTTCACTTGAATCGTGAGGGAGCTTTTAAAGACCGGTCACGTGAATATTAAAAACGTACACTTATTCATTGTATCTAAACATGAAAAGGCTTTCAAAAAGCAAATTCGACTTATTAATCTCCGCTTTTTCTTTGTAGGTGGTTGGTTAGATGGGCCCACTGCGGTCGTTGTTGTTGTATTATCATTTATGTGTATACGAAAGGCCGGTGGCAGATGGATACGAGCTTGGGGCCCAGCCCCCGGGCCGGCCCCCCTCATTTGAGGGGCCAGGTCCCCTCCTCTGACGTGCTGTAACACCCCTGTTGTCAATTGACAATACAATTACAACCGAAAAAATCACACAACATTTAACAAGTCGCGGCGCAACAAAACGGTCGAAATCATACCCCTCGTTACCCTTCAAACTTACGATCACCTGGACTTAAAAACGGAGGCTTCAAACTCATTCAAAAGGAACGGAAAAATTAGCACAACTTTTTGAGAGTGATATACCAACAAAAAGTCAGTAGTGAAAACGAATTATTCTAGTGCTTAAGTTGACGTAGTTGATATCGAGTATCACCCCTTCACTTTTTGACAAAAAAAATTTACAGTCTATCATTAGGAAGTAATAACATAATAAGGGAAAGATACTCTCCTGTCTTCAGCAGTTTTCCGTTATCTTCGAGAGAGGTTCGATTTGAATTTTAATTACATTTAAATCGTGCGACCAGCTAAATCAATACTCGAAACTGTTGAAAAAATCACCAGGTACTAATTTTATGAATAGGCGGGTAAACATACTCATACATAGATATCAAGTTTTGTAGAACTTTCGATGTCGCTAGTTTCGGGCACGTGCGTCGCAGATTCGCCATCCCTGCGCTAAATTGTAATTCTATAAAGTGTCTCCAAAACGCAACGGAGAAAAGGATCAAACCCACAAATACGTATAGTTAGCAGTTAGCTTGGAATTTGCGAACAAAAGTCAAAAACCGAACCTAGGCACTGGAGAATGCGAATTGAATTGTACCTTTTGTTCGGCTCTCAATGACCCACACACACACACACACACACATACATACACACTAACGCAGACATGGCACACATTCAATAGAATATATTCGACATATGAAGAAGAGAGTGAACAAATAAAATAATAACACATTCTGGCTCATTGTGTCCCGTTTGAGGGATATCGATGTCAATGGAATGCGTGTCATTCGTAACCGACACCTTTGGAGTTACTTTATTATTATTAATGCGATACGACAGATCTAAACAAAAAAAATAAATAAATACATTACAATGAGTTTGAAGTGCGATAATAGTTTCGTATGAGTGTGCAATAATGGAATCTATTGTTTTTTATAACACGTCGAATGGTGATAAGTGAAAAGCTGAAAACTGAGCTGTTCGAATATATGTACATATTCAGTGAATACTTGGAAGATTGCTTAGATTGGTGGTTTGAATGGTTGATTTCGTATTAGAGACGGTACCCTAAGCCCACCAGATGGAAATGCGATTATCGGAGGCCCCACTCATGGATAATAAACACGATCATAATCCGCTAATCCGTTGTCAAATCGACCGTGCGACAATAAAAGGTTCGCGTGAAGGTACTAAAGAAAGGGGACCGTGCAGTATATAATATATAGAGTGGTTTTTATTGTTGTTATGCTCGACTCAAGAGACTCTCTCTCTTCCGACAATGGTTCGATTGACTCCTGTTGAGGGGGGGTGATCGTCACAAAAGGCATCACACAGAAAAGTCACAAAAGAAAACAAACCGAAACACGAGGAACAAATGCGAAAAAGATTGCCAAACACCGCGCTGCAATTGTTGCCGGCCAACGGTGCATTCAAAACACACCCGAAATGAAGGTGTTGCCAGTGGGACAAAAGGCAGATGGGGTGCGCCAGGGGTTGTCGACAATCTCTGCAATTCTTGTGCAAAAAAAATATTTTATAGGAAGCTTAACAGTGTACTGTAACCGAGCTTAAAGTGGGGCGGAATTATAAGTACATTGAACAATTAAAATTGCATACAATTAATTCAACTCTTAATTAGATGGAATTGTTACAGAGAGACTTTTTCACAATTTTTCATCATACATACATATGTAATGAATTCATTAACTCCATCAAACATTTGTTATGAAATGAATTAAACGGCTCTTAAGTTCAATTAAAAATTGTACGACTAAATTGAGTATCATATAATTCCAACCGAAATTGAACTTAACCATAACAGAATTATATGTATTATAATATGTAGGTATTTTTATACATATGTATGTAACGTGACTGGATTGTTTGATATATGTATGTAGATTCATCATCATCATCATCATCATTATTTTCAGCCGTTCACCGTACGCTGCTGGATGAAAGCCTCTCCAATCCCCTTCCATTCCCGTCTGTCTTGAGCAATCTGCATCCAGTTGAATCCACACATTCTTCTTAATTCATCAGCCCATCGTCCAATTGGTCTACCTTGTTTTCTTTTACATCCTGTCGAATACCATTCCAGTATTTTTCGCGTCCATCTTTCGTCCATTCTTCTCGCTGTGTGTCTCGTTCCGTTATAACTTCCATTTTGATCATGCTTCCTAACCACGTGTTCCTCTTACGATCTCTTCTTGTCATACCAAGCATACACCTTTCCATGTTTCTCTGTGTGCACTGGATCATACGTAACATTCTTGAATTCAGCATCCACGTTTTACGTCATAACCGGCAGTACGCATCGGTCCGTATGCCTTATTTTTTAAACACAGCGGAATGTTGGATTTAACTATGTTCATTGTTTCAAAAGCGCTCCATCCTAGTTTCATTCCTTCTATATGTAAATTAGCATATACAATTGTCATTGTGTTTTGATTGAACCAACGACACTTTCTATTTATTCATTTGACTCATTAATTCTACTTGTAAGCTCACGATAATCCGAAACTCGAATGCATTGTATAAAACTGAACTTTTAAGCTTTAAAAATTCCGAAATATACAACCACGTATTGTATATTGTTGAATTATAACTCGATGAAGTTTGATGTCAATCCAAAATATCTCAATATGATACCGATTGGTTATTATAACGCACATACACGTGTATGTATGTATGTATATATAAGAGACATCGACGCTCGTTTGAGCCGCATCCTTTTAAGCTCGCAGTCAAAAATAAAAGGCAGGCGATTAAAAATTAAAAAGAAATCTCATTTGTATATGAAATATACGAGTGTGTACTGAGAGACACACCGGTGTAATAATATGCAACCGATTGTTTTCAATATGGCCGGAGGGCGTAAGCGGAATCCGTTCGACGCGTATATAAATAAGGTGGCGAGCGGACGCGGCCAATGTAAATATTACCGACGATTAATTGACCGAGATAAACGGCGTAAATCTTGCTCCCTTTTTCGATGTTTTAATTTTGTTTGTTCTGTGGTTGATTTTTTTTCTCCTTTTTTGTTACAATCTATCATTTATATATTTTAATGCAGAGTCGGCGACCGTCGGTTTGCGAGCGGCGCGCCCCCGCATCTGCCGCAAGGCGCCACCGACTCATAAATCAGCGGACCAAAAGCGCCCAAACACGCTCCAAAGTGATTTCATTAAACGGTATTGGAACCCCAGAACAACTCCCTGTACATGTATCATCTCCCCCTCCCACCCAGTGGGGGGAAAATGTGCAAAAAAGGGCGCGAAACTGAGCCGTCAGCAAATGCCACGCTCCGATTGTCAACTTCCGTTGCGATCGTAACTAAGGTCATTCAATATATTAATATAATCTTTCGAGTACCTTGTTGCTTGCTATTCACAATTTTAGGAAATTGTTAATACTACATCAATGGTAGGGTTCCTATCACACATTAATGATGTTTTGAAGGAATTCAACTCAAGATAATGAGTCTGAGAAGACTGTGTATGGAATCAGCAAACTTTACGGCGATCGATGGCGTGTAATGACAATTTTAATATCTACATAGGTATGTAGAATAACTTGGCTCTGATGAAGGATGATTTTTTTTTTGTATGTGTTAATTTATTTTAGGGATCGTAATATTCCTCTTAATAATGGGTAAGAAGCATGACCAAAGTGGCAGATATAGCAGAACTTGTGAAAAGTTAGAGTGAATGCATAGCGAGAAGAATGGATGAAAGATGGACGCGATAAATACTGGAATGGTATCCGAGAGGATGTGAAAGAAAGCACAGTAGACCGAGTGGAAGATGGACTGATGAATTGAGAAGAATATGTGGAGTCAACTGAATGCAGATTGCTCAAGACAGACGGGAATGGAAGGGGATTGGAGAGGCTTTCATCCAGCAGCGTATGGTGAACGGCTGAAAATGATGATGAATTTATTTTATTTCTGTAGTTTGAGTGTCGTTTAAACTTATTATAAACACATGATTGAATGAATTGAAAATGGAGATGAATCTTCATCGGTCTACTTTTCAACTGACAAAATAAAGGGAAAGGTAATGGGGAACGAGGAAAATAGAAGGCCAAAGAAGAAACACACTAGTCAAATAATAGAGCGCTCTGATTCTGCCAATTATGAGGCGATGAAATAAAAAGCTATTGACTGAAATAGTTGAGAAAACACTCACAAACAAGGTTATAATCCTTGTATAATACCAAAGAAGAAATCACGGAAACTCTTTTTAACCGTCATGTCAGCCCAAATAAATTACATGAAAATATTATTTAACATTGTGCTAAAAATATGGTTTTCGGTAAATTACAATTACTGTGCATTTAAATATAGTTTTAAGTTCTATGCACCAAAATTAATGAGAATTGAATGTACATGCATTCTTTTTTTTACGATCCGTCTTTAACAATTCGATTACCAACATCCGTGTTGAATTGCTGACATTTGAATGTTGCGCCAGTGTGCTCAATAACGGTTGGAAGGGTCTTCGAGTGATAGATGAGTTCTATTGAACTGTTCTTGTGCAAAAAGGAGAAAAAAAAATAGAACATCCGAATTTCACATACGATCGTCGAGCGGATTAGATTGCGACAAAGAACCTAGATTTAATTCAAGAACTTGAATATGATGAATTTCAAGAGTCTTTGTCTCGAGAGTTTGTAAGATCGCACACAGCGTACCCTAAACTGTATACACGATACATATGTATTGTGTTTGCTTGTATTTACCTATGTATATATGTAGATACTATAGAGATACACCTGTGTTATCGTAAATTACGCACGATTCCGAGGCTCGCTCGTTCCCGCGTAGAGTTATTAACGTAAAAATTTATGGCCGGGTCATACAAAAAATCGCCTATATTTTCACCGTTTATTTCCCCTGTCTCATTAATGTGCGGCCGGAGAACGCAGACGATTCACTTTTAATTATTTCACAAATCGACCCCCCTCGATAAAATGCTGACTTTGAAGACCACAAAACGACCCCGGGCGCTTCCCACAAACACCGAGACGCGAAAGCTAAAGAAAAACTAGAACTTCTACATATAATGTAGTGTTAAAAATGTTATTTGGCCGGCTGATTGAGCTATACAAGATCGTAGCTTTGTGTTTGTATGAAAAAAGTAATGAAATTCTAATTAGTAATATTGAAAGAATCACTTGAAAATTATTTTATTATGTATGTACGAAGATGTTTTATAAGTGCTACAAGTTCATTTTTCAAAACAATTATCGACCAATTACAGGTATGTACTTGTAATAAAACAATTAATAGAAATTATGTCTTACAAAAATGGTAAAAAGAAAATATAATAAGTTTTTCTGTTACGTGGAACAGTTTAGTAAGTAAAAAGACAACTTTTTTTCTAAATTGAAATGATAAAAAGTGGACTTGTAACGTTTAAAGAAAACATTTTCTTCAATGGTTATTACTGTTATAAGATATTTAACTTACGTTATAGGTATTAAATTTTGTTCGATTAATAAAGATGCTCATAAGGATGTGTTAGAAACGTCTGAAGGAAAATTTTATTGAAAAGGCATCCAATCAAATCAACCCATTTAATGTGACAAATGTTGATATACGCGCAGAGATCAGCACCGGCAACAATTTCTCAAAGCCGTTTTGTCTGCGAATGTTCGCACACATTTCTCGTAGGTACACACAACAAAAACCTACATACATACCATGAACATGCACAATTATCTGCATTGTTATAATTACGACTTCATTTTATTCGATACCTTTCGCGGTATTAAAATTTTATTACACTACCCGCGGCGCGTTAAATTGCGCAAAATTTCTAATACGAAATTCCGCATCGGGCACAATCAACACTGCAGAATTTGCATTCGGTTTTAATTAACCCAACGTAGGTACCTACCCTACATACCTACACAAACATCGAATACGCTTCAAATCGAAAGACTCGAAATTCAACCCGCCGACTGAGCTCACGATCCATAAATTCAACATACGCGTATTATATGTATTTATAATATATATGGGCACAAACTATTTTGTATGCAAATAGACCAATTAAGCGGCTCGTGTTCCGTTTCGCCTTTTACTTCGGACCAAAAATGAAACGAACAAAAAAAATGATAACAAACAAAAACGAGACCGCCTGACGAATAATTTAATCGGCACACACTGATTTCGAATAAACAATAAAATAAACGATGCGTTGAAGGGGGAAGAAAAGGGAAAGACAACGCAGAGGGGAGGAGGTGGGGAGGGGGGGGGGGGGTTAAAAGTGGACCTTGTCGAGATTAGATCGACTCGCTAATGGTATCGAATAAAGCTGTCGAATCGACTGGGCGTGATGTCCAGACTCCATACAAATATTATTTACTCGCTCGAAATAGACACGTACAAACAAACGAGTTTCAATTTTCGACCGGCAACCGGTTCGAACCAATAATAAATAATTAACGGAAGCCCGATCTCGAAAGGATTCCATCGAATGTAACAAATCCAGCGATTGACTGTGTAAATTGCATTGCGAAACAGCTCGAAGACCACTGAACAAATTCGACGGTTCATAGTGCACAAACTTCATCATCATCATCATTTTCAGCCGTTCACCATCCACTGCTGGATGAAGGCTTCTCCATTCCTGACCAGTCTTGAGCAATCTGCATCCACTTGACTACACACATTATTCTCATTTCATCAGCCCATCTTCCACTCGGTCTACCTTGCTTTCTTTCACATCCTCTCGGATACCATTCCAGTATTTATCGCGTCCATCTGCCATCCATTCTTCTCGCCATGCATCCACTCCAACTTTTTCACACGTTCTGCTATATCTGCCACTTTGGTCATACTTCTAACCCATGTAGTTCTTTTGCGATCTCTTCTTGTTATACCAAGCATACATCTTTCCATGCTTCTCTGTGTGCACTGGATCTTACGTAGCATTCATGAATTTAGCGTCCAAGTTTCACATCCATACGTCATAACTGGCAGTATGCATTGATCGTATGCCTTCTCTTTTAAGCATAGCGGAATGTTGGATTTAAAAACTATGTTCATTCTTCCAAAAGCACTCCATCCTAGTTTCATTCTTCGTTTATTTCTTCTTCTTTACATCCAGTCATATTGCCATAGGTATGTATAGATAACTATCAACTATCTTTACAATATGATTATCTACTGTGACTACGCTTTGCGTGCAAAATTCATTAAATATCATTTTAGTTTTATTAAAATTAATTTTTAAGCCTACTTTCATACTTTCGTTGCTTAATTCTGTTAATCTATTTTGTAAATCTACTGAGTTACATGTCGTCAGCGAATCTTAGATGGCTCGCATGGGGTAATTTGCCACGGTTCGCACCTCAGTGTTGACACAGAGACGTATCAGTACTGGTCAACCAGAAGAGATCGTGTCCTCGTCAAGGATGAGGAATGGAAAATGGGGTCCTGGTCCGTGTTCGGCACCGGTTAATTACGGCCGCTTGCATTCTGTTTGTTTTCGACCCGCGCGCGCTCTACGGGTCAAAGTTATTTATTATGCTCGTAAAACAACTTAACTCGAAACTAGAAATACAAATTTGTTCCTTGTGTTCTTTCCGCGTGTTATGACATATAAACGAGCCATTAGGGCCAGCGATACGGTGGGTTTTATAGAATGGCGTCCATTCGTTACAAACCCACGGGACGATTCAAAACTGACACATTTAAAGTTTCCAATACTGCTACTGGTTTTATTATATGAACGTATTCACTTATGTATCTGCTGTGTAAAAAATATTAACTTGCATCGCTAACAAAACAACCGAAAAATTTCGATATCTATCAAATCTGGTTCGAGTCGACGTGACAATAAGATTTTATCGCCATACAACAACCGCACACTATACAATTGTTTCATGTATGTACCGTCAAATGGGCTATGGGCTGTACTGCTATTGTACTACTAATATATATAATATCGCAAGGGTCTTCCTGGATGGGTGGTCGTGGAACGTTCGCGTACACCACGTCACGGATAACGCGAAGCGTTCGCATTTTTCACATTTGAAGCCACATTTGCTTCAATTACTCATTTTAAATTAAAATAATGTTGAGATGTGATTAAAATTTAACCAAAATCGAACAACTATAAATGCAAATAAATATAAATTGTGAATTGAATTGAAATTACATTGTGGAATTTTCAAAGGACACAAGTATTTTTTCTTTGATCTTTTGAAAGACTGTCTGTATACTCAATAGTAAGTACATACATCTAAATTAAATAACATTCAATTCTGTTAGATTGTGTTTTAATCATATATAATTAATTTTAATAGAAATTTAACTTGGTTTTGGCCGGGCGCACACTGGGTACATATTCGTACGAATTCGTGTCATACGTATGTTGTTATCCCTCACACGTATGGCGTTGTCTCACGCCCAGAGAGAGACAACGCCATACGTGTGACGGACAACAACATACGTACGACACGAATACGTACCCAGTGTGCGCCCGGCCATATTTTATAATACTTTCGTTCGTTAATTGTTCAGTGGTTAAAATAAAGAAAGACATCAGACAGTCATCTTCCAATTATGGGTAAACGATGAACTACACAACTCTATGTACATACAAGCGCCGTCGAACAGTAAATTGTATCTATAAAAAATAAAACGTATGAACGTTCGAGGCAAGTTTTGTCACGTCAATGACTTGCCGAAACCGAAAATAAGGTCATTTCTCATGATAAGCCCTCAATAATCCCAAGAGGCTACCAAAACACGTCTAGCGCGTCACAAAGCGATAGCGCTCTATGGGGGGAGGCCCCCCACTCGCATATTGAAAAAAAAAGCAACATAAAAATCAAAAACAAAAAAATCGGCATGATCTCCGCGGTAAGAATGCGTTTAGACATTCGGGTAATGGTCGACCCCGGCTTATTTCGCCGGCTTATCTGAGTCGCGCAGGATATTCTCCCTCATGGTCCATTGTGATGTGAGCTTAGCGCCTTATCTTGATTTCACGAAAGCCACACCGCGGCATTGTTTTCTCTTTTAGTTGCGTGTTTGAAAAAAACATTTGTGCATTTCGCCTAGTCATCGACAGAGTTCACGGTAAATATGCGGCGATCACCAAAGAAGTCGCACACCCGTTGTATGTACGTATGTATGTAGATATGTACATGCGTGCATAAGTACTTTAAACGCCGAAGTGAACCAAGTCCGAGAATCGAGTTGATTTGAATCGTAGGAGTGGATTTGTCTATGAAATGACAATGATTTTGACGACAAGAGGCCGATTTAACTTTTTTACTGTCAAACGGGCCAAAGGCTGACTGTTGCTGTACAAACCAGCAGGGGGTTGGAGGACGGGGGGGATGGTTAAAGTCCACCGTCATATGACGGGCAATCAATATCCTATTAAATAAAAATTATCTTCCAGGGAAAAGAACAAAGTAAATTAAATCCTATAAGTTTACTCTATTACTAATATTTTGCATCAAAAAAGCTTTCGGTACATAGTTTACGAGTCATTATATAATTCTCATGGAAAATTGAATCTTATTGAACATGTATTACATTTAGTAATCTCATAATTTTTAGCCGTTCACCATCCACTTCTGGACGACGGCCTCTACAATTCTCTTCCATTCCTGTCTGTCTCGAGCAATCTGCATCCAATTGAATCCACACATTCTTCTCAATTCATCAGCCCATCGTCCATTCGGTCTACCTTGCTTTCGTTCACATTCTCTCGGATACCATTCCAGTATTTCTCGCGTCCATCTGCCATCCATTCTTCTCGCTATGCATCCACTCCAACTTTTTCACACGTTCTGCTATATCTGCCACTTTGTTCATACTTCTTACCCATGTATTCCTCTTACGATCTCTTCTTGTTACACCAATCATACATCTTCCATGCTTCTCAGTGTGCACTGGATCTTACGTAACATTCTTGAATTCAGCATCGACGTTTCACATCGATACGTCATAACTGGCAGTACGCATTGGTCGTATGCCTTATTTTTTAAACACAGCGGAATGTTATATTCTTCAAAAGCACATATTTTCATCCAGTTATGTTCACCAATTGTCCTAGGTATTAATAAGTATCAACTATCTCTACAGTGTGGTTATCCACTGTGACTATTAAGTAATCTACGTATCCATAATACAGCCTTAAAACCGTTAACGCACAATGTATGTTGAATTTAAGCCGAGATATTCCTTAAGTGAAATGACAGAGTAAACTATTATTCGTTCGAAGCTTTTAAATTATAAATAATGCAATGCATACACACAAAATGTTATACAAAAACGTTTAGTACTTAATGGAAACGGAAAATAGAATCGTCCTCACCGGATACAAGAGCCATTAGTGCGTCTAAATTATTGTACCAATTGCCTCACGTTATATCAAATACCTACCAGTATAGGTACGTAATTTAAAATAATTAATATGTTACGCGCACACAAGCAATAGAAATGTACAAAATTCGATTATTACATACATATGTATGTACATACATTGTATGAATCATTGGACCCGCTTTGTTTCGCATCGTTGAGAATGCGTGCCGTGCCGATTTGCGATACTCACGATCACCCATCCGAGTGCGGGTATTCGGTGACGACGCTTTCCTCTCGGCCGGCGGTCCGCCCCCCACATTGAAAGCTGCTGGAGGCACTCCAGTGCCCCTCAAACGTATAGGCATTTGTAGGCGTGCGTAAGTTGCAGTGGGCGGTGAGTGGGCGGCTGGGGGAGGTGCTCAACAGTGACAATAAATATGTCTACCAAAGCATATCCACATACACACATCATCATCATTTTCAGCCGTTCACCATCCACTGCTGGATGAAGGCCTCTCCAACCCTCTTCCATTCCTGTCTGGCTTGAGCAATCGGCATCCACTTGACTACACACATTCTTCTCAATTCATCAGCCCATCTTCCACCCGGTCTACCTTGCTTTCTTTCACATCCTCTCGGATACTATTCCAGCATTTCCGCGCCCATCTGCCATCCATTCTTCTCGCTATGTGTCCTCTTCAATTTTTTCACACGTTCCGCTATATCTGCCACTTTGAATAGTATTCCTCTTACGATCTTTTCTTGTTATACCGAGCATACACCTTCCCATGCTTCTCTGTGTGCACTGGATCTTACGTAGAATTCTTGAATTTAGCGTCCAAGTTTCACATCCATACATCATAACTGGCAGTACGCATTGGTCGTATGCCTAATTTTTTAAGCATAGTGGAATGTTAGATTTAAAAACTATGTTCATTCTTCCAAAAGCACTCCATCCTAGTTTCATTCTTCGTTTTATTTATTCTTCTTTACATCCACATTTACACAAATATATGTACATATCTAAAAACCCCACAATATTAATAATATGTAAAGTTATCATATTCCCATGATAGCTCAACGGTTTAAACTTGGGACTCTTTGAACGAAGGATATTCCCATTATCAATTTTAAGGACTTGTGTAGTTGCACGATTTGGATATTAACTACTATGAAAATCTGGCGAGATCGTAAAGCTGGATCCACACCGGCGAACCGAACAGCAGCCGACGAAGGGCGAAGGCGAATTCGCCTTCGCCCCTCGTCCGCTGCTGTTCGGTTCGCCGGTGTGGATCCACCTTTAGAGGAATACATGGGTTAGAAGCATGACCAAAGTGGCATAGTTTTTAAATCCAACATCACGCTATGCCTAAAAAAAAATAGAAGTTATGACGTATGGATGTGAAACGTGGATGTTGAATTCAAGAATGTTACGTAAGATCCAGTGCACACCGAGAAGCATGCAAAGATGTATGCTCGGTGTAACAAGAGAGGAATACATGGGTAAGAAGTATGACCAAAGTGGCAGATATAGCAGAACGTGTGAAAAAGTTGAAGTGGATGCATAACGAGATGAATGGATGGCAGATGGACGCGCTAAATACTGGAATGGTATCCGAGAGGATGTGAAAGAACGCAAGGTAGGTGTGGACGATGGGCTGATGGAAATGCTGATTTAAATCTAGATCCGTCTTCTACTGCCAGAGATTGCCAGTTTTATCTTGTAAGTTAGTTGTTGAGATGGTTCTGTTCAAAATTGGCACCATTAACCTGATTCCTGCCTACAAATTAATTTTCTTTCTTTCCTTTTTTTCCACGTAGGAGGCAACGAGAAACTAATGTAGATTATATTTCCTACATTAATTCGCTATGACAGACGATAAAATGTTTGTTAAATAGTAATGAGAAAACGTTTTATTTCAAACTAGAGTATTGCCCGTTGATGATCAACGGGTGTTTATTGTTGACACATGAGTGCGCTTATATAGCAGTAGCTATGACATGGAAAAAATAAGGAAAATTTCAATGAAAACAAAAGTGTGGTCGAGCGGCAACAGTCCTGTAGCAATTTCAGTACAATTTCTGGCAGAGAAAAATTGAGGATAGACTTTAGCTCTTGTATTAGAATAATCCACTTTAAAAGAAGACATAGGACCATTCATAGGTCAACAATAAACTAACCATTTATTCCGATTGATTGATTGATTGATTTGTTACACCGATTCTGGCATTTGTCTGCACCTGTATAAAAATCGAAACAATACGATGAGGACTTGCTGTTTTCATATAAAAAACTGCTTTTAGGTATAACTTATGTACGAAACAACATTCGAATAAGCTTGTTTGAAATTACAGACAAATACATATTGCACATAGGCGAAATCCTGTTAGTTCAGTTGCAAATATTGAATCGGTGCATGCATCTGAGAGCGCTTTCAGATTCTGTGATCGGTGCTTTTTATTTGCTTACACTAGGCAAGTGTGCTGCTATTTTTTTTTTCGTCGTACACTATTTACGTATATTTCAATGTGTCAATTCGGAGAAAGTTACACTAAATAAACGTTAACCTAGCACTTGTGATAAATAATCGATGTCCGTCAAAAATATACCTTTATAAGGCTTACACATTGTACGATTGTACCTACTTTCCAATTTGATATCTTATTATATCAATTGACAGCTTCATGCTTGTCGTATATCATATTTTGTTTACAACTGTTAAAGCTTCCATCGACTTCTTCTACATACATAATAAATTACATTGGTACATGTATTTTTTTATGAAATTCAAACGTCTCTATATGTATTTAAATTAAAAAATATATTGGTTTTTAATTGGTTTAATATTTTTTTTTTTTGGCACTGTAAATTTTCTGTCATCGTCATCATTTTCAGCCGTTCACAATCCACTGCAGGATAAAGCCGTCTCTAATCTTTTGCCATTCCTGATCCGAAATTCCGCTATGCTTAAAAAATAAGGCAAACGACCAATGCGTACTGCCAGTTATGACGTATGGATGGGAAACGTAGATGCTGAATTCAAGAATGTTACGTAAGATCCAGTGCACTCAGAGAAACATTGAAAGATGTATGCTTGGTATAACAAGAAGAGATCGTAAGTGGAATACATGTGTAAGAAGTATGATCAAAGTGTAAGTTATAGCGGAACGAGACACACAATGAGAAGAATGGATGACAGATGGACGCGAGAAATACTGGAATGGAATCTGAGAGGATGTGAAAGAAAGCATGGTAGACTGAGTGGACGATGGGCTGATGAATTGAGAAGAATGTTTCGAGTCAAGTGGATGCAGGTTGCTCAAGACAGACAGGAATGAAAGGGGATCGGAGAGGCCCTCATCCAGCTGTGGATGGCGAACGGCTGAAAATGACGATGATGAAATTAGGCTGTATAGTGTATATGTAGTGTAGTCATTGACTGGTGTAAAAGTAAAGGGTAGCTTTGTGTGCAAGTTCGGCAAAGTATTTATCGTGTTCAAATCCTTTCGTCCGATATTCACCTCTTTTTATTATTTATTATTATTCATTGCCGCGCATTTGAGCATAGCGCATTATAGTGTCGTGTATTTTTTTATTATATCGTCTTTTTTTTTAATCGTTTTGTTTGTGTTGTGCGCCAGCCTGCGGGGAGCATGTGTTGCCAACATAAATCAAATCCAAGTGACACCAACACTTTTTTTGCTCGGATCCCCCTGCGCGGGTGAAGTTTTTATGTGAAAAAAAAAAAATAGGCGTTCGGTCACCTGGAAGACGTGTTTACACCTTGCGGCTAGTCGTCTTTGGGGAATCCGCCGTTTTCTGGCGCTTAATTTATGGGGTTTCGGTCGCATTATGTCGCCGGTTCTCTAAACTCACAAATTCGACGTAGACTTTTTATTAATGGCTGACCGCCATTGTCGTCCCACTGTTAAAACGTGCCATGAACACGCACTATGCGGTGAAAAGGTCAAATCTGACCGCAGTCTAGGTGTTCTTATAGTGCAGCGTGGCTTATCTGTGCAATTTTATTCAAACCCCAGTCGAATTGCCCGGCGTTGCTCGGGCGGGTGAATTCAAATATGAATATCGAATTAAACATTTATTCTCCAGTACAAAGAAAAATTGATTAAAAATTTTGTACGAATTTTGTTCCTTTCCAAAAACCATTTACGGTCTAAGTAGAGTGCCATGATACCAAGTATACCAAATTTGATGGTTCTAAATAATTGAAAACTGTAGATTTCCATTGCGGACAAACAAATGAACAAATTCAACTTTATATCATTGTAATCATAGATTGCTCTGAATTATAAATTTGGATTTAGTAAAGTTGTACAGTGCATTAAATTGACTTTGAATCGAAAACAGAAAACTGTAATACGTATGTACATATGAGTAAACTGAGGTTCTGTTTGAAGAAAATTTCCTTTGAAAATAGCTTTGAACAGGAAAATTTGTACGGAAGTTTTCAAGTTTCCGAACCAAAATCATTATTTTAAAATTTCAAAAGGCAAACCCAAAATGTAAGCAAAGTTTTGAAATTAATACAAAATCGCTGTTTAACTGTGTTTGGTTGGCTTATCTTAAATAATTTTTAAAAACGTGAAATGGGATAAATAAAATATTGAAAAAAGTTAACTATCCATTAAATGAATACAATTAATACGCTTAAGATCGATTTAAATTATAGTTATAAAGCAGCCTTATTTACTTGCGGTGATAAATTTAATTAAACTATTCCGATTACATTTCAAAGATATCTTAACAGTAAATCGTTCAATGTAAATTGAATGACGTAATTAATTATTATTGTACTGCGCTTTATATAAACACTAATCTGTCACAAGTAAATATAAATAGAAACGTTTTCTGATTTATTTTCATTGGCGTCTGGTCTCTGTCTTATGAAATCGTTGTAATATTAATGATATTACATATACGTATGTAAGCATTTCTACTGGATTGTATTACTAAGCAATACCTACTTGCAAACGCCACAAATTATAAATGATCATTTTAATTTTGTATCCCATACATAGATTTGCATCTGCACCCTTTTTTTTTTTTTTCCCGAGAGGCGTACGTACGCGTTAAAAACGTCAAAAAAATGAAACGATGAATAATATATGTATATAGAAAGGTGCATTGTCGATCTCGAGCCGAAGCGGACAGATTGATCAGAATCGGAAGAAAAATGAGTGAATCGATTGAACTCGCTCCTTATACGTGTGAATCGACAATGATACATTGTGGGAAACGGAACAAAAAGAGGACCATCGACGAGAAGAACCGCACACTCACTTACCTGCAGGTGATCTACCGGTAGACTGATGATGACGATGATGATATATGTACAATATTTATGTGTGTGTACGTGTGTGCTCTTGGATAGATTGCCACTCAGGTAACAAACGAGCCAGCAAGAAGTAGTTGATACAACGTTGTTGAAATAAACATTTATGCATTTAATTTGGTTACGTCGGCATTCCCATATTTTACTTGGCGGGAATTACTCGACCGCGACTCGGGCATCGAAACAGTAATCTATCACTTCAGATGAAAAGCGGACGTCAAGTAGAGAAACGCGGTCTCGAAAACATACTAAATTTTATTATAACTTAAATCAAGTCAATAATTTACTAATGAGTCCTTTTCTTATCACCGTAAGTGGCGTACTTAATTTTAAACATCATATTTTCATCGTAACCAATGACTTATCTAACGACGAATTCAACAGTTGTCTTTCGAAAAAGATTTAATAACAACTTTATATGTAAAAGTTGATAATTATAATAAAAATAAATCGCCATTGCATTAACTAGCGACTGTTTGCACGTTTGCAGTCATTAAATTTTATTTGAAGCGACACTAGAGCTTATAGTATACATATATAATGCCAACATTTGCATTTGGTTATTTTCAATATAAAAGCGGACTCATATTCGGAATATTAAAAGGAATTCAATTGAATAATGATTTATGTTGTAGTTTGACAATTTAGTACCCCTGGATTGTTGGTCTCGAATGCTACAATAGTCCATCGGTTCCAATCAAATAGAATTTAAAATCACCGATGTGCGCTGCATCGAAACGAGACCGTTCCGTTGCTTCCATTCTATTTAATATTTTTCCACTTTTATTAATATTATTATAATATGAATTTTTTTTTTCAAACGTTAGTTACTCTTTCACAAAACGAATTGTGATAATTTATTAGTGTTGCTTTCATTATTTTTATTTTTTTCTCGGACATTTTCGGCCGTTGTTGCCACTTTTGCCGCCATTATCGCCGACGATATTAATGTTGTGGTCGGCTCGCATTGTGTGTAATGCGTATAAATATATTATGGGTGCTTTAATCCGCGTGTTCACGGTTCACCAGTGGCGTAGCCGAACGCGGGACAACTGGACAGTGTCCCGGGGATCTAATCTCCATAAGGTCTAATTCGATTATCCCTTTTCAAAAATTCCAAAATTCATCGCACTCGTTGATATATATTTTTTTATTAAATAGTCGATTCAGTAGTACTGCTCTCATAGTGATAAATTGTATCACAGTATATAACTAGCATTGATGGATTAATTTCGTAGCGCTATTTGCTTAATGTGTAACGTGAATAATTTTTACAAGTGTAGAGCAAATTGCTATAGGTAACACTGTCAATTAATTTCGTTCACTACCGATTCGATTAGTTGAAAGCTTTGTTTCTTATAGCGTACTATAAGTGGCTACGCCACTGAGGTCACGGCAGATGTAAATCAAAACTTACGCTTAAAAAAAAAAAATAGAAAATCTAAAAAAAGTCAGACACATATGTATATATATATATATACATATGTATGTGCAGACTATGTATGTATGTACAGAAGTACATAAAAGACTGAGTAGGCTAATAGACATAATAATCGGCTATTTACCCCCATGACATCTCATTATATTATATTTAAATATATCATATTACTTACATATGTAGCAATTAATTACTTACAAGTTTAGCAATTACGTACTTATGTAGATCAATTCGATGGAACTCTCGCGTAATATGTACCTCTTGTTTATTAGGGAAAATTAGGTAAATGTGTCATACGATTAATACTGGAGACTAAAAGCTCACGGTCACTACCAAAAAGCGAAAGCATAAATGAAAAGCGTAACCTACGCGGATGTTTGATTTTGATTAGAGATTATTTATCAGCCTAATGCACTCTGCGGCGTGCTCGCAAACGCTCGCAATGATTCGAAAAGCTTAAAAGTTCAAACGTGAGATATGCAAAGTTAGAAGTTTCGGGTCAAATTTAAAGATCGATATTTTTGAATATCAACTCTCCTACTACTATAGATTTGTAAGAATTGTGGTATAGCAGCGTCACGTATCGCTTAATCATCATCAGTTTCATGCGTCAGCCGCGCAGTATCGTCGGCGGCAGATCTCTCACGGCTTTTTCAATATCTCCATCAATCTCTTAAGCATCTGGTCTCAGTTTGTGTGGTGTGTGTGTGTGAGAAGATCTTCACTCTCTCGCCACGCGGCGGCAAAAAATAAATAATTCAATATAAATATTGACAGTCGGTATGCACCTCCGGGCGTGGACCGTTTGACGTATCGACCGAATTAATCTCCGATTCACACCTGTGAAGGAGACAAATGTCTGCTCTATGGGAGTCCACGAACAGACAACCGGCACCCACAGCCTTGCTTGTTAAGTAAACCGAAAAAAAATAACAACAATAATAAAGTACATAGTTTATAGGAAAGAGTCGCCAACTCTTCGTTTCAAATAGAGCCGAATACTCGGGCTTAAAAAAAATCCTCGGCAAAACATTCAAATTAAGTTTGTGATCGTTTAGTGATACGATTGTGCGGAAACGTCAACGCAACCTCTAACTTTTCATCGTGATAAACCTCATAAAAAAAAGTTTATTTGAATACTGTGATAATAATCAACGTGCCATCAGTATTCGATATCATCAATAGCATTTAATAAAGTACTACCGTATCTTCCCACGTTGGGTAGGCTTTTTGTTTCTTTGAGTTGATTTAGACATTGTGAAATGTAAACGTCCGCAAACATTAACGAGAGGGGTGTGCTCGTTTAATGCTTTTACTAATTTTACGATTTAATGAACACATTCACGACTAGCGTTCCTCAAACTGGCAAATAACAATAAGCAGTCAAATTTACTATTATATACAATAATACAATCGCAACATTTAAGATTTAGTTAAGTTATATCGACATAAGAATAATTCTTATTTTGAATCGTTCTATTTAATATATAATTTGTCTATGTAGGTTCAAGGAAATGTAAGTCAAAATAGTAGTTATTTTATATATGTATGTAGATTTGTTCACTCAATCGATTTTTGTTTCGATTAGATCTTTACCTTCCCTCTATTTTGTCAGTTAAGAAGTGGACCGATGAAGATTCATTTTCAATTCGTTCAATCATGAAAAGTTTATAATAAGTTTAAACGACACTCGATAAAATAAATAATTCTAGATTTATATCATCATTTTCAGCCGTTCACCATACACTGCTGGATGAAGGCCTCTCCAATCCCCTTCCATTCCTGTCTGTTTTGAGCAATCTGCATCCAGTTGACTCCACGCATTCTTCTCAATTCATCAGCCCATCGTCCACACGGTCTACCTTGCTTTCTTTCACATCCTCTCGGATACCATTCCAGTATTTCTCGCGTCCAACTGCCATCCATTCTTCTCGCTATGCATCCACTCCAACTTTTTCACACGTTCTGCTATATCTGCCACTTTGTTCATACTTCTTACCCATGTATTCCTCTTACGATCTCTTATTGTTATACCAAGCATACATCTTACAATTATTCTCTGTGTGCAGTGCATTCTTGAATTTAGCATCAACGTTTCACATCGATACGTCATAACTGGCAGTACGCATTGGTCGTATGCCTTATTTTTTAAACACAGCGGAATGTTATATTCTTCAAAAGCATATCTTTACATCCAGTTATGTTCACCGATTGACCAAAGATCTTATATAATAAATTTAAAGTAATATAGTGTATTAATTTCCGGGTAGGTTTTATACTATGAATTTTTAAATTTGACACGATGAAATACCTAGCCAAACCAGCCTTATTTATTTTTCATGTTTAAATCTAGATATTATATAGCTTATTTACTTAGCGCTGGACGATATCATTTTATAATTAATGATTATATACATATATATACATATGCAGAGGCATCTTATATGAATCGGACTCGTGGAAATGTTTACGATTGTGATTAAAAATAATTGAGATGAATAACGATGGGGTGAAGGGCTTAAAAAAATATCGAACGTTTTGAACGGAGCCGGCTCCGATAAGCACTCGTGAGTCCTTCTTTCTTTCGGCCAACAAAAACGCGACAAGAACAACATCCGACAAAAACAGCCAGTCACTGCTTTCCCACCTGTCAGTGACCGATCATCACGTACCGTCATGTCATGTCTGTTTACGCAGCGGTGGCTGCGACTGATCGCACACCGACACCCCTGAGGAATCCCAAACCCTGAAACCTGACCATTCACCTTTTGAGTTTCATCGTCTCAACGTTTCAGCGTCTCTATACAACACTCGAATGTATGCGAGTAGGTATTCAAGATTCCTTTTTATAAACTTTTATTATAGGGTACGGATCGGACACGTCAAAAAATCGTAATAAATCATCGATCGATCTTGAAAGTGTTTGAATGCAAGACATTTTTTTTTTTCCACCAAAAACACACACACGATCAATTCCTTTTACAAACACATTTTACACACACTCGGGTATAATATTAGTATTATTTTTTTATACGATTAAAGTGAACGTGTACGAGCTATCGGTGATCGCTTACCTTCGCCAGGCTACGAATTATGATGTTTCCTTTGACGCTGTGACATTTATGAACTTTTCAACGGTCGATAATAAACGCATCACGCTGTTTAATCGCTTTTCCGATGACTCTCATACAAAACTAGAGTGTGCCGGTTGTATATATGCTAATTCGTTTTTTTTTTTGTTTTCCGACCGTTTCGAAACAATAACCGAGGAACAAACCGCGCCAATAAAAGTATACGACACTCGTATACAAACAAAGAGTGCTTATTATTAAATATGCCTTTCTAAACTATACACTGAGCACGTTTAGCATTATGCAAATGATCTTGTCTTTAGCGTTTTCAGTGATCGAAACGCCTAATTAAGTTTATAACGATATGTTACGCAATGCCGTTGCGTTGTTGTGTCGCGGAAAAATCTACTAAATGGTAATAATCGTCAATGCTAAAATATAAGGTATTAGTTTTAATTACCGTCGCGCAGTATTTATTGTGTGCATTAGCATAGAACGTTGTGTACTTGGCTGAAAACACAACTGTTGCAAATTTTGTGATGAATTTAGCACAAAACGTCACGGCTCATTAGGACTTGAGTCTTTCTCGGCAAACCGGACCCACAAGATACGACACAATGAGCCGAGGTTTTGATAACGAACGGCCAAATTTGGCCGCAGGATGTTTGAGCATTCTCAATCCTCCTTATTTATAATAAAAATTCATATTTAAATTAAGAAAGCCTGCATTATAACTCATTACACTTACACCCGCTTAGAAATTCAACTTTTCATTGAACAATAAGTGAATAAATTAAATCTAACTGTGAATATTGTATTCTAAAATTTTTTTATCAACTTGAATGCTCTGAGAATTCGTGGGAATTATAAATATTTATCATCTAGTTTGATTTACAACATTTTCAGTAAATTTTCCATACATAATAAAAATACGTTATTTTAAATGCAAATAAAATAAAAATTTTACAAATACATTCATACGATACAGAAAAAGGCCAAAACTTGTGTAGCGCTTTCGACTTTTTTATTCGAATATCTAACACTAACCCTTTCGATCCTAAATCAACTTTTCTCACGCGCAAAACAAAATGACAATTTCGACGAATGGATTAAAAGACCTTTTTTTAAATTAAATAAATATGTTGTATCTTGAATTACATATTAATCAAAATTAACGATCGACCTATTGAACAATTTAATTCATTAAATAGTTGGAACACATTGAACAATTTAAACAAATATTATAATCTGTGTTATTTTTTCATTTATTTGGACCTATTCCATGTAATTATCACATATGAGAGTTAAAGCACTTCAAACTAATTTTTAATCTTATATACCTACTCCTACATACATACAGTTCACAGCATTACCAATCCGTCAATTATTACTTTATCCATACCAGATAAAGTTCGACTTTGAGATTTTGACTGATTTGTGTCAGGTATCGTACCCTGATTACGTTTTTGTGATTTTTGAAAATGTCTGTAGGTATGTATGTGTGACTGTGTGTTGTGCGAATGTGTATAGAATCGCCGTAACTCAAAAGCCGCTATCCTATCACACTGAAACTTGACATGTATAGGTTTTTTGCCGGCTTTTACATTACATAAGGCTTTCAACCCTTTTTGTTGACCGGAAGTGGTAATTTCCTTAGAAAGTCATTGAAATTTTTTTCAAGTCAACATCATAAAAACGACAAAAATAAACAAAAATCAAGTACATACCTTCATTTCCACCTTGACGCCGAACAGTTTGACCGTCTAGTGTTGAACCGTCGGGTGAAAAAACATCGCCTATCTATCCGCAAACCCTTCATTCACTTGCGAATTGCTCGCGATACAGTTTCGCGAATAATCCGCAACATTTCTATTACATTTTCGAAACGGACAACGACCAATCCACAACGATATCCACCACTGACGTACAATACAATTGTGTATGATTTATAATGTATACGGAGCGACCGGTTCACGGAGACAACGCACTGTAGAACCGTCGCAAAGGACTGAACGTTGAACGAAGTGCAGAGAATCGTAGCACACTTGGCCACGCCTTTCAAATTTTGACGACCAATCAGCGTCGAGATCGGGACTCGGCCTCTCGCCGATTGGTCGAATTTGTTGTGAGGGGTTGGGCTACGCACGAATGGACCAAAAGTGCCGAAAAGCGTAACCGCTACAAGTAGGGGCGTAACTATGCACAGGTGCAGACTCTCAGGGTACAAGTATAAAAATGCAGTTGAACTCGCTACCGTAGACATGGTACTACTAGTAAATACTGAAGATTACTAGCGCCGAGTGCCTATTTGCAATTGTGCAATTTGATTATATTGTTATTTCTACAGTGCATATGTATGTACCTATGTGTGAATAGCTCTGTCTATATTTTGTTTCATTTTCAAAAGGTAGAGAAAATATAATATTTATAGCAGGTACATTAAGAAAATCGTCAATGGTCAATTCTTGGATGGAAAAGGTTAAGGTACAAGTCAAAAATGATAACTTTTCAGAAGAGTTAAAAAGCTATAGAAAATTAGTAGGTACTACATAGTACCTATGACCATCTTAATTTTGAACTCTTAATTTGGACAAGTTCCAGGTGGAATTGACTTGTGTGCTTTGGTGTAAATATGGACAACTCCAAATATGCACTAATTCTGTTTTGACCAAAAAATTTGCTTTCAAAGAATTTATGTATGTAGGCAAAGATTTTTTGCACAGTCAAGTTGAGAATTTGTCATATAAAATAAAAGTATGTCTGTATGTTGTTGATTTTATTTTGAGAAAAACCAATAAATGCATGGAATTTTAATTGGTGATTTGTTGTCTTCTTGATGTCTTAATTGGTAGTGTGCCAGTTGGAATGAAATTGACATTTTATTGAGGTTTATATTGATTATAATAGCGATTATTGTTTTATTTTTGGTTGCTGATTATTTATTTATTATTGTATAATGTGAAATGTTTAGGTAAGAATTGGAGCGACCTATCAAGTCTCAATGGTTAAATAAAATAAATCATTACTTGCTATTGATAAATATAACATTTATATTCCAGACCAAAAAGAGAGGGTAGTCCATAGAATTTTTTACAGATTGTTATACAATATAAATATAAATTAATTTTCATTTGAAATCAATAAAAAAATGTTTATGTCGATGGATTATCATTTACATATAAATTAATCTTCCAATTCAAAATGTTAATCATAATTATCTAATTCCGCTTATTCAGTGTCATAATTACATATTCATTACAACATAAAAACAATACAAATTCAAATGAAGCACATTTGTGATTTGTCCGAGTGGGATAAAAATGTTAACGCCCCATTTCAAAATCATTTTGAATAAACATTTTATTTATATCTACATATGTACATATGTATGTACATCATCAAAACATACTCCGACATTGTTAACAGTTTGGGCACACCTGGCCCGGCCTGTACATCTGGTAAATGAAAATTGTATAATATTATTTATCATATTATATTGTATACATCTGCCCGGATGTATAAACTTCGACGATACCTACCTATAATAGAGTCTCGATTAAAATAACGAAAAGTTCGATGCGTATCTTAAGCTCATTCGCTGCACTGCAAATTTTACGAGAAAACTTCAGTTTACCCTTCCAATAAAACATACGAAGGGGATGTTAAAAAAAACTTGGAGGGTAGACATCAACATAACGCCCTTTCTATGTATGTAATAGTTCTGCGCAATTCAATGAATTTTTAAGCTTCACTCTCTTTCTCTCTCCCCTTCACAACCTTTTGTCCTTTGTGGTTTACATAGTAACGAGATTTTACGAATGTTAATTTGACAGTTCTACTTACAAACTGTCTAGATACACAATATAATGTATATTCTCCTATGTAATATTTAAAATTATTAAAGTATTTTTATTACTGAACGTGTGTTAATTTTATACAGAATCGTCTAAAATATTTTGCATTCTTATGAAACCGAAATATTGTACCGCAAAATAGGAACATACATAGAGCCGTACGTACTAATGTGAATATTAAAATTAAACAGAATGGGTACCAACTTACATATACTCACGTTACGTATTCAAATGTATAAAATATAATATACTTATGTACGTCGTATATTTCCCTTTGTCGGTATCACGCAAAGGAAACGGAAGTTTTACATGACCGAGACATGTAAAATATCCAGGCGCTGATTTATATTTTATAATAAACCAGTCGCACAAATCAGCGATTTCAAAATCGTAATATTTATCTTTTTTAATTCTATAATAAGCATTGCCTACATAATGGAACATAGTTATAGTTGCATGTAACTCAGTAGATTTACAAAATAGGTTAACAGAATTAAGTAACGAAAGTAGGAAAGTAGGATTAAAAATTAATTTTAATAAAACTAAAATTATGTTTAATGAATTTTTCACGCAAAGCGTAGTCACAGTAGATAATCATATTGTAGAGATAGTTGATAATTATTTATACCTAGGGCAGTTGGTGAATATGACTGGATGTAAAGAAGAAGAAATAAAACGAAGAATGAAACTAGGATGGAGTGCTATTGGAAGAATGAACATAGTTTTTAAATCCAACATTCCGCTATGCTTAGCAAGAAGAATGGATGGCAGATGGACGCGAGAAGTACTGGAATGGTATCCAAGAGGATGTGAAATTGGGCTGATGAATTGAGAAGAATGTGTGGAGTCAAGTGGATGCAGATTGCTCAAGACAGACAGGAATGGAAGAGGATTGGAGAGGCCTTCATCCAGCAGTGGATGGTGAACGGCTGAAAATGATGATGATGATGATGACATAATGGAAAAGGTGAAAATATTATAAAACCAACCTGCTCACTAATAAATAAAAATTCAATTAATACTGCTATGAATTGGAAGGGAAGGAATCTTCCCTATCGTGATCCTTAACTGAAGGTCTGGATAAATTGTAATGATGTGCTGCCACCAGGCTATTATTCTGGGAATAACCATCCAACCGTGCAACCAAATAAAACAAAACAAGGGTTGTGACTGTCCGAGAGTTGCGACTTTGGTTGGTAATCGTTAATGTTTATTCCGATTAGCTGAGATGGTGACGAAGCTTATTGGTAGTATACGCAGATCGATTCTAAATCGGTAAGACTAGGGTCTATCTTAAGTTGGACACAGTATAATAATTTGGCTTATTTAACTGAAGAACAGGTACATTCAAATGTAGGGTAATGAAGATACTCTCAGACACTTTAAAGAGATTCTAAGAGTAATAAAATAACCCAATGTATGTATGTATATACATAGGTAAATGTAGATATAATATATGTATGTTCATTGTATAAAATAAAATGAAATTAAAAATTTACCCAATAACAGACAAGTGGAGATTGTCGTTTTATATGATCATTTGTGATTAACGTTACGAAAAATCATCTCACGATAATTGTGGAACAATACTGATTATTTATGGGCAATGTGAAGTATTGCTATTGTACGGATTGTGCCTACTAAATTTTGATACATTAACATGTCACATTTTGATAAAATCGCCCTATGACTTCATTTAATTTGTTCATTTCGTGTGAGATATAAATACGCAAATTCTCAATATGCTGATTCATTATCAAGTCTTGTCAATGTCTTGTATTGTATCGTATTGTCTGCTGATAAGGATATGAAGTTATTTGATATTTAGTTAACAATACAATGTTTCAATGTGAAAGGT
This sequence comes from Parapsyche elsis, assembly GCA_022651745.1. Lineage (NCBI taxonomy): Eukaryota > Metazoa > Arthropoda > Insecta > Trichoptera > Hydropsychidae > Parapsyche > Parapsyche elsis. Next base: position 1,004,116 of record JAGVSN010000019.1, read on the forward strand.
TTATGATATACCTACATATGTACATATGTACATTTGCGAAACATAAAATAAATACAGATAATTTTTATTATATTGAGTTCCTGGAAATGGCATATTTTATAATCTACAATATGCCATACAATGTAGATAACAGGTCGCTAGAAATTTTTATCGAAAAATTATTTTCAATTTGTTATCTCACACAGTATGTATATTCTTTTGAACAAAGTAAACAATTACATCGACAGTAAAATATTATACATATTCATTTCGTTTTGTTACGTTGGGGAAAATCGAGTGATTAAAAAATTCCTTCCATAAATCTGTCGAGGCTTATGATAAATCATTTTAATGCCGAGTTTTTTTTTTTATTATTATTATTCAGAGATTCATTGTTACGCATTAATTTGTTATACTGCGATTTCTTCACGTGTTTTATAACAGACTTTTTTATCATACAAATTGAAACGCACCTACTGATTGTTTCATCGGAGAAGCTAAAACAGTTTTTTTTTCTAATAAATTTGAAGCAATAAATATTTCCACTTATCTCTTACTTGTAATATAAAGCTAAATAGTTTTTCAATATATATTAAATTTTCTATTGAGCACATTTTGTATTGTAAAGTAAACAGTCAAAAAATTATTTAGTTTTTGTCTGGAAATGCACCGTATATCGAAATCATCGAAACAAGAATTTGTATGGTCTTTTTAAAGTAAAATTCACCACCATTATCTATAAATTCCTGGAGGCGGGACTTAGAAAAGGACAGCTAAATTACGGTAGTAATATCTAACTGTCCAATTAAAGCGCTAAAAACTATATACATCATCACCATCATTTTCAGCCGTTCACCATCCACTGCTGGATGAAGGCCTCTCCAATCCTCTTCCATTCCTGCCTGTCTTGAGCAATCTGCATCCACTTGACTCCACACATTCTTCTCAATTCATCAGATACCATTCAAGTATTTCTAGAATGCATTTGCATGTATTTCTAGCATGCATTAACACTCACATAACTAACTGGTTTCAAGTAATATTTTCTTTCACATTTTATTAGTGTATTAAATTTTAAATTTGTATATCATCATCATCATCATTTTCAGCCGTTCAGGGCCTCTCCAATCCACTTATATTCCTGTCTATATTGAACAATCTGCACCCAGTTGTATCCACACATTCCTCTCAATAATTCATCAGCCCATCGTCCACTCGGTCTACCTTGCTTTCTTTCACATCCTCTCGTATACCATTCCAGTATTTCTCGCGTCCATCTGCCATCCATTTTTCTCGCTATGCATCCACTCCAACTTTTTCACACGTTCTACTATATCGGCCACTTTGGTCACGCTTCTTACCAATGTATTTCTCTTGCGATCTCTACTTATTAAACCAAGCATACCTACATCTTTCCATACGTCTCTGTGTGCACTGGATCTTGAATTCAGCATCCATGTTTCACATCCATACCTACATCATAACTGGCAGTACCTACGCATTGCTCTTAGCACAGCGGAATGTTGAATTTAAAAACTATTTTCATTCTTCCAAAAGCGCTCCATCCTAGTTTTATTTCTTCAAATTTGTATCCAGTCATATTCACCACACTTGGTATAAGTAAAAAAAAATTGATAAATATTAGTTTAGGTAAGTCAAGCTATGTAAATCAGCAAACAACCTCTGTTATAAATAATTGATTCACATATATTTTTGTCAAAATAAGTAGGTATGTATTCCATAAAATGAATAACGTTCTACAAGCGCTTGTCTGTGAGTTTATAACATGTGAGTTAATTCGTGTATTATCTAGTTGTGGAATGTAATGTTGCGAGCTTTAAGGCCCTCGCAAACCTGTGCGGTATGGCTGCGTCGAGTTGACGTCCTCTATCGTCGTTGATTCGCACCAATGCGAATTATATCGGTGCGAATGGGACGACGTCAGTTTGACACAGCGATACCGCTCAGGTTTGTGAGTGCCTTTAACACCTTTAATGTTTCCATTGACTAACGAATATATACATACATACATTGACGAGATTCAACATTTTAACTGTAGCATATGTACATACGTGTATACCTATGTATGTACGTATGTATTAAGCGAAAACAATTAGCTCTATACTCATTCAAGCCTCGCCTCTAGTGGGTAAATTATGATTACGTGTGCTGTACTGTCTATTGACGTACAAAAAAAACATTTCTTATCGCAGTCAAAGCCCCGCGACACCCGCCGGATCGTAGTATACGCCTCTGTATAGTTTGGCGCCTATCAGTAACGGAATACAGACTTTTTACAGACAGAGGATTGTCATTTTTTATACGTATTGAATTTATCGGTCGAAATCAATTAAGTTAATCCCGGACATAATCCCGAGCGTCGCGTCACCTGTCGACGCCCGTCGCATGAAAGAGAGCACACAGCGATTCTCAAACTGTGCACACTGTCGACACTCCATTAAAAGGACGAGAGGGGTATCCCGAAGGAGTGAGGGGGTATAAGGGGGGGTTTGGTTGAGGGGAAGGAGGCTCACAAAGCGACCGGACAGTCTATTAAGTACGGGATTAGCCGGGACGGGAGAGTCGTGGCCGCATTCAACCGGCCGCAACCGGCCGATAAATCAAACTTTCTCGGCGCTCTGGCCGGCTTTATGCGCGGCCGGGTGATAAATGTTAAATAAAGGTCGTCGTCGGATGTTTTTATTTGATCCCGTTTAACCGTGATCACACACACACACACTCGCCCATCCGCTTGAACTCTTTCAAATGTAATAGTATTATTCACGAATGATTTCCGAGCATGCGAATCCTTATGGTGCATACACACCGACGAATCGAAGGCGAACCGAAGCCGAAGCGAAAGCGAATTTGGGCTATTTGGACGCTATGTGGACGTCGCAGCGAATGCGAACCGAACGATCGCTTCGCTAGGTCTCGGAGCGATCAGAGCGATCGTTCACAGCGAATGGTTTTTTGTTGCATTGCTGCTCCATAAAAACAATGATTTTGTGTATGTATTTATTTATTTGAATTTTAAACACTCATATGGCCCTTACATAAACGTTTTTAGTGTGACGTACAATCGAGATCAACATGAATTGTGAATATGTATGCAGGTAAATTTCAAATGCAGTTATACGGCTGAAACTTGACTGAATTTGAAATAAAACTGTGCTCCTAAGTGTTATTTTTATGATATCAAGCCTTGAAAGTATTCGCGCGCGCACATACATATGTACATACATACGAGTGAACCCATACTATATAATATGTATGTATAGGTACCTATGTATATACATACATACATATATCACGCCAGGCAATGGTGAAACGGATTCCCCAAGGTAAGTTTTGTAATGTTACAATTTACCCGGTAGGTTATACATACGTAAAAATATATAAAATTCAACCCCTCATCATTTTTTCTGAATTTCATTGTATGTATGTATGTAGAAGACGGCATGAAAGTTTTCCAAGCTTGAAGGTACATACATACATACATATATGTCGGTACTGCTTCGGTGAATATTGTTGATTTTTATCGCTTCATATCTTAGTTTTTGTTTTGTCGGTGGGAGAAATTAACCAACGGGGTCTAAAGCGCGCAAGGATTCAGACCCAATAACAGTTAACATGGAAATAATGGATGGAAGGTGACTATTTTTTATGGAACCGTTTCACAAATAAGTTAGACACATTGACAAATTTTAACAGGAGACGACCCATCTGGATTTAGTAACGACGTTAATTAAAAACATTCGACGTGCGAGGATCGAACCCCGGACCTTCGCTTAAGAGACTATGTATGTACATATATACGTATACACGTGTGATGTGCTTTTATAACATCTAAGCTATGTGCCATACTAATATTCCGAAGATCTGATTAGATAATTTCAGTGTGCTTGTCATGAAACGTATTTTTAATACTATGTAGAATGACGACGTTAGAGTCGTCGTCTCTGATTTCCGAATTATTTTGAACCAAACTGATTTCCAATTGAAATTAGTGCGATGAATTTATAATTCAAATAAATTATACAAAATTTTTAACATATACAATATATATATATATATGTACATATATACTGCTTGAAATACTGGAATGGTATCCGAGAGGATGTGAAAAAAAGCAAGGTAGACCGAGTGGACGATGGGCTGATGAATTGAGAAGAATGTGTGTAGTCAAGTGGATGCAGATTGCTCAAGACAGACAGGAATGGAAGAGAATTGGAGAGGCCTTCATCCAGCAGTAGATGATGAACGGCTAAAAATGAAGATGATGATGATATCTTAATTTTTTTTTATATATACATACATACATATGTATGTACATATATAAAGCTGATGAGGAGAACCATAACACCCTCTTCTCCTTTCTCCTCAAGACCCTCACATGAGGCCTCCAACGAATAAAGTTTGTCCAAAATACAACTGACAGTTCTTATATTATACATGTTTTGATAATTTTGAATCACCGCCACACGACAAAAATTGTTAAGGCCCTCACAAACCTGAGCGGTATCGCTGCGTCAAACTGACGTCGTCCAATTTGCACCGATATAATTCGCATTGGTGCGAATCAACGACGATAGAGGCCGTCAACTTGACGCAGAAATACCTACCGCTCAGGTTTGTGGAGGCCTTAATGCTGTATTGATCGACTAGTTTGGGTTGCGTTGGGTTTTTTATCCAAATAAAACTTTCACTCTTTTCACAATTGAAAGTAAACGACGGTTCATCTAAATCCGAGTCAAATCAATTATATTTTCCTACGTAGGTATAATGTATTTTACGCTAGAATTTCTTATTCTCTCGGTCATTGATCGAGGAGCGCTTCTTGGCAGATCAAGACTATAATATAATTATTCGAAAAAAAAAAATTGGCAATACCACCTAGCTGGAGGCAGTCGCTTTGTCGCTTTACTTTTCAATACACACTCTGAATATACAATACGTACACTGATAAATATACAGATATATACGTCTATACGTGTACGTAGCCCGCGGCTTTAGTCTGACCAAACTTTATTATGTACAGACCGCGCTCACATAATTCACGGCGACTCAAACAGTTTAAGCCACACTTTTGTTGCGCTGCGCCCAAAGACTCGTACTCTTATTTTCCATTTTTTTCAAACTCGAATCTCTCATCCTTTTCAATCTTTTATTAAAGATTATTTCTATCGACGCGCGGACGCATCCACGCACAATTATTGTTTCGGTGCGTTTCATCTCCGCGGTTTGCGAGCGACGAGTGCGCATTTTGCACAATCCCGTAATTGCGGATTTGGCCGGGACGTGAAGTGGACGCTTGTCCTCGACCAGCCACTCGAAAGTGTGGCAATTTTCGGGTTCCGGGTCACGCACAAAAGAGTGCCGCGCAATTATGGAGTTAAGGGCTGCTGCCGACCCCGCGCTCGTTCGCAAATTACGCACAATGCGCCCGATTTAAACGGATTAACCGTTTGGGGTGGGAGTTCATCAATAAAATTCCACATGCATAATACATATGTACTCGTGTGCACGTGCACGTGTACGCGTGCAAAACGTGATTCGACCGCTCCTATGTCCGTGTTATTCATAGAAATATGTATATTCATTTTGCATACACGTTCGCTACCCACGTGTAAAACTCTGAGCAATCATCTTGCTCCGCTTAAACGACATTGTTCGAATGATATTTATTGTAAACTTTTCATGCCGATGTGAAAGCTTGTAGTGTGACGTTGGAATTTCCCGAAAGTCTAATTGGATTATAAAAGGGTCGCATATTTTAAATTTTGATTGCAAAATAACGCATTGTCAATGCTTGAATGTACATACATACATACATAATTTCGGATCTGACTCGAATCACTTTTACGACAATCGATTGATTAGAATTAACAATAACCTAGCTGAAATGTGGCAAATCTAACCGGTAATTTCCTTCACTTATTAAATTTCCGTAGACTACATATGTATGTATGTACATACATACATAGTATCGCAAATAAAAATAACTAGGTATTTCCCTCAGAATTATAATAATACAATATTATGAAGATACCAAATATTTAAAAGGGCGAAAAAAATAAAAAACGAAATCTCGTTCAAGAGTAAACTGTCACTTCCGGTTGGCGGATGTTGACCAAATTCCTTATGTCTCTCACATCTTGCGTGAAAATAATAGATATGAAATTTCAGCTTGATAGACTTGATAGTTTCGGAGAAAACACACACACACACACACACAGACATTTTCCAGAAATTATGATAACGTGATCGGGGGATGATACCCGATACAAATCAGTCAAAATCTCAATGTCAAATTTTCGCACGATCACAATACTTTATCCGATTACATAGGATAAAGCAATAAAATTTGCATTCTTACCTATGGTTTGCATTTTTGTATTTGCATATAAACGCAAGCGTGTTCCTGCCTGCCTACCTGCACGGGTCGTTGTGGTCACGCTGGCATTACCAAAATAACAAAAAAATATTTCTTAACGACGCGTTGGCAAAAAGCCGCTCTATGTCAAAGTTGGTTCGAGTCGACAACGTGATTTTATGGCATACACCCATTCAATCAATGGTTTAATATACAATTGTTTCACGTAGTGTCAAATGGACTAGGAGCTGTACTTATATTGTACAAACCAGCACAAGTGGAGGTTGGGGGGGGAGGGTTAAACCCGGCTAGATCTCATATAAAATCAATCTACTATTAAACAAAAATTAAATTCAACCCCATAAAAGTTTAGGTACCTAGTATTTTGCATCAAAAAGTTTTCAGTGCTTAGTTCACGAGTCATAGGTACATATATACATATGTAGGTACTTTATATGCAACCTATACTCAAAAATCTTATAGAAAATTGAATCTTAATCATTTTATTGAACAGGTCAAACATTAAGTCATCTATGTACATATGTATGCATAATACAACCTTAAACCCTTAGCACGCAATATAAACCCCTAGTAATTGATCTAATAATAATAATAATAATAATGTGATTAATATACTTAAAGGCCTGAGCACACCAAAGCGAAATCGCGTATGAAAACCTAGCGAATTTTGCTAGGAAAATCTAGAAAATTTCGCTCGTCTTTCAATTTGTATCGCACACACCGGCCCCGATTAATGCATGCCACACACGCATATCTCAAATTTTTATTGCGAATTTGTTTCAATTTTATTAATACTCAATTGTTTTTTAACTACTTTGCGTAATATGTATATCTATTATAACAGCTAACAAATATATGTATAATGGACGTATATAATCGCCCCCGCTACCCGTTTCAAGGCAAACTAAAGTTTTCACCGCGTGGCTATGCCCGAATATTTAGCGGTTAAAGCCGACTTTGCTGTCATGCGCTTAAGTGCTCCTTCCCTAGTGAAATTCGCTAGGTTTTCATACGTGATTTCACGGCTGTGTGTGAGAGGCCTTAATACTTTAATCTTAATGGAATACTGAAGCTATTAAGCAGACTCGCAATGCACGTGCGTTTCGGCGTAACGTAACGTCGGGTCAAAGGAAACCGAAGATGTTCACCATTGGGGTTCAGGTGAGGGGGTGGTTTTGTCCACATCCAGGGGAGCTTTAGTTCGCCACAGTGACGGATGATTAGACGGTGATTGCCGACTATCAAAACATCCCCTCTGTGGGTCTTTGTGAGGCGGCCATGCGTCAATAATTGGCGCCATGCGTCGCCACGTGACTGCGCCATTGTCGTTTGACGTCGTTGAATCAACGGCACGAATAGGCGCCAAATTTCGAAATTGGCGCGTGAGAAACCTTAAGCCGCGCGTGGTTGGCTGTGCGCCGATGAACACGCAAGGTGATCAATGAGCACGCAAATTTACGCTGTTTTGCGCTCTAACGAACGTTCGCCCACAGATGAGGCACTTAAACCTTTTTTGCGGTATTAAAATGTGTACACGATTTTTTCTCACACTCGTCAAAGTCTTCCGATACAATTCGCATATGATATCTGATTTCTGTATTGTCAAAAGAAAAGTTTTTATACCTGATTACAATGTATGTATAGGTATATGAATGTGGACAGATATTATGGGGAGGCGTTAAAATGGCCGAAACGATTTTGAGCGTACGGAAATTGACCGAACGAATAAGATCTAAAGGCCCGCACAAACCTGAGCGGTATATGTAATTCGCATTGGTGCGAATCAACGACGATAGAGGACGTCAACTTGACGCAGCGATACCGCTCTGATTTGTGAGGGGCTTAATAAGCATTAAGCTTGTTGGGAATTATTGATAAACACTGACTTTGCAAGCTTTTTTCAAAATTTTCAACCTTTTATATATTTTACGGTCATTTTACCCGTGAATCGAATTCGCTTTCGTTCTTATTCGTATTATACCTTATTTGTTCGGTTTGACTGTAATCGATAGATATTATGTTGGCAATACGGTTACACTAGTATTGTCAACACAAGAAACAATAAAAAAATTCGGGGTGTGGCTGTGTCGAACACGGCCGTAGGTTTTCCGTGAATACGTCTGCGTCAACGGCTAATATTTTATTTATAATATGAGAATGAAATGAAAGCATCGAAATGGATACATTAATATATTTTTATTAAGCATAACTAATAAAGTCTTAACTAGTAATCGATTAAAAGTTTATTTATCATTGGCCTGTGGTAAACAGTGGCCGTCGAGGTGCGCGCGCCGCGTCAACTCGGGAACCGGCGGCTCCGGAGCCTCGTGCGGCTCTTTGTATGAAAACCTGCGGCTCTCGTTGTCATCCAACGTTTTGCGCGAAACATAAAACGTTGACACACAATTTACATAAAATCAAAATAAATACTATTTCTACATATATGTACATATGTAACTTCATCGCTATAAAAGCATTAAAATTTTTTTCAACAACACTTTTTAGTAATAAACTGTCGAACATTAGGAAATATCACGAAGATAGCTTATTTCTTACCGCTATCCATTTCATAAATGAGGAACATTAAAATTCATTTTGAATACATAAACCGAAGATAATATGTATGTTGCGGCTCCCAAACTTACAAATTTTGAAAGGTTTTCTCTAATTTGGCTCTCAGCTCTGAAAAGGTTACCGACCACTGCACTATACAATCGTTTTACGCACCGTCAAACGGGCTATGGACTGTGCTGTTATTGTACAAGCCGGCGAGCCCTAGTGGAGTTTGGGGATAAGATGTGCTTATATTAAATTTAAAAATCAACTACTAATAAATTTAATATCTGATGTGGCCCATACACCTCCAGGCCGCCGGCAGATATCGGCCTGTTATTGGTACTGTTGTGAATTGAAGGCTTGTGTGTGTGTGGCTAGTGATCAATCGGCCGTCCGGCCGTGGCCGGTCAATCAAAAATCTTAATGCCGTGTGTGTACTCATTAGCGAACGCGAGCGCGTACTGCAACGTGTAATGCAATGCGCGCTCGCGTTCGCTAATGAGTACGCACACTGCGCGCCCCTCTGTGTTTGACCGACACCGAGTGGATCGCCACGAACGTTGCAGAGCGCGCGCGAACGCGTACACATTTACGAACTTTGTTGCATTACACGCGCTCGCGTTCGCTAATGAATACGCGGCTTATGGCAAAAGTCAGCTAGTGTGTGGCGTCGATCGATTCCTTCGCTCCAAATCGGAAGACGAATGTCTGCCGGCGGCCTTCAGCTGTATGGGCCACATTAGTCTGAACAAATCCAATTTAAGCACATCTCTCGAATCGTGGAAATTAATTCAGCGCTACGGTACAGTATCAAATTTGTCACACGTACCGTGTTCCCTTGTATACACGTACGTTTGATATTTTGCATATCAATCGTCTTGACTGTCTCGGGTCTATCGTTTTGACGGATGACGTCACATCCGTATGTATGTATGTGCTCGGGGTAGCATCCCCCAAGAATGGATGACGAGATTTGGCACGATGAAGGCATCAATTACCGCACAATAACGCGACATCGGCTCATGCAATTTGCCCCCGTGCGCCAATTGTGTCCCCTGCATACTAATATTATGGACACCCTCGGGGGACCGGGTGGGCCCCCCCACCACCCACAACCATACTATCATCATCATCATTTTCAGCCGTTCACCATCCACTGCTGGATGAAGGCCTCTCCAATCCTCTTCCATTCTTGTCTGTCTTGAGCAATCTGCATCCACTTGACTCCACACATTCTTCTCAATTCGTCAGCCCATCTTCCACTTGGTCTACCTTGCTTTCATTCACATCCTCTCGGATACCATTCCAGTACTTCTGCCATCCATTCTTCTCGCTATGTGTCCAGCCCATTGCCACTTCAACTTTTTCACCCGCACTGCTATATCTGCCACTTTGGTCATACTTCTTACCCATGTATTTCGTTTGCGATCTCTTCTTGTTATGCCAAGCATACATCTTTCCATGCTTCTCTGTGTGCACTGGATCTTTCGTAGCATTCTTGAATTTAGCGTCCAAGTTTCACATCCATACGTCATAACTGGCAGTACGCATTGGTCGTACGCCTTCTTTTTTAAGCAAACCATACTATATCGTACGCAAATTAACGACGGCAAATTCAAAACGAAGATCGTAGATAATATGTAAGAAAAAAAAAATATCGAAATTGATTCTACATAGATGCACTTGTATGCGTTTGTGGGTATATTTTATTTTGTATCTGCAACGGGGTTGATACAGTCTGTATGCGATGCGTGCTTAGGGTGCACAAACCCTCCCCCATCTCTTCGTCTCTCTCCCCCCCCCGGCTGGAACAGTGGGTTGTTAGTATTCTATAATGCAATTTGGCCTGGACGTGCAGGCCATGCCTCTTTGATTCCGTCTCGCCCGCATTTATGTCCCTTTCGAGGGTGCGTTAGGTACCAAATACAGCCTTCCGTAAACTGTATTCAAACTGGAAGCATACCTATGCATCGCCGATTTGATATTCGGCTCCTTGATCAACATTTCAATAGCCAAAACGATCAATTGATCCAATAAGGATGATATAATAGCCCTACTCCGTCCGTGTGTGCATCCGTGTGTCTGTCTGCTAACGCTCGCCTCGGTAAATGATTAAAAAACCAGAACGAGTGGGATTTGAATCCGGTACCACTGATTCGGAACAGAGCGCGCTTACGCGGTGAGCCAGACCAGATGATGTAGGGCAGGCTTCGACGTGACTATTTACAGCTGAATATAATATGGCTCGGAACTTTACTAAATTATTAAGTTTTTATCATAACGCGCCATAGATGGCGCAACATATTGTTGCATAGGGCCATAGGCAACACAACTATAAAAACTATTAAATTTAATATTATTTTTTAGTACGAGTGATGAGAACGCTCCGTTGATATTCAACGGGCTTACACTAGTAAGGAAGATATTCCCTAAAAAAACAGTTCCGAAGAAGGCTCTATTGTTGAACCAGTAGGTAATGATTTTGACTATTTTGACTGATAACACTGAGCAACAAAAAATCACGTTTTTTAAAACCCAGAGTGGAGATTGGTTAATCTTTACTAAGTTTGACTCACTAAATTCAAATCCGATAATGATTTTTGTTGATATGCTCACGTTTATGAGATATTCGCGATTTAAAAAATGTAAAAAATATCCTTTTTTTTGGCTTTTGCAGTCTATAACTCAAAATATAGTAGTGTTGTGCTCAGAGTGAGTATTGAAATCAATAGTCAGATATTTTTCCTATTGATTGTGATTTTTATTGCTTTAAAATAAAAGTCAAAAAAAAATTTTTTTTCCACATTTTTTTATCGTGCTATTTGACATTTATTTGACAAGTTTTTTTATTTCATCACGTTTATAAGAATTGGTTTTCTATCTAAATATTTTTTTATTTTATCTTAACGTACTAATTCGAGCGACAAATGATTTTAAACTACGTTACGATATGTTATCGGCGGCGCGCTTATTGGTCATATCGGTCATTCGCGCGCTAATGATTATTACTTTATCCATATACGAACAGTATTGTTTTTAAAACACAGTCTGTCATAAACTCGAGAGATATAAAAAATCCTCAAACCGTACTATCCTCTTTCTCAAAGTTTAGAGAATCTCTCTTTCTCAAGAATTTTCTCGTTAGTAAATATAAATATGACTCGTAACAGTGCAGTGAACGGATATATGTATGTATGTATATACACACAGTCCCGACGGGCAAACTAGTATCTTTCAATTCCACGGGGAACTTTGAAGCAATGTGTAAGCAACAAATTAACAATTAGCCTCTGTTTTATTCGTATCGATTTGTGTGTTTATCGCTTTTGTCAGTATTTACTCGGTCCCCAGGAGAGGGTGCGCCCACGAGCCCTCTCACTCTCACCCTTTCGATCTGTTCCTTTCTGACTCGCTGCAAATGCGTGTCTGTCTGTCTGTCTGTCTGGCCGTGTTTGAGCGCATTTTATACACACATTAGAGTGCGGATAATCCGTCTGCAAATGCGTTCCATGTGAAACGAAACCCCCGATCGTCAAAGGATAGATTCGTCGAATTCAACGGTAGCTTTGCAAATACATTTGACTCCAATAGCGATTCGTAAAATGTGACGACAACTGAAAAACTTTATTAAACATATGTACATATGTACATACATACATACATAGTGTAAAAAATTTAAAAATCAATAAATATATCTAAAAAGCACCACGATGAATTTTTTTGCAAATTGAACGTATTCCACTATTAAACCATAGCCAACCAAAACCTATTCAAATCTGACATCATAATTATACGGGGGATTTCAACATATTAATTGACCAAGTTGCTCTCTTCTATCCAAATGGATGGTTAAAATACATATCTAAAAGGTGACATTGACGTTAAAAGTATAACAATTAAAAACAGCTCCACAAATAGCGATAAGCTTTTTACTTTAAATCTAAATATCTCAGTATTGACATTGTGTCAATTAATATAGTAAACCGCCGATATACCATTTTGTAATGTAAACTTTACTTTAACCGCATTGTCTAAAAGTTGCCCGATTTGCACACAATAAGTATTGTCACTGCATAATGTGAATAACTAGCGTGCATAAGACATAATAGTGAAAAGTTCAAAGGAAAACAAGAATCACAAGTTACTACCAACTTGCGGAAAATTATGGAAATTTTACTTCACATAGTTTCAAAACCACGCTAAACTTTTTACTTTCTATATATAAAATAAAATAAAAATACATACATTTAATATAAATATAACAAGTATATATACACATATACATATATTGGTATATTCGAATGCCCTGAGCTGGGTGTAATTGCGTTGTACGCTTCAGTGACTGCTCGTGCAGCGGACTAATCTCATTGTAAGCATCCCCGTCTCACGCGCACCCACCGTTCTATTACTTTATATTCGAGGGTGTATCTATGTATGTATGTATACCTTATATACACAAATATATCGCGTTCTATTTTTCGCAACAATATTTGATATTAGTGCCATTACATGTCGGTACATATGTACATACTAGCCAGACTAAAATATAGCGACGTCTACGGTACGATCGCTACCCGAATAGCCATTGTATTTTCATTCACAGCCAACAATAGCTCGCACAGCCTTCAGCGATACATAGATCACGTCCACTTTTCCATTCGACGGTCAATATAAACAATGTAGCACTGGTTGCGTTTGATTAATTAGCGGAATTGCTCAATTTGACACCCCCCCTAAATGCGCCCTGATTTGCCATTATGTAACGCAGCACGGTGACCGTCAGATAAAAGTGCGCGATCGCTATTTTTAGCGACCACCTGTTTCGTTATCTGATGTGTCTGATGATGATGATGATGATGATATCTGTTACAATTACATCTAACCACCTGTTCCGTATAAAAGCGCAGGTTCCAATAAAAGGCGGGGGGGGGGGGGGAGAATCGTTCAAGATAACGATGCATTCGTTTCGATTCAGTGAAACGTAATAGATTGTGCAATTACACATTGAAATTGTATAGTCAAATTGTATAATCAAAATGTATAGTTTGGCGCGAGATAAGCAGCTGTGTTTTGATCGATTTAAAAGATTATTTTATGTTGAATGATTCAGTTTGTGGTCTGAAGATTATTCAGTACAGCCGATTTCGATAACCTGAAACTCCGTTTAAGTTTAACCCGTATTGGATGAATTTTTTTCACTGTGAAATTATTAGAATATGTATGTATATCAAGTTTAGTAGGCTTATTGTGTATTTGAAATTAATAGTTATATAAAATAACTACATATGTATATGTACAGTTACTGAAAACTTTCAATGTTCCATTTTTACTTTATCCATAATATTGTTTTATAATTTCATTCTATTAACTATATTTAACTAATTATTTATATAATGGTAATCGCATATGAATTAAAATGTGTCGAATAAATTATTTATCAAATTATAATATGAAAATAATGCATATCAAAAGTGACAAGAAAACTTTCAGAACCTGCTAATTTATCTTCGACGGAATATATACAATTTATAAAGCAACAAATGAATTCATAGATTAATAATACTGTCTTAAAACATAAAAAAAACTAAAGGGGGAAAGGAAGGGGTGGAGGGTGGGGGGGGCAGGGTTAATAGAAAACTCATAAAATCTAATCTTTTTGTCCACCGAGTGGTTATTTTCGTTTTTGGGTCACTTTTGTCCGCGACAAAAATAAATTTAAAAAAAATATATATATATATGCATATATGCCGACAAGTGGGGGCCGCTTTAGGGGGGGTACCAGGGGCCCCGGAGCTTTTCCTCCACTAAATCACTCAGCGCCGCATTGTGAGCTTCGAGATTTACTACTCGAATTCTCAACACTGCGACAATCGCCAGCCGCATTCACGCATTTCAAACGTTGTTTTTAAAGTGACGCAACCCAACGAATTCCAACACACAACCCACCTACGTCACTTCAAGCATTGAAGCAAACTACATACTATTACCATCGCTCAATTGCCGCTTTCGTCAACGTTCGTTTGTTGAGTCGACTCTAAAATCCAGTCGCTAATTAAACACTAATCGTTTATCACCGTACTGCATGGATAGGGATTATTATTTGCGTGTGTTTTATACATAATACATATAGGTACCTACATTTCTGTGATGTGACTGCTCCATAAATACGATGCTTCATGCCTTCGCGGACAGCCAGAGAGTTCCTCCCTTATTTATGACGGCTAGGGCGTAAATCAGCCCGAGTGTAAGGGACCTGAAGGCCCTGAGGGCCATGGTTCTTAGGACCACCAAACTGCAGTCGATCAAATACGGAACAATCCCTATATGCACCTTGTAAGCAAAAATCGGTAAGCTTTTAAGAGGTTAAGCTATATCGAAATTAATAGGATACCTACCTATACGTTGCATACTTCATTCCAAAGGTGCGTTTTATTTGTGTTAGAAATATCTTAAGGGAGCTTTTGACAATTGAATTTTAAACGATCAAATGGTTAATCAAAACTCATACTTTACAATTTCTATGTGTTTGTTTGTTGGGGAGAAAGTTAACCAACAAGGATCCAGACCCAATAACAGGTTAACATAGGAATAATGGATAGGCGGTGCCAATGTGGAACCGTCTCCCAACTAAAGTTAGATAAATTGGTTAATTCTAACAGAGATGGTCGATCTGGATTTAGTCATGTCCATATCTTGCCAATGACGATAATTAAGATCGAGAATATCATTTTCGCTTAGGAGATTTTACGCTCTAACCTGGCTTATATATTAATTTATTACTAAATAAATCAATAAATCGATTTGAAAATCAAAATTTTTTTGTATTAGAAAAAGAATCCTCTATCCTTTTCATAGTCATCTAAAGTTTAGATGACAAATTAAAAACAAAGTTTCTAATATTGAAAACTAGTTTCATCCATAAATATGCATATTATCATTTTCAGCCGTTCACCATCCACCGCAGGATGAAGCCGTCTTCTTTATCTTTTTCCATTCCTGTCTGTCTTGAGCAATCTGCATCAACACTTGACTCCACACATGGATCTCAATTTATCAGCCCATCGTCCACTCGGTCTACCTTGCTTTCTTTCACATCCTCTCGGATACCAATCTTCTCGCTATGTGTCCGGCCCGTTGCCACTTCAACTTTTTCACACATTCCGCTATATCGAAGAAAGTTCGAAAACCGCTTTAAGCTCATTAGCAAACCGCGTGTGTAATGCAACAACGTTTGTAAAATGTGTACGCGTTCGCGCGCAAACTTTGCGCGCGCACTTCTGCGACGTTCGTGGCGATCCACTCGGCGTCTATTTTTTGCGCGAACACAAAGGGGCGCGCGGTGTTTGTCCACACTGGCGTGCATCAAACGCGCATTACATTACACGCGCTGTTCGCTAATGAGTACGCGGCTTTACATTATAAACGACCCTAATTTCATTCATAGCTGTAGCCTAAAATCGGATATAATTCAAGTGAAACTGAATTGTGGTCACCTCAGTTGGCGGCACGCGAACAACTCAACAGCCACAGGCTGCGGCTACTCTTCAGCCTCCGCAATGGCGATAATTGTTTGTGCGATTCGGTCTGCAAAAAGGAACTCGTACCGATCTCCTTCCCCTTCACCCTCTCACCCCTTCTTTTACTACCGCAGGATGTCGACCTCATCCTCCATCCCTCTTCATCTCCATCCCACCGACCAGAGACTCTAATCAAGCTCGAGTCTTCTGCACTCCCCTTTGTCTCGCGTTCTCTCACTCGAGACTCCACATTGCCGGAAAAGCGCACCTATAAAGGGAAAAACGATGATATTTCTTTTCGCTAATGATCGCTCGGCTTGAGCGGAAGCACTGGTTCATTTTCGCCGAATGAAATATATCGTTTGACGCACACACGTCCCTCGGTAATTTATTTCCGTCGACTGTTCGACGATATTCAACGTTATTTATTGACCCTTTGTGTGGCGACCACTTCATCGTCGGAGGTGTGGTAACACATCATCTTTGCATTTACACGTGTAAATTTACGATGCAATGAAAAGAAAACGCACACAGACACACACACACACACGCGCACACATTATGTACATTCAGGTACTTTAGCGCGCTGAAAGTTCGATCGAATGATAAAAAAAATCGAGTGGTTTCACTTTGTGGCGCGAATCGTAATGGCGGCTTATTACCTAGCGTTCTCAAACTTTTCCGGAAGTGCTACAAGGCCTTTTCAAAAGCTTCCCCTTTTACAACACCCCTCTCACACGTAGACGTGGTCACGTAGCAGACGTGCCCCAATCACGAGCGTCGCACAAAAACGGATCTACGAACATCATTTGAATACATTTCTTTGATTTATTTTCGTGCTCCAAGCTCTCGTTTTTTTATATAACCGATATAACAGATACCTTTAAATTCCGCACGAATTTCCATTACAGTATCGATAGAAAATAAAAGACGTGCTTTTCCGATATTATTAATCGCAGCGACTGTCCCGTTTGAAATTTTATGAAATTTAGCGTCAAAAGAGGCTGTCTTTGATGAGCTTCCTTCTGGCCGTGTGATTAATCGGCCGTTGGGCAAACGAGCTGCCGTTCGAGCATCTCACAAAATTAACGTTTTCGTTGCCTGTATCCATTTGTAATCATTACCAACGTTTTAATTACGGCTTCGTTACAGGCCGAGCCGCCTATAAATCTCAATCTAGAGCGACGATTGTCTCTGCCTAGATGGGATAGGCGCAACAGTCGCATACGCTCACGCCATTGTCGATGAAAATTTGGTACAACTATCTTGGTAGCCGAAAAATATGATCATTTCAATGTTAAAATTTGTATCGGCAAGCGGTTGAGGCTTTTAAGGTGATCGTAAGTAACAATGAAAGTCGCTGTGGGTCGTTGGAATGGAACCTATGATCTTTCATTGCTCCAAATTGAACTATAAAGAAATCACAGCAATAATCTATGACACTATAAAGACGCAAATATTGTGTCGTAAATTTTTTGTAATCTTTTTCTTATATCTAAAATTGGTTAAATTTATGAATTCATATATAAATTTATCACCCACTAAAATATTTATTACAATCTATTACTGACTGTTAGACAAAATAATATGAAAATAATTTACAATCCTTCTGTAAATTGAGTTGCAAATTTGATATTATGTTGTAAAATCGAGTGATTTGTTTAGATTATTAAAATAAGCGATAGTACGTTAATTTACTGTTTGTTTGTAAGTCTGTCGGTTTATCTGTCTGTTTGCCTGTCTGTCCTTAAAAACAAAGTTTCTAATTGAAAACTAGTTTCATCCATAAATATGCATATCATCATTTTCAGCCGTTCACCATCCACTGAAGGATGTAGCCGTCTTCTTCATCTTTTTCCATTCCTGTCTGTCTTGAGCAATCTGCATCTACATAGTTGACTCCACAGATTCTTCTCAATTCATCAGCCCATCTTCCATTTGGTCTACCTTGCTTTCTTTCACATTCTCTCGGATACCATTCCAGTATTTCTCGCGTCCATCTGCCATCCATTCTTCTCAGTGTGTCACTTCAACTTTTGTCACACACGTTTCGCTATATATATTTGGTCATGCTTCTTACCCATGTATTCCTCTTACGATCTTTTCTTGTTATACCAAGCATACCTATACATACATATTTCCATGCTTCTCCGTGTACACTGAATCTTACGTAACATTCAGCATCCGCGTTTCAAATCCATACGTCCATACGTCATAACCGGCATTTTTGTACATACATATAAACGGGTAAAATTATCAAAAATAGTTGAAATTCCGTCATCAATGTTCAGTATACATAATTGCACAAGTGTGCAACCCTTATTCAGTAAACATTCGCATATGTATGTGTTTTAGGTGGTACTCACCTACATACCATTCTTCAGATGTTGCCGCGTTTGCTCAATATGAACTCATTTACGAACGATGCAAATAAAAAGTGGCGAAAAGGGCGCAAAGGGAGAAGACTAAAGGTCAGAGGTGGAGCTGGAGAGACAGGGCGAACTGGGCGATCGCTCCGGGCGCCGCGTATTCAGAGGCGCATCCAAAGGATACCTCAATAAATCTCTTCAGCAAGGATGGCCTCGCGTAAAAGTCCTGTATTTAAAAGTTTCAATGTATCGCCTTGCTACCACAGTGTGAAACTTCAGCGAATCGAAACAATTAAAAAAAAATCCACATGATTGATTACATGTGTACATGTACCAAGTGTATCTACAGTTTCATGGACGGCCATAACAATGTTATGATACTCATAACCAATCAATCGCTTTTTATGCACTTTACATACAATTTACACACAGGTATAAAATAAATAAAAACAAGCTCAAGTGCGCGTAACCTTTTCTCATTAAAGTTTTTTTTTTTTTTTTTTTAATAAAATTTGCAATCACTGAGAGAATTTCCACTTAACAGTACAGGTGCTTGAGACATTAGTCGAATGTTTGTTAAGACTTCCTTTATATGGACTAATTTCCTCACAGCTTTTCGAATGACCGTCCACACGATTCGACATTTTTGTCTATGCATTGGAGCGCAAAGTGTTAAGGAACATCCTAGGCTTGACCAAAGTCAGATAGAGTATATGTCTATCTCTTTATCTATCTATCTATTTATATATTTATTTAGTTATCTATTTATTATACGCCTGTTGGGGCTTTTACATAGAAAATATATTATATGTATATTATATTAGAGAAAACATAAAGAAAAAAAACTAATAAATAAATTATGTAGAGTTGATAAAATAAATATTAAGTCGTTGCCTTAGGGACAACAGATAAATATTTTAAAAAAATCAATAAAATCGGAGCATTTATTACCATATTTAATCATTCTGGGGATGGGATTCATTCTACTACATATGTATATGATTTTAGCCCAAAAACTTTCTCTTTGATAAACTTTGATAACTTTTAGCCCACTTTTAAGTTAATTTGTAATGTATATCCTTATTTTTTAATCTTAATTTTTTTTTTTTTTTTTTACTAAGTATTTCAAAAACGATTAATATACATACATATGTGTGTATGTATGTATACATATGTATGTATGTACATACGTACATATATACATACATATATTAGAAATCTAGTTTTGCTACTTACATAGAATGATGTTATCTAACAATTATTTATTGAAATTTCGTGCCACATATTTTTTTTGTACTCGAGTTTTATCTCACGTTTAATTTTAAGGCTTAAAACTTAAAACTTAAAACTGCTTAAAGCTTAAAACTGTCACGGTAAGTAGGCATTTAGGTGTGGTTTAAAAGTAGCCAATCTTTAGGAACAGTAAACGGGCGGATAGCGTTTGTCCGCGGGCGTCAATCAATCTCGGCCAATTTGCAGTGAACTTTAATCGGTCTAAGCGCGTTCGCCGACGGTTGGCGATGCCTGCAAAGTGCTACTCGCAGCAAAAAGGCCCGCTCGGCCATTAAATATTCAACGTTCTGGGAACGGTGCTGGCGCACAGAACTAATTAACTTTTTATCAAGTGCGCCGCGGCCGGACGCTTACATTAATTTATTGGCTAACGAGGAATTTAATACGACTGATATCGCCGATAGGCAGCGATTTATGGAGGACGGGAAGGGTAAGAGGGGGGTTTGGGGCGCGTTAGCCACATTTGAATTTTAATTGAAAAATGGGACGCGCGCCTGTCGTCGGCGCCAGTCACCTAAATCATAAACCGACCCTATTCGAGGCGCCCGTATTGGGAAACTATCGCTATCAGGGGCTTTCGGGTACTCCAAATACTTCCGAAAAGCTACATCTTTTCTTGATCCATCTCAGAAATGTTTGTTACAGCTAAAGTATATTTCAAGTGAAAATATATTTTAACTGATACTCGCTGGTGAAATTATATTCGTTTCCGAACTGTCATTGAAACTAACTGTGACAGTTGTGAAATGACCAATCGAATCATATAATCTGCTGAAATATTCAATCCTAGTTATTTTGTCGCTTCTTCTGCTTATCGTGCCGTGCCCGTGTGTTCAGGCGTAGACTTTTACTGGTCATACCAATTATAGTTAACAACGAGTCTTTGTCGATTTTATATAATGCCGGGCCCTCACATTAGGCAAGTATTGTTAAGTATTGACGCGCGAGTACTGAGCCCCAGTGTGTGGGAGTATGCTTACGCTTACTTACGTTTCGACCAACAGAATACAGCGTTACTTACGGCTACTCCGCTAGCAGCAGAGTACCTAGCGGAGTGTACTTGCGTACCCCCTCTACTTTGTCTGTTCTGACCAGTTTCGCCAGTTCCGCCACCAGAGACGCTGTCGTCACGGCTACCCACACACGCGTGATTACTCATAAATCCTCGTGCGAAATGTTGGTCGCCGACATTTCGCACGAGTAGTCACGAGTAATTACGCGAGTGTGAGGGCCCGGCATAACAATTGACTTATAATTGTCGGTTTAAGAAGAAAAGAGCACGTGTTGCGTTGCTTTGCACGTATCCTCAGATTCCTCATGCCGGCACTTCATATTGGACGAGCGTTGACGAGCGGTGCCGAGCGCCAAGGTGTGGGTAAACATTCGCGAGATGGCCAAAGTATTTTATAAACATTCGCGCGGTATCCGCAAAAGTTGAGCGAACGCGAGCGACGGTAAAAAAAGCAAGGTGACGAACCATTGTATATCAATGTGACGAACCCTTCCCCCACCACATTCAGTGTTGTCTGTGAGTTTACTGCGCAATCGTGTGGACAAATTCAATAACCGTTTTTTTACCTTCCAGGCATTGCATACTGCCAGATAGTAATTGTATGTGCTTATTGCACACGAGGTGGCCACTTGCTAGTTGACACCAGAGTGGCGCCACTAGCGATACGATCGTAGCGCTCGGGATGGACGAGCAGCGGCAGCTGACCACAACGCTACGGCCAATATGTCACGAACATTCCACGAACATTCGCGCGATGGTGAAGTGGCGGCATCAGATATAACGACGCCACCGTTTCGTTCAAAACACACTTGTAGGATGACATATCATCAACTTAGGCCAACATCAACAAGTCACAAACACATACGCTTACTTTAATATACTTTCACCGATACTGAGCAGTGAAACTGTATATTCATTGTTTGATACATTTTCACTGCCTGAATTGGTAAAAATATATTTTCACTTGAAATATGCTTTCACTTTGACATATACACGCCACAGGCAAACTGTGAAATGCCGCTTTGTGTGTATTAAATGCTCGAAATGTCCCGGTAGAGTGCAAAATCTACCACGCTTCGTTGATTGAAACTGAAATAGCGTATGAACAACTGAATATATCTGCATGCATATGTATGTATGAACAAATGTATGAAAAACTGATGTTTGAAAAAGACCGCATGAAAAAAAACTGGTTCAAATTGCTCTCGGGGATCAGCTGGTCAGATTGGCGACATAATACATATGTATGTACATACCGTGGTTCGGACATTTCATACGATGCGTATATGAATCGTATTTCAAAACTTATTTTAGTCTTTCTTTGCTATCAATGAATTCTTGTAGAATTGTTCAAGTAATTTTCCTACTTGGAAACAGTTTGCTAACTTTGTAATGGGGGTATTACACGGGGATAGTTTACTCGCTACAATCTCGCTGATTTGCTGGTCGCTGATAAACTACATAGCTCGTGTAATAACTAGCTTGCTTTTTCGACCGCGCGAGTGAAGTTCGAATGTTTGAACTTTACTCCCACTACCTGGCTCGTATGACGTCACTTTATTGACAGTTTGCGGTTAAACGTTTCATTTTCAGCTATATCCTCCATTTCGGTCATGCTTCTTACCCATGTATTCCTCTTGACGATATTTTCTTGTTATACCGAGCATACACCTTTACACGCTCCACTGTGTGCACTGGATCTTACGTAACATTCTCGAATTCAACATCCACGTTTCACATCCATACGTCGAGACGTCACAACGGGCTGATAAATTTATGTATATACCGGTAAAATTATCAAAAATAATTGAAATTCCGTCAATGTTCAGTATAATTTTGCAACCCCTATCCAGTAAAAATATCGCATATGTACATATGTATATATGTATGTATGTATGTATCTGTTTTCGATGGTACTCACCAATACAGCATTCTTCAAATGTTGCCGCGTTTGCTCAAAATTAACTCAAATAAAAAAGGGCGCCATTGCGCCCTTCTTCTTCTTCTTCTTCTATCTTATCCCATTGGATAAGATAGAAGAAGATGCTTTTCAGACCCATATATTCCTCTTTCGATCTCTTCTTCCTCTTCTCTTCTTGTTAAATATACCTATCATCATCATCATCATCATTTTCAGCCGTTCACCATCCACTGCTGGATGAAGGCCTCTCCAATCCTTTTCCATTCGTGTCTGTATTGAGCAATCTGCATCCAGTTTTAAAAACATTAAAACACAACGTAAAATACCACGCCAACAAGAAGGCATAGATGATCACAAACATTTTTATGGTTTTCTCGAGGACAATCGAGTCATTATGTAATGCAGCCAAATGACACCAGCGAAGAAGACGATAAAGATAATGAAGACAATGAATCTTTTCCGACATTCGCAGAAGCATTGATAGCATTCGATAAAGTGAAATCATTTTTGTATTCATATGAGATAGACGAATCTGTTGTGAAAAAAGTGAGCGAATTTGAGCGATTTTAAAATGCAAGACTGCAACGAGGCAACTCACTATGAAAGACTTCTTTGTAAAAAAGGGAATGTTCTGATGATTATTATGTACATATATGTATGTACGTGTAATTATTGATTATTTCTGATGATTTTATTAGTTTTCTTTTAATTTTACAAAACACGTTTTTTTTACGGGTTTGAGACTTTATCGTATAAGTCGTTTTTCTGCATACGTCGTTTTTTTACTTTATCCTAATCGGATAAAGTATTGTGATCGTGCGAAAATTCGACCTCGAGATTTTGACTGATTTGTATCAGGTATCATCCCCTGATCACGTTTTCATGATTTCTAAAAAATGTCTGTATGTCTGTATGTCTGTGTACTTATGTGTGTGTGTGCCTGTATGCGTGTTTTCTCTAAAACTGCCAAGTCTATCAAGCTGAAATTTCATATCTATTATTTCCACGTATGGTCTAAGAGCCATAACGAATTTGGTCAACATCAGTGAACCGGAAGTAGGTTTTTTTTCTTGTAGAAAATTCTAAAATTCTTTTACCACAGAATATTTCCGAAACGGCTCCGGGAATTTTTTCGAAATTTCATATCTATAGTTTTCACGTTATTTTTAAGAGATACTGTAATTTTAGTCAACTTCTGATGACCGAAAGTGGCAGTTTTTCCTATTTGAATATATGCCGAAGATCGTATTTTACATACGCGCGCGCACTCAACACAGTGATTCTATGATATATACATATGTATGTATGTATGTTGGTTGGTGTGGTGGTACGCATGCGTTTTATTAACTTACGTACTTAAAAAAATTAATTTCGTTACTCTTTGTATTCCTCAAATATATGGATAAAGTCATGGGTTGGCCACACCCGAATTTTTTTTTTACGGTCCCTTGAAAAACAATGCATAGGGGTTCCACTGTATAATGCGATAATTCATTACACCGATATCCAATGCATATTATATTAATGTCACACGATAACCACTGAGGCGGACTTACCAGTGTCGGTTACATATCACACACACGATTGCTACACGCAAATGGAAAATGCGACATTTGGGAAAAGCGACGCCGTGGCTCGCTTCGACTTTCCGCTTGTCGTTCCGCCATTGTCGGCGCTGTAATTTACGGTTTGTTTGTATTTTCGTGTCCGTCTGTCCGTTCGTTATATATGTACGGTGGCTGGCAAAGACCCGGTCGGTCGCCGCAGGGTTAAGCGGCCGACCACCGCCGCTCTGCTCTCAATCGTCTATCACACACGGTATATATTTGTACGGCGACCGATTTAGGTCTCCTGGGTTCAATCTCCCCTTGCACACACACAATCGCACTACAGCGTCTTCTGGCGGAACGTGCTGTGCGACAGTGGACCAACTCCACCTGAAAGACGAAAAAAATTCAAACAATTCCACCGATTTCCTGACGCTGGGCCGCGCTGTATAAGAAATTCGTACTATGTGCGCACCCTTTTTGCATTCGCACTGAACGGCTAAGCTCAAAAAGAATTAAGCTTTTGAATTGTCGTCCCCATGAAATCAAACACCATTACGACACGTTCATACACCCCGTATAATGTCGAGACAAAGCCCCCGACGCAAACGGATCCGACAGGATTACACCGTTCGTTCGCAGATGTCGAAACGTCGATGTGCGGGCGACAATGTGCGAAAGGGCTTAAGGGCCACCGAGAAGGCTCGCTAATCCAATAGTCGCACAAAAAGGACGCTAAACGGATCCGAACCGCATGACTTGAGCTCGGATCGCACTAATCCCATTTAACCCGCTGCTGTCGTCCAAAAAAAAAATAAAAAAAAAATACTACCCCTCCTCCCCAGTGTATAAAATAATGTTTACAATCTTTGTACGTCGACGACTAAGCTCGGTGAATTTTTGCACTCATTACAAGCATTCAAGTATGCATTGTGGATCGTCAGATCTGACAAACTCTACCTGCAATCTTAAATTACAAAAGTAACTTAAAAATGTTAGTGTTTGACGGTATTTTTGAAGCTTTTGAACGAACGATGCGTAGGTAAACGTAAAATGTACGCATTTGAATTATTCAAAAGCTGGGAGTTTTCCGCCGTCGATAAAAATATACGTAAGCCCACTTTGAAAGTGTATGTTTTTCGCGCAAGAGGAAAAATAAAGTCGGAAAAAACTTTCTTCGGCGGATCACGTTCCGGTTGAGATTTCAGATTTTCTTTGTTCTGTGCGCGAAAAAAATAAAAGGAAATTCAGATGGGGGAATTTTTCGTGTGTAAACACGCCGAAAAAAAAAAATTCACATTTTTCAGCATTTCTAAACATTACCTACATACGTACATACATACATACATAGAAAGAGTGTACAGTACATATATTGTTTTAATATCTAAATTATGTCCATCTATTTTTCAACAATATTGCTCGTCAACCATCCAGCAACATTTTCAGCATCACATGCTCAATTATTGCCAGCATGTAGTTGCCGTATTGCCGAGCGATATCATAGGCAACATGGGCAACAATACTCGCCAACAAACGGCCATACCAGCAATAGTGGAACAATAGTGTCGGGGACTATACAGGCACCTTTAGATAAATAAGGTATTACACTGAAAGGAATCTTATTTCTTAAGCATGAAACAATTGTTTTTCAAAAACACTCGAATTTAGTGTGAGAAAGTGGAATCAGTAAACTTTTTATCATTTGAAACTACATACATACATACATACATACATTGAAAGTTGTAACATGGAAAAAAGTTGTAATATGTACATATGTATATGATTCTTGTCAATTGTTTAATTGGATTGTATTACGCAACTACATACATAGGTAAATGGTCATAAACAGCTTAGGTTTAATTATTTTGAAAAATGGAGCTATTTCACTTTCAAAACAAACAGCTCGTGTGGTAAATGTATCGGTAGCTTGTGGGGCATCGGAACTTGCCTAATTTTCACCATCGCATCGTCCAAAGCTCGAACTGTCTTATCGAACTGTACGCATCTCTCATCTCTTCTCTACATCTCGAGAAATCTCGAGAGCGTGTAGAACGGGGGCGTAGTCCTGGGGGCGGATTCCCCGGCGGCAATCTGAACGCCATTTCAATTGCAAATGGTTTTTATCGGTCGGGGCCGGGGCAAACAGAGCGGCGCTTTTGTTGTACTATTTGCATATCTAACGAGCCGGGGGGGGTGAAGGGGGTGAGGGGGAATGTGGGAGGAAGTGGTGAGGAAGGGAAGGGGTGACGCATACAACACCAAAAATTACATAATTCCAATGTGATACACTTTCATAGTACTGTGACTATTTTTATTTGGCGTTGAAGCTTTCAACTGATCCATGGTCCACACTTTGATTGAGAAAATTTAAATTTTATTATATTTTCATATTATAAATGAGATCACGGACGTCCTTTGAATTATTTTTGATCAATGTAATGTACGCATGTTGTATGCTTGATTCAAAAGAAAATCCCTGCTAAACTTTGTCGTGTGTTTGAAATCGAAAATATACATCGATGGATTTTTTATTACTTCCAATTAAAATTGTTGTGTGAATTCGTTTTTTTATTAGTATTTACTTATATGCGATGAAGTTGAAAGACGGTCGTTAGATTGCTTTTCGATATAATTTTAATTCGGTCTAATTGAAAATACTATACATTGAGAAACAGCGCTCGTCCTAAAACATCAAAAGAAAATTATTGGAAACGTTTGAAATTTTACTTTCATCTCGTAATTCAATTTTGGATATTTTTGACGCTCGCTTCAAATGCCAAGTTGTGAAATCTGTTTTGAAGAATTTTTTTTTTATATATCCATACCCTATATTTATATATTTCAAGTAAAAGATGGCTAATTCTCACCTTTAACCAGTTAAATTGAAATACCAAACGTCGATGTACTAATTATTCGAATGTCTTCGCAACGTGAACGCGTGAAGAATTTCACCTTTATCTAAAGTGCAAATAAGGTAGAATCGATCAATTTGATGTCGTCAATTTAAAAAAAAAAAAAAAAGAGACAAATTGCCGTCTCGACAAACAGTTTCTTTCTTCGGGGTACTTTTTTTTTTTCTTTTTTTTTCACGATATCTCCAGAACAGCATTACGCTTCGTTAACCCGATGTCGTAATCCACGAGGGAGAAAAATCTTTATTCCCCGTTTTCTTCCTTGGAACATTCTCGAATCTTTCTCATTTATTTTTATTTTCCTTTTACACGTAAATGTTTAAGAGTTTACGCTCACAAATGTGACTCTACGAGTCTACGCATTTAAGATGTATTTAAAAAGCAATAATAATTAATAACCGCTCAACATATACATTTGGAATAATATGGTAATTAATACACATCTACACAACACAACAATATCCGATCATTTTCTTTACATTTGATCACTTATTTTCAGCAAACGTCTTAAAACAATTAAAACTGTCAAATAAACTCAATCTTTACAACCCTAACCGTAAAACTTTCATATTAATATAATATAATTTATTCGATAACATTAAATCCTATTTTATTTTTTTCATTTGATAAGTAACCACCGTTGAAGTCTCCAATAATAATCAAACGTACCCTGTATCCAGTGGCGGACTGGCCATACAAGCGACATTGCCTGATGGCAAGTGGGCCCCGATATCTGTTAGAAAATATGGGCCCTCAGTAAAATTAAATAACTTTTTAACTACTTCATTTTACGTGTGTAAAAATTTACAGGATATTGCACTTTTTGCGCGGGCCCATTTCCAACCTCAAGATTATGTATTTTAAATTATAAATTTTGTATTTCTGTTGATTGCCAGTAAGACGAAATATTCTAATTAATAAAAATAAAAAAATTGCAAAATATAATTGCACTTTTAATTTTTGATTCATGCATTTTTGAAAATTTTATTAATTTTTTTTACCCTTGATTTTTAGCGTGATGAAAAGAAGAAAATTTTGTTATATAGGGGGGGGGGGGCGGAGACAATTTTTTTTAACCCTGGGTGGGCCCCCTTTGACTGCTGGCATGCACTGATTTCAGTCCCAGTCCGCCACTGCCTGTATCGATGATTAAAACTTAAGATCTCGCCCGTGCGGCAGCATCTTTCTACAGTCACATTAATTTTTCGAGTCAAACTTATAGTTGAAACGATAAGCCACCAAAAGGTAAATCGTGAAAAACTGGAAAATTCCTTACATGCCCGATATATACATCATCATTCATCATTTTCAGCCGTTCACCATCCACTGCTGGATAAAGGCTTCTCCAATCCTCTTCCATTCCGGTCTGTCTTGAGCAATCTGCACCCAGTCGACTCCACACAATCTTCTCAATGCATCAGCCCATCGTCCACTCGGACTACTTTGCATTCTTTTACATACCATTCCAGTATTGTTCGCATCCATCTGCCACCCATTCTTCTCGCTATGTGTCCACTTCGACTTTTTCACACGTTCCTCTATATCTGCCACTTGGGTCATACTGCTTACCCATGTATTCCTCTTAAGATCTCTTATTGTTATAACCGAGCATACATCTTTACATGCTTCTCTGTGTGCACTGGATATTGCGTAAAATTCTTGAATTCAGCATCCACGTTTCGCATCCATACGTCATAACTGGCAGTACGCATTG
Source organism: Parapsyche elsis (assembly GCA_022651745.1). Lineage (NCBI taxonomy): Eukaryota > Metazoa > Arthropoda > Insecta > Trichoptera > Hydropsychidae > Parapsyche > Parapsyche elsis. The sequence continues at coordinate 1,033,333 of JAGVSN010000019.1, forward strand.
GTCGTATGCTTTCATTTTTAAGCATAGCAGAATGTTGGATTTAAAAACAATATTCATTCTTCCAAAAGCACGCCATCCTTGTTTCATTCTTCGTTTTATTTCTTCTCAAATATATGTACATATTCCATATATCGATGAGTCAGTGCACAGATATGTACATACATATTTTATGTCCAGTTTTAGCAAAATTGAGTTATCATACACAAAACGTCCATCTGCATCAAATCTTCATGTTTAAAAAGTATTGCATGTTCAAATATTATTGAACATACAATTATTGCCCTATTGAAATATATAATATGTCCATTTCGTCCATATTTTTCATGCAAAAAAGTTGTATGTATGTCACTTACAATATTTTACTAGTGTGCACTAGCCCATCGATATAGCAAGTTTTGTCACTCGTCCGAATATTCATTTTATGACATTCACAAAATGACATGCAAATCTTCCAGAGTTTGTCTTGTGACTTGATGATTCGTAGCTGTGTTTTCGAAAGCTCGTAAATTTTTCGAGTTGCGCAGTTGTTCACTTTTGGCCGCGTAATATAATGAAATCGCTATTGTCAGAGAATTTACCACATTCAAATATTGAGTTTGCAATATTTGTTTGGATTCGCTTTGACGTATATGTTTGCGGCGAACGACGGTGAATTTTAATAGAGGCTCCGAGGACAGGGGAGGGACTGATGGGGGAGAGAGAGTAAAAGGACGATGGGGAGGACACAGCTTCCAGCCAGACAGGGGGCCCCTAATTGCCGGAAGGGGCCGCACCAATCAGCGCAATATTCACAGCTTCCGATATCCTGACAACGGGAACGATCCTCAGTGACGGGAGAGCCTACTCGCATACACATTTTACACGCTACGATCGGTCGGGTATTTATTTTCCAGAGAGGGAAAATCCACAACGAACTGAGAGCGGGTAGGAAAGTGGGGAGGTAGGGGTGAAAATGCTCCGAAAACGAAAATGATAGAGGAGGAACACCCTCAGGGTATTTTAGACCTAAAAGGGGGAGGGTCGACAATAGCGCAATCAGCGTCCGCGACATCAGATGAAACACTTGTAAATAGTGAAACTTTGCACTGTTTGGCGAATCGCCTTTGCTTCGAACGTTCGCGATGTTAATTTCCACTTTAAACCATAGAACAACTTAGAAGTCATCGGTTACAAAACGCTGCCATTGTTGAGTGGTGATTATACATATAGGTATACATACATACATAGTTCGGAAAACTTAAATACGTGTTCCACATGCCGTACTTGTTCTACTTGTTAGCTTCAGTCATTTGCATTTCAATAGTCAACGATAGTTAGTTATTCTCGTTAAATCTTTGCTTATTTATAAGTAGTCGATGCCCGTCGACAGTGTATTTAGTAGTTAGTGTAAAATGTAGCAAAAATCGCGAGTGCATCGCGCCACCCGTGCCGTGAGTGTTTGTGTGAGTGAGTATTTGTGTTATTCAGTATGTGCCGTGTGTATGCGATCGTTCCGGGGCTACCCAACCAGGCACAACCTTGCGCTATTCGTATAGTAAATATCATTTAAGTAATGATAATGTATCATAGCGATTTCGCACACATCCGCTACACACACACACAAACGCATTTTTCAAAAATCATAATAACGTGATCAGATCGCAGATTCACAATACTTTATCTGATATGGATAAAGTAAGTTTTGGGTGATCAATATGTATGGTACCTACTACGGTGTTTTTGCGACTCGAAAATATTATGTATGTAAGTCCACTTTGGAAAAGGACATTTTTTTTTAGTATATAGAATTCAATTTGCGTTTCGAGCAGAGTAGGCATCGCCACTCGCATTTTTGTCCCTTACACGCGGTTACCAAAAACAGACAGCTCTCCACATATTATTGTTTCGAAAGATGATACATTTTAAAAAAGTTTGCGAATCGCTATGCTGTACATATGGGTAAAATCTATATTGTACGTACCTTGATAATAACGTTAACGACTAAGCTATTGATTTTGAATGGTGGCTGTCTATTTGGACTCGCTCGCAATCAATTCCATTAGACTCTTGTCGTTTGCGAATGATAATTATCTAAGCATGCTATTAAATTTGCTACGAATCTGAGGTGCTAATTTTTATCGTTGTGTTTACCTTTTGAAATTATATTCTGCCGTCGGGGTAATTTCACCCGCATTACTCGCGAGCAATTGAATTAAATTTGGCCGCGCGTGTAAATATGTGCCAAAAGGGGTGGGTGGATGGCAAGAAAATACCGCACCCCTTTCTGACAGTTGGGCGGGTTGCGCCATACGTTGTTGACACAATATTTTGACAGATGTTGCAACACCCGCAATAAATGCCAAAAGAATGGCCAAATGATATGCGTGCGGTGGCCCTAGATTTTAACGCAATTTTAGCCGAGGTACGCCCATTATAATGAAATCATTGTAATGAAAGCTTGCGGTTGAATTTAGAGGCACAATCGCTGTGTGAAAGTGTTTTATTGTAATCCAAACATCTTGCGTTCCATTGATAATTAAATAAATTAATAATATTGCACATGCATAATTTATTATTTCTTTGGTTTTGATTAATTAAAAGCACAGTAACAAATTTACATAATTTAGTTTAAATAAACAAATAGACATCTGTAGTTTGAGCAGTAAAGCTATATGTAGACATCTGTGGTTGAAACATAAAATAATAATATAATTATATATATATAGAGACATCTATGGTTGAATGTTAAAACGTAAATATTATGTTTTGATTCAAATTCATAAGTGTTCAACTTATTCTATAGATCATTGCGCTACGAGAAGATACTAGGTGTGCCATGGTGCATTGCTTCCAAAAAAACGCAAATAATTTTGTATAATATAATATAATATACAATACTTACTTAAATTTGCATGTTGCCAAATTAATTGCACGTAAGAAAAAACCACATACTATTGGTGAAACACTTATTAAACCAGCGTGTATGGAAATTGTTCGATGTATGCTTGGGCCTAATGAAGTAAAGGAAGTGAGTAAAGTTTCGTTGTCAGCTGATACTATTAAAAGACGTATCGACGATATGTCTAGCGATATTCTGGGAACACTGATTACAAAATTGAAAACAGCTGAGAAATTTGCACTTCAAGTCGACGAATCAACAGATATTAAAAACCGAGCACAACTAATAACTGTTATATGCACGTTTCTTTGACGGGGACTCCACAAAAGAACATTATTTTTTTGGAATGAGCTTCTATTTAGAGCGAACTACGTGCGTACGTTTCTATTAAATTAAAACCAGTGCTCGAATTCAGCGGGAGCGGCAGGGAGCGGGCGTTCCCTTTCGTGAAATTTGAAAACGTAGCGTACCCTTTCGTGAAATCTGTAAATTTAGCGCTCCCTTTCGTAAAAAACTAAAATTTCCGTACTCTTTCAATAATTATTGCCGAAAAAATGTTAGAAGGTGAATTTTTTTACATTTATGACTCCCAAATCACAATCTTTGACTGGAAGTTCAATTCCGCCAAAGGCATTCAAAATATTAATGAATGGTTAATTGTAGAAAATAAAGGTTTAGGTTGCTTTTCTTGTAGATCAGTTAAAAATTTAGAAATCGATTCTGATAAAAATTTACGACTGTCAAAATCGTGGCAAAGCTGTTCTTTGTTTCCCAGGTAGTACGAAAGAAAATTAATAATCTTGTCTAAGGAAAAAAATACACCTACATGAAATTTCTGACGCCCATATAATAAAATTGGCCAATAATAATGAAATCGATAAATTTGTAAAAACAGTCAGAATGCTCATATTTCAACCACTGAAAGAGTTTTCAGAACAGTGTATAGAATGTAAGAAATCAGAGACCATTTTCAGATCTACCTGTTGAAGTTGACTTACAGACATTAAACGGTATTAATCTCGGTAAGATTTTGCATTTCGATAAATATATACATATGTATAGGTATCTACATACATATAGTAAAAAAAAAGGTCGTTTGATATTTTTTGAAAATTATCGAGTGCTCCCATTCGTGAAAATTTCCATTTCGAGCACTGATTAAAACATGCCCGAATTACATCAGCTCCTCAAAGATAATCACTGGATGGCCAAACTTGCGTACATGACTGATATATTTGAGCACCTGAATGAACTTAATAAAAAAATGCAAGGTCGGAATGAAAATATATTGACATGCTTCAATAAATTAGAAGGATTCAAAAATTAACTCGAAATTTGGCAGGAGTTAAGACAAGGATCTTTACAAATGTACCAAAGGAACTACCAGACCACGATTGAAAACAAGCAATTAACTGTGGATCTGGTTCAAAAACATTTAACTTTGCTGTAAAAGAAATTTGATCATTACTCTCATACAATCAATACGACTGAATTTAAAATCTTTTTGCAACCAATGCCGAAAATTCTATAGAAGCTTTTCACCACAAATTCGAGAGGAATTTGTTGAATTGAGGAACGACGGGACGCTATAACTGAACTTCGCCGACGTTCCATTGGATGTTTTCTGGATTTCATTGAACAAATAATATCCTCGGATTTCCGTCAAGGCTATCGCAGTTCTGCTCCCATTTTCTACGACATATCTATGTGAGCAAAGTTTTTCAACCCTAGTTCTAATTAAAAATGATAAGCGGTCGTGGTTGAAGGATCTTGACCAAGAACTTCGGGCTGTTCTTTAAAATATTGAGCCAAATATAAAGTTTTTATGTTCATTGAAACAAGCTAAGGTATCACATTAATTAGTTATTATTTTATAATAATTATGTTATATTGTTAAATAAGTAAACACATATATTATATTGATAATACAAATACATGTAAATATGTGTATTTAGTTATGTACCTATATAAATATTAAAAAACATAAATTAATGTAATTTTGGTGTATAAACGTTTTTTTATATATTTTTACTTGTGGTGTGCCATGGAATTCTGGGAAGACCTTTGGTGTGCCGTGGGTGAGAAAAAGTCGCGGAGCTCTGCTATATATGACTGTAAACAAATCAATATTAATTTATGTACAAAAGTTTTTGAAACTGCCTGAAAATATTTAAACTTTATCTTTTACAATTTATTCTTATCAAATCATGATTGAAAATGCATATTTGATTCTGTAAAAACAACAATCATCAGTATAAAATGCATTCATTTAACTTTCTTACCAAAAGAATTGTTATCAGATTATTAATTTCCTTTGCTACATATAAGTATGGTAAATAATCTTGATATATCTTATTAATTAATTACAAAATTGTCAAATAACGTGTTTCTGGGAATTAGATATGATGAAATTTGTAATGTAAAATTCGCAACAAACATTAGATAATGAACGCACAAAGGTTAATAAACGGATAAGAATTTCTTTTAAAATAATGAAAAATTTGCTGAATTTTAATTTTAGTAGTCAGTATAGAAAGACTAGATGGTAGACTAAAAAGAGAATATGTAGTACCCGAACATTTAACTGGGTTAGTCAGTACTTACAGCCACAAATTTATTTCCTGCTGGGGGACGAAATAATTCTCTAAAATGTTTATTGACTATTATGGTGAAAATAAGAATCAAAGTCAATACATATTATACTGTAATTCTGGAGCTAAAACAGAAATCTTTTTTTTGTTCAGGAACTACATTACTACCGATTAAATTAACTTCTCAGTCTATCATCATTGGTTATATTATAGCTTACAGTGGTGTTGGGGCAAAGAAAGTTTATTTTTGATTCATCGTTTTCCATCTACATATGTATGTATGTTCTATAATTAAATCAATTTTTACAAAATGCAATTTATTTACCCGAAGAGAGTATGTAAACAGTGCAAAGATCAAAAGTCAGATAATGATAAAAATCAAAATGAATCGATAAAAATTCTAAATAGCACAAGGTTTTTTTTTGTATAGTGCAATATTAAAGTTAATTTTGGTCATGGTACCTAAGCATTTAACACACTTTTATCGAACTCGCTCTTGTAGGATTCAATGTAAATAAATATGTACATTATAGGGTGAAGCGAAATATTTTTTTGAAAATCTAAATGCTTGAGCTTTGGAAAGTTGAAAGTTATTTTTACTTTATCCTAATCGGATAAAGTATTGTGATCGTGCGAAAATTCGACTGATTTGTATCAGGTATCATCCCCTGATCACGTTTTCATGATTTCTAAAAAATGTCTGTATGTCTGTGTACTTATGTGTGTGTGTGTGTCTGTATGCGTGTTTTCTCCGAAACTGTCAAGTCTATCAATCTGAAATTTCATATCTATTATTTTCACGTAAGGTGTAAGAGCCATAACGAATTTGGTCAACATCAGTGAACCGGAAGTAGGGTTTTTTTCTTGTAGAAAATTCTAAAATTCTTTTACCACAGAATATTTCCGAAACGGCACCGTGAATTTTGTCCAAATTTCATATCTATAGTTTTCACGTTAGCCGTAAGAGATACTGTGATTTTGGTCAACATCTGACTACCGGAAATGGCAGTTTACTCTTGAACGATTTTTTGTTTTTATTTTTTTTCGACCTTTTAAATATGTAGTATCGTCACAATATTGTAATGTTGTAATTTTGAGAGAAATGGCTATTAAAAAAAATATAAATCATTAAAATTAGTCAACCGGAAGTAAGTTTTTTTTTTGTCGAAAAGTTTACCGCAGAATATTTCCGAAACTGCCCCATCGATCAAGTTGAAATTTCATATCTATAGTTTTCACGTTAGCTGTAAGAGATACTGTGATTTTGGTCAAAATCCGTCTGACAGAAGTGGCAGTTTACTCTTGAACGATTTTTTGTTTTTTTTTTTTTTCGGCCTTTTAAATATGTAGTATCGTCACCATATTGTAATATTGTAATTCTCATAGAAATTGCTATTAAAAAAAAAAATTATTAAAATTAGTCAACCGGAAGTACATAGGTTTTTTTTTTTTGTCGAAAAGTTTACCGCAGAATATTTCAGAAACTGCCCTATTGATCAAGTCGAAAATTCATATTTATAATTATCATATAAAATTTAAGAGTTGATAAGGTTTTGATTAAAATCCGCCGACCGGAAGTGGTAGTTTTTCTTATTTGAATATACAGTCACTTCTCGACTTACGACGGGGTTCCGTTCCGCAACTTCGGTCGTAAGTCGAATTTCATAAAAAAATTAACTTTTTTATTTATTTTTTGTGTTTTCTTCTATTTATTTTAGCAGTGATGCGCGGTTGTTCCGGCCTTGCTGAACAACCGTCTGTTCCCAACGTAAAGGTCATTAGACTATATTCGTTGAGGGGTGGTGGCCTCATGTAAGGGTCTTGAGGAGAAAGGAGGTGCAGGTGCTCTCCTCAAAGCGGCTTATATAAAAAAAAAATAATAGACATTTACAGTTATGTAGCTTTTATTTTTGATTGTTAATTGTTAACAAACATATAAGTAAATAATTACATACATAAATAATATATTTATAAGCATTATTCTGGATTATCGTCATCATCTGTACTACTGATATACTCGTACATTACTGATTCTTGATATTTGTCAGCGAGTGCAGTGATAGTTTTTTTTCTTAAAATTGATGAGCGATTTGAGGTTGGATTAACAAGACAAGCATATTGTATTGGGCAGCATGTTGTTTTTTTTAACCTGCAAGGAAAATACACATTACATTAGTCTTTTAGTATCTGACTTTGACGAGAGCATGCCATGTGAATAAGTCGAGATACCAACCTGTGGTTGACTGCAGCTCCAGATATGTTTCACTAGTAAGTCAGAATAGTCATCAATGGGGAAGGAAGACTCTGCTGCTGCAGAACGTAGGCAAAGCCGACACTCAATTGCGAGTCTCTTGTTCGTGATTTACAAAGCATTTCGAACTGATTTCACGGTTCAATGATTTTTCTTTAGTGTGATATTTCATATGTCGTCTTAAATAGTCCTTTACTGCAAAATTTTTTGAACAAATATCACATTTGTATGGTCTTTCCCCAGTGTGGATGGTCATATGTACTTCGAAGGAATGTTTCATTCTAAAGCTTTTAGAACAAATTTCACATTTGTATGGTTTTTCTCCAGTGTGAATGCTCATATGTATTTTTAAGGTAGCTTTTGTTGCAAAACTTTTTGAACAAATGTCACATTTGTATGGGTTTTCTCCAGTGTGGATGGTCATATGTCTATTGAAGGATTGTTTCAATCTAAAGCTTTTTGAACAAATTTCACATTTGTATGAGTTATTCCGAGTGTGGATGGTCATATGTCCTTCCAAGGAATGTTTCATTCTAAAGCTTTTTGAACAAATTTCACATTTGTATGGTTTTTCTCCAGTGTGAATGCTTATATGTATTTTTTTAAGGTAGTTTTATTGCAAAACTTTTTGAACAAATTTCACATTTGTATGGTTTTTCTCCAGTGTGAATGCTCATATGTATTTTTAAGGTAGCTTTTATGGCAAAACTTTTTGAACAAATGTCACATTTGTATGAGTTTTCTCCAGTGTGGATGGTCATATGTCTTTTGAAGGATTGTTTCAATCTAAAGCTTTTTGAACAAATGTCACATTTGTATGGGTTTTCTCCAGTGTGGATGGTCATATGTCCTTCGAAGGCTTGTTTCATTCTAAAGCTTTTTGAACAAATTTCACATTTGTACGGTTTTTCCCCAGTGTGAATGGTCATATGTACTTTTAAGCTAAGTTTTGTAGTAAAACTTTTTGAACAATTTTCACATTTGTATGGTTTTTCCCGAGTGTGAATGCTCATATGTTCAAAAATTTTTGAAGAAATTTCACATTTATTTTTCCCAGGTTGGCGATTAGTATGTGTTTTTAATTTCTCGCCATTCATCTGCAAATCAAAACGATCAATAAAAAATATATACTTTTCAAATAAAATTCTACAACAACTCTATGAATTTATATTTTAACTAGTGTAAGCCCGTTGAATATCAACGCCCGCTGAATTTTAAATTACGTAAAGCGCTTTTTTAATAGAGATCCCCACTAATTGATCGCACGGTTGTAAGTGACAAAAAAAAATAATAGTTTTTATAGCGCCATCTATGTATTATAGCAATCCCGTAGTATCGATTTTTTTTTTTTACTTTACTATTTATATTATAATTATTAATTATTATATATATAATAATTGTGTCGCTACATATCAAACTCGGTTATCTCCACAAAAGTTGAAACGGAGTAAAACGACTTTTTTCTCCCGAGCAGTCAAATTTGAGAATTAATTTAGTTTGACTTTTTTAATCGACGCACTTTTGACATTGAATATTATTTATCAAATTCTGTGTTGAAAAATTCATAGGAAATAAGAAATATCGGTTTTAAATATGGATTTAACCGTTTTTGAAATGAAAACTCGTGGAGATAACCAGTTTTGATTTGATATTTATGTGAGTTTGCGTCGCTAAAAAAAGGACTAAATTGACCAAGGGCGATAGCGAATAGCATTAGTGCGAGTTCTCTCGAGCCTGAGGTCCTGGGTTCGATCCCCCACTCGTTCTGGTGGTTTTTTAATAATTTTTCCTCGGCGAGCGTTATCAGCAGACAGACAGACAGACGGATTTCGGCTATTATATACATATATAATAATAAAGCTTACGTAACAATTTCAATTCGTTCATAATGGAATATAATACCGGTGAACATTTTCGTTCATCATAATATCGTGTCAATAAACGATATAATGCAAGTACATAGATGTTTTGACTCCTTACATGTAAATTGGGCGGGTGATCTACTTCGTTCTTTTCTTCTGTGCTGCTTGATTGTTTTTCATTACCCTCGTCATCAACGGGTAATTTATATAGTTGTAAATTATTATCAAAACCCTCATCCTCCCAAACTAAATCGTTGAGTAAAACTTCTTCCACTTTAATATTTAAGCATTCAGTTAGTTTACGTCTTGCCATTGCATCATTTTTAGCACAGGTTTCTTTAAAATTGATGAGCGATTTGAGATTGGATTCACAAGACAAGCATATTGTATTAGGCAGCCTGTCGTGTTTTTTTACCTGCAAGGAAAATACACTATTCTTTGAGCACCTGACTTTGATTAGAGCATGTCATGCAAGTAAAGGTGCCTGTAAACGATCAACATATTCACAGCAATGTATTACCGGCAAGCATGCCGGTAATATTACTGCAATTTGTTGATGCTGGCCGGAAATATAGTCGTGTTTTCCGAAATTTGTTGCTATGGCGAGTATTGTTGACATACATATTGTCGATGATATCGCTCGGTATACAAAAATATGTTTCTTTCCTGCTCCCTCACATACGCGGGTCTCTGTCGTTGTGGTTCAGACAGACACGTGTGTTGACCTTCGAGTACGAACTTTTGTTTTTTTATTCAAATTTCAAAATTAATAATAAGATTGGTCAAATGAAAAAACACTTACTTTCATTAATGAAATATACCTACGCCCAGAGTTGTGGAAGCCAATGATTACACTGTTCGACACGAAAAATGCTTCCGAGACGAAATATGACTTTTCTTATAGATCCCAGTGAACACGAATCTGGTAATAAAAAATGTTGATTGGCTCGAGATTCGGAGATATACATATGTGTTTTTTAAATCACTCGATTTTTCTATTTCTTGGTGTTGTTCGTTCGATGTCTCAAAATCGGTCAATTTTTTGTTAAAAATGAATATTGAAATCTATAGTCGGGTATTTTATCTTTCATTTGCAGTACTTTTCAGCTTTCAGATCTTTTTAAGTAGTGGTCCAGTTCAAATCAAAAGTCAAAAGTATGTATTTTCAGTTGGGATTTTTTCCCACTGTTAATACTATTTTATATTGAGTATTTTCTATTGAAACACGTTTATTGGGATAGTGTTCTGGCCCCACTATTTTTTGTTTTCGTTTAAAAGGGTTAATTGGAAGTGTGCTGAATTTTAAATCGGTAAAATGGCGAGCTTAAAACTCATCGCAGGAGGAGAAAAGTTCGTATGTGTATGCAGCCTTAAGCATCAAATGGGTGTGCATCTCGTGTGTGTGTCATTGAATACAACAAATAAAGTAGTGCATGGTTTGAAACTTTCTTCAGTTTGCTTTTAAATAATTTTGTAATGAAGTAATTAGAAGGCTTTGAATTTAATTATATATTTATTAAATACTAGTTGAATTGCCCGGCGTTGCTCAGCCGGTTGAATTCAAATAATAAAACAAATGAATATCGAAATAAACATTTATTCTCCAGTACAAACAAAAATTGATTAAAAAATTTGTATGGGGGCCCCTTGACCGCGGACTCCGACCCCTTCCAAAACCCACCTACGGTCTGACTTGGGGTATCATGAGATAGTATACCAAGTTTGGCGGTTCTAAGTTGAAAACTGTAGATTTGCATAGCGGAATCATCAACAAGCAAACAAACAAACATTGAATTTTATATAGTAGATGAATATTTATAGCGTAAAAATAAGTATCAGTACATGGGTGCATGTAGTGAAAATACATACTTTTGACTTTTGATTTGAACTGGACGACTACTTAGAAAGATCTGAATGCTGAAAAGTACTACAAATGAAAGATAAAATACCCTACTATAGATTTCAATATTCATTTTGAACAAAAAATTGACCGATTTTGAGACATCGAACGAACAACACCAAGAAATAAAAAAATCGCGTGATTTAAAAAACACATATATCTCCGAATCTCGAGCCAATCAACATTGTTTATTACCAGATTCGTGTTCACTGGGCATAGATCTATAAGAAAAGTCATTTCTCGTCTCGGAAGCAAAGAAAAAGTCGTCATTTGTCGAACAGTGTTATAGAGAAAGAGATAAGAAGAAAGATAGTTGGACGTATATTTCGGAAAAATGTGAAATTTCTTGCGATGGAAGCCCATAAAAAATTTAAAAGGTTACGAACATATGTCAAGATAGAACAAAGGAAAATTGAAAAGAAGAAAAGCGGCAATGCAGGTGGTAAACTGAATTCATCATGGTTTGCATTCAGTGCAATATCATTTGTCCTATCTCATGATGTTCCTGATGAAGGAATGGACAGTCAAGATAGCCAAAATAATGCCAGCCAGGTGACTCCGGAAACAGATGCAAGTATTGCTACAATTATTATTTTGTTTACTTTTTACACATGGGTAAAGACGCGAACACACCTTATCGAAATCGCTCCGTCAAACTATCGCCTCTATCGTCGTCCCATTCGCACCGATATAATTCGCATTGGTGCGAATCAACGACGATAGACTGCGAAAGTTTGATGGAGCGATTTCGCTAAGGTGTGTTCTCGCTTTTATTTTAGCAAATACGAGTAGTATTGGCTTAGTATTTTGAAAAAAATAATACAACTTATTATCAATTATGTAAGTACTTTATTAAGTCACAATCTTCCATTTAGATATATATCTTGCCATAACACTCTACCAATATCTGATATGAAATATTGAGTAAATTCATCCCTTAGTTTCTTTGACCTCATACTGCTGTTTCGACCAATGCTTTGTAAACTGGTTAGATGCATTTCTTCATTTCTCCATGAGCCTAGCACTACTTCTCCAGTACTGACATATTCTATGTCAAAACTACTAGGAGTATAACGCCTTTGTGAATTTGTAGTTCTTCCCATAAAATTTTGCAAATAAGTGCAAGCCATAACAACGTATTCCACGTGTTCCAACTCAATTTCCATTGTTGTATGTAATACTCGAAACACAGAAGACAAAATCCCAAATGCATTTTCTACGATCCTTCTAGTTCTTGATATCCCGTAGTTACAAACGCGTTTTGGGGATCCTATATTCAAGTCAGTGGTATATGGTTTACAAATATTCTCCATTAATGGGAATGCATCATCAGCTAAAAACACATATGGTGTATGAATTTCTCGCCCAGGAAGGGGTTCTGGTTGAGGTATTTTTAGTGAAGATTCCAACAGAGCTTTTCCAAAAGCTGTATGTTTAAATACTCCTCCATCAGATATTCTACCTTGACATTCGATATAAACTTACGAAAACCGGTGATAAGCATCGACTACAGCAAATACTACAATGCTAAAGAATCCTTTATAATTAAAGTATTTACTTCCACTATTTGGTGGGCATATTATTGCAATGTGCTTTCCATCCATCGCTCCAAGACAGTGTGGAAAATTCCAAAGGTCGTTGAAGTCCTTAGCAATTTTTTTCCACTCTTGCTCACTTGTCGGTACCTAGAAAACATAAAAAAAATAGTTACTTGTATACATTTTATTTATTTTCAGATAGCTGATACTATTGAAAATGAAGAAAACGTGAACACTGAAGAAGTGAACTATTCTTTGGCCCTATCAAAAAAGAAGAATAAAACTGACGCAAAAATGAGAGATTCTGAGCCTACATTAGCAAAAGCAAGGCAAATCATAAATAATGCTTCGGTGAAACAGATAAATGAATATTTCAGTTTTGGAGAACACGTCGCACAAACACTGTGCAGTTACGATAAGCGTACACGGATGGAAGTTGAATTTAAAATTTCTCAACTACTTTACCAAGCTAACGCGAACATGTTAAGATCTACTTCCTCGTACAGTACTAATTCTTGCAGTTATTCCTACGTTATGAAACCAAACAAAGAACAGTGTATACCGTTAACTACTCTCCAGTTTCTAAATGAACTACCATTCAACCCCAATTCCTAAATTGTTCTCCAAATGCTGACAGAACCAACACCAACACTCAAGCCGAAAACATATTTACAAGTGTTGACAGCACTGGAAATGAAAGTAGATTTGTTGGTGATAGCTTTGTATAAACTTTAATTTATAAGAACCTCCCTTGACTCTAAATTGTAACAAACTGTTGATAAATTATAAATAAATAAAGTATTGGATATTATTATAAATAAATGATTACTTACTTTTACATATTCTTTTAGTCCTTCTATCAATGCTTTACACACTTTTGGTACAATATTAGAAATGGATGACTCCGATACTCTGAATAAAAACATTAAACTCTTAAATGAGTCACCAGTTGCCAAAAATCGTAAACTGATAGTTAATCTGGTAGCAACTGGTAATCTCTTCTCATGACGGTGTCATTTTTTTTATCTTTGATCCAATGACACAAAATAAATATTCGAAATCAGACTTGGACATCCTTGTAAAATTTATAAAAAGATAATTATCCAGTTCTATTTGTTGGTTAATCAGAGCCATCATATCGCGTTTATTCAGGTACGGCCTTATCCACATTCTTCACTTCTTTTTATTCTCTTCATTTCGTAAAATCACATATGCAGCGGCCACAAGAACTCCAGTGTCGTCCATGATGGCCGAGCACACAATGCGTGTATAAACAAAATTTGGGCGATAATAAAACAGCAACTACCTACAAACTTGCCGGCAATCATTCAGCCACACATTACTGCGACACATATTGCGCATGTTATGCCGAAAGTGTTGCTGGATGGTTGACTGAATATTGACAGCAATATGGCTGTCAATATTGCTTACAATGTTGATCGTTTACAGGCGCCTTAAGTTGTTGAACCAACCTGTGGCTGACTGCAGTTCCAGACGTATTTCGTTAGTAAATCAGAGTAGCTACAAATAGGGACGGAAGACTCTGCTGATGCAGAACATTGGCAAAGCCGACACTCCATTATGCTGTACTTTTCAGTTCACAAACCTCAGTACCATTCACTGTGACGCCACTTCCACTATGAGCTCGCCGAAGTTTTAGGACAAACTTGGCAGCTTAGCGTTTTGAGATGAACTTCGCTAAATGGCAAGCATTGTGTATAATGGGGGTATTATACAGGGATAGTTTACTCGCTACGATCTCGGTGGTTTGCTGGTTGCTGGTAAATAGCCGCGTGTAATGGGGGAAGTTAATAAACTAGTTGACTTTTTCGGCCGCGTGAGTGAAATTCGAATGTTTGAACTTTACTCGCACTAGCTGGCTCGTGTGACGTAACTTCATTGACAGTTTGAGGTTAAGCGTTTCATTTTTAGCTCCAAACACACAGTACACTTCAATGTAGGGTTGCCAACAGGTCTCTTTTTTAAGAGAACATGTTTTTTTAATGTAATTACTTTGTTCTCTATCTTTTTTGTATTATACTCCGAATGTTCTCTTTTTCAATTTTGACAATAATTTCACGCGGTTCGATAATAATAATTTCGGCATTCAGTATAAAGCATTATTGAAACATTTGAAAACACGCTGACTATCACTTTATATTAATTATTAATTTAAATAATTTTCAATCAATATAATTACAAAAATGTTTCATGTTTAGAATTTTATAAAGAAATTAAAGATAATAAGAAACTTTTGCAACAAGTTAGCTGTGTAGATAAATATAGCGACAAACATGACGAAAGTGAGAATGATAATGAAGATGATTAAATTAAACAATTAATTTTTAAGTGCTCTTTTCATGTTTACTACTATGTATGTATTATAAAGAAATTTGTACAAAAAAAACCTTTTTTTTTTATCAAATGTTCTCTTTTTTTTGTCCACAAAACTTGACAACCCTACTTCAATGGACATGATACATTTACGACAGGGCTGTCCAAATAGCGGCCCGCGAGCTGATTTTGTGCGGTCCGCCACCTGTGGGTTGTGATTTTCACGCACGAAAAAAAAAATTTAATTCTATCATGAATCAATAATCTCCAATACTCAATATTTCTCAAAAACGAAGACACGTCTGACACAACAGAACTTGAAAATCAAATACAAGATCCCATGTTTTTATTAGATCTTGCATTTATAACAGATATGACCAACCATGAGTTGAACTTAAAACTGCAGGGCAAATAACAGAATATTGCCAGCTTATATGGTCATCTGAATGGCTTTAAAAATAAATTGAAGCTTTTTAAATCAACACTGGCTAATAATAATTTTAATTTTTTTCCAAATTACAAAGAACATTTTGAAGAAAAGAAGAATTTTGAGAGAATATCATTATGTTCAGCTCATGTAAAGTACATTGAAGTAATCATTGAGGATTTCGAGAATCGATTTAGTGATTTTAATCGATGAACTGTCATGAAATTGCTTCTAAGCAAAAGAATGAATGCTTCTAAGCAAATTAATATCGGAAGATTTTAA
This sequence comes from Parapsyche elsis, assembly GCA_022651745.1. Taxonomy (NCBI): domain Eukaryota; kingdom Metazoa; phylum Arthropoda; class Insecta; order Trichoptera; family Hydropsychidae; genus Parapsyche; species Parapsyche elsis. Next base: position 1,049,396 of record JAGVSN010000019.1, read on the forward strand.
TTTTAATTCAGCCCCAGAAATTGAAGATGAAATGAATTTTTTTGAAACTTTTATAAGTTTGTTTAATATAATGAAATTTGTAATATTTATAATGGTATGTTAGATTAAGTTTTATCTAATGTGCGAAATACATCTGTGGCCAGGGAGTCTCACCCATTAGTCCCTGAGGACAATTGTCACCCAACATTGAATATTATGTTTAATTGTATTCAGAAAACATCTAAGATTAATCAGAATGTTGATATTTCTGATAATATGCATTAGAAATTTAGTATGGATGATATGCCTGAATATATTTTTTTGTTAAATTCTGTAAATTGGGATCATATTTTATCACATAATGATGTTGATTTGGCAGTGGAGAGTTTTTATAATATCTTATCTAAGCTAAATACTACTTGTTTTGTTAAGACGCCAACTGTTATTGTTCCTCGTTATTGTTATCCAGCATGTTTTCAGAAATCTACTATTGAGAAAATTAAAATTAAATCGAAGTTTCATTCATTGTGGAAACGTACCAAAGATGTTATTGATTATAAAAAATACTCAGATTTACGGAAGGAAATAAAGTTGGAGATTAACAATGATCGTGAAGTCTTCATATTAAAATCTGAAAAAAAAATACTCTTAAATCCCAAAAATTTTTGGAGTTATGCAGTTCCCGGGATAGTAGACTAGTGTTGCTTAAGAAAATCACCAAGATGGATGTATGCTGAGCTTTCAGTAAATTGTTACCAAAGAATTCTTATGGTTCAAAGCAATACCATCTTTAGTAATAAAAGCATGTGCTCTTCATTTAATTAAACCACTAACATTTATATTTAATCTTTCTATTTCTTCAAATGCATTTCCGGAAGCATGGAAAGTATTGAGAATCACACCATTACATAGAAGTGGGAAAGTCGAGGATATTTCGAACTACAGACCAATCTTATCATCTTTTGCAAAGATTTTTGAACTTGTTTTATTTGAGGATCCATAAGTTAATCCATATTTATGTGTTGAGCAATATGGGTTTAGACCGAAACGTTCAACTCATACAAATTTGTTAATCTTCAACGAATTTGTGGCGTCTAGCTTGGATGATGGATCAAGAGTTTATGTTATTTACACAGATTTTATAAAAGCATTTGATTTAGTTAATAATGATCATCATTATCAACTAAATCATCATTAAATGATGTCTTACTTGAGAAATTATCGGCTCTTGGTTTTTCATTTAATGCTATTACGTTTTTTTCATCATATTTTCGACACAGATGTCAATATGTAGATTGTTATGGGTTCAACTCTTCAACATTCAAAACATTTTCGGGGGTACCTTAAGGTTCAAACCTTGGGCCCCTCTTATTTATAATGTTTATTAATGATGTTGTTATGGCGGTACAATCTCAGATATTATTATTTGCTGATGACCTAAAAATTTTCAAATCAATTACAGATGATGATTCTTGTTGTTCTTTATTAAAAAAGGAATTTGATGCTATCTGTAAATGATCCCGTTCAAATAAGATGGAGTTTGCATTGAGTAAATGCAAAACTATGAGCTTTACTCGCTCTAATTGGGCTATTTTGCAGGATTATTACATGTTAAATGAACGTCTGGTAAGAATTCATGAAATGCAGGACTTGGGTGTCATTTATGACTCAAAGATGACTTTCCACGCTCATATTATTAATGTCACTAAGTGTGCTAGTAAACTTTCGGCATTTGTCATAAGAAACTCTAGTGTACTTATTGACATTGGTGTTATCAAATGTCTATATTCTTCATTAGTGCTGTCTAAACTTGAATACAGCTCTATTATTTGGTCCCCATATGAGCGTTTGCATATTGAAATGCTTGAAAGGGTACAGAATTTTTTTTTCAGATATTTATATCTTAGGATGTATGGTTATTACCAGTGCTCGAATTCATCGGGAGCGGCAGGGAGCGGGCGTTCCCTTTCATGAAATTTGAAAACGTAGCGTACCCTTTCGCGAAATCTGTAAATTTAGCGCTCCCTTTCGTAAAAAACCTAAATTTCCGTGCTCTTTCAATAATTATTGCCGAAAAAATGTTAGAAGGTGAATTTCTTTACATTTATGACTCCTAAATCACAATCTTTGACTGAAAGTTGAATTCTTTACATTTCAATTTCGACAAAGGCATCTTATCTGTAGCCAAAAGCCATTTAAAATATTATTATATTTTGAAAAAGCTGGATGCACTTGTGTTACTTGAAGATAACATTTAGAATTCGAGGGTTTTTATGCGCAAAAAGTTTTATTGCTTTATGGTCGGCACCGTCTGTCACACTATAGTCGAACTGCAATGGGTCCCTCTCGGGGCATCGGTCATTTCGATAATTTACGATATCTTTCTTTGAATTGTCGGCTTTCTTATTTTAACAAAATTTCTAAAGTAGCTGTACCGCTACCATTATACTAAAGAAACCAAAATACTTCAGTCTTGCCTGTCCCTCTGATGAGAGAACTTGAATTTACCGAACGTATTTGCAATTTCAATCTATCATCGGGAATCGCTTGATTATTATTTTTATTTAAATTTTATTAACTTATTAAATTTAAATTTTATTATATTATTTAAGGTTCCATAACCTTTTCTGCACTCCTGAAAAGCTATGCCGGCCCCTCACCACCCCACAGACCCCCCCCTACCCCTACGGCACCTTTTCAGCACTCCCGAAAAGCTATGCCGGCCCCTTACCACCCTTTTTTTTGACTCACTTAAAACCATGCCGGCCCATCACCACCCCAGAGCCGCCTTCTACCCCGGCGGCCTCTTTTTTGGACTCCCGAAAAGCAATGCCGGCCCCTCACCACCCCACAGACCCCCTACCCCTACGGCACTTTTTCAGCACTCCCGAAAAGCTATGCCGGCCCCTCACCACCCCCCAGACCCCTCCACTGCCCCTACGGCACCTTTTCTGCACTCCCGAAAAGCTATGCCGGCCCCTCACCACCCCACAGAACCCTCCCCTGCCCCTACGGCACCTTTTCTGCACTCACGAAAGCTATGCCGGCCCCTTACCACCCCCCAGATCAAAAAATCAAAACCATTAAAAATTCAGCGGGCGTTGATTATCAACGGGCAATAAGCTAGTTATTATTATTATATTAATATATACTATTAATAAAGAGCTTAATGTGTGTCTGTGTGTGTGTGTGTGTGTGTGTGGATTTTCCAACTTTTTTTTTTGGAACTTTTTTTGAAATTTTTTTTTTTGGATTTTTTCAACTTTTTTCTATGAATATATTTTTGGATTTTTTTTTTTTTAGGTTTTTTTGGATTTTTCCAACTTTTTTTTTTGGATTTTTTTTTGAACTTTTGAACTTTTTTTGAATTTTTTTTTTTTCGATTTTTTCAACTTTTTTGACTCCCGCAAAGCCATGCCGGCCCCTTACCACCCCGACCCCTCCCTACCCTTACGGCACCATTTTTGGACCCCTCCCCTTCCCCTACGGCCCCTTTTTTGCAATCCCGAAAAGCTATGCCGGACCATCACCACCCCACAGACCCCCCCCCTACCCGTACGGCGCCTTTTCAGCACTCCCGAAAAGCTATGCCGGCCCCTCACTACCCCCCAGACCCTCCCCTGCCCCTACGGCACCTTTTTAGCATTCCCGAAAAGCTATGCCGGCCCCTCACCACCCCACAGACCCCTCCGTTGCCCCTACGGCACCATTTTTGCACTCCCGAAAAGCTATGCCGGCCCCTTACCACCCCCCATATCCAAAAATCAAAACCATTAAAAATTCAGCGGGCGTTGATTATCAACGGGCAATAAGCTAGTAATATTAATAAAGAGCTTAATGTGTGTGTGTGTGTCTGTGTGTGTGTCTGTTTGTGTGTCTGTGTGTGTGTCTGTGTGTGTGTCCCGTAACGCTACGACGTCACTATAGGATTTTTTCGAGTTTTTTTTCTATGAATATATTTTTGAATTTTTTTTTTTTTCGTTCTTTTTGGATTTCCTCAACTTTTTTTTGGACTTTTTTTGGACTTTTTTTTGGATTTTTTTTGAACTTTTTTGAACTTTTGAAAAAAAATTTTTTTCGGTTTTTTTGGATTTTTCCAACTTTTTTTTTGGATTTTTTTTGAACTTTTGAACTTTTTTTTGAATATTTTTTTTTTTGGATTTTTTTAACTTTTTACCCCCCAGAGGCCATGCCGGCCCTCTAACCACCCCAGGCGCCCCTCCCTACCCCGGCGGCCCCTTTTTTGGACTCCCGAAAATAAATGCCGGCCTCACCACCCCCCAGACCCCTCCCTCCCCTACGGCATCATTTTTGGAATCCCGAAAAGCTATGCCGGCCCCTCACCACCCCAGACCCCTCCCCTACCCCTACGGCACAATTTTAGCACTCCCGAAAAGCTATGCCAGCCCCTTACCACCCCCCAGATCCAAAAATCCAAACAATTAAAAATTCAGCGGGCGTTGATTATCAACGGGCAATAAGCTAGTTATATTAATAAAGAGCTTAAGGTGTGTCCGTCTGTCTGTGTATGTGTGTGTCTGTGTGTGTGTCTATCCGGTAACGCTATGACGTCACCATAGGATATTTCGAGTTTTTTTCTATGAATATATTTTTGAAAAATTTTTTTTCGGTTTTTTTGGATTTTTCCAACTTTTTTTTTGATTTTTTTTTTTGGAACTTTTTTGAACTTTTGAACTTTTTTTGAATATTTTTTTTTTGGATTTTTTCAACTTTTACCCGGCGGCCCCCCCCAGAGGCCCCTCCTACCCCGGCGGCCCCCTTTTTGGACTCCCGAAAATAATGCCGGCCCCTTACCAACCCCAGACCCCCTACCCCTACGGCACCTTTTCAGCACTCCCGAAAAGCTATGACGGCCCCTCACCACCCCACAGACCCCCTCTCCCCCCCTACCCCTACGGCACCTTTTCAGCACTCCCGAAAAGCTATGCCGGCCCCTCACCACCCACAGACCCCCCTACCCCTACGGCACCTTTTCTGCACTCCCGAAAAGCTATGCCGGCCCCTCACCACCCCACAGATCCAAAAATCTAAAATATTAAAAATTCAACGGGCGTTGATTATCAACGGGCAATAAGCTAGTAATAATACTAATAACCTAATATATACAACCATAAATTCATTTATATTGGTGTACATATGTTACGTAAGTGTTTTGGTGTTATAATATATGTATGTATAGAAATGTTATATATATGTATGTAGTTAAAAAAAAAAAGGTCGTTTGATATTTTTTGAAAACTATCGAGCGCTCCCATTCGTGAAAATTTGCATTTCGAGCACTGGTTATTACCGATACCTGTACCCTAGTAAATTTATTCTGGAGATGATTGGCATGCACTTACTTGAAATTAGAAGAGATATGTTGTTATTACGACACATGTTTCTTTTATTTCGTGGGTTCATCTGGAATCCTCAAGTATTGGAGAGGATTGGCTTGTTTGTGCCGAATAATTATATTCGTTCACGAACACATCGCCAACTTAATAAGCCGTTAGTTTATGACCAAAGTGGCAGATATAGCAGTACGGGTGAAAAAGTTGAAGTGGCAATGGGCTGGACACATAGCGAGAAGAATGGATGGCAGATGGACGCGAGAAGTACTGGAATGGTATCCGAGAGGATGTGAAAGAAAGCAAGGTAGACCGATGGAAGATGGGCTGATGAATTGAGAAGAATGTGTGGAGTCAAGTGGATGCAGATTGCCCAAGACAGATAAGAATGGAAGAGGCCTTCATCCAGCAGTGGATGGTGAACGGCTGAAAATGATGATGATGATGAGTTAGGTCTAGTGTATTGGCAGTTTCTGCCGTTAATAAGGCTCTCAAACTACATATTTAATGCTCTGGCAACCGATGATGTGGACATTTTTTCCATTACTTATCCTCGCTTTGTGTCATATCTTAAGCTTAATTTAGCTAGAATATTGAGCGGGGATGGTGATGGTATTTGATTAATATATATTTTTTATTATCAATATGTAATATGCAATGTTTATATCATTTATATGGGATGTTTATATTGTTATTTTTAATTGTACTTTTTATACATCCTAAAATTTAATTTCCTAAAATTTTTATACATTAATTTGGGGGTTTGCCTGTAAATAAATAAATAAATGTCTTTTTATTCTTACGAAATTGCCTGTCTGGCTGCTGCGTATCGGAGCCGGTACCTGTGGCCGCACAGCCAGTTTCCTGGCTGCCTCAGTGCGTTGTCATACAGGCAGCCACATACATTTTCTAACATCGTTGTGGCCGCCGCGCAGCCAGGCTGCCAAGTGCGTTACGGGCCTTACACCACCTAGTGTAGTTTCTAGATTTTCCCAGCGAAATTCGCTAGGTCTTCATATGCGATTTCGCTTTGTTGTGCTCAGGCCTTCAAAGTAAATATTTTTTTAGTTTACTGCATCAGCCCCACAACCCCAAAGAAAACACTTCGGGACCCATTGGGAGCTAACCTATCCAGGTATTTTTTTGCGTAGTGGGCAAAATTTATCACTCCCACTACACATTTGAGAACATCTTTTGCAAGAAATTAATTAGCCAATTTGCTTTCGTAATTAAATAGTTACACTACTGATGTGAAAGTTTCCTGTTGTATCAGTGAATTTTACTTTAAATGAGGTGAAATTCTGACTTTTTTATCAGTCTACATTTTATTTTATTCAAGATGTGTGCGGGATTCGTTACAAATGAAAGAAATATATTTTTCAAGACATAATTAATTTATTTCACAATTTTTACAATGCAAGACAATTCCAATTTAAATATAATAACAATACATGATTATTCCTTCGGTAGATCCAGTTGATGATAGATGGCCAGACAATAGACCGATAATACTAACAACCTAGCCTAATACAATATCTTTCTGTCCATTAGAATTGATTACATCAGAAAAACCTCCAAAAAATGAAATCTGAAACAGCTGAGAAACAATATGCCACCGAAAAGGTGTCTTACGCAAGAGCACATGGTTAAACTAATTTTCCCTGGCTATGAGAAAAACGAGAAGTTCAAATTCAATGGCTTATGAACAATTGAAATTAATTTCCAACGCTCAAAATGCGTGAAGCGCACTTTCAATCATTTTACGCATATGCATTCCCTAGCTCTCTAAGTTGAAACCTTAAAACTAAAAACACAGTAAATGGTACAATGAAAGAAAATCGCACATAAATAAACAAACAAAATAAAAACGCGCTCCTTAATACTTAAATTGTAGATAGGTCAGAAATTTACATTTTAATCACCTCTCGGCGCGTTCCATCATCACACCTGCCGATCTGTAAAATATTAATATATAAATAATTTTGCCATATAGAGATATTCAAACTTCATATAAACGCGGCGGAATACAACTTACATATTTACATCATCGGCATCGCTTCCTCGACGCGTTCAGTCTGAAAATAGAAAAAAATTCCACATTATTACCAGTCACAAGCATACAATTGCCAATGATACTGCATGGAATGCGTCAGTTAGCAAATATAATCTTCATGGCCCATCGGAGATCTTGGTGGTTGTAAGGTGTCATCATGTACACTCGAAAGCCAATCCAGTCTCAATACGATCGATTGTTAACTTACTTTTTTCAATTCATGAGTTCAGGTTCCAAGGACGCTGGACGCATCCATTTCACTCAAGGCTTCAGCCATTTTGAATCGATGGCCTGGATATGCTGCAATGCGGCAAATCGAGCCACACCCAAAAATCGTTGCAAATGAACGACCTTGACGACGCCATTTCTGAAAACACAAAATCAAACTATGTTAGCCAAGCCCATTATATTGTGAAAACAGTTAAGACAACGCTTTGGCTTTTAATTTGAGAAGGGAAAACGGTTACGACCATCAAGAGAAAGGCCGCCATTTTGAATGCGCGGCCCAATTGGCGAAAAAAAGAAAATGGAAGCCAGCCGCGCGTTCCGTATCGTAATCCGAAGACATCCCGCTGTGGAAACACCATCATATACGCGGCCGTGTTGTGAGCCACCATTGTGTACAGCCAGAGGTCATCCGGGCAATAGGTCGGCCATTGTGACGAAGGCGTCTTTGTCCGCCCAGAATGCAAATGTCGGATGCGGATACGCGAAAACACCGCCGATGGTCGCCTGCATACGTTGACGATGCAAATATATGCAGACGAACGCAAATAGTAATAAGATGGTGGTCGGTTGTGCTTACTTTGTGATGGGCGTCTGGGGCGGGGTTGGCTGTCTCGACGCAACGTCTTGACTCGAGCGAAGAAACAGCTGGAATGCCCTCGACGGTCGTAGTTTCGCTATTTATACTGCGTGGGTCTGTGTTCATAAGTGCCATTGGTAACTGTGGTCATATCCGTTTCCTTTGTTCGGCTTTTTTGTGGCGTTCGCTATTGATTTTCGGCGTGTACGTTCATAATAAATTCGAGAAATTTATATAACACACTGTATTGTTATATAAAATTAATATTGTTATTGATAATAATTTCTGTTCATATTAAAATGTCCTAATTTCAACAAATATAAATATGACCAATTGATAATTTGATTGTAATTATGAGTAGGTTCTAAAGCTTTCAGTTAAATAATAAATATATAAATAATTGTGAAAAAATTGCATTTTTTTATTTTTTTATTCAAATTTTAACATGTGCCTCATTATTTCGCTCATGTTATTTTGATAAAATATTTGCGTTGATATTCAAATCAATGATTCTCAAAAGTTTTCATTGTTAAATCAACGCTTTCTATATTTCATTCAAAATGAAGCTTTTATTACATTTATTGCGTTCATTTTTAAATAAAATTAAAACTATTTTTATTCAACTTTTTGAAAAAATTGGGTGTGGCCAACTCATTAACTTGATCAATGAGTTGATCAAGTTAATGATCAATTTTTTTTAACTGAAAAAGTCATGACAATTTTTTTGTAAGAGTAAACTATTACTTCAGGTTGAACAATTTTGATGAAATTGATGCTCTTATTATCATAATAAATTGGCAATGCCATGCGTTAAGCACACAGATCTAAAAAAAAAATTAAGAACTAAATTTGACGCAAAAGTTACAAAGACGACTATCACTTCCGATTGGTAATTTTTTTAATTGTCGAGTTGGCGGATTTTCTCCAAATCTTATGAATTAAAAGATTTTGCATTACAAACTTTAGCTGTTAATTTACAGCTCGATTCACTTGATAGTTTGAAGAAAAAATATGGAGCTTCGGTTCGATATTATAAATGGTTTCTGAGTTATAAAAATTTCACAGACACTCTTCATCATATTTTAAAAATTAATCAAAATCTTGAGATCGAATTTTCGCATGACAGCAATATCTACATATACTATGTATTTGAATAATATCAAAATGACAATTCATCAAAATGCATACACTTATGTAGATATGTAATTGCGAATCAAAGATTTCGACTTATATTTTGATATCGATAAATGTACATAAATATACATACATATGTACATATATACACTTATATAACTTGCATGAAGTTAAATTGAAGTATTTTATATAACTTGACCACGCCCTTTTCGTACGTTGCACATGCCAATGTATATTAGCTTATGAAATCGTTTCATTTTGCAATCATTTTCTTTATTTATCTATTAACGAATGATGAAATCAATCAATCAAAAGATTGATTTGAAAATATTAAAAATTTATTTTCTACATAATTAGCAAACCAATGAAATTTATTTTACTTTATTTATATATTCACAACTATGTTATTTGCAAATAAAATATTAATGAAATAATACGTCAATACCAATACATGTAATGTATACATTTATCATATAAACCTGAGCATGCGCGTTTAGATTTTTGGTATCTGCAGAGCCGTACAACGTACACGCCCCAGAAAAACCTAGTGTTTCTCTTACGAGAATTATATGAAGTTTTTTTTTAGAATTAGTCAATAATTTTATACACAAAATATTCCAGCGTTTCTTATATAAAAATTAAATTGAAATCCTCTTTAAAACAAAACTTTCAATTACGAAATGCGTCGCAGCCGAAACTTTTTATATTTATCCATCTGTATACCATTATCCATTTCTGTATACATAATATATACACATGTAAAAACCATAAACTTTCATTTTAAATCACTCAAAATTGTGCCATTTTTATTTAAATATTGTTTCTGTTATTCAGTAGTAGAAACCAATGATTTCATAAATTAGAAAACCGTTGGCTGACCAATTCACGCACATTTTTTTTTTCCTTTGAAATTCTGAGATGTGTTGCGATAAATGTAATAAATGCGAGTACAAAATCACAAAACGGCACCGTGACAATATGGCGCGGGCGCCCCTATTCAATCATCGCCCTAGGCATTCGCTTGATTGCCAACCCTATTGCTACAGCTTTGGATATCAGTTATGGATGTGTGCTATTCACACACACAAATGAAAATACACAAAGAGAGATAAACATTGTAGCTATGACTTTAAAATACAAATTTCTATTGTAAAATATGTACAAACAAAATATTGTAATCAGCGTAATTATGTACTTGCTGATTAACTATGTAATTAATATAAATATCAATCACAATTATTTTCCATTATGCTTTCAATATCTATTATAGAGTATTGTACACATCCTATCGATAAGACTCATTGCGATATGTTTCAAAACTTGTTTTAAGAAGATTTTCAAATTTAAAAACATTACAATCTAAGTTATGTTTAAAATCAGTCCATTGATTTTGATTTGAGGTTTTTTTAATTATAACATTTGAGAATATTTATCAAGTTAAAGCACCCAAGCTCTCTTGCCCCACAATTATATAAACGCATTTAAGCAAAAATATTATATACCTACTGAGAATTCTAAAGCTGTAAATTTTAGTATAATACGGATGGTGGATCGACAAGCAAACTGTATCCACTATCCACTATCCACTCAATATGTGAAATTGAGTGACTGCTATGCAAAATGGACACGAAGAGAAATACAATGATGGATGATAATATAAATAATAAATAAACGGAAATTTGTATTTCAATATCTGATACAATCCAAAGGTTCATTCGATTTCACCAATTCATTGTCCCTATCTTTCATTATTTTCTCTCTAGAAGGCAACGGGAAACTATAAACCGATGAAGAGTTGAGCTTGTTCGCTTTAAGTTGACAATTTTTCTTGGTGTGAGAACACGATGCAAAACCGGTGCACGTGCGCAAAATTTTCGACGCACGTGTACAAAATTTTCGGCGCACGTGCGCCAGCTTGTCAGTCAATGGCTTAAATAATAAATTATAATATTATTATAGCTATGCTATATTTAATTAAGCTCTACTATCTTGACTTGTTACAACCAATGACAAAATATAATATTCAAAAATTGAAAAGGCAACACTAAATATTAAGTAATCAAATCGAATCGTCAACTTTCAAAACATTTTTAATAACATAAAACTTGAATGCGATTTTGAGCCTTTATAAAAAAAGATTATCAAATAATCCGGCTTTAAGTGTAAATTTTATTGACATTAAAGTTAAAATAATATTCCGTTGAATTGTAAAGTCATAATTTCGTAAGTGGCCGCAGCCGTATGCATTCCAGGCATCTGTCAAATTCTATACAAAATAAAACCACGTGGTTAGCCGCTGCGTGGCCGTTACCCCGCACTCCGTCCAAGACGTTTGGTTTTGTGTACAGAATTTTTTATAAATGCCTGGAAAGCAGCCGCGGCCACTTGCGAAATCAAGCCTTTAAACAACTAAAACCGCGTTCACCCATTTGTCAAATTTTATACAAAATAAAAAAAATTACAGCGGTGACGCGATTGACTGCTTTTACTCGCGAAACCATGCCTTTAACCTTTTTACTTTCTCCTAATCGGATAAAGTATTGTGATCGTGCGAAAATTCGACCTCGAGATTTTGACTGATTTGTATCGAGTATCATCCACTGATCACGTTTTCATGATTTCTAAAAAATGTCTGTATGTCTGTATGTCTGTGTGTCTGTGTACTTATGCGTGTGTGTGTCTGTATGTGTGTTTTCTCCGAAACTATCAAGGCTATCAAGCTGAAATTTCATATCTATTATTTTCACGTAAGGTGTAAAAGCCATAAGGAATTTGGTCAACATCAGTCAACCGGAAGTAGGGTTTTTTTCTTGTAGAAAAACGGCTCCGGGAATTTTGTTGAAATTTCATATCTATAGTTTTCACGTTAGGCTGGCAACACACGTACCTCTTTTGGCGGTTGGCGGCGGTCCAATTTGGTGGCTTTGTGAAGCCGCGTTTCAGCAGACCATAGAATTGTATACAATTACGTAGATCGCAACACACGGACGTTTGGTGCTGTCGGCGGCGGTCGAGAGCCGGTAGCGGCTGCCCGTCTCCGCCGAGCTGCCGCGTTTTTGGTCGAGAGCAGCCCTTTTTTTTTTTTAACTTTTTTATTACGCCGTTGGCGTGCAGGTTTTTTGTTGTCGAAGCGACTGCACGCGACTGCCGCGATGTCGACCGCCGCCAACCGCCAAAAGAGGTTCGTGTGTTCCCGGCCTTAGCTGTAAGAGATACTTTGATTTTAGTCAACTTCTGACTAGCAAAAGTGGCAGTTTACTCTTGAACGATTTTTTTTTTTTTATTTTTTTCAACCTTTTAAATATGTAGTATCGTCACAATATTGTAATGTTGTAACTCTGAGAGAAATTGATATTTAAAAAAAAATAAATCATTAAAATTAGTAAACCGGAAGTAGGTTTTTTTTTTTCGTCGAAAAGTATACGACAGAATATTTCCGAAACGGCTCCGGGAATTTTGTCGAAATTTCATAACTATAGTTTTCACGTTAGCTGTAAGAGATACTGTGATTTTAGTCAACTTCTGACTAGCGAAAGTGGCAGTTTACTCTTGAACGATTTGTTGTTTTTTATTTTTTTTGGCCTTTTAAATATGTAGTATCGTCACAATATTGTAATGTTGTAATTCTGAGAAAAATTGCTATTTAGGAAAAAATAAATTATTAAAATCAGTCAACCGGAAGTAGGTTTTTTTTTGTCGAAAAGTTTACCACAGAATATTTCTGAAACTGCTCCGGCGATCTTATCGAAAATTTATATTTATAATTTTCATATAAAAACTAAGAGTTGATAAGGTTTTGATCAAAATCCGCCGACCGGAAGTGGTAGTTCAATATATGCCGAAGATCGTATTTTACATACGGGCGCGCCCTCAACATAGTAATTTCATGATATTTATGTATGTATTTTGTTCGGTGTGGTGGTGTGCTGCGTTTTATTTACTTACGTACTTAAAAAATTAATTTCGTTACTCTTTGTATTCCTCAAATATATGGATAAAGTCATGGGTTGGCCTTACCCGAATTTTTAGATATGCCACAGTTTTATGCCACGCTTATTTTTAGATAAAAGCTTGATTTCAGAAACTGTCCGACTAGGCTGTTGCAGACATAGCCCCATTTCAGGTATCTCTCAAATTCTAAACAAAAAAAAACAAACGTTCTGGTCGTTGGCCAACCGACAGCCAAATTAGCCAAATCGGCCAAACCACGACCACTTGCGAAACCAAACCTTTAAACAATAACTGTAAAAATCTGTCAAAAAAAAAACCTACGGTGGTGACAACGGTTGACGACCTTCAATCATCTTCAATAGCTCAGTTGGTAGAGTGGTGGACTATAGAGGTTGAATGCCTTCACTTATGAAACTGAGCCTTTAACCCTTTTTAGATACGTCGATACATAAATTATCTAGCTGTGGGGAAACCGCCAACGACTGCCACAACGACCATCACGTTTGGTTTTTTTTTATATAGAATTTGACAGACGTCTGGAAAGCAACTGCGGCCGCAACATCCCAGTCGGAAAGTTCGCGAAAACATATCATAAAACTCAAAAGGGTAAAATAAAAAAAACGACAAAAAAAAATAAACCTCATCACAAAAATCCAACACGCCAATACAAACGACACCGTCGAAAAATACAACCAAGATTTTCCAACACACTTGACGAAACCAAACTGCAAATCTTCATTTGAAGTGACAGTTACCAAGACGTGGGTCAATGGCTGTGTGTTACTCCGTGTTACGACATTACTGCAGTTGAAGAAAAGGCGTCCGCGTCTCGAGCCGCACGCAACTGCCAGATGCCTTGTCTCGCGTTATTGTTGTTATAGCGGCCGACATTTACGCATCGAGATGACTCTAGCACAATAGCAAATAGCAATAAGTACCATATTAGTGATAAGCGTCATGTCTTTGAGCGCCAGCGCTGACAATCTCACCAACGACAATCAGGTATGCCGTATACATTTGTCTCTCCCGAGTGACTCATCCCATTGACATATGCGTTCTCTGACTCACCCGTGTAAATTGATTGCCTTTGCGGGACTCATTCATTCATCGTTTATCGCGTATTCGTGCTCATCATCCACCACACCTATCTCCATAGTTGTACATACATTCGTTTCGAGAGATTTGACAGTTGTATCAGTCCCGAGTGCAAAACAACGGCGACCATGACCGTGAGTGTTTTGAACGATTCGTTTCTTACGAACGGTGTGAACTGTGTGCGTATGCATAAAGGACTTTGAGTTTGTTCGTCGGGAGTTCGACTTCAGGTGTATCGTCGACGCGCGACATGTGTATTTTGTTTGTTAAAATTTTTTTTTGGTGTTTATTTTTTTCCGCAATTCGTAGATGCTGCTGTTTTTTGTCGAATTTCGATAAGAAAGACGCGATTTTCAACGGGTAATACTCTAGTATTGTATGTATGTAAACGCCTCAAGTCTGTCCGTTAGGAATTGTATTGAAATTTAATTGCAGAAGTGGTTCAAAGTTATTGTTATTATAGTCGGCTCACTCGCGGCGATAATGAATTCCCGTTTTTTCGGTGTCATCGTGTGGTCACCATTTATGTATATACCTATAGTGTATTTAGTAATTGAAAATACAAGCGTTTCACGGTATCAGTGCCGGTAGTGTTTGTGTGAGTTAGTGAGGTTATGTAGCGTGAGTGCTTCGCGCAACCCGTGTCGTGTGTGTGTGAGTGAGTGAGTGAGTGAGTGAGTGAACGAAGAATGTGTACGTGCCATGGTATGCGAACGTTCCAAGGCTATCTTTGCTGAGAGTGTTTGTGTGAATTAGTGAGGTTATCTAACGTGAGCGCTTTGCAAAATCCTCCATCGCGGCTCTCGGCTCGAAAAAGGTTTCCAACCACTGTCCTAAACAGGCAGGTGATGGGGCATCAAGATGTAGCGTGTATGTTGAGATCTCATGCTGCTCAGTTCCGAAAGTTCATACAAGGTTAAAAATGACACATGTTGCACAGTGTGTTGAACTCAGTTGTATATAGGTACATAACAATAACACGTTAAATACATAAGAAAAAAAGTATTTCACAGTGATGTTTAAATGCTGTGAATATTTAGTATCGGGTGACGGGTCATACATCATACATCATACATTTATGTATAGACATAATTTTCCAGCTGTTTAGAATTCGCTTTAATTTTTCGCGCGTGTACCATGTCGGTTTAGGGCAGTGGTTGAGAACCTTTTTCGGTGCAAGAGCCAAATCGGGGAAAAATTTCGTAATGCTGTAATCAAATTACCGGTCGGAGACCTTTAGGACTGGCCAGTTGTAAGAAATGTGCTGTCTACGGTATTACTATATGTATGTAGCGCAAGGGTCGGCCAGGCTGGGTAGTGGAGAACGCTCAGATACACTAACGGCACGGCCTAGCCTACCCACAACATTTTTACTACGTTTTGAACTACCAAATACACTATAGGTATATACGACGATGGTAAAACCACCCAATGACACTGTCAACTGGCACTGACCAGTTACTCAACGATGGATAATTTATTATAAAGTCTGTCGTAGAAAACGGTTTGAAAGTTTTTAGGTCCTTGTTGTTCACATAAATGGTATAGAAATGCTATTTATGTAAATGTTAATGAGATTTTGTTAAAAAAATGTCAACGTTTGACATTTCATCTATTTTTATAATGCTATGCGAGTTGTTTGTCTCTATTTTCGTTATTTCTGTTTAATGAGAGCTTTTGCCGAACAGGTATCTCGGGCTAATAAATTCTACCTCGCAAATGTTTCGCAATACTAGCGAAACCAATCCATCTACCTGTCAATAAACGCCAGCTATATACCCTCGTTATATTATGTATGTGTATCATTGTTGAGTACATACTGTGACGCATTCGACAAAACCAAATTAGTTAATTTGTGCCCTGTGCTGGAAAGAGCAGGGAAAACCACAAAATCCAAATAGCACAAAGCGAGCTTTCGCGGAAAGTGCCTATACACATACCGCAATTAACCGGGGAATGAGTACATATATATGTACATATATAATATCCACAAGTCTGTTAAACTCAAGAAAGCTTGACCCACTTTTTTTTTTTTTTCATTAATATTTGAATTTCATTCTTGTAATTCATAGTAATTGCTACGGTCGATTAAAGCACGGCAATGATTGATGGGTGTTTTTTTTTGTTGTCATACGAGTGGGCCGACAGAAGTGGTAAGTGAGGGGAAAAAGATGGAAATAAAGTTTTCATTGTAACAAAAGGAGTGTTGAGCGTTGATACTTTTGGAACAGTGTTCCGGGTGGATACACATAACGGCCTGTTGTGATCATTATATCATTTTTAGCCGTTCACCATCCACTCCTCACTCCTCAGCCTCTCCGATCCTCTTCCGTTCCCGTCTGTCTTGAGCAATCTGCATCCACTTGACTCCACATATTCTTCTCAATTCATCTACCCATCGTCCACTCGGTCTTACCTTGCTTTCTTTCACATCCTCTTGGATACCATTCCAGTATTTCTCGCGTCCCATCTACCATCCATTCTTCTCGCTATGTGTCCACTCCAACTTTTTCACACTTCCGCTATATCTTTACCCACCATGACGATTTGGTTAATCTGTTATGTCATGGTGGGTGTTTTTGTAATTAAATAAATAAATAAATCTGCCACTTAGTCATGCTTCTAACCCACGTGTTCCTCTTAAGGCGGCGACTGACTTGTAACATTTCGGTGTAATGTAACACGATACAACTCGAACATTACACAAGTCAGTGCAGCGAGCGGAGCCGCTCGATCCGAGCGTTATGTGCTCCATCTGTCTGTCGGTTTTTTGGCGAATCTCTTTGTGTGTTACAATACAAGTCAGTGCAGGTTCTTGTATCGTCGCGAACGTTCGCCAGTGTGCAGGTGTTCACTGTTAGGCCCGTAACGCACTTGGCAGCCTGGCTGCACGGCCATGGCCGCGGCGGCCAGAAAAACGTGCACCCAGTTCAAGCAGCCAAAGCGGCAGCCAGAGCTCAGTTCTCAGAAATTTAGCGGCAAGTTCTCAAACAAAAGATGCTCACAAATGGACAGCGATACAACATATTATTTTCAATGCAATATTTGGTACGTAATCTCGGATCTCGGATCCTTTTGTACTGTATGTACATATGTAGATGCAAATAATTCTTTGAAAATAGTTTTATATACATTATTTCCAGCGCGCAATATTAGCGAGATTTTTTTTTATTTATATTTTTATCTTATTCGTTGAATTTAGTGTAAAATTTATAATGGAATTGGAATTGTTTATTTAGATTTTCAGCTGAAGCGGCTGAAAATCAGAAATGGCAAACGTGAATTGACTGGCTGCCGAACCAGGCTGCTAGTGCGTGCATCGCACAGGCAGCCACATACATTTGCTTTGTTAAATACATCTCGTGTTGGCCGCGGCGGCCAGTGGCTGCCTGTCTGGCTGCTGCGTATCGGAGCCGGTACCCGTGGCCGCGCAGCCAGAGTTTCCTGGCTGCCTCAGTGCGTTGTCAAACAGGCAGCCACATACATTTCCTAACATCGTTGTGGCCGCCGCGGCCATGACGCGCAGCCAGGCTCCCAAGTGCGTTACGGGCCTTACTCAACATCGGAATTTGATGACTTGATTGACTTTTAATAAAAATTTTATTTATTTTATTTTATTTACTTTTAATAAAAAAAAATAAAAATGAATAAATTGTTTTTTTTTTTGTTTTCTACTTTTATACAAACTAAAAGTCAATTACAGAACATTTCATTGTATGTAAGTGCGTGAAATATTCTCCCAATTTTTTATGGCGTTTCACTCATTGTAGCATTATTTTATAAACACGTACTCTTTTCTTCTTAAACTAACCGTCAATTGTTATAAAAACCATCTCATTTTCGACTTTAAATATAAGTCAAGTGCTCAAATTATTCAATTATTGTAAAATCAATAAAGACCCAGTGTAAACTATAGCCTTGATCCCAGGAGATTCGCCTCCACCACACACCCCTTCTCCTCTGTAGTGCCCAAAAGAGGTCACTCTAACGGAGAAGGCTCTTGCAAGTAATTATTTTTTTAACGCCTACGAGGATCATGGGTCTCAATCACTTGTGATGGCTGAACGGCAGCAAAAAAAAAAGTTAATGAGGCTACCCGGAGGGAGTCCAGTCTGAAGGGGTGACATTTAGAGTGGAGGCCCTCCAGTCACGGGTTATTAGTAGGGACATTGGTGCAATGTTATAATATAAATTGATAATAGGGAACAATTGTAAACTATAATCCATTGTACATAATTGCGTGAAATGCCTTCCAATTTTTTGTAAACTACCTATGTAATTCATTGTACATACATAAATGCGTGAAATCCTCTTCCGATATTTTATGACGCTTCACTCGTAATATCTTTTAATGGTAGCAAACTGTATGTAGCAACACGTGCTCTTTTCATTCTTAAATTAACCATTGTCAATTGTTATACAAACCATCTCATTTGCAACTTTAAATATATGTAACTATTCAATTGTTATAAAACCAACAAAAACACCCATTGTAAACTATACATAGATATTTCATTGTCAGTGCATGCGTCTCCCAATTTGTTGTTGATGTTTCACTCGTATTACGTTTTAAGGGTCGTCGTCCGACATTTCGACAGAAAATGGAGCACGTGTTGATCGAACACGGTGCTCGATGTGAGCATTCGCTGCGTCTTTTTTTTTTGCTGTAATGTAACTCGCTCGCCTCGAATGTTACATTACACATAAATTGATACAAGTCAGTCGCCGCCTTTACGATCTCTTCTTGTTAAATCAAGCATACATCTTTCCAGAATTCAGCTGACCTTTATATATGTACATATATAATTGAATGAAATAAAAATTATCTACATTAATCTACATTGAATAAATGATTAATTTTATCGTTTTTCTATTTCAGAGTTGTGATGGAGGCTCTATGTGTTTGGAATTGGCTTTGGAAGGGGAGCGACTATGCAAAGCAGGCGATTGCCGAGCCGGGGTAGCTTTCTTCCAGGCTGCAATCCAAGCAGGTACAGATGATCTGCGAACACTTAGTGCTATATATAGCCAACTAGGCAACGCCTATTTTTATCTCGGAGACTATAATAAGGCAATGCAATATCACAAACACGATTTGACATTAGCTAGGTATAATTTTTTTTCACAAACGCGATTTCATTTTTGTTCATAACACTTTATTGTAATATGATATGTTGTTGTATGTTATAGGACGATGGGAGATAAATTAGGCGAGGCAAAGTCTTCCGGTAATTTAGGAAATACACTTAAAGTGATGGGGAAATTCAACGAAGCCGTCGCCTGTTGTAAACGACACTTGGAAATATCGAGAGAGCTCGGAGATCGTTTGAGCGAAGGGCGTGCCCTGTACAATCTCGGAAACGTTTTTCACGCTCAGGGGAAGCAGTTGGGCAGAGTCGGACAGAACGATCCGGGACAGTTTCCGCAAGAAGTTAGGGATTGCTTGAATCAGGCGTTGTCTTTTTACGAGTTAGTGCACAATACACGTCAAACTTTGTACATCATTTTTTATCGTTTTGTAACACTTTTCATACAATGAGTTTTGTTTTTGTTTGATTCTAGAGAAAATTTGTCACTTATGACTGAATTAGGGGATAAGCAAGCGTGCGGTAGAGCTTGCGGCAATCTCGGAAACACTTGTTATTTACTTGGAGATTTTAACCAAGCTATAAAATATCACACTGATAGACTGCATATAGCTCGCCAATTCGGCGATAAAGCTGCCGAACGTAGAGCGAACAGCAACCTCGGAAATTCGCATATATTCCTCGGACAGTTTGAAAATGCTGCCGAACATTATAAGTGAGCTTTTTTTTTTCGTAGTCACAACGACGGTGGTGATTTTTCGTAAAACGGACAATGTTGATGATTTTATATCAAAATGTTTTAATAGTGTTCCATTTTCGTATGTGGTGACTATTTTTTTTAGATTGTTCACACCTGTCGGTTTTTTTTTTTGTGAAAGTTACATGTGTGATGAATTCTGCGTTTACTGCATTTGCAAGCCTTTTACTACCGGTGGGTCGATGTATCGACCTGTATATATACATATTACATATCGGTGCGCAAACTGTCACAGGCTGAATATTTCGTCCCGGTTTATTCGATCAAAAATTTTTCAATATCGTAGTTAATTTTTTTTTTTTTTACGCCTTGCGTATCATAAATATGCACCGTATGTGCTGGTAAATTATTCGCGATGTTGCACAAAACACCTGTATCTACTTTCGCAAGCCTATCGCTAAACACGCGCGCTTTCAAACTTTGGCGCGAGATTTGTGACGATAATGAAAATGAAATACCTCGGAGTATAAAAATTTGAGATTTTGTTAATGTCTAACTATGCTAACGAATGCACTTATATCAAACTATTTGTAAAAAAAAAAAAAAAATGATTCACGATTTTTGTAAGGCTTACAATTTACATTGAAATCACATTACTTAGAATTTACATTGTAATTTCTGTGAACCTTACAATGTAAGCTAAATGTAATTTTTTCTTTTTTTAAATCTGGAATAAATAAATTTTTTATAAATTTTTAACGCTATAAAATGTGTCTACATAACTTCATTTTTTCCATTATATTAATAAAGAGCTTATATTCTATAAACGACATGTAAGGCAACGTATTAACAATGATTTCTTTATAAAGATAATTTTTTTATAAAAATAAGTACATTTTCAGTCCAAAAGCGCTTGGCAGTCTTTGCATACACTACGAAAAATTGGTTGGCAGTGAAAGGGTTAAACATGACGAAAAATTTTTATCTTTTAAAATTACTAATGCAAATCCCGATTTCTTCAGTTGTTACTAATAACTAATAAGTTACGTTTTTATTTTCTTAAGTTTTGCCTTCAAAATAATCCTTCAACAAATTTTTTTTTCAACTAATCAATTAACTTATTATTATTTATATAGTGGTTCCGATTTACGTTAAATTGAAACTTTTTATCAAATTTTCAGATATACCTTAGTATTAGCGCAGGAGATAGGTGATGTAGCCGTTGAAGCTCAGGCCTGTTACTCCTTGGGGAACACGTACACACTTTTGCGGGAATATGCAATCGCCGTGCAATATCATGTGCGACACCTGGCCGCGGCTCAACAACTCGGAGACAGAGTCGGAGAAGGACGAGCTAGCTGGTCGTTGGGAAACGCCCATGCTGCACTAGGAAACCACGAAAAGGCACTTTACTTTGCCGGAAAACATTACGAAATATCGAAAGAGGTTCTGATGATTAATACGCGCACACGGCGAATTCCCGATTGTCCTATTTTGAAAATAGTCGATTTTTCTTTTAAAGATTTAATTAGTCGCCCCTTTGTTAGTGGAACACGACTGTGATTTATGACATGCGTAAATGCACTACAGACAGGTGGAGGGGGTATGTGCATTCTGGAATTACATCATCACTGCGCCTGGGGGCCAGGGTGGTTTTCGTAAAACCCTTTTTTAGCCAACAGGGTGGAGTTCTCCACTGTTCTGCGCCTGGTCCAGTTGTGCCCTGGTACGCTCGAGTCAAATAGTTTCACGCAAATAAAACAAACAAGTGCTAACGTTTCGTTATAACATCTATCCACAAAAAAAGATTCGTTATATAACATTTTTTCGTAAAAAGGACGATTTTTATACTGTTTCTATCATGATAAAATTAATTTTTTTTCGTTTCAACTTATGCACAACTATCGTCGGAATTGATTCGATGAAAGAATCTTGTTTTTTTTTCTTGTGAAAACGCATTTTAAGTTTAATCGGCTTCGAAAAATTGTACACTGAAATTCTTTGTACGAGATGCCGCCGCTCATCCAAACTCATGCCGACATGGGCTATTCTACCATTGGCATAATTTCTCCTTTCTTATAAAATAATTAATAATTACACAATTTAACTCTTAAACTTATTTAACTTATTAAAAATATTTAAAAAATAATTATTAAATAAATATTAATAGCGTAAATAATAATATTATTTGTGTAATGTACCCAAAAGTTATGCTCGTCTTCTGGCGGTTTAATTGTTTGTTTTATATAATTTAAATTAAATAGTGTAGTGCTAAAACGATATAAAAATTTATGTGCTTATGTTTAGTGCACTTTAAAAAACTTTTTAAAGTACGTCCTTGAAAGACGAGCTTAGGTCGGCTTAATGCGAATTATTTGCCAGACTAGAGTAGTCATCATCATCTTAGCTCAGTCTGTTTGCAATCGCACAAGTGATCGGAATGGCGAAAAACCATTAATGGGTCAAAAATCATCCCGTCTTTTATTACGATCAATTATCTCGAATCGACTGAGGAATCCTTTTAAATTGGTCCAAAACCGAATGGGCGCGATCTGTTTTATTTAAAATGTAAAATGGTTTTTGCAATTAGACAATGCTCCCTGGTAATCCGCCCCGTGACCTGGTATGCATCAAGTGTGTTGAACCCATAAATATTGATGTGTTTATAAACGAAACGATAGTATCGCAAATAGTAACTCGAATAGTAACGCGAATACAACAATAGGATCACAAATAGTTACAGGAAGGATTCGTTATACCACATATATATGTATGTATGTCACATTCATTTATTTATTTATATAATACAGTAGCTTAGTAGCTTAGCCCTAACTAAGCACCTGTACAGAGATGTTTTTTTAAGACTGCCATGAATTTTTTAATAGTTTTGGAACTTCTAATTCTATCCGGCAGTCTATTATACTCCAAAACACCTCTGTACAAAATGCTTCTCCTATTTCTATTTATTTTAACATTTTTTATAATTAAATTATTTTTATTCCTTAAATTATATTCACATACATCCATTCCTCTCACAATAAATTTACTAAAATATGATGGTAACATATTATTATCTAACTTAAATATAAATATGAACATACAAATCCTCAAAGTATCATTCACATTCAACCAATCTAATTCAATCATCATCTTTTTTATACTAGCATACCTATCCGCATTTAAAATACATCTCATACCTCTATTTTGTAATATTTGTAATCTATCTCTAGTTGACTTATCTAACATATTTAATAATGAACCACAATAAAATGCGGTCTGAAAATTACATTATAAATTATTTTGGTTTCTTAAGATAATAATTTTCTTAGCCGACATAATATTCCTATTTTTTTTATTAAAAATTGACCATGTAACTTAAAATCTAACTTATCATCCAATATTATACCTAAATATTTGAAATTATTAACTAGTTCAATATTACTTTCACCAACTTTTAACCTAAAATCAGTTTTATTAATCTTATTATAATTAATTACCATTGCTTTGGTTTTTTCTACATTTAATTTTAATTTGTTGCTATTCAGTTAACTTATTAAATTACTTAATTCAAAATTTAATGTTTCCATTATAAAATTAATATTCTTATCTAATATATAAATCAATGTGTCATCCGCAAATAAATGTATCTTACATTTATTTACAACCTTAACTATAATCATTTATGTACACTAAAAATAATAATGGTCCCAATTTTGATCCTTGGGGAACGCCCCATTCAACATTCAATTCATAATAAGGACCCAAGTACAATTATGCATATTAATACCGTATCTAATAATGAAAAATTATCGTTTGCATCGGTAACACTCGTAAACCGATAACACGTAAACCGTTACTTGTAAACCGGTAACACTCTTTCAATGTTTCTATTGTTAGTCAACCCGAAACGGATGAGAGTGAATAAGTTATCTGGATCAGTAACAGTACACCGTTGTGTGGTTCGGATTATATGCCCCTTTCCCCACCACAAGCATGGATAATCAGGAGTTCGCTAAGACTTTTTGCTAATATAAAAATCTACACTCCACTCATTGTTTTGCGTTTTTTAGTTAGGTGATTCGCTAGGTGTTGCTACTGCACAGTTGAATATGTCCGATTTGCGTAAAGTACTCGGCCTTCCGGCTTTGGAATCGCCTGAGAGCGAAGTGCTCGACGAAAGCAACATGAACAATGGCACTACTTGTGATGCCATGATCACATCTAGGGTCAGGAGGCAATCGATGGAGCAACTTAGTCTTTTGCAGGTGCCGTTGAGCTCTTTTTTTTCTTTTTTTTTGACCTCTTGTATCACTAGAATAGATTGTATTGAACATCTTTTGCGTGACCTAATATTATAGTTACATGCAATGTGTGAAATCATCGCATCGTATACAGAATGGCGTTATTTTATACAATACCCAAACGTTAAGTACATACAACGTAAAGTACATACAATATTTTCACGCGTAATATTTTCGAAGTTGTATAATAATATCGTTTTTTTTTTTTCACCGAATCTGATCAGCTGAAAAATTTTAACCAGTTTTTCAAGTCAAGTTTATTATTTCAATTTATGAAGTTTATTTATGTAGATTTTTCATTTTGCCTGGTCATTATTTCGGGTATTGTATAAAATTTTTTTCATTTTATAAAAATTATGCACTTTAAGTGCATAATGTGCGGTTTTACACTTTGCCTGAAACATGCACTAATAAATTATTAAACGTATTGATTTATCATAAATAGCTTACCCCCGATGCTAAGCCGACTCCAGCTGAGTCGATGGGAATGAACAAGCAACAGTTGAACAAGAAGCTGCCTAAGGGGTGGTCAGTGGACGGTCCTACTGAATCCTTCTTCGATTTACTGTCTCGTTGTCAATCGCAACGAATGGATGATCAGCGAGCTACGTTGTCGCAAGTCGGCAAAGAAACTAATCGTATCAAACAAGTTAAGCCAACCAAACTTCAGCGATCGGCTAGCAATGATACTAAATCAATCAGGTCAGTTATAGGACGATTGCATATGTATACAATATAAACACGCTTAGCGATTGTGCAGATTATTTGCAGCGTAGCCAAATTTTAATGTAATGTGAATTTTGTATGTCGCGGCGCTATTTATATTTAAAGAATCTCAATTTTGAGAGTGTTAAATGTTTTTGCGCGAGATATTTTTTTTGTTTTAATTAATGAACATTTTACGCAGTACACCCAGCGAAGCAATGCTCGACATGATTCGCGATTTTCAATCGGAGCGAATCGATTCTCAAAGGGCTATCTTGAATCCGGCGAAGAAGGTAGCTCCGCCGACATCGGCTTTGCGCAAATCGAAGATCGGTAGCGAAAAACCCGACGATGAATTCTTCGACATGCTCGCTAGAGTTCAGGTAAGTGTCAACGAGACACGATCGGTGCATTCGCAATGCCAATAGACTAACAGTGTTCTTATTGCAGGGTTCCAGGTTTGAAGATCAACGCTCGGAATTGCCTCGGCCGAGTACTGCGGCGTCCAATCGTGGAGTCACCGTTCCAGATGAAGATTTTTTTTCGCTCATTGTGCGCGTCCAAGGCTCCAGGCTCGAGGATCAACGAGCTGCGGTTTGGATATTATATTAACAGTCACTTTTTATATATTTTTTTCAACGAATGTATTCAATAACAGTCTTATGTGATTGTTTCTAGGTGCCTCGTACTGAAACTCGACCAGCTACTAATAAATCTACTGGAAAAAAAAATTAGTCTACCATTTCTGTAACGATAATTAGTGTATGAGGCCTCTTAATTTTTAGTAGTATCTATACTTTTTGTTAGGTGCATACATTGGAGAAAAATGTTATTTTTCTTATTATTTTTTCCAATATTTTTAATTCCATGTTTCCTTCATGGTAGAATAAACTAGTTACCAAGTTGAACTAAAATATGTTGTTTGGGCGTTTTTAAAATATGTTATCCCCTATCTTTTTATTTTTTATTATATAAATGAATAAAGTTAAAATATACAATGAAAAAGAATATATACTTCAATTAAAAACTGTGCTTTGTATTTTACAAGTCGGAACTGAATTCTTACATAATATACATATATATTTTTTCGAAACCTGTGAAAATTGCTCGTTTAAGATGTTGAATAATTGATTATACTACTTATATATGTATATAAAGTATCTACATTCTTTTTGGGATGTAGCTGTTTTTGGATCGCTTTTTTTGTTATTCAAATGAAGTCTACTTACTTTTTTGACTTTGTCAAGTCATGTTGCATTGCAGTACGAATGATCTTTTTTTTATTTTTATAGGCTGCCATTTTACTTAAGATTTTTTTTATGAACACAAGCAATAAGAAAAAGTATTTTGGCTAAATGAGTAATAAGTAAAATTTAGATGCCATATTTAGAGTAATGTTTACTTTGTCATCTCACTTATCCATTTATTGGTGCAAATTAACTAGTTTTTAAGTTTTTACAATAATTTTTTAAATTTAAACTAAAGTAAATACTCCGCTGAAATCCTATTGGGTTCATTCGGCCAAGTACATATGTATAAGTTTGCGCTCACAATTAGTTGCATTGTACAATGATTTTATCTTCTAAAGAATGTAATAAGAAATAAGAAAGAATGAATAATTTTGTATGCATTCCTATAAACGTCGATACTTTTGCTAGGGGTTCACTGAAAACTATCATCGATTTAATCATAAATAATTAATCTTTAATAAAATTTCGGTGGATTTCTAGTGACGCGCATCGTATGGATCAAATCTTATTTTTATCATAATATTTTTCTACACAAATGTATACACTATTTTTATTATTATTTATTTTTTTAGTAATTTAGACTAATTAAAATAATGGGCAAAATTCTTTAACACGAAAAGTGTGTCAAATTTTTTAACTGACATTATTTTTGCTAATTACCTTTATTTATGTACTATGTATAAGAAGTACATTTTGACATTTGATTTTGTATGTTGTAAACATGCCTCCAAGTATTTTGATATATGATGATTGAAAATGTTGTTTGTGGGCTCGTCGCCATCTAAGAAGATCTATCCACCTGTGTTATGTCTGAAATCTCGCAACGCAATGTATGTACATAACTATGTATTAACTTTCGTTAGAATGTAGTGTGCCAAATGTAGTTATTAAGTTGTTGTGACAGCACTGCAGGAAAACTTAATAATTAACGAATTATGCCGTAATTTTTGATTAATATATTATACAGTTACAGTCAAGTAGTCCATTTCTGTATCCATAACCATATTCGCACACTTATGTATGTACGTGCGTACGCGGCTCGTGTCTCTCACGAGATCACTATAGTCCAAAACTCACCAGGGTGGAATCTTCAGTTCCGTCTATATGTATGTGTTCGACGAGAAGAGAATTAACGCCGCGCCATTTAATATTTACAAAGATAAGAATTATACGCGAATAAAGTTTCAGCAGCAACGTACGTACGTACATCGTGTGCGATTAATATTAATCACATTCAATAGAATATTGTATCTCGAATATATATGTGAACATGTCAATCAATGTACGAATTTAAATTGTCTCATTAAATAAACTACATATATTAATTGAATATTATAGACTTTTTATTACATCGATAAATAAATCCATATCCACATTACTTTTGGAATAATTTTTATTTTTATAATTTTACGGCTATTTAAAAGCCTTTACAAATGATATACAGCATACAACATAACGTATACCTACATACTCGTATGTATGTAGAAAAAATATATATATAAAATTTTTTTTTTTAACTTAATCTAGGTTTACACAGCCACTGTTTTCGGCCAGTTTATTGAAGTTACAGTATCTCTAAATATTATGGTACTAGAGTATTGCCATTGAAGATCAACAGGTGCTAAGTATTGATATATGAGTGGGCTAACAACAGCTATTTTCAAAGAAAACAAAATAGTGTTGATACTCTTGAACAATTTCAATAGAATTCCCGACGGACAGACTCTTAATCTGAAATATTTTTATACCAATATCATTTTGTGCGTTGATTGCCGATCGACCGACTCGTAACACATAAAATATGTATATCATCATCACTTTCAGCCGTTCACCATCCACTGCTGGATGAAGGCCTCTCCAATCCCCTTCCATTCCTGTCTGTATTGAGCAATCTGCATCCAGTTGACTCCACACATTTTTCTCAATTCATCAGCCCATCGTCCATTCGGTCTACCTTGCTTTCTTTCACATCCTCTCGGATACCATTCCAGTATTTATCGCGTCCATCTGCCATCCATTCTTCTCGCTATGTGTCCAACCCATTGCCACTTTTTCACACGTTCCACTACATATATCTGCCACTTTGGTCATACAAACTCATGTATTCCTCTTAAGATCTCTTCTTGTTATATGTATGTACCAAGCATTATATAATTAAATAATTTTTTAAACTATCAAAAACCAATGATGTGATAACGCTCATTTAATTACTATATATAGTAATAAATCTGTCTGACCGATTGACTGACTGGCTGGGTAGCCTAGCCGCGGAACGCTCGCATACTTCGGCCCGGCACGTACACACACACTCACAACACTGTCAACAGGCAATTACTAGTAACGTAACAGTGTTTATATGACTTGCCTACTTGATTACTTATTATCGGGTGGTATTTGTGTATTTTACACTTAACGGTTGCATTTCATATTTTATCTCAAAATGCCGAACAGACGGGAACTGGGTATTATTAAAAATTAATTTACACACACATACATGCACATATATATGTAGTACCAGAATATGCCAAACGAATTGACGTCATTTATCTTAAAATTCACACAATCGAACATGCACTGTAATGTTTTAGGTTCGTTTATGTACATATTTTGACAAATATATACCACATATTCGAATCTGCTACAGCTCTGAATCGGAATAGAATTTGAATAGTTTATTCAATGATTTTTTTTCGATGCTTTGCAATTCAATTCGATTCAATAATCCATTCATTTCGCACTAATTCATTCGACCTTTCGTGCGAAAACCGGAAAAAGTAAGAGTACGTAATACCCGTACACAAAAGAATACAATTATTGTCATAGCTATTTTCTTACGAGGCATTTAGTATGACAATGACGAGCCCACCCGCATACCACGACATGGCACGTACATACATTCATTCACACACACACACGTGTCGTGTTAACGCCGCATTGCGTGCAGCGCGTGCTCACGATACATAGCCTCACCAACACAACACTCACAACACGGTATCCACCAGATAAAAATTGACTGCGGTGCATTTTTTGGTGAATGAATTTTCCTCGTGAAGGAATTTGTATGCCTATTAGTCAGCTTGGGTTGCCACGTCGTAGTATCATCATAATTATTTTCAGCCGTTCACCATCCACTGCTGGATGAAAGCCTCCCCAATCCTCTTCCATTCCTGTCTGTCTTGAGCAATCTGCATCGAATTGACTCCACACATTCTCCTCAATTCACCAGCCCATCTTCCACTCGGTCTACCTTGCTTTCTTTCACATCCTCTCGGTTAACATTCCAGTATATCTCGCGTCCATCTACCAACCATTCTTCTCGCTATGTGTCCACTTCAACTTTTTCACACGTTTCACTATATCATGTCACTTTGGTCATGCTTATTACCCATGCATTCCTCTTACTATATTTTCTTGTTATACCGAGCATACGTCCTTCCACGCTTCTCTGTGTGCACTGGATCTTGAATTCAGCATCCACGTTTCACATCCATACGTCATCACTGGCAGTACGCAACGGTGGTATGCCTTATTTTTAAGCATAGCGGGATGTTGACTAAAAACTATGCATATGTTCATTTTTCCAAAAGCGATCCATCCTATTCGCTTTATTTCTTCTTCTTTACATCCAGTCATAATCACCAATTGTCTTTGGAATAAATCAGGGGTCGGCAAGAGGTGTCCCGCGGGCCAAATGTGGCCCGCGAAGTGTTTTAAAATGTCCCGCGACTCAATTTCTCCCAATATTGAAGATGTTCCTGATTATTTACAACTGGGAGTAATTGATTTACAAACCAATGACGTATTAAAAGACACTTTTAAAGTGATGAAGTTAACAGAGTTCTATACTGGACTTTCAACTTCTTTATTTCCTGCTCTGAAGAAACTTTGGGACGATAACTATATTTGCCAGCACATATATGTACACATTTGTGAACAAACATTTTCTACAATGAATTATATAATATTAAAAATAAACATTCGACTAGAATTATTATAGATGGTCATTTATGTATGTATGTACGTTCGTTGCTTCGAGTTAGCACCACTAGTTTCGACGTTGATTTTACTAAATTGGCAAAAAAAATTACAAAAACACTAAACCTCTCATTAATTTGTATTTTTTTGTTTTACTTCTAAATTTTTTATATTTTTTTATACCATTTTTATTATTAAAAAAAAATTTAATTGATTTAAAAACCTAAAAAATCGCATTTAGGGAAAAAAATAATTTCATATGTGGCCCCCTGACAAATCCCAATATCGCAATGTGGCCCCCGTGTAAATTATGTTGCCGACCCCTGGCTATAAATAATACTATCAACTACGTTTCACATCCATACGTCGTAACTGGCAGTACATACGTATCGGTCGTACCCCTTACTTTTTAAGCATAGCGGGGTGTTAGATTTAAAAACTATATAAATTCATTTCAAAAGCGCTCCATCCTAGTACACCCAGTCATATTCGCCAATTGTTCAAACTACAAATGACTATATCTACAATATGACTATCTGTCGGTGCTACTTAGTTAGCATTAATTGAATCACATCAGCGTAGACGTTCGCCGCTGTGAACGCGGCTTTAGAATCGGGCGATCCACGCGTCGTGATGACATAAGATGTTTTGGCGGGAAAATGGAAAATCGAAGTGCGTTGACACCGATATGGGTGACCGTGAAAAGACGACATTTTCCGGAATTTTCCCATTAGAAAAGGTCACGACTGACAGAGACAGAGTGGGGGTGGGGAAACAGGGGAGGATGCACTCCCCAAAACACAATACAGGTTCGACGTCGATTAAGGCTTTTCACCGGAAATGCCAGTTGTTGTCGTTTACAGAGGGGAAAATGGATCAAGGTCGAGCCACCCCCGGGCTAAAGTGCGCATGCGCGTTGCAACGTTGCAGCCGCACACCCCTCGATACAACCTTCCACGGGCGTGCCGTTCGACGTACCCCCGGACGTAGCTTTACTTTGAGCTTACATACATCACGTGATATGTGTTTGTATGATGCAACGCAACGTAACGATCGTTGATTTGCGGTCTATTGTTATGCACACACACACACATATGCACTCGACCTCCTGAAAGTGTGCTAATTGTCCAGCTGTCCATTATTTAGATGCACAAGACTGACCGGCATGAGCCAAGACCGGTAGAAATCGATCGAGAGCTTTTGTAAATTAATTACATACGACACTTGTGCACTGAAAACTTGTACATGTATCCAGTGGCGGACTGGGACTGAAATCAGTGCTTGCCAGGAGTCAAACGGGGCCCACCCAGGGTTAAAAAAATTTGTCTCCCCCCCTCATATAACAAAATTTTCTTCTTTTCATCACGCTAAAAATCAAGGGTAAAAAATAAATAAAATTTTCAAAAATGCATGAATCAAAAATTAAAAGTGCAATTATATTTTTATTTTTATTAATTAGAATATGTACGTACTACACATCTTACTGGCAATCAACAGAAATACAAAATTTATAATTTAAAATACATAATCTTATGGTTGGAAATGGGCCCGCGCAAAAGGGCCCACGCAAATGTTGAAAACTTACATTTCGACCCTTATAAAAAAAGTTAACCGATCCTTGGGCTGTAAAAGCAGGTATTAATTAGTTCTTTGTGTATATCGTAAGAAATTTGTTTTGTTGAAATATTTTTACACACGTAAAATGAAATAGTTAAAAAGTTATTTAATTTTACTGAGGGCCCATATTTTCTAACAGATAGCGGGGCCCACTTGCCATCAGGCAATGTCGCTTGTATGGCCAGTCCGCCACTGCATGTATCGCACCCTTGCTTCAAATGTGACACTATTCAAAAAGTTGAACAAAATTTTATTTCGACTCGCCAACCGCAGTGACCCAAAAGAGTAAAACGCTAAAATAATCTGGGTGAAAAATCCACCCCCCCCCCCTTTATTTGTAATGTTTGCGTTCTTAAAATGATGAAATCGCTGCGGTTTCGCTGCGTCAAACTGACGCCTCTATTGTCGTCCCATTCGCAACGACATGATTTGCATTGGTGCGGACCAACGACGATAGATGGCGTCAGTTTGACGCAGCGATTACGCTAAGGTGTGTGAGCGCCTTAATGCAAGTACAATGGTTCGAAGATGAGAATAAGTAGGTACACTAACTTTAAACAGTAATTATTATTAATGAAATAATTGAGCTGTTATAAATGAAAGTGGTTCAAGTCCAATTTTGAAAAAAAAAGAGTTAATGATAGTTTTGGCTGTTACAAACATATGTTATCTATTTATTTTAATCAATATCTCAAACACACACACACACAAAATGCTCATATTAAAAAAAAACATATACATAGGACCCTCGCTTCAAAAGTGACACAACTCATGAAGTTTTTCAATAAATGGAAAAATCTATTTCAACAATGTTGTAAAACATAAGTTTGAATTGTTCAACTATGCTAACAATTATTCACCAATCAGATAATGATGTTAAGTTAGTTCACTTTTGATGATTGAAAGGGTGATATTTACTCAACTCATTCATGGCAATAGCTCGACAGTGATATTTTTTGAGTTGTGTCACTTTTGAAGCAAGGGTGCGATATTATGGTTGATACTCAGCGCAACTGTTAAATAGATAACTCGTTTCAATGTGTAATGCTTGACTTTCTTTTGAATCACGAAAACTCTATTGAAATCAATGACTAATCATAGTAACAATGTATTTAGCTTTAGAGCGCTGTAATGCTGCGTACACACCGACGAACCGAACAGCGAACTACGAAGGTTTGCTATTGTGTGGACGTTCATAAATCATCGAACGTTATTGTGTGGAGCGGTCCACACAATAACAATTCGCCTTCGTCGTTCGCTGTTCGGTTCGCCGGTGTGTATGCAGCATTACAATGGTAAATATATCTTATGCTGAAAGATGTAAATATCTATAGTCTTTCTTCTTATAAGAATTTTTTATTGGAATCTATTAGATGGTTTATTTTCTTGACGGAATTTTGCAAATTTCTCCACAGTTATGCTTCTTTTGAAATGGCCAATGAGGATAATTTGTCTTCTGGTTTCGCCGAGATAAACACTAACGATAACGATTTTATTTTACTATAAAAAGTGCAGAAAAAAATTGTTTTGAACAAGGTAATGTATACATATGTATATAGTTGGACTAACATAAATTGCAGTGTCTAAAAGTTTTCTGAATTTTTAGTATGTATAGGTACAATATATTACGTTTAAATAAACAGAACTAGAAATTACCTGGCACGAACTGTAACAGAGACCTGAAACCATGCATTAATAGTTAATGCAATAAAGACCAATTTTTGTACTCAGTTTCACTCGATATGTATGTACATACATACATACTTCCATATTAGACATTATTAAAGGTGCAATAGTTATACGGTTTCTGATCGAAGTACTGGATGAGGAAAACATTGATCTAATCAATCACTTCTATTGGAAATGTTTGACGTTTTAAATGAAGTTACGTCGATATGCACCATGCAATTTTTCGCGTTTGATTATTTAGTATGGCTTCCACTTTAAAAAAATAGAATAAACGATATGATTGTATAACGGATCGGCACGTACTTACGAATGTACGTATGTTATCATTTCCTCTCGCATGCAAGTTATGTACATACATTGTACATATGTAGTTAGTGCTTACTGCAAATACTTTA
Organism: Parapsyche elsis; assembly: GCA_022651745.1. Lineage (NCBI taxonomy): Eukaryota > Metazoa > Arthropoda > Insecta > Trichoptera > Hydropsychidae > Parapsyche > Parapsyche elsis. The sequence continues at coordinate 1,083,480 of JAGVSN010000019.1, forward strand.
ATACTTCTGAACGTGCGAAAATTCATGAAATGAAACGTTCAATGTTTGTTCTTGGACCTTGCTGCTGCTGTTTGCTTATCGAAAACAAACAACGTTTGCCACAAGCGGGAACGTGCCTGAAAACGTTTACAATGTGCAAACATAAACGCACTTTCGCATGGTTCCGATCGAACGTGAGGGGAGAATCGACGGATAAACGTGCACATTTGCGATAAAATTAATAAGAAATGAACATATTTGCATTTGCAGTGTGCATTATCGCATTAACCGCGCCAGGATGTGTGCGAATTTAAAAATAGTCCTTATACTATTCAGCTTGAGACTGTCGGAGCCACTTCCGTGTATTTAATTTGTCTATTTGTGTTCCGTCTATGTTTTTGACTTAAGTTTGGTGCGGAATTGTTGATATTTTGTCTGCATACATATATACGACGATGATTTGCTTACATTATCTTACATTATTTTCTTCGACCTTTGTCTTTGCTTCTATGGAAATTGGACACACCCCAGTTGAGAGTGGAAAGTTTGCACCCGGAAGTCATAATTTTTAAAGTCGATATTCAGCTTATCTAAATATAAAATAAACATGGCCACCCATGCAATTTAATTACAAAGAATCATACATCCAGAAAAAGTCACATTACTTTCAGCTGACAAAGAAATCGTTATCAAAATTAAAACCACAATGGGACGAAGATTACAGCTGCTAGTGAGATATCGATACTGCTCGATGATTAAACGCAACACATTAACAAAATACACAACACAACAAATACAAACACAACACAAAAAAATAAAGAGCTAAAGTCTGTCTGTCGATTGCATCGAGGAGTACGTTGACAATAAACACCCGTTGATTTTTAACGTGCAATAGTCTAGTATTTAAACGTACGTAAAGCAAAACGCATGATGTCATACAATGGCAGATTACGTACATACATATGTATATACATACATACATATATTATTCACCAATAAAAAATAAATCAAAATAGAGATTTTCTCTACGGTTTTCGAATACTTTTATGGTCTCTGGCAATGTTTGGATACTAAGCAATCCATGTCGGCCGTTTCATATCGGAATTTATTAAGATTATCTACATAGCTTATTGTGAGTTCCATACAAAATTGTCACCAGTTAACATCGCTACAGTAGGCAACGAGAAACCATTTTCCTCAGTTACATAACAATGGCAGACAATAAAATGATTGTTCAAAAAGTGAATCGATACGCCTGTTATCAAGTATTTAGTCAATGGTTAAATTTTCATATTCCGAATGAAGATTGTAGGATGCGTTGACACTATAAGGCCCGTAACGCATTAGGCAGCCTGGCTGCGGATGCCATGGCTGCAACAGCCAGAAAACGTGCACCCGTTTCAAGCAGCCAAAGTGGGAGCCAGAACGATGAGAACACACTTACAAATGGTCAGCGATAACACTGTAGATACAACATGTTTTCAATGCAATATTTGGTTCGCAATCTCGGATCCTTTTGTACTGTATGAACATACATATATCATCATTATCATCATTTTCAGCCGTTCACCACCCACTGCTGGATGAAGGCCTCTCCAATCCTCTTCCATTTCTGTCTGTCTTGAGCAACCTGCATCCACTTGACTCTACACATTCTTCTCAATCAACCCATCTTCCACTCGGTCTACCTTGCTTTCTTTCACATCCTCTCGGATACCATTCCAGTATTTCTCGCGTCCATCTGCCATCCATTATTCTCGCTATGTGTCCACCCCATTGCCACTTTAACTTTTTCACCCGTACTGCTATATCTGCCACATTGGTCATACTTCTTACCCACGTTGTTTGTATGTACATACATATGTAGATGCAAATAATTTGTTGAAAATAGTTTCATATAAATTGTTTCCAGCGCGCAACATTGGCGAGTTTTTTTTATTTAATATTTTGATCTTATCCGTTGAATTTAGTGCGTAGTGAATTGTTTATAAAATAATTGGTGAGCGGCTGAAAATCTGAAATGGCAAACGTGAATCGACTGCCTGCCGAGCAGCCAGGCTGCTAGTGCGTACATCACACAGGCAGCCACATACATTTCGTCGGTCGGCATGCAATACCGCGAATATGGCAAATGAGTAATTTTACAGGAGACATTTTACAGCGGTTATGCGTAAAATGTGGGGGTATGTAACATTCGCTGTTCTGCATATATTGTTATACAAAATCAATTGGAACACATTTTTGGTCACATTTTCAATGCAGAATAGCGTATTTGATGATTTTATACAAATTGAATGTACAAAATAATTTTTTTTGGTTAAATGACGCTTTCGCGGTATTGCATGCCGACCGACGATTTACTTTGCCAAATACATCTCGTGTTGGCCGCGGCAGCCAGAGGCTGCCTGTCTGGCTGGTGCGTATCGGAGCCCGTACTTGTGGCTGCCGCAGCCAGAGTTTCCTGGCTGCCTAGTGCGTTATCAAACAGGCAGCCACATACATTTTCTAACATAGTTGTGGCTGGATAGTGCGTTACGGGACTAAAGGCAAACCATTTTCTGAGCGGAACGTAACTAATAAAATTTTCATGAAACAATGCCCGTTTCATATTAATGCTGTAATAATATAGGGGGAATTACAATAATGTGTATAGTGTACACACCACACTGTTGTAGTAGGATCAAAGTCCACCCCCCCAGGTAGTTGAGAGGGGTGAGTTTTACGCGGGTATAAAGTTGTCGACACGGGGGTGCAGCGCACGGTGCAACGACTGAAGGGGCACGTGACGGTTATCACCCGGTAGAGAACCACTCGATCGTAGTTCTCAACAAAGCCCCTGAAACTCAGCACCCCTATGAAGAATTAGGTGGCGGCCCCGCTGACCGCTGGCTGGAGATGAAGCCCCGTTATCTATGGAGCCCCCCGTGGATCAGTCCGACACCCTCAGGTAACCCATAAAGAGCCCCCATAGCCCTCCCCAGACCCCAAAATCGATAGCCGGCTGGGAAAACTAGGTTAAATCAGCGAACGAAGCGGGTATCGAACGGATGTACTGAATTGTTGTCAATATACATATAGTACATATTATAATATACTATTTATGCTTATGTTAAAGTGCGATATCTGATCATAATATGAATTGAGGCAGTGTCAGTGTTTTTGTTTGTTGTGTGTGTTGAATGAAAATCGTGCTTAAAGCGCTGTTCGTTTTAGGTTAGGTTTTGTACGGGCGCCAAACGAGCTTTTCACAGGTCAAACTGCATTGAAAAATGTGTCGGTTGATGGGTTTAATTCGCATTCAGCGGTTGACTTTTTTAATGTTTCGAGTGTTGCGATATAAATAAACAATATTTAATTGTGTGTGCCTTTCAGATTGTACGGCTTCGGAAAATTTGTATGATATAGTCATAATAGTCCGGCACAGGCTCCCAACCCTTTTCGAGTGGCGATCCCTTTTTTATAAAAGCCAAGTGATTCCGCGACCTCGATGTATTCAAATATGTATTTTCAAATATTTTCAAATATGTATCTCGATGTATTTTGCCTTTTTCAAAAAAGGCAAAATATTCCATTCAAACATCAAGACACCGATTAAAAATGAAAATTGCATTATAGACAATATTTTTTTAGTTTACTGTTTCAGTTGGTGACCCCACAGAAAACCCCCATTTAGGGGTCGCGATCCATAGGTTGGGAGCTCGTGGCACAGGTTCCCAACCTTTTTCGAGTGGCGATCCCTTTTTTATAAAAGCCAAGTGATTCCGCGACCTCGATGTATTTGAAAAAGGCAAAATATTCCATTCAAACATCAAGACACCGATTAAAAATGAAAATTGCATTATAGACAATTTTTTTTAGTTGGCCATCCACAGAAAACCCTTTGCGACCAGATTTGGAGTAGCGACCAATAAGTTGGGAACCTGTTGGTTATAATATAACGCGTTATATTATATGTAGTGGGTGTAAGTGAATGTGTCAAATTTAAAATATGATATTAGGAGCATTGAATGAGATATAGTGAAAATGGGTTATATTACTTACACTTTCTATTGACTTGTCATGTCAACGATGACAACTTTGTGCAATAACTTGTGCAATTATAAAAGTGCATGCGTTGCATACGATAAATATTTTGTTTTTCAAAACACGATGTTGACATTTGTTTAATGATTGCACAGTATTAAATTGTTGTGACAGATGTAGGTAGGCGCTCATTAAAGTGAGAGGTAATTTAGTTTGTGTATTTGCACGCATCGGACGCAAATTTGTCTTCAAATGTATGTAGTACGTACATAGTTCAACCCTCTTGGAACTCGATTGGCATCATATTATTTTTGGGCACGTACATAAACCCTAATTATTCACAATGATGTATTGAAATCATTAACGTATTTATTATTTTTCAGTTTCAAAGAAGAGCCCAACTCACCCGACGAGCAATCATGCAAAGGTAAGCAAACCTCTTTACCATAATTGAACTGTTACAAGCTCCTGCCATTTCGTTCACGCGTTGCATAATTTCAGTGCACTCGAAGTGCATTGCATTTGAACAAATGTGCGAACGAAATTGCACTACACCGAGTTACGTATCTTGTGAATGTTTCAAGAAACTTCTTCCCTTTATGCAAAAGATGCAGATGTCTTCAGAACTATCGAGCATATTATTTCTGTTTTTATATTTTACGATGATTTTGATTCGACATAGGCAGTGAACAATAAAATATTCATCCTTTAGGGATGGCTTTGTGTAATAAAGTGTGATCACGAAATACGCTCACAGTGAACATAAAACTTTCTCGAAAAATGTAATACATAAATACATTATCATTGATGATAAGCATCGATTAAGATGAAAAAATAATCGCTTTTTTTAAGGATATGAAATTAAATTACAAAGATGTTACTGTTTATGGCTGAAAATAAATAATTATTTTATCGGAATTAAAACGACTCCATAAATATTGTGGGATTATTATGTGCGGGAATAAAATGTATTACATAATAAAATCAAATATATTAAATGCAATAACATCATGTAAATTCAATAAAAAAATTGCCGAGTACGTTTCAGAATTTGGTTATAAATTATATGCCAAACTATAGCGGAAATCTTTCACTTTAACATATAAAAATATCGTATGCAGTTCCTTGAACTGTCTTCCAATGTATGCATTTTTCATAAATAGATTGTAATAAACTATTTAACCAACTGTCCAATCGTTGACTATAGCACCGTAGTTTAATTCAGACTTTCCATTGTTTTATCAAATCACACTGAGCAACAAAAAATCACGTTTTTTAAAACCCAGAGCGGAGATTATTAAATATTTACTAAGTTTGACCCACTAAATTCGAATCCAATAATGATTTTTGTTGATATGCTCTCGTTTATGAGATATTCGGGATTTAAAAAATGTAAAACATTATTTTTTTGGCTTTTGCGGTCTATAACTCAAAATATAGTATTGCTGTGTTCAAAGTGAGTATTAAAATCAATAGTCAGATGCTTTTTCCCATTGATTGTGATTTTTTATTGGTTTGAAATACTTATAATTAATTATCTAGCGAATTTAAAATTTTTTTTTTCCGTGCTATTATTTGGCCAGTTTTTTATTTCACCACGTTTATAAGGATTGGTTTTCTATTTTGATATTTATTTTATTTTATTTAAACGTACTAATTCGAGCGGCAAATGATTTTAAATTACGTTTTACTATATTTTGAGTTATAGACCGCAAAAGCCAAAAAAAATTATATTTTTTACATTTTTTAAATCACGAATATCTCATAAACGAGAGCATATCAACAAAAATCATTATTGGATTCGAATTCAGTGAGTCAAACTTAGTAAAAATTGACCAATCTCCGCTCTGGGCTTTTTTTTTGTTGCTCAGTGTTATTATTGATTGTGAAAGCGTGAAACAGTATTGGGAAATCTTTGGCAAAACCACATAAGTAGCATTCGATCAGGTTCGATCGATAGATCGTGTAAATTCAGAGAAAAAGCGTTTGTGAAAATGTAATGAGCACTGTCGTATTGCGAACAGGAAACATGTTGTCTATCTATACCAATAAATTGGCGAGTTTATCGGCGATAGACGACGCACGCCACAGGCAAGTTTTGCGCTGAAATTGTAATACGCCGAGGGAAGTATCCACTCTCGGCTCGTTATGAACGTTATATGTTTGGTTTTTAAGACAAGTTTAGTTGGTTGAACCAGTATGCGTGCAAAACAGTAGCTAGGCAGTGCTCAGCCAACGAGCAGGAGTACCGTTAGGCGGCGATCGACAACCACACCATGACGACGTCATTACACCAACAGCGGTATGGCAACTTGTCCATCAAAGTCACCATCAATCTGCACGTGTCCAGAGACGTTCCCACTTCCTGAATATGAGGATTCCAATCGAAGATACTGGCTCGGATTTCAGAGCGAACTCCCACTCATGTATACTTATCTGTGGTACTCGGCGTCGCCCATGGTGGAAATAGTTGTACAAATTATAAAATACCACGTCGCTTACATTGAAACGTAAAACTGTTCTGAATTGGTTATTGACTGCTCAATCTGCTTCGACTAACAACACTCCATCCGTCATTAGCCGGAGTCATTGAACCAAAACTTTGTATGAACTATCGTAATCGAAGTCGATCAGTAAGAGATGCAGAATTACACGTACCAAGTCTGATCCCGATTAGTCAAACGGTTTAGGAATGTATTATATAAGAAACAAACACGTCCTTTTATGTTCGCAACGTTTGTTCATTGGAACAATCATTTTGATGTTTTGTGCACTAGCTGTAGTATCCGATGTTGCTCATTTTTTACTCAAAAGTTATTTTTACGGTCGGAAATACTATTGGTTATACTTTCGAGTCGTCGAAACAAATCTTTGTATGTATAATGAAAAATGACCCTTTGCATTCAAGTACACCCATTGGATCATAGAAAGTGCTTACGTAAAGCTTGTTTGTTGCCGATTAGTCAAACGGTGACGAAATGCGCTCGTATAATATAAGGAGAACGAGCACACAGATAGTGTTGTAAGTCGAGAATATTCGAGAATTTCCCTTTTTTTCTTGGTTATAAAACATCCCTAGATAGTTTAATAGCTTTTTAGAGGATTCTAGGATATGATATAATCATTCATTTAAACTTAGCACAAAAGTTCGTAAAAAAATTGTCATATTCACACCCCATCAAATTTAGTTTTTGTCACGTTTACTAAACTAATATTATTCGTGTAATCCGTATCACCTCTCCCAAGTATTAGCCCGGATTAGAGGGAGTTTACTGTATATTTAAGCAAATACAGTAATAGTATTTATTTATTTAAAATACATGGTGGCCCATGGAGCCCAGGGTACATTGCATTATGTACTACAATTTTCAACAGAAAATCCTCAAAAATTCTCGGTTTGGAGAATATTCTCTAAAAGATTATTCCCGAGAATTTTACAACACTACACACAGATATGAATTGATTTTCATATTCGAAGCGTTTTTTTTTGTTGGAAACGTTTAGTATGTATTGGATCGACGTTTAGTTAGGTTTTTATTGGCAACCGGTTGGGACCGATTCGTCGGTCGCATTTGGAAGTATCGTCGACCGGTTGAAATCGGAGGGCGCTGGTTTCGTTTTCCGTGCGTTCATTTCACCATCGCATCGGTGAGGCTGTGCGAGTACTTTCGTTAACGCCGCGACCGACAAACCGGTTAATAGGAATTCACCGATAATTCTAACCGTGAGTTCAATTTCGTCGCCGTAATATTCGTTAATTTGAACCGCTCGCTCTTTCTCGTTCGGCTAAAAATACCCCGCGCGAGCGCTTCCTCACCAACGACGAGCTCGCGAGGCAAAAAGGTTTTACGAGTTAACACATTCGCTTCCCGTCTCATTCGATGCAATAATCTACGACCGACGTCGTTAATACGTCTCGAGCAATTCAAATGCTCGACGGACGATGAAAATTTGCCGCGGGTTCAATAAGCTTGTTAAAAGTGAAAGGTCGCGGCGAGCGAAACGCTCCCACTGTTCATTTGAGACAAGTCAGAAGTTCGACAGTGTCGAAGTTAGTTGATTCGATTGCTTTACAATTATTAACAATTAACCAAATATGTATACGATTTTAATATGCGATGAAGCGTTAAGCGTTGATGAATAAATAATCAATTATCGAGTTTTACATTCGCACATACATACATACTTTTGATTAGAAAGAAAAATGGAATTTTATATGCAGTGTACGAATGCAAAACGGCTTTGTATCGAAACTAAAAACCGGTGAACCAGTGACGTATGCGACACATGGTCTCTTTGATAACAACGATGAAACTCCTCCTTCAACTTTTCCGAATAGAGAAAGGAGGGATCGAACCAAACTGTCTTGCCGCTTAAGATTTTGCCATACGGACATTGCACGAGCACACGGTGAAAGGACTACACAACTATCTGCAATAGAGGTAAAATAAAATACATCCAAAGCTACTAAATTTGTAAACATTTTTGCACATTCTGCGCCTTTTACTACATCTCAGCTTATAATTTTGTACAGAACAGAAAAAAAATAACTAAACCCGCTGTTTCAATTGGTAAATAATTACGAAATTAATATGTATATTGGTCGATTTGTTCACATTTAAAATGCCTCTTACTTAAGTATACTGTTTTGTCAAAAGAAAACTCTATTGATCTCATAATGAATGTTCTTACACTGGAAAATATTGGTATTTCACCTAAAACTCACTTTTGCGCCGAGATAACTTTTTATAAATTGTACAAGAAAAGCGCTTTATTCAGAAATTTTTATTTTGCCATATACCACATATGTATGTACATACATACATATGTACATATTTACGTTTTCCCTCGCACTACATAATTCGCCCTCGAGATTTTCCCTTATCCACATAACGCACACAGTATAGATAACGTATTGTGATCGTGGGAAAATACGACCTTGACTGATTTGATATTTTGAATTTCGACTGATTCGTATCAGTTGATCACGTTTTCATGCTCTTTGGAAAATGTCGAATTACTATATCTCAAACACCGTTAGTCCTATCGCACTGAAACTCTACTCATAAGTTATGAGTATAGGGGGAAACCGGCTGATAGGGCTGCATGGGAAACTTTTCGTAATAATTATTAAAATTGTATTTCAAAATTTCTTAAATCTAAAGTAATTAATTGTTCGGCGCTTCCGATATTTTAACTTAACCCTAACCCGTAACCTCGGTTGACGTTGAACGATCATTTTTCGATTTAAAATGGATATTTAGTGAACGGCGACAAAGTAAGGCTATATGTAGAACACCTAGAACAGTTTGTTTCAAATTATTTATTTAAGAAAGCTTAAGAAGCTAATTACAACAAACAGTAACTTAAAGCTAAAATTACAAAATTTAACCTTATTATCTATTAGCCCTTACATATACAGAGGTGTTGTTTTAAGGTTGACAGGAATCTATCAATTTTGTTTATATTTTTGAGATCTTCCGGCAGGCCATTGTATTCAAGAACACCCTTGCACAAAATACCAGATCTACTTAATTTTAAATTCTTAATTTTTAACTTATTCCATAGTATTATGACTATGTATATTATATCATCATCATCATCAACATTGTCAGCCGTTCACCATCCACCGCTGGATGAAGGCCCCTCGAATCCTCTTCCATTCCTGTCTATCTTGAGCAATCTGCACCCACTTGACTCCACACATCAGTCCATCTTCCACTCGCGCCCATCTGCCATCTATTATTCTCGCTATTTCAACCCATTGCCACTTCAATTTTTTCACACGTTCTGCTATACCTGCCACTTTGGTCATACTTCTACCTAGTGTTGTAAAATTTTCGAGAATTTTCTTTTTTAGAGCATCTGAGGGGCAAAATTTGCATGTACATAATGCAATGTACCCTGGGCTCCATCGGCCACCATGTATGTATGTATATACAGTAAACTCCCTTTAATCCGGGCTAATACTTGGGAGAGGTGACACGGATTACACGAATAACATTAGTTTTCATCAGAATTGCACAAATAGGCCTAGAAAAATATATAGTAATTTTTGTTTGAGAGTCGTCGCTTTTTCACGACGTCTCATTATGTATGTAATTTGAAAACACTGTAATCTCACTATCTTTCAATATAATTATTTTCATCCCGTGCCGCTATCAGTGCTATTTTGCCGAAAACTAAATTTAATGAGGCGTGAATATGATACAATTTAAATCAAATGTGTTAAATTTAAAACAGTGGTCTGGAACCGGCGGCTCTTTGTATGAAAACCTTCGGCTCTCGCTGTCACGTTGAAACACAATTTACACAAAATCAAAATGAATCCCATTTCTACATATAACTTCGCGGCTATAAAAAGCATTAAACCGTTTTTCAATAATACATTTTAATAATAAACTGTCGAACATTAAGAAATATCACAAAGATAGCTCATTACTTACTGGCAAACCCATTTCATAAATGAGTAACATTCAATTTCATTTTAAATATATAATCCGACACGTTACATAACATGTTACATCTCCCAAACTTACCGATTTTGCAAGGTTTTCCCCGATTTGGCTCTCAACACGAAAAAGGTTCTCGAGACCACTGGTTTAAAACAATGATTAAATCAAGTTGGAACAATTTCACTGGAATATCTTCACCAAATCAATTAAAATATGTATAATTAATCGCTTCCAGAGTTAATAAGCATTGAGACACCATGTGAGAATTTCGCGGAAAACGTTCATGTCGGTAGTGCGTATGGCAAAATGACACATTTAGTGTCGTCAGAATGAAAAAAATGTCATTCAAAACGCTATCGGACATTCTAGAAAGTCCCACTACTTCTATTAAAATACCCTAGAATGCTTTAAAATGCTATTCAACTATTTAGAGATGTTTTATAATCAAGAATTTTTTTTGGAGAATATTATCGGAATACTCGCAACACTACTACATACTACCCCATGTATTCCTCTTGCGACCCCTTCTCGTTATAACAAGCATACATCTTTACAATATACACGCACACTTTTAAGGTGTCATTTACATTCATCCAATTTAATTCGTTCTGTATCTTGTACTGTAATTTTATGAATTTATAAATTTCCCATGCGGCCGTGCCGGCAAAGCCGGCCTAGCGCGATCAACTCTCGCGCTTTAGTTATACATAAGTTTGCTGCCGACCATTACAACCTGTGGCAATGTGGCTTTCGCCAACCGGACACGTTTTCAAAAGTGTATCAATGGAGGAAGTGCTTCCTCGACTTTTCCAATTGGTTAGGGGAAGGGGGAGCGAAAGAGTCCAACTGGACCGTCTCACTGTTGAAGATTTTGCATACGGAGGCTTACCACGAGCGTATCATAGTGAAAGGACCACACGACGAAGAGAGACAGAAGTGGGGGGTGGGGAGCAGGAGGAGGAAAGGAGGGGGAGAGCAGAGGAGAGGAAAAGAGAGAGATAGGTGGGGTGGGGTGGGAAGAAGAGGCTGTGTGCTGTGTGTGCTGTGTGTGGTGCCGGTGGTGTTGTTACACAATAGGCAAGAAGTGAGGTGGAGGTTTGAGGCCGTTGACCGGACTACCAGTGCTTGGTTGTTGGGTCTGGTGCAGTGGCTGCTGCAGCGCGCGATCGGCGAGTCGCGCCCGCGCCGGGCGGCCGCTCGGTCGTGCGCGACACCCCATGGACGTGTTCGAGCAGGGGCGCGCGCCCCCATCGACCCACCAGCACAATAATCCGAGACCGCATACTCCAGAGGTTTCCTTCGACGCCGGCACCGAGTTCAATTTGTCCTTTTTCGATCCGCAGCCGGGCGCGCGCCCTGCCTCCACACCGCCTGCGCCTACGCCAGCGCAGACGCCGGCTGCGCAGACCGCACACCATCAGCCCAAGAGAGGTACGCTCTGATGAGGCCCGCATCCCGGACCTCCCGCTTCTCCTCCCACCCCACCCCCACCCCCACCCCCACCTCTCCGCCGCTTCGTCTCTCTTCCTTCCTTGGCCGCACGCGCTCTCGAGTCGACGAACCCGCTCGACACACCGACGTCGGATTTCATCCATCCACCCCCGCTCTAGCGACGGACTCGCTAGACCAAATCGTAGACTCTTTCGAAACTTCGACATGTCACACCCTTTCAGCGATTCTCGTCCTCCCCCTTTCGCCCGACGTAAGTTTTATATTGTGGAAAATAGTCGCCGGGCCAAATCGTAGACTATTTCAAAGTCGACGTTGTCTTCGCCTCTTTTGCTCGACGTAAGTTTTATAAGCAAATAGTCGCCGGACCAAATCGTAGACCCTTTCGAAATTACAGCGCGGCGCACTCTTTCGGCGATTTTTGTTCAACGTAAGTTTCTAGCAAATAGTCGCTAGATCAAATCGTAGAATCTTTGAGATTTCAACATGACACACGCTTTCGGCGATTTTTGGCTTCCTCTGTTTGCTCAGTGTAGCAAATAGTCGCTAGAACAAATCGTAGACTATTACAAATTTCAACATGACACTCTTTCATCGATTTTTATCTTCCCGTTTTTGATCAACGTAAGTTTTATAGAATATAGTCGGCAGACCAAATTGTAGACTCTTTGAGATTTCAACGTGATACACTCTTTTGGCGATTTTTGTCTTCCTTTTTTTGCTCAGCGTAAGTTTATAGCAAATAATCGCTAGAAAAAATCGTAGGCTATTTAAAATTTCAACGTGACACTCTTTCAGCGATTTTTATCTTCCCGTTTTTGATCAACGTAAGTTTTATAGAATATAGTCGGCAGACCAAATTGTAGACTCTTTGAGATTTCAACGTGATACACTCTTTTGGCGATTTTTGTCTTCCTCTTTTTGCTCAGCGTAAGTTTATAGCAAATAATCGCTAGAAAAAATCGTAGGCTATTTAAAATTTCAACGTGACACTCTTTCAGCGATTTTTATCTTCCCGTTTTTGATCAACGTAAGTTTTATAGAAAATAGTCGGCAGACCAAATCGTAGACTCTTTGTGATTTCAACATGGCACGCTCTTTCAGCGATTTTTGTCTTCCCTTTTCGTTCAGCGTAAGTTTATAGCAAATAGTCGCTAGACCAAATCGCAAATGTTTGAATTTTAAAATAGCACACTTTTTCGGTGGTTTTTGTGTTCCTATTTTGCTTAGTACAAAGGACTCGACCGAATCGGAGTCTCATTAAAATTTCTAAATGACTCACTTTTTCAGCGGTTTTTGGGTTTCTTTTTTGCTTAGCGTAGCTCAAAAAAGGACTCGTTAAGCTTTCGAATTCTAAAATAATACAATATTCGTAATGTGGCCATCTCTACTCTTTCACTTTGTCGCATATCTCTTTTTTTGTTTGAAGTAAGAGCAAAATTGTATATCTGTTATTTAACAGGAAGGTTTGTGCTTCTTTTTATTAAAAAGTACACATTTTTTTATTGCTTATAGTAAGGTTATGTATGGATTCGCTAAACCAAATTATATAATTAATTTCAAAATAATGCCATATTCTCAATGTGAAAAACAGTTGTAATTTATTATCCGATACATCTACATACATACATATGTACATACATACATACATATAGAGAGATTGATTAAAAGTACGTCCCTGAGCTATTTCCGATAAAACCTTCCACTCAGAGTGTACTTATAGTCCCGTTGCATTCTGTAAATTTTCAGTCCATGCCTTTGAATCAATACATATCGCGAACAAATGGATACTTCTATTTTTATATTTATACCTAGAAATTTCAATAATGAATAATGAAATATTGTGTATCATTAATTAAAAAATCGTATATCGAGGTATTATACCAGACAAAAATAGTATACGAGTCTTTTGGTTAAAATCCAATGATTCTTTATTACGTTTAGAGGTCAGCTGTTAATAAAGCTCTCTAAAAACTTTTTTAATGCAGATGCGAAGTAGTGTCTCATTTTATATCGCTTAAAAGCTTTAGTAATTTAATTAATCTTACTGAGTTCCTAATTTGATATTTATTATTGAAAAAGCAAAATCTGAGCTTAGTATTCCGTCAACATATTTACGAGTTCCTATGTATTCTAAATTCTAATATAAGAGGTAATCGGATTCTATTGTATTTTAAAATAATGAATGGATGACGTATAAATGGTACAAGTAGGTGCAAATACAATTATTATGTATTCAAATTTAAATATACTTGCACCACTCCTGTAATAATGCATATTATTGACTGTAAATGAGCGTAGGAAGTTTCCGGTGAAAAAGGTTCCACTTAAAGAGATTAAAAAAAAACCTAATGTGATTATATTAAACGCGATTTAAATGAACTATTCAACAATAGTACACACTATTATAATCGAACAATATTTTCGGAACATATGTACATACATACATATGTAGATAAAAATAGATTTCTGCTTGCTTCAAAGGAGTTTTGGAACAGTTAGTCAGTTAATGACTGAAAATGTGTATTCGAGTAAAAATTTACTGTCAAAGAGATACGAGACGCTTACTTATTCATGCATATTCAATTTTCATCCATCGCACTAGCAGTTTATTCTGTAGTTTATTATGTAGAAGATATTTTGTATGCAGAAATACGACAATCGCAATGCGAAATGCGAATATGCGTCATTATCGGACATTATTATTTTAATGGTATTGTTTTGTTTAAATTGCACAATATGATAAATATGATATTGTTTAAATTACAATGATACGTATTCCATTTTCGAAATGATCAACGATGCAATAAAATTCATAATATTGCGTTAATGTGTAAATAAATAAGTTTATCATGAATAATTTATTTGAAAGTTTAATAACAATTTTAATCACATTTTCAAACTCCTTTTAATATCATGAATATGTATGTATACAAATCGAAGTTGAATATCGCTGTCGCGTAGCGGTAACTCTCAACTGTTTTCTTTTTTATTTTCGTTTTCGACGACAAATTTGAACTGAAACTTTTGCACATCAAATTTCAGTCTTTCGAGGTTTTTTTTATCATATACAAATGCTTCATATGCGTATCAAGGTGTCAGTGGACTAAAGATTTTTTCCAGTTGATAATTCCGAACGAACCGTTCAAATTAGTGACAAATGAAAGATTGTGCGAACCCTTTGAGGGTATTATTAACTTTCGTTTTCGAAAATATTTGGTCACACATTTCGAGCTTATCTGAAAACCTTTTGCAAAAGATACTAAATACATTTTTTTAAGCACACACTGAATGTTGACTTCTTCTGTGTATTTAAATTCAATGTTATTCTGATGGCTTTGAATTTGTCAGCAAGACAGTTGACACTGACCCTGTGCAGTGGTAAATTTTCAGTGAAACGACTCGCAATAGCTCCTAACAAAAATACGTATTATTTCCTTTTTTATACATTTAAATACGATTTTTTGTTCCGTAAACTACGAATTTTCCTCGACGTTACGCATTTTCGGTTGCTTTATCGCGTTTGGCAAAACGGCGAAAGTATTTATCCAATATATGTACAATATAAAATTTCAATCGACAAAATAGTCGTTTAACTCGTTTCGCATATTAATATTATTCAGCTGCGACTGAGAGTATTATTGGATTTAGTTTAAACTGAAATTAAACAGCCAAAACATTTACGAAACACACGATGTATCAAAATTTCCTACGTATTTTGATATATTTTCTATATATGTAATAATACATACATATGTATAGGTATTGTACAACAACATGTATTTTAAATTCATGTCCCTACATATTATCATCACTTCCTTACTTAAATTTTACTGTATTTTGATTAGTGCATAATTTGATTACAGAACTATAATTAAATAATTGTATTATATTCGGTATTTAAGAGGATTGCTAGCTTTTAGACAGATTATTCATTGAAGACAGATTAGCTGTAATAAGTAATAACTATTTTTCTTTACCGCCTATAAATCCAATCAAATTCAATATTAATTAATTCCATCGTGATAATTGTCTATTAATATCTCAATAAGAAAATCGATTTCATTATCTTAGGTATGGTAAAACATTTACAACGGTGCAATTATGTAGATGGAGGATCGTAAAAAGGATGCATTTCCTTATTTGCACGCATGTGTTATGCCCTGTTCGAATAAGTACGAACGCGATATAAATAAACGGCTGAAGTCGTAGTATTTATAGATATTAAACGTAATTTGTAATCTGTTGTGTTAATTGAATTAACAACAACATTGCACATATGCGAATTCGTCAGTATTCGTCGTATTAGTGTACCTATGTATAGGTATGTATGTACATATATTGACAGGTTTCGAAATTAGCACACGTAAACTTACGTTAGGAAACTTTATTTCGCCGATCAGATTCAATTCCAATCGTAATTTATTATGATTATAACTCAAATTTGGATCGTTTTTAAATGAAAATAATTTGATAAAACTGTGTGTTTTAGTTAATGTGTTGCTTCTGAAGAGTTTAATTAGAACGGTATAATTATGATTTACGTATTCATTTCATTTTATATATCTATTTGAATTTTTGATAATATATTAAACCAGTAGGTACATACATAGATACTTGTTATTATGAATACATATATAGTGTCAAATTTAATGTCAATGACTTTCAAAAGTTAAGTGTAAAATTTGTCTATTTCTACTACACAAATTTTGACTCTTGCTATAAAACGCGTTTCATTTTAATTTATATCGAAAAATTAATATGATACAATAGTATTGCGTATTTCAATCAATTTTGTATTTTGATAACGTGAATATTCAGACACATATCCCGCTGAAAATCAACCTGGCAGTTCGTTTTCAGTGTGCATATCTGTTTTCCATTGATATGCATTTTTGCATCGATTAATGGAAAACAGGTAAAATATTTTCGCTGTTTTTCGTAGCAAACGAAGCGATGACGCAAACACACTGACACACCTACAAGTGTTAAGTCAAAAGTGACAGCACGTAAGTGACGAACATGTTCGTCGTATATTTTGATGTCACACTGCACTGCATTCGTAATAAATATTCAGTTGACATTGGTATATCTGCTATTACATATGTATGTGCAAAACATCATTTCGTATTACCTTCGATCGTTGAATTGATCTTTGGAATTTGACACATTGTGTTTTGGGCGTCACGTTTCAACGTATCTTAATCATAGGAAAAGTTTGGTAAACCAAACGTGAATTTATCATTCTTGGTCTATACCTACATATGTATGTACGTATGTACATATTACTTTATCATTTCACCACATGCGAATTGGGATCACTTGTACGCGAATTAACACATTGGACAAAATGTATGAAAGAATTGAACTTTTGTTTTGGAATATTTAGAACGTATAAAAATCGCGATAAATTTATAATATACATACTAGCCGAATTGCCAGGCGTTGCTCGGGCGGGTGAATTCAAACAATAAATCGTATGAATATCGAAATAAACATTTATTATACATTACAAACAAAAATTGATTAAAAAACTTGTATGGGGGTGCCTTGACCCCGGACTCCAACCCCTTCCAAAAACCTTCTATGGTCTAAGTTACCATGAGATAGTATACCAAAGTTGAAAACTGTAGATTTTCAAACAAACATTCAACTTTATACAGTAGATGTATAATATAACAGTAATTCAAGCTTTTCTTGTGGACGTGTGACAAATTACGGCGATTTTCGAAAAATGTCAACATATGATTAGCGTACCTACCACGACTTCTCAAAAGAACGCAACTTAGAAAGTACTGATATTTCTCAAACTTTTTACAAATCAATCAAATTAACAATTAAACCTTTCGTATGACCTTGTTACCTTTTTAAATTACCATCTTACTGTTATTATTATTATGAATTTTGATAGTTCCATACCCTATTTTCCCCAGATTCTACCATACAATTTTTGCCCCTTTACATGATGTACTTACTAATATGACAGGGGTGGCCTATTTCCAATGGCGGAACTTCAAATGTTGCCCCCCCCCCCCGCAAAAAAATATGCCCCCCCCCTCCTACATATAGGTATACAATAAAAAAAAAAAAAAAAAAAATTAAAAAATTCTGGATGGACGATGGAGAAAAACACAGCAATCATGGCATAATTATATATTGAGAAAATTCTTAAAATGTAAAATCATTCCTCCTACTTTTCATGTTCGCAAAGTCTCGGATTATGTCCTTCGTTTCCATTTTATTCGCCACTTTTACTTCTATTGTCAATAATAAAAGATCATGTAAACGATTCTGAGACATCGAATTTCGCAAATAATTTTTTATGATATTCAATTTTGAAAAATGCGCTTAATAATGCGGTTATTACTTCCAAAAAACTAGACGCTAGACTAGAATATTTAATAATTAAGAGTTCGGCGAATTCTCAACACATGTTTTAACAAGTTGTGACAGAAAAATGTATCTAAGATAGAATTCGCTTATTTTCATGTAATTGATATATTTATATATCAAAATATATTTGACTGAAAATGGGCCCCCTCTGGGGACGGGCCCCCACGCACTGCGGGGTCTGCTCCCACCTAGTTCCGCTACTGCCTATTTCTTAAAAATAATTTAAATTCGTGAAAAATCAAGTAAACTAATAAGAGTTTGACAGTATTATTAATGCCATCCTATAAAAATATTACGTCATTGCGACTTTCTAAGAAATGTATTCCTTCATCGGTGGATTTCTGGTCAGCTTGTTTTGTCCGACTCCTGCTTTCTATGTGCGCTGGTGTTATTTTCACCATTTGAAATTTAAAATCCTCCGAATCGAGGACAACACATCGAAAGCGGAGAAAGTCGAGTGTTGTCTAAGACGTGTAATGTACTGGGGAGCTTTCGATCGCAACATCTCATCGGCGGTAAGCACTGTTGCGACCGGCTGTCCCGTGAATGGGTCAGGCGGCTCGTCGTGAATGGCTGTGTGGTGTTGCGGTAACAGTGATGTAATGGCCGGCGTTTTTTGCTCGGGACGAGTGCGAATCGCCGCGGGCTCCGCGGTTCAACGGACGAACACCGCAACGAACGTTGAACCCGTCCATCGCCAACAACCCGCACCAGAAGCGCTGCCTAGCGGACAAAACTCGTAAACAACGGGCTCTCAAACATCCCCGGTGGTTTGAGAAACAGTGGCGGCACTACACTCCGGTGAATGTAGATTAACCCCCCCCCCAGACTGTTATCGGTGTGCGGTGGATGTGTGGCTCTGTAGCCGCCTCGCGCTAGCTCAGGTCATACGATTTTGATTTTGTGTCGTATCTGAAATTAAATTTAGCAAGAATACTCAACAGGGAGGGGGTTGCATATTGTTTGGAATTTTTACTTATTTTTTGTACTTTTTGGGCATTAGCCTGTATATAAATAAATAAATAAATGTTGTCCACAGTCGCCTCACGCTAGTTAGGGTCTGCTAGATCGAGATGCGCTCTACCTTTTCGACTCGTTGAATGCGAATAAAAATAAGGACAAACTGCATTGTTCAAATCTTGCAGTTGAACGTCTGTTTTGCTGTTTTTGAAGATTTGTTAAATTTTGTCCACGTTTCAAACGTAATCTACGCCAGCTATTTAATGTGGGTGGAAGGTTTGAACAATGCGACTTAACTTTATAGTTATTCGCTATTGTGCATTTAGATAGTTGACAGCTTTATGGGATGTGTTAAAAATATATTGTGTAATATATGTACATACATATTGTCCATTGTAATTTTTACTTGAATGTAATGATTTGAATTGTGGGATCGTCTCACTTTTGACACTTCTCAACTAATAAGCTTAAATTACTTCAAAGACTTTTATTTTTCGAGCTTCAAATATGTATTAGACACGTATTGCATTAGTATAGTAATTTTAGCCCTATTGAAACGAATATTGTCGATGTCACTCATAATTTTATAATTGAATAGTTGTGCTATCTCCTCGAATTCGATTTTTCCACAACGAACACTATGCATGTGTGTATATATGTACGTACAAAGAATCGAGTTTTGTTAGTATGTATGTACTTATCCAATGTTCAATGTGTGCCAAAAAAAAAACGCAGACCTGTGTGATTTTTTTTTAATATGAACATTACAACCGCATTACACAAGTTCCGTCACATTTTGGCACCGTATCCTGGAACACGCCAATCGTAGTTTTTTTTTTTCTCGTTTTATAGAAAGGATGATTAAGTCAGTGACCGTCATTTTTCCGGAACTGAACTAACAACTGAAAGCCATTCTCGCGGTACGTCATGTGCGACCACGAATACCTCATCAAACACGCAACATCACGTCTCGAGACATCATCTTATACTTTGTCTCTAATGTACATATTTAATACTGTGTACCCACCGTGAATATGTGTAACATAATTTTCAGCGTTCGTTTTAAATTTCAACGAGATGTTGCGTCGTCTAAGAATATCGCTAAGCATTTATTCACCATAAATCTACTCAACTTTGAATCGACAAATAGGTTTGTTGGACTTTTAAAGATTTAGCAAACAGCTTGCAAGCTCCATCACAATAGCCATTACATCACAGGTTCACAGGGAAAACTTGTATATCGATTGTTCATTACTGATTGACGTCCTATTGTAATTAAGTTCTCGTGGCAATTTGTTCCGACAGCTTTTCTCGACGCTAAAAGGTTAGGTTTACTCTCTACGATGAATTTCTAGGAATTTTTCAGCTCAATATTGTCTGAAGATAGCAGTACGCGTGTTCGTGACTCTATTACAACGATTGCATACAAAAACAAATTGAATACATTCGACGATATTTGAGAGTGGTTGAATTCTATAAATAGCCGCATGCAAAGTCCGGATTTCATTGATTGATTAGATTCGCCATGTTGATGTGTTATGCGAGTTGTAAAATCGAATATGCACTCTGCATACTAATGCGTCGCAGCGAGAGGCTTAATCGTCTGCATATTAAAACAGAAATCGATACTTTGATGGTTTTATAACATTGTAGTGTGTAAAATAATGCAACGTGCGTGCAAGTTTGCACCGTAGCACACTCTTCGTTTATTTATTAAGCCGGTTAAAAATTAAACCGAATCGCTACAGTGCTACAGTGCAAACTATTCGATATGCAACCTAGTGCAATAAATTTTCAACGAATTTACACGTAATCAGAATGTATGGAATGCATCGACCTGAAATCCAAATCACACAGTACTCTTAGTGGGATAGTATAAACGCGGTCGAATGTGCAAATTCAAATTCACACACACACACTAAATTAACACATTTAAACGCGAAGAATTTTTTAAAAGGACACAATCCTAGTTAATGTATTCAAATAAGAAACAGACCGTATAAAATGATGATAATGTTAAATAAAAATACACATTTTTGACTTTTGATCTTAATTGGATGGTTAGTTCATTGGAATGATTTGAAACTAATGAAAAAAAACGCTCGAATGAAGATTCCGATTTAAATTTTGATTGAAACGCTAGATTTTGCGACATTAAGACCGTACCTACGCCTGAATAGAAGTGACGGAATATGTAAAAATGGTGTGCAAAAAAAGCTCGAGGCGTCTAAAAACTTTTCGACTTACATACATAGTTGCGATCGGTAAATGCGTTCAATTTTCTCGGTAATCCGGCCGTTAAATTTGCGGTGGTTGAACGGCCGATCCCGTTATTCCGGCTTCCCATCTAAGCGAACGCATATCCTTCTTGCACAAACGTGCCGTTACAGCGAAAGAGCATACATACCTGTACAGTGTACATACATACATATACAAATATAATGTATATATTGGTACGCTTGTCTTGTGTGAAATGGTTCTTTATATCGCTCGACTTTTTCACAATCAATAAATGATGATGACCAAAGTGCACGTATAATATTTTCACATTCGGAAGAAATATTCTAAAAGAGTTTAACAATATCGGATGTGCTAGACGTGAGACTGGCGAGTTTCTCTTGTACATACATATGTATGTATGTACATACAAGAGAAACTTATGTTAAAACATTTGTACATATGTATGTAGGTAGACTTAAATTGCCCGCGAGATAAATTGATACATTTACATGAAGAACTTTTCCATATATGCATAGACACATTTGACATAATTTTCAGCCACGTACATACATATGACAAATGTCAATAGCATTGTTCCATATCTGTTACATTTTCGACTCCAAACAGTATACATCGCCACGTAGGTAATAAAACCAATATACGTGTATTAAAAGTGTAGTAACATCAAATTTGTTGTTATTTTTAATACTATTGAAATAAATTCACAATATACGAGTGGTTAACGTTAAGGGCTCAACACACTCCGACGAAATCCTAAAAGCATGAATTTCTATGGTTTTGCATGGCGTAGATGCACACTTGCAAAATCCAACCCCACGGCAGAACTCATAGCAACGGTGGCACGTCACGCAATCACATCACGTGTGGTGTGGAAAGTGTGTGTGCCTTAGGCCCGAGCCTCACCGGGCAACTAGTCTGCAGACTAGTCGGCGTGTCATCAAAATGTTAGCGTTTAGACGGAGCGGACCTCACCGGGTAACTCAGTCTCCGCAACTATGGACGACTACCGACGACTACATGACGTCACGGCAACTCTGGGAGACTCGCGATTTTCACGACCCGAAAGGAAATTTATATAGGCATGGAAATCCAAAACCGACTTCAAATATGGGTTTCTTAGACAATTTTGTACAGGTAACATGAAAAAAAATGGTTTTTTTTTCAAAAAACGAAAAAAAAGACGAATTTTTCATATTACGAGATAAACACTACACACAGATAGTGAGTTCCGACGAAAGTATCAGTTCGGATCCTTATTTTTCTTCTTATTTTCAAAGATTCGTCAAATCTTGAAAGTAACGAATAAAAACTGATTTTTCACATACAAACATCTCCATAAAAGTGTATAGCTCTGTAAGAAGCCGAAACCGACGAGAATATAATATGATTATTAGGCAATTTTATATAAGAAACACGAAAAAAAATAAGTTTTTTTTTTATTTATGATTTGTCTATTTTGAAAGTGACGTAAATAAATCATACAGAGGTGATGCACTCGCCGTTGTCTCGCTCGCACTCTATTTGCGCGAGAGAGAGACGTTCCAGTCCCTTGCACTAGTCAAGCGTCAGTCGCATATGCAAGCCACTTTACCAGATACTACGTCAATACAATGACGTTTGATACCGAACATTTCATTGTGGAGATCGAAGGTCGACCAGCGATATGGGACACCTCCGTTCATGAATCGCGAGATGAAAAGTGCAAACTGGGAAGAACTGATAGACATGTTTGGAGGAGACAATTCTATACATGAAACTCGAAAAACGAAAAAAAAGACGAATTTTTCATTTTTTTTTTTTTTTCGAGTTTCATTTATAGAATTGTCTAAGAAACCGATTCGAATTTCCAAAATAATTAAAGATAATCAACATCGCAATGTGAGCAACTAAGTCGGCGGAGCAAATTGCTCAATGCAACTCGCCGCAGACTAGTCGGCAGACTAGTTGCCCGGTGAGGCTCGGGCCTTAAGGCTGTTTGTTTCCAGGTTTGCGTATACAAACTTCGTTTGTGCAGGCAATAGTAATCTTAGTTCGTGCTTGGCCTCCGCGAACCACTTATTGCTAAGTTTGCACACATAAGATTACATTTGTCTAGATACAATTTTGAGAATGTTACGTAAAATCCAGTGCACACAGAAGCATTGAAAGATGTATGCTTGGTTATACCAAGCATACATCTTTTCTTGTTATACAAGAAAAGATCGTAACAGTGTACATACATACATGGGTAAGATGTATGACCAAAGTGGCAGATATAGCAGAACGTGTGAAAAGGTTGGAGTGGACACATTGCGAGATGGATGGCAGATGGGCGCGAGAAATATTGGAACGGTATCCGAGAGGATGTGAAAGAAAGCAACGTCGACCGAGTGGACGATGGGCTGATGAATTAAGATGAATGTGTGGAGTCAAATGGATGCAGATTGCTCAAGACAGACAGGAATGGAAGAGGATTGGAGACGGTTTCATCCAGCAGTGGATGGTGAACGGCTGATGATGATGATGAAATAAAATTTTATCACCTACGCGCTCCGTGTAGGGTGTACAAATTTAGTTTGTACACGCAACCCTCGAACAAAGCACGAACGTGTAGAATGTAGATGGTAACCTTTATGTTTGCAAACTTAGCACGCACAGCCAAGCATGCACGTGTAGGGCAACCTTTACCACTACTAAGTATGTAGATATACAAACGCAGCCATAACCAACGTGAATAAATAATACGCAATTGATTAAAAATCAATTGCAATCGGTAGGTAGACAATATGCATGAAATTATGGAATATTATGCCGTGATAGGTCGTATGAATTTCGAGTAGCATTGACCTTTGCGTCACTGGATTGAAATTGCTTGTGGCATAAATATCACAGGAGACAGATTTCACATGTCGAGTCGTAGCATATGTAGTATGTACATACATATATTCAATTTTCACATTTTGTGTTCGATTCTTGATCGATTCTTCTTGCTCAAAATTAGTGAAAGTCATATTACGCCCACTTAATATTGAAAAGTAAATCTAACATAATATTATATGTACGTTGGTGGTTATTGCGATATTAGCTCTGTAAACGTAGAAACATTCAACTGGACAGTTAAGCTTTGGGGGATTCGGACCTCGTAGGTACTTATTTTTACCGCGTCATACTACTAGTTTTAAATAGATAAATTCAACACGTATCCACCCTACCTGTAACAATCGGATTGCAATTGCAAAATAAATAAATAAACACGCGAATGGTTTTGAGTGTGTGTGTGATGAAGTAACGGTACTGGCCGGTAGTGACGCGTTGGCGGCATTGACCGTGATCTGCGAGCACGTGTCCGGGGCGCTCGAATTTCAGGGGCGCACAAAATTCAAATTTACATGTATTATGCAAAAAAAAACAGCAAAATCTTTTACGAGCGTATTTATAGAGGTATTTGGATCAATGTCGATTTAAAAATTTGTGTATTTTAAGTCTAGCAATGCGGTAAAGTGCTAATTGCGAGAACGAAGATTCGCGATCGAAAAATGCTTTTCGACTGTCGCTATTGTTGCTGACAAATTTGTGTTTTAGAAAATTCAGATTTGCCGTCTTCTGTTAACAGCTGTCTTCTGCGAGGCAACGGTTGCGAGTAGTGTTGTGAATCGAGAATATTTTCGGAGAACGAGAATATTCCGAGAATATTCTCCAAAAGATTATTCGCCGAGAATATTCGAGAATTTTCTTTTTTCTTGGTTGGTTATAAAACATCTCTAGATAGTTTAATAGCTTTTTAGAGGGTTCTAGGATATTTTCAGAACCAAATAGGAATAATCGGACTTTCTAGAATGTCTGAGAGCATTTTGAATGACATTTTTTCATTCTGACGACTCTGAATGGGTCATTTCGTCATTTTAACATACGCACTACCAGCATGAACGTTTTCCGCGATATTCTCAGAGGAATACAATGCTTATTAAGTCTGGAAGCAATACATTATACATATTTTTATTGCTTTGGTTGGGATACTCCAGTGACATTGTTCCAACATATGATTTAATTATTCATTTGAACTTAGCACATATCATCGTAAAAATTTTGTCGTTATTCACGCCCCATAAAATTTAGTTTTTGTCACGAAAATTACAAAAAAAGTATAATCCGAATACACTGAAACATTTTAATAAACACGAAAATTACAAAAAAAGTAGAATTAGAATATACTGAAACACGAAAATTGCAAATACATATATTCAAATTACTCTGCGGACCATCAAAATTCTCTAGCGGACCACCGGCGACCATTGCAGTCTAACTCAAACACAATTATATATTTTTCTAAGCCTATTTGTGCAATTCTGAAGAACACTAATATTATTCGTGAAATCCCCTCTCATCACCTCTCCCTAGTATTAGCCCAGATTAGGGAGTTTACTGTATATTTGAGCAGATTCAGTAAGAGTTAGTATTTATTTATTTAAAATACATACATGGTGGCCGATGGAGCCCAGGGTACATTGCATTATGTATGTACATACAATTTTTACCCCTCAGATGCTCTAAAAAAGAAAATGCTCGGTTTGGAGAATATTCTCGAGAATATCCCCGAGAATATTCTCCAAAAGATTATTATCGAAAATTTTACAACACTAGTTGCGAGACTGCTTACCATTTTGCGTTGCTAGGCTTCCTGGTTATGATGCCTCGCGAGGCTTCCTCTCTACATTGCCTCGCAAGGTGTGTACAAGACTTAAGAATTTATTTGACCTATGCATGTATAAGTAAAGCTCGAAAATTAGTAGCACAATCCTCTAGACCAGTGGTTCTCAAGTGCGGCCACTAGAGGATTTTACTGCGGCCACCAGCGACTTAATAGTAAATAATACTAATATTAAAAATATATATATATATTTTAAAAAAAAATTTGTAAAATTAAAAATATCTTAAATTTTGTTAAATATTTTATATAATATTTTTTGGTGCGCGATTTATAAAATTGAACTTAATCAAATCAAATCATTTGCTATGGAACGGCATTATAAAACTCATGAAGATGAAGTACAAAAAAATGGTGACTAATGTGAATTTATTGAAAATTTTTTGTGCCAGACTTCATTGACGAATCGTGCAAACACAATTAATATTTATAATGCAATTAAGGCGGAATTAATTAAGTTAAACGTGTCAATGCACAACTGTGTGCTGTAACTGCTGATGGAGCTGCGGTTATGAAAGAAGGGGGGTATTCAATTTATTTAACGAAGACTGTGAAAACGAAATATGCATTGCATTGTGCATCAAGAAAAATATTAAATGCAATAAATTAGTACCAGTAGTAAATTATCGAACATGTTTACATTGTTCTATATGTGAAATCAACGGTGATAAACACAATATATTGCTCAATTACAATCACATTAGATGGCTAAGTTTTGATAATAGTGTTCAATGTCTTTGTGAATTAAATGATTATGTTATATCTGCTTTGGCCATAAATCATAAAGATTTAAGTGAAAAGCTTCAAAGTAATTATATAAAAGGGTCGATTTTATTCCTAAAGGATTTTTGCCGCACATTAGTTCGATTAATAAACAACTACAAAAAAGTAACAATAATAGAAAACATGCTCATCATTGACAAATTAAAAAATATAGCGTAAAGCCTCGTGACAAAAGTTGAAAATGACAATTTTTCAATTTTATTTTCTGTTAGTGATTTCATAGATAAGATGACAGACACAACTTCAAAATTAAAATTAAAACTTAAAATAATAGAGTGTCTTAAATCTCTGAATCTGGAACTTGATAAAAGGTTCGAAGAATTGAATTTTTTTAAAACTGTTTCTTTTGTATCTTCCCCTTTTATTATGATGACAAATGAAAATTTCATAGTACTACAAAATAGATTAACATCATTTTCAGTATTAAGATTAATTAACTGGGCTAACGCAAAATATGCATTATTAGAAATTAGTCACGATCAAGTACTTAATATCCATTTTAATAATATTTCGGTTGAAAAATTTGCTGTATTAATATTGTCTATTTTTCCTACTACCGTGTATTTCGAAAGATCATTCAATGTAATGCACTTTATTAAAAACAAATTTAGGAACTAGCTGACAGACGGAAACTTAGAAGCAGCAATGCGGCTTGCGTTAGAAGAAAGGAGTATTGAGCAATTTCCATTTGCATTATTATTAAATAAATAGATACCAAAATATTAAAATTTCTTTTATTTTATGAATAGAGTGATCTATTTTTTTGTAAGTTTAATTTGTTTGATTAAATTTGGTGCGGCCACCAGACATTTCCATGGGACCACTATTGTGCGGCCACGGTAAAATTTCACCCGAGAACCACTGCTCTAGACCGAGTAGAGGGGGAAACCGCCCTACAGAGCGGCATGGGAAATTTTTTGTAATATTTAACTTTATTCGATATGGATACAGTAAAAAATGTGCTGTAAAAAGGTAAAATTTCTGTGTGCAAAACAGCGGCTCAAACATAACTAATAATAAATCTAACAAAACAACAACTCATTTTTGGTGCGTCTAATTTTTTTTGTCGGCAGCGCAAGTGTAGGTGAGCCAAATTCCTAGAAGGAATATTTTGTTTAATTTTTCCTAATGTTTACATTACAATTTAAATACCTTTCCCAAAAAAAATTTCCCATGCGGTCCTGTAAGCCGGTTTCCCTCTCTACTAGTCTAGAGGATGGTGATACTAATTCTCGAGTTTTACTTATAAGTCTGTTTTTAGTATGGAACTATATGTTTATTTAGCTGCGTGTGTTAAAAGGGGACAGAAACGTGAATGGCTACCCTTACTCTGCAATAAACGCCAATGAAAGTCCTATAGACAAATTTATACTGTAAAAATACACTAATAACGTTACCTATTCCAGATTGGACAGTAGTCTAGCATCTCAAAAAAACAGACTATTAGTCTTGCATATCAATTAATTTTCTTTTCACCTGCAACGAGGCAACGAGAAACCAATTGAGAGTATCTTTCCTTTTTACTTTATAATGACATTAAAATGTTTTGTAAAAAAGGCATTAGGGAGAAGATTAGTCTAGTCTGGCTAGGTTTAGTAGGAAACCATTTTCAGATTGGTGGTAAAATTATTTAGTGCTATATCAATAATGCATTGTTTTTGTACACTTTTTTTGGTGTCTTTAATTCCACCGTCTCATGAATACTTACTGACTTTTAAACGTATTCATGTCACCTTTTAGTATATCAATGTGCGTGTTATTGAAAAACTTTAAGTCGGTCACGTGTCGCATAATGCTTTTTGAATTTTATGAATACGCACATCGACAGTCCCCAACTATGGTAGAAAGTTCCGTCTGACCTCTCTTTGCAATTCTGATTGCACCTTGTAGAATTATGAAATTTGAATGTCACATCCTCTCACTCGATGACCGCCGATGGGAAGAAGTGAGTAGAATCTGCTATATCTCGTGTTTAATGTTTTTTTTAGAGCAACAGCAGTATGCAACAGCGGACAGTGCAAGTCCCTCAGCTGGTAGCAAAACTTTTGTGCCGTGTAAAGTTTGCGGTGACAAAGCCTCTGGTTATCACTACGGAGTTACTTCATGTGAGGGATGTAAGGTAAACCGGATGTCTGCATTTATAACTGTCTCACAAGTAACATGAGTTGTACAGTGAGGGAAAATTCATTGAACGGGTGGGTTTTACAATTGACCGCTCATTCAAGTCTCTTATCTAAATCAATTTGTAGAACTTGAAAGTTTCTCTCGCACTGTACTAAAAAGCTCAAATTGAATTATTGTAATTTCATATGCGTTACTGATGCGTTTGAAAATTGATTTCAGGGCTTTTTTCGTAGAAGTATCCAAAAACAAATCGAATACAGATGTCTGCGGGATGGTAAATGTCTAGTGATCCGATTGAACAGAAATCGTTGCCAGTTCTGTCGGTTCAAGAAATGCTTAGCTGTCGGCATGAGTCGAGACTGTAAGTACATGGTTTTACTTGAAAAACAAAAAAAAAATAATAATCCCCATGTACATAGTCTGTTTCTCGAAACGAGAAAGTATGGAACAAAATGGGAACAAAAATGCGAATGGTGACGCTTACTCTGCTGAAAGTGCCAATGGAATTCTTGTGACATACCAATAGCGTATTACGTTACCTTTTCCACATGTTTCAATAAACAGACTATAATACTGTGGTTAAAGGGAAAGCGTCCCGAACGACAGGGATCTATGTAGCTATCATGCCGGGACTATACATATGTATATAGAGATTATTAAATTTCAGTTTGATTGTTATTTTATTGTTGGTTTCAGCGGTACGGTATGGTAGGGTGCCGAAGCGGTCTCGTGAAAAGGGTGGTGAGGAGTCTTCTTCAGAGGGTGGATCAGGAGGTGGTGAGGAAGCTGCCGAGTTGGCTGCTGCCGTAGGCGCTGCTCATCGAGCACACTGTGCCTTCAGCGAGGAGATGGCTCGAGCCCTTCACCGTCGCCCGCTGCCACCCCCTTCACCCCCTCATCCACAGCAGGGGGCCCAGAGGGCTTGGCTGTGGCAGCAGCTCGCAGCCAGGATTACGCCCAGCGTCCAGAGGGTCGTTGAATTCGCGAAACGAGTGCCTGGCTTTCCAGACCTCACACAGGATGATCAGCTCATCCTAATTAAGGTATTGATATCTGGCACTACCAAAAAAAAATTAGAACTCACATGCATTCACCAGTAAGCGAACACTTTCAATTTGATTCTTATATTGCCGAACAGCTGCGCGTACATTTTTGTATTTCATTTTATCTACTGTACAATGTGTAATGATGTTTATTTATAATTGATACCATTATTGTTTTTTCTGTGTGATATAAGTATATAAATTGCATTATTACTTTCGAAAGTTTTAAGACAAGCTAGAATGTAAAACCTTGTAAAGTGTCCGTTCATCCTGCAATACTAGTAAATTGAACCTTAAATAGCGCTATATAAATACAATGTGATTTTATTTTTACATTTAAAATTTTAATTCAACAATGCTTCATAATTAGAATGTTAATATTGTATTATACTATTTATGTATGGATTGAAATTTGAAGGCATTTGAGAAAAATTCCGACTCGCTGTGTGAACATTGTTAAATTTTCAAAAATTTCTTTCTTTGCATTTATAAGCGGAAGGTCGTTGCAGTGTAATGCGTACGAATATAATAATAAGCGAGCGAGCTTCAAATAATAGATTATTTATTATTTATTATTTCAATATTTACTTAAATGTATGTAGTGCAGTTGTGCAGTTTTTAGGACAAAAAATCATAGCCACTGCAAACACTAGTGTGTGCACTTAAAATTAATCCTATAATTAACTCAACAACTGATACTAATTGCAAACAGTGGAGAGCGGTTACGTTAGCATATTTGATGAGCGTAAATTGAAATTGTACTCGCATACATTGTACACTGTTTCATTGAAAATTGCACACGCGACGAATCAAACGTGGAAGCGTTTAATTCAACACACGAACATTTCACATTTCATCTTAAATGACATCACTTTTGCCGACAGGAAACCCACCGAAGAGTTTATTTCTCCTCGATGCCATACTTATTTGCATACGATTGTATTATATTCAGTACTTGTGAATAGCTGGCGTTGCGTCGGACCAAGTTGATTCTAAATTTGATTAGATTTAATATGCAAATATTCCACATGTATGCAAGCTGGGCGCATGGCTTGACTCTGTAAACAAAACTAGCGTCTCAGACTGACAATAAAATAGTTATATTATACAAGAAATTATATATAAATAATTTAGCATTTTGCGGTATAATGGTGTTGCATTTTATTTGTTTGATAAATTAACATTTGTATTTAATGCGGCGCTGTAGACAATGTAGATCGAATGCTTAATGTTTTACTTGCATTTAACGTTGATTGCAGATGGGTTTCTTTGAAATATGGTTATCCCATGCGGCGAGATTAGCCACAGATTCGATGCTTACCTTCGATGACGGTGTCTACGTCACTCACCAGCAGCTGGAGATCATGTACGATGTAAGTGAACACTGTTGATTGTTTTGCCGTTCTAATAATGAAAGATTTTTAACTTTGAATTTGTTTCGCAGGCTCCGTTTGCAGCGTCACTGCTCGGCTTTGCGTCCAATCTGAACGCACTGTGTCTGACCGAGTCCGAGATTGGTTTGTTCTCGGCAGCGGTGCTGGTCACGCCAGATCGTCCCGGTGTCACTGACATCAAAGTGGTTCAATACCATCAAGATAGAATAGTCGAAGCTTTAAAATATCAGGTAATATATTGTTTCCCATTCAATCCTAGCGAATAAAAATACATTTTTAATGTGTCATAGTTCGTCGGTATGCTAGAATTATTTTATGCATTTGACCAAAATACATAGATGACGCATAAGTTCATTATAACAAGTGGCATTATGAAGTACAGCTTGGGTCTGTGTTTTTCTTATATGTAAATCATTTAAACAATTACCACTCATGCTGTAAAAATTCGCCATGGGTGAAATATCTTCTTGCATATGAACATTTTCCATGTAAATATTTAAAATTTCATTTCAAATCAATTGATTTTGTTTAACATTATAAAAATATGTATCGGTTGAAATTGTTTTTGCAAAACAGCACACTTTTGTAAAATTTAGTGAATTTAATCAAAACAAGTCAAATTTATTCATTGAAGCTACGGGTTACTTATTACTTTTTTATAACCGGGACAAAATTACAAACCGACCGGGACTAAACATTCAAACTGGGATATATGGAAAGTCTAAGAAAGACGCATTTTAAATTTTAATTTATGTATACATACTCATCTCTTCTAAATAAAACTTCGAGACATTTTGTATGTACATATCTAGAGTTCCTTGTACCCGTGAGCCATCGGAGATATTAAAAAAACATTATTAAATGTATTTATCACAGTATAATAATTATTCATTATGTGATTCTGCACATAGAAGCTCTGTCGTTATAAAATGAGATATTGAATCAATATACATATATAATTTGATTATTAAACGAGTTTATTCACATATAAATACGTATTTTTGGTAGCTCGGAAATGCTCGTCGCTTCAGTAAATCAATTGATTGTTCAAAATAATGATTTCAGATATCTCGAAGATTATCTGGAGGCGAAGGAGCAAATGTGGATTCATTACTGAGTGAGCTAAGAGCGGTGGGATCTCGTCATTCATTACTGCTGGACTGGTTCCGGGCCAACTGGGTAACGTTGAGACTGCCACCACTGTTCGCCGAAATCTTCGACATACCCAAGTGCGACGAAGATTTGCAATGATGCAGAAAAATCACACCGTCAATACTCAGCGGCAAACGCCGTTCATCCAGTCTAACGAGTTGACACGATCTATAATAATAACAAACACAAAACAATACTACAACACGTGAACGAGTCAAAACATTAACTATTTTAGAGATGCGACACATCTATTGTAATTCTTATGACAAAAATTTATGATCAAAGTATGTTGAATGTTTAAAAGTTTTAGTAGCTAGATGTAATAATGCAGGGTGCTTTGCCAATTCTCTTGTTTTTTACATTTGGCGTGGCGGACGGGAGTGGAGGGTATTCGCCGAATAGTCATTCATTTATCCCGGCAAGAGCCGCTTTACTGTGGTGTGCATTATACATATCACAAAGACACACGCTTTATATTATATTTACGTGCATACATTTGATTGAAGAAAATTGAAAAAAAATTGCTAAATTTTAGTTTGGTATGAAAATTTTCAAGACAAACGTACTCTTAAACTTATAAAGTCTGTAATATTTTCAAATTTATATCATGTTAAGTTTAGTTTAGTTAAGAAAATGTTACAAATTGTCTAAATACACTACAGATTGAAAATATGAAAGAAAATTTGACGATGATAATAATTTTATCCCAGAATAATGCAGCATTGTTCCAGAGTAATAAATAATACTGTAATATTTTGTTAATAAATTATATGTATATGGGTATGTATGTAGATATAATATATTTAATTATCAATAAAGTGATTATCGTCCACGAATCAGTGCGATAAATCGATAATAATCAATCATTGTCTCCGATCTCTCTTCATAATTATTATCATCGGTGGAAGGTATTTCCCACTCATTTCTTTTTAGAGTACAAACTATTCTTATATACAAAAAATTGCGTATATTGTAAAAATAATTTATAGAGATTTATTATTATTATTATTATTGATTAATTATTTTATTTACATATGCCTGTTTTATGACTTTAATTATTGTTGTATAAATAGATGGTAAACTTTTCAAATTGTGCGGGGTGGGGTAAGTGATTGTATTGTATTTGTATTCGGATTAAAAAGTTTGGGGATAAAATTAATATAAATATTTTCTTTAAATTGAATTGGCTTTAAACGATTTAAATGTTCTACTGTTAAACCTCATACGTTTCATTGGTTATTTAATAAATTAAAGTTGTATATGTTAGGTACATATGTACATTGTTCGGCAATAATATAAAATATGTATGACATATGTACAATGTAAGGTGAGGACAATTGAACTTTTTTCATTGGGGTAAATTGATTATTAGATTTGTGTCCGGTTCCTAGGCTGTATTTTTCCCCTCATCATTCATTATTTTATAGTAGAATAGAAATGGCGCACTGCAAAGTCCCACCCTATACATACATATAATAGATCATAGTGCGATATAGAGAATATGACTTGATTACTAAATATATTTGATTCATTTAATCGAGCTGTTATAAATAGTTTAGTCGTTAATTTTGTAGGTGTAAAAAGAATAATAAGTAAGTCGAATTTGACTGAAGTATCACGCGTTCATCATATTATTATAAATGGTGTGATGTAAATCTCTTTTTTTAACGAATGTTTAATAAAATTCTATATACATACATAATATACATATGTGGACATTACAAAGTCAATTTTTATTCAAAAATTTATATCTCCGAAGCTGATAATGCTACGGTGATGAGATAAAAGCGTTTCAAATGTCATATCATCTTCTTTCCAATGATATGGTGGGTTTGCCAAATGGATTATTCCCAATGCTGAAATTCTAGCTTGATAAGAAATTACCGAAAAATCACATTTTATAAGGGGATTTCAAGATTCTTTGATAATAACAATCAATTCAATAGTTTGTTGACGCATGGATGGTTCCACATCATGAATTTAATGCAATTTACAACGTTGCTACAACTTTGAAACGTTAAAAGAAAGAAAAAGAAAAATGAATATGAAATTGTATAAATGTGTTTTTTTCAGTCTGATTTTGGCATTAATTCGTTTAGCAAAAATCATTATATCATTATAAAGATGATTACATTAACATTAAAATGGATTTCTCATCATCACCGCACTAGTATTAGTTTTAGAGATACAAATTTTTATAAACGGGACTGTTTTTTTTGCCCACTGTACAATAGTAGCGAGGTAATATTAACCAAATTGGTATTTCAATGTTTACTCCATATAATCGTAGCATTTCAAATTAATCAGCTACTAATTTGTGCACAACTCTTCAATGGTGTTGTTTCTGTAGTGTTGCATTCTTATTGTAACTTCCGCGTGCCACGAGATAGATTCGAAGGGATAGTGTGGAGATATTTCATACTTCACACTTCCTAGTTGATTGTTCGTTCTCGTCGCTTGTCAGTTTCATTACGATATATAACATAAATATACATTTCGTTTAGGGGTATTAGGGTATAGCGAAAAATTACTATCGTACTCATTCTTTTAACGTGAACGTAGCAAATACATTGTGTATTTGTGAATATGTGATTAAATAGTAAGCAAATTTAACAATATGTAATAATTAATTATTAACAGACATTTTCAAAAATGACAATCATATACGAGATTTGTACTCGATCTGAGTGCGATTGTATAAATTCATTACATACATTATTCATCGAATGTTCATTATATATATTATAAAAGTATGCATATACATGTGTGTGTATGTAAATTTATTGATATTTCAATATTTCACTGTAAACGATCTATTTTCAATGTAAACTATGTATGTATCATCGAGTTTGTGAGCCAAACGAAAACATATCGTATTTATTTATCGCTTCATCGTTACATGATTTAACCGAAAGTCCTATTTATATAATTACAAGGTAAAAATTATTTTTCATAAGTTCCTATACATTTAGATCAAAATGTTTAAATTTAATATTTGTTTTTGTTAAAATATAATAAAAAAAAAAAAAAATAGAAACGTAAAACCGAATCGTACACGGTGAAATAATGAAGTAAATTTTATATAGTTTTTTATGTATGCATGCCTTTTTGATGTGTTTATGAAGAATACTTTCTTAGTTTTTTTTTTTTTTTTGTGTAATATTAAATTTTTTTGTTATGCTATAAAGCACAAATATGTTTCAAACATAAAGTGATACTTTTCATATACTTGATAGGTATTTTATATTATATATTTTTTTAATATATAATATAGTGTTTTATTATTTCTCTATTTAACGTATTCTTCTGTTTGTATAAAGATATAAGATTTTATTAAAATGTATATTTTTTTGAAAAAAAATTAAGCAAAAATTTATTCAGACATTACACAACAACATTCTTGTTATTTTAATTTTATATTGTTTTATTACTAAGATTTTTTATGTACTTATTTTTATTTCGCATCGATTGCAATAGTGACTCTAAACATTATGCAAGTCTGTGATTGAAAAAGTAAAATAAGTGTGAAAAATAGTTGCAAAAACAAGTTTATTTATCAAAAGCAGAATCTTTTGATATGTGCCACTATTGTAGTCCTTAAGCAATATCATTATCAAAGAGATAGATCACATACAAAATGTGTATAAATTAAAAAGAAATTGTTTCTTCTATTATAATTGTTGTATTTTTCGCTAATAGTGATCATGATTGATCTGAATATTGTTTCTTCTATTATAATTGTTTTATTTTCGCAATGGTCATGATTGATCTGAATATTGTTTTTTTTTTAAATTATTATTTGTTAATGTTCGTGTTTTAATATATATAAGTGCTTCATAAATTTCATAAATTTTTCCAACTGGCAAAGTTACAATCAATATTATCATCTCGATCACATTTTATGGTATATTTAGTTTCGCT
Source organism: Parapsyche elsis (assembly GCA_022651745.1). Taxonomy (NCBI): domain Eukaryota; kingdom Metazoa; phylum Arthropoda; class Insecta; order Trichoptera; family Hydropsychidae; genus Parapsyche; species Parapsyche elsis. The sequence goes on from JAGVSN010000019.1 coordinate 1,120,081, forward strand.
GTGTGTTAAATTTTTTTTTGTCATATCTAGTTGTTTTTAAAAGTGTCGAGACGCTTCTTCCAACTTGTGCCTTTAACTTTGCAATATCGTCAAAAATATATGTATAAATTTTTTGTGTTAATTTCCCCGATCTTATCGCTGATGAAAATTTGTGCTTGATTTTTGAACGTTCTATGTAAGCTATCGATTGACGCTGTTACGGTTCATGTTATTATTTTTTTTGTGTTTTTTTTCATCTACTTCGGATCTTATGTACTTGAATATTGTTATATTTCTTATGCATTCTGTGATAATTCAATATTTTATCATATTATACGCGAATACTAATTCTTCTCATCGGAAAAATATCACGAACCGGAGCATACTTTTGTTTTTTGAGCGTAATAATTAAATATGTACTAGGTATACATTGATGCATTTATAGAGAGAATATCTGTGTAAACATTACAGTGTAGGAATTGGGAAGTTGCATTTGTTGATCGATGATTTATTTATATTATATATATAAATATATATAAAGAAATAAGATTTATAATTTTTTTAAATTGAAATTTAGTTGTACGTTTAAATGTTTAGCCACAAGTTTATTGCTGACGGCTATTGTTAAATATTTTATTGATGTTTTTTCGCATTATTTATGCAGAGTACATATCAAAATTATCAAAAAATACACATTAATTCACATAAACATTGTAAACCTATACACGCACCTACATACATAGAAAGTAAAGTAAAAAAAATATCCTACTATACAATTTTTACTATATTATGCCATACATGAATTTGTGTGTATGATGAGCATACATATGTATGTACGTATGTACATATGTATATGTACCGACACATGTCAAATAAAGAATACATACAGTCAAATATGATACTAACAGACTGTGGTATATCGTAAAATTATATATTATGTAACATATACGGTCCGCGTTGCATGTACAGCCAAATTTTGCAAAACACAACTATCCTCAAATTCAATATTAACACAATCAAAAATTCCAATATCGAAAATAGCCAAGTATGCGATGGCTTTCACGGTGACGCAGACTGTGTACGATGACAATGAAACTTGTAATAATCGTATCACCGATTTATTAATATGTAAAAATGATATAAACATAATATTATTTCCTTTAAAAAGATATACTTATATATCAAAATTGTTTTTTTTTCTTCATCACCATTCCTATATTCCCCATTATGACTTCCTACAAATTTTTAACCGTTCTGCAAACTATGTACTTCAGTTTGAAATTTGTACAAAAATATAAACAAAAATTTGTAGGTGTAAAACCCAGTGCCATTTATGGGTATCTAGGGAAATCACCTACGTATTTCTTTTAGCGCGAAAAACAACAAATTTGTGCGTGCAATAAAGGTAATAGATTTAATTGCACTGTATCTTTCTTTCGACTCTTGGGAGCATTGCCGACAACAGTTGATTATAATTAAAATCTATTATATTATACAAATTCACTAAAGGCCCACACACACTTATGTATTTATGTGATATAATAAAAGCATCCCTTTCACACTTTCAGTGTAATTTTTGTTTATGTACATATTTCAGACAATTTCGAAACCTTCGTGTATCAATATCATTTGGCATTAATTGAGGCGTGACCGAACACGCCCAATTTGCGAAACTCATTTGGAACTTTGACCTTACGTTGGACATACAAGTGCACAGAAATAAAATATAACAATGCAAACATCAAAATTTGTATATGTATGTTACAGTTAAAGTGTATTTAATTATGTTTATGTATGCATTCAATAGTTAATGTATACATTGTCCAGCTTAGCCAGTTACAGCATACACGGGAGAATGAATAGACATATTTGCTAGTCAATGCATACATTAACCATACAGACGTTGTTAAATCTTATCTCTAATTTTATCTTCATTAACGAAATTCGTTATATTAAGATCTCTGAAAAGTAAAAAAGCTGAAGAGGTTGCACATCATATTCTTGACATTTTTTTGTTATTTGGTGCAACAACAGTTTTACAATCTGACAATGGTCGTGAATTTTATTTAAAATAAAGATTCACTAAATAAACTTCTACGTTTACTTCTTACTTACTTCTATGTATTTCTAGGTTTATTCTTACCAACAAGACCCGGGGCAAGATTGACTGCTGATAACCTCTGTTATAAATGATTGAATCACATATTTTTGCCAAAATAAGTATTCCATAAAATGAATGACGTTTTACTAGCGCTTGTCTGTGAGCTTATACACTTACTAGTTAATTCATACATTGTCTATTTAAAGTAAATGTGGAATGTAATGTTGTGAGCTTTAACTAAAACTTTTAGTTAATTTTTACATTGACTAGCAATTATACATTGTATACTTTGTGAATGTATGTATACATTGACGAGAGTTAACACTTTAATTGTAACATATATGTATATATATATATATATATATATATTTTATTTTTTTTTTCGGTTTTTTTGAATTTTTCCACTTTTTTTTTTTTGAACTTTTTTTTTGGAACTTTTTTTTTAAACTTTTTTGAACTTTTGAACTTTTTTTTGAATTTTTTTTCGATTTTTTTCAACTTTTGATACCCCTAAAAGCCATTCCGGCCCCTCAACACCCCACAGACCCCCCTACCCCTACGGCACCTTTTCAGCACTCCCGAAAAGTTATGCCGGCCCCTCACCACCCCCCAGACCCCTCCCCTGCCCCTACGGCACCATTTCTGCACTCCCGAAAAGCTATGCCGGCCCCTCACCACCCCACAGACCCCCCCCTACCCCTACGGCACCATTTTTGGACTCCCGAAAAGCTATGCCGGCCCTGTACCACCCCTTTTTTTGACTCACTAAAAGCCATGCCGGCCCATCACCACCCCAGAGACGCCTTCTACCCCGGCGGCACCATTTCTGCACTCCCGAAAAGCTATGCCGGCCCCTCATCACCCCCAGACCCGTCCCCTACCCCTACGGCACCATTTTTTTGCACTCCCGAAAAGCTATGCCGGCCCCTTACTACCCCCCAGACCCCTACCCTCCCCTACGGCACCATTTTTGGAATCCCGAAAAGCTATGCCGGCCCCTCACCACCTCCCAGATTCCTCCCCTCCCCCTACGTCACCATTTTTGGAATCCCGAAAAGCTATGCCGGCCCCTCACCCCCCCCCAGACACCTCCCCTCCCCTACGGCACCATTTTTGGAATCCCGAAAGCTACGCCGGCCCCTCACCACCCCCACAGACCCCCCTACCCCTACGGCACCTTTTCAGCACTCCCGAAAGCTATGCCGGCCCCTCACCACCCCGGCCTTTTTTGGACTCCCGAAAAGCAATGCCGGCCCCTTACCACCCCACAGACCCCCTCCTACCCCGGCGACCCCCTTTTGGACTCCCGAAAAACTATGCCGGCCCCTTACCACCCCCCCCAGACCCCCCTCCTGCCCCAGCGGGCCCTTTTTTGCACTCCCGAAAAGCTATGCCGGCCCCTTACCACCCCCCCCAGACCCCCCACCCCTACCCCTACGGCACCATTTTTGGACTCCCGAAAAGCTATGCCGGCCCCTTACCCCCCCCCAGATCCAAAAATCCAAATATTAAAAATTCAGCGGGCGTTGATTATCAACGGGCAATAAGCTAGTATATATATAAAATAATAAAATTTTATTCGGCGATCGTGTCGTGAGTATATACAGACTTAATTTACATTTCAATGAATGTGTATGTAGTACATTATAATTGCTATATGTCTTTCCGCTTTTTTGCCCACATTTAATAGAGAGCAGCAATGTTATAATGACATAAAAAAACTATAAAACGCAATTAGTACGTCGGGTATGATTAGGTATAGTAAATGCTACGCTATCCCTCTAATGGAGAATTCAAATCGCCGAGCATTATTTTCCAATTCTGAGAAAATACTTAAGTGTGCATCGCAAACTGGACACATCGAGTCATAAGAAAAACTTTGCATTATATCCTGAATTATTAATGCGAGGAAGTATGGATTGTTTGATTGCCATTTGAAAATGGCAAGGTATCATTACAGCAATAGCTGATATGGTATCGAAAAGGTCACGCTTTGATTGATTTATAAACAGCAAATGCGATTCGCCGATGCTTCGAGCGCCCTTTAAACTTTCCACATTGTTCAATTTCGAACAGGTGGTAGGTAGTGTTGAGGTTTCATGTCAATTTCAAATGAATTATATATCGCTACTGAATTATCTACATATTGTTGGAATTTGAACAAATTTGTTGTCGTGTTTCAATAACAACCCTATCGGTGACAAATAACCATATTTCCAATCCGATTTGGACATGTATCTGTATAATCTGGGCTTATCGTCGCACTATCCACTTTACCCCTATTATCACCTGACAGCCGTAATTGGTACTATTATTGAGCCAACATTTCAAATATCACGCATTTCATACATGTACAATGTATGTATGTACATACATAATTATAGCGTGCTTCATAGTATGACTTCAGAGAGTATTACATAAATTTTTAATAAGAAGACATTATTTAATAGTAAAATACCAATTAAAATAATTGACACGCTATAAGCGAATTGATTTTTGTTTAATTTAAGCTCGATTGTATATATTAATATGCGAGCTACTGATCGATACTAAAGGTCGCTTTTCAATGGTATACTACCATGGGTGTTCAATCGGTCGATCACGATCGACAGGTCGAATTTTTTCGTAGTATGCATTTGTTTAATCGTTGCATCATTGGTTTTCAGTTACATTAGCTAATTTGTCAAAAAAAGTCAAGAGGATTTCTTGGAACTTTTAGCATCTGCTCTATTTACTAAATACCGCACACTTTCTTCAAAATTGCTAATCAAAAACACGTGCCCTTATGAGAAACTATATTTAAACAACTGCATTCAGCAATGCGGACACGTTTGACTGACGATCACCTTGATGACTGTTTGCGTTTTGGTTACAAGTTATGATAAACCTAATTATTTGAAAATAGATTTATATTTTCATCGATTTATATCGCATATTTGTATCGATAGCTTTGAAAAACTAAAAAAAGTTTACAAGAAATTTTGTAAAGTTCTTAGTCTATTATATTCGAACCTCTCCCTAAACTCTTGTATTGAAGTCAATCGCCATGCAAATAAAAAAAAAAAGAAGCTCCCAAACTGAAAAAGGTTTAGCACCCTTGGAGTGTATGACAACACATCTCAACAAGTTGACAAGTGACATCTCAACAACTTGATAAACCCTAAGTGAATTATAATAAAATTGTATATTGTAGCATGTTAAATATTTGTAATCAAACACGTCTAATACGAAAACGTGATCCAGGTTTTGGTTAATGACTTTTTTACAACCGCGATAGCTATCCAACGCTTTATGGTCTACAAATAATTAATTTCGAATCTGTAAGTTGATCGTTGTATTCATCACACTACTGATTAATATAATATTGGCTCTTCATTCCGTTTTTATTGAGATGAATAGAATTCATTTGGCTAAATCATTATTAGAGACTCCAACCCTAGTATTCGAATGTTCGAATATTCACCCGTTATTAAACTATTTATTAATCGAATATTTGTCTAAATATCCGCTTATATAGTGAAATTTTTTGAAAATTTTAATTTCTAAATTAATATTTTACCGAAACATTCTTGTATATTTCAATATATGTACATATGTATGTAGTATGATAGTTCCTTTATGCTCAAGCTTACACACTGAAAACGAAGAAATTATATTTTGCATATGCATTTATTCACCCAAGCCAATTACTAGCTATTTCTGCAAGCGACGGACCATTGTTTTCATCGTGTAAAATAAATAAGATGGTGAACGATAAAGGAAGTAATAATAATTCACCACTGCTCCATTCAAATATCAATCCAGTACCTTGGCATGACAAATAATTTTTAAGTGTGTCTACGAAATTGCATGGGCACACATCTATTTATTTACCCAATCATGCATAAAATGGAATGTTGAATATTTTTAGATACATACATATGTATGTTCCGAAAATAAATATTTTATTGTTAAAATGCCCCCACAAAAATCTTGAGCAAGATTCAGTGTTTCGGTTTGCTACCAACTCTCCCTGAGAGTGGTCATCAAAGTATTCATTACATAAAATGTATTTTTCGTCACTTCAAAAATTTACGAATATATTCGAATAGTTTATCGGTTACTATTCAATATTCTAATAGTTGACCATTGCGAATATTTGGAGACTCCAATCATTATTGACGGACCAGAATCCAGATCATCGAGATTCCACTATACATATTTATTATTAACTGGGGAAGACGATGAACGGAAAGTGGCAAAGATTTCATCAGGTATTACATATGTATGTATAAAGAAATCTTGAACGCAAACTTCAAAGGTTTGAGCGTTGAAAGCTCGCACTTTTCGATTTTCGTAGTCAATATATCTACATACTTGTACATATGCATAAGGTAGTTTGTTCTAATCAAGTATGTCACGTAAAACGATCGCATTTTCAAATTGTTGTATAGTCGAGTAATTAAATTCAGTAAAAAGTCTTTTGTCCCCACTGGCAAAGGCGAAATTGCCCCGCAATTAGATATCCAGTGTTGTTTGAACATCGTTCAATTTGTGTTGGTCGATAAGGCACACCTTTTATTACTTGAATGTTATCGCGTTACCAATTTTCCGAACTTCGGTGTGAAAATCGACGCAAATAAATAGCTATTTATGGTTTGTCGCGTATAGCTTAAAATCTGGACATTTCATCATCTGTGACGAATTTCAGATACTGCAAGTGGACACAGATAAAAAATACAACGCTAATGTGCTGGCGTAAAATTCAGACGTGTCGTCCCCACGTTATCTAATCTAAATTAATCGATTTGTGCACATTTAATTAGGAGGCTATGGTGAGGAATTCGCTCGGTTGTGTTATTTTATTAATGTGCGTTGTGCATCTAAACTCGAATCGGGCTCGCAATATAATTAATTGGAAATTGGAAATCTCAAAGGTTGTCAAAATTGTTGAGCTAGGTTTTTGAATGTATACGATCGCTTGCCAACATGGTTGGAATACTTTCAGGGAACGAAAAAGCAATAAAATGTGAAATATACATACACATGTTAGTTTGTCTATTAAAAATTTTAGCTTGTGGTGGGAAAAAGCTATATAACTCAAACGCAAAGAGATCTGTAAGATACAATCGAGATAATTGTATCGTTTAAAAAAGTTTAATTTAGATACAACGATAATGAAAAACAACGTACGTTAACTACAAATTAAAAATCTATTAAAGATCTATAAAGAATCGTTAATTATGTATATTGATAGAAAAATTATCAGAATAGTTTATTTTAAACAAAGAGTGTACACAAATGAACGATATTTTGGATTTCATACATAAAGTTTTTTTTATTTATGAGTTTTCAAAATAAATTCGCACTTTTATGCTGCGTACACACCGACGAACCGTACAGCGAACGACTAAGGGTTGCTATTGTGTGGACGTTCATAAATTATCGGACGTTATTGTGCGGAACGATCCACACAGTAACAATTCGCCTTCGCCCTTCATCGTTCGCTGTTCGGTTCGTCGGTGTGTACGCAGCATTACCAAAACACCAATTTACTAATGACGAACTACTCCAGTTGCACAAACATCTCGAAAGACAATTAAAAATCCAATTAATTAGATTGAAATCTTTCGAGCGAAACGGAGGAATTGTGAAAAATACATTCGTATATAAAATAAACACACTGTGATGAAAATCGTTAGATATTTAAGTTCGATTTTCCGCATTGGCTTAGGGAAAGTTTTGTGAAAATATTTAATCAGATTAGGCACAGCCCTGAATATTTGGATTAGTTAATAAGTGAGCGTACATAGCATTTGTTGACAGCCGAGTATAATAAGAACGGCGCCAACCTATCGCAGTTGGTCAGTCGATCCGAAGCTCTCTGAACGGAAAGCTTCTTTTGACAAGCCGACTTCCGGTACAGCACCAAAGCGCGAAAATTAACCGTAAGTCTTTCGTTCCCGCATATGAAGACCTTTAAGAATATGTACAATAAACTTATATCTACCCAAAAAAATATATATGTATGTAATGGGTCAACATATTGTGAAATAATTTATCTTAATTTTTACATGTGCATTGTACATGCATTATGATATTGAAAAGTATTGCGCGTACATTATGTATGTGAAGTTGCGTGCTTCATTACAATGAATTTGGCAACATGCGAATATAACGATAAGCACGGGAATACACCGCAATTCTTTATGAATGGATTATTACAATTTTCATGTTGTGTGCTTGATTTTGCATGTTTCCAATATTCGTGTGAAAATTTTGCTTTTAATTATAATTATGATGGTTCCAAATGCCGATGTTACTCATTCAATATTCTTAGACAACAGTTGTTTTGATTATAATAAAAAAAAATTATAAGATTTTTTATAAAATTTTACCATACCCTTGGAGTTGGGTACATTCATGTTTTTTGTGACCCTTTTCAGCGTGACAATGCCAAATTTACACAATTTTCAAAGCGAAATTATGTACCTACATATGTATGTATGTACATCTAAATAAAAGTTAAGCTAAAATCAATATATTGTATAAAACATACAGAAAGATATGTGCGCGATAGTAGGTATATTGTTAAAAATTAGTGTTATTAATCAGTTTTATTTTTGTCTTACACGATAATTATATATTACAAGCGATCGATTTTATGGACTCGACGAACATGCCTATTTAAAATGAACGTTTTAGTTTTTCAACGAATCAGTGAAATTTTTGGTGAAAACTTAATAATACTAAAATGTATCGCGTAGCAGATCAAAATTAATTAATTCAGCGTTATATCATCAGTATTGCACCATCGAAAAAGGAATCAATGAAAGGCTTAGAATCGGTAAAACATGAGCTAAACCTTAAGGCTTAAAGTTAATTCATCTATTCTACATCGTTCAGTGACCGATACTATGCCAAATTACTTCGCATACATGTCATTTACTATGATTATTACAAATGATAAAATCTTAAGGTCACGTTGCTTAGATCCAATCTAATATAAAATAATATGTATAAGCATAGCACTCGAGCGATTTGCATATGAATATAATTTCGCAGTTTTCCACAGTTGTTTTACATTTTCTAGTTTTCTTTTGTCAGTTCCGACTACATAATGGCGATTAATTCGCTATATTCGTTATCAGATTGCGAAATGCTTGTCACATTGGATCGTTCGCTTGATATTATATGTATATCTTTTTTATGGAATTTGCATTTCTGCCATTGTGTGCTTAACGATATTGATTTTTTTTTGTATACACATTTGTTCGTACTTGAAAACACCTTTATGTTCGCACATTCACGCTTGCGTACAATATAATATGTTATTATTTACCTATCTACTTTACATGACTTTCATAATGACTAATGCGATTGTCGATAAGTGATGCAAAAAAATTGTATCACACTATGAGTTTAACTTTCGACGATTGCATTATAGATTCCCACGCAAATTTACCTACAAGTTTTTTTTTTAATTTTTATTTATTGGCAGTTACGATGAATAAGTCAGAAGTGCACCCGATTGGCATACAACCACCCACTCGTCCTCCAGCACACGTAACGAATGCACCACCACAAAGAAACAAGGTCTCTTTATGCTTCGGCAACTTCTAAATTCAAGGGGCCAAGTATTTCCAATGTGATGTTTGCCATTTATATTCTTTGCATTTCAGTTTTGGAGAGTGTTACGTACATCGTACTCGTCAATTAGTAGATTGACGAGAGTTGGGGGAGTGGAAAGTGGCGAACTTCAAACGATGTTGGCAGTCAATATTGAAGTAAACGATGCGAAAAAGTTTGGAGAAATTTGTCTGCTCACCGACAGTCCCTTCAGAATATTGAGAGTAAGATTTTAATCGATCGTAAAAGGAACTTTTTCAATGACGTTGAAAAGGCATCGAATTTTAGTTCAAAATTTCCACCAATAGTAAAATGAATACACGATTTATGATTTTTTATACTGTACGTATGTACTAGGGATTCAAAAATTACCGACATTTGTAAAAACCGGTATTACCGAAAAAGCCCCGGCGGTAATTACCGGTTTATACCAGGTTTTTTAATAAATAAAAATATATAATTAGTAAAAAAAATCGTTAATTAAAAATTCACCTTTTACACGAACTTTTAATGACGGAACTTTGATGTTTTTCGTGATGAATTATATATTATACATATATATACACGAAAAAAATCTCGAAAGTAAATACATTTTTGTGTACTTTTTGATCTAAGAATTTTTGTGTGGAAGGGATGGTTATAGTATTTTAGTTGAATTCCGAGAAAAAAAATCGGCAGATGGGTAAGTTCAAAATCGATGACATACATACTTGTAAATCAGTTGTAAATCATTATATGTATTCAAAAATAGTCTTCGGACTGAGTACGATATTTTCAACGTACTTTATCTTTGCTTTCAAGGTTATAAATTTATGGTAGGTACCTACCTTAGATATAGAATAACATAATGTTACTAGTGTAAGCCCGTTGAATATCAACGGAGCGTTTTCATCACCCGTACTGGAAAATTATATATTAAATTTAATAGTTTTTATAGCGCGTTATAATACAATAAAAAAATAATAGTTTTTATAGTGGCATCTATGTATTATTAGCAGAGTCACGATCCCTTTTATAGGTAAAGCAGAGTTACGACCTCATTCGTAGGTAATGTTTAAAAAAAAAAGAACCAAATCGACAGCTGGTTTTGGCAGATTAGCGTAAGCGCGTTCTTCCCGAGCTTGGGGTCCTGGGTTCGATCCCCCACTTATTCTGGTTTTTAATTATTTTTCCTCAGCGAGCGTTATCAGCAGACAGACAGACAGACGGATTTCGGCTATTATATAACATAATGTTATTCTACATATGTATATCTATGGTACCTACACTTGGAGGCTCGTTTGTAAAACAGTTCAAAAAGGTGCCGAATGTCGAAAAGGTGCCAATTGTTTTTTGATCTGCTAGTCAAACGAACCGGTAAACTAGCCGTTAAAATGTTGTTTTTTGAATTCAAAACAATTCAGTGTTAGTACATACCAATATATTGGGGGTCATAAAATATAAAGGTTTCCCTAGAAATGTGTACCCATCTTTTTTTTGTATTGACGTAGGCCATTAAATGAGATATGAAATAATCTAGGGCTGAAAATAAAAAAACATATATAAATTTGAACAAAATTAATATATTTCGGTAATTACCCGTAATCTATTTTGTAATCCCGGTAATACCGGTTTCAGTATTACCGGTAATGGAATCCCTAGTATGTTCATACATACAATGTACATTATATATATAAGAGCAGAAATTCGTCTGTCTGTCTGTCTGCCTGTCTGCTGATAACGCTCGCTGAGGAAAAAATATTAAAAAACCACCAGAACAAGTGGGGGATCGAACCCACGACCTCAGGCTCGGGAAGAACATCCTTAGACTAATCTACCAAAACCAGTTGTCGGTTGGGTCCTTTTTTTTTTAAACATTACCTATACAAGGGATCGAAAGTCTGCTTTACCTATAACATAAAAACTCTGCTAATAATGTCGATATAAAAACTATTATTTTTTTTTGATTTTTACAAAATCACTTACAAAATTATAATTATTATATATATAATAATTAATAATTATAATATAAATAGTAAAAAAAAATAAAATTTTCCAGTGGGTATCGGGGATCGATCGATTTGGGTAATGGGGATCTCTATTACGATATTACGATATTTAAAATTCGTTTTACGCTTTACAATATTTAAAATTCAGCGGGCGTTGATATTCAACGGGCTTACACTAGTATATATGACTAGTATATATATATATATATATATATATATGTATATACATACATATCTAATTTGAGTTTTGAGACAAGTGAGTAAATAAGTCCACTGTGGAAAAAGTAATGCAACACCTTAGCAGAGTGGGCGTCACCGTTTGCATTTTTGTCCCTTTTTAACGTAAGCGGTTAGAATAAATGGATAGTTTCATAGTCCCTTGTTTCGAAAAATGGGTTATAAGTTTATTGAAAAATTATAGGCAGCAGAAATTGGTGACATTGAAGAGTTTAAAAAAATTTACATAGCAGAACCGTCACGATTGGCTTTCCGTGACTCTAAGCAAAAAACTGCAGCTCACTATGCTGCAACGAAAAACAATGTCGACATTCTATTGTTCATTCATCAAGTCAGCCAAACAGGTAGAAAATCATCACAATAATAACACTAAAAAAATCAAAAACGATGTATACAAAAAAAAAACCAATGTATTTCATTCAAGATATGAACAACCAAGATAGTCTCGGTAATACGCCGTTGCATTTGGCAGTTGAGAACGATGCGATAGATGCCGTACGTTTCCTGCTCGAAATGTGAGTTTTTATTCTTGAAATACAATTTCAAAGATTCTGCAACACTCATCACGTTGATTTTTTCAGTCCCGTAGATACTAATATTCTGAACGAGAAGAAACAAGCTCCCATTCATCTCGCTACAGAGTTGAATCGGGTGAACACGCTTCGCGCTATGAGTCCGTATCGCCATGTCATCGATATCCAACAGGGTGGTGAACATGGAAGATCAGCTCTTCACCTTGCTGCGATTTACGATCACGAAGAATGTGCTACTATTCTAGTAAGTCAATTGGTTTGAGGGTAAATAAAATTTAACTGTGCGAAATTTGTCCAAAACGTAGTTTGTACCTATCCTTGCATAGATCATCATCATTACCATTTTCAGCCGTTCATCATCCACTGCTGGATGAAACCCTCTCCAATCCTCTTCCATTCCTGTCTGTCTTGAGCAATCTGCATCCAGTTTACTCCACACATTCTTCTCAATTCATCAGCCCATCGTCCACTCGGTCTACCTTGCTTTCTTTCACATCCTTTCGGATACCATTCCAGTATTTCTCGCGTCCATCTGCCATCCATTCTTATCGCTATGTGTCCAGCCCATTGCCATTTCAACTTTTTCACACGTTCCGCTCTATCTGCCACCCTGGTCATGCTTCTTACCCATGTATTCCTCTTCCGACCTCTTCTCGTTCCTTGCATAGATATGGTATTTAATTCAGATTTTTAATGTGTGCCCTTTTTGTTCTGGATGATTTTGATCAAAACTATTTTTTTAGTATGGTGCGATATAGGCACAGATTGTTATACGTACGAATTTATTGGTACTAAATTCAAATATGTACTAATGTCATAAACTATTACATATACCCTATGGTAGGTTTATTGTTTCGGTACTAGAACGTTTGAATCTAAGGCAATTTTTTGTACGAACAGTGAAGTTTTAAAATTGTAAAGTAAACCTTTAAATGGGGATGTTTACGCAATATCCATTTGAACCAAATTAGAGACTTGTGGATTTGTTACAGTTCGAACTTTTTCGCAAATTATTATTAAACTTTAGATATCAGAATTTGGAGCTAGTCCACGAAGGCCGTGCAACAACGGTTACTATCCGATCCACGAGGCGGCCAAGAACGCTTCATCGAAAACCATGGAAGTTTTTCTTCAATGGGGCGAATCCGAAGGATGTAGCAGAGAGGAGATGATATCATTCTACGATTCGGAAGGGAATGTGCCGTTGCATTCTGCAGTGCACGGGGGGGACAAACGAGCCGTGGAACTTTGTCTGAAATCCGGTGCTAAAATTTCAACGCAACAGCACGATCTATCAACTCCGGTTCACTTGGCGTGCTCGCAGGTACCGATAAATTATAGAAATTATGATCGAGCTATGACTCAATGACTGAAAAGTCATCGTTGATGGTTTCAGGGTGCACTCAACGTCATCAAACTGATGTTTGGAATGCAGCCGTCGGAGAAGCAAGCGTGTTTGATGTCGTGCGACATTCAAAAGATGACTCCGCTGCACTGCGCGGCAATGTTCGATCATCCTGAAATCGTCGAGTATCTCATAGAGGAAGGATCGAGCGTGGATCCACTCGACAAAGAGAGCAGATCGCCTTTGCTGTTGGCCGCCACGAGAGCTGGCTGGAAGACTGTGCTAACTTTGGTAATGGGCCGAAATTAGTCACCTTATTTGATTTGCGTGTTATTTTTACAACATTACCATTCAACCGAAAATTTAAAATGTACAATCTTGTACATAGATTGTAAGGATAATTTTTATAAATGACATATAATTAACGTTATAGATACGCTTGAAGGCGAATGTTAATTTGAAGGATATGAATAGTAGAAATGTATTGCATTTTGTCATCATAAACGGAGGACGACTTGAAGACTTTTCCGATTTGTATCACGTAAGTTGAACAAACGAATCAATCGTAATATGAATATAAATATCGTTGATTCGATGCGTCTTATAATGTTTGCAAACTTGTTACGAGCGTTTATAATGTCAAAACGATATAGCACGGATCGAATCTGTAGACTTTTAAGTTTCGTCAACGCGTAGAATATTAGATATACATATTATAAGATTGTGAAACAGCTGCTGAACGAAAAGGACAACATTGGCTGTTCTCCGTTGCACTATGCCAGTATGGAAGGACACGTGCGCTCTTTAGAAAATTTGATACAACTAGGCGCTTGTATTAATTTGAAGAACAACAAGAATGAAAGTCCTCTTCACTTTGCGGCCAAGTAAGTACCTAGTGTAATATCAAAAGTTTGAAGAATAGCTTGCAATATAGTACAAATGACTTGTAATCACTATGTATGTATGTACATAGGTATGGTCGATTCAACACTGTGCGTCAGTTGTTGAATTCGGAAAAGGGAGCTTTCATCATCAACGAAAGCGACGGGGATGGCATGACTCCGTTGCATATTGCATCGCAGCAGGGTCACATAAAAGTGGTCCAATTGTTGCTGAATCGTGGAGCTTTGCTGCATCGCGATCACAATGGCCGAACGCCACTGCACTTGGCTGCAATGAACGGATATACGCACACTGTGCAATTGTTGCACTCGGTGCACTCGCATCTGATCGATCAGCCGGACAAAGATCGGGTAGGTAAATTGTTACACTTGTTACAGTCGGAGGATTTGTAGCTTAAGCAGTGTTGCTGGGTGGGTCAAAATGAATCACCCTATTTAGTATGTACCTGTTACTTTTTGAAAGTCAAACCAAAAAACAAAAATTTTTATCAATAGATTTAAAAAATATGTAAATTTTATGGTTATGCAAGTATGTAGTTCTCGCTGTGTCAATTTGTGCTAAAATTAGTTTTAAATTTTTTTTTCTTAACTATTGATGTGTTTTATAATACATATATTATAAATTACCATAACTTTCAAATTAATTATAAGATAAAAAATATTATTTATCTATTATATAAAATTCAATGTTTGTGTGTTTGTTTGTCGTTTCGCTATGCAAATCTACAGTTTTCAACTTAGAACCGCCAAACTTGGTATACTATCTCATGATACCCTAGGTGGGTTTTGGAAGGGGTCGGATCGGGGGGTCAACGGGCTCACATGTACAAAATTTTTAATCAATTTTTTTTTTGAACTGGAGAATAAATGTTTTCATTTGTTTCAATTTATCATTCAATTTTTGTCACCCGCCCGATCAACGCCGGGCAATTCAGCTAGTATTGGGAATAAAAAAAATTCGGGTGGGGCCAACCCATGACTTTATCCATATATTTGAGGAATAAAAAGAGTAACGAAATTATTTCTTTAAGTACGTCAGTAAATAAAACGCATGCACACCACCACACCAACGAACATACATACATACATACATATCATGAAATCACTGTATTGAGTGCGCGCGCGTATGTAAAATACGATCTTCGGCATATATTCAAATAGGAAAAATTGCCACTTCCGGTGGTCAGATATTGACCAAAATCACAGTATCTCTTACAGCTAACGTGAAAACTATAGATATAAAATTTCGACTTGATCGCCGGTGCAGTTTCTGAAATATTCTGTAGTAAACTTTTCGACAAAAAAAACCCCCTACTTCCGGTTGACTGATTTTAATGATTTAATTTTTCCTAACTAGAAATTTCTCTCAGAATTAGAGTATTATAATACTGTGACGATATTACATATTTAAAAGGTCGAAAAAAAAAAAAAACAAAAAGTCGTTCAAGAGTAAACTGCCACTTTCGCTGGTCAGAAGTTAACTAAAATCACAGTATCTCTTACGGCTAACGTGAAAACTATGTGAAAACTATAACGTGAAAACGTTTCGGAAATATTCCGCGGTAAAAGAATTTTAGAATTTTCTACAAGAAAAAAACCCTACTTCCGGTTGACTGATGTTGACCAAATTCCTTATGGCTCTTACACCTTACGTGAAAAAAATAGATATGAAATTTCAGCTTGATAGATGTGATAGTTTCGGAGAAAACACACATACAGACACACACAGACATACAGACATTTTCCAGAAATCATGAAAACGTGATCAGGGGATGATACTCCATCCAAATCAGTCAAAATCTCGAGGTCGAATTTTCGCACGATCACAATACTTTATCCGATTAGGATAAAGTAAAAAGTTATAGTTATTTAAAATAAGGTGATTTATTATGGCCCACTTTATTTTGATGTTTAATTATGTCTGTACCTACCTTTATATTACATATTTATAGAATACTGCTTTACATTTGGCTACAATGGAAAATAAACCTAAATCTATAAAACTTCTGCTCACAATGGAATGTAGATTGTTGTACAACGCTCTTGACATGAGCGCAATTGACTATGCTATTTATTATAAATATCCGGAATGTGCACTGGCCATGTTGACTCACGAGAAAAGGTAAATATTACAATACTCATTCTATTGTATTATTTTATTCTAAATTTAATTAATATTTGCAATCGCTATAACAGAGCGTCTGAAATAATGCACCTGAGATCCGACAAACATCCGTGTGTGGTTTTAGCGCTGATTGCGTTTATGCCGAACGTACTCGAAGCTGTTCAGGGAAAATGTATTACAAGAGCAAATTGTAAAAAGGATTCAAAGTCATTTTATGTAAGAGTAATTCAATTTAAATTCAAAAGTTATTGGTTATATGACTGTAAAAAAATTAAAGGCATTCAAGTGTACATATTTGGAATTTCAGCGAGGTGAAAATTAAGGTATACAAATAAAAAGTTTGGCTTTTTGATGATATTTTTCGTTTGTTTTGTTAAAGATAAAGTATCATTTCGACTACTACCAAAAATCTCCAGAAGAAATCGCCAGTTTGCGAGTAAAACTCAACGATCCCAAATTTAGACCGCAACCGTTGAGCGTAGTCAATGTATGTACATACATACATATGTACATTACAAAAATCAAAACATAATACAATCACTATCAAAAGTTAAATTAATATATTCTAATTACAGGCTATGGTTTCTCATGGAAGAGTGGAACTTCTGGCCCACCCGTTGAGTCAAAAATATCTTGAAATGAAATGGAACTCGTACGGCAAATACTTTCACCTGGCTGCAATACTATTCTACTGCATATTCTTAACTTTTATAACAATGTTTTCATCATCTTTGATGGCAACGCAGTATATAGTCAGCGATAATGCTACAGACAAATGTTTAGAGATGTGCAACAATACGTACACCCCAAAACAAATCCTGCGACACAATATGTATCGCGGCAACATGGGTAAAAATCAACCATCAAAATTATAAATGCCCATTGTTTGTTATATATGTACAGTTAAACATACTCTTAAGTTTTCCAATAGGCGAAGAAATCACTCCAACTCCCATAATGTACATGAGCGCTATCGGTATACTGATATACAACTCGGTAGCAATATTTAGGGAAGCTTGCAATATCTATCAGCAACGGTTGCAATATCTGTTGGATCCGGCAAATATTGTAACATGGCTTCTGTGCATCTGCTCCTTCATAATGATATTACCGGTTGGCGCCGGTCACTTTTGCAATACTCAGGTGAACATTTTAACACTAGTGTAGATATTGCCCGTTGAAGATCAACGGGTGTTTATTGATGACATATGAATGGGCTAACAATAGCGGTAGCTATGGGTTATGGGAAAAATATTCAATGCAAATGAATGATTCAAATGTTAGTGAAAACATAAACGTTTCTGGACCGACTTATGGCTATTATATACATATACTAGTGTAAGCCCGTTGAATATCAACGCCCGCTGAATTTTAAATTACGTAAAGCGCTTTTTTAATAGAGATCCCCACTAATTGATCGCACGGTTGTAAGTGACAAAAAAATAATAGTAGTTTTTATAGCGCCATCTATGTATTATAGCAATCCCGTAGTATCGATAGTATCGATTTTTTTTTACTTTACTATTTATATTATAATTATTAATTATTATACATATATATAATAATTATAATTTTGTAAGTGATTTTGTAAAAATCAAAAAACCAAAAAAATAATAATAGTTTTTATAGCGCCATCTATGTCCCCACTAATTGATCCCACGGTATCGATAATTTCGATAATTTAATTAATAACCAGGTCGATAATTTTTTTTTATACCTTACTATTTATATAATAATTATTAATTATTATTTGTAAGTTATAATTTATGTAATTTATAATTTTGTTAAAAAATTAATAGTTTTTATAGTGCCATCTAATTGATCCAACGGTAACGATAATTTCGATATTTTAATTAATAACCAGGTCGATAATTTTTTTTATACCTTATTTTTATTATATTATAATTATTAATTATTATATATATAATAATTATAATTCTGTAAGTAAAAAAACCAAAAAAAATTATAGCTTTTATAGCGTCATCTATATGTAGGTAATATAGGTAATGTAGGTAGGTAGGTAGGTATGTAGGTAAAGCAGAGTAAAGATCCCTTGTAATGTTTAAAAAAAAAGAACTAAATCGACGATGGGCGATAGCGAACAGCATTAGTGCGAGTAACTCGAGCCTGGGGTCATGGGATCGATCCCCACTCGTTCTGCCGAGTTTTTTCCCAATTTTTCATCAGCGAGCGTTATCAGCAGACAGACAGACAGAGAGACAGACGGATTTCGGCTATTATATATATAATATGTACATTTAGTAATACTGTATTGCATCAGTGCATGTGTAGATTATAAAATTCATATTTAAATTTTAGGTTTCTGCTGCAGCTATAACGGTTTTCTTAAGTTGGTTTGAACTTTTGTTGCTGCTGCAACATTTTGATCACATCGGCATATACGTCGTTATGTTTCTGGAAATCCTGCAGACGTTGATCAAAGTCCTGTTGGTGTTTTCAATATTGATTATCGCATTTGGACTTGCTTTTTACATTCTGCTATCAAGGGTAATATCATAAGTAGACCCCGGAATTATGGATTCTTTTGGTAACCTTTACGACCTTTGGACCCCAAACGCTTCTTAGGATACTCCGTTACCCGCCCGAACTCACGTTTGTATCATTCCACTCTGCCATAAAAATATTCTATCATTTACAGAACAATTATTTATAATAACATATTTTAACATATGCACATATACATAAATAATTACTCAATAATATTATTTGTGTATTTTTACATACCCAAAAATAATGAGGTTTTAGTATCTCCAATTGGCGAGTATGTAAATGCTCCTAATGCATTTTTTTTAATATTCCTACCAATTACTACATGGTAAATTCGGAAATGCTGGCTGTCTGAGATATGAGCATTTTTCCTTGAAAATTATATTATACATACATATATTAAGTTAAATACATAATTTATTTTATACATACAAATTTAATTAATAATATTCAATATCTCGAACGAAAATTTAGGCAGCCAGCGACAACATCAAAATATACCTGCGGCATAAGGGTCAAGAATCCACAATTCCGGGGTCTAATCACAAGTAAAATGTGTATAAAGAGTTTTAGTGCAAAATGATTATTTTGAAATGTTGTTCAATTTCAGTAATACTGTATAAATTAATACTAGTATTGTTTACTAGTCAAATTAAAGATTAAACAACCGCCACGCCAACGGTCCAATTAATACAACATTTTTAACAGCTTTGCAAACCTATTGATCGAAAATTTCTATGATAAATTAATTTGACACAATACAATTTTAAATGCGATCAACTTTCAACATGTATTTATAGCTCATGGGTTATTTAAAGGCAATTATATCATTCACAGGGACAACATCTGTCGTTTTCATCGATTCCGATGTCTCTAATGAGAACATTTGCAATGATGCTCGGCGAGATTGATTTCGTCGGAACGTATGTTCATCCGTATTTCATGGGTGAAGAACAACGTTCGCTACCATTCCCATTCCCCGCATTCTTAATACTCGGTATTTTCATGGTGTTGATGCCAATTCTATTGATGAATTTGCTTATCGGTTTGGCTGTCGGTGATATTGAAAGCGTTCGTCGCAATGCCCAACTGAAGAGACTGGCTATGCAGGTACAATATTATATTGTATGATCTTGAAACAATTCATGTTTGAAGGAACGGTGATATAATATGTTTGTAATCTAAAGGTTCTCCTGCATACTGAATTAGAGCGAAAGTTGCCGCAGTTTATTTTGGACAAAGTCGATAGGAATTACTGGATTGAATACCCTAACGAAGCTAAATGCGAATCGGGATTTTTAGATTTTCTGCTACGCAAATGGTTTTATAATCCGTTCACAGAAGAAGGTCAGTATTTACTTCCAAGTTATCTACAGGTGTACATAATATAATTATATGAGTTGACGTATTGAACGTTGCGTTTAGGTTTCGATACTTGTATTGAAAAAACCGATGATCTTTTGGTTATCGAACTCGATAAACAAAAGCGGAGGCTGAAAGAAATGACCCGAGTTTTGGATCAACAGCATAAATTGATACGTTTAATCGTTCAGGTATTCGCAATGTCCATTTGAATATATACATATATTTTTTAAACGAATGTAACGATCAAATAAATTTTTTTAGAAAATGGAAATCAAAACGGAAGCAGACGATGTTGACGAAGGAATTGTGGCAGAAAGTACA
Source organism: Parapsyche elsis (assembly GCA_022651745.1). Taxonomy (NCBI): domain Eukaryota; kingdom Metazoa; phylum Arthropoda; class Insecta; order Trichoptera; family Hydropsychidae; genus Parapsyche; species Parapsyche elsis. Next base: position 1,141,093 of record JAGVSN010000019.1, read on the forward strand.
ATACAAGTAAAATCCAACTAAATAAGTTAAAACATAAAATTAAGATTGATTTACTGTAACGCTAACTTATTGCGATCATACTCTTTATAAAATTTTATCAATGCAATTTTTTAAAAATCAATGTTAACAAACGTATTGAAGTGTAATCTAATTGGCAAAGTTTTTCTAGGAATTCACTAAATATAAATTTACATAAAAGTGTGAGTATTTAACTTTCCATTCGACATATATGTATATGTACATATGTTCATAGTATTGCCCATTGAAGATCAACAGGGTTAATAGCGGTAGCTATGGGTTAGTTTCAGCAATTCCTGACGGACAGATCAAAAACAGACGCACTTTAGATGTCTATGTATATTTATTTTTAGTATAATAAATTGAATTGGTTTCAATGAGAGGCATGGAATAATATATTTTGTGTCTCGCTTCTTGTTCAAGTATCAAACGTAATAAATTTATATTTATGTGTGTATAAAAGAATATATGTATGTATATATACATATATGGATGTCAATAGTTTAATGAAAATGTTGAATTTGATGTAGTAAAAATATTCTCACTAGGAAAAATAATAAAGAAGATATAAAGAATTCTGGCACGAATGTATTTATTTAATTGTGTTTCAATATTACAAACATTACAATTCAGTCACATTTTTAATTAAAAAACTATGAATAACATTAGGTATATATAAATATTAAATAAATCGTTAGAAATTTTGTTTAGTTTATACGAAACGTAATAAGAAGAAAAAATGAAATAAGCAAATAAATCGCAAACGGGATATAAAATTTCGCAATACAATCAAATTAATCAACGAGACAGGAAATACAGAAGTTTTGAGAACTTAAAATACATTTGTTTGTTAACGTCTTAAAAACGGCATTTGATTAAAAAGAAATCTTTGGCATGGCATAAGATAACAATCAACAATGAAATTATTATGAAATTATCTTATGCCTAATATTATAATAATATAAAAGTAAAAATCTGAAAACGATAGAGAATCATAAGTACACAAAACATCAGAACTGACATTTATAAAGCGTTGCAAATGGTTTAGTTTAATATTGAATAGAAACTGTGAGTGTTTGCAAAGGCAAAAATCATAAAATAATTAGAATTTTTAAAAAATAATCGCATCTAGAAGTTCACATATCAATCACTCAATAAATATGTAATACTATTATTATATTACAATGATATTTACATTAAATTTTAAATCTTAATTGAAAAAAAAAGTGATCATAATTATATGCATGTTATAAATGTATGTAAATATTTTAACACAGAGTCTACAATTAAAATTTATATGTAGTTGTTAAACGGCCATTACTTATAAGTCAATAAAATAATTTTTCACTTTAAATTTAGATTATATTCTCGATAAATTTATTTAATCAGACTTTATCAATAGTTTTAATTGTTTCTTCAATAACAAAAAATTTACAATGCGAAATTTATAAGAACAAAAATAAGTCCTTACGGAGGATATTACGTAATAGTAAAAGGTTACAGTTGACATTACACCTATGTATATTGAACATCAAATTATGTATTTATAATAATATAAATTTACGATTTAAAGTTATCTAAGTTATCATATACGATATAATAATAAAAAAACGTTGAAAATTCTGATAAAATTATCAAACGTAATAGACATGTATAGCAATTTAAATGGAAACCTAGGCGTAGATAAGTTGTAACTAAATATCTATTCACAACCGTGTATGTTCATAATTATGTTATTACTATTATATAACACGGTCATAAATAATAAAATTTTCGCAAAACGAGAAATTTTGATTGTTTCAGTATCGCGCAGTTTCCAAATAATTATAACATAAAGGCCATTAAAAAAAAAGTAACTAAACGATAAATTTTTTTGAACTATTAAAAAAAAGGCAAAATAAAAATGATCTGTTATTTATAGTTAATAAAATTTGATTTGTATTCATAATGCTAAAAAATTAACTTAAAACTTAAACACATTTCTATCAACCGCAAGATAAGAATAACTTGATGAAAAATTGATTCAAAGGTGCTGTTTTACAAATTTCTGCAGATAATTTTGCTCTTAGAACTCTAAATTTAAATATTTTTTAATATAAAATGTTATTTTTATCTTGCGGTGGGTATACATAATAAAAATAGTAATTAAATATTAAAATGCCAAAAGAGTAACACAGAATCCTTGTTTCTTCGATCGCATTCAAGTTTATACTACACAGAATTAATTAAATCTGTGAATCAGCCGGCTAAACTCACTAGGAGTGATTCAAATACGTTTATCTGTTAAAATGGCATATTTACCCAAATGTGGCCCCTTTGAAAAGCCTGTAAAATTACAATTACATTATTCAATCATCTCAGATAATGAAAATTTGGTGAAAACGTGGGTCGCCTGCTAAAAATGAATATTTTAATTTAATTACAATTGGTCCACGATGGTTATAAGTTCGGCACACCCGGTCAGGTATTTCAATTTTTCAGTTTCTCTCTCTAAAAAATTATAATGTTTAGAATCGATGATGGATGTTCTGAAATACATATAATTCTTTATGATAATTTTACATATGTATGTATCAAAAGTGTTAAGGCAATCGATCCAAAATTCGTGATTTGTTATCATGGCATGTTATGATGTTATGAACCAATAAGTATTAATAATATAAGAGACATATTAAGCAATGAAAAAAAAACACACATGCTGGTTATTTATTATCAATCGACACATTTCAACCAGGTCGATAATAATAACTCTTTTTCATGTTAATTGTTGTGTGATAAAGGTTAAACGTGATTATAGCACTGTAACGTGTAACACACAATTAATTATAGATTTTGTAATTTGTATTTAAATGTATTATATAAAAAGATAAAATAAAAAAGTAAATGTATTTGTGAAGTAACTAACGTATTTTAATATTGTTAGTTTAAAGTAAAGCATGAACATGCATTTGTCAGTAAAATAATAATAAAAAGGTGCCCATACATGTGTACAATCGTATCTGCATTTTTTATGAAAAATTTGAAAAATCTTTAATATTGTAGAGCTAATACATAAAGTGTGAATTATGAACCGTAATATGAAAAACTTACTTATGCAGATACGACTTTTAAGTGAGGATGATATTGATATACACACATGTGCAGAAATGATATTTTTTTTTAAGAAAATACGAAGACGGGAATAATAAAATTTAGATAAAATCTTACGTTCACTTGTAACATATATGGAATTCTTTTTTTCAACAGTGAGTATATAAATTTTACTTATAATTATGAAACAATACACAAATAATAATTTATATAGAGAACCACAATGAACGAATTAGGCGATCACTACGGATCCGAGACAAAAAATTGTTGTTTAAATTTAAAAAAAAATGTATTAATTACGCATTAGCTTTCAATCATTATGACTCTTTATATAAAAAAAAACAGAACTGAGTTGCAGCATTCTCGAAAGAACCGGGATGCTTAAATTTAGCAGGATTCGATGAATGAAAGTGTCTACAAATTTGCTACAACTGAGTTTGTTTTGCAAACGCACACATCATAATATAGCATATAAAATTGAAAATAATAAGTTGGTTAGTAACAATATTATCTCGATAAAAAAATGTACTGTATTTTTAGAAATCACAAATAATAAAATCTAATTAAAATTGACGAATTTGTCATAAACGCAGAGATCATTGATATCGTACACTAATTGGTAAATTGACCAGTTTGTCTTAAAATTTAATTAAGTGACACAAAACGCGGATAATTTTGGAAAGAAGTACGACTTATGAACTACGGACCTTAATGTAACAGTGTATTTAAGTTTTTTTCTCTCTTCAATATATGTATTCGAAATAACTAACTTTATATTTATCAGTCAACAAAATATAAAAAGCTCGCGTTTTTTTTTAGATATAAACATTAAACATAAAAAAGAATTATAAAAACATATACGTAAAGGTATGTGTACACATATATATGCATACATATAAATATCAATAGTGTAAATTATAGGGTCTTATTCTAGGTTTTGAGTTGGAGAAAAATTTAATTTTGTCGTGTCGCTATTGTCAGTTACACTAGTTTCATAGTCATGTTGTATCGATTCTAAAATTTGTTTTTGTTCCCCATGCTCCATCTGCGAAAAAAATTTTGATCATAAGAGGGATAGTTCAGAAGATAGTTCAATTTAAATTTAAAAAAAAAAAAGCCTAAGCTAGTTTTAATATATTACAGGGTGAAATAAATCACAATTTGGCCTCTTACAATTTCGATATCACGAAAAGTATGGCTAAGGATTAGATCTCTTTCAACGAATATTCATATTTTGATTTTATTTAGTAGCTATGCTACGAAAGACTTGATTAATCATTATGCTTTACAAACTATTTAATAATGTAACAATGTGCATTTTCTAAAATTCACAATCAATTGTGCAATGTTACGATTGCAAATAAGGTTATCTGATATATAGAAATATCGGCAATCTCAGTATAAACCGGTGACATTGTTAAATGATACTAACTGAAAATCATGAAAATTCAAAGATTGACGATTCCGTATATTGATTCAATAAACCGATTCGCTACTGTTTGTTTAGTATGATGAAATGTTTATTATCATTTTGCGTGTACGAGCAAGCAAATTTGCATTTGAACTTTTGATGGTAAAAGCTTTTCATGCACTAAATGAATACATAATATTAAGCATACAATAAAAATAAAAAAAAAAAAAAAATGTATGAATAAAATAATTGTGAATGCAACCATATGGATATAATGAACATTAATTTATATGTATTATATTAGGATATTATGTATGTATGTATGAAATAAAAATCATGTGTAGTTAATGCGAATACATATGTATATAGTATGAATGTTGAATATGTTTAAGAAAAATATGTATCGTGAGTTGAAAAGTTATCAAATGAGAGGATATATTTTTGGCAAAAAATATACATACGTACATAGGTACATATTATTCGTCGAGAACAATATAACATGTGATGCGATGTTTTAAAGTTTCATCGTAAACTTAAATATTTAGGAAATGAGTCTCTTTGAGACAACAATCATCAAAACTATAATCACACATTTGTAGTCAAACTACATTTTTTTAATATCACAAATATATAAGCGTTTTTTTTTTAATAACCACAAAGTTACAGTATATAGTTATATATATATAGTTACAGTATATATACAGTTACACAAATACAATTCAATTTGTGTGGTAGTACAATTTTCATTTTTTTAAATGTGATAGAATTTTTTAATCATTCATTTAAATTTTGAATTTATATAAAAAATATATTGGTATTCCACAAGACGAAAATAGTAATTTTATATTGAACGATGCACAGGTGGTGTATGATGATTAACAACTCAGATTTGATGTATAGGGAATGAAATTTAAAATTTTCAGATGGCTATAAAGGTATGATGTGACCACACGAACTTCAACGGTGGTTTTGAGTTTAATAATCTTGATGTGGGAAATAGTCAAGAGGGTTATTTACAATGATGTCAGACAGGTTTTGCTGTTGGTCGTCTTCGAAATATTCATTCTGCGTGTTCATATTGAGAACGTCGTCGTCCATTTGGGTCATGCTAGACTCCAAAGCAGCCAGAGAACGAGGAACCACTTCGCACAAGTCTAGAAATGTGAATCAAAAAGTATTTATTACGGCTATTATATATATAATACATGCCTGGTCAGAGATAACATTTGAAATTATACAAGATTTAACAAGCTTCAAAGGTATATATTTTTTGAACTTGCTACATCCCAAAGCGTGTCAATCATAAATTTTATACATACCTGAATTAGGATCGGTCAGTTGGTTGATGTACTTATCGAAACTTTGTTCAGGAGCATTTGGGTTATCCGCATTTTCATCGTCGGAATCGGACTTGTCTGAGCCGTCGAATGCAATAACTGTATCAGATGTTTCACCCAAGGGCATTTTTCGTTTTGGAGCGGGAACTTCCGCCGATGCCTCATCCTCGCTGACCCGTTTGAGTCCATTGATCGTGTTGACTAACGAATCGGGCATGAGGTAATTTTCATTCGGTTGGAAAATCTGCAGAGAGTGCATGATGGCTTCCTTGTCGACCATCATGTCATCTTCGGCAACGTCACAAAAGAAATTAGTATCGACTGTTATTTCAGTGCAGTCGTTCAGAATGCCATCAGTGTCAATATCGTTTGTGAAAGTATTTCCGTAGAAAAATTCCTCGCAATCGGCGAGGGAATACGAAGCTATGGGAGCTTCGATGACACCTTCAGAGAAGGTGTTTAAAATATCCAAGTCGTTTGGAACGATTGGCGATTGTTTTGTCTCACATTTCAGATCTGGGCATTTGAGATTTTCAGTCAATGGAATCACTTCCGGATTCGACACGACGAGTTTGGTGTTGTCCAACTGGACAGTTTCGATTGCCGAAGAGTCAGAAGAGGAAACTACAGGAAGCGATTGTATGTTATCTATCAAAGGGGAAGCTGTTTCGGATTTAATTGAACTATTTTTGCTTTGGACAATCACAGCCGCAGGAGATCGCACGACCGGTGAATTATTTGGTGATGCATTATACACTATCTGAGGAGACTTTCGATTAAACGATTTCATTGATTGATTAATGACCGATATGCTTTTAGCTATAGCAGTTTTTACAGCAGACGCCTCAGGTGGGATAATGGCAAGCGATGGAGAAGGAGACGACATCAGATCAGGACTCGTGGAACGAGCGTAATTGCATCCTGGGGATGGCAGATTGGTGATAAGATGCATGACAGCTTGTTCCAATTCGTGTGGATCTTCCACACATGGCTCATTGCTCGTCTTAAACAAAAAAAAAATTAATAAGTAAAATAAAACACTTGAAATATACAATTATCTGAAAAAATAATTCAATTTATGTAGTGCAATCTTTGCCAAACATAGAAAGAATGTTTTTCTAATTACCATAGTATAGAGATAAATATTGATTCGCCCGCATACAAATAACGGTAAACATTACTCACCATAGCCAGATATTCTTCAGATTGCGGATCAATTATAACCGAGTATCTCTTTTTCATTTCATTGATCAGAGCCATTCCTTCCTCCTCCGAGACAAGAGTGTTGACACATACAAAACTCTCCACAGCATTGTTCCTTGGGTTAACTTCCAAGCAGCCTTTAGTTTTCATGTGGATGAAATTTCCGGTGCGATTCATTAATCGGTAGCAAGACTCCCCATAATGTGTATTCCGGTCGTACACTGAGTAAAAAAAATTAATTATGTACATTCACGCAAAATAGTCATGTTAATGACGACGCATTTTAACAAAGCCACTTAATATCTTAATTTGGAAGAAAATATGTATTAAATATTTGAAAACATTCATAATAGATAACTAAATATCTTGTCAATGAAACGTGTAAAAAGATAATTGATTTTTGGCATAAGAGATCTAGCACTATGTACACTTGTACATCCACTGTGCAATGGTACTTAACATTTGTTTTGAACATTATTTAAAAAGAAACTTAATCCAAAAAGACGGCTAGTGCAAATTATGATACTTATAAAATATAAGATTATTAGCTTGTAGAAATATTCAATGCTTTAAATTTAATTATAATGTATGCGTATATCAGTGGCGTGCAGAAATTTTCAGTACCTATAGGGGATTATTTTTTAACAAATTTCAGTAACTTATTTAACCGCCACGTATTAAAGAACACTAAACTTATTTCCTCATGCTAAATCGAAATGTTAAAGCAAAATAATGAATGACAATAACAAAAATAGTCTCGACAACTAAAAGAATAAAAATGTAAACACTGTTTTGTCTTATGGGGGTATTACACAGGGCCAGTGGCGTAGCCACCGTGCCTGCAGACCCCGCAATGCGGGGGGCGCCGAGACTTGAGGGGCGCCGCGAAGCGGGGCGCCTTTTTCACTAATTTTTACTGTATCCCAACTGGATAAAGTATTGTGATCGTACAAAAATTCGATCTTGAGATTTTGACTGATTTGTATCAGGTATCATTCCCTGATCACGTTTTCATGATTTCTGGAAAATGTCTGTATGACTGTGTGTCTTTGTGTAAATCTGTGTACCTGTGTGTAGAATCGCTAACAACTCAAAAACCGTTTATCCTATTACACTAAAACTTCATATTTATATGTTTTTTGCCGGCCATTACAATCCATAAGGCTTACAAAAATTTCCGTCAACCGTCAACCAAATTTCCGTCAACCCTTGGAAAGTCATCTAATTTTTGTGTAATCTTTGAAAGGTTTTTCCAGCAAAACTATGATACATATTAAGCTGAAATTTTGCATATGTAGTAGATATGTGTAACAACCCTCAAAATAATATACATTTTTTTCCCATCGGAAGTAGTACTTTTACTATTGGTTTTATGTGTTTTTATTTTTTTCTCCCGAAACTATCAAGTCTATCATGCTGAAATTTCATTTCTATTATTTTTACGTAAGGTGTAAGAGATATTAGAACAAGATTTATTTTTTTTTTCGGCCTTTTACATATTTGGTATCTTCATAATATTGTAATATCACAATCCTTAAAGCAATACCTAGTTACGAAAAATTAAATCAGTCAACCGGAAGTTGGTTTTTTTTCTTGTAGAAAAATCAAAAATTCTGTTACCACGGAATATTTCCGAAACTACTTAGCCGATCAAGTTGAAATTTCATATCTATAGTTTTCACATAAGGCGTAAGAGTTGATAAGGTTTTGATCAAAATCCGTCCATCGGAAGTGGTCCTCTTGCATGATTTTTTTGTTTTTTTTTTTTTTTTCCGGCCTTTTATATATGTATTTTGGATCTTCACAATATTATAAAATTAGAATTCTTATAGCAATGGTAAGTTTAAAAAAAACTCATTAAAATCGGTATGGTAGAAGTGACGGTTTATCGTGTTTCAGTATTTTTTCCTTACTCATTGTATTCCTCAAATATATGGATAAAGTCATGGGTTGGCCACACCCGATTTTTTTAACTTCTTCTGTCTTGTTTTTGACTTTTCAAGTTTCAAAGAATTTTCAACCTATTTGCATCTCATTTTATTTTATTTAACGAAATAATCGAAGTGTTTTTAATAATCGAAGTGAATAATCGAGAAATTTTTCTACTTAATAAAGATATGTAATATTATTTTGGAAATAATATGTATGTAGGGCGCCTTAAAAATATTTTGCGGGGGCGACTGGAATTCACGCTACGCCACTGCACAGGGCTAGTTTACTCACTACGATCTAGCTGGTTTGGTGGTTTGCGACTAAAAATCCACGTGTAATAGGTGAAGTTAGTAAACTCGCAGGTTTTTTCGGCCGGGCGAGTGAAGTTCGAATGTTTGAACTTTCCTCGCACTCGCTCCGCGTTGGAGCCATTTCACAGACACGGTTTCGAGGTAAACAGCTATATTTTCAGTATTTTGTATTATTTTCTGTATTTTCGCTGTATATCGTCAGGAACTTGGCGATATGCTTACAATTCCACTTCATTTTGATGGTGGACTTCGGATGGACATTGGATGGTGGATAAATGGTTATACTATTTTATAAAGACTGAAGTGACAGAAAAAAAAAATAATCTACTGAAAATGTGCCAATACTTGTTCGCCATTCCACCGCACAATGCGCATGTTGAACGTGTGCTCTCATTAATTAAAACTCAGTGGACAGATGAGCGCAATTCGCTTTCTATTGACTCAGTGAAAAGCATAATTCAATGTGTTTTAAATTATAAAATGTCATGTATTGAATTCTATGATTATATAAAAGGGGAAAAAGAGCTGTTCCAAAAAACGAAAACATCGGAAAAGTATTATTGGACAAAGAAAAGCTATGGTAATGAAGTCACCGAAGTCAGGGAAGAGTGAAGAAATAAAATGTTTCGGTAAGGTTCTATTTGGTTTTATTAAATTGAATCGCCCATTAATTTATATTATTTTATTTTAGATTTGATACAGACGCATCCACAAAAAAACATCAAATTTTGTGTTTAGTGTTCCAAAATGATTCACCATTGAATATCCCAACGTTTTGCTCTTAAAATACCTATTATTTATCGATCTCTTCGTTAATTGATTGTTTTGTCTTCCAAATTTTTTTTTTAAATTCAATGTATGTACACTCAAACCTCTTTTTGTGCGATTTCAAAGTTATGCGGTTTTTTTAAATGCAATTTTTTTTTTTATATACCTACATATATTTAAACGTACATATGTAATAATGTAATTAACAGCCCGTTGTTTATATGCTGTACGTGCAAAATCCAGTGTTTCACCTGTTTATTACAATGTGACCGGGGGAAATAAAAAATTCATCGCTAGTAACGTATGGCTAAGCGGATTTTTTAAAAGGAATATTTCGATTAAATCACCTCTTAATCTCCTCGTCTCCAATGTGGAGAGATTCAGTCTTTTCAATCTTTCATGATAAGGTAGTGACCGAACTAAATATTGGATACGTTATTTTCGCTAAGTATTGGTGATACTATTTCTCTGCGCATGCAGATACGTTAGATTTAATAGCTTAAAAAAGTCACTTTTGGATGAAGATACATTAATTTTGTTATGAAAAATCGCAAGAATACACTCCCATAACCCCTAAAACACATCTAACTCATTTTCGTAATTTTTGTCAGTTACGTTAAGTGGGCTTAGGACGGCAGTATACTAGCACTATGTGCGGGTCTGTAAACCAGCTAGATCGTAGTGAATAAACTAGTCCTGTGTAATAGCCCCTTTAGATATCCGATGGAGATGATAAAAGCGGCTGAAGAAGCTGAGCGGCGGGCGCATCGGTTGGTCGAACAAATTATTAAAATCGACCGATCGCAATTGTCTGAGAGGGCCAATGCGCATGCGCAAGCGGATGCTTTTCCGCTACAGCATCATCATAGAATACAGCTTAACTGTTTCGTTGTGACTGTTGTGTGCACTTGATGATTTTATGCGCATTGGCATTTCGTATAAGCAACACGAAAATTACAAGCATCATTATTATATTCCTGAAGTAATTTCAATAGACGGATAGATAGACTGAGGACATATGATTGAAAAGAGGATGGAATGCCTGGAAATGATGATGATGATGATATTATACATATATGTTCTTAACTCAATTTGATTCGTTTACGAGGAAGATTTCGTCTTCAATATCCACGGAAAAGCTATATACGGAGATTTTTACGTAATTCATTCTGTTAAAGACTAAAAACATGAATGAATAATTAAATTCTGTATTGAGTAGCTTATACTGAAAAAGAAATTTATACCAATATAATACAAGTAATGCGCCCAATTTAAATATGATTATAATTCGCCACACTAAAGTCTACGACAACCAAAAATACGCACATTAAAATCGCATCCATAGCAATGAATAAAATAAATCAACTCCCAATCCGAACATCCGATTAGACAATCATAGTGTCTGTAGTCTTGCACATTATGTATTAGAGCAGTATGAAAGTTTTCGCATATAAAAATGAATTAAACAAAAGTTCGCAGAACGCGAGCGAATATAAGTTATCAATATCATACTAACTTTGCCTCAACGTGATGATCACCCATCTGACATCGTCTTTATGCATAAAAGTGAATGCCGAGACACCGGTTATTTCACTGGTCATGTAGCCGGCGACCACAGATATTCGCTGATCACATTGAACGATGCGTCCATCAATCAGATGACGTGTACGATACTCCAGCTTGGAGGCTTCGATGAGCCGCTCGCTCACGCATGTCGGTTTCATGACGCGAACCATACCGATGAACACCTAGAAACACAATTACCGTACATAAATAAGTATAGGTTTATTTTGGTCTTTATATATATTCGAGTTGAAACATGGACTCTTACAATGTCATTGCCGTTGGGAATTATGGTATCGTCCCCTTTAGCTCGGTTCCTGCGAATATGGCAAGTTGAGATGGCAGTGGCATTATCGGCTACGCGCAGAGCTCCCTCGAAGTGGCAAAGCTCGAATTGAGGATTCTCCGACCGTTGAGTGGCACGGGACAATCTGAACAATTAAAACACAGTTTATAAAGGCAGAATAAAAACACATAAGTAAATTTCTCAAAAGCTCTTGCCTCGAGCACCCAATACTTGGGTTGGCATCCGTAGTCGCAATACAATGCGGTCCAACAATTATACATACATACAAATAAAACTTGATTTCAATTACAAAAAAAAAAAGATATTTTTCTGAGCTAACCTCACGTGAAAATCACGGCGTTCATCCTTCATCAACTTTTCAGCACTGTTGATGAGCTTGAGCGGAAGAAGTAGTTGATTGTTGGGTCCCATCGGAATGGTTTTTGGTATCAGTTGATGTTTCATTATGTTGAAATCATCTTCGTGGATTATCGTTTTGATATTTTGACCCAAAAGATCAATCTGCAACGTAAAAATCAAATTGAAAATCTATTTCAAAGATAAAGCCTGGTTAGACGATCCGTTCAGTTATTTGCTCCGGCAAGGTGTCAGTTAAACGTCAATAAGCAACTATTCATCCATTTACAATATGTATTGGGAAATACAAGCGAGCACCAAGAAGGCAAATGAAGCCTTTATTTTCAAAAACTTTTATTTATTCATATAACGTTCATATTACATACTATTTATTTACTAAAACTTATCCTAATGATTTCTGGTTAAATGGCAACTATCTATTTGACAACAAATGTGTGTTAGTAAAAATAATGAAAATAGTCTTTATAGTGTCAGTGTTTGTTGTTTGAAATTTTTGGATACAAGGCAAAAAAAAATCAAGAAACCCCATATGTATTTTACTATTAGGTGTACCGGAAAGTTTCCACATTTTCTTAGATGTGAATTCCCAAATTACACAAATGCTTCTGAATGGTATAATTTTCATCAGGTTTGTATTAAAATAAATGATTCGTTATATGGCATTTCGCTTTATGGCTGACTTTTAGGAAAGTATCTCGGCCGTAAAGCTATGTAAGAATTGGTGAACATATACCCTATCATTACTATTAATAAAAGCCCAGGAATCTGTTTCCGTCACGCTCGCATTTCTGTGGGGAAACTTCAACGAAAGGTTGAAAGAAACACGCAACCCAAATTTACACGGATATAATTTTTTTTGGCGGGTAAATGTACACGGTTGGCGCGTGCGCCACCGATGAGACACCGATTTTTTTGCGAATTACACCAAAGCTTAGTGAATTTAGTAAAAGAAAGATTATTTACCAATTGGAACGCACCACGATTGACTGGCAGAATAAGAATAGGCAGAATAGTCGACATAATCGCGAAATTTATTTTCAATAACGGCTGGCAGGCGTAGGTGAAATTGTGCAAGTGGTCAAACTAATGAACGCTTTCAACAATAAATTGAAAACCAAATTTAGTTTTGGGATCGTTACCATCTTTTGAAGTGATCCTATGAATGTCAGGTCTGAATTGGATTGTAGTAAATTAGTGGGAATAGTTGGTTTAGGAATGGTTTTCGTACAGCTGGGACAGCTGGGAAGTTTATGTTGTTGATTAGAGGTGCACTTCGCTTTGTGATGGCCTCGGGAGAATTCCATGGGTTGATAGCTGGAACCATAGACTTCCTTGCCTCTAGAATGATCAAATATTTCTGTATCATAGGGTAGTCCTTAAAGTTGAAAGGGTGAGGTACCAAACAACCCGCACGGGGGGCTAGTAGTTCTGTCCTTCTCGGAGCAGCTTGTGAAATTCTGTGCATATGACGCACTTGACTGTGCGATGACCGTTCTTTACTGTACGTATGTCCATACTCTCGGCACAAGAAACACTGTGTAATATTTGGTGAACGATTTGTGTACTTGGATATATTGACCCGAGTATAACAAATGTACTAGATTTCGTTTAGTTTATTCGTGTTGACCGTAAACTCGAAGAAAACTATGTAAGTACAAATCTAGTGGCATTTCCCTTAGTTCATCGAATCTGTTCTTGCTCTTGATAGTTGAATGGTGAGCATTTTCTGCCGGGCGATAAACGCTCTTCGTTAGGATCGGTCTACATGGTTGCCCCGCTGATTTGAGTACGAGTGAGGACGAGTCTACCGCGTAAGCGGTTAATCGTGGGAGTGGACGTAGCTTTGAAGTTAGCGGTTACGAGAGAGGTAAACGGTCTACCACAAGTGACCAGGCATGAATAAAGACTTCATTGATCATCATAGGCACTGCCCATTTTTAGCTAAAACGGAGATGGAATGGACAACCGAACGTATTATGTATAAATTAAATGCTTTGTTAAACTGAAACAGGGATGCAACGGATTTTCTAAACGGACATTTATACTTTAGATACAGGTATGAGAATATAAACCTTGGAATGTCCGAGATGTTGCTCAATGTTCGTAGACACCACAACTATGACTCCTTTCCATGTTATTGTCATTAGGAAACCGCCCATCAATTCAACAATCGCTTCGGCCGCTAAGCCCGAAGGATCCATGGGGCTGATCGAAGTAGCCGAGTTTCCAAACACTGAAAGCGAAAATGTTTATCTTTGAAAACACTGATACAAAACATAAATGGGTGATATCAAATTGAATGTGACATACCGTGTTCTTTGCGCAGGTCGTGGGCAGTCAGCCTTAAAATACCAGTTTTGTCGATTTTCTTCGACGACTCGGCAACCAACGGTACTAGCGTAGCCAACTCGTTTATAGATTTGTTGAGTCGGTCACGTCGTTGCTTCTCGGCTTTGTTCCTAGCATCTCGAGGATTTTCTCTGAAAAAAAAAAAAAAGTAATATTAGTAGGGAGTAATAATAGCCTAGTAAATGTTTTTTTTCATTGCAATTGTGTTCTTTTGGTATGTCTATAATATTTTAAATAATGGAATTGCATCCGAGAGGATGTGAAAGAAAGCAAGGTAGAACGAGTGGAGAATGGGCTGATGAATTGAGAAGAATGTGTGCAGGCAAGACGATGCAGATTGCTCAAGACAGACAGCAATGGAAGAGGATTGGAGAGGCCTTTATCCAGCAGTGGATGGTGAACGGCTGAAAATGATGATGATGATGATGATAATATATATTTCAAACATTTTTATTCTTTCTTTGTTTTCCTATGAATCGATGTATATACATACATATAGTATTTATCATTTTTTGCACTTTCATACATTGATTTTTTATTTTCATTTCTATTCTCTTTTATATGTTTTAATAGTAATATGCTATTTAGATGATTTTTAATTTATCCATATCGGATGAAGTATTGTGATAGTGCGAAAATTCATCAAAATATCATTCCCTGATCATGTTTTCATGATTTTCAAAAAATGACTGTATGCCTGTGACCGTGTGAAAAAGCGGATGTGTGTAGAATCGCTACAACTCAAAAACCGTTTATCCTATTACACCGAAACTTACTATGAAAAATGATTTTCGTTGCTCTTTGTATTCCTCAACAAATATATGGTAAAGTCATGGGTTGTCCACACCTGATTTATTTTTAATTTTTATAAGAGCCCATAAAAGAAATGCATTAACACCAACCGACATGAACGGACAAACGTCAGTTGACAGAAACGGGCGACGATGAAATTAAATTAAGTAAACATATAAATAGGATGGATATACATGTATGTATGTACATACAATAGATATCATTTGTAATAGGGAGATTTGTCGAATGAAGATTATTGGAAGGTTTCGTCATTTACCCACTGTTAACTTGTGCAATCACATACCATATAGCACATTTATTAACCATATAACAAAAAAAGTGTGAATTTATTGATCAAAACGAATATATGAGGATTAACTTATGCATTCGAAACTAGGACTCAATTTGTATAACGAACAAAGTGAAATAACCTCCCCATTCACACTGAAATGTGTACCGAATGGGCCGAACAATGGTAGATATACATATGTACTGAAAAGCAACGAATGCAAACCTAGCATAGATATCATTTGTAATGGTGAATTGGTAACGGAGAGATTTGATAAATTTTTAATGGATTTTCTCTAATATATTAATAAACAATAAATATTGCCATTAAGTTATTTGGTGTGAGGATTTCCTTTAATCCAAAGTGTGAAGTTTGGAAGTATGGGGTTCGAAATAAATAATAATAAAAAACAATAGTGTACAAAATAACTGAGAAATTTATTCATAGCTTAATACAATTAGAAATATATAATAAAATGATATGTATATATAGATATGACATGTAAATATAATTAGTTAATGAAAAATATAATAAAAGTAAAGTATAAAAAAGTATGTATGTATGTAGTTAACGAGGAACATACATACATACATATGTATGTACAGAAAATAATAAGAAAAAAAAAAAGATTATCCAACTGAAAATTTTCATTAACATTAAACAAAATTGTCCTGCCGCACTCATTTTAATTTAAATTGGACCGATAAACCAAAACGCTTAGTGGGAAATCTTTCAGAACCAGCTAGGGCGTAAAAGTGACTTGGATTTCCTCCTGAGCTCTGCTACGCAATCCCGGCAATACCACATTCTCTTGGGAATAGGCGAAGGATCGATGCATTCGCGGTGGAAGTTCATAATCTTACATCTGGAATTGTTACAACGGATCATCTCACCACACGCGACCATCTGGCAGTAGCAAACATTGACTTCATTTATTGGGGTGGGCACTCTTCCAGGCATATTTCGATTGCTCTCTTCCAGAAGCTTGTCAATATCCATATCTAATTGTTTGACGCAATCCCTTACATGGTTGTACCAGCACTTCATTTTATAATGTCGTCTCATATTAACAGGTAAATCCGTGTCGTCGGCATAGGGGTTTGAGTATAGTTGACGCAGCCGCGGATTCATTTTCAACACCATCGTTTTCAAGTCCTGGATCAGGTCGAGTATTTGCTGAATATGATAAAAAAATAAGTAGTCGTGATGTTGCGACGTCATATTTGTCGTAATTTTCAAGACGGCAGCGATAGATAAGTGACAAGAAATTGACGAGCAGCTCACCACTGGCAGAGATCGACACTGAATGAAATGTCAAATGACATCCAGGAAATGCCAAAAAGGTTGCTCTGCACGACCATAATTTGGAAATAATTTTTATAGGTAAAATTTAATTTTCTATCGATAACAAATTTGCGGAAGGGTTAAATGGGCAATTGTTTATTTTATAAACACAGCCGTGCCCGGATTGGAATTTTTTATCGCAGTTACCTCAGTTGCAACTCGGTATTTAATCGAATTTGAAAAGTATAAAGCATGTCTTTGATGCCCAACTGTCACTCAAATTATATTGATTTCATAGTCGGGATAGCTTCGGGGAACTGAGACTTCAGAGGGCTGCAAATTTATCCCGAGTAATTTACTCGAATTATTCGAACAAAATTCCAGGCTCTATCGATGCATATGTTATAATGTGAAATAAAAATTACGATGATCGACGCATGGTTTTCCATTTTCTTAGAAAAATTCCGAAGCAACAGGTATTTGTTTGCCGTTCGCGAGTTGGCGCGCTCCAGAACGTGCATATTGCACAATTGTCACAACCGATGTGAAATTATTCGCAATTAGGTCAAAATGTAGAATAGTATTACATACGCCAACCCCATATAAGTTATGGTTTTTAAATATTATAAAATTATGATTATATTAAAAGTAACGATATCATACCCGAGGAATAAGAGTGATACTTTCCTGTTGCGCAAAATTTAGTTATTACTTTACCCATATATGTATGTACATATATTATAAATATTGTGTTGAGTATTGTCATCTTGCTAAAACGCCAAACGTGGCACTTCCCCCTGTAAAGGCTCGTCCACACAAACGCGGCGGAAAATGTTAAACATCCTGTAGATATACATATGTACATATATGTACATATGTATCTGAATGTTTCAGGGAAATTGCGTTTTGTACGTTTGGACCTACACGGTTATGAATCGATGCAGGGGTGCATATTTCACCATAGAGCAACCCTGTTCAGGTGCATTGTTGCACCACGATTTATTAAAAGAAATGCGTTAACACCGAGCGATATGACCGGACAAACGTCAGTTGAAAGAAACAGAAACGGGTGACGATGAAATTAAATTAAGTAGACATATACATATGTACATACATATGTATGTACATAGGATGGATATACAATAGATATCATTTGTAGGGGTTCCATTCGAATAATCGGATATCCGAAAATCGACTATAATCGCCCCTTTTTTAACTATTCGAAATCCGATTAATTAGCCGAATATTCGAATAGTAATTGAAAATATTTTGCATAATTTTATATCTTAAAATTTCACTAAAAATACATATTATGCTACAATTTAAAAATACGCTGCACAATTCGCCATACTATATTATACTTATACAGTATGCAGTGTACGCTGTTATGTACCTACTGGATATTGCGTTCTTGGAAGGCTTTGTTTTGTTACAATGATCACGAACTTTCTATTTTTCATTTTTAAATTCGTTGCGACTTTGAATATGAGTCAACGCATGCCCCTCTCAAAACGAATTCCAGGAATTGCACTTGCAAAATTCCATATACATACATACATATGTATGCCTATGTATATGGTATTCTCAAATCCAAAGTACCTTTTGCACCGATCGTACGAGTTGACCCTTTCACCTCTCCCCTTTCCTTCCTCGTCAACCTGACCAATCAACATCGAGCTTATATTGGCGTATCAGGACAGCTGATACATCAGTGAATTGGGAGTTGGTCTCAACAGCCAAACGTGTCCTTTCCTCTCGTGCCTCTTTAACCTACATATGTACATATGTACATATGTAGTATATAGATGCACGGAGGTCAGAGAGGCAGCTCTTTCAAGTCAAGTCTTCACACTTAAGGTTCTCATCCACCGAGTACGTTGACATGCGTTACGTCGACGTACGATATCCATCCATCAATTACAGCACGGCTTTTTCGCTCGTGCTGCAAAACTCGTACTGCAATTGGTGCGTGGATGTCGTACGTCGACGTAACGCATGTCAACGTACTTGGTGGATGAGAGCCTTTACATACATCAAACGATCAACGCAACGCTGTGTTTCCATTTTCTCTGTTATTGTATTCTCAAGACGTAACAACGCATCTCTACGAAAGGAAATAAGTAGTATGATTCGATCGTTTACTGGAACGAATTGAAAGAAAAATTAAGTGGTAATTCAAGATTTATTATATGTATACCTACATAATTTTATAGTCAAAGAAATATAAAATGATTAATTTTAATTTTAGCCATGTCACGACGATCCGAAGTATGGAAGCATTTTTTGAAGAAACAATACAATTCACTCGAAGCCGCATGTAATGCGTGCGGTAAAATCATTGGATGCAAGGGATCGACGACAACTGCAATGATTAATCATTTGAAATGTCAGAATATATTTGTAAATAATGCTGAGGATGATAGCGATATCCAAAATACTTCTAAAATAAGGCGAATAGAAAAATCAGATCATAGTTCCATGTTGAAATATATGAAGAAAGAATTTTTGGTGGAAATTTTATCAAGAATCGTCGCAGAGTACATCAATTAATGCTTTTATTAAATCTAAATCTAACATCGGCTACGTCAAATCAAAAGGTTTTAAAATGCCAAAAAGTGCAACAACTGTTAAAAAATACATCATTGAATTTTATGAAGAGAAATGTAGTGAACTTCGTAGTACATTTCAAAAATATAAAAGAGAAAATCGATCATTCTCAATCACAGTGGATGAGTGGACTGATTGCGTTATTACTAGATATCTAAATGTGACGGTTCACACTCTTGGGACTGATGGCAAAACTTTGGAATCCTATGTATTGGGCTTAGTAGAAATCAAAGGAATAGGAAATGCTGAAAATATTAAAAAGTTAGTGGAAAATAAGTTGGCAGAATTTAACATGATATTATTGCTTCAACTCATGACGGTGCAGCTGTAATGAAAAAATATGGAAACTACTTGAGTGCTTTTAATCAACTTTGCCACAATCACGCATTACATTTAGCAGTAATGGACTGTTTTTATCAAAAGAAAACTATTCAGTATCAAGATGAAGAAAATAATGAAAATGATGAAATTGATGACTTCGTTGATGAAGACGACAATTCTGAAGACATTACACAAGATGATATAAATAACGAAAATATAGAAAATGTTGAGGCCGAATTCAATTTTCTGCAAGATGATGTTGGAAATATTTTACGAAAAATTCTGAAAATTATAAGAATGTTTAATGTTTAATGTTTAAAACATCTGCTACGAAATATGCTACTTTACAAGAGTTCGTTTTACAAAAGGGAAAAAAAAATCTTAAGCTTTTGCTGGATGTAAAAACTCGATGGAATTCAATGGTTGTTGTGATTAAACGTTTTTTGCGAATATCGGACTGTGTCAACAAAGCTTTGGAAGAATATAATTTAAATATGATTACGGAAAATGATATAATTGTACTAAAAAATCTACTCGATGTTCTCACGCCAATGGAAGCTGCTGTTCAAGAATTGAGTAAGAATGATGCCAATCTTCTAACTTCTGCTGAAGGAACTTTTTTCACAAATTTTTGTTCACTCAATTTGAAAGCATTGGAATATTAATGAGTAACAATTTGTTACATGGCGTAAAAAAAAAGGATGATCGAACGGAGAAACGAGCCCTCCATTACCTTATTGTTCTATTTAGAAACCGGGTATGTTCCATCTTTCAACGAATACTTTAAATATCTACTGTAAAAAAAATTCAGCAATTTCTTTGGGGCAACAGATTATTGAAAGAGTACACCCAAATGTGTTTTCCGTTGAGATCAATTTAGATTGCTCTGAGGGTTCAGAAGACGTGTAGGATGTAACAGATTCATCTATAAGTTTACAGCAAGAGTTGCAGAATACAATAAGATCTCTTAAGAGTAAAACAAACTCTATCGGCAAAGATAACAATGAAAAACTGAAATTTGATTTTAGAAATTTAGACAGCTAAAAAAAAAGAACTAAAACATTGGATATACTATATAACTCATTAACTGTAATTAAACCAACGTTGACACCCACCGAAAGAGTGTTTTCTACAGCAGGATCATTTAAAACAAAAGTTAGCTCAAGTATGAGTTTTGAACTATGTACATATTTAATGCGCTGATATTTTTAAAATTAAAATAATTTTTTTCGTGTTAATGTTTGTTTTGTTGATTAATTTTGCTATTTTTTTTTACTGTTTTTGATACTTTTAAACCATTCGAATATAATCCAATATTCGATTATCTAAATTTTTTTTATTCGATATTCGATTAGATGATAATGACGATTATTTGGAGCCCCTACATTTGTAATAGAGAGATTTGTCGAATGGAGATTATTGGAAGGTTTCGTCATTTCCCCACCACTAACTCGTGCAATCACATACCATATAGCACATTTATTAACCGTGTATCAAAATAAGTGCGAATGCATTGATCAAAACGAATACATGAGTAATTAACTTATGCATTCGAAACTAGGACTCAATTTGTATAACGAACAAAGTGAAATAACCTCCCCATTCACACTGAAATGTAAACCGAATGGGCCGAACAATGGTAGATATACATATGTACATACATATATATACATACATACATACATACATATATATAATATACATACATACATATGTACATACATATTACATACATATGTACATACATACATTATATGTACATATATACATACACGTACGTACGTACATACATTACAGGAATTATACATACATATGTACATATTACATACATATTAATGTACATTAAGTATATAATACATACATATGTATTATTAATATTATGTACATACATACATACATGTATATATATACATATGTACATGTAATACATACATATGTACATATGTACATACATATGTACATACATACATATGTACTGCAAAGCAACGAATGCAAACCTAGCATAGATATCATTTGTAATGGTGAATTCGTAACGGAGAGATTTGATAAATTTTTAATTTAAATTTAGGGCAACCCCATTTAGGTGCATGGGTACATTTAGTGTCATTCGGCAGTTGGGGCCAGTGGTGAGTTACATATCAAAAGTTTTCATTTTAAATCGTGTTTATACTTATATATATACAGTTGCGGTCTCGGAAAACGGAACGCTTGTGATTTTACGATTTTTGGGCAATAAAAATATTGTCCCTTTAGATGTGTGGTTTTTAATGATCGGGTCTTTTATATATTATTTTTTTTAAGATTTGAGTTCAGTTTAGTGTGAGATTTCGAGGTTTATGGATCAAAATCGTTGAAAATAAAAATACCATGAAAAAATACACTCAACTATCATTGGAGGAGAATATAAAAATCGCGGCTTTGGCAGACTCTAGACATTCATTGCGGTCAATTTCTAAACAAATGGGATGTTCTGTATCTACCGTGTCAAGAATAATGAAAAAGAAAAAGGATTCTGGAACTTATGCTCGTAAGAAGGGGACAGGACAGAAAATATGCACATCCGAGAGATAAGATCGCCTGATAACTCGATTATCTTTACGGCAAAGATTTAAAACTGCTGTAGAGATAAGAAAAGACATCTCTGATTTTCAATTGAAATCAGTGACGTAACCTTAAGAAGACGACTCAGAGAAGCTGGACTAAATGCTCGAAAACCTGCGATAAAACCATTTCTTACGAAGAAAATGATGAAAATTCGATAGGAATGAGCGAAATATCACGAAAATTGGGGGACATCCGATTGGCGACGAGTGATACTTTTCAGATGAGTTGAAATTCAACTTCTTCAGCTCTGATGGTTTTCCGTATTTTCGAGAGAAGTTGGAGAAAGATTCAACCAAAATGTACCCTTAAGAAAGTTATGTATCCTCCAAGTCAAATGGTCTGGGGATGTTTTTCTTATTATGGAATTGGTCGAATACAGTTTCTGCAAGGTGCCATCAACGGAATAAAATATTCAAAAAATCTTATAAGAAAGTTTCATTCCATCGATGGAAAATCATATTTCATATTCTGATGATGTCATATTTCAAGATGACTCTGCCCTTGTCAACGAGCTAAATTGGTGGGAATTAATTTTATCTAATGGTATTGAATGTAATTAATAAAATGTTAATCAAAAAACTGAAATAACTTTATTACTTTTTTTGGTTCGGGATTATTTGTATGAAATTTGGTGTCAAGAAATTGATATGGCCCGGGAATCGTCCCGATTTCAACCCAATCGAAAACTTGCTACAAAATATAGAATAAGTAAGACCAATGTGTCTAGTCTTAAATCATTAAAAGAAACAATTAAAAAAGTATGAAATGACGAAATTTTAAAAAATTTTATAGATTCCATGCCTACTCATATAAAAGCCGTTATAAAAGCAAAAGGAGCCGCAACAAAATATAAATAAAGTTTTTATATTTTGTAAATAATACCATGTGACTAATAAAATTAAAAGTTTACGCTCAAGTGTGTTTTTTTCATTACAAATTTCATTCAACCGTGAAAATCTGCGTTTGGTCATAAAACCCGTCTCGGATTAAAATTCTCCTAAATTTTTTTTTGTTGTTCCTTTTCTTAACGTTTGCGTTAAAATAAAGCACTATGATATAATCTACCATTTTAATGACTTTGGGTGTTAATTTCATTTAAGATCACCGAAATTTCACGCAAAATCTCATTTTTCTATAGCGTTCCGTTTTCCGAGACCGCAACTGTATTATATATATACATATATACATACATATATATATATATACATATATATATATATATATATATATTTTGCATAGGTATTCACTGAGTGTCGATCTTCCGTTGTGGGCAGCACGTCAACTGGTCAGCCTCGAACTTTCGACCCTTTTTGCGCAAATATGACGTCGGAAAATCACCTGGACAGCCCCGAAAGCCAAAACCCCATGACGGACGAAAGGGGACCGAGTCCGGAAACTACATATATGTTTCTGTATGCTAACTCCGTATGATGCCACAATCAACAACCCGGATTGTATAATTCAATGCTTTCATCTCAGTTTTATCTTCCTCTTAAATCTATCACTGGAAACGTGTTTCTGTCCCGAATAACATCTCACTCGAGTATATTAATTGTAACATTTTTAATAGACTTGACATTTAATTTCTTTAATTTCATCGGTTGTAGTAGGTCAGCCGATTCTGTCAACGTCATTTGTTTGGTCAATAAAATCTCTCCGTTACCAATTCACTATTACAAATGATATGCATTCGTGGTTTTGTAGTATACCGTTGTTCGGTCCATTCGGTATACATACATACATACATATCTATGTAGTGTGAACGGTGGGAGGGGTTATTTCACTTTGTTCGTTGTACAAATTGAGTTCTAGTTTCGAATGCATAAGTTCGTATATTCATACACATAATATTTATGTATGTATGTATATTCGTTTTGATTCAAACATTCGCACTTATTTTGATATCATCGTCATCATCATTTTCAGCCGTTTGCCATCCACTGCTGGATGAAGACCTCTCTAATCCCTTTCCATTCCTGTCTGTCTTGAACAATCTGCATCCACTTGATTACACAGATTCTTCTCAATTCATCAGCCCATCCTCCACTCGGTCTGCCTTGATTTCTTTCACATCCTCTCGGATACCATTTCATTATTTTTTTGCTGTGTCCAGCCCATTGCCGCTTCAACTTTTTGACACGTTCTGCTATATCTGCCACTTTGGTCATAATTCTTACCCATGTATTCCTCTTATGTACGATTTCTTCTTGTTATACCGAGCATACATCTTTCCATGCTTTTCTGTGTGCACTAGTGACTAGATCATACGTAACATTCTTGAATTCAGAATCCACGTTTCGCATCCACACGTCATGTTCATTCTTCCAAAAATGCTCCATTCTAGTTTCATTCATCGTTTTATTTCTTCTTCTTTACATCCAGTCATGTTCACCAATTGTCTTAGGTATAAATAATTATCAACTAATTATCAATTAACAACAACTGCGACTACGTTTTGCGTAAATAATTCATTAAGCATATTTCGATATGCGGTGAATAAATGTGCTATATGGTATGTGATTGCACGAGTTAACAGTCGGGAAACGACGACACATCGATAATCCCCATTCGACAAATCTCTGCGTCACTGATTTACTATTACAAATGATACATCTATGTATGTATGTATATCCATCCTATTTATATGTATGTGTACTTAATAAATTTCATCATCACCCGTTTCTGTCAACTGTCAAGTTTGTTCGGTCATATCGGTCCGTGTTAATGCATTTCACCTATTCGTGGGCTATTCGGTCAATTCAGCCATCAGTAAGACTGCTTACTGACGCGACATTCTTCTTTAAACTCCTCAATGACCTTCTTAACTGTCCCAATCTACCGGATGTGTTCGATTTTGGGACCCCCCTTAGATGCAGAAGACATACTGCACTTTTCTCACAAAAATTCTACAGTACCAATAGTATTTTCTTTGAGTGACAGTTGATAACATTTCACTCAAGTATATTTTAACATAATCTATGCTATTTATATGTTTTTGGAGAGAAAAATATTCAAAGAAAAGTTAAAACGAGGTGTCTCATGCACAAGGGAAAAGTACTACTTCTTGTTTAACGTTTTATAAGGTAATTCCTTCAAATTATACTTTATTTCAGATATATCTCTCTTATTAAATGTTTATATATATAACACATGACATTTTTTTTTTTTAACAAATTATACCATAGTGACATTACAGGTTACCCCAATTCATCACTATGGCCAGACAAACGTACATAACGTAAACGTACATAAACGTACATAAAACGTAAATAACGTACATATGTATGTTATGTATTTCTACAAATAACACTGTTCGACAAATGACGAGCCTTTTTTGGTTGAGAGGAGATATAACTTTTCTTATAGTGAACAAGTGGCAATAAAAAATGTTGATTGGCTGGAGATTCAGAGATGTTTTTAAACAAATATTCCATCAAGGGTAAGCTACTATTTCCGGTTGGGAGATTTTCACCAAAATCGTGTCAACTCGTAATAAAAAGTACTTGACATTATCTATATGTAGATATGAAGAAACGCACATGGAAAGCGAAGCGAAAAAAAATGCACAGCTAGTATCTACACATCGGTATGACGTTTTTAGAGTGATGTGTTATTATAAGTTGGCAAAAATTTTTCTCTACCATTTTGCAAGCTTTCACTCGAGCGAATTCGTTTTTGAAATGCCTTTTGTTTTTGTGTGTGAATTCACCGAAATGCGAGCGCGTTTTCACCTGATTCATTAATAATAATTTATAAATTAAAAAATCTTAACGTAACACATTCACCACGGCAAACATTAAAACGAGGCACACTCGGATGGCGAAAATTTCCCCGTCTCGCTAATCGGAGATTAAATCGATCGATTTAAGCATGCAAACTAATCCTCAAAGACCCGTACTGTGAAGCGGGAGATAATTCACTTGTAGCGGGTATCAAATTTGAAACCTATGTATGTATGTAGGTACATGTGCTACCTTACACCATGACTTGCCCAATTACAACTATTTCTAAGTAACCTTAAAAACTTTTTCCAAAATTGATCAATTTAATGTACCAACGTATAGGAAATTCACTATATTTTATGTCGATTCAATATTCATTTTAAGTTATTAATAAAAAGTTAGTAACAAAAAAAACTTATTATAATTTATTTCAGCAGTCAGTGAAACAGTTATAAGCAATTGATAAAACAAAAAAAGTCAAATTGACAAAAGTTTCAAATGAAAATTCATTCGATACTAAGTTAAAATTATGTAAGAAACGTGTAAAGGTAATACATATAAATCTATTTATATCCTAACAAAATTTTAAAATAAACCTTTTACTTTTCTTACGTAGGTACATATGTACATATGTACATACATACATACATATGTATGTCTAATACTAACGAATAGATATGTTTTTTTTTTTTAGAATATTTTACGAAAGGCGAAAAATGTGGAAACAGGCAAACAATGTCACTTACCTGTTACACAAACGATGTGTAAAGAACCTTTAAATAATTATATAAAAATATCAGCCGCAAGGAAAATTTAATTGAAGAACTCGGTAGTAAATTTAAATAACAGTGTATTTATACGCTATGAAAAACAAAAATACACTCGTTTGTTTGCACACGTGAGATAGAATTCTAAAAATCGATTCACTTCGAATGATTACGGATAAAATTATCGAGGAATTGTTCCATTCATACACGAGTACGTTCGAAGGTAGAACACTCAAATAGCTGTAGATCAAACTGACAGGACAGATGACGTTAATAAATACAGGTGCTTGTCGATCTACGGGCAGATCATACAAGTGTGCGACTGGGCTTTCGAAATCGCAAACAAAAGAGCTCTTATTTGCTCAAAAGTGAAAAGGTTTACTGGGGAGATTCATCCCGAATAGCGAACGCTCCGTTTCCGTAACGACCGGCAAAACATTAACGTAAATATTGGGCGATCGTTATCTGGGGGTCTGTAATAAATTATTCATTCATCGCTGTGTGTATATATTTTTGGGTATAATACATAAGTATTACAACATAAATCAGACATTATAAATGAAAATAAAATAAACATATAAACGCTGTTCGTATATACGTACATATGTATGTATTATGTAGATATGTCTGTACAAATTTCAACAGTTAAAAATCTATTCTGAATAGAAAAGGATTGAGAGCTTCTCTAGTAGTAGTACTCAACCTCTTTTGGATATGGGCCAATATTGAAATGGGTGAATTTTCGAAGGGCTGCATCGATTTGCAAAAAAAGTACGTATTTTATCTTTATAGAATGTGAAAGAAAGCAAGGAAGACCAAGTGGATGATGGGCTGATGAATTAAGAAGGATGTGTGGAGTCAAGTGGATGCAGATTGCCCAAAACAAACAGGAATGGAAGAGGATTTGAGAGGTCTTCCATCCAGCAGTGGATGGTGAAAGACCTAAAAATGATGATGATATTTTTTACCTTTACCAAAAATGTAGAAAACTATTGTTTCTTTAAAAAATTCTGTTGTTCATGCAAATATACATATGTATGTATGTATGTATGTATGTATGTATGTATACATAGGTACAATACTTTTACGATGAAGATTAAAAAACTCTATAAAACATTCCTTTTCATAGTCATCTTACTGCAGTATGTATGTAGTTAAAATGATATATTCATATTCAGCAGCCAATTCTTTCAAATAGCCTGTGATTTAGTTATTTTGCTATTCAACAACTTTTAAGAACGTTTGCGTCTTTTAAAATTTGGTTAGCAATCTCAAACATTACGAGCCCTAAGTTTGCTTGGTGAATCAAGCAATGAAATGTTACAAGATACGCTAAATTAAATTAATATTTCAAAAGTGTATCCATCAACATTGCCCACCATTGATGGACATCCATCTGCACATAAAGAAACTAAACTTTGCACAGAAATGGAATGGATTTCGAAAAAATATTTTATAACAAAAAAATCGCTTCATCGTGTTTGTCCTTTCATTGGAATAAGGGCGAGAAAATCTTCTTTCATTTCATATTCCTGTCAATAAATAAAACTGTATAGTTGGCGATATTCATATCTATTGTGTAATCACATGCCAAACTAAAATATTTGCACTTCAATTTGACGTCTTAAAATATTTGTTTTGAAATTACTTTAGCCGTCGACAGCGAGTTGAATCGGAAAGTTGAAGATTTTTCATTACGGCCATAATTTGATAAACTACTTCTGTTTGATATGTTGCAAGGGCCGTAGCTTTTCCGGTAAGGGGCCGCACGCGGCCCGCGGACCATAGGTTAAGTACCGTTGCTCGTCACCCTCGGCTTCATGGAATAAACATCAACGATAACCAACCAAAGTCATCAATCTCTTAAACCCTTTGAAATATTAAAGTTTATGAATAGATTCAAATCGTGGCGACAATCGAACGCATACCAATCTATGTGTGTAGGTACATATGTACATACATACATATATAGGTATATGTACGTACATATTTTTAACTACGCTGTATAAGTATACAAATTATATATGTACATGTACACGTAATTTTTATATGTAGAAAGAGTGTTTTCTTCAATTTATTTTCACGAGCATAACAATCGCCTACTTCGAAATAAACATGGAAATAATTAATTTTCGCGCCCATTACCAATTCCATAGTTTGCGCGGGGAGAAATGTAACGTGTAAACCGCCTAAACCGCCGCAGTTCGCACGTATAAACACAATTCGATTTTTTTTTTGATTATTATTTATTCGATGCGTACGAGAATGTGCGAACCGTTGCGAAAGCATTAATATACGAATGCAGGACTCAAGATCACAAGCGCCACTGCGAAATGTCTGAAGTTCGCGACAAAATACAGTTGAAAATGAGTGCCAACATCTGAACAAGCACAGTACGTCTAATTCACAAACGACACAGTTAACAAACATCGATAGACGCAAACGAATCGAACAGAATAGTTTATTTATTTATTTATTTACAAATTATACCATAGTGACATAACAGTTTGCCCCAATTCGTCACTATGGCGAGACATGAAAGTTCATATAGTTCCCCGTTCGGCAGTTAACAAGAGTTTAACGGTTGAACGCTACTGGTCTAAGTAAGAACAGATACAGATATACATATGTCAAGTAAAATTAAATTAAATCGTATGAACGCAGTTGACATGTTTTTATGCATTTACCATATTCGATCGCGTAAAACGGGAAAGTTTTAAATTTTACCGATAAGACGAAGCGATTTCACCGGGACCCGCACATTTTAGTTTGTACTCTGATTGCGTCATTTATACCTACTTAAAATCATACTTTATAAATGGTATTGTGTTCGAACACGCAATTGTAATATTGCCTCGCGAAATTGACGAACATCTTGACATCCGACATCCGCACAACACACAGACACACATACAGACATTTTCAAAAATCGTAAAAACGTGATCAGGGGACGATACCCGATACAAATCAGTCAAAATTTCGAGGTCGAATTTTCGCACGATCACAATAGGTACTTTATTTCGATATATGTAGATAAAGTAAAAATGCATCAATAGCGTGTTGTATTCCTCTCTTTCTCTCTTTTTGAGGTAGTTCCATACACTTTTTTTTTTTTACGAAAAACAGACTAGCATTATTTCTTCTTAGCAATTTTTTCCTCTTTTTACCTAAAGCATGGGTTCTTAACCCATGGTGTTCTCCTCAGGGGAGGAATGAAATCTCTGCAAGGCGGGAATGAGGTGTTTCCCAAAAAAATTCCAATAATTCGTTAGATACACTTCCAAATTGGGTCCAAGGCGATATTTTGAGGAGATTTGGAAAATCTAATGAAATCTTTTGACGATTACTTTCTAACCTGATTTAAAAAATTAAGAGTGGATACGAAATCCTTTCAGTTTTAATTTGGACCCAATAGATGATGCTGACATGCAAAAGGACGACTTCATCGATTTACAAAGCAAAGCTCCGCTGAAGCAAGAATTTTTAAATAAAAACCATGATGATTTTTTGTGCTGTCAAACAGTTGCAAATAAAGCACTTTCAGTCTGAATTTCATTTGCTACTACCTACATATTCTTGGGAATTTCAAAATTTAGGATAGAGGATATAATTAAATTTAGATAATTTAAATTTTGATTAGAGGGGAAAGAAAATTGTTTTCACTTCCAAGGGAGGAAATGAGCGCATAGGTTCTTAGAACCCCTGCGAAAAGAAAACAACGTAAAACGATCGAAGAGTATATTATGTAGTATCTTATACAATAAACGACTAAACAATGGTAAGATATTGTTAAAACGTGAAACATCTACATATAGCCCAGTTCAAAAGGACTATGTATTTTCAAAACGGTTTTTGGAGAATTTCGGAAGTGGCCAATGATGGTCATTTGTCTTGTGGGTGCATTGAGATAAATACTAACCCCAACCCTTCTCGTAATTATTTAATTATGCGATAAACAAAGTGCAGGAATCAGGCTTTGAGCAGGGTATATTCTTTTACCAATTATGTAATTAAGGATTTGATCCCTGTCTATGAGACTTTTTCATTGGCTTTTCACAACTTCATAGTTTGTAGCCAGACTATATTAGAACGCTTTGATTCAATAAGCTATGAAGTGATGAAAAAAATAGTATGATTTCGATACAAAAATACCCCACAAGGCCACGGGCAAATTATATTTCGAGCGTTTTTGAGTAGCTTTTTAAAGGGCGCAACCTTTCAAGTTTGGGCGCAACCTATGCGAGGGAGATTCAAATAAGGATATCGCAAAAAAGGTCGAGGAAGATCATATCACGCCAAATGCACTGCCAATTCAAAATTAAAATTGAAGTTATTCTGCGTACCTCTGTAAGTGTTTGAAAAACCAGATTTTTGTTGTTTTGTTCGTATTTTCTATCCAGCTCACCTTCAACATTCTGTGCCAACACGACATCTCAAAAGGCCCCGAGCGTTGTTTATCTTTTGATGTTATATTTCAACCTTTACAAGATTAAAGCAAACTCTCTCCGTCCATATTCAATATTAAACCCAGAAATCAACATTCTTTCTTTTTCGGAAAAATCAAAAGAAGTTAGCCTACATGTAAAAAATAAATTTTTAGGTATCGTTATTATTGTCTTTATTTCTTTTTTACAACAAAAATAAAGCAGGTATTATACGTGCGGTATATCTATGTTACGGTTAAAGTGCTCAATCTCTTCAATGTACATATGTATGTATACACACGTTAGTCAAAGCATTAATTCCACATTTAGTTTAACTAGACGATTTATGAATTAACTAGTGTGTCATACATCGTCCAGAAGAGATCGTAAGAGGAATACATGGGTAAGTATGTACATATGTATGTATGTCCAAAGTGGCGGATACATATAGCGGATATGAAAAAGTCGGGGTGGACGCATAGCGAGAAGAACGGATGGCAGATGGACGCGAGAAATACTGGAATGGTATCCGAGAGGATGTGAAAGAAAGCAAGGTAGACCGAGTGGACGATGGGCTGACGAATTGAGAAGAATGTGTTGAGTCAACTGGATGCATATATACATATATACAATATATATATATATATATATATGTACATATATACGCAATTAAGATGACCGTATCGTAATTATAAATCTCGTGTGAAACATTCAGATTTCGTCGCGAGCTTATTATAACGTAAGCCAGTCAATGTCACACGGTGTGCAAATGTGCGTGTTTACGAGCACGAAACGAGTGGGTTCTGGGGCAAGGGATGAGGGCCAGCATTAAAAATATTCGAGGATATCCGGGCCACAATCGGCCAAGAGGGCGCTATAACCCACCCTAACCCCCCCCAACCCTCTACTTTCTAATGGGGAGTGCGTATGTAGTGGGTGGGTTTAGGGGGTGAGTGCGTATCGACCGGGTGCGTGCGGCCACCATCGTCTCCACGTAACCAGGGTAATAGGTCTCCGGGAGAAGCAAGGCTACCCCTAGGACCTAACTTACGGCTTAAGAGAAAAGTTTGACAATCATAACCCCCCCCCTGCTCCCCAAA
The DNA here is from genome assembly GCA_022651745.1 of Parapsyche elsis. Lineage (NCBI taxonomy): Eukaryota > Metazoa > Arthropoda > Insecta > Trichoptera > Hydropsychidae > Parapsyche > Parapsyche elsis. Next base: position 1,173,649 of record JAGVSN010000019.1, read on the forward strand.
CCCCAATATTCTCCTTTCATTCAATTTGGAATGTGGCCACAATCCATGCTGTGACAGCGGATTCCGGTTCAAGCGATTTAGTGTGACCGGTGTTAACAAAGGTAGGTACATAGGTGGCGGCGGCCACAACATGTTAGAAAATGTGTGGCTGCCTGTTTGAGAACGCACTGAGGCAGCCAGGAAACTCAAGCTGCGCGACCACAGGTACCGGCTCCGATACGCAGCAGCCAGACAGGCAGCCATGGCCGCGGCAGCCACAACGATGTTAGAAAATGTATGTGGTTGCCTGTTTGATGACGCACTAAGGCAGCCAGGAAACTCTGGCTGGAATTTAAAATCATTTTCTGCTCAAGTTAGTACGTTTAGATAAAATAAAAAAAAATATTGAGACAGAAAACCAATCCCGATAAACGTGGTGAAATAAAAAATTCTCTAAACAAACGCCAAATAACACGGGGAAAAAATGTGTAAAAAAAATATATATTTTTGACTTAAAAAATTCGTTAGATAATTAATTATAAGTATTTCAAAGCAATAAAAAATCAAAATCAATAGGAAAAATATCTGACAATTGATTTCAATACTCGCTTTGAGCACGGCAATACTATATTTTAAGTTATAGGCCGCAAAAGCCAAAAAATGGATATTTTTTACATTTTTTAAATCGCGAATATCTCATAAACGAAAGCATTTCAACAAAAATAATTATCGGATTCGAATTCAGTGGGTCAAATTTAGTAAAGATTTAATAATCTCCGCTCTGGGTTTTAAAAAACGTGATTTTTTTGTTGCTCAGTGTTATTTATGAAGGAATACCAAAATAAGGGAGTTTTTAAGCTGAAAAAAATAACAAGTATGTATAAATTAAATTTTGAAAGGATTTTTTTTTCAGATACGTCCTTCAATCTCCATTTTCAATAAAGAATCTGTTATATTTAATACAATATAACGAAAGAAAGTTTCGTTTGAAGGCGAACATCGAGCAAATTTATTTTAATGTACGTAAATATGTCGAGGAACTGGTTCACAGTTAATGAGAAAAGTTTTCAGAAGTATGTACATACATATGTACGAATGTATACATATGTAATGTAATATTTCCCTTAGTGAATAATAAACACCCTTTTATCTGTACTATATTTACTCGTACATAAATTGAAAATCGAAATTTTGCCAAAAGCACGCGGATATGTATGTATGTACAATATGTACATACATATCAAGAATGCGAAACAGACTAATCGACGTTTTAACCGTGCGATTCGAACCGTTTTCGTTTATTTTTGTTTTCGCGACATTTAGATATAGTTATTCTTTTATTCGATCGTAACGGAATTTTGTGTTTGGAAAATTCGCAACTACGACAATATTACGAAGTTGTCTCGGTGTTGGCCCGATTCCAATTTTTCGACTTTTCGAAACAAAAATAATACGCGAATGCGAGGAGACGCTACTGTGTTTGACCGTTTGAACAGCTAATTGTACGAATAAAAAAAAAGGATTTTAATAGGATTAAAAACGTTATCAAGCGATGCGATGGCGGAAAAGTGAATAAATTTTTCGAAATCGTGCAAAGATCTTATTGCAAGACAAGATCAGATCACAGAGTACGTTACGACACACTATGTAGACTCACGCTAATATTAATAGTTATAGTCTCTGTATGTATGTACATCGGTTCCCCATAGTGCATTGAAAACCTACATATGTAAAGTTCATTCATTGAATAGAGTTAGTTACTGCATTGAACTATTTTATGAAAAGGAGAATTATTATTTTAACTGGGTATGGGTTTTCATTTAAAGGGGGTTTTCTATAGTTAACGCTGGCATTACCAAGATAACAAAAAAATTTTTTTAGCTGTGTGTTGGCAAAAAGCCGCCGTCTGTCAAAGCTGGTTCCAGTTGACAACACGATTTTATAGCCATGTACCCATTTAATCAACACCGGCCACACATCGGTCGACCAATAATGAAGTAGGCATAGGCAACGGAGTGAGCATATGCAATAGTAATGCAGTGAGCATATTTGTATTTGAGATTAAATAGATCAAGTACAAATATGCAGTACTCGCGAGTACCAAATCCGCAGAAGCGTGTTCCGTGCTAAAGTTATGTCGTGCGAAATCTTGACAGGTGGTGTCAGAGTGTCAAGACTGTGTGTGTGTCTGGCTGTGTGTTTTCTCCGAATCTATTAGTCTATCAAGCTGAAATTTCATATCTATTATTTTCACGTAAGGTGTAAGAGACATAAGGAATTTGGTCAACATCAGTCAAGCGGAAGTAGGGTTTTTTTCGTGCAGAAAATTCAAAAATCCTGTTAAAAATCATATTTCCGAAACTGCACCGGCGATTTTATCAAAATTTCATATCTATAGTTTTCACGTTAGCAGTAAGAGATACTGTGATTTTGGTCAACATCTGACTACCGGAAGTGGCAGTTTACTCTTGAACGATTTTTTTTTTTTTTTTTTTTTTCGGCCTTTTAAAAATGTAGTATCGTCACAATATTGTAATGTTGTAATCCTGAGAGAAATTGCTAGTTACGAAAAAATAAATCATTAAAACCAGTCAACCGGAAGTAGGTTTATTTTTTTTGTCGAAAAATTTACCACAGAATATTTCCGAAACTGACCGGCGATCAAGTCGAAATTTTATATCTATAGTTTTCACGTTAGCCGTAAGAGATACTGTGATTTTGGTCAAAATCCCTCTTACAGAAGTGGCAGTTTACTCTTGAACGATTTGTTGTTTTTTTTATTTTTTTCGGCCTTTTAAATATGTAGTAACGTCAAAATATTGTAATGTTGTACTCCTGAGAGAAATTGCTAGTTACGAAAAAATAAATCATTAAAATCAGTCAACCGGAAGTAGGGTTTTATTTTTTGTCGAAAAGTTTACCACGGAATATTTCAGAAACTGCCCCATTGATGAAGTCGAAAATTTATATTTATAATTTCCATATAAAATTTAAGAGTTCATAAGGTTTTGATCAAAATCCGCCGACCGAAAGTTGTAGTTTTTCTTATTTGAATATATGGCGAAGATCGTATTTTACATACGCGCGCGCACTCAACACAGTAATTTCATGATACATAATTGAGTCGCCTAGTTCTAAATCCCGATAAGTCCACAATATATAGAAAACGAGGATAAAATATTTTCTGGTTCTAAGAATGTTTTCAAACAATGCCTTATACTTGAATTATTCCAAATACCGCCAAGTGCGCCGTAAAAAAATATTGAAAATCAGTGTTAGTTCCAAAAACTGACAATTGCACTATGATAAAAGCTGATAAAAGCCATATTTAGAAACAAACAACGATAAGTCCATGTTTCTAATCTCAATATTTTGTTTAATATCAACTAAATTAAGTTTAAATGAGTTTAAACGCCATCAAGCAAATAAGTCTGTAGCAGAAAAACCGCGTTTGCGAACAAGTGAGTTTTATGGACTTATCGGGATTTGGAACTAGGCGACTCAATATGTATGTATGTATGTATTTTGGTGGTGTGCATGCGTTTTATTTACTTACGTACTTAAAAAAATAATTTCGTTACTCTTTGTATTCCTCAAATATATGGATAAAGTCATGGGTTGGCCACACACAAATTTGATAAATACCTCCTCGTTTACTCACAAAAGCACGAAAATAATTGACGTTTTAGTTCGTAGCCCGTTAATTGCTATGAACATAACGGTATGATTATTGTTATTTTTTATTTATGTGTGATGCTTTATGGCTGATTTAGGTGAAAAATGTGACGTATTCAAACGAAACGTCATCATGTTTTCCTACGGGTTCTTCAGCCAAGAAAATACGACGAAAACGTTTGTAAATCAAGCGTGCACGCCTCTACGAAACGCAAGCCAAAGTCAAAATATTTTTTTCCAATTAAAATACAGAGCGCGATTAAAAAGCGTTTGCAAAAAAGTAAAGCGAATTACAAAGCCGAGGGGAAAAAACAAATTACACATTGAAACGAATACGCAAGCACGCAGTAATGAAATATAACGCGATATGTCATTTCTGCATGCATCTGCATACATATATATTTGTCGTTTCTCATATGAGAATATGCACACGTGCAGTGGTTACATATGTATGTAGTTACGTATAATACTTTAACCGTTGAAAATACATACCCGTATGAAAATTGAATTATCATTCAAATTTCCAGACTGTTGTTCAATTCGCATAACTTGACCTCTGTAGCATGTGGAATCAATATCTGTATATCAACGAAGTTTGCGTGCAGTTTTTACAATAGGTAAGTATGTGCATGTTGAGTTGAACCTTCAAGACTGCATTGAGTTACCTCGTTTAAAATTTAAAAATAACCTAGTGATCTCATTACATAATTCACACGTTGATGAAAACATGATTTTTTTCAAACTTCCAGACCGAATTGACCAGTTTAATTTCAACGACTAAAGGTATTTTATTTATACATACATACTTATACACATTATTTGGAGATTACAATTAATAAAAGTATGTTCCGCTTTGAACTTTGTTTACTATGTACTATGCATGGTTTAACAATTTAATTAGGCAATTTGCACAAACTAATATGTAATATCACACAAGCGATTTAGAAAAATGAACAGCTTTTCAGCTACATATCTACACTGTGTGCAACGTAGGGTTGAAAGGATACATTCATTGCAACTTGAATAGGATTTTGCTGAACAAACACGTATGGAGTACCTACATATTATTAAGTTTGCACAATTATTACGTAAACGTAAATTTAATTTACGACAACTAAATTAAACGGGTACCTTCGACGATCAATTAAACATAACCGGTACTAGTATGCTATAATAGCCAATGTCCGTTGACAGTGTGATCGGGCGGTTATCATTTATACCGATATTGTATTAATTCAAAAATGCTAGTTGAAAAATGCGAGCGCTTTGAGCTACCCGTGCCGTATTTGTGAGTGTACGCGAGCGTTTCGCGGGTACCCAGCCGGCTAGGCAGACCCGTGCGCTACTATTTATAGTAACTAGTCGCTGTCATCGGATGGTTTAACAATCCGCGCGTGTGTGTAGCGTGAGCGTTTCGCGCGACCCTCGGCGTGTGTACGCTGTGCCGTGGTACGCATGTGTACGCGCCGTGCCGTGGTACGCGAGCGTTCCGCGACTAGGCTGCCCAGCCAGTAGGTCGGTCGGCCAGATTCCCGCGCTACTTACACGTACATGTGTACATATGCATATTAGTACAGCCGCATGCGTGGGCCCACAGAGCCCTATGTTCGTCGGAGCCCTATGTTGACCCACGCATGGGGGTAAAATATGAAACGGTGACGAATCTCAATAATGCGAGGGGAGGATGGAGGGAGGTAGGAAGAGAGGGGACACGGTGACCTTGGAGGCCCTTTATGCGGTATTCAGAAAAACGAGGAAGGGGTGGAAAGCGAGAGGGTGAGATTACACCGCATGTCAACGGTTCCGGGAGGGAGCGATCCCGTTCGAACGTGTATGACAAATGTGTTCGATTTACATGTCGAAATTTTCCACGATTTCCCGAATACATTATGAACGAAGATGTGGGTACTTGTACGTGTGCGCGCCAGGTTCAAAGTGACCGGTTCGGAATTGGTGTTTTGTTTTTCCGGGACCGGTGGAAAATTTAACCTTGGCCCGTCGAGTTGCCGGATATGAGAGCTCTTACAAGTGAAACGTTATCAGGGGTGATGCGTCGATACAGCTAGCTATTTATATAAATATGCACATATATGTATGTCTGTGTATATAATTAATATAGTATTTATTTATGTGGATAAAATTTTCCCACGGTTTGCGTGTGTATGTAAGTATGTGTGTGGTAATTTCGGTGACGAGTTTCAATGTGTGAATAATGAATGTGCAAACCAACTTTGCTATGAAATATAAAGAAATGTGTAAAAACTAAGAAATATAAAGAGAGAGAGAGAGAGAGCGAGGAATAGATTAATGGTAAAAATCTGTTGTTGAGGTTAAACTTAATTAATTGAACGATAAAGTAAATTTTGATTTCAATATAATACTGAAAATTAATTTGGTTACTGAAAGGATTATTTTACCTTTCAAGTACATAAATGAAAAATTAATGATTGAATTATATAAAAAAAGTAAAAATAAAATATACAAAGCAGTCAAGGTTTGGGGTATATTAGGTATTTATGTAAGACTAAGAGTGTTGCCCGCTGAAGATCGACAGGGCTTAATTATTGACGTATGAGTGGGGTGTATGTGTTTTATGCTAATTATTTATCAATGAAAATAAAAAATAGTGAGTCGAGCGTTGATACTTCTGAAATAAGTACAATACAATTCTTGACACACAATCAGATGACGCTCTTTATGTATGTATGTATCTTCTAAAAAATGGCAAACTTGAAATAAAGCCTGGGTGCTCAACCAGTCGATCGCGAATCAAAACTCGCTTTTTGAATTTTGAAATGAATATTGCTTTCCATTTTTCAAATCTACTATATAATGTAAAGGCGCACACACACCTTAGCGAAATCGCTGCGTCAAACTGACACCCTCTATCGTCGTTGAGTCGCACCAATGCGAATTATATCGATGCGAATGGGACGACGATAGGGGCGACAGTTTGACGCAGCGATTTCGCTAAGGTGTGTGAGCGCCTTAATGGTTCAATTTTGTTAACCAAGCCCCGGCCAACGACTAAACGGTCTACCCGGGCTCGTGCTTATCTATTAACGAAAGGGATTAATGGTCAAAGGAAGGGACCGTTATTTCTTCGTGGTATGCATTTGTATAATCATTGGTTCTAAGGTATTAATTTATCAAAATAAATCAAGAGGACTGCATGGAACTTCTACCATCTGCTCTATTACGAGAGCGCATACTTTCTTCGAAAGTGCTAATCCAAAACACACTGTCTTATTTGACTGACTATATTTAAACGACTGCATTCAGAAATGCGGACATGATGAAGTACATAACTACGGAAATATACTCTTAAGGGGTTTCCCATTGCCTTCTAGAGTCTGGGGAGGAGAGATGAGGAACGGACATTTGGTGAGTGGGAATGATTTATTTTTTTACATGGTGCCAATTTTGTGGAACTGTCGCATAAGATATGCAAATTCTAGCGGGAAACGGTCGATGCGGACTTTAGTAATATTCATATCTTGCCAATGTCGAAAACCGATGACGACACATTTCGACCCACAGGAATCCCATACCTTTGCTTAAGATACCAACGCTTCGACCACTGAGCTATCGCCGATTAAAGAAATAAAAATAATGCGTATTTACATATCTACATATGTACATACATGTGAAAAATGAGTCAAAATATTATTGTATTTTTTGATTTTGTGTGATATTTGTTTTGTAACAAAATTAGAGATACATACATATAAGATATTGAAATAGCACCGTGTAATTTTCCTCAAAATACACCCAATTTCTTCATCTCCCACGCATTTGAGGGTTCGTGAACGTCACAATTTGACACGAGTTGTGTGATTTTGGTAGGTCACCAAGAATATAGTCTGTCCAGTTTAAATTTATAATACGCAAAAAACATACACATACATACATATGTATGTACCTACACGCACATACCTATACATAAATTTCTTAATAAACCATTTAAAAGTCTACCTAGGAGAATTAGGACATCTACGCAGACATTCTACAATCAAATAAAGGTTTACTATATCATACTGCCATCGGGTCGTCATATTTAGGTAGAACGAGTGAATAACAAGGTGCATAATAAGTATGGCTGTGAAAATTGTCTTAAATACGCGTTAATTATTTTGTTTGTTTTTTTTTAAATATGGTTTACTTTTTTTTAAAAGGCTTGTTCGTCTTATTCATAATCTTCAAAGCGTTCATGTCACATATCAAAATTACGATATAAAAAAAATGGTCGCTTGAATTGCATTACGATGGTTTAAAATTTATCAACAGAAGGCTGTCTACTTTTTACGACCGTAATATTAAAAACGCTGATAATATTTAAATAGGACCGCTACGCTTGTGTGAACGTATACGTACGCGAAGAGGATAGGATTGATGTGTTTGTAATATATTATTATTAATCTTGAGATGTGTAAAACATCGAATTATGTATTCAAATACATACATACATAGTAGGGATTCCATTACCGGTATTACCGGTTTTTTTAAGCAAAATATGGTCTTCGGTATTACCGGGATTACAAAATAGATTACAGGTAATTACCGAAATATATCAATTTCGTTCAAATTTATATATTTTTTTATTTTCAGCCCTAGATTATTTCATATCTCATTTAATGGTCTACGTCAATACAAAAAAAAGATGGGTACACATTTCTAAGTAAACCTTTATATTTTATGACCCCCACTATATACATATGTATGTATGTAGGTATGTACTAACACTGAATTGTTTTGAATTCGGAAACAAAATTTTAACGGCTAGTTTTACGGTTCATTTGACTAGCAGATCAAAAAACAATTGGCACCTTTTCGACATTCGGCACCCTTTTGAACTGTTTTTCAAACGAGCCTCCAAGTGTAGACCTACCTACCATAAATTTATAATCTTGAAAGCAAAGATAAACTACGTTGAAAATATCGTACTTTATATTGTGAAAATATCGTTGAAAGTAACGCACTTGGCTAAGACTAATTTTTGAATACATATTATATATAATGATTTACAACTGATTTAAGTATGTACATATGTGGTCGATTTTGAACTTACCCATCTGCCGATTTTTTTCTCGGAATTCAACTGAAATTCTAAAACCACCCCTTCCACAAAAAAATTCTTAGATCAAAAAGTACCCAAAAATATATTTACGATTTTTTTCGTGTATATATGTATATTATACATACATAATTCATCACGAAATACATCAAAGTTCCGGCATTAAAAGTTTGTGTAAAAGGTGAATTTTTAATTAACAATTTTTTTTACTAATTACATATATATTTTTTTATTTATAAAAAACCGGTAATTACCGCCGCGCTGGTGGAATTTTTCGGTAATACCGGTTTTTGCAAATGTCGGTAATTTTGGAATCCCTAATACATTCATAGGTATGTACATATGTATGTATGTAGTGAACATTAAATTTTGAGAATTTAAAACCATTCAAGTATAGATGCCCAACTTTGTGCAGATTTCATTATTATTGAAATGTTAAAACCCATTCCAAGATTCCTTAGGTATGGTAATAAATATTCTGAATTCATCATTTTCAGCCGTTCACCATCCACTACTGGATGAAGGCCTATCCAATCTTCTTCCATTCCTGTCTTGAGCAATCTGCAACCACTTGACTCCACACATTACTCTTAATTCGTCCACTTGGTCTTCCCACCTTTCTTCCACATCCTACCCTATAAAATATGCAGGATCATCAACTCTGAAAAGTTAGATTTTGGTATAATTGTTCCTGCATCCGTGACTGCTCCTGCGCATGTGGGTGTTGTTAATGCTAATTTATTTTTATTTCAGTATTTATCACACTATAGTAATAGTGTACACAGATGAATTATATTTACTAGCACAAACCTAGTATTTTTGTATAAAAAGTCGCGTGATAGTAATGGATTTATTCGACGAAAGTAAAATCAGCAATTTACGAAACGCGAACGGTTTCCGGAAGAGTTCTATAAACAACTAAACGAACGTTCATAATCATTACCACGTAATGATATACGATAATGACAATAACACTGTTATCGAAACAGTTGCTAATAGACACGTAACAAATTGCTACTAGACACGTACATACATACCATAATCGAAATTTGATAACGACAACGAAGTGATTCCGAATTGCGCAATCAAAATTTCTCACCCTTTATATTGCAATGGTAAACTTTTACCTCATTCATCCCGATTGTGCGTACGAAATTTTTGTCCACGTATCCTATTGGCGGCTGACAAGACGAGTTTTTGTGTTGTTGGGAAATTGTTTACGTGTTTATGCAAAGTAGTTCTACGGTAATGGAATGAAACTCAAGGTGAGATACACATTAAATCAACACGGCTTTCTTACTATTTCACCTGGGATATACTGTCGAAGGTCGTTAAAACGCAAGTAGTAATTGAATTTCGAAAAAAAAAAACACGAACGAACGAGTAAATTGCACAAATCTGACTCGAATCTCGGACCTTCGCAGTTCAAAGATCTTTGCCGATTGACAAAATAGACAAAAATAGACAACAAAAAATTTCGTATGTACCTAATGATTGAATGTGTGTGTATGCGTTTTTGTATATGTATATATGTATGTAGGTAATATAAATAAATAATTTTTATACAAATTAATTTCATACAAAGCGAACGTAATGTATAACAATGGAACGGTTATGGTTTTAAAAAAATGAAAAATAAAAACAGTGTACATATGTCCCCGTACGTGAGATAAGCAATGGACGAATCGTAAACGGATCAAATCTACGATGTGTATGGTATGTAATGCGAAATAAAAAGTCACGTAATGAAGATTATATAATGTTTAATTTTAGCAATGTGGAGGTCAAAGGGTTAAAGCATCGTACATATGTATATGATAAAATACATATACTTTTTTGAACGGTAAGCGTATTTGTATTGCTCTGAACGATGCGACAGAATCAGTAAAATATTGTAACTTGTATTTTTTGAGTAAAAAAAAACTTGTAATTTATCACTCTTTTCTTGGACATCAAAATGTGATTCAAGATTTCCAAACTACATATACATACAAAGTTTGAGAAAGCCGTCTATACTGTATGTACATATATTAAAATATTTTTCATAAATCTATTCACAAGAGCCAAAGTAATATTTTTATTTTGGATCAATTAAATTAGTCAGGGGTTCTTAACATTATGCGCTCATTTCCTCCCTTGAAAGTGAACAGTGTTCATTCCCCCTCCCATATCCTAAATTCATTTAACCAATCAAGACATAATTAAAATAATAGAGATATTTTAAAATATGTCTGACGTCTAAAAGATTCGTAACTTTTGTCTTGATAATGACTAATTTTGAAAATCCAGATCCACAAAGATAGGTCAGCAAATGAAATTAAGACCGAAAGTGCTATATTTGCCAAATCTGGATAGTAAACTGTTTGAGAGGATCAAATTCACCAAGATTTTAAGAATTCTTGCTTCTTTATAACTTAAGAACTTTATAAATCGATGAAGTTGTCATTCTGCATGTCAGCATCATCCACGGGGTCCAAATTAAAACTGAAAGGATTTCGTATCCACTCTTAATTTTTTTAAATCAGGTTAAAAATAATCGTCAAAGGACTCCATTAGATTTTTCAAATCCCTCAAAATATCGCCTTGAATACAATTTGGAAGCGTATCTAACGAATTATTTAATTATACACACAATAGCAACCCTTCGTCGTTCGCTGTTCGGTTCGTCGGTGTGTACGCAGCATTATAAAGCGCACCAATGTTAGCAACAACAAAAAAAATTCTTTATCTCCATTTACTAAGTACATATGTATGTAGGTATGTATATGGATACTGTATGTCAGTGTAAATTTAATGGAATATTTAACTCAAAATATTGACTTTGGGGTACCGTTTTGTTAATTTATAAGTCGAGTTAAAGCTTGCAACTATTCGAAAAGCATTCACGAAATCTATTGTTGTATTATTAAATAATTAGATGGTGAAAAATAAACGTTGTTAATTTTATATTTAAAAAAAAAAATCTTTATCACCCATTCTGGTTGTTGTTATTGCTATTGATTTTTTTTTTCATTGTGTATTTAACTACATATTATTTACTAAGCTAGTTCGTTGTGTTACATAATGAGGCGAAATGTGACTGTGCGACGTTGATTGAATATATTTCCACAAGACAAAACGAAACTTTAAGACAAAACAGGTGCGCAAAGTGCTTTAAAATTTAAGAAAGAAATCGTACATTACACTATGTATGTACATATGTATGCATGTATACGTATACAAATCCAAACTATTTGGACGCTCGCAATTTTAACCCTCACATGACCGATTAGAGCCGCTTGCTAAAATTGAAAGGAGCACACATCATTAGTTGCTTGCATATTTTTACTTTATACGCAATATTTTTTTGTACAATGAATAATAATGGCAAAGTCAACGCTAGATGAATCAAACTTAAGATTAGTACGGCAACGAGAATCCAGTAGAAATTGATATTAATTTTCATTTATAGTACTAACGACGACTCTGATTAAGTTCTTGAATAATAAAATGACATATATTTCATTATATTGATGATCAGGTCAGTTTTGAAAAATTACTTTTTTCTATCCAAACGGGTAGTTAAAACACACATCTATCAAGTATGTCAGTAACAGAAGTCTAACTTTGAAAATAACTCCGCAAGTAGCAGTAAGTTTCGAGTTGTAGTACTGCTATGTAATACATGAGTTTTTACTTTAAGCCTAAAAACATATGTATGTATGAATGTACATATACATATATATCTGTATCGATTTTATGTATATCGACTGTTCCATTAATACAGTGAAACTTTCATATTTAAAGTACCCGGCACATTTTGTATTGTGAATAGTATATTCACAATGTTTTATTTTAACTGAAAAAATTTCCGAATCTTACAAACAAACGGTTTAGTTTTTTAAAACAACAGTGAAAGTTTGGTGAAAATTGTCCATATTTATCGTTACGCTTTCATACAAATAATTAATGAATAAATATGGATCATGTAATACGTCACGATTACACTCGAGTTGATCGAATTTAAACATGCCGAAAATTAAAATGACACTTGACGCGTACGTGGGCTGATTCGAATTGATTTGCGGCAAATTTGCGTTATATATATGTACATACATACATAATATTAGCACCTTTGTGCAAATACGGGATATTAATGTTTGGGTTCCGATAGAACCGAACCGTTCACAATATAGCCGATCGATCGGTGAAACCAGACAGATTATTCACAATTGGCACGGTCGATTACCGAACTGTGGAAATTTTTTTCAACATGTCAAAAATCGTCTCGGATGTTCAATCTTTAAGTTTCTCGTTGAAAAATTCACATCTGTGTCGCGTTTTCGAAGTTCGGTCGCGATTAAAGGTTTGGGGGTCGCTGGTCGACGGAGACTGGTCCACATTTAACCTTGACGGGCTTTTAGAGAATGCCGTTATGAGCGAAACTATCAAATTATTCCACTTCCTTGGGCCGGGTTCAATTTTTCAAAACTAAAATAACCGAGGCAGGCGCGTACGTACAACGAACGGGAGATGTGAAGAGTCAACTTTTCGCCGTGTTCACACACTTTGACAACCGCTGGCCGATTGTGGACGAAAGTGTGGATGTGTGTGATGATAATAATGTGCATGTGTCGAAAGCTGCGAAGAATCCGTCTGGTTATAATTTTTCGTGACCCGAGATCGATAACGACCACTATCGTCACTCGCTTTTGCGTCAGTCTCAAATGAGACGTAAATCCAAATAGAAAATAAACGTATACCAATAAATTAACACCACTACAATATCTGAGATCGAATTGCGCAGACGTAATAATATTTTTAAGTAAATATTTGTTTGAATGTTCGATTTGTGTACTCTCTTCTCTATAACTCTCGATACCAATAAAAAGGTCGTAGTCGAAATCTAAAAAGGTTTCGAAACGAAAATCTTAAATAAAATCAAATCAAAAACAGAGTTTGATTTGCATGTAGGTTAGCATTATGCAAATATGCATGAATGCATTGCCCTCGGTTGAATCGGGCTAATAAGTTTATTTATCTGTCGCAAGTAGCGCAAAAACATTATAATAATTGCCATCCATAGTATTTTTGCATCAGAGTCAATAGGTTTCGTAAATAAACAAGCACCACTGTTTAATTTGTTTACAAACGTGGTTGTTATTAAATTATTGTATGTGTATGTATGTAAATATATACATATATACGAAGATTAGATTAGCGTTTCTTACAGTGATGGTATTTCCAATAAATTAATTATATTTATTATATTGCTCGGACTCGACGCGATGAAAAAATTATACAAATAATATAATTTGAATTTGCGCAAATGCAGATAATAAATCTGTCCATACAAATTACGTAAAATAAACATAAATAAAAAATATTCGTCGTATGCATTTACGACATTTATCGATGATGTCTTCGCGACACCCATTTAAAAGGTTAATGTTAGTCAGATAGTACAAAAATGTATTATATGTATGTACATATGTATGTATATGTACGTCGGCAAAACATGATGATCCGAGCAAAAATTGTTTGTGACTTCAGAAGTTTATGATACGGTCGAAGTTTCTCACTAGTTGTTAATTCAATGAGATAATCATCGTGTTTACACATGGGCGATAAACTCTATCAACACTGCACATGTAAATAAATGTATGATCTACATATATTTCAAATAATAAATGATAATTAAGCATCGACGGTTTTATTGAACACGGCCGTGTTTTGTAAGCACGCTGAGAAACGTATTACATCATGTGAAAAAATCGAAATTGATAATCTCACGTGAAAAATCGATATTGCGCAAATGTTAGCAAAAAAAAAACTCCATCGGAAGATTAAATTAATGCGCGACGTTTGCACGAACTATAATACAAGATCGCCATTGCGGAATTCATTAACCGGTACAAACACTCAGCACGACAGAGATTTTCCGATTCGAAGAAAATTCCCAATTATTCAATTGTCCGTTCGATTTTACGCACAGTGAAAGCCGTGAATTGAATTTCATTCGTTTGTATCAAATACAATATTTCTGAACATCAAAATATATGAACACATAAAAGGAGCGATAAGTAATGTAATCAAGCATAAGTCACACTATTATCCATGCCTTTTAAGTGGTAAATGTAATTTTTAAATTTTGAATGAAAAATTGAAGACTGGCATAAGGGGAGAATATGGGGCTAGTGGGAAATAAAATAATAGCGTTAAATATATTTTCGACTATGAAACAGATTGCATAATAAACATATCTACAATACATATTATGTACATATATGTATATGTTATACGATCAACAATGTACAAAAACAAGCGGAATTTGAAAAATCTGCATCGTGCTAAAACAACACAACACTTATATTATTATGTATAACATTCGCGATACGACATGCATACAGTGTTGTGATAATAAATTCAAAATGGCACACTTTATGTAATTTTGCATTATAAAGCCCAACGTGATTCGCTATCGGGTCAAAAATATCACGTGTTTACATTTGCACAGCGAAAGAAAGATAGAGAGAGAGAGACGGATAGTATGTAATAATCTTGGACATACATAGCTTACAATGTATAGCAATATTTGTTTTGGTAACTTTTGTTTTATTAATTTACAATTTATATGTGAATTCAAAATCGAATAACGATATCAGGGAATGCCTAAGCTAATAAAATTTAAATTGCACATCAACAAACAACGAATGTGGGGCATAAATATGTATAGGTACGATTAGCCAGACAAACGAATGCAAAATAAATAAAAACTTCAAATTTTAAGACAAAAAATGTACTTTTTTTCGGCCAATGACGCGAATAACTAACTATTCATCTTTTTTGTCGGAGTAAAAATGTTAGAAAAAATTCCATTCTCTTCTACATTTGCATAATTTGCCCTCGATTAACCTTTACGTCACTCACTGAATGTTAAATAACGCGATTCATGAGAAATTTGCACCGATACGCTCGCGTGTTCGAGATGATATATATATTTTTTTAATCTGATTATATGATGAATCAATTAAACAAACGTGTGCGAATAATTATATGACTTTCGTATTTTGAAGGTGGCGTACTTGATATGAATCGTTGCCCCCGAACTATTTGGCAAACATTTAACGTCTGTCACAGTGAAGTAACCGAGGAAAGATAATCTCCGGTCGTGAAACCATTACGATGAGAGAGAGAAGGAATGGACTGTGATTTTATAGTTAGAAGAGCTTTCGGATTTTGTAGACTTTGTGCAATCGTCTCACAGTTAAGTTAGCTTATTGTAACAGGGTTCGGCCGATCTGGATTTAGTTATATCCAAACGACTCGAATACAATGAATTTAACCAAAAAATATTGGTGTGGTATCGGCGTCATGTTCCGATCTAATTTTAGCCTGAAGATCGAAAACCGACAACAAAACATTTCGACATGCGGGGATCGAACCCCAAGCCTTTGCTCAAAAATCCAACGCTCCAACCACTGAGCATCGTCTATTTAAGAGCAAATATGCATTTTTTTAAATAGAGTTCTTTGAAGCTTTTTTAAATATGGTCAAGGCAGAAATTTAGATTATTATAATAATGTAGATAGGGATGGTAAAAATTTTCATCGGAATCGATCGATTAATTATTCGAGGCGATCTTCAAACTGGGATTTTCAATTAAGCATTTAAGGCCTTAATTGAAATGATTCTCAAGAGTTAGGTACCTAGAAATAGAAGATCAGACAAAAAAAATAATTTTAAAATACATATGTACATGTACATACATACATACATATATTCAAAACAATATACACGAAATAGTATGAATATTGACTACTAATTGTCGAAATCAGGGCAATACCAAATATTATTCCGATACCATATTGAATGGATCTATTCTGTATTTTATGTATCACTAGTTGAATTGCCCGGCGTTGCTCGGGCGGATGACATTTATTCTCCAGTACAAACAAAAATTGAATGAAAAATTGAAACAAATGAAAACATTTATTCTCCAGTACAAAATTTTTTTCAGATTAAAAAATTTGTATGGGGCCCCCTTGACCCCCTGATCCGACCCCTTCCAAAACCCACCTACGGTCTGACTTGGGGTATCATGAGATAGTAACCAAGTTTGGCGGTTCTAAGTTGAAAACTGTAGATTTGCATAGCGGAATCACAAACAAACAAACAAACATTGAATTTTATATAGTAGATTTCACGTGGTACGCAAATTACACCACACGATCCCAATTACGGGTTCATATAAACTTGAGATTTCGTTTTTCAGATCATCAACATCCAGAGGAACGTTGCGCATAGTTAATAAGCATCAATTTTCATAACAAATATATATATAAAATATATAAATACGATTTAATGAATGAATACGAACATTTAAAAAAAAAAAACAGCAACACATGTAAACGCAATTATTCACTAGAATACGACCAGTGGATGATTATATTAGCAATTATCTTATGTATCTACATATGTACGTGTTTAACGGTTTGAACATCACCAGAGTGTCGGTCGTACGTAAAATACGTTACAATACGTTGCCACGAATCGTTTATTATGTTGTTAATTTTTTATCGATCTATAAAGGCGCTCACACACCTTTCCGTCAAGTTTTCATCGTTGATTTGCACCAATGCAAATTATATCGGTGCTAATGGGACGACGATAGGGGCGGCAGTTTGACGCAGCGATACCGCTAAGGTGTGTAAGCGCCTTTACTTCGTCCGGAGCGAAAATACACCGTTGAATGATTACAATAAAGTAACATTTGATAAATTATCGTATTTGCATTATTCTGTTATTGTATTGTGACGGTAAAACTCGAGCGAGTCGATATTATTGCAATAACAATAATTCAAAAGGTAATGTGTAAACACGTCAGAGCGAGTCAATTTTCAAATAAAATATTAGAATATTTTGTGTACATAGATTTTATTCGATGTTTGCACGTTTAATAAGCGTGCTGAGACAACCCTAAAAACACAGGTGTTTTCACTATACACACATTATTTGACAGACAGAACTCTCTAATTGCATAAATTTCACCTGTGCAAGTTGAAAACATTCATATATGTATAACCCATGCGGAATATTGTCTTCGAAAGCAATCGACGCAAAAATACTTGATTAAAAAACAGTGCTGAGTTAAGTAGGGGTTCCAATTACTCGCCATAATCAAGTACTCGAATACCGATAAAAACCCTCGAGTAATTCGCATACTCGATTGGTTAACAAAGTCACTGCCATCTTTATCAGATGGAAAAATATTGTTTAAATGTCACTCACGGGCTTAAATTTGTCTTCTTTGTTAGATATAAAAATCTTCTTGCAAAGTATTTGCGAATGCTATTCGCACAAATCGCCAAGTTACCTACTAGAATAACGAATGTCTTGGAAGGCCCGAATATATTCGAATATCAAGTATTTGAGTGGAACCTCGAGTGCTGACCACAGAAGCCAATCGTGAATTATTACACTATTGACGATAATTGTTATATTGAAAGATCTAGCTCAGTTTTATGGCATAAAATTGGCGGTTACATGTTAACGGCAAATATACAACGAGAGAATTATTCAGAAGAATTTGCGCGCGTGGCCAGAATTTATATACAACATACTAGCAGAAAACAGTACAAACAATAATATTTACCATTGATAGAACTAAACCTATTGATATTATGTATCCATCCAAATGAATGAGTTTTTTTTTTAAATCTAAAAAGATGTTATATAACCCGTAGTAGTGTTTCTGAAACCATTCGAAATGTATGGGAAACTTAAGGCAAAATTTTCATATTTGAAAAAAAAAAAAATTCCGGACTGTTCATGCGGTTCGTTTAATATCAGAGCTTTTTAGTTTCGTTGCCAATAAATGAAAATTCATTTATTTATACGCGAAAATTTCACCAAATAAAATAATGGCATAGAGGATTTTCGTTTAAATTCAAAATTAATCCCTCATAGCGCGAGTAATCCCATTTTCAATCATCGTACATATAGGTATTTGCACTAATTCTAACATATTACAATATCGGAAATTAATTAATATAAATTGAAGTGGAAGACTGGGCGTAGATTTCAATGCTATAACAAATGGTGCTTTTGCTAATAAACATTTCAACGGTTTTCATTTGTTTTAATGAAAAATATTACGCCGACGATGATTATGATGATGATGGACATCTTCAGCGCCAAAATTAAACCGCGAAGAAATAACAAAAGTGGGCAACAACCTGCCGAAGCTATCGAGGTCAATGAGGTTTTTACTTAATTTTTTTTGTGTGTACAATTTTTTCATGACTCACCTGCCTGCCAAATCTTGGGGATGCATATATGGCTCGCCGTAATACGGATCGCACTGCTTCTGCTGATTCTTTTTATTCAGTTTGTTCTGTTTGTGATGGTATGCATTATCGTAGACAACCATCTGATGCGGATACGGAGAGTAAGGATGGTGATGATTGTTCGGCGGTGTCATATCATTGTATTGTTGTTGATGATTTTGATGGCAAAACTGTTGCTCCTGCTCCTGCTGTTGTTGTTGTTGCTGTTGTTGTTGTTGTTGTTGTTCATGCTGCGGATGACTTTGAGGGTACACCTCGTGGTACCATGAGCCCATCATGTCAGTATCATTTTATTTGAGCTCTGGGTTTTCGTCATTTCATTTCGTTTTAGCACGTGTGTTTCGTTTAGGTCGCGATTTGCACGCCGTGTTAAAGTAGACTGCGTTGCACGGTGGCCGAGCAACAACTGAGCGTGTATTCTAGGTCCGTTGGCAGAGTCACTCCCCCTCCCCGAAACGAGAAGCGTCTTTCGATTCCGCTGGGAAAATTCTCCGGCGAACTACCCTAGTCGGATGCCGAGGATAAAGTCTCCGGAAAATCGAACGGTCCTCGTTTAAATTCATTTTCAATGTATGTATGTAGTGGGGTAAGTACTATCTGCGAAATTTTGAACGAAGCTTCTCAAAGTGTGCGCAACGATGACGGGCGATCCGATCGCACCGATTCGTCCCCAGTTGAAAATGTTTCAACTTATGGACCCGTGGCTCGACAGGTGATCCACCAGCGTGATTCGATTGATCCACGGCCGAATATAAATATTTCGGAAATAAACCAGTCGCTTAAGACTGATTGATAGAAAGTCAAAAAGTTTAGCTAGATTTTTCAACTTTGTGTATTATATATAGACTGGATGTAAAGAAGGGGATATAAAACGAAGAATGAAACTACACAGCATGGAGTGCAATTGGAAGAATGAACGGCCATGCTAAAAAAAAAAAGCATACCAATGCGTACTGCCAGTTATGACGTATGAATGTGAAACGTGGATGCTAAATTCGAGAATGTCACGTAAGATCCACTGCACACAAAGAATCGCGAAAAGATGTGTGCTTGGTATAACAAGAAGATATCGCACGAGGAACACACGGGTAGGACGAATGACCAAAATGGAAGATATAGGGGAACGTGTGAAAAAGTTGGTAGCAATGTGCTGGACACAGCGAGAAGAATCGATGGCAGATGGACGCGAGAAATACTGGAATGGTATCCGAGAGGATGTCAAAGAAAACAAGGTAGACCGAGTGGACGATGGGCTGACGAATTGAGAAGAATGTGTGGATGCAGATTGCTAAATCAGACAGGAATGGAGGAGGATTGTTCCGATTGAGCCGTTCACCATCCACCAGCGGTGGATGGTGAACGGCTGATAACGACGACGATGATGATGTATTATATTACATAGATAATCACATTGTAGAGAGAGTTGAGAATAATTTATACTCGGGGCAATTGGATGTAAAGAAGAAGAAATAAGACGAAGAATGAATACGACCAATGTGTACGGATGTGGAACGTGGATGCTGAATGCTACGTAAGATCCAGGGCACACAGATAAGTATGGAAAGATGTATGCTTGGTATAACAAAAAGAGATCGTAAGAGGAATACTTACATAAGAATACTTCTAACAATATGAGCCATCCGCATCTGATGGCGATGACAATATACATACATATAAGGTCGAAAGCCGCCAAGAACAAAAGAACTTTTCGACAAATTGGAATCGAACCCCGGAGCTTAGCTCAAGTGACTAATGGCTATATACATATACCTACATACATACATAGGTACAATTTGATAACAAAATAATTTCGCGCAAGTATTACTCGGTTTGAGCAACGCGGGCTCTTTGTGATGAGAAACAGCAAATTTATGCAATCACAGCGACACCGTATAATTAGGAACTGCCATAAGGCCTTCACAAACCTGAGCGGCATCGCTGCGTCGAGTTGACGTCCTCTATCGTCGTCGATTCGCACCAATGCGAATTATATCGGTGCGAATGCGACGACGATAGGAGCGTCAGTTTGACGCAGCGATACCGCTCAGGTTTGTGAGGGCCTTTACCGGGAAAGTCGTTAACAAATTATTACATTAATTAATTTATAAGTAGGAAGAGAGCCAAGGGTATATTTAAAGACTTGAATACGTGGCGAAAAGTAAATAAAATAGGGCTCGGCAATGTCGAAATCAGGTTTCGGAATTACTAACCTTTCTCAACGGTCGACCCGTTGCGTATGCAGCGACGATTTACGAAATCACCCGACACACACCTATAATAATATATAGGTGGGTTTATTCGGAGGGGAGACTTTTAGGGGATGAACTTGGGGTTTGCGTCGGCGCAGCGCAAAGCTCAACCCTAACCACTGTCAATTCAACCCGAATCCGGGCCGTAATAAGTAGGCCATTTTTGTGCTGAAGAGACCTCAACAAATAAAAGCGAGGGAAATGCATCAATGAAAACGTATCGATCCCGAATGGTACGAATGGTCTCTAGAAAAACACAATTCAATCGAAACTTCAACGTTAGTACATAATAATACCGATAATCCACCATCTTCTAGCAAAAGTTGTGAACAGACGTTTGGCAAAACTGGTTTTGTTACATGAGAAGTTTGAACTTTAAAATTTACGTAGGAGCATATTGTCGATATTGCGCAGTTACGCGCACAAATCCCGTTTTCTAAGGGCTCCTGCACACTGACGGATCTTTCGCCGCGACACGCCAGTGGGTACATTGAGTGATAGCCGCCACACTAAGCGGTGTGGCGGCTATCACTCATTTGTATGAAAACCAATGTACTGGCGTACGCGACGGAAGATCCGCCCAGTGTGCCCTTATGCTTATTTTCCTCGAGTTTTCCGAAAATTGTTCGAAAAAAAAAAAAAAAAAAAAAAAAAAGTGTGTACGGTTTTTGGGTTTTGAGTCATAACGTCAAGCGGTTTTAGTGAAACGGTTTTTGAGTCATAACGACACTACACACATCCGCCCAACATAGACATACAGAAATTTTCCAAAAATCGTGATAGCGTGATCGGGGGATGGTACCCGATACAAATCAGTCAAATTCTCGAGGTCGAATTTTCGCACGATCACATCGGATAAAGCAAAAAAAAACAGTAGTTTATATGTACGAATTGATTACTACTACTAATAATTATTAATTCTGGTGTTGACATAAAATTAAAATATTAGAACGTGTTACATATGTATATCTTTCATCGTACAAAAAAAGGATGAAGATTTTGACAATATTTTCAAATGGTGAAAATGTGTCAATCATGAATGTACCTAAATATGTATATTCATAATTAACAACAATAAAGGATCAAAATAATGTGATTCGAGGTGTGAAAATTAAACCCATCCGAATAGATGAAACGAGTACATATGTACATACATACATACATATGTAATTTTCCCAGGAGGCTGTAGGTATTGATTTCGTCGCCACTCGCTGATTTAAAACACCACTTACCGGTGGAAATTTCCTTAATCAACATAAACGGTAAAGAGTAGGAGTAGTTTAGACACACTCTCTGGAAAATAGCTTGATAGCACTTCTTGTAATTGTTTCGCATTTATTCGCAGAGGTTCCACAAAGAGCGCAACAGTAAAGAAATACATATACACTTAAACCTTTTTTTGTGCGGTAGATGCGTTCCGCGGAAAATCGCACAAAAAATCAGGAAAATAATAAAGCACAAAAAAATAGTTTAAAACCTTTATTTACTTTATTTTATTAAAAAATAACATTTTAAGGATGTCTGGCATCTGGCATCTAATGCCAGACATCCACTAGAGAAATAATTATTATTTTAATTACAAACTATCATCGCTGTATGATAATTTTCGTAGCGGTTTGCGATATGGCTCAAAATCGCTCTCTTCTTCGGAAGAAATAGTTGTAGAATCAGCTTCAATTTCATCATTGTTCTGTGTAGATTTTATCTTTCTAACAATATAATTAGTGATCAAAGTTTGTTCCGATTTTCTCGTTTCGATGACTTTTATGCAGTTCCTCATACCCAGAAATACAATTTTTGAGCCCACGTTGAAACTTGAAGGCTCAGAATTCGTATCATGAAGAATAAAATGATTTTCCAATTTACTGCAAAGTTGTAGACCTCGAATTATATTTGCCGTGAGGGGAACTGGTATTTCTTCCATTGTGTCATCGTTTTCTGGTTCTTTGTCAGTTTTCAGAGTTAAATCGATAATATCATCGTCACTTATAGCATTATCCGTAAGTAATTCGTCGATATCACTTTGGTTGAAGGTATCAAATCCCTCTCCGCCAAATATGTACATATATGCGCTTAATTAACGATTTCAGCTGATGTCGACACTGTTTCAATGATTGCATTGACTGTAACACATCCAAGCCATGCTGCTTTCCAGCATGCATTTAAAGTGTGTGGTCGTAATTCAGCGATGGCAGATGCAACATGTTTTAAACAGTTCAAAATTGTAAATTTTTTCCAAATTTCGGTTAGTGTTGATGATTCATTTTCTATTTTATCCAAAACATCTCGATACGTGCTCTTGATGTAATATTTTTAATAAATAGCAATTATCCTTTGATCCAATGGCTGAATGATGCTTGTTGTATTTGGTGGAAGAAACAATACCTTCACATTGTTATGTTCTAAATGCAGGTGACCTGATGCATTGTCGAGGATTAAAAGAACTTTAAAATCAATAGATTTCTGCTTCATATATATTTCTACTTCTTATTTTTGAACCATTCAGTAAATAGAGCCATAGTCACCCAGGCCTTTGTATTAGCCATCCAATGTACCGGCAGCTTGCCTTTTAAAGCACGTGGTCTATAAAATCTATTTACTAGGAGGGGTTTTAACATTCGATCTCATGCATTACTACAAAGTAACAATGTTACTCGATCTTTACTTGCTTTAAACCCACTTGCTTTTTTTTCAGACTTCGCAATGTAAGTTCGATCAGGCATTTTCTTCTAAAAAACTCCTGTTTCGTCTGCGTTGAAAACTTGGTCGGGACTATATCCACCATCTTCAATAATTTTGGCTAGTGTCTCAGGAAACTTTTTGGCTGCTTCTTGATCTGCCAACGCAGCATCCCCACGAATCTTCAAATTATGAAATGCATTCCTTTTTAAAAATCCGCTCAGCCATCCGTTACTAGCGATTAATTTTTTATTTCCCCCGGTTACATTGTAATAAACAGGTGAAACACTGGATTTTGCACTACAGCATGTGAACAACGGGCTGTTAATTACGTTATTAAATATGTACGTTTAAAAAAAAATTTTCCATTTAAAAAAAACCGCATAACTTTGAAATCGCACAAAAAGAGGTTTGAGTGTACATACATATGTACATATGTACACCCCCAGTGCAAAATGGCGTCATTGATCAATTATTAATAAATCTGTAACAAGTACATATTTCACTGCAAACTTACATTGGGATGTTTTTAATTATACTAAGATCAGATTGCTATTTCTACTTTGTCGCAACTCTTCAAGCTTTGTGAGATTCGAAAGATGTTGCAAGATATATGTAGCAGTAGTACTGACGTTTATCAAGCTTAAAAAAATTCACTTATCAACCAACGGGTGGTTTCCCTACTATATTTTATATGCCAAAAATGAAACGAGACAATGAAATATTGTTTCAAAACAGAAATATGTTCTGAGTATGTACAATGTGAATGTAAAGATTGTACACGCTTTCCTTGATTTGCAATGAACGACAAAATCTCAAAATGCTCTAGTAAAAAAAAAATAAAACAGTGGCCGTCGAGGTGCTCGCGCCGTTGTTTTCCCTGCGCGCTGCGTAGACTTTCTGATGTTCCCGATACCGTCTCACTCGTTCTGTCACAGACATTTTGGTACTGATCGATAGATGATTAGACCTTCTTTCTGACGAAATACGTTTTTTGTATTTCCTATTTGCTTTTCGGCAAGTATAGGCCGACATAGTGAAATTTAAAATTTTTTTCGACTTGTTTTTGATCTTCACCAACAAATAATTTCTTTGGTTCACTTTTTACGGCTTAAATCGACAGATATTGAAGAGATATTTTGTTTGGTAGCAAAATCACCACGCTAGCACGTCAGAATCATGAAATATACTGCTTGAAAATTTCCAAAAACGTTCAAAATAGCCGTTGGAAGAAACGCCCCCTTCCCCGCGCCTCGCGCATGTGCAGTGCTAACTTAAGGTCGGAAATTTATCGTAGACGCATACCCGAACGAATAAAATAACATTCATGTCAATCGTGTTATTAGTAACTAAGTTATAATGTTGGAATGTATGCCCATCCAAACGTAACACCGCCGTTTCCGTACTGGTACCCCATAATGGTCCGCGGATAGACGTATTCATGTCAAAGTACTCAACAACGACACGCGTCCTTATTACACTGACAGTAGATACGATGTAAAGAACAGTACTCACGTTTTGGACTGTTTGCTGGTGGAGGGGCCGTAGTCGGTAGAATCATCGGTCTCGACGATCGAAGGACTCTGGCTGCTTTCGATAATATCAATAGCCATCTCCAAGCTCAGTTCGGGTTCGATATCAAACTCGGTGATCGTGGAGGATGTTGAGGGACAGTCACGTGAGAAGACGAACGCTGACGTGGACGGAAATACCAACGATTTCGTGGACTTGATCACGCTGGGTGTAGCGACGACGATTGACGAACTGACGTTCTTCACAATCACCGCCGTTGCAGGCTCACGGTTTTCTTGATGTTGATGCTGTGTCAAGATCGGGACTATCTCCCCGTCAGGATCATCCTCATGGATGTTGATCACCGGAGAAGCCTTCACTATAACGTTAGTGACGGGCGACACGAGTGTCGGCGCTTCCTCATCCGACGACAACTCAGACACCTCAGCATAGTCCATTTTTTCCGCCTGAAATCAAAATGTTAACAGATTGATCAACAAACGATGAAAACGTCGTTAAATAATACGACTGTCCTTTTTGATGTTCAAGTCGTGGTTCTATTGTTGACAGTGCTACACGCAAAGGGGACTTAATATCCATACTTTTCCTGTATTTTGTCTTAATACATAATAGTCATGGATGAAAAACCAGTTTCGCAGAGGTAAGTTGGAGAAAATGGGAGAACTTTCAAGGCAATTTCAGCAAGTTCAGGATATTCTGCTTTGATATGTATCCAAAAAGCTAGTGAAGTCATAGTTTTAAAAACCATCTTCAATTCTTCGTTATCTTGCAAAATGACACTTAAATCAGCCATTGATGCAATAAATGGATTTCGGATCCATCCAGTTCCTATCCGTGGATCGTCTTCTCTTGGAAAATAAAACTCGAAACGGTCAATTAATCCAGTCAAATTGTCTGGGAACTTTTTCAGAGTTTGCCCTGCACGTGCAATGGATTAACTGTCATTTTTGCAAGAATTTTTTTTTGTCTTTTTCGCTAAAATAAAGGATCCATAGAAACTACTCGTAAATAACCCCGAACGGCCAATTATATATATTCTATATTCCATTAATTTAGGTCCGACTGCCTGAAAGTCTTAACCCGATAGAAATTGTGTACGCATTCAAACAAATACATATACAACTCTAGGAGTGTCGGTATTTTATGTTTTTATATACATAATATAAAAAAAAATACATAAATATGTTTAAAAATATCAGGATCTGGTCAAAAATCTGAGATAACTGTGCAGACCGGAAACATAGGGCTCGCGGACCACCACTTTGGGTAGCACTGGCCTAGGGCAGTGCTACTCAAACTTTCTGATATGGCGGACCGGTAAATTTTTATCAAATTTTCCGCGGACCGGTTCCCTATATATGTATATATGTATAATACTATTTTACAATAAAAAAGTATATATTTTCTTGAAAATTTATTAATAAACAAAAAAATACATTGAACTTACATAAATATGTAGATAAACTAATAAAATAAACGATGATACAAACATTAATTTATTTCTTATGCGAGCATTTTAAATCTAATTTCTTCACCAATGTGAAGACTGAGACTGCTTCGCCTTTACCAGCTTCTCCAGTCGTGGTTCTATTGTGGATAGTGCGATGCGTAGCGGAGGAGGAATGTCCACATAATTCCTATATTTATTCTCAATTTATACCCAGTTTCACAAAGATAGGTCGAAGGAAATGGGAGAAGTGCTTTTAGAGAAATCTCAGCAAGCTCAGGATATTCCGTTTTAGCTTTTATCCAGAAGGAAGCAAGTGATAATGTCTCGAAACTTACCTCCATTCCTTCATCTGCAGCCAGCTCCAATAACGCTGTTCGACAAATGACGACTTTTTTGGTTCAGAGACGAGATATAACTTTTCTAATAGATTTATGCCCAGTAAACACGAATCTGGTAATAAAAATGTTGATTGGCTCGAGATTATGAGATATGTGTGTTTTTTTTAAACAGCGCTCTACGTAACAAGTGCTAGTCCCTTCATATTTAAGACACGGGAATAAACTTGACCGTGCGACAAAAAGCGCCTTTCGTAGGGTAGTGGGGATGAAAACGGTATGATTAGAGTCCCTTTTTCATATCAAAGACACAGAACACTATAGACTTGCAGTGGACCGCGTGGGACAAAACTGCTCAAACTGTTTTCAATTCAATTTAAAAAATGGTTATAGGAAATAATTATCGTTGAAAAAAAATATACCAATGCATAATGTTTAATTAAAAAATTGTAAAAATTTGAAGGTGCGTCAGATTTGCGGCTAGTGCCGACTGCCACGGACCGGTAGGCGATAGTTCGCGGACCGACGTCGGTCCGCGGAACATATGTAGTTTGAGTAGCACTGCCCTAGGCCCTAGGGGATACCAAACCACCAGGTTAGAAGAAATCTTCTTAAAAACATAAGATTTTACACACATACATATGTATATGGCAGGAAAAATAATTATTTTAAAGGAAAAGAAAAACCGAATTGAATATGTATGTACATATGTATGTACATAGTACATACATATGTATGTACATATGCATATGTTTATTTTGGATTGTGTGAGTCCTAATTAGTTTTGAAATCGTTTGGTAATTGTGCATCGATTCGGTTTACTAAAAACGTTTAATAAATAATTACGTAAAAAAACTATGTATGATATAAATAAATAATTACGTAACAAAACTATGTTATAAATGTATCCGTCGAGTATACCTACTAAAAAATTATACTAATTTCCCGCTGTTTTAAAAACACGCGGTTTCACGAAAAAAACACATTAGAGAAAGAGGAAATTGCACCCCCTTTCAGTAACTAGACACGTGCAAATTTACTTACATATGTATATAAATATATACACTATGCAGCAAAGGGGCACATGACAATTGACAGTTAATGAATCAGTGGGTCGGGATTGAATCGCATCATAAACTCGACTTATGTATGTAAACTTGTTATTCATACGGCGAATGCAATTTCCAATCAAAACACAATTTGTACAACGTGTATGTAATCTCATTGAACGGAAACGTAACGCACTTTGGCAAAAGATAAATTCAGCGAACACTATTAATCTATGACATCATAATCATCATTTTTAGCCGTTCACCATCCACTGCTGGATGAAGGCCTCCCCAATCCTCTTCCATTCCTGTCTGTCTTGAGCAATTTGCATCCACTTGACTCCACAAATTCTTCTCAATTCATCAGCTCATCTTCCACTCGGTTCACCTTGCTTTCTTTCACATCCTCTCGGACACCATTCCAGTATTTCTGGCGTCGATCTGCCATCCATTCTTCTCGTTATGTGCCCACTTCAACTTTTTCACACGTTCCGCAATATCTGCCACTTTGATCATACTCCTTACCCATGTATGTATTCCTCTTACGATATCTTCTTGTTATACCAAGCATACATCTTTCCGTGCTTCTCGGTGTGCACTGTATCTTACGTAGCATTCTTGAATTTAGAATCCACGCTTCACATCCATACGTCATAACTGGCAGTACAGTACGCATTGGTTGTATGCCTTGTTTTTTAAGCATAGCGGGATGTTGGATTTAAAGACTATTTTCATTCTTCCAAAAGCGCTTCATCCTAGTTTCGTCTCTTCTTCTTTACCTCCAATCATGTTCACCAATTGTCCTAGGTATAAATAATTATGAACTACCTCTACAATTTGGTTGTCTACTGTGATTACGTTTTGCATTAATCTATGTATTTGTATTTTATACACAACTCGTCGACCGACAATCGTTTATGTAAATAAGGTTGGTGTGTGTGTGTGTGTGTGTGCTCGAAGAAACAATGGAATTAGTTACAGTTGAGATAATATTGGATCAGATTTGACAGCGAGAACGTGTCCGAACATCACACCTTGTATTACATACACATGTACATAGGTACTACATATTATACACGTTTAAGCATTCTTAGTGCAAATTAGGTAATTACATAGGTACGTGTGATAAAAATGGCAGTATATGTATACCGTCGGCTTAACTATAAAACTGCACGGTACACATTCGATCAAAAACTAGCAAAAATTTTCATCTAGCGGAAAATCTGTCATTGAACAATGCGTTAAATTGAATGTTGTACATACATATGTATGTATGTACCTATAGGTTCAAGGTGCGTACAATCGAATACGCAGTTTCGTCGTATTCTTAGAGTACGGTCGGTTAATTATACTGCGGTGTTTGAGGAATCCTAGTGTATCATAATATGTATTGTAAAGCATTTTCGGTACAATGATGATTTGTTCAGTTTTGCAAGTGAAATAGTTTTAGCGGTTGCGGTGCGCCTGACCCGGATAATCGAGATTCCTATGGTTTCAGACATCCTAAACGTGTCAATCAGTGAACGTACCTCCGCTTCTTAAGTTATTTTTATCTCAATAGAATTAATCGTATACAATGGTGAGTACCGGAACTGTGGCGAAGCAAAACGTCCCCGGAAAGATATTATTATTATGCGTAGTTCGTTTGCGACGTAAGTACGGGTCGCAAAAAGTTCCCGTACTCGAGATAGTGTACCGATTTCATTTATTTTCGGTAAGTTTGAGAAGCATCGGACTAAACGCGAATGTCTAATTTGTTTTGAAGAATAGCACTGGCGGTCGAAGCGCTACTATAATTTACATATAATAACAGCACAATATACGGTTATAATAATTTTTTGCAACGCGCTCTCGGGCACGCATTTTAATATTCGCACCAGGGCGAACAGTGTCGATCGGCAAAAGAACGAATAAAAATATAAAACAAATTAACTCGTTGATTGATACCGTCCAATTGAAAAGAGGCCAGTTTTTGAGACCATGTATTTCCAATATTGGCTGAGAGAACTAGCCAATTTGAATAAGTTACACATCATTTGTACCGATAGATAAATTTTATTTATTTATTTATATAATACGGTAGCTAAAGCTAATTATATAATCTTTAACTGAGCACCTGTACAGAGATGTTTTTAAGACTGCCAGGAATTTATCAATAGTTTTGGAACTTCTAATTCCATCCGGCAGTCTATTATACTCCAAAACACCTCTGTACGTACATTTTTTTATAATTAAATTATTTTTATTCCTTAAATTATATTCACATACATCCATTCCTCTCACAATAAATTTACTAAAATATAATGGTAACATATTATATTATATTATATATCTAACTTAAATATGAATACCAACATACAAATCCTCAAAGTATCATTTACATTCAACTAATATAATTCAATCATCATCTTTTTTATACTAGCATACCTATCAACATTTAAAATACATCTCATACCTCTATTTTGTAATATTTGTAATCTGTCTCTAGTTGACTTATCTAACATATTTAATAATGAACCACAATACATAAAATGTGGTCTAACAATTACATTATAAATTATTATTTTAGATTCTTTAGATAATAATGTTCTTAGCCGACATAATATTCCTACTTTTTTTTTTATTAAAAATTGACCGTGTAACTTAAAATATAACTTATCATCCAATATTATACCCAAATATTTGACATTATTAACTAGTTCAATATTACTTTCACCAACTTTTAACCTAAAATCAGTTTTATTAATCTTATTATAATTAATCACCATTGCTGATATCAAATTACAATACATTTTTAAATATTAATCAATTACGTTTTTTAAGCGATTAGTCACGTTTTGCAAGATGGACACATTGTACATAATTCCAATTGATTCAACCTCGATAAAAAAAGATAATAAAAATGAATTACGATAAAATTTATTTTGACCAACTTGACCAACCCTTCGCTTGGGTATTATTTATACATATATGTAGTTTATGCGAACGGGGCTAGACCGAGCGAAAACCGGTTCGCCAAAATTAGCATTCGATAAAACGAATCTTAAACTCGAACCGAGATAGGGTGTGTCTTCTATGTATCTTGTCGTCATTATTTTGACATACATAATAATCAAATGCAACTTTATATTGAAAATCGCACGATGGAAATCATTGAGTATGATTCAAAATGAAAATTTAAGTAGTTCGAATGACAAATTCATTTATATTACAATTAGGACAATCTTACATAGTATTGTGACTTATTGAAAATGGTAAAGTAGACCATCTGAGAAGCACGCGCGCAAAAACTAAAAATGGAAAGTTTTTGCATGACAAAAGTGAATCAATACGTTGTAACAGTCACGAGGCGATTCCACGATAAGGGACAAGGTTCAAAGTTTGTTGACACGGGGGCCCTTGATTTTAAGGAAAATAACATTCGAAGATGTTCAAATTCGTAGACGAGTCAGAGCTCACACACACACACTTACAACACGCCACGCCACACACGTCTTTTGACGAAATTCTAAAAGCATGAATTTCTATGGTTTTGAATGGCGTAGATACACACTTCCAACACACCACCCCAGGTCGCAATTCATAGCAACGGCGTCACGTCGCGCAATCACATCACGTGTGGTATGGTAAGTGTGTGGGAGCCTTTATTGTGTTTGATTTGGATATGATCAATTTGTAAATAAACCACGGTGCAAGATGATTCAAGGTATATTGAAGTTTCAAAAAACCAAAAGTTTTTTCCAGAGGGCAAGGAGGGTAGTGCAATCCTTACCGTTCATATAAATTTATAGATGATAATTATAATAATATAAAATAATAATAACATGGTAATAATAATAAAATAAAAAAAATATTTAAAATAGAAGAAGAAAAATAATAACTTAAATAGGAGAGAATAGATTTGTTAGTACATAAAATAATAATGAAGAATAAAAATTAATAAATAAATAATGATAAAATAAAATAAAAATTACAAAATATTGAGAAGCTCTGACCTAAAGGATTATAAATATATAATTCAAACTCTCACTTCTCAGACAACGCAAATTAAATATTAAATAATATCGATAAACTAAACCAAAAAATAAACATTGAAAAGCGTTCAAGATACAAAATCTCAGTAACTTTTATTTTTAAATCTTGAGTAACTTCTTTTATCGTTTTATTTATATTGGAGATAAGAAAATTGTACACGGAAAATCTAAACAAACACATCGCCTCCGTATTTAAGTTTAAATATAATATTTATGATTGAAATTTTATACCTACCTAGTCTTGCCATAACATTTTAACACAAAACTAATTATATTCCAAATGTAAAATACATACATACATACATACATATATGTATGTATGTATATAAATATAAAAAGATTTTTTTTTACAAATTGCTTTAAACGATCAGGCCACTCATCTATTCATACATATGTATGTAGATGTACATACGTACGACACCCGTCGGAAATTTGTTAATAATGATTTGAGAAACTCAATTGAATCATGTCGTTTCACGCAAACCATGTTCTTGAAATGCAATCACTAATACTAGAGACCCGTGTTTTTCGCATTTTGCGATAAATGCGATATATATGCTAAAATTCAGGATATATGCGAATTTATGCTAAAATCCGAAAATATGCGAATAGATGCTAAAAATCACAAAAATTAATTAAAATTGATTATTTTTAAAGAAAAATATTAATAAAACAACATTGAGACTTGTTTGTACACACTAACTAGCGAACTAATAACTGAAAGTTAACAGTCGTGTCCATATTGATACGTTGGGTTGTGAATACCTGGGTCGGCAATGATGAGTTAAAGAAAAACCCATACGAAAATTGTACCCAAATAAGTTTTTTTACCTGGAGGCAAAAATTGAGATGGTTTTACCCAAAGTAGTTTTATTGATGGGAAATATCGAAAACTATGCAGCATGCAGTATTATTTAAAACAAATTTGCAAATAAAAACCAGTTCGTCGTTTGACTTCAGCAAGAGTCGTTCTTCTTGTCTCGCGATCGGTCTCTTACGTGCAGTCGTGAACTTTGAAGATACTTGAACGTGAAAGATTTTTGACTTTTTTGGACTTGGACAGATTAAAAAGGCTAGTATTTATTTACTTTACGAATTTATCATTTTCATAATTTGGTTTAACTATAAAATTCACGAAAATCGACCGTAATTTAATACAAAATTTTATTAAAGTATCAGTTCAGAAATTTATTAAAATGTAAAATAATTTTTTTTAGCTTCAGCATGGGGCGTACTAATATTAATCTTCGTGACAGAGCAAATCCATACAAAGCCCGCGGAATTTATATAAATTATGCTAACATTTTAATGTGCAGACATTGTAATTGTCGAGTGGAGTGGCAGAAAAAAGGATAACTTGGAAAAACATCTGAAATCTATAAATCTTACTACGAACAATACCATTCAAGCATTTTTTTTAACGATTTGTAGCAAATATAAAAAGTGGGCTAAAACCTGATATACTGCAATTGTTAATGACCACAAAAATTAAATATGAAGAGTTTGGTTCCGCTGCAATAAAATCAATTTGGTGTCCTGTAAATAGTGTGGATGCAGAAAGATTTCTTAGTAAATATAATTTAGTGGTAACTGATCGTCGTACTAACTAAAAAGAGTCGTCTGTGGAAATATGTTGCATGCTAAGTTTTAATAAATTTTAAATTAATGTTATATTTTAATTTTAAATTCATGATTTTTGTCTTCGTATTTCTCCATATTGCTATTTCTTAATAATTTTCTACTATTTTTTATTTGTCACGTTAGTTTTAAATTGTTTGTATATATAAATTGTGTTAGAGAGTATTGAAATTGATCTGTATTAAAACAATTATCTAATAAAAATAAATGCTAAATAGATGCTAAAATCAAACACTTTATTCGCTACAATATGCTAAAATGACAGATCAAAATGCTAAAATCGATAAAAAATATATGCGAAAAACACGGGTCTCTAATCATAACCAATATGTTTAACAGTTTCGCGACCCTTTCGGGGACATGTTTATGATAATGTTATGCCGAAGAAATGCAGAGCAAACCATCAATAAAGCAGGACGATGTACTCGCTGGATTCTTTCCATTACTTGGAAAGTTTCTTGGGAACCCCCAGCATATCATTTTGGGAACTCATGGATCATTTTGCTCATTGAATTGATCGTAAAACTTTGTAACAGAAAGACACTGGTATAAAAAAAATATTTTGATCGTGTGAATTAGTTTAGTCAAATATGGACAAAGCGTACGATAGTCATTTTTGACCAATTAATTCGACCACAACGTATGGTAATTACACATGCGAATGTATGCACATCCATTAAACATTTTACACTTGTCGGAAAAGATCAATATAATTGTTTGTGTATAAAATACTCAAAAATATATGTATGTACGCGACCGCAAAGTGTATGTACATACATATTATAAATGGGCAGGTCGAAATCGAACACGTATTCACAGTCGAAGGTTGTAATAATTATTATGTCATTAGTTTTTTTTTATCTTCATTCTATTTATACAAAGGTGCCAAATGTAATATTATCAAAATCGCAATGGGAAATTTATGTATGTAATGCCTAGCTTGGGAATGTATGTATGTACATATAACGATAAACATTCTGACAACTATTATATCGCATCCTCAGAGCACAAAGGTAACATCCTAACGCACCCTTGCTTCAAAAGTTTATTAAAAAATGAAGTTTTTTAATAACAGGAAAAACTATTTCAACAATGTTACGGTAAAGTTTGAATTTTTCAACTTCGTCAAAAATTATTGACCAATCCGATAATGAAATTAAGTTAGATCATTTTTGATAAGTCATGCATAACTCGAAAATCACATTTTTGGGCTGTGTCACTTTTGAAGCAAGTGTGAAACATGACATGTCTACCGATTTTGCAAAAATGAGTTACGAATGCAACTTTGTTCCGCTTCAATTATTCTATCGGGGCGGTCGAGTGGCACATGCGAATGGCGTCACAAAGTATACAAGTGCTAATTAACATTCTCGGAGCACACAAGTGACAAGTCCGGGCTTTTTGCATGCAATTTTAAAATATTACTTGCGCAAATTGAGTGACAAATTAACAATGAAATAGCATCTAAAAATCCGGAGTGCAATATGTGTACATATTGTAATTATCATTTAAATATAAAGTTCTATATTTAATATAAGTTATAAATATAAAGATTTATGATGATCCGTTCAAACGTTAAACCAGCCCCCCTGAACAATTTATTATTATGGACATGTCACTTAGGAATATTATGGGATTTCGATCTTGAAAAATACACGAATACAAAACATGTACATTTCGGTCGACAGTGTAATGCGAAATTTAAGCTGAACTGTTTTATTGTGACGTTCTTACGGGTTATCGACCTGAACCGCTTTTCCGGCGAAAACGCAAACGAACTATTAGAAAAGCGTTTGGGGAAAATTCCGTCACGACATGGTCATAAGAGTTCATGATAATATCCAGCAACTTTATATGTGTATAAAAGATATATTTTACACACTACGACTACGGTGTGATTCATTCAAAGATATGTACACGTCGGTTTGTGAAAGCGCACGAAAGAAATAATATACAGGTATGCTTCATTCAAAGCCACCGTTTAATCAAAAGTTTTACGAATGCTACGATATTATAGGGACTTCCTCTTAATTTGGGGAATGTAAACACAAGACGGATTATATATTTTCGAACCGATCTTGTCTTACGTGTCATTTGAAATTTCCCATAGGGTATGGCAGTGGTTACGCTATTCGCGGAGTCGGTCAGGTATCGGCAAAACACCGAACGTGGGATTCTCTACGAATTGTCATTCGACTCACATATGTATACTAGTGTAAGTTCGTTGAATATCAACGGAGCGGTTTCTCATCACCCGTACTGTGAGTGTTTGTATACATATGTATGTATACGTGCAGTATGTATGCGAGGGATCCGCGGCTATCCAGCCAGACAGACCCTTGCGCTACTATATATAGTAATGCATACTTCAAACTTGAAACTACAAACAATAAAGTACTGAGCTTAGAAAAACATATATATAAAATTTAATAGTTATTGGATAGAGATGGCGCGTTATAATACAACGTAAAAATTTGGCAAAGTCGCGAACCTTCTGAGGAATAATATTGTCAAATTGTAGCAGGCCCGTCATTACCTAGTTTGGATGAATGCGTAAGCGCACCCTCTTTCGAACTGGTGATCGCGGGTTCAAATCCCACGCGAGGCGAGCGTTATCAGCAGATAGACAGACAGACAGACAGACGGATTTCGGCTATTATATATATAATGAAATTTTTCCCAATATGTTTTAACTGTAAGATCTGTGTTGCTAACTCTGTAAGATCGGTAAGCTCTGCCCCGTCCATCTCTGAAGAAAAGTTCATTGCGAAGCGTGTACTCATCTGGACTGCAATTTGTTGAAAGAAAAAAACATTTTCCAGCTTTACTTAACTTTAAAAAGATCTGATAGCTCGTTATTATTGCGAGCAAAGACGTCATTTCTGACATAGAAAACTATAATGAACCGAGTGCGCCCTTTACAAATTATTCGAAACGAAGCCGTCTTCAGATAATGTATGCTTTTCAAAATGGATACAAAGCAAAGAAAACATTTTCCACAACAACACAACACCACAAGTTCCAGATAAATATCTGTATTAAATTTTTATAATACCTTGAATGGATAAGTAGCCTCGTAAGATTACTTCAAAAAAACAAATTTTCAATACTGCACCAAAGTGACTTTTGGAAAAGGTTTTTTAAATATGATGAATTCGTGTGTAAAATATCGTCCAATGAAGATATACATATGTACATACATGTATTTAGTATACTTATTATATCTATGTTTAAAAAATAAGGCATACGACTAATGGCACTTATGACGTATGGATGTGAAACGTAAGAATGCTACGCAAGATCCAGTGCACAGAGAAGTATAGAAAGATGTATGCTTGGTATAACAAGAGATTGTAAGAGGAATACATGGTTAAGAAGCATGACCAAAGTGGCAGATATAGCGGAACGTGTGAAAAAGTTGAAGTGTACTAGCGAGAAGAATGGATAGCAGATGGACGCGAAAAATACTCGAATGGTATCCGAAAGGATGTGAAAGAAAGCAAGGTAGACCGAGTGGACGATGGGCTGATGAATCGAGAAGAATGTGTGGAGTCAAGTGTATGCAGATTGCTCAAGACAGACAGGAATGGAAGAGGATTGGAGAGGCCTTCGTCCAGCAGTGAATGGTGAACGGCTGAAAATGATGATTATATCTACATACATATGTATGTACATATAAATGTAAGTTCCTTTAGTTATCCGGTTGTATTTTAACTCCGAATGGCTGATTAATAGGTATATAAATAATATAATATAATAATAAATTATTTCGATAACTATTTAATAAGAGGGCATAATATATGTACATACATAGTCATAATACCAGGGGTAAGAATAAGTTAATACATAGTTAAGAATTTAAAATGAAGTAGATCCAGGAAA
The DNA here is from genome assembly GCA_022651745.1 of Parapsyche elsis. Taxonomy (NCBI): domain Eukaryota; kingdom Metazoa; phylum Arthropoda; class Insecta; order Trichoptera; family Hydropsychidae; genus Parapsyche; species Parapsyche elsis. The sequence goes on from JAGVSN010000019.1 coordinate 1,211,554, forward strand.
AGTATCTTATACAGGGGTGTTGTTGAATATAATGGCATGCCAGAAGTTCTCAGAAATATAAATAAAATTGATAGATTCCTGGCAGCCTCAAAACAGCACCAATGTACAAGTGTTAGTCGATAATAAGTTTATTTTGTAATTTTAGCTTTAAGTTAAATAAGTTAAATGTTGTTTGTAACTTATAACTTACCTTAAATAAATATAATTTATACCATAACTTGAAACTTATCTTAAATAAATATAATTTATACCATAGTTTCGTAATAAATCAATATAATACAAAACCTTTGGAAGCACACGTTCAAGATCGTTTTATTTTTCATTTTGTAGACGACTGGAGGGGTTCTTCATGTATGTGGGGGACTTAATGGAGGATGATGAGATGCGAAGGGTAATTAGGGGGTGGGAGATCGCGCGTGTGCCAATTCAATTTGATTTAATTTAAAAAAAAATATGACTTTTCAAATCCAAACAACCACTTTAATACGGGATAGTTAACGATCAGATTGTAAAATAAAATATATTTATACATACATACATATGTACATATGTATGTATATACCTACTTATGTATATATGTGTGTACATATGTATGTATGTGCATATATGTACATATACACATACAACGACCGAAATTAAGTATAACGTTTGACGTCATATAATAAAATCTAGTTAATCTTAGCATAAAATAGAATTGAATAAAATGACGGATGTACAACGATCGACTTGTATTTTGATTGATTGCATTATGTATGTAGGTATATTATGAAAAAAATTACTACAATAACCCTGAAAGGTAAATATTATTTTGTTAATTCTTCGACTTATTAGATTGAATATGATTTCAGAATGAAAACAAAAACACGCGCGAAAGATTATTTGTTTATTGTAGCGAATTTAATGAGAGAAATTCAATTTTTAAGCTGCTTGGAAATTTCTACAGAATTGTACGCACAAAAAGAAAACTAACCAAGATGAAAATTTGCAATTATTGTAATGATTATATTATTTGTTTCATAATACAAAATACAATCATAAGTGTACTTATATCGAACATTGAAACTCACGTGTATGAATTTGTGCTTCAACGTGTAATAATTAAATTATCAATTGCTCGACGAATCGTATTTAGTCGATTTCCGGGGGCATCTCCGAGGCAATCAAATTTTGATAAATTTTTCCAACACGCGATTCCAATATTGAGATTATGTACTCGAACAATTTAAAATTAGTATTTCCAGTCGACGGGTGCAAACGTGATAAACACAGCACAAACCAAGTAAACCAAAAGTGATGAACATTTTCCGCTCGCGAAAAATCGTGACATTTTCAAGGCAAAACGCTTTGTTCGAATGCGGTGTTGAAATTCTGTGGGGCTTTTCATAATTGCCGAAGGGTTGGACAAATAACGGACGGTTGCGACGCAGTTTTCAGCACGTGATGAAAAAGATGAAACGTGAATGTGGCACGTTTCGATTACAGTGCAAATACACAAATGCATTCTTCGGACGTTTCGAATTTAAGCTTTCGTGCCACGTATTAATCACCGCATCGAGGACGAGTAAAAATAAACCGAATTACGTAGGCACTAGATTTTTGATTTTAAATTTATAATATATGTACATATAATTATTTTACATATATACATATATTTAACATATATTTAAAAAATTACAATATATGTACGTAGATATTAAATATATATAAAAATCAAGTTGAGCAAACATAAGTTGGAATGAAATTTATATGAACAATATACCGTTTAGATTTATATATTTAACAATTACACGGAGAGGCGGCATAGCCGATAGGCCCATGGGGTTTGATATCAGTTAACAAGAAAAAAATAATAATAAAAAAACAGTATTATGTATAAACGAAAAAGAAAGAGAGGACAGTATTGCCAAAATTGAATAAAATTAAAATAAAAATAAAAACAAAGTTAAAAAAGTAATAACAAAAATAAAAGTAAAGATAAAAACAAAAATTAAATTAACATAAAAATAAAATGAATGCAAAATGAATAAATCTAGTTGAGTCCATATATTAAAGAGTTCCAAATACCCATTGTTTTTTAAGAATAAATCTAGTTGATTTTTATATAAATTAACATTTTTTAAAGTAACTATTGAATCCGGAAAACTATTCCAAACTTGAACCACTCTAATTGAAAAGAATGAATCTCTAACAATCTTATTTGATTTGTCTTTTCGGAGTATATGATCTCTTAGATGAGGGTTCTCATTGAACATGATGAGGTTGGTCATTTTACATGAATAATGAATAGATTCGACGATAATGACGATGAATAATGAATAGAACATGAATAGATTCGACGACATTTATGTTTCAATTGTAGAAAATAATCTCATGCTGCATTTGAAAGCTCGCTGTGTATGAAATACATAAAACTACAAAATATCCATTCCTTTGTGGATAAGTCGCGTAATCTCGACGGTCGTAATGCAAGTTTATGCAATGTGTGTAAACTGTTTACGTAGCTTTCGGAAAGATTGATTGATGAACTACAATGCGCGGTATTGTACTAAATTGCAACTTTCTACGAAATGTTTGAGAAACAATGTAGATTACGCATCAGTTTGAAGAAGGGAACAAATCCAAAGCCGTTACATTTTGTTGGAAAATGAAAAAAGTTTTAAGTTCATCGATTTCGGCCTGAGATAAGACTATTTCCAATGAACAATATGTCGATTAGAGTTGCGATATTTTGACGCTTATCTTCTCCTTTGGACTGATTCGTGATATCAATTATGGCACACGATAATATAGAAATGAGGTGAAAAAAACTTACGACGAATTTTGCGTATATGCCTATTAAATACTGTTAAAGAAAATCTTAAATCTCTTCACATGTAATAAAAATGGAATACGAAACATTTTTAAACAAAGACACTCGTATACACTAAAAGACAGGCAAAGGCAATAAGAAAATAAGTATTTAAAGTTAGAAAATGGATAATTACCATATTGAAAATCACACACTGAACAATTTGGCGAGCGTTTCCTGATAATGGTACACGGCAGTTTCGCAGCGTTGCACTATAAATATGGCGTTAGGGGTTAATGCGTTGTTTCCAACTTGTAACACGTATCCACTGGCTAACTAGTGTTAACTGGCGGAACGTACACGCTCTCGATATACAGGTTGAAGTATCGATACACAATATATGTAAATGTAATAATATAAATATATTTCTTGTACAAAGGTTCAACCCTCATTCCGCGGAAAGGATGCGTACGAACACGAACGGGAACGAGTCAGGGATGTGCGCATTTTTACTACTGTCGGGGTGATTCTTCGTATATGAAAACATCTACATACATAAGTGTATTATACAACTCCTACCCGTTATCGAATGCAAACTACAGTAAAACGGATAAAAACTTACATTTGCGCATTCGAATGCAAAATACCGATGTATTTTAGATATGATCAAAGAAAGACGGTACATTCCGTGTGGCTTTGTAATGAGCGTAAGCTCAACTTTCAGTGATTTAATTTTGAATCAGTCTTACGGTTTTAGGGGGTGTAACATATTTGAAATCTAACAATAATGGTTTTCTATCATCTGTAGCGCGTAACTGAAATACCATGCAAACATTTTAGACATTGGTCATGGAATCAACATTCATTCCTCAAAAAAAAAAAGAATGAACTTATATGTAGAATGTAACTGGATAGACAATTGTAACGAAGTAAATGAATTATGGAATAATATCTATAATAATAATGTAGTGACGTGTAAAAATAAATGTACGACAAAAATTGTAAACAGTACCTAATATATATAAACCGAAACATTGGTTTAATGATGAAGTTAAACAGGCTCTTATTAATACCAGGAATGAAGCATATGAAATTTTTAAATTGTACAAAATATGCGATGAAAACTTTAATATACATACTCTGAGTCAAGACACACGGGTAGCGTGCTACTTTATTTAAGAGATGATCTAGTATCATAGATATAGAATATATAGATAGGGCATGTCTAACCTTTTGGCTTAGAGAAAGCGTCCTAAGCAACGGGGGAGTTGCGGGGGGTTTCAAGTGCGGGGGGAAGAGAATTTACCAGAAAAAATCGACCGATCTACCTACCTACTCGCTAGAAGTCAAGCAAGCATTGCATTAGGTGCATTAGATATTTTCCGGACACTTCTCGGGCGTTAGGGCCCATCTATGTTATTCTATATCTATGTCTAGTATATAACAATTTAATAGTAAATAAGATTGATATGGAGTTTTGGACAATTGCTGTGGATGTGATAATCAACAAAATGTCTGTGTTTTTGTTTCTTATATACCGCTCTCCGAATGGTAGAAGTGCAAAGTTTTTAGAATATTTGGAAGAATTGAGCGATGGAATTATTGACGTAAGTAAAAATATAATAATGTTTGGGGACTGGAATTATAATTGGATAAATACTGAAGAATTTTATGTTAAAAAGTTGAGTAATTGGATAAATGTAATGGGATTGAAACAAAAAGTGACAGAAATGACCAGAGTGACGGATAAATCTAGCACTCTTATTGATTTAGTTGTAACTAATATATCAGATTTGCATTGTATTGTGAATGATAAACCAAAAATAGGGGATCATTCCAATATAATAATTTCATTAGATCGACTATTTAGTAAAGGAGAATATAAAAATTTAAATATTACAGAAAGGCAAATTATTGATTATAAGTTGATGAATGAATTATTACAAAAATGCTCATGGGAAGAAAATAGTAATGATGTAAATATGTATATTGTGGCAAACAGTTCACAGTAACATAATAGATGCTAAAAATAAATGCACAAAACTCAAAAGAATAGTCCACAAACATGAATTAAAACCTCGGTTTAACAATGAGGTGAAAGAAATTATTATTGAAAAAAGTGTTAGTTATAATAGATTTAAGTTTCTTAAGACTATAAATGGAGATGATCTTGATAAGGCTTGGTGTGACTACAAAAATAAAAGGAATAAAGCGGTGACTTTATTACGAAGTGTAAAAAGACAATGGTATGAAAAAAATATTGATAATATAAAGAAAGATCCCACAAAAATGTGGAAAATTATAAAAACATTAATTTCGGGGGGTAAAAGTCAGGGATTGAATGAATTAGAAATTGATGGGGTGGTGTTAATAATAAAGAAATTATGGTTGATAGATTGAATGAATTTTATATTAATAGTGTGAATGATATAGTTTACTTAATTCAAAGTAGACATAAAAGTGTGAATGTTGATGTGAGTACAAGTTTAAATAAGATTGAAAGGTTTAATTTAGTGGAAATGGTAGGATTGAGTGAAGTATTAAAGGGGATGAAATTAGTTTCTAGTATGGATGGATTGACTCTGGATATCTTAAGCAACACATGGGACATTGTTGGACCTCAGTTATTGAAATTAATAAATATGTCTTTAGAAATGGGATCCGTCCCGGAAGCATGGAAGGTGTCCACTATTGTACCGGTACCAAAGGTTCCAGGTACAATTAAAGCTTGTGAATTTAGGCCCATTAATATATTACCAGTTGTTGAGAAGATGCTGGAGGAAATAGTAATGATACAGTTTAAAAAGTTTATTAGTATGAATGATTGTTTGGTTGAGGAACAGTCTGGATTCAGGGAAAGACATTCAACTGAAACCGCTATCCAGTTGGTGGTTACTAATTGGATGGAGGCTGTTGATGTCTCAGGACAGATTGTTGGAGCAGTCTTCTTAGATTTTAAGCGTGCATTTGAGACGATAGATAGGAGTATTTTGTTACATAAATTATATAAGCTAGGAATAAGTGGTTTAGTTTTAGATTGGTTTAAGTGTTATTTAAATAATAGACGACAATTAGTTTTAATTGATAAGGTATTATCTGGTGAGCTAGAAACACCTTATGGAGTACCACAAAGTTCTAAATTGGGACCCTTATTATTTATATTATATATTAATGATATTGTTAAGGTAGTTGATAAGTGTAAAGTTCATCTTTTTGCAGATGACACATTAATATATGTGATAGGTAGTGATGTTGATGAGATGGCTAATATTTTAAATATAGAATTAAATTATATAAATGATTGGTTGTGTGAAAATAAATTAAAACTAAATGTGAATAAAACAAAAATGATGTGGTTTAATAGTAAAAATGTGTTGAATGAAGTTAGGATTAATTTATTTATTTATTTGAGAAAGAAACATACAGTTATAATTAAAGAAATACAAAATAGAGATGAACAAAGTTATGACATAAACCAAAGTAGTTTCTATAAATAAATTTGATATAACATAGGTGAAGAAATAGAAAGATAATAGACAAAGTTTATATAAGTAATGATACAATTATTGAAATAGTTGATAATTTAAAATATTTGGGAATTCATATAGACTCTAAACTGAACTTTAAGGTACATGCTGAATATATAATTAAAAAAATGGCTAGAAAAGTTGGTGTTTTATGTAGGTTAAGAAATATTTTAAGTAGGAAAAGTAAGGTTTTGTCTATAATACAATTGTCTTGCCACACCTGGTTGTTTGTGCCACTGTACTTAATATGTTCAGTGGCCAAGATTTAGAAAAAATTCAAAGGTTGCAAAATAGAGCTATGAGAGGTATTTTGAATGTTGGTAGACTAAAAAGTATTAGAAGTATGTTAGATGAATTGGGATGGATGAGTATTAGAAATTGTTTAAAATTAAGCACATTGTCTTTTGTTTATAAGTTAGATCATAAGTTATTGCCAAGTTATTTTAAGAACTATATCATTAGATATATTGATATTCATAATTATTCTACTAGAAATAAGAACAAACTAGTTGTAGGTAGAGTAAGGAAATCAAAGACAGCTGGTGGTGTTTTTCACAGGGGTGTTTCAATGTATAATGCCCTCCCGGAGTGCATCAAGTCTTCTAAGACAATAGATGCATTCTTAAACAGTGTGAGGAGACACCTCTGTGAGAAATAGTAGTTAAGTATAAGTATAGTGTATAATGTATATTTGATTTAGTGTTTTGAAATATGTAATAGATGTAGTTAAATTAGCTATTTATTTAGCTATTATTATATAAAATAAATAAAATAAAATAAATACATACATATGTACATATAATATAGTGGCGTGACAAAAAGTTTGGACCACTAGCGTATTTTGCGAAATTTATGCAAATAGAACGCAAACAAGGTCGAATTTTCACACGATCACAATACTTTATCCGATTAGGATAAAGTAAAAAAATGGGTGTAGCCAACCCATGACTTTATCCATATATTTGAGGAATACAAAGAGTAACGAAATTATTTTTTTAAGTACGTAACTAAATAAAACGCATGCACAACACTACACCAACCAACATACATACCTACATATCATGAAATTACTGTGTTGATACGCGTGGTGATCTTGAAGCCAATGTATCCCACATGCGGTGGTGAAAAAAAAAACCGAAAAATTTACGCGTGGGGATGAACAAAACAAATAATCAGTATTCGGTTAGTTTTCGCTTCATTAACATGGTCTGCAAAAAACGTCATTATTAATTCTACTAAAGACTATTACGTTATATTTTATATATTCTTTTAAATTATTAACTACTAGCTTTATTACCCGGCTTTGCCTGGGGTGTAATAAAGTGTTTGTTTAGTATTTAAGGGGCTCGGCGGTAAATAATGTTAAATGCCATTTGTCACTTTTGGAGATATTAAGAAAATAAGGTTTCAAAAGATAAATTAAATATATTTTTGAAACATTTAATACAAAATTAATATATATATTTAAAAAGTATGATGTTTTAAGACTATCCTGTGCAAATATTATTATGACAAATATTATCCATTTTTATGACGTTTGACATTTGGGTATAAATGGCGCTATGAGTAATCTGAACTAGTACTGTCATTTTTTAAGATAATTTGGAACAATTTACGAATTTCTCATAACCTTTTTTACGTGAAAAAAATCAATTTAATAATTTTGGCGCTTACTATTATTTAGTGCTGAGCCCCTCATTTATAGTATTAGTTTTGTATTGAAAACAAAAGAATATTCACCATTTTATTCTATTGCATTTGAATTAATCAATTATTTTTTATACATTTCCTTAAATTTGATTTACGATTAGCGGGGCGGGGGTGGTTCGGGGGGGTGTATGTACTTTAATCGGTCGGAAACAAATACTAGTCTATTACATAATATATATTAATCGCATCCCGAGCAACGCCTGGTAATAAAACATTAAATGTGATTAAACATACAGAAATCGAGTTGTTGCTTTATATATTAGACTAGTGTAAGCCCGTTGAATATCAACGGAGTGGTTTCTCATCACCCGTGCTGTGAGTGTTTGTGTGGGTGAGTATATGTGTATTTAATAGTTTTTGATTAGATGGCGCTTTATAATACAACAACGTAACAATTTAGAAAAGTCGCAAACCCGTTGAGGATTAATATTGTTAAATTGTAACTGGCTCGTCATTATCAGTGTCGGATCATAGCGTAAGCGCTCACTGTTCCGAACTGGTGATTTCGGGTTCAAATCCCACTCGCGCGCGACGTTCTGGTTGTTTAATTATTTACCTCGGCGAGCGTTATCAGCAGACAGACAGACGGATTTCGGCTATTATATATACAATTACTTCGATTCGATTATTCATATTTTTTGTTCAAATTTTCGAATTTTCAAAATGGCTCCAAGAAATATTGAAAAGAAGTGCCTATTGCAATGCTAATAAACAAGAAAACTCATAGCTATCGTGATATCACGAAAAAAATTAACGTGTCGCATCAGAGCGTATCACGAATTGGCAAATTATTGAGATCTGGAAATTTGCCGACCACGATAATACCACAGATGTGGTCGTAAATATAAAACTACCCCGCAAACCGAACGAAAAATTATTTCTAAATCGTTGAAGAATCGATGGGTGCTTAATTTAGGCATGCAAGCAAGCATGCAAGAGGATAACATTGAGATATCCTATGTTCAACGCATATAATAAGATTTAAAGGTTTTTATTATACCTTGATCTAACGGCTGTATAATGGAGGTTGTATTGGGGGGCAAAAATTCTATATAAAATATCTATTATTACCTATACATATGTATGTATATTATATTAATAAAGAGCTTAATGTGTGTGTCTGTGTGTCTGTGTGTCTGTGTGTGTGTCTGTGTGTCTGTCCCGTAACGCTATGACGTCACTATAGGATTTTTTTCGAGTTTTTTTTTCTATGAATATATTTTTTTGAAAATTTTTTTTTTTCGGTTTTTGGATATTTCCAACTTTTTTTTTTTTTTTTTTTTTTTGGAACTTTTTTTTGAATTTTTTTTTTGGATTTTTTCAACTTTTTTTTTTGATTTTTTTTTTTTGGAACTTTTTTTTGATTTTTTTTTTTTTTGGATTTTTCAACTTTTTTTTTTTGGATTTTTTTTTGGAACTTTTTTTTTTTGAATTTTTTTTTTTTGGATTTTTCAACTTTTTTTTTTTTTTTTTTTTTGGAACTTTTTTTTTGAATTTTTTTTTTTTTTTTCAACTTTTTTTTTTGGGACTTTTTTTTTTGACTTTTTTTTTTTTTTTTTTTTTGATTTTTCAACTTTTTTTCTATGAATATATTTTGAATTTTTGAATGAATTTTTTTTTTCGGTTTGTTTGATTTTTTCTAACTTTTTTTTGGATTTTTTTTTGGAACTTTTTTGAATTTTTTTTTTTTTGATTTTTTCAACTTTTGATACCCCTAAAAGCCATTCCGGCCCCTTACCACCCCACAGACCCCCTACCCCTACGGCACCTTTTCAGCACTCCCCGAAAAGCTATGCCGACCCCCCACCACCCCAGACCCCTCCCCTGCCCCTACGGCACCTTTTCTGCACTCCCGAAAAGCTATGCCGGCCCTCACCACCCCACAGACCCCCTATCCCTACGGCACCTTTTCAGCACTCCCGAAAAGCTATATCGGACCCTCACCACCTTTTTTTGACTCACTTAAAGCCATGCCGGCCCATCACCACTCCAGAGCCGCCTTCTACCCCTACGGCTTTTTTTTCAGCACTCCCGAAAAGCTATGCCGGCCCCTCACCACCCCACAGACCCCCCCCCCCCCCCCCCTACGGCACCTTTTCAGCACTCCCGAAAAGCTATGCCGGCCCCTCGCCACCCCCCAGACCCCTCCACTGCCCCTACGGAATCTTTTCTGCGCTCCCGAAAAGCTATGCCGGCCCTTTACCACCCGCCAGACCCCCTACCCCGGCGGTCCCTTTTTGACTCCCAAAAAACTATGCCGGCCCCTTACCACCCCGCCAGCCCCCTACCTCAGCGGTCCCTTTTCGGACTCCCGAAAAACTATGCCGGCACCTTACCACCCCTTTTTTTGACTCACTAAAAGCCGTGCCGGCCCATCACCACCCAGAGCCGCCTTCTACCCCGGCGGCCCCTTTTGGACTCCCGAAAGTAATGCCGGCCCCTCACCACCCCCAGACCCTCCACTGCCCTTACGGCACCTTTTCTGCACTCCCGAAAAGCTATGCCGGCCCCTCACCACCCCACAGACCCCCTACCCCTACGGCTTTTTTTTTCAGAACTCCCGAAAAGCTATGCCGGCCCCTTACCACCCCTTTTTTTGACTCACTAAAAGCCGTGCCGGCCCATCACCACCCCAGAGCCGCCTTCTACCCCGGCGGCCCCTTTTTTGGACTCCCGAAAAGCAATGCCGGCCCCTCACCACCCCACAGACCCCCCCTACCCCTACGGCACCTTTTCAGCACTCCCGAAAAGCTATGCCGGCCCCTCATTACCCCACAGACCCCCCCCTACCCCTACGGCACCTTTTTTTTGCACTCCCGGAAAGCTATGCCGACCCTCACCACCCCCCCAGACCCTCCACTGCCCCTACGGCACCTTTTCTGCACTGCCGAACAGGTATGCCGGCCCCTCACCACCCCAGACCACCCCCCCCTACCCCTACGGCTTTTTTTTTGCACTCCCGAAAAGCTATGCTGGCTCCTCACCACCCTACAGACCCCCCCCTACCCCTACGGCAACTTTTCAGCACTCCCGAAAAGCTATGCCGGCCCATCACCACCCCAGAGCCGCCTTCTACCCCGGCGGCCCCTTTTATGGACTCCCGAAAAGCAATGCCGGCCCCTCACCACCCCACAGACCCCCCCCTACCCCTACGGCACCTTTTCAGCACTCCCGAAAGCTATGCCGGCCCCTCATTACCCCACAGACCCCCTACCCCTACGGCACCTTTTTTTGCCTCCGGAAAGCTATGCCGACCCTCACCACCCCCCCAGACCCTCCACTGCCCTACGGCACCTTTTTCTGCACTGCCGAACAGGTATGCCGGCCCCTCACCACCCCCAGACCACCCCTACCCTACGGCACCTTTTTTTGCACTTCCGAAAAGCTATGCCGGCCCTTTACCACCCCCCCAGATCCAAAATAAAACCATTAAAAATTCAGCGGGCGTTGATTATCAACGGGCAATAAGCTAGTACTATTAATAAAGAGCTTAATGTGTGTGTGTCTGTGTGTTGTGTGGTTGTCCCGTAACGCTATGACGTCACTATAGGATTTTTGGTTTTTTTCTATGAATATATTTTGAAAATTTTTTTTTCGGTTTTTTTGGATATTTCCAACTTTTTTTTTGGATTTTTTTTTTGGAACTTTTTTTGAATTTTTTTTTTTGGATTTTTTCAACTTTTTTTTTGGATTTTTTTTTGGAACTTTTTTTTGAATTTTTTTTTTGGATTTTTTTCAACTTTTTTTTTGGATTTTTTTTTGGAACTTTTTTTTGAATTTTTTTTTTTGGATTTTTTCAACTTTTTTTTTTGATTTTTTTTTTGGAACTTTTTTTGAATTTTTTTTTTTTTTGGATTTTTTCAACTTTTTTTTTTTTTTGTGATTTTTTTTGGAACTTTTTTTTGAATTTTTTTTTTTGGATTTTTCAACTTTTTTTTTTGATTTTTTTTTTGGAACTTTTTTTGAATTTTTTTTTTTTGGATTTTTTCAACTTTTGATACCCCCTAAAGCCATTCCGGCCCCTTACCACCCCACAGACCCCCTACCCTACGGCACCTTTTCAGCACTCCCGAAAAGCTATGCCGACCCTCACCACCCCACAGACCCCCCCCTACCCCTACAGCACCTTTTCAGCACTCCTGAAAAGCTATGCCGGCCCCTCACCACCCCCCAGACCCCTCCACTACCCCTACGGAATCTTTTTCTGCACTCCCCAAAAAAGCTATGCCGGCCCCTCACCACCCCAGAGCCGCCTTCTACCCCGGCGGCCCCTTTTATGGACTCCCGAAAGCAATGCCGGCCCTCACCACCCCACAGACCCCCCTACCCCTACGGCACCTTTTCAGCACTCCCGAAAAGCTATGCCGGCCCCTCACCACCAGACCCCCCCCCCTGCCCCTACGGCACCATTTCTGCACTCCCGAAAGCTATGCCGGCCCCTCACCACCCCAGACCCCCTACCCCTACGGCAACTTTTTTCAGCACTCCCGAAAGCTTATGCCGGCCCATCACCACCCCAGAGCCGCCTTCTACCCCGGCGGCCCCTTTTGGACTCCTGAAAACAATGCCGGCCCTCACCACCCCACAGACCCCTCTACCCCTACGGCACCTTTTCAGCACTCCCCGAAAGCTATGCCGGCCCCTCACCACCCCCCAGACCCCCCCTGCCCCCTACGGCACCTTTTTTTTTTCTGCACTCCCGAACAGCTATGCCGGCCCCTTACCACCCCTCTTTTTTTTTGACTCACTAAAAGCCATGCCGGACCATCCACCCCCAGAGCCGCCTTCTACCCCTGCGGCAACTTTTTCAGCACTCCCGAAAGCTATGCCGGCCCTCACCACCCCCCAGACCCTCCCTGCCCCTAAGGCACCATTTCTGCACCCCCGAAAAGCTATGCCGGCCCCTCACCACCCCACAAACCCCCCTACCCCTACGGCACCCTTTTTTGCATTATGCCGGCCCCTCACCACCCCCACAGACCCCCTACCCCTACGGCACCTTTTTTTTCAGCACTGCTGAACAGCTATGCTTCGGCCTTACCACCGCTTTTTTTTTGACTCACTAAAAGCCATGCTGGCCCATCACCACCCCAGAGCCGCCTTCTACCCGGCGGCCTTTTTTGACTTGAAAAGCAATGCCGGCCCCTCACCACCCCACAGACCCCCCCCCCCCCCTACGGCACCTTTTTTCAGCACTCCCGAAAAGCTATGCCGGCCCCTCACCACCCCCAGACCCCCCCTACCCCTTACAGCACCTTTTCAGCACTCCCCGAAAAGCTATGCCGGCCCCTCACCACCCCCAGACAGACCCCCTGCCCCTACGGCACCATTTCTGCACTCCCGAAAAGCTTATGCCGGCCCCTCACCACCCCACAGACCCCCCCCTACTCCCCTACTTTTTTTTTCAGCACTCCCGAAAAGCTATGCTGGCCCATCACCACCCCAGATTTTTTCTACCCTGGCGGCCCCTTTTTGACTCCTGAAAAACAATGCCGGCCCCTCACCCCCCACAGAATTTTTTTTTTCCCTACGGCTTTTTTTTTCAGCACTTTTTTATGCTGGCCCCTCACCACCCCACAGACCCCCCCTACCCCTTTACGGCACCTTTTTTCAGCACTGCCGAACAGCTATGCCGGCCCTACCCCCCTTTTTTTTGACTCACTAAAAGCCATGCCGGCCCATCACCACCCCAGAGCCGCCTTCTACCCCGGCGGCCCTTTTTTTGACTCCCGAAAGCAATGCCGGCCCTCTTTTTACAGACCCCCTACCCCTACGGCACCTTTTCAGCACTCCTGAAAAGCTATGCCGGCCTCACCACCCCCCCCAAACCCTTCCCCTGCCTTTACGGCATTTTTTTTCTGCACTCCCGAAAAGCTATGCCGGCCCCTCACCACCCCCAGACTGCTCCACTGCCTCTACGGAACCTTTTTCTGCACTCCTGAAAGCTATGCCGGCCCTCACCACCCCACAGACCCCCCCCTACCTACGGCACCTTTTTTGCACTCCCGAAAGCTATGCCGGTTTACCACCCCCAGATCAAAAATCAAAACCATTAAAATTCAGCGGGCGTTGATTATCAACGGGCAATAAATGGATTTAATAAAGAGCTTAATGTGTGTGTGTGTGTGTGTGTGTGTGTGTGTGTCTGTGTGTCTGTGTGTCTGTCCCGTAACGCTATGACGTCACTATAGGATTTTTCGAGTTTTTTTTCTATGATTTTTTTTTTCGGTTTTTGGATATTTCCAACTTTTTTTTTTGGATTTTTTTTTTGGGACTTTTTTTTGATTTTTTTTTGGATTTTTTTCAACTTTTTTTTTGGATTTTTTGGAACTTTTTTGAATTTTTTTTTGGATTTTTTCAACTTTTTTTTTTTGGATTTTTTTTGGAACTTTTTTTTGAATTTTTTTTTTTTGGATTTTTGGACTTTTTTTTTGGATTTTTTTTTGGATTTTTTGACTTTTTTTTTTTTTTTTTTGGATTTTTTCAACTTTTTTTTTTTTTTTGATTTTTTTTTGGAACTTTTTTTGAATTTTTTTTTTTTTTTTTTTCAACTTTTTTTTTGGGACTTTTTTGAATTTTTTTTTTTTTGATTTTTTTTTCAACTTTTTTCTATGAATATATTTTGAATTTTGAATGAATTTTTTTTTCGGTTTGTTTGGATTTTTTTTTGGAACTTTTTGAATTTTTTTTTTTTTTGATTTTTTTCAACTTTTGATACCCCCCTAAAGCCATTCCGGCCTTACCACCCCACAGACCCCCTACATAAAGAGCTTAATGTGTGTCCGTCTGTGTGTGTGTTGTGTGTGTGTCCGGTAACGCTATGACGTCACTATAGGATTTTTTTCTTTTTTTTTTTGGATTTTTTTTTTTTTGGAACTTTTTTTGAATTTTTTTTTTTGGATTTTTTCAACTTTTTTCTATGAATATATTTTTGAAATTTTTTTTTTTCGGTTTTTTTGGATTTTTCAGACTTTTTTTTTGGAACTTTTTTTTTGGATTTTTCAGACTTTTTTTTTGGATTTTTTTTGAACTTTTTTTTTGAATTTTTTTTTTGAACTTTTGAACTTTTTTTTTGAATTTTTTTTTGGATTTTTCAACTTTTGATACCCCCTAAAGCCATTCCGGCCCCACTTACCACCCCACAGACCCCCCCCCCTACGGCACCTTTTTCAGCACTCCCGAAAAGCTATGCCGGCCACTCACCACCACCCCCAGACCCATCCCCTGCCCCTACGGCACCTTTTCTGCACTCCCGAAAAGCTATGCCGGCCCCTCACCACCCCACAGACCCCTTTACCCCTACGGCACCTTTTCAGCACTCCCGAAAATTTATGCCGGCCATTATTTACCACCCTTTTTTTTTGACTCACTAAAAGCCATGCCGGACCATCACCACCCCACAGACCTCCCTACCCCTACGGCAACTTTTTCTGCACTCCCGAAAAGCTATGCCGGCCCTCACCACCCCACAGACCCCCTACCCCTACGGCACCTTTTCAGCACTCCCGAAAAGCTATATCGGACCCTCACCACCCTTTTTTTGACTCACTTTAAAGCCATGCCGGCCCATCACCACTCCAGAGCCGCCTTCTACCCCTACGGCACCTTTTTCAGCATTCCCGAAAAGCTATGCCGGCCCCTCATTACCCCACAGACCCCCCTACCCCTACGGCACCTTTTCAGCACTCCCGAAAAGCTATGCCGACCCTCACCACCCCCAGACCCTCCCTGCCCCTACGGCACCTTTTTCTGCACTCCTGAAAAGCTATGCCGGCCCCTCACCACCCCACAGACCCCCCCTATCCCTACGGCACCTTTTCAGCACTCCCGAAAAGCTATATCGGACCCTCACCACCCCTTTTTGACTCACTTAAAGCCATGCCGGCCCATCACCACTCCAGAGCCGCCTTCTACCCCTACGGCACCTTTCAGCATTCCCGAAAAGCTATGCCGGCCCCTCATTACCCCCCCCCTACCCCTACGGCACCTTTTTGCACTCCCGAAAAGCTATGCCGGCCCCTCACCACCCCCAGACCCTCCACTGCCCCTACGGCACCTTTTCTGCACTCCCGAAAAGGTATGCCGACCCCCTCACCAGACCAGACCCCCCTACCCCTACGGCACCTTTTTTGCACTCCCGAAAAGGTATGCCGACCCTCACCACCCCCCAGACCACCCCCTACCCCTACGGCACCTTTTTTTTTGCACTCCCGAAAGCTATGCCGGCCCCTTACCACCCCCCAGATCCAAAAATCAAAACCATTAAAAATTCAGCGGGCGTTGATTATCAACGGGCAATAAGCTAGTACATATAATAATAGACTCCCGTATAACGCGAGTTCCTACAACGCGCTGAAGATATTGGGACGATTTTTTTTTTTATATAACGCGATTCTTGTACAACGCGCAATATAAGAAAATGGAAGGAATTCCCGTTATTTTAATTTATTAATTCTTGGTAGCGATTTTTTTCTTATACGTAATTGTTTTGTTTTTAACGTATCAGTGCGCTGTATTCGAGATTTATTCGATACGATTCGAGTATATGTACAGCGGAAGCATTCTAGCGAAAGACAGCCGCAGCCGTATCGAAAGGGTTAGACTTAAGATACGTAAGTATGTATGTATATACATATTTGTACCTATGTATGTACATAATACAAAATTATTTTGTAAATTAGACTAATAAAAAAATGATCTTAAAGGGCACGTTGGATTTGAGGAATACAGAGAGTAACGAAATTACTGTGTTGAGTGCGCGAGCGTATGTAAAATACTGTAGCGTTATGAGACCGCGTGGCGATCCCGCCAAAATAGACCAATGGCGTTCTGATCGCCTACTATAAATAGAGGCACGATTGGCCTCAGAGAGCATTCTCGCTCAGGATGCTGGACCGAACGGACCGTTCGGCTCCAGTGGAATAAACCTCTTACAACCAACTTCGATCTTTCTCTCCGTTCACGGAACCACCCTTCCTGCCCACGCAACAATACGATCTTCGGCATACATATATTCAAATAGGAAAAACTACCACTTCCGGTCGGCGGATTTTGATCAAAACCTCATCAACTCTTAAATTGTTTATGGAAATTATAAATATAAATTTTCAGCTTGATCGGTTTAGTTTCAGAAATATTTAATGGTAACTTGATTTTTGACTTTTCTACAAGAAAAAAACCCAACTTCCGGTTGACTAATTTTAATGATTTATTTTTTCGTAACTAGGTATCGCTTTAAGGATTATAATATTAGAATATTATGAAGTTACCAAATACGTAAAAGGCCGAAAAGAATAAAAAAATCTCGTTCAAGAGTAAACCGCCACTTCCGGTTGGCGGATGTTGACCAAAATCATAATATCTCTTACACCTTACGTGAAAATAATAGATATGAAATTTTAGCTTGATGGACTTGATAGTTTCGGAGAAAAAGTTAAAGTTAAAAAGTACACCGACACACCGACATTTTCCAGAAATCATGAAAACGTGATCAGGCGATGATACCTGATACAAATCAGTCAAAATCTCGAGGTCGAAATTTCGCACGATCACAATACTTTGTCCGATTAGGATAAAGTAAAAACGTTAAAGGAAATAATATTAGATCGGCTGAACTCTGGTGAGAAAGTAAAAGATATTTCTAAGGAACTTCATTTAAATGAGGCAACAATTCGGACCATAAGAAAAAATGACAACAAAATAAGAACGAGTGCATGTATTAAATCCTTATCGGTTTTAAGGAAAACTGCGCGTATCTTTATGTCTAAAATGGAAAATTGCTTAAAAGAAACACGGTTTTTATATTTTAAGAGGGCATTTGAAACGATCGATAGTGGCTGGTATCGGTTGGAAGTGCAATAAACTGGTTTAAATGTTATTTTATGGCAGAGGAGATGCATACAAATGATGGATATGTCATACGACAAAATCCATCAATAATTACAATTACTGTTTAAAGTCAGTATACCTACCTACTTATTTACTTCTTCGAACCATTGAACTTGCATTACGACAAATCATCATTTTAAGAACACAAACATTATAAATAAATAGGAAATGAAGGGGGGGGGAGGGAGAGGCGAATTATTTTAGTGTTTTCCACTTTTTGGTTCCTGTGGTTGGCGAGTCAAAATATTTACGAAAAATGACATCTTATCAGAAATACATTTTGTTCAATGTTTGCCCCTACTGGCCGTATGAGTCGACGTCTAAGAATTGAGTTTTTACTTATTGAGCTTTTACTTTTCCGCAAAAGCTCAATATCAAATATTGACGACTTACTTTCCTTCTTCCAAGTTACGGTTATATTATCAGCAGAATCCATTTATCGGTGCAACACCGGTTCGAAAGTCGCCAAGTCAAGGCAGTGAGATGCCTCTCAAATGTTGTGCAACTGAAAGTACCAAGATAGAGCCAGGCGATAATTTACAACGTTTCACGCGCGTCAATATAACGTATCGGTCCTATCAGCCTTGTAACGAAATTTGGCGACCCCTGAACTTTTATGTGTGTAGGTCTATTACATACATATGTATGTATATTGTGAAAATAATAAGATGAATCGATACGTACCTAATATTATTGTAAGCGATCTTACGGAAGGTGTGACAATTTTAGACGAAGTCTCGACGAACAAAGCCAAGCCATGCAAGATTCGCTCACAGTAAATAAAACAAGGTCATTTTGGAAAACATGTCTACGAATGTCTGTGGGCGTCTTTGTTTTTTTCAGCAACTTGCGAGAAAACGTATTGAAATGAACATTTTTCTCTTGTGTGTTTGTTACCCTTTGTTAAATTTTCGCCAATCAGAGGATGAAATCGTTATATTGACTATGATCAAATATTTATACCGGTTGTGTTTACATGGCAATAGATTAACTAGTATAAGATACACGTTAAATGTATTGAATGTATAAATGTATGTAAATGAAACCTAAAAAGTGTACATGTTAGGTATATATTTTTAAATTAGATAAGAATTTATTACCAAAGTATTTAATAAGAGGGTATAATATGTATATGTACATAGTCATAATACTAGGGGTAAGAATAAGTCAATAGTTAAGAATTTAAAATTAAGTAGATCTAGGAGAAGTACATATCTTGTACAGGGGTGTTGTTGAATATAATGACCTGCCAGAAGATCTCAGAAATATAAATAAAATTGATAGATTCCTGGCAGTCTTAAAACAGCACCTCTGTACAAGTGCTAATAGATAATAAGTATATTTTGTAATTTTAGCTTTAACTTAAAGTATGTTTGTAATTATTAGCTTTTTATGCTATAAACAGTCAAAATCACAAATAAATTTAAAAAATAATAGTTTTTGTATATGGTATTTATTTTCCCACTAGAATAAATACTAGAGACACTCAATGGAAATATATTATTGACATGTACATAAGTAGGCTAACAATAGCGCTAACTATGGGTTACGGTTATAAAACGATAATTCAAATTATTTATCGATGAAAACGAAAGCATGTCGAGCGTTCCCGACGAACATACAACTCCCACCATATACACATGTATGTACTACCGAGCGTATTTATCGGCTCCGGTTTGTGAGGCCCTTTAAGATCTAAGGCTAAATTTAGATCAGGCGACAACACCGACACTCCACCAACTTTTCGACCTTTTCTTCAAATTCATTGTACATATTAGAGTAGGACGATGAAAAAAAAAGGATTGTCTATTAACTCGAATATGATGAATTCTTGGTGTTGATGTAGTGGCTCTAGTTTAAATAGCCCTTTAAATTAAGAAAATTTAATCCCGTCATTGTAATGGTTGATGAATTGTGAATAAATTCATGTTTTAATTAAGCAAAAAAAATGCGTGCACAATGCAAATCAGTTTCGAATCGCACTCGAGATAACGGCACATAACGGGTTAACGCTAACGCATTAAACGAACGATTAAGAGTAATTAATTGTTAATAGAATGCCTAAATCTATTATATAGTGCCACATACTATTCTTATTTCGATACTGGATCGAATAACGCACGATTGCAGCTGACGCCATTCGAAAACTTACTCACCAACGCAAAATAAAATTAAAAAGCCTATAGAAAAAGGCGTGATCAATTACTAATTCGCACGGGCGTCATTACCGACATATTGCCGAGCTAGTTCGCTAGAAAAATAAATAAAATTATAATGTAATGAATGCCACAATTCACGTCCAATTTAAAAGCACTTCGAAAGCACTTATAAACGCTAAGTACAATTATCGCCGTGTTTGTGCGATTGCTGTGCCTTTGCGCGGTATTTCACTTTGCAAATCGGGAGATTATAAAAATTAGGCGACTTATAGATTGCGTATTCGAATTCAGTAAAATTACAAGTCAATCGGATAGATCGTCGAGGTAAAATGCGCGAAAATACTGCAACTTCCGGTCCGTTTCGAGAAAGCTCAGTGCAAAAATAATTTCAATGTAAACAAACGTAGGTGTAGTTTGTGATATATGTACATATGTACAACTAAACCAATTCAGTTAACTGATGAATGTGAATTTTGATCACAATACATCATCAGATATGGATAAAGTAAAAATTATTTACATAAAAAGCACATAACTATTAAAACATTAAAACATATAAAAGAGAAAAGAAATGAAAATAAAAAATCAATCTATGAAAATGCACAAAAGGGTAAATAATATACATACATATATGTACATATATACATAGGAAAACCAAAAGTAGTAAAAATGTTTAAAAAAAAAATACACATAAAATATATATTATCATCATTTTCATCGATACCCGAGACAAATGGGTCGAATTTTCGCACGATCACAATACTACTTTATCTGATAAGGATAAAGTAATAAAAATTACACATTAAACTCGGTATTGGAAAAGTTGATTGTTTGTCACAATCATGTTACATATATTTATACGAACGCATATTAAAGGTACATACATACATACATTCATATTGGAATGTAAAATTTATGAATGGAAAAAATTTCGTCACACTTTCACAACGTACATATATTTCATTGTCCATTTGAAATTATTTACTTACGAAATTATATTAAATACTCTAATTGCAATTTTAATGCATAATGAGCGTGAGCGTATTTATCTAAAATCGTTTAAAAGTAATAAATTTAATTATTAATATGGAGACATCTATGATTTTCACTGAAAAGCACTTGATCGTGCAAAAGCTCACGTGGGTCGATTAAACCGGTCTCATTTGCAACAAAAGTTATGTCATGCAAAACAATAACAAACTTTGCATAAACAAGCATTGCGCTTTGAACAAATTTGGCAAATTTACTGTGCAATAACTGTTACGGGAGACGAGCAGGAAGCAGGATAATAATATAAAATCTTCTTTTATATATTTAGTTTATTTATCTTCACAGGCATAAGTGTTTATTTAAAGTAGTTGTTCTCAAAGCTATGAGCAAATGTATTGAGATGAATTTAGATTTGGATCGACTTGAATCCTCTAGTGCGTGGTATGTAAGTGTTTGAGATCAGATGCTGGTATTGAATGTAATGAACGAAAATGAATGAAAACATCCCTATTTAACAGCTCGGAAGTTTAGTTCGGAGAGGGTTTGTTCCCACGTTCTGGCGTCGATCGGCGCATCCGGATGTTGCTCTTTGTTGGTAACACAAAGAAAGTAGAAAAGGATCTTCTACCAGCGACATTCCATTTGAAACCAATGGTTAAGTTTAAGTCGAATTGTAGTTATCGAAGTGTACAGAGATTGTATATAAGATAACAAACCTTGAGAACATTTACATACATATGTACATAACATAACATCGCAGTTGCTTCCAAACTCGCTACTTTTTGAAAAGTTTGCCATTTTGGTCATACTTCTTACAAATGTTTCTCTTACGATCTCTTCTTGTTATACCAAGCATACACCTTTCCATGCTTCTCTGTGTGCACTATCTTACGTAGCATTATTGAATCATTACTTCTTCTTGTACAGGGGCGTTATTGAATACAATGTACTGCTAATAGAAAAATAAACGATATCGACAGATTCCGAGCGGCCTTAAAACAATACATCTGTACAAGTGCTGATAGATAATTGAATTTATTTTCTAATTTTATCTTCAAGTAAATTTTTTGTTTGTAGTTAGTTTTTTCAAGCTATTATAATTCATCATCATTATGACTGCTGGATGAAGGCCTCTTCAATCCTCTGTCTTGAGCAATCTGCATTCACATTCTTCTCAATTCATCAGTCCATCTTCCACTCGGTCTACCTTACTTTCTTTCACATCCTCTCGGATACCATTCCATTATTTCTCGCGTTCATCTGCCATCTATTCTGTGTCGACTTCAACTTTTTCACACGTTCTGCTATATCTGCCACTTTGGTCATACTTCTTACCCATGTATTCCTCTTACGATCTCTTCATCTTATACCAAGCATACATCTTTCCGCGCTTTTCTGTTTGCACTGGATCTTACGTAGTATTCTTGAATTTAACATCCACGTTTCACATCCATACGTCATAACTGGCAGTGCACATTGGTCGTATGCCTTATTTCTTAAACATACTGGAATCACCATACACTGCTGGATGAAGGCCTCTCCAATCCTCTTCCATTTTTGTCTGTCTTGAGCAATCTGCATCCACTTGACTCCACACATTCTTCTCAATTCATCAGCTCATCTTCCACTCGGTCTGACGGACAACAGTCTTTGACCCATTGGAGTTTTGCGTCTCCACCTCTTTCCCACCTTCGTATAAAGCGACGCCTAAGGGACTCGTGAGTTTAAAACTGTACTTTAAGCTGCGCCATGCGCGAGCTCTCCTCTATGCGAAGGGGTGCTGGCTCGTCACGGTATTTAATATGTAGAGGGGGGGGGGGGGCTTTGCAAATACTTCCCCAGCCTCATTGCAAAAGAGTGATTTTAATAGACAGCCCGGGAGGATTCCTTCCTCGGAGAACGAGCGGGCCGATCTGTGAAGACGGAAGCCTGCCGGTCGCGGGTGTTTAGTGAATTAAATCGCGGGTGTTAAATTAGTCTTAAGCTAGCGTACAGTGGTGTTAGAATCCTGACGTCGACCGCTATAGCCGACGACCTACTCTTATTGTTTATGTTATTGTTGTGCGCTTACAACACCACGCTTAAAGCTAGAGTTATGGAAGAGGCGGGACGGGGGAATCCTCGCCTCGCTACGTAATGGGCTGAGCCCGGAGCGTGCGGCTTCCACTCGGTCTACCTTGCTTTCTTTCACATCCTCTCGGATACCATTCCAGTACTTCTCGCGTCCATCTGCCATCCATCCTTCTCGCTATGTGTCCAGCCCATTGCCACTTCAACTTTTTCACCCGCACTGCTATATCTGCCACTTTGGTCATACTTCTTACCCATGTATTTCTTTTGCGATCTCTTCTTGTTATGCCAAGCATACATCTTTCCATGCTTCTCTGTGTGCACTGGATCTTTCGTAGCTTTCTTGAAAAATACTGGAATGTTGGATTTAAAAACTACGCTCATTCTTCCAAAAGCACTCCATCTTAGTTTCATTTTTCGTTTTATTTCTTCTTCTACGTAACATGTATTACAATCAAATTAATAAAAAAAAAAAAAAACAATCAAATATTTTTGAAGCTGACACCAATATTTAGTTCATAGTTTGAAGTTTTTAACTTGATGCAGATTTACGAATTTTCTTCAGTGCCAAAAAATATTCCACGTGCATCTTAATGGCACGCGTGGCATAGGTTTCCGATCGCTGCGCGGTATTAGTGTCTACTATACGCACAACGTGCCGATATTTGAATACTGTTAAAAATACTATTATAATTAAAGAAATAATATATATTCTTATAATGATATGTGACGCCATCCTCCTTTTTATGTTTTCTTGAGTAATTGTAACACAATTTCGCTACACAAGGTGGACTTTTCGAAAAAATGTCATTAGACCTACTCGCTTGAGGCAAATGACGCAAATGCCGCTGGGTGCATTAGGCTGGTTTCACAGGGCACGGTTTTATGACACGGTTTGTCGCGGCTCCTTTGTCAACCGCGCCGTACAACAGGCGCCGACAAAGGAGCCTGGACAAACCGTGCCCTGTGAAACCGGCCTTAGACGTTCAGTGTGCATTAGATATTTGCCGGATACTTTTCGGGCGCAAGGGCCCATCTATGTTATTCTATATCAGCGGTTCTCAAACTGGGGTCCGCGGTCCCCTAGGGGACCGCAAAGCGGTTTCGGTGGGACCGTAAGAGATGAACGCATATTTATACTCATAGATAGGGCATGTCTAACCTTTTTGCTTAGAGAAAGCGTCCTACGCACCGGGGTTGCGGAGTGCGGGGTAGAGAATTTACCAGAAAAAATCGCACAGGTTGGAATTAGGCATAATTTTGCCCTTTTTTTAAATTAAATTTAGAAGGAACATATAAAATTAATCAGTTTTATTTCTATTATAATTATGTCAGGGTTCGAAATGGAAATTTATATATATTGACATATTTTTCAGGATTAATTCCCACCCTTGTATCAGGATTCTTGAACAAGGATTGTTTTGTTAAGCCAGCTCTACACTCGCGCGTGAACTTGAACGTGCCTTTTCGAAGAACATTTGCTTACCAATTTGTCCTTTTTCGTTATATAATAAATTATAATTTTTGAATGAATATGAATAATTCCAATAATTCCAATTTACAGGTAGCTTCAGAATTCCTAAACAATGGCATTTTTAAATCATCCCTACAAAATTCAATTGCTTTGGCAACACTTCGACTTAACAATTGCGTTGCTAATTTTACTTTCATTATCTGATTTCTAAATAAAATATGACGTGACGTTAATGTATTAATTAAATTGGTGCCGTTTACTATATCATTCTAATGTTGAATAGTTCAAAAATAGTTAATTTTAATAATTATATTCCAGTGCGGCCCCTGCTTGCGTTGCCAAAGCTTGGGTCGACAAAGCGCTCTAACTACAGTGATCGGCAACCTACATACATACATACGCTGAAATTCCACATAATTTTACTTTAAATATTGGACACTCCGCGTGCTACTAAATCAAATTAATTAAACCATATTTGACTACATACACTATGTATGTATGTATATTAAAATATGATACTATAATAAAACCATCATTAAAAATTACAATATTTAATCATTAGTAACTTCTTAATTTTTGAAGCTGACACCAATATTTAGTTCATAGTTTGAAGTTTTTAACTTTATGCAGATTTCCGAATTTCCTTCAGTGCCAAAAAAAATTCCACGTGCATCTTAGTGGCACGCGTGGCATAGGTTTCCGATCGCTGCGCGGTATTAGAGTCTATGTACTATACACACAACGTGCCGATATTTTAATAATGTTAAAAATACTATTATAATTAAAGAAATAATATATATTCTTATTATGATATGTGATGCCATCCTCCTTTTTATGTTTTTTCGAGTAATTGTAACACAATTTCGTTACACAAGGTGGACTTTTCGAAAAAACGTCAATCGACCTACTCGCTTGCAGTCTAGCAAGCAAATGACGCTGGGTGCATTAGTCGTTCAGTGTGCATTAGATAAATTCCGGATACTTCTCGGGCGTTAGGGCCCATCTATGTTATTCTATATCTATGTTTATACTATTTATATTTTTACAATTATAGCATGTAACATTTCTCGGGATATATAATATTATCCCAACGGTATTATATGGTGTATTATGTGCGCATTTCTCCTTCTACATACATATATTTCTATTAACCTGGCGCTGCAAGGAAAATATATCACAGTGCTCATTGTCACGAAAAATTGACACCTTTCAAAATGAAGCTCGAACTATGGCATGTAAAGGTACAGAAGAAGAACTTTGTCCCATTTCCACAGCTGAACACATACATATATTGATGAAAATGAGCTTAACGTCGATGACGATATCCTTGAGGTGATAAAACAGCATGTATCAATATTCTTAGCGAAGAAATTTCTCACTATTTTCCTGACCTACCAGAATTTGAAAAATACCATCGATTTATCAATAACCCGTTTGTACTCTCCATTAGTGATCTGTCTTCGGAGTACAATTTAATTGAAGAACAGTTTATTGATTTAATAAATGGTGGGGGTGCAAAACATGTTTTTCGTTAAATGTGTTGTAGTGATTTTTGGATTGAAATGGCACAGTCCTATCCCGATGTTGCAAAGATGGCTCTAAGAGTGCTGATTCCATTCGCAACCACCTATGAGTGTGAGACGGATTTTTTCACACTATTTACTCTCAAAACTTGCTCTGTATCCCACTTGCTCTGGAGTGCCGTAAGGCTCCAACCTTGGACCTCTACTTTTCCTCATTTTTATCAATGACATTTATAATGTCATTTCTAATTAAAATTTTTTGCTCTATGGTGACGAATTGAAGATGTTCCGGTGCATCCGGACGATCTCTGACTCACTTGTTTTATTGTGAGGTGATTTAGAGTCGTTATGGGATTGGTCCATCTCTAATTGTTTGACACTTAGTATTCTTAAATGTCATATCGTGTCGTACACACGTTCACCCTCTCCTTCAATTTTTAATTACAGTTTAGGAGGTTTTACGCTGAACAGGGTGAATTCTACGTGCGATCTTGGTGTGACATTTGAGAATAGATGGAGATTTTCTTTGCACATATCGAACATATGTAATAAGCTAATAAGGCTTCGAAGATGCTAGGTTTTGTTATGCGTAACGCTCTTCAATTTAACAATTTGAAAGTGTTGCGCCTTCTTTTCAACACATTAGTCCGCAGCATCTTGGAATCTGGTTCCATTATTTGGAGTCCCAGTTGCATTACATATGTACATACTCTATACAGATTGAAAGGATCCAGAGGAAATTTTTGAGATATCTGTATATGAGAGAGTTCGGTTATTATCCCTTTCTCTATCCCAGTGCTTTTGTTCTGGGAGCAGTGGGATATAAAATTTTAAAGTTTAGAAGAGATGCTCACCTCGTTTGTCATTTCCACAAACTCTTAAGAGGTGACATTTCTAATCCTGTAATATTAGAGGAGATTAAACTTCTTGCTCCGGAGCATCCTCGTGGATCTCGTTCGAGACAATTGTTCTCTCCGGTCCGGGCGAGAACTGGTGTGCTGTATTACTCGCCCATCGCCAGAGCCATCAGGGGACTGAATGACGTTGCGCAAGATGTTGACATTTTTAATATTAGCCCTAAACATCTTACCACATTCCTTCAGCTTTATTTTTGATTTTTTTTTGTTTTTATTTTTATTTCCTTCTAAATTTTTATTATGTATAGGTATACGTATATGTTGTTATTTTTTTTCTTTTTTTTTTTTTACTGTAAAGATATGCATCTGCTTTTTCGTGTATTTTCTTTATATGTATGTAACTGCCGCTGTGGCGATTTGGTGAAACCTGTAATGCCACAGCGGTACATATTTTTATAAATAAATAAATAAAACAAAATCTCGAAACAGATTAGACGCGACAAATGACATGAGAGTTGCACCGGCCAAAACAAAGCCAAACATAGAAGAACTGGTTCAGACAAAGCAGATGCATCCATCCCATTAAAATTTTAACTTAAGTTTAATGACTTACATAGATGTATGTACCTCATATTTTCTGAATAAATAATTGTTTGTCAAAAAATGTTTTATGCAGTGCCGCACCGTGGGCATGTGGCACCCTTTTCATGAAATAATATTGATTTTTTAATTTTTAATAAGAGGGTCCGCGAGCCATAGAACAATTTTTAAAGGGACCGCCACGCAAGAAATTATAAGTTTGAGAACCGCTGTAATTTATATCAATGGGTGCAATGTAATAACTAATAAGATGTTGGCCACCGTCAAAAAAAATCGGGTTTTGGTGGAGTGGCCAAGTGTAATATCAGCCTAACGCCACACATAACCTAACCCAACCAAATGGCTGCGATTCATATTCAAACCAATATTTTACACAATCAGGGAGAAATGAGGAGTGAGGGGGGCAGGGATTATAACGAGGGGGTGGGGCGGGGGGGAAGATTCGGAGAGTGCATTGACCTATGCGTGTTTACATCGCAAGGTGCGAAGATTAAAGTCGCCCCACGAATGCCGATTACACGCGGTTTAAACGAGCCATTAGGAACGCGGGGCGAAGCTCTCGTCGAGCGCAATTCGTGTGAATCGTATCCTATGGTACATAGATATAATGTTATAGTTATGGATGGGTGTATTTACGTTTTTGGTAGGCGGGGGGCGCCGAAGCCGAGGGGGGCGAGGGCGCTTTGTGCCGCGGGCGGCGGTTTTGTAGGGCTTCGGAGCCCCCGCCTGTCTCAGCTGACGCGGCCCCTCATTTTATTGACACCGAAGACACGGAAAACCGAAGCTCGTCCCATCGGTCGACTGACACGCCGCCATTTAAACTGTTGTGTTGCGCGCGCTGACATCTAGCGGTTAAGCGGGGCAACGTAACGGTCAATATTTGACTAGATTGTCATAGTCGGTGCCGCCATCTTGTGACGGTTGCGTAATACGATCGTGCGGTGGTGAACTCCGGTCGGATGTTGTTACTTTATCCTTTGTCCGACAAAGTATTGTGATCGTGCGAAAATTCGACCTCGAGATTTTAACTGATTTGTATCAGGTATCATCTCCTGATCACGTTTTCATGATTTCTGGAAAATGTCTGTATGCCTGTGTACATACTTATGTGTGTGTGTGTGTGTCTGTATGTGTGTTTTCTCCGAAACTGTCAAGTCTATCGAGCTGAAATTTCATATCTATTATTTTCACGTAAGGTGTAAAAGACACAAGGAATTTGGTCAACATCAGTCAACCGGAAGTTTGGTTTTTTTCTTGCAGAAAAGTCAAAAATCCTTGTTACCACGAAATATTTCTGAAACTACTTAACCGATCAAGCTGAAAATTTATATTTATAATTTCCATATAAAATTTAAAAGTTGATGAGGCTTTGACCAAAATCCGCCGACCGGAAGTGGTAGTTTTTCCTATTTGAATATTTGCCGAAGATCGTATTTAACATACGCGTGCACACTCAACACAGTAATTTAATGATATGTATGTATGTATGTATGTATTATATGTTGGTTGGTGTGGTGGTGTGCATGCGTTTTATTTAGTTCCGTACTGGTCGAGCGAATGGCTGATCTGATCTGAGAGGATTTTCCCCTAGTTACTAACACGATAATATATTTGTCAAATAGCAATAAATCAACCATCGGTTAAGTACGCTATATTCAGAAGAATTTATTAATGCAATGGTCAAGTTGGAATGGCAATGGAGACGGAAAAACACCAGATTCGTGTAATTTGTGCATAGTACTCACTGCTATCTAGCGATATTTAAGAAAAGCGCTACGGTATGAAACTCTGGTTGAAAACTATTTTATATTAATAGTGTAAAAGTTAAAACATAGATGTCAATATAAAGAGTATTTTTAAAATGCTTAATAAAAATTCAAATTAACTAGAATATTTGTATATTTATGAGCCAGGTAGCTTGGAGGTAGTAGGGTTGATCTCTTGAATGGAGATCCGGGGTTCAATCACCGATTTTCGACCTGAAATATAGACCTGAATATATGAAATATAAACCTGAAATGAGGATGATCCGGTCCGTCTCCTAATAGAATTCGCCAATTTATTTATTTAATGAAAATCGTGGTGAAACGATTCCACAAAATTTTGTCTCTCCTCCAGCAAGCAATGAAAAACTACTGCAGAGTATGTATCTTTCCTTTCCCTAGTTACTTCACGACCAAATAGACGATAAAATATTTGTCAAATAGTAAAGAAGAAACGCTCGGTTAAATACGCTACCTTCAAAAAGAGAATTTATAAAAGCAACGTTAGAATGGCAATGGAAAAAGTGAAATATGTATGTACCTACATACATAATTTTTGCGATAACTGTGCGTAGTACGCAGTGCTCTCTAGCGACAAGTGTGAAAAGTGTTGAGGTGAGGAGCTCAGGTTGAATGTTATTTTTATTTTGAATGGTTATAAAATATAACCATAGATGACAGTGTATTTTTTTTTTAATATGTAGATATGTTTTACTTTATTGTGATCGGATAAAGTATTGTGATCGTGCGAAAATTCGACCTCTAGATTTTAACTGATTTGTATCAGGTATCATCTCCTGATCACGTTTTCATGATTTCTGGAAAATGTCTGTATGCTGTGTGTCTGTGTACTTTTTAACATTAACTTTTTCTCCAAATTTTAACTTTCTGATAGCATATGCTTATTTTTAACGATTTTAAAATGAATGCTATTGAAAATAGGATGACCCAAAAATTTTGAGTTTAATTAATATGCGGAAAAATTATACAGAATTGTGTAAATGTAAGCATGAACCAAATATAATGAATTATCAAACCTTAAAGACATACTATCAAAATTATTTGATTTTACGAATATACTATCAAAAGCTATACCTTTTCATTATAAATTGATGAATCTGATTTTACAAAACCATTTTACGTTGCCGATCGCTGTTTCAAGTACATGTCTGCAATTCTCCATACGCAAGAGCATAATAGTGCAAAATAACACGAAAAAAAGATTTTTACAAAACGATGACCGACGAAGATAATCAATGGAAACATTAATTAGTTTACAAAGTTAACCCTGAATCGATCGATTGGCGAACAGATTGCTCGATTTTAGTCCTCCATAAACATATCTATAGGTAAAAAAAAAAACGAAATGAAATAAGAGCAAAAACCATAAACTGCAAATAGACCTGTCAATTTCTGCATGCGAACGAGGCTAATATGAGCGATTATTTATCAATTTTTACACACACATTCACCAAAGTGAGATTATGTAATGATCGTTGAAATTAAAATGTATTATAATCAAGGAATATAATAGGATAGACATCGGGTTCAAAGTCACAATGTATCAAATGTTCGTATCCTTGTCGGGGTCAATTTCAGCATTAAATTTATCTATTCAAATAAGATTGCAACAAATGCGAACACTAAAAGCGAAACAATAGACATATAAATAAAAATAAATGCACCAAAGCTCGATAGATATATGTAAGATAATAAATAAAATTTAATGTCAGATCGTGCATACTTAATTTTAGGCTTAATCTGTATTAATAAACGACACACAGATTGAACAGCCCAGACACGGAGCCAGGGGCTCAAGGATTGCCTATAAGCGGATAAATAGCAAATCCTTGATCAGAAACCAATTAGTCAATTAACCAATGACTTATGTAAGATTTGGCTTATTGATTGTATAGACTATCATAGGATATTAAAAAGTATATTAATACTTTTCGAATATTTGAAGATATTTGATCCAATTGCACAAGATATTAAATCAGACATACATATATTAAATCAGAGATTATATCCTCACGGGGATAGAATTTGATTTGAAATACATACATACATAGTTATCTTTTATTTGGCTTGGTTAATGTATATGCTTAGAATTTCGCGGTCCTAATCACATAAAAAACGTTTATTGAGAACGGTCGTTATGTCGAAATTGAATTGTAAGGAAATTTGCAATAAATAGCGCACACATTAAAACTGACAGTATTAACAATTATTTGGTTTGCCAATAATTATGCACAAATTTATTACATATGTGACATGATTATTGATTGGTCAACAAGTATAATTTCACGTTTATGTTTAAATTGCGTGCTATTTGATTTCACGTACATACATACATAGGTACATAGTTTTTTAAACAATTTTAGAACAATTTTACCACAGATTATTTATTAGTTATTATTAGATTACTAGTGTAAGCCCGTTGAATATCAACGCCCGCTGAATTTTAAATATCGTAAAGCGCTTTTTTAATAGAGATACCACTAATTGATCGAAAAAACAAAAAAAAATAATAGTTTCTATAATGCCATCTATGTATTATTAGCAGAATCACGATCCCTTTTGTAGGTAAAGCCGAATCACGATATGTTTAAAAAAAAAAGGACTAAACCGACCAAGGGCGATAGAGTAAGCGTTAGCGTGATGACTCTCGAGCTTGCGGTCGTGGGTTCGATCCCCCACTCGTTCTGGTGGTTTTTTAATTATGTTTCCTCAGCGAGCGTTATCAGCAGACAGACAGACAGACAGACGGATTTCGGCTATTATATATATAATTAGTTTTTATTAGTTAATATTATATTTTTAACATTTTATACCTTAGGTATATACATATACGTTTATTTAGTAAGAGAAAAGAGAAAAGAAAGCCTTTCAATAAATTAAGGCCCTTTACTAAAAGCTTTCGAGTACTACTCTTATTTGATTTCATTCAGTTAAAATAAAATGTCCATTTTCCTTCTGGAATTTTAAATCTTATTTTATATACATATGTAGAAGCTACATTTACATTTCACGTGAAATATTTCACCACAACAATTATCACATCCCAAAGTGGTAAATTTAGTATCGTAACCGACACTGACCGATACTATTGACCCATTGCAAAACTTGCGATTAAATCACTCGTGCTTTCGAGCGTATCGCAACGAAATCTTCTCAGTGAAGATCATTTTTTTTCCTCCCTCCTTCCCCCCCTCGCTAAAAGATGAAATTGGACCGGATGTTTCGGTTTTAGACAATTGTCTAGATCGTTGGCTATATGACTTTTTGTGCTGGCGATTGTGCACGACAACCTTGGGTTGAAAGTGCTTTCACTGCGACTACAACTCTATCGTCACGTACGCCACTGGCCATTGTCTAACGCTGGGGTGACCATACGTTGTCCGGGAATGGTCTGGCTGAAGCTACCAATCTCCGCTCTGATTCAATACGATTTTTAGATCGTGATTATGGTGGAAGCCACAGATTTTTACTAGCAAAGGAAGACTTTTGGGAGGCTCGTGAAAAAATCGGCTTAACCGAACCTAACTTTAATATTAAAAGATGAACACACATATGTATGTACATACATTCCTATATATGTATATCAAATATCACTGAAAAAGTGCGTCAAGGTATACGTCTCTAAGAACTAAAATATAAGATGCAAATAAAAGCTTATGAGATTTCCTAGTAATTTTGTACTCCCATTCATTCAAAATCACATATTTTATGAAATCGTTAATTAAACTAATATTTGGGACAAGTCATTACAGATTTTTATTGGGAATGATCAAATTTCAGAGGTTCTAAGTTTTAGTATATTTTTAAACGCCGATTACCTACATAATTAGGTATACAGATCTCACTTTGAAACTAATCTATTGAAAGTGCATTTTTCGCTTTTATTTAAAAATATTATATAGGATATTTCCATTGATTGAAAATTATTACGTTTCGTTTATGTAAAGTAGGTAAAGCATATGAGAAAACCTTTAATCGGAATACGAAATCAAGGGTGTCCTAGTAGTTCCGGACAACCTTTAAGCGCGCATTTTGCACAGTCGTTACAGCAATCTTTTTCTGTGTTTTGAATCCGCATCGCGAATCGATAAATTCGCACGTGATGGTTTTAGCGGACAAAGGCTGTCGATTTCGGGCGTGGTCGGACAGAGTCAGCTGAGCACGCAATTATACGTAGGGTACATTCATATATGTAAAACTTCGCCGTATTTTTTGCCATTACGCTACATACAGATTTTTTCTACCCCGATCTCGCAGAAAAACGATATACATACATACATATTCAACCAAATACACACGTTTATCGAAACATAATCCGGCGGCTCCGGAACCTTACGCGGCTCTTTGTATGAAAACCCGCGGCTCTCGCTGTCATCCAAAGTTTTGCGCACAATTTACACAAAATCAAAATGAATCCTATCTCTACATACATATAACTTCATGGTTATAAAAAGCTTTAAACTTTTCATCAACAGGTAGTACTTTTTAGTAATAAACATATGTACATATAATTAAATATCACGAAGCTTATTTCTTACTGCTATTAATTTCATATATGTATGTATGAGTAAGATTTAATTTCATTTTGAATATATGTATAAACTGAAGATAATATGTTGCGGCTCCCAAACTTACCAATTTTGCAAGGTTTTCCCCTAATTTGGCTCTTAGCTCGAAAAATGTTTCCGCCCACTGAATTCCAGTTAGACATTTTTAAGATTCGGAATGCAAACTCTTTCCAAAAGTTCATTACTCCATTGTCAATTTCCGAACCCGCCTACTTACATACATACATACATACATATGTAACTTTTTTCTTCATATGAACTTTCCGAACATACTCAATACTCAAATATTTTAATTGTTCCAAGGGGATTTTGCATTTAACTATTATTGTTACATTTGAATGATGTTTGTGATTGAAATTGGTACACGACTTCATCAGTTGCATCAGCTATTTTTTTTTTTTAATTTCTTGCCTCCAAAGCAACCTTAATTCACTTGAACCAACATACAATCACAATTCCATCAAGTATCAACGTACAATCGCGGTGAGAGTGTTGAAAAAAATCAACTTTTCGACAGTCGGCGCTTTACAAACATACCAAATTTAAATTTTGGACGATTTATGTACATATGTATATCAACCGAGACGGTCGAATTTGAACTTTCTCGACTCGGAAGATACCCAGAGCTGATCTCCGTTGAGCGAGGCTCGCGTTAACCGGGGCACGACTGGGGTTAACACGCTCGTGCGTGTCGTCCGCTTCAATGGACCTCGACAAAATTCAAATCGACCTTCGCCGATCAATTGTCACAATCAAACCATGTCAGTTTTTCTTAAAACATTGGCCACACATTTTTTTCCGAACGTTTCGAGACCGAGTTGAAATTTCGCCCGTAAAGACTGCCTAGCCTACACCTCAGTTTTGTATACGATATATTTTTTTTCGTATCAAAATTCCGTCCGGTTCGTGAGATCGCTCCGATCTGTCGAGGAAACGTAGCCTAGAATTTTTTTCGAGAACTTGTTATGTTGTGTTTTTTGTTTTCGTTTTGTTTCGTTCACTACATATTATTATTTTGTATTCGAGAGCATTTGCGGTTACGTGACGGAGGTGAGTCGTTCTCGTATCGGAAATTTAAGTAGGATTTTAGACAAAAAATAGGTGCACGCGAGGATGATGCAGAAGGTTGACTGCATTCGAGAAGGCTACAGCTATTGCGAATGCAACGCTGGATAAAAGTCGTCTAAGTCCCTGGTGGTTGTCAAAATAATAAAAAAAAATACTAATAGTAACAACAATGCCACTGGCTTTGCTTGTATATATCGATCGGACAGCTTTAGTGTGGGAAATGTGAACATTTTCTGAACCATACATTAAGCTCTTTCGAGCGTGAAAGCTTTTAACATTCCCAGACCGGAAAAGTAGTGCACTTTCGGAACCTTTCCGGGAATTACACTAAAAAATTCCGCGCAATTGTGCGGACCCTATAAAATTCTCTTCAGCTTTTACATACATACATACGTCATACATATATATTGGTATACG
Source organism: Parapsyche elsis (assembly GCA_022651745.1). Classification (NCBI taxonomy): domain Eukaryota; kingdom Metazoa; phylum Arthropoda; class Insecta; order Trichoptera; family Hydropsychidae; genus Parapsyche; species Parapsyche elsis. The sequence goes on from JAGVSN010000019.1 coordinate 1,246,977, forward strand.
AATATATGCATGTACGTACATATATATGTTAGGATTGTAAGGCGTACGTGCAGTACAAAGGAACCGTACAGATCGACTGTATGTACATATGTATGTATGTATCTATGTAATAAATTTCAGCGATGTATCATAATCTATGCAATTTATTATGACCGTATTCAATATTCAATATATTTATTGATTGAATCGATCGTAAGACTTTCGTTTTATAAAATTTACATTTAAAAACATATTATTTTCACATTCAATTGAATGGAAATATTGTACGTAAAATGTAAATATTTTCATATTCGATGTAATTTTTTCATATAAAATATTAAACTCTAATAAATAATAGATAGTCCTGTTCTTCTTCATTGGACTTTTCGTTTAAAGGTACCGGTGCGTGTTACCCGTTCTCGTTTTTTTTCGGATTGTGAAAATATTTCACGTAATAATTATTATCTTCATTCTTCCATCCCCAGAATGATTAGATATGGCAATAAATACTGAAAATTTATTGATTTTTTTAATAGTAATATTTCGTCCCTAAGACGACGACTTATTATTTATTTTATTAACTCAATATCGCTACCCTAACTTGTAAACCTCGTAAATCCAAAATGACATTTTTTTCAGAAGAGAGTTAAAACTGTTTTATTTTAACTGTGGGTGGAATCCAAAAATTACAAAAATACGGTTTCTAGATTTCAAACAGACGAATTATATTTAGCGATTGTTTTTCTTGATTTTTAGCATTATCCTTATTTAATTAGCAATTTTGGATTTACGAGTCTTCACTTTTATGTGTACTTCTATGAAATCGTTTTTTTTAAGGATTTACGAGGTATGTACTGAAAATTTGTTGAAAAACAATTTTTTATTCATGATAAATAACACACATTACAATCTAGTTATTGAGGTAAATTATTATAAAAATCATGATAATCTCGACATAAAACAGACTTCAGTTCTTGTAAATCTTGAAATTTCCTGGGCTTGATTTTCAGGCGGCTAGTATGCAGAGGTGGTCTTAGCATCCAATATTTGTGGTACGACATCCATGTCTCTTCTCTGAGGTAGTGAAATCCAATCATCTGTGAATCTTAATTTATATTTTATCTCACTTTGTCGTCCTTTTGCCGTCCTTTGTATTAAAATTAAATAAACAAAAATTATGAACTATGAGCTTGGTTTTATAATATATGCTGAAAACCTTTGACTTTGGGCTTAATAAAACCACTTGCAGATCCATCGTGAATACATTATTCCCCTTTTCTTCGTCTAATCTTATCTCAACCTTATCCTCTTTTTTCTTTTCTTGATGGACTTCATAAATAGTTTTCGATAAGTTTCCTGTTTCATATTGGACACAAGTCTCACATTTGTCTTTTTGTGGACTAAATAATGAAATATTTTCTTTGTCCAAACTTCTCGAAAATTTACTCATTGAAAATGATGTTGCATTCTCACTCTGTTATTTATAAAATGAGTATAGTTCCGATTTCGAATGCCATTCTGGTAACAGGTACACTTTATTAGATCTAGCTTTACAATAGTGAGATTCCATTTTAGGCAGAGAATCTAAAAATTCTTTCAATTTTATATTGTCGTCTTCAAATCGCTTCTGCTGTTTTCTTTTCGGAAAATTCAAAAATACACGAACTATTTCTTCAAAACGTAGCAGACAGTTGATGCAACACTGTTATGTCTGAACATGAAATAAACGGTGGCGTGGATTTACGAGCATTACATACATAATTGTTTTGTATATGGATAGGATTTACGAGTTTTTTGCGAAGGGTTTTTCTCCCTTTTTTTTATAGTTATAGATTTAAAAGTTTTGAGGTGGGCATAAAAAAATTCTACAAGAAAAACTAAAAATATCGATTTTGACCAAAAGTGGATTTACGAGGTTTACAAGTTAGGGTAGCGATATAATTTATTTGTTAGTCGTTTTCCCCATGGCGATTTATCTAATTTAATATATTACGTATTTTATATATATGTTAAAGCCCTAATAGGCGTTTAATAAAAAAATAAGAAACCATAAAAGCAATACATGCTAAATTTCATCCAAATACACAATAGGTGTACACTGTAAAGTATTACGCATCACATAATTTGATTGATACATTAGCTTGTACATATGCGATTTGAAAACGTTTTAAAATTAAGTATACATCAATAATTATGGGTTACATTTTATTTGTACGTTTATCGACACACAAAAAAAACCGATTTGATTGTTTTCTTTAAACCTAAAGTTTTTTAATACGTTTTAAAATCGCATTACGTTTACGTTTACGCATTCGTATTAAAGGCAAGCGCAAGGCTATACATATGTACATATATTCGCCGTACATGATATGAGAAAAAAAATTTAAAATGCGTCGCAAGATAATAATTTCAAAATAATAAGGTAAAATTTTTGAAAAGGATCGCAAATCACAACGCTCATGCATCAACGCAAGTGGTACGTCCGTAAACATTTTTTTCCCGCATTAATAGGCTATAGATATTCCAATGGCGAACAGATAAATTTGCATGCACATAATTGTCGCGCTGTTTTTCTCATCTGAAATGTGTTTTGATACAGATTTACGCAAGCGCAACATTGGTCCAAAATGGCGACAGCGTAATTTACGCAGTTCTCCTTATCAAATCGAATGCAAATGTATCAACAGCGAACAGCGGCAAACAAACTAGAACAGGACACGACGATGACTATATTATAATCCAGTCATAATTCGCTTTATAATCGGATACAAAAAAAAAACACATAATGTCAAAACGTGTAAATTACCGCGAGGCCACTCCGCATGGTCACCCCATTTGAAGGGGGATGATTTTCCCACCCCCCCAACAAATCCAACCCACTTAACGGATGATGGATATAGTGGAGACTGTCAGCCGTACCGGAATAACCACTCAACCTCTCTGGCTTTAAATTACGGCCGACGGGACACCCACGCCGATAGGGTTAACCAAAAAAAGGGTTGGCAATATCATCATTAGTTATACGAATGGTGGACTTCGACGAATAACTTCCAAAGAAAGCTCGAGCCGAAAGCTTTCGGCTCGTTCCGAGGATTAGAGGCTTGCGCGAACCGGTCGACGAAGTCGTCAAACCGGTTACGCCAAAAATCAATCGGAATCTACAGTACGTATCTAATTTGACAGTTGACAGTTAATTTAACACTTTAAAAATAAAATAAAAAACATCATCAAACTTAACGTTACTTTACGCACTTACATATGTGTTTGTAATTACGTAACTACATTACGTACATACATACATACATATATAATGAATGTTTTAATGTTTTAAATACCGTATAGAGGTATAGAGGTATAGAGATGCACTATTATAAATTAATGTGAAATATGCACATACATACATACATATGTATGTATGTACGATTTAGGGTGGAGCGACATTGCAAAAATTAAAAATCGGCATTGTAATACCAACCAAAAGTTTAGTTGTATCATCCGTATTCTAGTAAAAATACTGAAAAAAATCTGTGAATATGTCTTCAGGTCCCAACCTGAAGGCGAAAAATGAAAATTTGCCTATTAATTTCGAAATCTGAATATTTACGTATATAATTTATTTACGTATTCCTTGAATTATTCAAATAAGTGTGAATTTTTGAGCGCGGTGGAGGGAGGCATACGAGTAAATATAAGTATATACGAGTAAAGTAAGTAGATATGTATAGTAAAAATAAATACTAATTTTCCAATTAAAATTGCTATTTATAGAGATTGGAAATTTTCATACAAGTAAAAGTATTAAGATAAAAGTGCTGGTTTTTTTTATTACGCAGATTTTTTAAGGCAACAATATTAAATAATGAATTTAAGGAATCGACTGATTGCTCTAATTCATTGCTATGCTTGTGCAGTGAATTGATTGCAATACTAGTAAACAAAATGATTGAACTTTTAAACTGAAGTTCATATACATAGTTTCAGAAACACAGCATATCTATGTATGTATGCATTTAGTGTATGTATATAAATCTAACAGTATCGTTTGCCTTCAAATTAATTTAATTTTGTTGGCTACTACATTTTGTCAGTTATCAATTAAATTTTCACCCCTCGAATCCGTTTTGACCAAAGCACGACAAAAAAGTATACCGAACGGTATAAAGTAAAAAAAAAAAGTCAACCATCACATAATAGACTTACGATTTTCGACAGCTGGGACAGACAAAAGTATGTATTCCCGATTCGATCCCTATCACCGATGGATGATACTCCAACAATGACCCAAACAGAACTGATTCGTATTGCCGAAGACATCGGTATAATCCCATTTTTAATTTGACTTAAACAAACATGCCGTGGAATGATATAAAGATTACGCTAAATACACAAAATCGAGCCTTACACTGAATAAACTGAATTATATGAATCATCTTATGCGTCATAATATTTTCGCCGAGCAATCGATGATCGATATACACATGCATACATATGTATGTACATACTAAATACATAAATAGATGCCGATTACTATGTAGTGTGAAATTATTAGACGAAATCGTTCAATATTCACAGTATCTATTGTATCAGCTGTATTTTATTAGTATACGGTGATCGGTAAAAAGATCGGTGACTTTGGTAAAATTTCCTGTCGTGTTTTATGGGGTTTGTTCGTTGAAAGTCATATTTTTACTCTAGCCGAATCCAGAGCTTACTTACTTCGGGAGCTTTAGGGATTACATACAAATATTGACGAAAGCTGGAACGACGATTCAGCGAGAGGCTTCTTTACTTTTCGCGTGAAGATGTGATTATTTTAATCACACAAAAGAGACGTGTGTGTTATTATTATAATTACTAAATATGAAAAGGTACACCTTCACAAGCATACAAGCTAGTAATATTTTGTAATTGTATTACAAAATATGAATATATTATGTAAATTACACTGTATTGTATTTATGCAATTTGTGACCTATACCAATCAAGATTGAGATTGTGCGATATTTCCAAAAAGTAGAACGAAATTTTCAAAAAGTCTATTAGGCTTACAATTATAAAGGATAGTATAGGAAAGATTAATAGAATTTTTCGATTAGAAATAAAAGCGTTAGCATTTGTCCATATCAAAGAGTAAGTTTAACGAATTATTTCACGAAACCAAAATTGGTAGACACGCAGAGGACGGCATTTACAACCTTGTTCACGTGCATATAATAGGCATTAATGCGAAATTATAGTAATTTAGGTCATCTAAAATTATAAAGAAACCGAGATTGGTTTCACGTACTTAATCAAGGCGATGTCGATTATTTTTCATGGTTTGCAATTTTCAAATTATTATTATCGATTGTAATAATGTTATTGGCGCTATCTTATTAATTATGTAAGAACACTGTGAATAGATTCTTTTGCGGTTGAAAATTTAAAAAAAAACTCGATAATGATAATCCTAACGGAACCGGAAAATAAGCAAAATCTAAACATGTACACATTATGTATGTACATGTTCGACCGATCTGTAGCCTTCAAGGTAAATATAAAGTATAATATTGATGGCATCCGGTTGTTAATAATTCATAGCATTCTTTATAATGAAGAAATATGATTATAAAGTCGTATCAATTGATTAATCGTTTTATTAATTCGTTTGATGAGTGCATTAGATTTTTTCCTATACCTATATATCATAATTACAATGTACATAAATATTCCCAACCATTCAAATACCGAATCAACCCGTTCTCTGCAATGAAATACTATTCGAGAGACAATGCTCAGTGAACGTACTGAATTTGATTTGGAAGGGGAATTTTCCGTTTCGTAAAGGTATTTTTTTTTTTTTAATTAACTCGATATTGAAATTCGAATGAAAGGGTTAAAAAACACGTGCATAATATATATTTTTTGCCTTCAACGAACATACGAGTTTTTGTGCGTTCGAACGAATTCGAGAAATGAAAGTACATATGATTGTATCATTTGGTACGTATTAATTTTTTTGCGCTCTCCACAAGGACTCGCCATGTGATTTTAACTTAACTTTGATATTTATATATTTACTACACACACTGCGAATTTAAAATCGTGACAATTTTTATTGCACTCGTACTGTACAATGTATTGTAATGTACCTATTGCGCAAACGGTCAAATTGTCGATTGAATGAATCAGTTAAAACTTAAAATATTTTCACAAGAAATTATTCACATTCTGCGGACATATGAAAATAGTATGTGCGAATGTGTATGTATATTTATGGGTGAAATTTATTGAAGCATACGATATACATATTCGAATAAGTAGATACGATCGCGCGTTTCGTCATAGTTGCGTAAGTTTTTTCGCACAAAACCAATTTCAATCTATCCACTTGTTCCGTTTTTATAGCGAGGATGATACTTTAATATTTTATAATATACATAGGAATTATAAAGGCAACTAATTAATCGGATAGTATTTTAATCAATAAACCATAGGCCACTAACTTTTCACGAAAATGGACAGTAGAACATATTTACAATATATATTTTTGGTTAAATACCGACCGTATATTTGAATTTACTATAAATTACTGACTATTTAATATATTTAATGATTACTTAAGTTATGACCAGTGTCATAAAGATCGTTAATAAAACTTAGTGACGATTTATTAAAATTACTCACCATTTGGTAGAAAAAATAACTGACCGAAAATCGGAAAAGTTATTGATCCAATACATTTATACCATACCAAATATACAAATTATAAACGGACAGAAAAGAAAACTAAAAAATTATATTAACACATTTTATGATTTTGGTAGAAAAAATTCTCTTATTTGTCTGTATGTATGTATGTATGTACATACTTATGAAAATTCATACACAAAGTGAAAGATATACATTATAGAAATTAAACGAGGTCAGAGCTTTTGAGTGCCAGAAAGTCACGTTGATCTGTCAAGCACTATTTTTTTAAATTGAAACTGAGTTACGCAACACCCTAAATAAATTTAACATCCTCTTGAGATTTTCTGAACGCTCTCACTTTTTCTAATTAGTCTCTCCCATCATTTAACTATCGCAGTGATTGTGCATGCTGACAAATCCACGTGGAATTATGAGTCATTTAGATAAAACATAGCAACAATTTCAGGTCATGGTGTTTCCAAGGTTGATCTGGTCTCCCTTAGCCTTCGCGTTGCAAATCCACAGTTCATTCGACACGTTTCAATTCGAATAAAAATACATCACCTTTTCTTAGGTGATGGAAACTGCACGGAGACTAATATTGCAAACCATCGAATCCAATATCCATTAAGCAAGAGTTAAATTCTAAGAAAAGTGGCAAAAAACTAAATTTACTACATAACTCGACAAAAGAACTACTTACTATATACCGTTGCAATTATTTTATGTATCTACGTTTATTTTAAAGATAATCGGAATATATAAAATTAACAAAATTAACTGTTCATCGATTATGATACGCAACGAGAGTATCGTAGCAACCTATGTATAATATGTAGATTTGCAGAACATCGGACTTCTATGTATGTATGTATGTATGTTGAATTATTTTCCTTATGCTAATTCTTGGGGAACGGTCTCACAAGGTTTATACAATTTAAAAATGAATCTTCAATGATATGTATATACATTAAGTTTGTATTTTATTTTAAATACTTTAAAATTGCAAGTGACAAAGTAAGGTGATCAATTCGGCCCACTGTAAAACGGAGAGGTGCAAACTTTTATATCATTACAGTTCTATTAGAATTTCTAATGTAGATAATCTATTATTCATCGGTCGGTATTCATATAGTCATATTTTCTAGACACTCTGCAGTTACAAAATACTGGCAGGTTTCTGTTGTACCCGTGCATTATACAATTTGAAAATACACATAAACACTTCTAACTAATCGATAATACTCTCAATCTCAGATACAGTTCAGTGAGAGTTGACCGCACTCAAAAGCAGTTAGTTTCTTCGCCGGTTTAATTTTTTTTTTTTAACTACGTGTCGCATCACTTAGCGAGCTTTCGTGCATTTCGAAAGTCAATTTTATCAGAGCAAACCGTTTTCGACATTGTAGCGCGTTCTTCACGAACGCTTACATAAACATCGAGTAAATGCCGCCAAAAGAGCGACGGCTATTTACTTTGGCGCTGTTTTAATTAATTTAGCGGTATGCAACATTGAGATTTATTTGAAATTGACGGTATTGATCAAATCGTTAATATATAATCTAAACACATCCGTATATACAAATCTGTATATATACATAAGTATAATTAACGCTTCATATATGGATGCGTGGATGTGGAACCGCCTGTGAAATGATTCGATCCTACAAAAAAACAACACTTTATCATACTACGTAGACGGTTAAAGTAAACTGAGTAGAGAGAGCTTCATAAAATTAAATGATTACTTAGGAACACCCATACTCAATATAAAAAATTGTGTACATAACGATAAAACGGTTTGATTACGATGAGTTACAATTTGCATCATTCATATGGAATTTTGCGCTCTTTATTGATAAATGCTTATGCTAAAAAAAATATTTTAATTTAATAACAGTACGTATTATTAACATTACAAAACCATTAAAAAATAACTGTTCTATTATTTTAAAGTAAATTTATAGTGCAAAAGTCAAATGGACTCGTATCTAAATACTCAAAATCAATTTGGTACTAGCCGATTAATTTTCATGCGAAATTTATTCGAAAAGTATTTACGTGTGTGAATAAAGCTCTTCCTATATGTTCTGTTAGTTATATAACACGGCAAGTTTGGTTAATCTAAGTTGCGTTAAATTTATAGCCGAACAAATTTAATAGAATGTTGTTCGTTATGCGTAGATCGAAGATGCACAAGAAAAATTCCAATTCGTATTTAATACATTTAATCTCGCATTATAAGATTTGATCACGCGCGAATGATTCAAAGTATATTTAGCGTTTTTTCATATTTTTTTACGACTGCACAGCATTATTGGCTTGACATTGATAATAATTACTGATCGAAATCGACTGATACAGTTGCTATGGTACCAAAGAGCCGGTTAACTAGTTTTTGATCCATTGTAAAAGTTTACGACCGGTCAAATGAGACGTGATAAAAAAAAAAATTTATTGATTAACCGCTAACTGTCCGCGGAAATTATTATTATCAATTTATTTATCGCTATCGACGCTTTCTAACGGCGTGCGCGTAATAATTTGCACTGCGACGGGTTGACTATCTCTGCCATCAATTAAATGACGCTTAAGTTGCGGTGCCTTTAGAAATAAGGTCATGAACAATACCTTTCCACTTTGATACATTTTTTTTTTTTCATATAAACAACCATCAGATATAATGAAAATCAGCTTACAAATTGCTACGCGCGATTGGTAATAATATATTATAATAAACAGCATATGGTAGAATCGAATGTGTATTTTAATTTGAAATGTGCAATCAAATCAAAGACATGTGCAAAATTTTCCAATTGTACTCATTTTGTCGTAGTTGGATTGCATCATTCAACTTCGACTTTCACAGCAGCGCGCGAAATGCAACCGCTTTCTCTCGACGTTCAATTACAACTACAATAGATACAACCCTTTACCTATGCGATTTTCAATATTTTATATTATGCATTTCAAACTGGCAGGCTTTCTTCGGTGTAGTGGCAATCGATCATATCGGCTTACGGGGTAATTACGTCAATTATTCATTACAGGTGCACCGAGGGTGTTCGGGCCCCGCATTATTGTAAAATTGCACCGCCGCGCAGACTGCTAAATAATGCAATTATGACTAATTGAATCGGAGATAATTGCAGAGATCGTGTGTACAGTATCGGACACTGCTAATAGCTACCCGTCTAATCAATCAATTAAAAGGTGATTGATAGAATCTGATTTTTAAATGATCTTCGTTCTATTTTGCATGAACTTGCTTGCGCACGCAGACTGTCTTTGCATTGACCATGCTACGATTATTGTATCGAAAGAATATTCAAATGAGAACTTATCCTATTCAATATAATACAATGTTACATTGTTGACGATGGTGCACTGCTTGCAATGAAATTAGATTCGCGAATCGACCACTCACGTTTTATTATTTATTCACGGCTCAGCCCTTTGCCACGTTTCTGCTTTTGTCGGGGAAACTGTTAATTGATATATTTGTGTACCCGTGTAAAGCGTGTAAGCTATAATTAAAACTTGCAAATCAAAAGCTTATGACTATTCGTATGAACTTATTCAATTTCAAATGTGACACAATATAATGTAATGTGTTTCAGTTGGATGAATATAATTTGCCCGTTGACTGTTTTTGGTCGAATCTGAGTGTGCCAATGAAACGTTAACTATACGGGAAAAAAATAATAATCCAAATTTTCAATGGTAACAGATGTCGACCGTCCCCGACAGACAGATTAGATCGACTTTTAAATCCTAGCATAAAAAAAAGAATATTTACGTACGAGTACACTTGTACATATTCAGTTATACCTACATATCTATATGTAATTCAAGCGGAATTTGACCATTGAGTCACCATCGAGTTCATGATAACTTTATACCCTTCAATTGTGAGAATTTATAACATTAACCTGAAAAAATCCACGGATATACAATATTATAGATTTATAAATTTCGAATGTAACACAATAGCGTAGCGTATTGACAAGTCGAATACTATCAACACTTCCTTCATCTACATATGTACTTTTTACGCATTATAAATCGGCTTTAGCATCCGCAGCATAATCTGTGTAGTTAACGAGACACTTCATCGAACTTTTAAATTACGGACATGGTCCGTACATTTTATTATTATATTTAAAATACCCTATCGCATATCCTTGACGCTTTAAAATATCGTGACGGACGTGGAATACATTTTAGATTGTAAATACGCGAATAATGAAATTAAAATACGATATGGGTTTAAGATTTTGCGACGATTTATCGATCACGACTCGTCGCCAACAATTAAATACACCACATGTAATTAAATGAATAATTAGTTTATTTACTATTTATTGCGTTTTTTTTTTTTTAACGTAAGCATCAAATGATTCAAATTAAATATAAAATATGCATAAATAACACAAGACAAATACAGATTAAACGCTAAAACGCGATAAAGAGTTAAACGCTAAAGCTTTTCAGTTTCTTATTTTCTTGCGAGACAAAGTAAAACTTCTTAACGTTTTTATAATTATTTTATAACAATATATTAAAGTTGACCGTTTCTGCTTTTTATAGTGGTCCTATATTTGGTGCAAATTGACCTCGCTTATGATTTCTCTTTTGTGCATTTTATGACTGAAACTAATTTATATTGGGCAACTAATTTATACATACATATATAACAGTTACACATTATTAAGTGATACCATATTGACATAGTGCTTTTTTAATTTGATTGATATAATTTGAACTAATTAAGTATACCCACCGCATTAGGAAAATTAAGAACAGTTTATACAGAATTATGTATACTACCTACATGGAGAGTCATCAATTTGTTTGTCTCTGTCTGTCTGTTCGACAGGAATTGTATTAAAATTGTTTCACACATCAACACAAGCACATTCAAATGTAGACAATAAACAATAAACACCCGTTTATCTTCACCGGGCAACACATTAAGGCTTTGAATCTGTCAGGAATTGATGAAATTGTAGCCCATATGTAATAGACTCATATGCAAATAATAAACGGGGAATACTCTAGTTAATCTTATTATAAAAGCGAAGATATGTACGGGAAAGTTATATGCATCAATTAATATAATTCCAGGTTAATTAAACGAACATAATTGTTAATTTTTCATACAACTATTAAGTACTCGTACATTAGTCAATATCACGATTATTGCACGTTATTGGAATAAAAAAAAAGTAATAAGCTGCAGTTCAAATATGTAATGGATAATATTACAGCGATAGTAATAAAACGTGGATTAACCGTACGACAAATTATTATTATCAATAGCATTTTTTTTGCATTGATCTAAAATCGTCCAAATTTAGGTTAATTAATCTATCGATGAAATTGAAATATGTAACACCAAGGCTACCGTCTCCGCTCTATAGTTTTTGTTTAAATTTAATTTTTTCCCCGCTTAAAAATGTAATTTAACAAGTTATAATGCGCACACGTGCCAAATACGCTCTTCCTACATTTAAAATTATAATAGATACATCGCATGCGTGAGATTTTTCAGATTTAATCTGATTTCTTGCAATTTCGAAGGTCGACGAAACTCAAAACGTTATCTACATATATAATAACATAGGTACAATCATCATTAAATATAAATTCGAACGAATAATAAAATATGCGGTACATATTAACGAATACGCTTAGCTGATTATGGAATCGCTCAGCGCTAATCGTTCAGTTTTTATAATTGCGCAAGATATGTATTTATTGTTTCAAGTTGATGAAATAAAATAGAATAATTTAGAAACCCACACTGTATGCAATTCGCTACGGTTTCAAGGATCGACGCGTGACTAGACATCTTCAAGAAATTCAATTAATTATCGAACGCACTTGTCTATTTGTATATGTATGTTATATAAACTTTTATTTGTTTATTGCACTTATTATATTATTTATTACACTCGTATATTGTGCACTGCTTTTAATTTTTGACTAAATCTCTGGTTTTAAAAATGCCAGATTGCTGAAATTTAGTGTTGGTTTGTTTGTGGTGACAATGAAATGTTCAATAATTTGAAATGCCAATATGTTTGTGGAAAACTCAAATAGATTAAAAATTAATTAAATGAATTACAGTTGTTTTAATATATTTGACAGGTTAGATTCTGGTTCTAAAAACGTTAGAGGGTTGAAATTTAGGATATATGTATGTATGTGTGTAGGTTTGGCTGTAAGTGAAAAAGCTATATATTAAAAGTTTGTAAATAAAAATACTTCGACGAGCTGAACACAGATATCTCAATATTTGAATCTCTTTCAGAATAAGACGCTCATCTTTTGAGTCTTGAAAATATGCTCGACAAGTATAATTATAAACAAGTTTATCAATTATTTAAGCTTTCATTGTGTAAATAGATTTGAATGAAAAGTAATTCTCACTCACAACTAGGAAAAATGGTGATATAAGGTATACATATTTTGATGGAAAAATTGAAATATTTAGAATAAATAAAATGTACAAATGATTAGCAGAAAACGAACATGTGCACTTTATTACAAAAATACATTTAATGGTCAAACCTTGCAGCATTAATATAAATGTAATGTGACACAATATTCATAATAATATAAGCCAATTAAAAATAAACATACATAATAGTAAAGTTATAAAAATGAAATTGCAATTTGAAGACAGTAAAAGTAGAAAAAAATGAACTAGCACTAATTTCGTTCAAATGTCAAAATGCAAAACGCAAAATACAAAACGCAAAATGCAAAATGCAACAAGCAGCATGCGTAAAATGGAAAAATTGAAAAATCTGCCCAATAAGCAGGTTCACCCAATGATAAAATAGATAATATTTCAATCAACCCATGTAATGAAAATGCAAAGGGGACAACATTCTTCTGCGTCTTCTCAATTGTGAGAACGATTCTGGCATTGCAATATTACATTGATTTGAGTTTACTATATTCATCAGAATCGCATGACAGTCAGATTGTGATAACATATTAGAATTAGATGGTCCGTCGATGAATTCTTGGGGAGATAATGTTAAAAATCTAATGTTCTGAATAGCTTCTCGCATAAATTGTGCCGCAGGTGGAATGCTGTGATTCTGACCATTGGTATCTAGAAATGTTTGCATTATTGAGAAAAAATGTTAAATATAGATATATATTTTAAAATGCTTCATTTTTGTACTTACTTGGGTTTTGAATGAAAAACTGTACGCAAGCTTCGCATGCACACTGTTGATTCGTAGCATTCCAATTGTTAATTTGCGCGATTGCATATCTTTCAGCTGCATTAAACAGTTGCAGTTCACTGCTTATATTGAGAGTGTCCTCTTGGAAAATAACAATCAATGTTTGCATTTTAATTTTTAAGAAACTACTACTTAATAAAATAGCCTCCGTATTGTTGCAAATGAACTTAAAACACAACAAAATAATTTGAGAATATATAGAGCGGTCAAAAAGAAAACGATACCCGTTTTTTAATAGTTTTTATCTTCGAAACTAACAAAGCTGCGATCGTAAAATTTATATAATTTGAAAGCTCATTTAATTTTCTTGTAGTTTTTTCCAAGCGGATAACATTTAAAGGCTCTCACACACAGCTGCGAAATCGCGAATGAAAACCTAGCGAATTTCACTAGGAAAATCTAGAAAATTTTGCAAGTCTACCAGCCTGCGCAAGCACCGGTTTCTGTCACTCTGACATACATATGTAGCCTATCAAACTCCCATCTGTCACCTCGCTTTCGCAACGTTTGTATTTCACTCACGATTCTGATATGGACTCAAGTCAGAGTTATTTACATACAACATATCAACTTTTCCACAAACGTCATCGAAGTCCGCGAATCGCGGAATTCGGCGGAAAATCCTTCTTGGTATAGACGCATATTCGGTTATTCTATTCAAGCCTTACTGCCACCCACGGGCATCTAACATTATTTATTGCGAATTTGTTTCAATTCTATTAATAATCAATTGTTTTTGCACTACTTTACGTAATATATCTATTATAACAGTTAACAAATTTATAATGGACGTATATAATCGCCCCCGCTACCCTCTATGCCCGTTTAAATGCAAACTCAAGTTTTCTCCACGTGGTTATGCCCGAATATTTAGCGGTTAAAGCCGACTTTGCTGTCATACGCTCTTTGCTCTCTACCTAGCGAAATTCGCTTGGTTTGCCGCGCTAGGTTTTCATACGCGATTTGGTAACTGTGTGTGAGAGCCTTAATGCCAAAATTAGCACCCGAAAAAAAATGACTGAAAAACTCAATTTTACGGTGGTGGTGGCTTTCAAAAGTTATTTATCCAATTTAAAAGAAAAACACCAACACAATCATTTTAAAGAAAATTAAATAAACTTTATTTCGGTTCTTAGTTTTTATTACTGTTCGAAGATATATGTACATATATATTGGAAAACGGGTATTTATTTTATTTCACAATAAGATATATGAATAAATTGATATTCGATACGTACACCAAAGCACAATTGACGCAAATACTGCTCCCCCATTAAGTTGGCAAATTCGAATGTTTGACAAACATTGGATGCATCGAGCTGATTCACAATGTAGGTAATACATTGTTGCACCAATTGCGGTATCACGCACTGTCCAGCAATGCAATATAAATCGAGTGCATGATCTAATGAACTAACGGCGAATTGGTCCGTATAAATAAATCTGAAACGAGTAATGAACAACGTTATCGGATCGAAATGTATTTGTTATACTTAAAATATGTTCATATACATATGTATGTATAGATATAATATTTTGAAATTACTTCAACATGGAATACAATGTTACCACTGACAGGTCTACCATATAAATACAATCTACGTTTTCAACTACGTCATTATACAATAACGTGTGGAAAAGTGGCGAAGCTGCGGCCAATATTACTTTGTGTGCTTTGATGGTAAATTGATTATGTAGGAAGTGGAGGTAGATATTACAATCACTCAATACACCTGTTGTCAATAAATAGTTTGCTCTTTCAGCTGCAGTGTTGCACATCATTTGCCAATTCATCTGAATCAAAAATAAGCAAACAATACATATATGTATAAGTACAACAAAAGTTGAAAAATAAAATGTTAAGTACATAAATACTCCATCTCAATCCGTCCGCCAGGAATTGTATTGAAATTGTTTGAGTATCAACGTTCGTAATTATTATTTTTTCCGTAGTTCATAATTACCGCTACGAAACACCCGTTGATTGACAATGGGCAATACTCTAGTAGTATCTGCATACATATATTAAGCCTGACAAAAAAATAGCTCCGTGGTAGAGCTTGGGATCCACGAATGAAGGTTCGTGGTTCGAATCCCGATACGCTCGAAAGCCCTTTCCATAGTTTTTCGCTGTTGCTGTTTTCCACTGTTGGTTAGATTTGGATATTAGTATGTACATACATATGTACATGTGAGAGGCAACGGAAAACACGATTTCGTTCCCTATCCAGAAGGCAACGAGAAACCACTGACTGGAGTGTATCTTTCCTTTGTTAGTCCACTAAGACGGTGAAATACTGGTCATACATATGTATGTACATACATGCATATGTACATATGTACATACATGTAGTGAATAAAAAGGCAACGCGTAGTATCAAGTACGCAAATTTAAAGGAGATCTCATGATAATAGTTCACATTTTAAAAAACTTGTTTTTAATTTATGCACTTTACTGACCCATTCACGATGTTTCAGTATTGACAAAAAAATTGTCGATACTGGAAAGTCGGCGTCATTTGATATTTTTATCAAACAATATGAATACGTACATATATCGATAGGTGTATTTATTAAATTGAAGTTTTATTAATTATTTCTTGTTATAAATTATAATTATGACTAAATAAATAAATAAAATAAAATAAATTATAACTTATAATATGTATAGGAATGGCGCATAATTTGATTTTGTGGCATAAAAATCCACTTGCGTCGTTCGCGTATTATGTAAGTTAAGATTAAATAAGAAAAAAGACAACTCAACTGTGGTTCTGTTGTCGGGGCAAAAAATTCAAAACAACTTTTTGCGAACCAAGTGAGCGATTTTTTTCTACCCGCCAAAGAAATAATATAGCGTAAAAAGTAGTAATTTTTTTTCCGCTGATATCTGATTACAGCGATGGGATTTTTTAAATTATTTTATCACGTATCGTAAATGAAATCGTTAAAAAAGCTCGAATAAGGAAATTAGCAGATTTCTTCTTAGGAATATTGCGGTTTAGTTTTTAGATTTGTATAAAATCACCGTTTCTCAAATTTTTCTAGCCATGAGCCACATAAAATTTTTCTTACAAATATGATTTATAACATAAAAATGAAATTATATTAAAAAAAGACTCTGGACATTTAATAATGTATTTTTTTATCAATAGCACTAACTTTTCATGTAAATTTTGTTAGCATGTTACTAAATTTACATAGATTTAGTCGAGATTTTTTCCAAATAAAATATTTTCAAGATTAGATTTAGATAAAAAAAATATTCAAATTGAAAAAATACTTTATATATACACCATACTACGTACATACATACATATATGAATAAAGTAAAAAACTAAATGGTCCACAATTTGAGAAACGCTAAATGAATATAAATTATAATATTTACGATGACTAAAAAATAAGTAGGTATATGTGCATAATACAAGTACGTAGTTAGTTTAGAAATACCTTAGATATTATATTTTTCATTATAAGCTTTTTGAAAATTTATATGTACATGCCTACATATGTATGTATGTACAATTTTGATTCAATGCGTTTGACAAATTCGCTTTATTATGTTTGTATTGACTTTGATTGGAAAGAGTAATATGTATATTATTATGTTTTATAACTTTATACCAATCATAAATTTAAAATATGCGTTAAAATATACTAAAATTTAACGCGCTTGTTCGATTGGACAAAATAAAAACGAATGACCTGATTTAACAGTTAAAAAAGCGAGCACAAACGCAATCTTCAACAATGCAGCGAATTGCATTAGTCTAATTTAGCACGTATTCCAATACTCGATCAATATCAATCATACCTCTTGTCGATGTAATATGCACACAGCAAACCCAATTAGCTCATTCGACTAATCATATGACTGGACAGAGTAAAAAATTAACGTATAACGTCAATAATTCAGCACAAACTAGCCCTATTTTATTGAAAACACAACGCAAACAAGCTACGTAATTAGATACGATCGTTTAATTAATTAATCTCAATCATGCTTCTTACGATTGTATACATGCATACGACAACTTAATTTATTCATTACGTTAATCTTACATCGACGGAAACGGACACGGTGATTATTCATATCAACATATAAATGTATTGTAAAAAGTAGACCTATGTATGTGCATACATATGCATTGTATTGGCTGTATTAAAACGAAACATCTGTATGTAAAATCATAATATAAGCCAAATTGATTACGTCTTAATTGTTTAATTAAAACGGCGTACAATCTAAATACGTTGTGACTTATCTGGCAAGGGGTCAACGGGTGAAGTATATCTTCTGGATGAACGCATCCTTCCTAAAGATATTAAATTTTTAATTACTTTGTTAATCGACAAATTTTAACCTGCTTGTATGAAAATGATAGCAATGAGTCTGTTGCAAAACTTGCCAACGGTTACTCGGCAATAAGGTTAAGGTCGAGACGGCCAGCACCTGTCGACTGCACGAGACTTATTTTTATTCGAAATCGATCGAGAATGTGTTCAATATGGCCGACAGCGACCCATGCAGCCGCATGATCGTTTCACTGCCAATTTCGTCATTCTAAATGGCGTCTTCCGAAAGCGAAAGATGGCCGCGGCGCTAGTAACGCCCCCTGGCCGATTGCTAATCAATAAATAATCACCTCTATGTGCGTGTAGTATATAATAGAATCGTTGGGGTAAAAATGGCAGTAAAATGATTTATTTACCGGTAGAACTCTTTCGTGACCCACCTGGCAAAAGCTACCGAAACGCGAGTCAAGACCGCTGAAGAAATATAATACATTAGTCTGGTGTTTCTCAAAGTGTGGTACGTGTACCAAAGGGGTACGCGGTTGAATGTTTTGTTGCACTTTTGCTTTTGAGTGACACATAGCGAGAAGATTGGATGGCAGATGGACGCGTGAAATATTGGAATGGTATCCGAGAGGTGTGAAAGAAAGCAAGGTAGACCGAGTGGACGATGGGGTGATGAATTGAGAAGAATGTGTGGAGTCATGTGGATGCAGGTTGCTCAAGACAGACAGGAATGGAAGAGGATTGGAGAGGCCTTCATCCAGCAGTGGATGGTGAACGGCTGAAAATGATGATGATGATGAAGAATTCCTTTTCTCACAAGTATTCATACATCGCCAAATAATCTTCAAAATGCATAAGAAGAATCTCTCTCTATGTACATACATACATATATACATACGTTCATACATACATATATGTATATGTATATACGTATACATAAAAGCCAATAATTTGCTTAATTGAAATATTTCACTTGCTCAAAAATCTAAGTAATTTTTTAATAATTATATCTACATATGTACATATGTATGTACATAAAATAAACATATTTTTCTGAAAACAAAAATTATACTAATTACAAATGTGCTAACCTTTCCAAACCTTCCCAATTATTTTTGTAATGTAAAATACGCCGGTAAAATCAATGACTCAAAAGGGGTACGAGCATGTATGTTTGGAAAACACTGCATCAGTCAAATAATAGAACCCTCTGATTCTGCCAACTATGAGTTAATGGAAATAAAGTCGAGTGGCTGTAACGGTTCACCATAAACAAAGATCTTAAACCCTCAAGATTCTAAGATGAAATATGTGCATATATGTATGTATGTATGTATGTACATATATATATGTATGCACATATGTAGGTAAACAAAAACGTGAATAAACCAAATAAATAAAAACCAAAAGCAAAAAACTTTCAAGAGTCAATGCAGAAAACAAAAAAAAATTGTTTAGGGATCGTTCGTAGGTACATACATACATACATACATAGATGCAGCCCATTGAAGTGCGATCGACAAATTCAATGATAATATAAACAAAACCATTTAACTGTTGGCACTCTCTTATATTATTTCAAACACTTATCCAATATAGCACGCAACTATGTATGTGCATGTACAGCGTTGTTTATTTAACCCATTTGAGATACGTTTCGAAAAACCGAAAATTATTTATTTTACGATAAACAGTCGCTCAAATAAGTCGATGTTGATTTAAATTCTTTAATTACCGACGGCGAATATGATATGCTGTAACTATATAACATGACGCACAAATTGAAACACGTGCTCTTTTTTTGTCGATCGGGTCGAATCATCATACAGCTACTATTTTTTTTCAATTGATAAGTTAGTAATGTATGTAAGCTTTGTGAACGGAAACGAACCAATGAATGGTTATCGACATTTTTTTCATCACATTTAGTAATGACTATGTGATATGATAATTGCCATTGAAAATACTACGACTAATTAATGTATGCAATTCATCTTTGGTTATAAACCATAATATTTCAGGATACGGATAGCTATAGTAGGACATACTGAGTTAATATTAACCTTCTATGTACATATTTTATTTAAATATTCATTATACGAAGAAGTCGATGAAGATTTGTAGATTACAATTAAATAGTAGATAAAAAATCAAAACGATGCGATCTATCGTAGTTCAAAACAGTACCGCAGTAAAAGTTTCGCGCCATTTCTATCAACTATGTGCGTGTTACTACGCCAGCTACTACGCGTGCTACTACGCGTGCTTGTTATACATACCTTAATTAAATAGCTTGAATGTCAAATGATGCCTCAATGATGCACTCTATGAGTGATGATGCACTCTCTTCTCAAAGCTCAGATGAAGACTGATAATGTTATTATTCGTCCAAAATGCGATAAGGAAGAGGGTTCAAGTGTAATGTTGTGTTGCTGCGAGCGGAACAACTTAATTTATTGCGACAGTCTCCGGGTGAAATTATTAACAGAAATAAATACAAAATGATGATGCACGTGAAAACTGAAGCTTGTGTAAGTAAATAGCATATTGCAATTAAAAGTCACGAACAATGTGGTGCATTGAAACGGCGGGTTTCCGGTGTCGAATCAGCGAAATTGTACGCGGCGATAACGAACGAAGATTGCACACAATTCATCTCGACCGATCAATGGTAAACTTCCAAACAAATAATAATACATATAATGGGTGGTCCAATGCGTCTGCATTATTGCAATTTGCAAAATAACATTCTGGACCAAGTGTTACATAACAAGATTACGTGACTTTTAGGTCGGAGTGAGCTAAACTCAATGGTTGTACATAAAATCGATCAGATGAAATATTTTCCACATGCACATTTATCGATTTGCGTATTGCGCTTATTGGAAAATCGAAAAGGAGACGGAATTCGTTAGTCATACACACTAATCTTCTGTGAAATGTAAATTAAGTCTAACTTATCCAAAGCGGGGGGGATAAATCAATATGGTATTATATGCACACATAAGAGTATGTACGCGTAATGATACATTGAGTTGTCGCCACGAGGGTCACCTCTAAGTGTACCATAAGCTTTTTGTAGCTTTTATTATGTAAACGTTCCAACTTTTTGACTACATTGTATTACGATATGACCGAAGCGTGAAAGGATGAATGTCTTTTATCGATGGGATCGAATTGGAAAATTCATTTCTATTCAAATTTATTGTATTAAGGTTGGTCATTAAAAATTCAATGTTGTTTCAAAAGTTTATATCTCCGAAAATAATATCTCTACGGTGATGAAAAAATGAAGGTATTTTTAAGTTCATACTGTCCCCGTTCTAATGATATGGTAGTTTTTGCTAAAAAGATAATTAATAGTGCCAAAAGTGGCGCTTGAAATAAATTACAGAAAATGTGCACTTTATGAGTGAATTTCATATGATAATATTTTTATTTATTTTTAAAGTATAAGAGTCTTATCTGATTACAATAATCTTAATAGTTTATTGACGCATGAATGGTTCACGGTATTAATTGAAACAAATTAAATATAAACCTATAATAAAAGTAATTGCTGGCAATTAGCATCTTAGCCGCACATTACATATGACTATTAACCAATTTTTATTTTTTTTGGCTCTTTCGAAAATAGATTATACCTATAGATTTTGTACAAAGTCATCTAATTTTTATCTACGAATATAATTTGTGCGTCATAGAAGGTTTTCCAATTATTATTTAAAACGACCATTGACGTCAACGGATAGAATTATAAATTGAGTGTGTTATCTATGTATTAATGTTCTACATACGTTCACATCTAATAAAAGCGCACCTGAATAAAATATTAAGAAACGTGCACAAATTTCAAAGCATTCTTCGATCGTACAAAATCA
This sequence comes from Parapsyche elsis, assembly GCA_022651745.1. Lineage (NCBI taxonomy): Eukaryota > Metazoa > Arthropoda > Insecta > Trichoptera > Hydropsychidae > Parapsyche > Parapsyche elsis. The sequence goes on from JAGVSN010000019.1 coordinate 1,269,079, forward strand.
ATCATTCTCTTGTATGGATAATTTATGTATCCGTACAATATGTATGTATGTTTGTCGATTGCACACACTGGCAACCACAATGCAAGTGTTGGGAAATTTTCTCGTTAGAATGCTCAAAGTCGTCCTAAATTTATAATGCATTTATTTTCAGGGAAAACGTTTTTAACGAATGAATTTAACTTGCGCTCAATTAAATTTAATGAAAAGCGAACGATGCGCGTCATCCATTGTTCTGGCAAAGCTCGCCAAATGTACACAACAAAATCGAAAGTGTCGTAATACTTAAAATATGAATATTAATGTTGTTGTTTTTAGAACCGCTTTTTGTTTTGTGAATTTTTGTAATTCGATCGAATTATTTCTGGTTTGAACATAAAAGAATGTCGTGCATATTTTTCTTTGTTCAAATTTTTCATTGACGTTTATTTATTTTTTGTTTATTTTTCATTGTTTGAGATCAATATTGTAAAATTAACTGAAATGTTCTTATACGATATTATTTGACTTATATAATATTAATTAATTTTAATTTACATTATAAAATGAGTTTTGCGTAAAAGGACTCAATTTCGTTCATTGTACATAATTGTTGTTGTTGGCATTGTTGACGTATAGGTACATATGGCGAGTTTGAATTTCAGCTTTTCAAATCTCTTCAGATAAAAACGTTATAATGGTAGGTACAGTAGATAGGGTGGCTGTATAAATTTGATATTTTTTCAATTCAAATGAAACGTTCGCCGCAGCATTGTGCAGAATTGCTCTGCCATTGTTCGAGCGATCGCTCGGTTACATGACACGCGTGTTTGTCGACTGGCTACAATTTTTTTTCATTTATTATTTATTTTTTTATAACCATTTGCCGTTGGATAATTGCCGTTCGATAATTGTAATGAAGAAATGAAACATGGTCAGCGTACCAATTAGCGGCTCGGCTGCCTTGGCTCAGGCATTCTGTTGGCATATTGCGGCGAGCGTTCCTCACCGATAACGTGGATGTTGACAGAAAAACCAGACGACCGATTTGCATTCATGAATGGACATTGTCAACATCCTACTTGTAGATTCTGATAAACGCTAAAAAAAACAACGAAATTATTACGGCAACTCCCAGTGCTGAAATCGCATCGCGAATCTCCCTCGCGCACTTTGCTTGATCCGATTGTGTTAAAATTAACACAATCAAAACGAAAAAAAAAAAATTGATAGTAAAATTAAACACAAAAATACTGAGAATAAACAGTCAATGTCGATTTTCCTCAATGTATCAACGAGTACCTACCACTGAACATACAGAGAAGTCTTTAATTAAAATGATCGAGTCAGTGACGCACACTTTTTGCGTACCGTATAAATAAAGTAAACTTTATTAAACTCAGAGCACAAACGTGACATGTCCAAAATGGTAAATTTTTCAGGGCAGCTGTTTTAATGTTTAACTGGTCATCGTAAATCAGGGGAATTTTGTATAAAATAATTATTATCTTCATTCTCCCATCCCCAGAATGACCAGAATGGCAATAAATGCTCGGAATTTATTGATTTTTTTTTAATACTAATATTTCGTCCCTAAGACGACGACTTATCATTTCTTTTATTAATTCAATATAATTTATTTGTAAATAAAAAGCAAAAAGTCTGGACTTGTCGCTTCAAGAATATTAGTAAAACTTTTGTAATTTGTGATGCCAAAAAAATTGTGTCTTCATTCGAATGTGCCACTTGACTGCCCCCATAGAATAATTAAAGTGGAACAAAGTTGAATTCATTGCTCATTTTCGCAAAATCATGGACATGTCACCTTTGTGCTCAGAGGTCGCGATATGTATTTAAAAATATAATTAGAATCACATTATGTATGTGAGTAAAATCACAACTATTCTTTTTATTTTATTAAAATCAGGCAGTGTATCGTGCTTGGTACGTTTTGGTAATTGATTAGGGGTCAAAAAGTGAACTGTAACTATTGCACTCGAAGGTCGTGCAAACTCCGGTAAAAGATTTGCAGTTGGAAACTTACGCTCCTATTAGCATTTCCTAGTTCGAATAAATCATTAAAAAAGGATATTAATAACTATAGGTAATACATATATATCCGCGATGAAAACGCTGCTTAACACAAACCATTGGAATTCCGCCAGATGATAATTACAATTCGCAGTTTTGTTTACTTATTTAATTTTTTTTGGTAGGTTGATTCAGTTTTTGTCGAATTGTTTTGTGGCAGTTTTTAAGTGTCTGATTTGAATTGCCAGTCGTAATATTATACTGCTGCAGCGTTTCACAACCGGTTGTGTTTAATTTTTACGATTTAAACAGGATAGAATATGCCATAGCCGATATTCGATTCTAAAACAGTTTAAAATACACTTCTGAAGACTCACCGATCACAACACATCGCAATGTGTCACATAAATATGGAGAGTAGACTAAACATTCTTAAGTTTACAAGAGTCAAAAGCTCACCCAGTCATCGATAATATTTACTCTGGGTTGATTAATAAAAATTGATTACAATTTCATCAGTCGCTTTGCAACAGTGTTTCGTTTGTGTAAACAATCTTATCTGTCGATATAACTGAATAAACAAAGGAGCAGGAAATCGAAGCAGTTAAAGTTTTTCTTTCGATTTATGGATTATACAATGTATTATGGGTATGCATGCATTACAAATTAAGATATCTCGACATCGAATTTTCTCACCATCACGATATGTACTTTGTGCGAGAACGATAAAGTAAAAAATACGAACCGTATGATGAATCATACCAAAATCAAACCATTTTCTTACACCAGTGCGTACTTTTATTGTGAATTTATTCAATTTAGAAATGAAATGTACATTAATAAGTTAAATGGAATCTGTAGTTAACTTAACATATCAAAAAAATATATTTTCTGTGCGAAATCGCTTGAAAATATTTATTTATTTAAAATACATGGGCAGATATATGGGTCTGATATAAATTGTGCATTCAGTTTTTAATTATTTATTTATATTTCTTTCAAAAATTTGTCGAGATGATTTTTAAAGAGGTTTGTATTTTCAGAAGTTACTAGCTGATTTGGGAGGCAGTTCCAAACTTCAATCACACTATTTGAAAAGAAAAAGTGATATGCAAAAAAAAAAAAGTAATTTAAACGAGTGAAACTATGACATTATTGTAATGATTGGATTGAGTTTATTTAAAACATTATTTTCATTCAAAAATATTCAATCTGTCCTTTAATTTCCCATACAAATTAATTCAATTCACATTGCCTAAAATAAACTGGAAATATGAGAAACGTAAAAGGAAAGTACATATGTATCAACATTTTTAAAACAAAAAATAAATTACAATTTTTTACACGTTACATTGTAAGATATTTCATAATTGAATTGCAAATGTATACGGTTTCGTTTAAATTATTAATTAATGATCATTGAATTAAATCGAACATGCAATTAGTTCCGTTTTCCGTATTGATATATAATTTTCACACAATCGTGTTTAACTAATACAGTATGGTGGAGTGCCAGCGAACTTTTTTGCAATAAACTGACACAAAGCACGACGACAAGTCGAACCGCCAATACACGTGACAACATGCTTATCAGGTGTACATAATCACTGTGCGAAATATTATAATAGTGTTGGGGAGAATAAAAAAAAGGACTCATGTATGGCGAGCGTGAAGGTCACTTGTAATAAATACGACAGGTTCAGGACATTTTATCCATGCGAAAAAGAATATTTATATGTAGTGTGAAGGCGCAAAAACTTGATCAATGTGCAGTTATTTTTATATATTTTAACCCTTTCGCTGTGTTACCGAGGAAACTTGCTTTAACATTAGCCGCTAACTCGCGAGCTGATTGCGTAAAGGTGTATAATAATACGCCTTAAACATTCTACGTGTAATTAAAATTATATTATTTGTATTTAGATCTGCAGCATTCAAACTTACAGTGGGTAGTTTAATATAAATTTTTATGATTCATTTGTACTTTAGAAGTGTTTGTTTACTTTGTGCAAAGCTTTTCAAATGTTTGGATGAAACTCACATAAAATTAACAACGATTTGTTGAATGAAATATTTATAATGAGTATTCAAATTTAATAAGCAATTCTTCATTGATTCGGCAGCCAATTTTACAATACAGAAAAATACAATCGACGAACTCGTACAATGATTTAGTCATTATACCTGTATGTACATTATTTATTAAACGCCTATTAGGGCTTTTACATATAAAATACATAATATTTAATTAGAAAAAACACAATGGGAAAAAAAACTAATAAATAAATTTTGTTGAGTTAATAAAATAAATAATAAGTCATTGTCTTAGGGACAAAAGATTAGGATTAAAAAAATCGCAGTATTTATTGCCATGTCTAATCATTCTGGGGATGTGAGAATGAAGATAATCATTCCGTGAAATATTTTCACAATCTAATAACAAACGAGAACGGGTAACACGCACCGGTACCATTAAACGAAAAGTCGAATGAAGAAGAATTGGACTATTAGACTCTATCATCATTATTTTTAGCCGTTCATCATCCAGCAATGGATGAAAGGCCCTCCATTCATGTTTGTCTTGAGCAATCTGCATCCACTTGACTTCACACATTCTTTTCAATTCATCAGCCCATCGTCCACTCGGTCTACCTTGCTTTCTTTCAATCCTCTCGGATACCGTTCCAGTATTTTTCCATACTTTTGGTTATCTTCCGTAAAATATTAAGTACATAAATATATCTATCAACTTAAGAGTTGCTATGTACATACATATATGTACATACATATAAGTGTACATGAAATATATACATTTTAATAGAACTGAACGAAATCGTGTGCGTAATGGACGAACGTTTGTTTACAATATAAATCGAGGCAACAGTGGACTTTGAACACTCGGTCGAGAAGAGCCGGAAAAATCTGCATTAAATTGGCAAACGTGCAATGAGACAATGTGGCGTCAGCGAGTGCAACATAAGCGGCCTTCGTTGCAGTTCCACGACTGCAGTTATGTTGACCAATCGGTAGATTTAGCCCTGGGGCTTACGCGATCTCACTGATCTCATTAGCCCACTGATTTTGCACCAGATCTTGACATGACGCCAAGGCTCCGTTTTATACGTTTATACTCTCCGATTTCGCACGTGATCATAGGCTATGCACATAAACCGAACAATCGTGCATTTTCCAGAAAATCTTTAAATACGTATGTATTTAAAGATTTTCTGGAAAATGCATGAAAATACATACATACATATGAGAACGGCAAACGAAACACGTGTGGATTGCCTTGCGATGATTTGCAACGAACTTAGGATCTGCGTCGAATCCCCAGGGATTTAAACACTCGTTTATTACACATTTCTCGCAGATACAACGTAGTTGAACCGCTGTTAGTTTTCAATATTCATTTAAACCGTACGAACGTCTGTGTGTTACAGTTTTTATAACAATATCACTCTTTGTTTTGCCCCATCGCTACTTTGACTCACCAATTAATGTAATCTTGTTATTAAATTGCATTTTTTTCACATGACTTGTGTACGTCTTTAGGTTATGATAAGATTGTGATGTTAATTTTGTACGAACAGTTAATACTTTGGATTCATTTTAGTAATCAGCATTGCAATGAAATAATGAATTCAATTGTATCAGCGTGGTGGGTGGATTTTAATATTATAAGTGAGTGTTCATTGACAGTGTAGTTAGTATCACAATTAAACGATTGCCAATACATACATATTATTGTATGATAAAAGTATGGCATTAATTTCAAAGCGGATCGAGATTGAATATGTGAAATACGACACATTTATAGGTTAAATTAACATTTTTTTATTACAATATTCATGTTCGTTTCTTATGCATATATATATATAGGTATATATTTGATTTGACATGAGGAAATAAAATTTATTTTCAGTCATTCCGTTTGTACCTTATACATTACATATACTATGTACAATGTATGTAGTTATGTACATTCCCACATAGACAATAAGGATCAAGCTTTGCACATATACTTTCTACGATCCTATTAGGATTATAATTTAAAATATACCTATCCGAAGGCGATGGCATATTTTTGTGATCGTGTGAAAATTCGTCAAACAGAGATTTTTGAAAAATGTCTGTATGCCTGCGTGTTGTGCAAATGTGTCGCTATAACTCAAAAATCATTTATTTTTCTTTCGAGTACATACATACATACATATGTACATTAGGTCTCAGCGGCGTATCATAAAAAATAATAAAAATGTTAGTTATGACTCGTTATGAGAGTTTGGTTGAGGTGCTTTTAAATGTATTATTTTATGGATGATCTACATATATTTTTAAATTTTTGTTTTTGTTTTGTTCTACATTTGTGTTTTTCTTTATGTGCGTAACGATTTGGGAAACTGTAGAGTTACTGTGGTAATATTTTGTAAATAAATAAATACACAGTTATCATGTAAAATGTTGGTTTGATGATCAACTATTAGAATGACGATATATGTATGTATGTGAGTGTCGCCAGTCGAAACAGTAAAGGCAAAGCCCAATATTGTATTTTATTTATTAATTTATTTAAAATACATGGGCAGGGCAGGTGGCATAGCCGATGGAGCCCAGGGGTCTGATATAAATTGTACATATACAGTTTTTTTTAATTTTTTAGTTATTTATATTTTATATTTGAAGGATTACAAAAATCCATTTATATTTAAAAACTTGTCGATATGATTTTTAAACAGATTTATATTTTCAGAAGTCACTAGCTGATTCGGGAGGCGGTTCCAAAAACTTGGACCACTCTATTTGAAAAGAATGAGTCTCTGACAATTTTGTTAGATTTGTCTTTAATATACATACATATATGTACATATGTATGTGTATACAGTTTGAAGTTTCATGTTCAATCGCAATCTCTGATTTTATTCCGAAAGTACTACGCTAGACTTGGCACACATGAGCAAGTTGGTCATCGATGATTGTTAATCAATCCAGAGGTGACGTTTATCCTTGTCGGCGAGCATCGTCCGCCTTTACATCAGATTGCTCAACATTGCAAAATTTGCACATCGCTATGGTTTTTGAGGCCAAACTGCACTTCGGCTTCTGTTCGTTGAAAATTTTTGCACAGGTGCAGATACCATTTTTATTTTCTCGGCAACCTTGCTCCATCCTCGATGGGAATCTTTTTCTCTCATACGTCACACAGACGGACAGGTTTTTGTCCGATGGCCCGAAGGACGACACAGAACAGTGAGTTCAACTGGTCGAAGCGTCGTTCGACCAGTTTGTTGTCGATGAATCACCGTGACCGAGAGAAATTGCCCGAAGAGGGGGTTTCCTCGTTCGTTAAACTCTCCCATTGAGGTAGACGTCAATAAAATAGCTCACGAGGATAAATGAGAAAATCCAGGTAATCAACGGGAAGACGTCACCGTCGGTCAAAGTGTCTGTTGTAGGATACGAGAGGTCAAAGCTCACAATAAAGCTCGGTTGTGCGAATCTGTAGTTCCTCAATCATATATGTACATACACATTCCCCCGCAACTTGCAATTTTTTAAAGAAGTAAATTGAATATTTATATACATACATATATGCAGGATTATTCAAAGTCTGCGGCTGTACATTGTGAACAAGGAAGGCCATTTGGAGGAAAAGGCCATATAAACATATGTAGATCGGAAACTTGCCGTTTATAAGTATGTACATATGTATATCGAAACATTTCCCATTAGTAATACATAATGATTTTCCTCAAAAATTAACAAGTAATAACATTGAATTTCTATCTATGTATGTATGAACCTCAAATTTAAGCACTTCCGTTTTTTTACTACGCTTACACACAAGTATGGATATAAAACTTAATTCTTGTCTGTTTTTTTTTTATACATTTCTACAACTTATAGAATTTATGGAAAAGAGGTACTTTATATGCTTTCGCTGTTCTCATAAGGTACTCGAGTATCCTTTTCCATTCGAATGCAAAAGGATAATTTTCTTTGGGGCAGCTATGTATGTGACTTTTATACAAAGTCTCGATGACTTCGCCTACTTCGATACATACATACATACATAAGTGTACATAAGTGCTACCAGTTTCGAAAAAGTAAAATACAGGAAATAAAGCATATTTATTTGCATCCAGGAAACGCTTAGTACTCACAGATAGTGTATTGTACAAATATGTACCTACATATGTATGTACATAGGAAAATAATCTAAAATTTAATTTGTCAATTTCCGGATCTGTGTTAAGTACACGTGACTTTTTTATGTACTTGAATGACCTCCCCTATTCCACGTTACAATATGTGCCATATGAGTCGCGAATTATGTACTTTGTAGACGGGCATCTGAAAGATTGTCAAATAAAATTTCGAAAAAAAACGTTTATTCGTATCGAAGCAAGTTGAATGGATATAATCTTCGATCACTTTTGGAGGACTTGGCTCACTTGCGGTCTGACAAACGAGAGCGAATGATTCATAGACGCGATCGAATAATGGTTCCCTTCCCGACATGAATATAATTAGCTACACACATACGAGTAGGTGCGTTTATCGAATTTGTTCATCTTGAACGCGAACCTTGAAGCTCATTAGATCGGTGTTTGATTATTCGCGAGACCTACTTTTTCGCGCGGATGTTATAAAATAGAGGAAGTGTGCCAATAAATCCGACGGTTAGGTATAACAATTATGTATTAATTTTCATTTTTTTTTACGTTCGAGTTTTTAAATCGTCATGTTTGAATATTTCGGCGAGTCGCCTGCTTTGCCCTTTAACTGTCATTCACCGCGTTTGCGGTGAACCTTCGATGCACATTCGACTCATTCGCATTGAAGGTTCTTCCCGGGTTTTAGAAAGCCAAATCTATCTATGATCTTAATGATATCTATAGATTTTTCGGTTCTAGGCGGGGAAAAGTGTCACTGCAGAGGTCAAAAAGTGTAGCACGCACTCTATAAACATATTGTCTCTACGGATACCGAAGAATTTGGTCAAGGATGATAAGGTGGCCGTTGAGGACGCTGTATTTTATTATTTGCACCTGAGAAATGTGTAACTGACTTGGGCGAGGTCTTACCAACAATGACTTGAACGCTCGTTTAGTATGTAAAAGTATCTCAGTGTCACTCGGTGCAAGTACCTACATACATATATGGCCTTTAATTAGTTTATTATTTACCTGAGGGCAAATTGTTGGCGTAAACGTTGTTGACGTGACGGGGTAAATCCGTTGAAATATTCAGCTCGAATTCAATTTGTCCTTGTAAGTGCAGTTAAATGAATGTGAGAGTGGGTATATTGATTTTTAGGGGGTTTGTTTTGTTCAGGATTTTACAGCATATAATAGTGCTAACTTGTGAATAAATATTATATAAACTAAAGCGGCACTTTATTATTTATTATTATATGTTTGGATTTGTCTTTGTTCCGGGAGTGATTATTTATGTATAGGTGTATAAAATTGTAGCGAAATATTTATGCGAGTAAATCCGTATCGAGAGCTGTCAAATTGTTAATTATTTGGTCAGTTTTCGCGAAAGCTTTTAGGGTTCATAGCTGATAATAGATTTGCACGTTGAATTTGATTTTGGTTAAAATTATACCCAATGCCGAAATAATATGATGTATTGCCAATTAACTACCTATGTCTACATTCGCGAAAGAAAATCATGTCTAAAATATGAGCATGTATGTATGTATATCAAGGTCACGTCGAGCGTTAAATAACGTTACATACAAACCAATATAATTGAAATCACATGCTTATATAACGACTGTATGAAATCGAACCAAAACACCGTATCGAGGTTAAAAATTGTTTCTATTTTTTTTTTAATATATCTAGATATATTTTTTTGGAAAAGTTGCCGTTCATTTTTTCGCTGTTTCAAATGAAAATAACCAGAATACTTGTTTGCGACAATTGGTTTACCGAAATTGTTTAAACAATTTACAGTTAGTTGTATTGAAGTGTCAAGTTTGAAAATTTAACGTGGGTCAATTTACAGGTGCGCGCTACAAAATGTCGCCAACCGGTTATCGTGTAACTGAAACGATCAAAAAATTAAGGATTTCCCCGCAAATAATATTATGTACTTGTGCGAATTAATCTTGCGCATTTACCTCGTTTGAATGCCGGTCTAAAGGAAAACGATTCGAGGACAAGTGTTAATTTCAATAGAATGTTGAAAACGAAAAGCTTTTCGCAGAACGTGTTTGAATCTACACAAAAAAATAATAATAATACCCGTAATACATAACGCCATCACGCGATTCGTGGTCAAATCTTTCCGAGAATCCGCTACGACGCGATCTAATATTTTTCAGTTTGCAATAAACAATTTAATGAATGTCGTTAATCAGTTTGATGATTGTGTAACTGGCGGTTGCGCCATAGCAAGAAATTACGTTACGATTTACATATAGACGATTCATGATTTGCATTGTATTAATGCAGATTATAACGGAACACTATAAATACAATTACCTTTATCAATGCAAATTTATGTAACGCTTGAATTGTATCGCATATAAACGATTGATATCTATTTTATTATAAACCTATAAGCCTAGGCTAAAATTAACCCTTCGCCCTCTTGCATGGTAATCAAAATGCAGTTATTATATGGACTTTATAATCAATTAGGGATTTTTCCTATACTAGATGATAGGTCGATGGGTCGTATTTGATGTCTTTTTTACTTTATCCTTATTGGATAAAGTATAGTTTTATCATGATACCGGGTATACCGAATAACAACAATATTATTTACGAATAAACGAAAAAAAAAATCGCGTGTGGCCAACCCATGACTTTATCCATACATATGTACCTACATACATATATGTATGTATTTGAGGACTACAAAAAGTAACGAAAATAATTTTTTCAATTGAAAAAGTCAAAAAGCAATTTTTGTTCATTGGTGCAAATCACTAGTCAGTGTGCAAATTGGGTGGTATCATTTATGTGTATTCCAATAGAATACAGTGTATTTTACGGAGTATGTGTGTATGTACATATGTACATATATTTAATTATTTTACGGGCTTTCAACCCAAGTTAAACCTTGTATACAGTAAGTCCTCTACTTACGCGGTTAATTCGTTTCGAAATTTTCAGCGTAAGTCGAGGGATTCTTACATTCGATATATTTGATGTGTGAATTGTATGTATGTATGTATGTACATATGTATGTACGTATTAACATTTTTTTGTATCAAGGGATAGTTGAGAAAAATAAGAATAAGTGTATAAAACTACATTAAAGTATCAATTATTTAGTAGGTTTGTACAGTATGTACATATATACATATATGTATATGTATATGTATAAAATATTAAAAAAAGTAATAAAACAATACATACATATGTACATTTATAATTGTATGTATGTATGTACGTATGTATGTAGGTACTATAGAATTATAATATCCTCAGACTCTGATGGTGATGAAATGGAACCTCTTGCATTTGTACCTAGCCCTTTTTTTTCACAATGAATCAGTTTATAGCAGGCAATAGCATCCTGCACTGCTTTATTCGCTTTCGTAAACCGATCAGTGTCTGGATCTTGAGATTCTAAGCCAGCCTGTCCTTTGTCAATCATATGTAAGCATTCTTCCATTTGATTAGTTTGAAATTCTTTTATTTCTTGAACTTCTTCTTCTGAAACATTGTCATTGTTTATCTGTTCTTCATGTTCCATTAAAGTTTCGTTTGTCATTTCCACTCGGTGACTTTCCAATAATTCGATAAAATCATTTTCACTGAGATTTAAATTGAATTGGTTGGTTATTTCGATTAGATGGTTAATTAATTTTTTTTAATTCTCAACCGCGTAAGTACGAATTTGCGTAAGTCGAGGACTTACTGTATGTACATACATTTAAAAATTATAAAACAGTAACAATGTAGTATATTTATATATGTGTATGTGACCAGACAGACCATTGCGCTACTATTTCGTCTAAGCAGAAGTAAGTATGTACATATTATATGAATTGAACATATGTACATAGCTCGCAACGAACGCACGCACACACGCATCGTATGAAATCACTGTTTGTGTGTATGACGTAAAAATGTTTAAGACGTTCGCGTTTATTTTATAAAATTATCAATATACCGATTTTACACTAATCAATTGAATATTTGCGATTATGTACCTATATTCGCCTACTTCAACGCTTCTCATTGACGTTTTATTAAACGAATAAAGTACAAAGTACTCATATTAATTCGATTTGTCAACTTATGCATATTAATAAATTTTGTTTTGTATTCTTTTACATTCCCAACGTTCCCAACGTCACGAACAGCTAAAGCGTCTTTGAATATCGCCGGATCTCATTGACGTCAATCGGATGCCATACATTTTTACCATCAGCGGTAGTATGCGGTCTCGGTAGCAGATAGCGCGACCTCGAACCGGTTCAGCTCGCATCAGAAGGATTTAACCGGTCGTCGTCCTGTTGGGAAATCCTGACTTCGAAATCCCATGACGCTGCACCATAGCAGACACTCGTTTCGGAAACTGGATTGCAGCCGGATCTAGAGCGGTAGCGGTGTCGTTGTGGACACTAATTAAGGCCAAGGTCTGCGGGGGCGCACCGGATCCGAACCGGTCAATTGTATTAGAATACGAACCGGTCAATTGTAATTAGACGATCGAACGAACAACCCCCCATCCTCCCTTAAATGGCACCTTACCGCCCCTCGAATCGAAACGTTAATATTATACATACATACATACGTGCATAGACACCGAACTTTCACATACGAGTGTGCGTATGAATATGTAACGATCGTGCGTTTGTAACGATATGCTTGTCTAATTAAAAATACAATTAAAATTAAATTAAAACGAAGGAAACGCACACGGTTAACTCGCAATCGAACAGATTAATTATTATTAAAAGCCCCCCATCTGCAAGGTTGCACCGGTTATGGTTGTGTGAATTTCATGGGCAAGTTTACGACAATTGGGCCACGATCAAGACCATACGACAAGTGATCTTGTTTAGTTGAGTTTTGATTTATTTATCGACTTGTCTTTGTTGCCGCGATTACCATAGTATGAAAATAGACTGATGGAAAGCGCGCCTCATTCAATATACATACGTAAATACATATGTACATATACTTTGCGAAAAAGCTCACTGTGTGTACTGTGTTGTGCATACAAATTATACTTTAAACTTTACGCGAATTCAGTAATTTGACGACATTTATAAAAAATCATCCTGTTTGATATCGAAATTTTAAACATACTTGTCATAAATTGTAATCAGAATTCGTAAAATTTATCAATAATTAGAAGCGTGTCTTAAAAATCGTTTCCCAGAAGTTTTTGGTCAACAAACACCAATACACGCATACACACATATGTACATATGTAGCTTCAGATTCGACCGAACTATGTATGTACGTACGTATTTTAACTTTGAGTTTATATAAGCTCACCATATATTATGTACGTACATATGTATGTGGTATGTATGTATGCATACTCTGTCCGACTTGGGTTGATTTTCGTTAATGTTTATTCCGAGAAGCCGAGATGGTGATGACACTGATGACTGATGAAACTCATTGGTTGATACCTGTTTAGTATGCGCAGATCGATTCTGAATCGGTCAATCGGGGCGTTTCTTAGTTTGAACAGAGGGTAGTAGGTATGTTATACTTTCGACTTGGTATACGGCCGCTCTCCATATAGTATGAGATGACAGGCTTGAAGTCATGCCGATTTCCACGCAATTTCACGGATTTAAAAACGGCTTTAAAGCGTATCTTCGCGTTTGGGGTGCGCCCGAGCTAAAAAAATGTAAGAATTTCGACCTTGAAACGTGTTTTGCGCAGTAATGATTCAGTTCGCAGTCGAAGATCTCTAATCATCGATTATGTAATGTTCGTCCGATCCGGTCTTGTTGTTGTTGATTGATCCGTCGAATCAGGTATGCTGTCGAAGGTGATAAAAAGCGAAAGGAGCCAAACGAGAAGAAGTGGTGCTGGGCAGGGAAGCTTCTTCTTACGCGCCCAGTACCAGTCAAATTAGGTTGGCTTTATAGTTTTCGTTTTAAGCAGTTTATTTATGAATATTTTTAAAAAATATCCATCCGTGGCGGGGTTAAGTTGGGTGCGGATGGATTAAATTTAGTTTTCAATGTAATCAAATTAATTCGACAAAAGTAATGAAAAAATCGTGAAATTTGGCGAAGTTGGGTCAAATTAGGTTGGCTTTATAGTTTTCGTTTTAAGCAGTTTATTTATGAATATTTTTAAAAAATATCCATCCGTGGCGGGGTTAAGTTGGGTGCGGATGGATTAAATTTAGTTTTCAATGTAATCAAATTAATTCGACAAAAGTAATGAAAAATCGTGAAATTTGGCGAAGTTGGGTCAAATTAGGTTGGCTTTATAGTTTTCGTTTTAAGCAGTTTATTTATGAATATTTTTAAAAAATATCCATCCGTGGCGGGGTTAAGTTGGGTGCGGATGGATTAAATTTAGTTTTCAATGTAATCAAATTAATTCGACAAAAGTAATGAAAAATCGTGAAATTTGGCGAAGTTGGGTCAAATTAGGTTGGCTTTATAGTTTTCGTTTTAAGCAGTTTATTTATGAATATTTTTAGAAAATATCCATCTGTGGCGGGGTTAGGTTGGGTGCGGATGGATTTAAGATTCATTAATAAAGATAATACCTTTTTTTAGACATAGCTACCTGATCAAATTTAAATCTTCAAAATAGCAGATCCCCCTCGATAGAACATCTTCTGTTTTTCCATGATAGACCAATAATGGTAATTACTCTTATTACATAATTATAAAGTTAAATTATTATTTAATTTTTTTTTTCTTTTAAATAATTTAGTTCTTTTAATGTTTTTGATTTTAACATTTTCAAGTATATGTAGATATATTTTATTTTTATTTATATTTTGAGAGAAGAATAGTTTCTGTATTATTGATAATTATAGGATGAGGCGGTCGAATTAATTTATTCATTTATAGGAATATTGGTATCGGGCGTAGATTTTAGGAATCTAGTATATGTATATAAATAAATTTAAATTTTCATACCAGTACTAAGTTGTCTGCGATGAAATTGGATTCGGATCCGCCATTTCACTGAATTGTATTCACACGTTCGATGTGAAATTAATAATTAAAATAGACTTCCTGTTAGGAAGACGGTTTCTGCGTAGTGCAAAAGCGACCTCTGATACGAGGTTGCCGCTTCAGCTGCGGTATTGAAGCGAAGGACAACATCCGGTTGGGTCATTGGACAGGAAGTTCCTAATATCGACTCTGAATGCACGTATTTCATCATGTGGGCGAGCACATGAAATCACACTCCACTAGTATACTTATGAAAAATGGGGATGATTGAATTCAATGTATCTACCTATGTATATATTTATTCTGGGCGTAGTCGGCATGCAGTCACTTGAGATTAGTAGAGAGATGTTTATATATATGTACATACATATTGCATGTTTCTTTTAACTCGTCGGTCCACTTGGAAACCCCCAAGTGTTGGAGACGATTGACTTGTTTATGCCGAATAATTATGATCTTTCCCGAACATATCGCCTATTCAGCGAGCCATTAGTTATGTACATAGGTCTAATTTATTGGCAGTTTCTCCCATTACAAAGGCACTCAAGCTATTTAATGCCCTGGCAGCCGATGATGTGGAAATTTTTTTTCATCACCTATCCTCGCTCTGTATCATATATTAAGCTTAATTCAGCTAGGATACTTGAGTGGGGACGGTGATAATGTTTAGTTATTATTTTTTGTTTTCATTATATGTACAAGGTATGTACATGCATGTTTTAATTTATATTTATTTAAAATACACGGGCAGGCAACATAGCCGATGGAGCCCAGCCCCGTTGTAATTTGTACATACACTTTTTATTTATTTAGTTACTATTAGGATTACAAAAATCAATTTACATTCAAAAACTTTTTATTGAGATTTATATTTTTAAATGTTACTAGCTGATTTGGGAGGCGGTTCCAAACTTCAACCACTCTATTTGAAAAGATCGAGTCTCTGACAATTTTGTTAGATTTTTCTTTTATGAGTCTCAGAGTATATGACCTCTGAGATGAACATTTTTGTTGAACGTGAGGATGTTTTTTTATTTGGGTATTTATATTTATTATTTTTTACACTGCTATTAGATCGCCTCTCAATCTTCTCGACTCCAAACAGGTGAGACATTCTCTTCAAACTTTCGTTATAGGGTAATATCGAAGTTCAGATGGCATTCTTGTAATCCTTCTTTGAACCCTTGCTAAACATACAATGTCTTTTTTAAAGTTAGGGTTCCAAACATTTGCAGCAAATTCTAATTTAGGTATAATATAGGATTTATAAATTTTTGACAGCAACTGGATACTAAAATTCTTAAATACACGTTAGATAATATATGAATGAAGAGCACTTATTTACTTTTTGAGTTTATTTAAGTTTATATGAGTTGACCATTTAAGTCCTTTGAGATAACAACAATACATATATATGAATGTATTATATTGTATGTACATTAATTGTGTTTATAATTTTAGCTAAAAATGTTTAGATAAATAAATACCTATAATAGATTTACCTGAATTTTATAATTACTACATATAAAAAGTTTTTAATTTAGAAGGCCTTCAAAAGAAACTCGAATATTCTTTAAATGTAATTATTGTGCAATCAGTGTTTCAAATTTTTTGATTCAATTTGGGCACGATTATAATCTCGTTTATGTGAAGCGTGTTTGAAGCAATGTATAAAATGTACATAATTGATTTTGACAATGGTTGGAAATTGTTTGAAGATGTTTTTGAAATGTAAGGGTTTTTGGACTTTGGCTAATCAACATTACTATTGGCTAAATATACACTTTGAGAATTTATGAATGTTACTAAAATCTGTATATAGTTAAAATAATTATTGTCTGAATTGCAGCATTGAATCAATCTAACTAAAATTACAATACAGTAACTCAACTATGAAAAGCTTTAGATAGAGAAGCGTTGATAGATTTAAATGCATAACATTGACTAATTAAACTACAAAGTGGATTTACACTTGGTGTGAAAAGTGATTGAATTCATTTTACCAACGCTGAAAATAGAATTGCCGGAAGAGGGTACGCAATCGTACTCGCCTACATTGTTGATAGAGAATTGAAATGATATTCGATATCGATGATGCTGTTCATAACTAATGCACATACATATATACCTATAAGAGTATGAAGCTTTATATAAGATTGATCGAGGGTCATTTGATTTATTATAAATTAATGACGCACGCGAAATTCCCGGTATCGCTAAACGAATTAAGCGCAGAATAAACGAATAAAATGGTGGCAGCCGTCGGAAAAACCGTATTCGTCGGTATAACCCTTTGGAGGCCAACAGAATAAAACAGGTTGTTTATGTGTGTGTATTTGTGCATTTATCTCGCGAACAAACTTCGCAAGCGAACGTGTCATTGACATTACTTACTGGGTAGCTGTACGTAAACAATGAACTAACGATCGCAACAAAGAATATCCGAAGGGGTTGTTTGTTTTGTACGTTTAATTACGAGTTGTTACACTTCCTTTCTCGATTGATATGTCATATATATATACTAATTATATTTATAATAATATTATTTATTCATTGTGAAATTGTCAGTGCAAATATATGGCAATTAGAGTAAATGGTACGAGGACGTGCACGTTCGTATATATTCATCAAAAGGGAAACGATTTATCGTGTACTTATTCATGTATAAATATTTACATTGATTTATATACGTGTAATGCGTAATGTGTGAAAAAATTTACGTTAAAAATATTTCATAAGTTTATAAAAAGTTATGAAGAATTTGCCAGCAAAAGGTTAGGGCTTTAATTAAAACGATTCCGGCATCCCCTGTAATGCTTTAAATGCGTACATACAAAAAATAATTATTTCATATGATATTAAATGTGCTACTTTATTATAGGACGTATTTCGTTTATATCGATAAGATTACTGTCTCAAGAAACGATAGGCACTCCATAAGTTTCAGTTAAGGATTAAAACTTGACTTTCTTATTATTTATCAGTCAGTTTTGTTATTTCAATTTTATCAATACAATTTTTGGGTAACAAATGATATTCAAAGCGTAACTTTAACCGTGAAATGTATTTAAAAATGTTTTTGTAACGATTTCAATCGAATTGTAATATGAGGAAAAAATTCGTTTACGCTCTTATTATTTATTTGCCATGTTTTATTTTAAATGTAGGAATATGTTCAAATATTTTAATATGCTACCTATGTATGTATATGCGATGATAGGAATTCATCTCTATTAAAATTTCTACGCAGAAACGACTTGCAGAACGAGTTCAAAAGCTTATTTCGTACAACAGTGGTTAGTAATCAATTTATCGCAAGCATCATTGTGTTCTTGGAAGTGGGATTTTTTTTCTACGTTATGTATATAAACAACCCACAGAGGACTTTAACCTGTGCATTGGACTTTGTAACCAGATTTTAATATTATTACAGATTTGAACCTTAGCAAAATTGTTTATACGTTTAAATTCCTGTCGAGAGCCTTCTCCAACTATCAATTAGTTGACTACTGGATATGCAAATATCATGTACCTACATTGGAATAGCATGTACCTACATATGTAGTTAAACTATTTATTACGGCCATGCTGAATTTTCAATCTTCTAGCTTAAAATTGTACCGGTTTAGATTATATTATATGTAAATAGGTATTTTAGCTTGAACTTTCCTATTGTAAAAACAAACACTAACGATAAAGTAAGATTATTTTCCTATTATTAATAACACACATTTATTGTAAAATGGATAATGGCCACTTGACCAGGAACCATTAGGATACGTTTTTTAGGAAATAAGAAGTATTATGAACATTATATGGATAAATAAGTTTTTAAAAATTAAAATTAAATTAGATTATATTATAATTTAAATACGCCATTTTACAATTCAGCCAAATTATTTTATTATACCTACTACCATTACTACGTATGCATCGCATAATCGGATCTACGAATTCAACAAGTTTTTATTAAGACAAAAAAAAAATCGAGCAATGTAGCAAAGCGACGGATACTCGAAGTACTTATTTGTGCCACTCACAATCAGCAGATACTTAAGAACAAAAAAAAACATAAACAAAAACGAAAATTTAAACTGATCCTGTTTGCACGTACATACAGCCGGTTCCGTAAAGACAGTGTTCCGCTTCGCGCAAAATAAATGAACAAAATAAAAAGTCACTTATCGGGATGTCGTGTACTACAGAAATACCAATTGCGACAATAATGTAAAATAATATTAAAAAAAAACATGGAAAATCTTGAACGCAAGAAACACTATGTCGTAATTACAGATTTACTAGGCGTTTACATACCAGGATCTTCTACGAGTATGTTGCTATTATCGCAAGTACCTATATAAGGTAGAAATATAATTTTCAGTTTTAGCAATTCATCCAATGATGGTTTACTTGCAGTAGTTGGAATAAGGTATAATATATAATATGTACCTATATGTATTATTCTATTAAACAGATTCCACTTTAGCGCCGATAAATAAAAACCGAACATAAATAGTTCGATCACTCAATGTTAAAAATGCATTTAACTGATGCAATTTGTAATTTGCATGGAATTTGCAATGTCAATGGAAGAGGAGTTAGAACCAATTGAATTGAAAGGTTTCATTTGCCGAAAATGTAGCTTTGATTCCTTTGTTCCGATTTATGCGATTTTTCGTCGAAATTGTTGAAACCGTGCAAATCGGGGAATGGGTGGGTGTATTACGAAATAAAATTATAAACAAGCCAGTACTTTGCATCATTTGACTTTCAGCGTATTTAAATTTTGTGTAATTTCTCACAGTTCGAATTACAAAACCATTACAACGGTTAATTTCGAATGATTTGAATACTATTTTTATCGATTTTTATCGCCTGGAATTCTTCGAATCATGCCAGCACGAATATGCAACATATATAAACTTAAGTCAATAGATATACGAAACCGTCATAACGAACTCTTACAATCAGTACAATGTATGTACATATACACAAAGTCCAGCCACAATAAACTTATGTGCAAATATGCAAACAAGAAAACGCTTCTTGCTGTCGCGTCGCACTTGATAAAAAAAAACGAATTAAATCCTTATCGCTTATTTTGCACACTCTTGATGAATTCCTTAACGATGACATTCGATTTCACTATCGCTTCTGAAAATATGACTCAGCACATTGATAAAACGATGGGAAACGGTTACATTTCGAGCTTCTCAATTTGAAGTTATGTACATATGTATGTACCCCTTTGGCTTTCGCGATTTAATGGTATATTTGACAGGTGGTCAACTTTGTGGAAATTTGCAAGCTTTGCTTGAACTCGTACCCATATGTGTATGTGCCTACATATAATATCACAATACATTCCATCGCGTGCAAAAAACGTGAACAACGACCGTTCACAATAAGCATAATTTTAGCGAAAGGTTAAATTTATGTACGGCTATTGAAAATTGAACGATATCGTCACGGATGTCCTGCCTGGGCCTAGCACGTGTTCAAAATCGAACATTGCCATAAATAAATTGCACAATTTAACTATCGTTAGGTATTTGCAGTTCAGGCGCGTTTTTATGTTAATTAATCACCGACGTATTGTTATCGTAATAATTTAATAATGTGATCGAGCTTGCGTATTTTCGAGTAAGTAACATGGAAAATTTGACCGTGACCAACGATCGTCAAGCTCAATTAATAACCAAAAGCGCTTTTCCATGTTCTGAGAACGCACGCTCGCCGATTATTTCGCATTCATTCGAATATTGATAATACGCAGATACGATAGATTTATTTTGAACGAATGATCGCAATTCTAATCGCCAGGACTTCTACGCGGAAGTCCACGCGCCAAAACGTAATGATTGTTTACGAATGTCAGTTTTTTTTTTCGTTTTGTCGAATAGGCAATGTGTGGCCCGAACGAGCGATTAGACTGTGATAATTAATCTTTGAAAAAAACTACGTCTACTATACTTTGTAAATTTAGTAGTTATTGCTAGAAATTTTTACTATCCTATGTGTTGAGTTTAAAAGAATGATCAGTAAATTGGAACAATTTCACCGGAATATCTCCATATTTCACCAAAACAATTAAAATATGTATAATTTATTGCTTCCTGAGTTAATGAGCATAGCATTGTACTCCTGTGAAATTTTCGCGGAAAATGTTAATGCTGGTAATGTGTATGTTAAAAAAAGTTATTTCTTACACTTGTACACATGTTTTTAGTATCCGCGACAAAAACTAAATTTAATGGGGCGTGAATATGACAAAATTTTTACGATATTTTGTGCTAAGTTTAAGTGAATGATTAAATCATAAGTTGAAACAATTTCACTGGAATATCATAACCAAAGCAATAAAGATATGTATATTGCTTCCAGAGTTAATATGCATTGTATTCCTGTGAGAATTTCGCAGAAAACGATCATGCTAGTAGTGCATATGTTAAAATGACGAAATGACACATCCAGTGTCGTCAGAATGAAAAAAATGTCATTCAAAATTCTCTCAGACATTCTAGAAAGTCCTATTACTACTATTAGGTTCTGAAAATATCCTAGAATCCTCTAAACAGCTAGAATATTGCCGTTGAAAATGAACGCGTGTGTATTATTCGCATACGAGTGAGATAACAATAGCGGTAAATGTGTGTTACGCGAATATATATTTCAATGAAAACGCAAGAAGTGTTGATACTCATGAAACGATTCCAATACAATTAATTCCTGATGATTAGACAGACTGAGGACTTCCTGTAGCAAAGTATAAATGAAAATTTAAACGAAACGATGAACACATTAAAATATCATACATACAGGTCATTTGAGTCATCGGTTGAAGGGTATCTTTATAATTACAAACAATCACAAAATAAACGCTCATACGTCTCCGCCATTTTATAAAACGCATCTTTGCGTAATGGTGTAATAATACGGTTAGTTTGAATAAATTACGTAAGCGTAAAAAAACCCACAAGCTTTAAGTGCATTACAAACTATTATAACATCATTGCTGTAACCATCCTCATCTATATATGTATATATATATATTATATTATACATATGTAGATACAAAATGTGAAAACGTTTGCAGAAGACGCTCATCATTACTTTTAAAGATTCGTCAACGATAACATTTGCGACATACAGACACTCTTATGCGCGTCGGTTCCGATTGATTTATTTTATAGAGATTAAAAAAAATTGCCCCACTTGGCAAAACGTTCAAATAAATAAAACACTAAACGATGCCGATAGTATACATAAGCAATGAGCTCAATACTATGTACTAATATATACAAGACGTCACTTTTAAACCATATTTTGTTTATTTGAATAAAATTATACAGTATTTCAATGCGACGTTCAAAAGTCATACATACCACACCTTATAGGCGGTGCTAGATAGAGTTATTTAACTACATATCAGTGCAAAATAGATCGTTGAAGCTTTTTATTTTTGTATACATTATAAATGCATCGTTGCGGGCATTTTTGCATACGTTATTAACATATTCTTTTTGTTATAATTAAAGACACCCACATACACATCCATATATATAACAAAGTATTGCCGTTTATTACATTTATGTATAAATTATATATTTACATACCTTTTCGAAGATCTTGCCAGCGAGTATATACGTGTAAACTTCGGATGCGAATGTTAAAGAAAAAAATTTCTTTAACCAGTCGATACAAAGTGAGTAAGCAGCTCGAACATCGAAGAAAGCGTTCGACGTCGTGTTTGACGAGACGCAAATAGTTGGATGATAAACAACAGGGGCGTCCAACCTGCGGCCCGTTAATTATTAGTCCATATATTCAAATGTCAAATTATAACAACAGGCACACGGCACGATATTATTACGCTAAAATTAAAATCATCTTTCGGCGATTGATTATAAAATAAAATTACAAACGCAATATGCGAGATACGCATGCTCGCGTGTGTCGGGATTTCGTTTGGGTTGAACATCGCTGACTATGCACACAATTCATATTTCACACGTACGAGTTTATCTGAAAAGCGAGTAACCCTATCGCGACCGACGTCGAATGAATATTCTGAACGAATTTTAATTTGTGAGAATCGAAACAGTCACCCGGCGTCACCCGGCCGATTTAAATTCGAATTTTAAGTATCAACATTAGCGCATTCTCTTATAATAACCGTTTATGTATAGCTGTTATTGTAGTTAGCACACGGCGTTTCCTGGCTGCAAAATTTATCCGCGTTGAAGTGTAAAGCTGTTTGTGTATATTGATTGTGTGACAATGAACTGAGAAAAGTTGATCTTTTTCGAATCGTTGAATCGTGGATAATTAATTATTTTTTGATGGTTCCCGGGAACAAGCTCCCTCACCTATCTAGCTAACGGGTTGAATCAGATCTATGTAGCACTCAAAGCTTGGGGGATTATTGGGGAGTCATAACAGAACAACTTTATATGTCAAATGCCTTATTAAACCTAAAGGTATATGAAACATCTGCAATTTGATTCCGATTAGTCAATCTATCCAGGAATGTATAAGAAACAAACAGAAAATAATTTTATTCCATATACATATATGTACATATGTATACTATTTTTTATTACTCAGCGTTACATGTGTGCATTTAGTATTGAAAATCGTCAATCGGCTGGTAATACTCACCTGTCATTAGTATTGAGTCACTGCCATCATTTTCAGCCGTTCACCATCCACTGGATGAAGGATGGTCCAATCCTCTTTTATTCCTATTTGTCTTGAGCAAATCTGCATCCACTTGATTCCACACATTCGTCTTACATACTTCGTCAGCCCATCGTCCGCTCGGTTATCCTAGATTTCTTCCACATCCTCTCGGATACCATTCAAGTGATTGAATTAATGAGGAACAACTATTTTTTTTTTGTTGTTGTATATCTATATTTTTTTGGGATATTCGTTTTGAAATAGTCATAAAAAGTTGCCTCTACATCATACGTCTTCTGTCTAAAAAAATCTGCTTAATTAAAAAATTTTTTCTAGTCTCTACCGGCACTTTTACTTGTATGAAAATTTCCAATTGACTGTTTCCAATCTCTATTTTTTTTTAATTGGAAAATCAGTATTTATTTTTACTATACATACTTACTTTACTCGTATATATGTATGTACTTATATTTACTCGTATGTCTCCCTCCGCCGCTCTCACAAATTCACACTTACATACATACATATGTATTTGAATAATTCAAAGAATACGTAAATACATAAATTAGATTTTTACAAAATGTACTTATAATATTCAATAAAGTTAGAGTAATGTTATGACCATGTTATCTAAAATTTTATATTCTGTGTTCAGATTTCGAAATTAATAGACAAATTCCTGAGGCCTGAAGACATATTCACAGATTTTTTTCAGTATTTTTACGAGCATACGGATGATACAACGAAACTTTTGGTAGGTATTACAATGCCAATTTTAATTTTTTGCAATGTCGCTCCACCCTATTGTATATGCTTGGTTTCTTCCAGGGAACGCCATGTACCACAGCTGAAAGAGATAATAGATTTTTTCACAATTTTTACGTCAAACGACGTTGACGTAGCGTACGCTTCTAGTACGCTCTTCTTTTTTTTTTCGTCAACCGTTCGAACTTCCGGGGCATCTTCACCGGTCGGCAAAGGGTTAAGACGTCGCCCCACTATGGTATTGTTTATCAATCCCTCCACCCAAGTCTGAAAATTGCGGTGGTGGGATCGGAGATGAGAAGTATAAATATAGGGTCCTTAATACAAATCGAGCAACTCTCCCGTGTGTCCCGAGTCGGGCTGGGCACACGGGAGAGTTCCTAAACTCAGGAACATCGCCGAATCACTCACCCCATGGTGGGATAGGCGCGTTTACTTCAACAGTACCTTATTCATCAGTTTTTACCCAAGGGGAAAAGCATGATACGCTTAATAATTATCCAGACGCTCTCCAGTGATTTTAACATAGTGCAGTGAAAAGTTCGCGTTCATCCCTTCAGCGCGTGAAGGATTTTCGATGGTGTTTTCAAAATGATGTTTTGGAGAACGACATGATAGTGCAAGAGGGTATTAGCCGGAGCCTTGGGGCACTTTTTTAAATTGGTTTTGTGCCCTCAAAAGAAGAACATCAAATCGTCTGCTCAACACAACCCGGTGAGTTCAAATAATTTTAAATTTAATCGTGTCTACACATATAACAGTTTTCATTTTTAGGTACAGTGAAAAGGTGGCGCGCCGTCGCTGGAGCCAAAGTCGTTTTTATTTCTCAACCGGAAACAACCCTCAAAACGGACTCGAATACTTTGATATTATTTTTTTTATTTGATTAATACTTTGCGCGCGTCTGCCTTGTTGCGTTTGCGAATTTTCATCTTTTTAGTTACTTTTTTATACAAAAAAAAAATCTTTTGTACCGGCTACTACTTAAATCCCCTTTTTGTTATTATAAATGTTTCGCGATTAACTTGTGTGCAGTTTATTAATTTAAATTTTATGTTCAACAGTGTACATACTATTATTTTGTGATTGCATCTACCATCTCGTTCTCCGAAAAAGTAAAGCCAGCTTCTGAAGTTTTGTTTCGTTCAACTGCTATACAAACCATCTACATATGTATAACAAGGTAGACCCCGTGTTGGCAGTTGAGTGAGTTAATTTTGATTTTATTATACTGTTGTATATTTTATTATTGAATTTATTTTTAATGTCGATTTTTTTATTACAGATCAATTACATTCGGGCTTTGAAGAAAAGTAATCGAGAGCTTGTACTATTTACTAATTTATGATAGCTTGTACTAATTGTCACTAACAGTTCTATTCTTTTACAATACAATCTTCTCATTGTATCGGAATTGACTGTTCGTTTCAGTGGACGTATAAAATTTAACACTAAGAGGGTCGCTCAACATTATTCGGTGAATTTTGCACATTTTAAAAAATAATTCAATGCATTTTCCGATTTTAATTTGTGGATTTTTCACCAGTTACTCAACTTCAATCCGATCGTCCGAGCGAGGGTCAGAACTCACAATGATATGAAATAAAATATATCATCAACATATAACACGAAGCAGATCGCTCAATAACACCCAGTCAGTTCATCATGCTCGTGTTCATTAGTTTGTGATATTACAAGTATTTAATATTAATTTTGTCAACTTTCAGAATTCGCTTGACGATTGCCCGGATACCCTCGAAATGGTTTAGGACAGGAAGCCAAACGTTAACCATGAAAACGTTTTCAATATAACACTAAGAAGTGTGCTCAAAAACAATCCGTGAGTTTCTCTTTGTTACATATGCCACATAATTTATTTAATATATTTCACAATTGATTGACTTGATCGTTTTTCATATTTATTTATTAGGTGCTCGAGGCCTCGACATTGCAGAAACAAAACTCGAGAACTTGAAAAAACTCTTATCACGTAAGAGTGGCATCGAAATTCATCAATTGAGGAATCGTTTATATAAACCTCCAAACAATATATCTACCTCTACACAGAACTACATATGGTTTTGTTTAATTAATATTTAGATTTTTAAATGTATATTATAGTTAAGAAATTTTTTGACAAGGTATTTTACAGTATTTTATTATCATCCAACCAATCATTTATTTATCACAGCAGAGATGTGGCAGTTCATATCTACATATATGTATGTACTTAGTGGGAAAAAAAGACTCACGTTAAATAAAAAAAAGTGCTTAGTGCAAGTGGGCAGTGCAATATGCAGACATTCGAAGTACGTTTAAGCTTATATTTTATATATAAGCTTTTAGGTAGCTTTGTAATTCTTACATTTGTGTTTTTTATGGCTTTGTTCAGTCGTTTTTGTATTTTTGTGTGTTTTACTATACATATTCCTTACAATTTTAAAATTGTAAGGAATATGTATTGTAAAACACACATAATGTTGTTTATAATGTTTTGCGGGGATTGAGTTTGGAAGTTGACTCAATTACCTTTACCATCTTATGTCACAATATTTCTCGAAATCTATTCATACCACCATAATAGGTTTTCCATGTTTTCGCCATTTCACAATCAATGTCATCGAGAGTGAAATCAGCTTCTTTTATATTCGTCTTTACAACAACAACGTAATTAGATATTTACTAATATTTACTATATTTACCAACAAATGTGATTCTTTGGATTTTCGATTGTATATTGAATCGAATAGCATAGTTTCAATTTCAATTATATTTACTAACAAATGATTTTTTGAATTTTTGATTGTATCATCAATCGACTAACATAGTTTTTAATTCAATTATACTTACTAAAAAAAAAAAAAATTTTGAAATCTGTATGTAAAATCAGATCTAGTTGTAATCATTTTTTTTATTTTGCGGCTACCACGAACATTGTATCCGGGAGTGGAATTGCCTTTAGCTTCACATTTAATCAATTAATTATAATACTACTACTACAGTACTACTTACTGAAGTTTATAAAAAAAAAAAAAAATTTGAAATCTGTATGTAAAATCAGATCTAGTTGTAATCATTTTTTTTATTTTGCGGCTACCACGAACATTGTACCCGGGAGTGGAATTGCCTTTAGCTTCACATTTAATCAATTAATTATAATACTACTACTACAGTACTACTTACTGAAGTTTATAAACAAAAAAAATTAAAAATAAAAAAAACCCCACCCAAAATGTATTTGTTTTCATTTTAAAAGCATTTTCTGATTCCCAAACACAAGCAAATGAATAATTTCAGATATACAGAAACACTTACGCTAGAAATAAATTTTACACTGCGCAAACAATACCTACATGTACTGAACCAAAATTAATCTATATTATATTAAATATACAATTATAGCTACCACTTACAAATCTCACGTTTTTATACTACATAGACAAACACACTAGAGTGGAGCGGTCTTGTATGAAGAATTTTTTTTTCGTAATATCAAAAACCTTGGGTGCGGGATTAGTGCTCTATCACATACCCATCACAACTGCAAAATATCTCCTAAAAATATTAATGTTTAGTACTGCCCCAAACTGCTTGAATATTGGGAAAATACATATATAAAATCTACCATAGTCCCGTAAGATTAGTTGATGGAGAAAACTACTCTTATTTATTTAACTACATATACATATGTAGTATTGTTAGACACATACATATGTATAGGTGACTTAAGCTACATATATGTAGTGTTGTTATTTATTAATTGTTATCAATAAAAGTTGCTGCTGACATAAATGCATTTTCTGAGAATTTATACAATGACTCGATTCAGTGGCCTGATAAATTTGACGATTGAATCATGAATGATGGATCCATTCAAAGTAAATGCATCTGATATTGATTTTACGTGTAACGAAGAAATTTTAGAATTGCACTATGATGACGAACGCAAGTCTGATTTTAATCAGGGTGAATATTCACATCTCTGACAGAATAATCTTCTACATATACATATGTATCCTCAACTGTGAAGTAAAATTTCATTTCGTATTTAGTTGAATCGAGATTTAGCGTAGTTAATCGTCTTCTCACAAAACAAAGAAATCGCTTGTGCGTATCGGAAAGAGCATGACATTGAAAATCTTGTCAAATTTCATCAGGCACAAACGTCGCATTAAATATGTAACTTGATTCGTTCGTTATTAATAATTTAGCTTATTTTATTTATTCATTAATAAATGTGTGATACCGAAAATATTTGAGTTTGATTTTTTAAATGGTTTTTCCTACATTCTCGACTAGAATGGCTGGTCATCGTCATTGCTGTATTCGTTTTCACTTAATCCATATCGGATAAATTATTGTCAACCTGTGAAAATTTTGACTGATCTGTATCAGGTATCATCCCCGGATCACGTTTTCATGATTTTTGGGAAATGTCTGTGTGTGTGTGAAATCGCTATATCTCAAAAGCCGTTAATCCTTATCTTACTGAAACTTCATATTTATAAGTTTGGTACCGATCTTTACAATTCATAAGATTTTCAAAATCTTTCGTCGCTAGAAGTGGTACTTTCCTTTGTAAGTCACCTCATTTTGAGTTTTCTTTGATAAGCTTTTCCTTCAAAACTGTCAGATCGATGAAGCTGAAATTTTGCACATACTCGTATGTAATGACTTTCAAAAAAATATAATTTTAAAATATGTTTTTTCCAACCGCTAGTAGTACTTTCATTCTCGGTGTTTTTCAACCCTTTCTCCGAAACTATCAAGTCTATAAATAATATAATTTACTATTGAATGCAATTTTGTTTTTTTTTTTTTTTGGAACCTTTTAAATACATATATTCTCTCCTCATAATATTGTTATATTACAATTCTTATATCAATTCCAAGTTGTTAAAAAATAAATTATGAAAATCGGTCAACCGAAAGTGGGATTTTTTTCTCGGAGAATAATAATCAAAAATAGTGTAAGCGTGCCATATTTCTGAAACTACTAAAACCACGGATTCACAATCTATGGGTCGCGACCCCCAAATAGGGTCGCGAAGGGTTTTCTGTGGGTAAACTGAAACAGTAAACTAAAAAAAAATATTGATTATAATTTTCATTTTTAATCAGTGTCAATGTTTGAATAATATGATATATTTTTAAAATTAATGTAGTAATGTATTAAATATAGGTACATTATTTTGTCACAGCTGGTTGAAACATGTGTTGATAAACGTGTAGATAAATACGCTTTTTGAGACTGAAGGACTAAAGTGGAAAAACGATATGCTTTTGCCAGTAGACTCTTCCAGCTCCTCTGCAAGAGGTATGTACTTGATTCGCCGATAAAAATTGTGAATTACATACATACATATATCAAATCTGGAGCTCTTAATACCCGTCTGTTTAAAGAACTTCCCAAAGACATGAATTCTGATCACTAGGCTCTTCTTTTCTACACTGTTGTACTTTGTCTTTGAGTTGAAAGATGAAAGATGTCATGTTTGAGAAACTCTGGAGTGTTTCTTTCAAATAAATAACAATTTGAAAGCGAAGATTACTGGTCATCTCGAATCCCTTGAAAACGAACAAGAGTGTTACTTTCCTGAACTGACAGAATAATAAGCTACAAATGTATATTGGCATGAAATTCATTCTCTGGTTCCCTTGATCTAGCCAGTATTCTCGATGGAGCACCTATACAATATGAATTCTTGGAACGATTTGCTGACCCAATTCTGGGTGTGGTATGTACCTTATAATCAGTCACACCCAAATGTAACGATGCTTGCCTTTCGAGTTTTAATTCCATTTGCATCTACGTATCTCTGGGAGAGTGGATTTCAACGCTTCTTTCATTCATTTTTATTTAAAGAAAGAAATAGACTAAATTCACTAAATGTCCACGAAATGCAACATGAGGCTGGTTAATAATATACAATCATCGCATTAAATAAATTAATAAACATGTCTCAAGTTAAAATTATATTATACTGAAAAACCTATTTTTTCACTACTCTATTAAAAATGACTTTTTCAAATGTATTGGGGTCATGGGTCACTTGGCTTTTTATAAAAGTGGTCGCCACTCGAAAATGGTTTGGGAACCTGTGTAACTAAACCCATTTAGCTGAAAATTTATATTTATAGTTTTCATCTTAGTTTTGATCAAAATCCGCCAACTAGTTTAAATATTTTTAGTATTTTTAATCTTCATAATGTTGTACAAAAATGGGTCTTATAGCGTTGATGAGTTATATCATCAAAATCAGGAGTTCACAAACTTTTTCGTCAAAGGGACAATTTTGAAATCAAAAATATTTGGTGGGCCACCCCTTTCTTTTAAATAAAAATAAAAAAATATATTGTTGTTTAAACTTATATTTTTAACTATTCGCCATAGTGACGAATTGGGGCAACCTGTAATGTCACTATGGTATAATTTGTAAAAATAAAAATAAAATAAAAATAAAACTAAATATACATTATTATTACTCTTAATTATACTATTACTATTAATTATTTATACTAAAAACATTTTTTTTTAAATCCTGCAATCTAGGCTCAAATATTATAATGTGAATACGCAAAACAGTTGCGATATGGCTGTCTGTTAATTTCGATCTCAAGTTTGATTTATTAATACTCATTGTAGAAAATGTTTTTTCACAAATATTTATACATATGTATGTACATACATAGGTACTTCCAAATAAAGAAGCCATTTGATGAGCATGTTTAACTATATTTGGATATACCTAAAGTGAAAGTCCTTTGTAGAATTAAATTAAATTATTATCACGATAAAATGTTTTTGCTTCCAGGTTCTCTTGCAAATCTATTAATTCAAATTGCATATTTATGGGAACATCGTCCGGGTTACACGAAAAGGGATCTTGAAATAAACTAAAATTTATTTGATGTTTCTTAAAATCTAAGAAGTGGTTAGAAAATTCATCTAACAAACATTGAATGATCCTGAAGTATTTTTCTGATCGCAGAATACTGGAAGCCTCGGTAAATTCATTCAAAAGAGTGACATTCTTCCAAATGACAAAAGTTTCCAACTTCGAATTTTTGTTGAATAAGTCGAATCACATAATTAAAGAGATCGGAAATAAACGCATTATTTCCTTGGAGTTTTATATTCAACTCATTGATAATTCCAGTAGTGTCAACCAAGAATGCCAGGTTACATAACCAATTAATATCGCGTAACTCACGCGGATTCGCGCGAGTTAAGGTCTGAGGACAGCCCTCTACGAAATCCACGAATTACTCATCAACACGAGTTGCGACATCGATTCATCGACACATTCCGTGCTATCGATTTGTAACATAAACAGGAGAACTAACCAGTAAAGATAAGAACCATACATAAGACCCTTAATTTTAAATGAATAGCACCATTTAGATATGTGACACACATTTTATCAACCAACTAACCAAATTGTACGACACGTACATATGTATATTCAACACTGCCTTTGTTTGGAAAGTGTATTTAGGCTCATTAAATGTTAACGTAAGTAAGTTCGTAATCATCTATTGTATTAAATAGTTGAATAAATATTTTTTTATAATATAAAAAAACATAAATATCTCTTAAGTCACTGTGAACCTTTCTTGATTGATCAACAACATGGCTTTAGACCCTCTCGGTCTACTGTAACAAATCTGTTGTGTCTCTCTAATTTTGTTACTAAGTCTTTAGATGCGAATAAACAGGTTGATATTGTCTATACGGATTTTGAGAAGGCTTTTGATGTAGTGAACCATGAGATTTTATTGGAAAAATTAGATCGTTTTGGTATCTCCAATAGTCTCATGCTACTCTTCAGAAGTTATTTTGTGAATCGTAAACAATATGTTTTCCATTGCTCTAAATCCTCGCCAGAATATAGTGCTCACTCAGGGTTCAAACTTGGCCCTTTACTTTTCTTGATTTATGTTAATGATATAGTTGATGTTATTAAATATTCAGAATTTCTACTTTTTGCTGACGATCTTAAGCTATATAGAACAATTGTAACTACAATGGATTCCGTTTTATTACAATTGGATCTTGATGCTGTTGCAGCATGGTCAGCAAAAAATAGCTTGTACTTCAGTATTAATAAATGTTGTTCTTTACGTTTTTCCAGATCCCATAATCATGTATCTACTGTTTACCATATTCTTGACAATGACCTAAATATGGTGGATGAGTTTCGTGATTTGGGAGTCTTATTTTCTTCTAAATTTAGTTTTGGGCGTCATATAGACGGTGTATGTATGAAGGCCTCTAAATTATTAGGTTTTGTTCTCAGAGTGAGCAAACCTTTCCAATCTGCCATGGTACTTAAAATTCTGTATGAAACACTAGTACGGACTGTTTTAGAGTTTTCTTCAATTATATGGAGTCCTTGTGATAATGCCCATATATCTAAACTTGAAAAGGTTCAGAAAAGGTTCCTTAGGTATCTCTATATGACAACATATGGACGGAATCCTTGGATGTACCCGAGTGGCTTCCTTCTGGGTGCCCTGGGATTTTACTCTTTGGAATCAAGAAGAAAGGTCTACCTGGGAAAACACTTCTACAAGCTGATAGTTGGTTTGATACATAATCCTCAGGTTCTTATGGAGCTTGAATTGTGGGTACCGAGTCAGCTTAGATGTTCCAGGCAACATCTTCTGCTTTATCCATCGGCGGCATGTACCAATATAATGCTAAATTCTCCGGTTGCTAAAGCTATTGCTTGGCTCAACTTGGTGGCTGACTCTATCGATATATTTTCTTGCAGTTATGCTAACCTGGTAGAGACTTTGCTTACATAGATTATAAGATTTTAAGATAGATACACGTTATGCATAACACGTAACATATTATTTTGTGATTCTTGAACCTTCCTGTTTTTTCTTTATAATTTTTATTTTTTTTTTTTCACAAATTTTATCTTTTTTTTTTTTTTTTATTATTATTATTATTTTTTTATATTTTTTGTATAATTATATTATGTTCTATGTGTATATTATATGCACATACATCTATCTAATATTTCTAAGTTTTTATTGTGGTTTTATGATACTATATATGTACATATACATATGTATTGTTTTCCCTGCATGGCGATCTGGATTTATATCTGTAATGTCTTGCAGGACGTTTTTGTAAATAAATAAATAAATAAATACCAACCTCTTGTCTACAACTTAATTCGCTCAAATGCACCGAACGTCAGTCGAGCTGTGTTTACGACAGTCCTCGTCTTTTTTTTTTTTTCATATGGAATATTAACACTTTTTAATATTCCACATGAAGAAAAAAAATTCTGGTTTGGCCAACCCATGACTTTATCCATATACATATTTGAGGAATACAAAGAGTAACGAAATAATTTTAACATATCATGAAATCACTGTGTTGAGTGCGCGCGCGTATGTAAAATGCGATCTTCGGCATATATTCAAATAGGAAAAACTGCCACTTCCGGTAGTCAGATGTTGACCAAAATCACAATATCTCTTACAGCTAACGTGAAAACTATAGATATGAAATTTCGACTTGATCGCCGGTGCAGTTTCTGAAATATTCTGTGGTAAACTTTTTGACAAAAAAAAAACCCTACTTCCGGTTGACAGATTTCAATGATTTAATTTTTCATAACTAGAATTTTTTCTCAGGAGTATAACATTACAATATTGTGACGATACTACATATTTAAAAGGCCGAAAAAAAAAAAAAAAACAACAAATCGTTCAAGAGTAAACTGCCATTTCTGCAGTAGGGATTTTGACTAAAATCGCAGTATCTCTTACCGGCTAACGTGAAAACTATAGATATGAAATTTCGACAAAATCGCCGGAGCAGTTTCGGAAATATTCTGTGGTAAAAGAGTTTTAGAATTTTCTACAAGAAAAAAACCCTACTTCCGGTTGACTGATGTTGACCAAATTCCTTATGGCTTTTACAATTTACTTGATAGTTTCGGAGAAAACACACGCACAAGTACACAGACATACAGACATACATACATTTTCCAGAAATCATGAAAACGTGATCAGGGGATGATACCTGATACAAATCAGTCAAAATCTCGAGGTCGAATTTTTGCACGATCACAATACTTTATCCGATTAGGATAAAGTAAAAATAATACAGAATTTACATAATACTCGCGGGACACTTCAAAAAGTCACGCGGGACACACTTTGTGAACCCCTGATCAAAATTGATTTACTGTAAATGGTAGATTGTCCTATTTTAATATATGTATTCGCATTCCAATTCCCGCTGGGTTGGTATACCAATGAGCAAAATTTGCGTCAACTAATTATTTTCGTTACACTTTGTGTTCCTCAAAAATATGGATATAGTCATGGGTTGGCCACATCCGAACTTTTTTATGTGATACATATATGCAGAGCGGCGGTTAACATACATATGTATATGCAAATTAAATAATACATATTGAAAAACTGGAAGCTGACCGAAATAATTTGCTGACCATTTTGTAAAAAAATAATACTACAACACGAACGAAATCAAGTCACATACAATAAGTCAAAGCGATTGAACTATTATGTAGGCGTCATCAACACCTATTTGAAGTCATCAATACCATGAATGGTCCAGTGCATACAAAGAAGCATTCATTACCAAAGATATAAGTGTTAAAAAATTGAAGTGGACACATAGCGAGTGGAGGCAGATGGACGCTAGAAATACTTGAATGGTATCCGAGAGGATGCGGAAGAAAGCTAGGAATACCAAGTGGACGATGGGCTGACGAATTAAGAAGAATCTGTGGAGTCAAGTGGATGCCGATTGTTCGAGACAGATAGCAATTTATTGAAGAGGATTGCAAAATGCCTTCATCAAGCGGGGGATGGTGAACGCCTGAAAATGACGATGAATACCTCGTTTTTTTTAAAATTGTACCCAATCTATGCAATAACAGGACAATATTCGTAAAATTGCATCACAATCATTGTACATACAGACACACGTGATCGCATTCACAGAGAAAGGTGTTACAATGAAATGTTGAATGACGTTCGTTTCATTCATACGCGAGACGACCTTGCAGAACCGAATTGACCCAGTATCGGTAATTGGTAAAAGCATTTTACCACATGTGTATGTATAAAATTATATTCGTACATTAAAAAGTCGGCGGTTTTACTATAGCAAACACGCGAACGAGTTACACGAGGCGTGGACAGTTAAAAATGACCATGCATTCACATAACGCATTGGAACGCGAGAGCGAAAATCTGTATGTCACACGTAACGCAATAAATAATAGCGATTGAGTGGCCCTCTTAATACGTATACACGTATACTTATTTAAATGTACATTTTATTTTTATTGGGTATCACCGAGGGACGGATGAAGGTTAATCGTATTGTTTTCGAAGGTTACGCAAATGTTATTTCGATGCGTTTGAACGATTCGGCGTAAAGTGCATCATTATTGAGGCGTCGAGACGCAATTTATTGATGTGATTGCACTTTTTGTTTTTGTAATTGCAAGGTTGTTTTTTGAATTTTCGCGAATTTTACCTTTCCTCTTTTCTGACCAGCGGTCGTTAATTATGATAGTTAATTGAATTCGTTAAGTATGTATGTGTGTGTGTGTGTGCGTTTTCAATTAGGTACATACATATGTATGTGTGCGAACGAATGGAAAGCTAGACGAGATGGTGCAATTCAAATATTTTCGTACGCTATTTCGATATCGGACATTATAAAATTGATATATTTTTACCTATACACATTGAACTGAGAATAATTGCACTTTTGAAATAATACCAAATTAATCGGGTGAAAATTGTAATCATTTTGATTATACATTTGAGTCACAAGTGACATTGTGTTAATGCATTGATGTTAAATTACTGTTTAAATGAGAAAGTTTACTTTAAACGAGAATCCAATGGTAGCAATACTACACTTTAATGACGCTATACATGAGAGTTTTGGTCTGTTTGTTGATCTGTCCGTCAGGAATTGTGCTGAAATTGCTTTAGGAGTATGACACTTCTTTGGATTATTGAAAATTTTAATTGCTTTTTTTTCCCGTAGCATTTAGCTAGCGCTATTGCAAGCCCACTTATATTTCAATAATAAGCACCCACTGCTTGTCAACAATGTATATCCTAATGTTATTTTATTTTATAAACAGTTTTTCTTATACGTAATGTGCATTATTCGTCGAAAAAGATCCTTTTATCATATTGCGATCCAATAGTGCATTGAATTGCAGCTTAAAACCTTTGTTTATCGGTTTGATTAATCATTTACATAGAAAATACCCGTGGATTCATACTATTTTGAATTAAAACACCATATAAGAAAATAGATTGCGTATTTCCAAGAACGTGTTTTCCTCGTTAACCTACGCTTGTACCGCACGGTAAATTTCTTACGCAAAATTTTGAAAAGGAAAGAAATGTAAATAAACTAGTTTTGTTCAATCGATTAAATCGATTTTTTATTGCGATGACATCAAACGGCCGAGTGAGCACATTAAGCGGCGGTTTTTAATTTGATGTCGTTATTTGTCGTTATTTGTGTATTGAAGATTATCCCGAATTAAAAATTAGTTGACCTGTCTGCTATTGAGATATTTATCGCGAATAATTATAATATAAAATAATGAAACACATTGTAATAATAGCAATATAATATTATAATATAAAATATTTTTGAATATTTATTTCACATTCAACAAGAGCGTATTTATTATTGTTATAAGAAATATAGTCGATTGTTCGCGAACAAACCATTCACAAATCGGAATGTTTATACTGTGCGCGATCAATTTAAACAGTTGCAATTATTAAATTATAAAACATTACGGGTTTCAAAATTTTAATTAAGTGAATAAAAATAGAAAATAGAAAATATTAATAGAAAAGTTGTAATTTCTTTCTTAATATCGTTTCAGTACACTTAAATCTATGACACGATGCCAATTTTCACACCTGATTTGTATGTCATCATTTCGACAATTCTGAAATCGATAATAAATTTACGTTGCAGTATAAATCAGAAAGGAGAGTGTGCGACCAGTAAGGAAATTACGCCAATACGCCATTGTTGTTCCGCTGCAGAAATTACGCATGGAAATTCAGAACCGCATGATGTTTGCCTTTAACATTTAAAATATCGTGTCTCGGGGAAACCTTTCTAATACACAGAATTTTAAATTAAGTTTTGCGAAATTTTACACGTCACCAAAGCTAGTACATATGTACATACATAAACGAATAAACCATCACAAAACGGCACGTGGATTTTCTTCATCAATGATCTCCGATGCTATGACATATCCAAAAATTTCAATCAAAACAATCAGTATGACTCTGTTTAAGCATTAATTCATGATATAATGTAGATTGTTTATAAGATATTTATACATTATATAGTATTTCACAACCTAGAGACAAATTTTGGTAGGCGCTATCAAATGAAATACCTACTTTCAAATGTTAAATTCCGTAACGAGTCTTAATCTCTACACCTTACAAATTCGACAAAAGAACAAACACTAACCAGGTAAACAATAAAACTGTTCTCTCACACACACACACATGTCTAGCAAATTTAATTTAATTTCGTTTAGAACGTCCTAAAAATTATTTTCATATCCCAAATTTAAACACCGACACTAAATCTCAATTAAGATTAACTTTTATTTGTTTTATTTACGCGATAAAACAAATTAAAAAAAAAAACGTATTGAATACAATGAATAAAAATTCACCCGTCTCTTTTTTGGGTACTAGTGTAAGCCCGTTGAATATCAACGGACGTGTTTTTTTGTAAGTGATTTTAACGATAGAAAAATGTTTTCAACGTGCTGACTAAATAAATCGATCAAATGTTTTCGCAATTGATTACGTAACAATTTAGCAAAGTTGCGAACCTACTGAGGATTAATATTTTAAAATTATAGAAGGTCTCCCATCACCCAACCTGGTGATCATGGGTTCAAATCCCACTCGCGACGTTCGTGTTTTTTTAATTCAATTTGAATTTCAGCCATTCCCGAGGTGAGCGTTATCAGCAGAAGGACAGACAGACAGAATTGGGTGATTATATATATAATTATACATATCCTGTCGGAAATTCCGACAGGACATTTATAAAGCTTAGTTTCAATGACTCCAACTTACATATGCACATAGATGCCAACAGATAGACTGAAAAAAAAAAATTCGCGGTGTGGCTGTGTCGAACACGGCCGTAGGTTTTTCGTGAATACTTCTGCGTTAGCGGCTATTATTTTATTTGGAATATGAGAATGAAATGAAAGCATCAAAATGGATACATTAATATATATATTTATTAAGCATAACGAATAAAATCTTAACAGGTGATCGATTACAATTTTATTTATCATTGGCCTGTGGTAAGCAGTGGCCGTCTAGGTGCTCGCGTCGTTGTTTTCCATGCGCGCTGCGCAGACTTTCTGATGTTTCCGATACCGTCTCACTCGTTCTATCACAGGCATGTTGATTCAATTGATCGATAGATGATTAGACCCTCTTTCTGATGATATGCGTTTTTTGTATTTCCTATTGGTTTTTCGGCGAGTATGAGCCGATTTAGTGAAATTTTAAATTTTTTTCGACTTGTTTTTGATTTTTCACCAACAAATAATTTACACGGTTCACTTTTTACGGCTTAAATCGATAGATCTTAAAGATATATTTTGTTTGGTAGCAAAATCACCACGCTAGCTCATCAAAGTCGTGAGATATACTGCATGGAAATTTCCAAAAACGTCCAAAATAGCCGTTGGAAGCCCTCTTCTCCGCGCCTCGCGCATGCGCGGTACCAACTTAAGGTCGGAAATTTATCGTAAACGTATACCCGAGCAAATAAAATACCATTCATTTCAATGGTATTATCAATAACGAAGTTATAGTGTTGGAATGTATGCCCATTTGGATTATTATATTATTATGATGTATGTACATACATACATTATAAAAATTGTAATACTTTTTGAAGAAGTGTGCGCGTTTTTATGGTGAGGTGCGTATGGTGTTTTGTTTAGATCGGTGAGTTGTTTTTACCGCCGTTTCCGTACTGGTACCCCATACGTAGGTCCTAAACTAAAATTGCACAGTATTAATTCAGCAAGCGGTAACGGAATATGGAAAAATAGACAGACAAAGCTATATACATAATACCGAGCGCTAAAGCTGGCGTGATACGATTGTCGTAACATTTCATCGTACTAAATAATTGATTGTTAATAATTCAACCGCAATTAGAATACAAAGTAACGGTATGACAATAAAAATGAAAAAAAAAAACCAACCCCTTCGCGTCGGCTGGGGTGGCATTAAAAAATTCAATCACTCGATTTTGATACTTGAATACATTTCTTTTGTACCATCGACTCGACTATTGTCGAGTTATTGCGTATTTTATTATTTACAAGATTGGATTGCACAGTGGCTGTCGCGGCAAAGGGTGCATTCTATTCCTACCCACGGCTGTGACATTAAAGAAGTCGAGAGCCCCGGGTGCAAGTCGCCGATTGCATTTCCGTTGCATTATTATTTTATTATAAAAAATCAGATCAGGTACCTGCAGACAAAGGGTGAACTCCACCCACTATAGAGTGAGGGGAAAATTGTATTGTGGGGTTTGGGTGGGGTTCAAGTACCGGCTGATTCCATTAAGCGGCGCGATGCGTTTAAGCGGCCGTCCCTCCCCCTTTGCCCCTCACCCACACACACCTCCCCTTGACGTGGGGGGAGGGGTAGGGTGGTAAAGTGGGGGAGTACCCCGACGAGGTACTTAAGCGCGGTTCGCGGTACGACGTCTCACATTGACTCGTTTGCGATCGCAGATAGACCGTTGGCCCGTAGTCGCGGCTCCTGGCAAATTCGCCGACAGACAGGCTCTTTCATAGTAGCCAGTGGTCGACCACATTTTGAGGAGCAACAGAGAGACGGTGCATATCGGCTCGCGAATTCAGCAGTGACGCAAATCCAAAAGCATTAGGCTGAAATCGAAAGCGAAACCACGCGGTCCGCGTACGTTCAAAGTCTCATTAATAATTCAATCGAAGAGTATTTAACACACGGAAAATCAGTCAAGATGATGACCGTAGCAGCAGCCCAGAAGAACCGCGAGATGTTCGCCATCAAAAAGTCGTACAGCATTGAGGTAATTATTCCGTCCACTTATTTATTTATGTTGTACACCTCGATCGCGTGCGTGTGAAAAATGATAGTAAAAAAATTTAAAATGGAAAACGCTCAACGGCTCGAATTGCCCGCTGCAATGGCCGACCTTGTCCTCAGAGCGGTCGCACCGCTCTACTTCCGAAATTCGCACTCGCATATCAAATGTATAACAACAGGTATGCAAGCTAATCTGATTGCACACTTCACATTTGAGCTTTCCGATTTGAAGTATTCCAACGATCGGGGTGGGGGTTAAAACTAGCGGGAAATTCAGACAGGGGAAATCACCATGTGAAATCTTATATACAATACGTAGATTTTACCAAAAAATGGACAAAGTATTGCGTATCATAATCATAAGCTTAAATATTTCCGATCAAATCATTTGGCAGTAATAAATACGCGATATATACATTCAATACCATAAAAATAATTGTATCAATTCTTTTGTTTGCGTTGGAAAAATATTTTATAAGACTATTTATCCTTGTCAATTTAAATTTACTTTAAGCGAACGTAACAATTTAAGAATCGTATTTCAATAAGGAAAATTTAATGTTAATTCAATGTTATTTTACGAAGTAATTTGTTATGTGCCTCTCATTGGTGGTATTATTATTAGATTTAAGGTATGTTGTTATTATTTCGGATTAGGTTGTCATTTGTGTGTTTTTTAGGTTTGATTGTTCGTCGCACTTTTGCAACTTTTGTTTCGTAGATGTAAATTATAAATTAAAATTCAGCGATGGCGTGAAGGGACGCTCTCGGTTTATCCTCGGCCGTTTTCTTCGATTCGCGTTGCGAAACTCGATGCAAATGATCGATCAGGGTCGCGCCAGGTTTATCGATCGATCTAGTCACGCCAACCACCTGGTCAACGTTGCAAAACGGCCGAAATCGATTGAATTAAACGCGAAAAAAGTAAAATAAACAACAATGGGCGAACGATTGCCGTGATCGGTAATCGTGTCGTCGCGCGGAGGTCGCGAGTCGGGAGTGGAAAATCGCGATTTTTCCAACCGGAAATGCGACAATCGCATATGAA
Organism: Parapsyche elsis; assembly: GCA_022651745.1. Classification (NCBI taxonomy): domain Eukaryota; kingdom Metazoa; phylum Arthropoda; class Insecta; order Trichoptera; family Hydropsychidae; genus Parapsyche; species Parapsyche elsis. The sequence continues at coordinate 1,310,904 of JAGVSN010000019.1, forward strand.
AATTGCATTTTTGCACTATCAACGTTCTGATTGATATGGTGCGGTTGAAAAATCGAGTAAATTTGCGAGTGCGGCTGTGTTTTTTGGGGTTCAAAGTCGCAATGGGCGCGCGAGTACGTCGCGATTTTGAATTGGGTATTTAGCAATTGCGTGTTTTTAATTCAATTTTTTTTATTGTATGTATGTATATGCACAGCGATTAAGTGAATGAAAATGTTTTCATTATCAAAGCGTACACTTTAATTGATATTGAAACACCTGATCAAATTCAAATACAAAAACTGTTTATGAAAGGAAAAGTTCTGTACGTTATTAATCATTCAAAAACATGTCATAGTTATTGTTGTGAGTTAGGCCTATTTCAATTGAATTGATTTCCACTCTATACCTTGCTACTGTTTCTTCAAATGGTTAATTAGGATTATCATTCTTTTTTTTTAATTATTTCTTTTTCTGATATTCATATAGCACGTTGTCAACTTGACCGTATTCGTATACATAGGTATAGGAATGTGGCAGTACATAGTAGCCACGGATTTCCAATTCCGGTCTGTTGAAACCGCCAATGTCGACGAAAGTTAACCGCACAATTGCGACATCCTATCGAAAATGAGTCTCGAACGTAAATAACTACACCACTGTCTCTCTCTATACTCTTGAGCCACGACCATAATTGATACAAATTTTCTACGTACAAAAGGTAGACGAATAATAATAAAAAAAAAGCGTCCGAAGACCTGTTTTCGACCGAGCGTAATTTTCAATACGTAATTATGTAATCGCGATATGTTTTAATTGGAAAAAATTAAATAAAAAGCGAGACAATTTTTTCCCCGAGTTGATTAATTTGACAATCGATCCTTGAACGTGAAACTTGAATAATTCATGACCGATTTCAATATTAAGTATACGTGTATACACGAGTGCATTTTTAACGCTGTAGACACTCGGGTAAAAGGAAATACTTTCAAGGTTGTAAATTTTCATAAAAACCACAAATCGACGCTTAATGGAATCGTCGTTTAATGTAATCGAAACGGAACGGATATCGAAAGTGAAGCGCGCGCGCACCCGACCGCACAATGCGTTCAATTCTTAAATATTTTTTCCTAGACAAAGATAAGACTGAATTTACAAATCAGAACAATGCCAAACACACAGCAAGCCATTGCACAATCTAAAATTGCAATTTCGATAGTAAATTAACAATCGTTTAATTTTTGCAATTTTTTTAATTCCTTCCGAATTAACTGATTGTACATACATACATACATATGTACAAATTTTCGACTCGTTAGCTTCAAAGTTTAAGACTTTACGGTCTGTGGAATTGGCCGCGAGCGTTCAATGTGAAAAATTGAGATTGCGCACTTTGCAAAACACATTCGATTAGCGAAATTACACAACGGACGTGCAATAATGTCGATTATGAAGTGTTTTATGTAATTTTTGGGACGATTCCGCATCGCGCAGATGCTCCCAATTATTAAAATAATATTCAAATTTGCATATAATAAACACGCACAAATCACGATCTTCGTACTTCGTACTTCATATTTTCGTTTCGCAATTTCAAAATTAAGCAGACCAAGTGTTGTTTGTCGTCGTCAACATCGAAACGGATACGACAAGTATGCACGGTGAATGCCACGGTTACCTTGTCTACTTCGGTTCGAAAGGTAATTGTGCATTAAAATAGATCGCTAACGCTTATTACATTACTGAGTGCTAAACGGCCGCTTGCTTTTTTTTTTTTACCCTGCTAAATCCCTAGCAGTAGTTGTAGACTTGTATACTGTAAATAGAGTTTCCGATAAGGCGAGGTCAGTTGACCGTATCGTTTGATTTGTTTAGCCCGAAGCAGTAATTGCATCTTGGTTATATTCGGTTTGTCAAATGAAAAGATCACTGAATTAATATTTGATACAAAACAATGTTTCAAAATCTTCAGAATCAATCATTCAGAATGGGGACTTTTCGAATATCCACAGAGATACATATGTACAATACGCTTCTTGCGCTATACATTGAACTTTCATTCGATACACCTAATTTCAGCATCTAATTGTAATTTTTACTTTATCCATATAAAGTTGTTATCGGGTGTCGTCCCCTGAGCACCTCTTAAACAATTCCGCTATCGATTCGAATTGTAGTATATTTTTTTTTTACATCGAATCAACAGTACATTAGTGTGATTATATATTACTCAAACACAATCCAATGAAATTATTCTAAAGATTATGTGCATAGTGGGAGTAGCGCTAGGATACGTGTATAAATTAGAATCTCGACAAAATTTGCTTCAAAAGTGGCACACGTCAAAATGCGAATATTGAACATATAATAATTATTATATTATACGATGCGTAATAAGCGAATAGCTCGTTTTGAACCTTCATCAAGACGACTCGACTAAGATGTAACGATGCTTTTTCGAATCGATCGATCATTCCCATGTTCGATTCTCTGCCACGTTTAGACGGTATTACCATGCACTTTTCAACATTTGATTTCACCCGTAACGATATTGAGACACGCTTATAATAAAATTTCATTGTATGTAGTTGGTAGTTTTGCTTTTGTCACATGTTCGATTTCCGACCTGCATTGTTTCGTACAGGGCTTTCTTTTGTATACGTATACATACTTCGGTTAAACGTTCAAAACATTGACTGCATGTCATTGGTATGGAATTGTTTCGCGAAAAATTCAAAAACAACTCTACACGCGCCGTTTCGTTGTGCATTGATACTGTGGAGAGATAAGCACGAGTTCGCTCGCCCGAGACTCGCAAACTCGTGACTCAGTCACGGACCACGTGTGTTCTCGCCGAACGTAAACAAACACAGTGTGACGCAACGCGAATCAGGTGGTCAGGTCAAAAAAAATCAGGTAAAATCGTATCGAAAAAAAGTCGAGTGGTGGTAATTATTGAGTGGTTGTGGCGTACGTGACGCGGCTGATGACACCGATGACGGACATTACTCATCCTCGGCTCCAAAATGTCGTAACCGACGAGCTGGTAAGAGGCGACCGCCTTACTGACCCCGCGGAACTTTCTTCAGTGAAAGCGAAAACTGGTCGAAAAATTTCGTTTGGTTTTATTGCGGGCCGATGATGGTGATGATAACGATCGCTGATCGGTCTGAGGTTACAACACGTTGCGTGCCATCACACGTAACACGCTATTATAAAATCTAAAAAGTACGAAAAAAAAACGGCACAATCAAGAAGAGCAGAACCCATAGATGTAGAATAACATAGATAGGCCATTGCAAACAAATTTGCCTGGAGAAAGTGTCCGAAGCAATGGGGGTGTGCTGGGGGGTTTCAAGTGCGGGGAAAGGAATTCCCACAAAAAAGAAGCCAAGCAAGCAAATAACGCATTGCATTGACATTTTATTTATTCAATGTATGTATGTACCTATATGTATGGCAGAACCTTAATAAATTGGACAACGTTGAATTCGGCCAATGTGCTCATTCAATACTTCAATTCTACGATACTGATTTAGTCCAGATGATTTTGCAGATTTTGCATTTATGTAATGTTTCAATATCAATTCGCATCGTCGTAAATGTGGATTTGGATCGCGATCCGTCACTTTTGCAACACCCTGTGAACGCGCAACGTGTCGCGTCGCTTAATGTGATCGTTCAATCGGATTTGCCCAATAAGATACTTGGACGATTTTATTCCATTTTCCGATTTCCCGCGGGACGCTGCGAAAGAACGGAGATAAATCCGATGAAAAAAAAAATATATATATATAAAGACACGGCCACGTTCACATTCATATTGTGTAAGTCTGATCAATTTTATACGGAAACGTACCCCCTAACTGGGTACATTTATAAATTTAATATTTCTACTGCTTTGAACGGTGTAGTAGTTTCTTGCGCACGATAATTGAGTTGAACTTTCGAGCCGGACGTTGGTCTGAGTGCCTAATGAGTCTTTGCACAAAAGGCGCCTCACAATTAAATATAAGTTGTGCGACGCTTTTGATGGCGGTAGCTTTTCCAACTTGCGTGAAAAGCTGTCGTCGACAAGCGGAAATGTTCACTCGGCGAACTGTACGATTGAATTGTGAATTTACACAGATCTAATGTGTGAATGTTCATTTTGTCCTTTCAGAATGGATATCCATCTAGGCGTCGTTCTTTGGTGGACGATGCCCGCTTTGAGACATTGGTCGTCAAGCAGACCAAGCAAAGCGTACTCGAAGAGGCTCGTCAAAGGGCCAATGGTAAGTACTGCAATCCTCCTGACCGTTTCCTAAAATCATAGCATGTTTTATTTTTTAGTCCTTATACCCATCGATGTTGTATGATTGTCGTTTTTTTTTTTTTTTTTTTTTTTCATTTTGTTTTAAACGCACGATCAGATTCGAGTTTGGAATGTGAAATGCATGCACAAGAAACCACAGTCGATGATAAATCAAAGGACAACGCCTCCAAAGGTGATCTAGGTAAATTAGCATGACTATTACGATCAACTCTTCGTACAACCACTTGCAATACAGTATCCGCGTATATGTACATACATACATAGTTCGATGCAACAATTTAATTAATCAATCAAATAAATACAATATGGGTCTAATAAAGCAAAGATCACATAATCAATAACTAAACAGCGAAGTATTAAGATATTTTTCGTGTTAAACACATTGGAAAAACTACGAATCGAATCATTCTAGTGGGTTTATTGGCTATGATACTGAAGATAATCCGCAATGGTTCAACGAAGGTTGTATTTTTTTTTTGTTTTGTTTTATTTTCTTTTCATGTTTGATGTTGTATTTGTGTTGTACAGCCGATGATCCAACCCTCGGAGGCGAAGATGGACACAAACAAGAATCCGACGAAGGTGAGTCTTACGATATTCGATACGCGCTGTTTATAAGTGCGACATTAATAATACATACAATGATTTTTCGCAAGAAGCTTTTAGACGCCTCCGCACTCATCCATTGTTCATAAGATAATCCGATGAGGAACGAGACACTTTTTTCTCTTTATTCTTGATTCTTGAATCGACCTTCCACCCCCACAGCTAGCGTAAAAATAGAAACAGAAAGAGAGGGATTATTTTCTCAATGGGGAATAAAATGACTTTAAGAGAGCACTCGAGATATAAAGCCGACGGCTATTATTTGAGATTTTCTAAGAGAGTGCTCGCTTTGAAAATTACACCCCTTTACTGACCCACATGCGCGTGAAAGCTTCGCTCAACAACTTGTTGATTCGAATGCACAACTTTTCACACTTAATACGCAAAGGGAATCGGGTGTAAATGTTAACACTTTACAGTATTAAAGACTTGAAACATTTCAATATACCACGTACATACGTTCAAATTCATAAACATATATGTAGCTTCATTCAAACTCTATAACCTGACGCGTTTACGTGTAATAGTTCAAAATGTATCTATTTTAACAGTTCTTCCAGTGGCCACGACTACAAAATGTCGAAATTTCAGATTCCGGTCTCACCGAGGAGGAGATAATCCTTCAGAATGCAGCCAGCGAATCGCCTGAAGCTGAACAGACGTTGCAACAGGCAGCACTTATGCTTCGCGTGAAAGATGGCATGGGTACACTCGGTCGCATACTGAAAACCATCGAGAACTACAAAGGTTTCGTGAACCACTTGGAAACACGCGCATCCAAAACCGAGGGCATCCTATTCGACGTGCTCATCAACGTCCATATGTCCCGTGCCAATCTTCTCTTGTTGATTCGCGCTCTCCGTCAATCCTCATCTTTTGTTGGTGTGAATCTGCTCACCGAGAACAACCTCTCGGCTAAGGATCCGTGGTTCCCACGTCACGCTTCCGACTTGGACAGTTGCAACCACCTGTTGACCAAGTATGAGCCCGAGCTCGATATGAGCCATCCAGGATTCGCCGATAAGGATTACCGCGAGCGCAGGAAGACCATTGCCGAGATTGCTTTCGCCTACAAGTTCGGCGATCCAATCCCGCACATCGATTATACTGAGAGCGAGAATCAGACCTGGTCCAGGGTTTACAATACCGTTTTGGATCTGATGCCGAAGCACGCTTGCATGGAGTACCGCAAAGCGTTCGCTCTGCTCCAGGCTGATAATATTTTCTTACCAGACCGTATCCCACAGTTGGAGGGAATGAGCAATTTCCTCAGGAAGCATACTGGGTTCACTCTGAGGCCCGCGGCTGGACTTTTGACCTCCCGCGACTTCCTGGCTTCGCTCGCTTTCAGGATATTCCAATCTACCCAATACGTCAGACACGGAAATTCTCCATACCACACCCCAGAACCGTAAGTTATTCAAACGTACTTAAAACCTCGTTTGTTCTTTGATTTCCTCCAAGAAAGTTTTTCAATTTGTGAATATATAAGTAATATTAAATTAGCCATGTAAATTTTTCCGTTTTCATTTTTAATGAAAAAGTCAAACTACGGTAATTTATTATATCTACACATGTGAATCGTATTATTTTAGTCTATTAGGGTTGGTAAAGAATTTCAATGGTATTCATTTCCAAATTGTACGGCTTTTATTTATCGATTATATCTACATACATACATATATGTACCTATATGTATATGAAGCTTTAACATTTTAAAACAATGTAAAAAATAAGTTGTATTTTTAGAACAATTCTATGGGCATATATTATGTATTGTTCTAAGCGTGTGGAAAATTCTTCAGTATTTCATATTTTTCTCGACGTAACCGTGTTTAAAATCTCTGACACAATTACGCTGTCAATATGGCGTCCTTAAATGGACTCCGCGAAGTGTTTTAATGGATCGGTAATTTTATTACAAGGGGGAGCTTTCAGCGCAGAATATTGGCCCCTGTGAAACTTTGCCTTTAATATTATTGCTCAACGCCTACGAACGATGTTCAGAACTCAATTTGAAAACCACCTTTGATATAAAGCTTTGGCGTCCACCGAAGCACATCGAACACTGAAGTTAAACTGAATTCATATTTATTTTCAGCGATTGCATCCACGAACTCCTCGGACACATGCCCCTCTTGGCCGACCCCGGATTCGCTCAATTCTCCCAGGAAATCGGATTGGCATCCTTGGGTGCTTCCGACTCCGAAATTGAAAAGCTCTCCACCGTAAGTTGCGTCGCCGATTGAAATTGTCTGTGCGAATCTTATTGCGATTTAATAGATTGTTTTTGTGCGCGGATTATTTAATTAATTATTTTTTGCATTGTCGATGTGCGACACGCGTTGCGTTCTTTTAACCATTACTATCCGTATCGGAACGTTGCATTTACGTATTGTTCTGGTGTTTGGTTGCAGGTCTACTGGTTTACGGTTGAATTCGGTCTCTGCAAGGAAAATACGCAAGTGAAAGCTTACGGCGCGGCACTTTTGTCCTCGTACGGTGAGCTTTTGCACGCCATCAGCGACAAGCCAGAACTTAGACCCTTCGATCCGGCTACAACCTCCATCCAACCTTATCAGGACCAAGAATATCAACCGATCTACTACGTTGCCGAGAGCTTCGAGGATGCCAAAGATAAGTTCAGGTAAGATATATGTACATATAGAAAAAATTGTACTATTGACAACGTTGTATAAACAATTTTACTACCAAATGATCAACTAACTGTGACTTTGAATACAGTAGCGTCTAAATTTTAGCATCTTTGGAATTTTGGGAATGTTATTTTAACACTGTAAAATTCAAAACTTGTAGACATAACAATGTAGCAAAACTTTTCATAGTCCTTCTCCTACTTAAAACGGTCTACACGATTTTCAATTTTTGACAAACTTTTCACCATCTGTATACATATTATATAATATTGAAACCATTGTAAAAAGTCGAATAAATCTTACAATCGTATTGGGAATCGAAAAACTAAACTTCAGTTTAAGAGTTGAATACCCAAGAACAAAGTCTATTTGATACACACACATTATCCTCAGTATTTTATGGGTTAAATCTTTGTTTATGAGCCTTTTTTTATACTTCGGTCAGTAACCCTTCTCTTCATTGTCTTATACATATGTATGTAGTTGATAGAATCAGAGTGCTCTATCATTCCTTTCTCTTCCTATCTTCCCTCTGTGTGTCTATGACTTTCCAATGAAATTCGAACTGGAATTTATCACAGAACTAATCGTTTTTTTGTATCACAGACGCTGGGTGTCCACCATGTCCCGTCCATTCGAGGTGAGATTCAACCCCCACACCGAAAGGGTGGAAGTCCTGGACTCCGTGAGCAGCTTGGAGATGTTGGTTACCCAACTAAACACCGAACTGCTCCACTTGAACAACGCGCTGAACAAAATTAAGGCCAAACGTTTCTGCTAAAGCGACAACAACAACAACAACCAACAACACCAACTCTCTCAACTAAACCACTCTCATCAGTCATCACGCACTGGCGCGAGTGGGGGGGATGGGAGGGGCGGGGAAGATCAAGGAAATTCTTATATAATTATATATGTATATCGTATATGTGTGTGTATAATTAATTGAAAAAAAAAATAAGTATATGTACTAGTCGGGATAAGTTTCGCTTGAATTTGCCTCCAGCCCGTTGGCGGGCCTCAGTATTTATTTTGCACCGAGCATTGTTCGCCCGCGAGTTGGGCAGTCCCGATGTTAATTTGTCGGGACTGTCGGCCCCCCGCACGACTGTCGCATCTTTTTCATTGTATAAAGTTTTCATTTTAATCTTATTATTATTATTATTATTATTATTATTATTGTAGTTCATTTTTACTAACACAATGATTATAAAATATGCATTATTCTCAATACGAAACAACGCCAGCTTCCTATATACGCTGTGCATGCATGACGGAAGAACGTTATTATGGTAGTTTGGTAGAAGATCTCGCGGTTAAAAAATTATTTATTGTTTATTTTTTGTTTGGTTTTTTTTAGATGTGAAAGGATTCTGTTGTCGAGCGTGAGCGACGGTCACATTTGCCCTTGTGATCGTAGCGCACAATCCGCACATCCACGATCCTTCGCGACTAACCTCACACATTTTTAATTTTAATCTTTTGTGTGTTTTAGTTTACGCTGTGTTATTATATAGTATGACTGAAATTAAGTGTGTTATTTTAATTAAAAGTATACTGAAAGTATTCGCTCGTGTTTTATTACCATTGAATACATTATCACTGTTTACACAAACACAATCCTAAAGTTGCAAAATTGCCTATTTTTTTTTTTTTTTTTTTTTTTTTCAATAAGCGATGCGTTTTACTGCTATGATGTTGTTATTTGGCGCCGATTTGCTGTTGCTATGATTTTGAAAACTACATATGTATATGTAAATGCAATTTTGAATCGATTAAGGCTTGGTAAGGCAAGTGGCCGCTTTTCAGGCATCTGTCAAATTCTAAACAAAAAAAAAATCAAACATCTTGGCCGTTTCACCGCACCCCTGCTAGACGGCCTACATGGCGTGGCCGACGATAGCCACAACAGCCAAGTCGGCCAGGCCGCGGCCATTTGCGGAACCATGCCTTTACAAAGAGTTGCTTTTTGGGCAACAATCCACACACCATTTAAAAGGAATATTAAACTATTACACAAGCTTACACTATCTAAAGTTTTCATATTCAATAAAAACAATACTATATCCGATTTGGGTGCAGTAAAAATCACTGATGATAAAAATACCTAGTATCTATAACACAGAAACAAAAAACTCTCTTAAAATCAAAACTTTTGTAGGAAAAACAATTCCGAAAATCATTTTTCACATGTGTATGCGTATGTATTTTGAAGCTCAATGAACCATTAGTTCATTTTTGTTCGAGGTATTTTTTATACCAACTATCATGAGATTAGAATAATTTACACAGAGCAAAGGTTTTTCCGTTTGCCCCGGAGTTTTCCCTTTGGACTTAAAATAAAATATTGAGAAACATTTCGCGTGATTGCAAGTTGGAAAATAGTCAAAGATAGCGCGAAACTAATATCTACATATGTATATAATTTACATCAGTGACTGTCAGCGTAGCGGCGAACGTTTATTCATGTACATATGTATGTATATCGAGAGTATCGAATGACTTCAATGTAAATTTTTATAGCATATTATCAAATATTACGTTCCGTCATATGTATGTGTGCTATTTGATTTGCCAACGCTGATTGCATAATTGCCGATTGCGCAAGAATAGAAAAAAAAATGGCATTGACATAGACGAAATGACAAAACCAGATTTTCCAGGTGTCAACAGGCAAGAACCGTTAAGGTAAACAAGGTCTCGCACTACTTCTACTTCTACGTGTAATTATCTAATAATCAATAGAGATAATTTGCATAATTCAGTCTCGAGTCGAAATATGATCTAGTTACAATAATTGAAATAAAGTTCAGGTAAATAAAAAATAAATAAATGTGAACTTGATATCGAAACGTAAGTTCACTTTCAAATTATGTCGAGATTGAATGACTAAATAGAATTATTGCGTAAGAAACTTCATACGAATTTCAGCTACAGAATCAATATTTTTCAGCCATAAAACTATCATTAATTAATATAAGATTAGTACATGTGTGGCAAATTTACGATATTGTTTTAAATAATCGTGAATCTTGCACACATTTAACGTAAGTATGTTGCCGAGTAAATTTCTTAATTGCGTAATATTACTTTGTAAATATCAGAAGAAAAAAAAAAGTGAAAACGTAAGTGAATCACGAATTGTAAATTAGTGAAAGATCTATTTGAGATAATATATGTATGTATGTATGTATGTATGTACATATGTATTGTGCTTTTGGTTTTAACTAGCAACGTTCACTTATGAAGATAATTTAAATAAAAATTGCACTCGCGTGCAAAATAAATTTCTACGACGTAAATTTAAAAATACAACCTACATACAAGATAAAGCGTATTACCGAAGCGATGGCATCCTTTGTTTCATTATACCTTTTACGCAATAAATCGAATTACAAATCTAAATTTTTTATTTACTTGAGTATTGCCCGTTGTAGATAACGATATCGATAGCTGTGGTTACGAAAAAATAAATAAATAACAATTCAAATTGTGGACAGATACAAAAACTTTATACATATTGTAATATTATTCCTGATAGACTATACTATACCTATAGTTAACAAACAAGTTTTTGTATTTCGTCATAAGTTTGACCGAAATAATAAGGTTTGTTATCAAATGTACTCAATCGAAATTTCTTTTAAATTACACAATAGAAATATATTTGATATAAAGTTTTCTACTCCACAATTAAAATATTATGAAAGTCTCCGTTTTATATATAGATATGTACATATGTATGTGTTATATACATACATATATGAAAAAATGTATGTAAAAGCTTACTGTTAAGTCATGTATCATGTGTTTGATTTGATGACCCATGACTTTATCCATATATTTGAGGAATATGAAGAGTAACCAAAAACTGAAAAAGTCAAAAAACCGCACACAAAGAAAAATAACAGATTTTTTTACCTTTTAACAAAAAAAAAATCTTACTTCCGTTTGAGCGATTTTGATGATTTTTTTTCACAGATTGTAATTAGCATAATGATTATAGTATTACAATATTATGAAGATTCTAATATTTAAAAGGCCGAAAAAAATAAAAAAACGAAATCTCGTTCAAGAGTAAACTGCCACTTCCGGTTGGCGGATGTTGATCAAAATCATAATATCGCTTATACCTTACGTGAAAATAATAGATATGAAATTTCAGCTTGATAGACTTGATAGGTTTGGAGAGAAAGTTAAAGTTAAAAAGTACACCGACACACCAACACACCGACATACAGACATTTTCCAGAAATCATGAAAACGTGATCAGGGGATGATACCTAATACAAATCAGTCAAAATCTCGAGGTCGAATTTTCGCACGATCACAATACTTTATCCAATTAGAATAAAGTAAAAAAATACGGTTAGTATATGTAGGTATGAATACATTGTATGTAAGTATTAAATTAATTAAAAAAATCCATAAATTTTGCATAATGAAAATATCTACATAGTGTATGAGAAGAATTTTCTTTGTTAGTGTAATTTACTATGTATATACATACATATATGTACAAACATACACTAGAAGACACTGTCTTTGTTTGATATTTCACTTGTATGCAACTTATTTAAAATATTCAATACACATTCCCAATCGAATGTTGGTTTTTATGGTCTATTTTCCTTTGCGTATGTAACGGCAGCCGACTGGCATGTAACTCCTCCTTGTTCTTGGGTTACCGAGGTGTAAGACCAGAGTTGACGTCCTCGAACGAGACTCTAATTACTGAAAATGTCTAGAAGCGTTTCCCACGCTCGACAAAATCAACCTTTTCAATGGGAATATTAAATTAAACTTACTTATTTTTTATTCTGCCGGAAAGTTTCAGCCTTTATTTAAAAAAAAAAATGTTTTCCTGCTTTGATTGACAACTAGATTGCAAAATTAGACCCGCTGCATTTACAAAGTTGCCAAGTGTTATAATTTCGTTGTATATACATATGTACTCAAAGATCTTTTATGGCAAGACCTTTAACAGTAATAATATAAATTACAGTAATGAGTTACTAATTTGGACAAGACTATTTTTTAAAAGAAATTGAAATGACCTGGTTACAGCCATGTACTTAAAGCAATACATTTATTTCTCTATTACAATGGACAGAAATAATTTCCGACAACAATAGTAAGAAAACACAATAACCTTTGCTGCTATAAAAAAATGTACCTATATTTAGCCAACCAATAAGTCAATAGTTAACACCTGTTGATCTTCAACAAGCAATACTCTATAATTATAATGTATTCGATTTTGTTGCAATAGTTAAAGTGGACTATTCAGACAAAGAATAACGTCTCTCTTGAATCGAAATCAAGTACATTTCATAATAAAAAAAGCTCATATAGACGTAAACGTGTAGAATTAATCAATCTTATTGTCGATATGAAACAAAAAAAATTGAATGGAATCAATGTCCTTCCAGTGTGGACACGTTAACAATTTTTTGAAATTCCCTAGATAACGTCCACCGTTGTTCGCTAATCCTACTTTACTCAATGTCATTTTTTGTCCAGTGCGGTAAAAAATCGAGAAACAACATAATGGCTGAGCTCATGGGTCATTTTTTACGATTATATTGATTATTCATCAACTTTTTCATCACGCCTATATGGGCTATGTTATAGAGCAAACGTTGGTCCATACGTATTATTATTACGTCCCTCTCGGTGGTGAACGCCTATATTCCAATCAGCATACTTACATAAATTAATTATTCACATATAATTTTTTTTTCTTTATAGTATGAATTATCATTATTCTGGTATGCGAATATTCGACGATTATTTAAAAGGTTTTGAACGACAGGAAAAAAAAGAGAGGACTCACATTATTAATCAAATAACAAAATAAGCACACTCAAGAGATAAGTCAATCCTAGAAAAAAAAGACAAATGGCCATACATTTAAAGCACTACATATTACATAATAATACATAATCGATTATAAAATCAGTTTATTAGTAAATATAATATGTATATCCAATGAAAGCAGGCACAGATGGTGTATCTTGAGGTAACACGTTGGTGATTCAGAGCCTTAGATACATATAAATAAATTCCAAAAATGACTTTATTGCATGTTTCAAAAATGTTTGATTCATTACATTATTTTGTGTAAGATGGTATAATCCCATGGATACAAAGGAACTGTATGGTTTTGGAATCAATGTTTTTAAAATTAAATAATCATGAATTCTGAAATGTTTACAAAAATATATTTTGTCAAATTTTCAAGCAAATAACAAGCGCACCCTACTAAAAAGTAGTTAAATAGTTACATGAATTGTTATTAAATACATATAAAATATATTTTTTGCTAAAATGCAATTACATTGTTGTAAAAGTCAAAAGTTTACAAGATAAGACACAATATCACATAGCCGAAATTCTTAACTGTTTAATATATTGAATACATAGTACACGAAGAGTAAATCAGTGAGAATCGTTGAATTTTTGCACTGTATATCATAAAAATACAGCAAAATATAATAATTATATATAATGACTATTTATTGGAATGTGAGATGAAATTTTTTTACCTTAAAGTTAATTGTTGATGTAGGTTTATTGCAGGCACACGCATATAAAAATATTGTATAAGGCGTGTAATAATAATCAATGCATTATGTCAAATTCAATATAGCAAAAAGATATTGCACAGGCTATGAATGAATCAGGAATAATTTAATATTTGATTCCTTAAAAGAAATTTATATAAAATTTGTCAATAATTGAAGATAAAATATACAATTAATGAAATATTAATACTATTGAAATACTGTATGTTATACTTTATGCGTTATAGGTTGAGCAATTAACATCATTTTTTTAACAACAATATTGAAAAATTATTATAAAATCATATTATGCCTTAGAAGCCATTTAGCCATTGCAAACGTAAAAAAATAAGACTTTTAAAAATATAACCTAACGTTTTTAAAACAGAAACGTAAACAATATACTATTCCGACACCACAAGCCATATATAAACAAAGTGAGCAAAAGAACAATTTAACTAAATGTTTTAACAAAGGAAATGTAAGATTCTTAACAATGTATCACCTATAATACTGCTATCACAAGTTAAATTATATTAAAGACAAACAGAAAAAAGTATACAATTATTCAGTTTGAGAAAAAAATCAAACTCAAGCAAAATAAGTAGTACAGAAAAAAAGTTATGCACGATTTTGAACACAGAATTCAGGAACTGTAAGTTAAATAATTGTTATAAGATTCTTAAAGTATAGATTGTGCTTACCATCGAGCGAACGTACTACATACAAATTTAAATAAGCGTAATAAGTAAAAAAGTAGCTGCTTGATCCGTAAAAGAAAAATGCATTTCTACACCCAAGAGATTCTAAAATTACAATAATCAAGAGAACAATGCCGCTTTTAGTGCTACTATATACGGCCAATGTCGAAGTAATGTCTAAACTATTACACGTTATTAGAAAAGCATCAAGAATTACAAAATGGTGATATTCATCAATAAGTTCGCAACAGAATATTGTCAGATGGGGGAATTCTCATTCCGATCCCACTCATTTGAAATGTGGGAGGAAGCGATAGCTCTTTCTTTCATATTGCAGCAGGTTTTAGACTGGGGAGCTGTGGGTAAAATACAAACAGCCCACTATGAAAAGGATGCGTGTTCAATATAACAATTGTTACCGTGCGATCTTCGGCATACCAAGGAGATGCAGCGCCTCTCAGATGTTCGTTGATGGTCTAGTTACTATTGTTACTAAACCATCAACGAACATAGAGGTACTAGACTCTAATACCTCACTTTAAAGACGTTCTTAGGGCTAGAGCGGCATCGAATTGATCTTTCCAGTAATCGAGTGCTTGAAGCAGTGGATTTATATCCAATGGCTGGAGTTACTTCATCGACCGCCCTAATTTTTACATTACTTATTTATTTTTATGCTTCTTATTATTAATTAACTATCTACGAAAAACACAAGTGTATTGATGATATTATTTAGGATTATTTTCGCTGCCAACTAGCGTCGAATCCACAGGCCGTATCAGAATCCGATTCAGAAGACACAGTCGCATTGCTTATACCATCTTCGTCAAAGTCTTTGACCGATCTGACTTCATTAGGAGTGCTCGGAGTGCTTCGGCTTTGGGGCGACGAGGAAGAAGAGGAGAAATCTTTGCCGATTTTCTTCTTTCGCTTGATTTTTGTGAATAGAGGCGGAGGCATTTGCACTTTGTTTTTATCATTCTGAAATATTTATTTATAAAAAATTATTATTTAATAAGAAAATAAGCTAATATTTTAATTTATACGATGAAAGTTAACCCTTATGTTGTCAGCGGAGCCCCAAGTTCCTCGTATAGCCTCCTCCGACATTTCCTGAGATTCCATTTGAGAAGCATATCGTGGAAACGGTGGTTTAACTCCTCTAGTGCCAGGCCCAACACCCAAGAAGTTACTGAACGCTTCTGTAGTTTTCTTAACTCTCATATTCAATGAACCGATTCGTAAGAAACCCAAATCTTTTTCTGAAATCAAATAAATAAATAATTAGAATAAAATAATTCAAAATATACATACAATACAAAGAAGATTTAAGTACTGATTGAGTTAACACTCACCAGAATATTTCTTCTTGTGCTTATTTTCTGAAATTAAAAATAAAAGTTTTAGATATAAAGAAAGCTACTTTAACGGCTCATTTATACAGATTATTAAAGCATGAATGAAATTTATGGAATAAGTATGTATCAAATTTCCCAATTTTCATATATAATGTTGTGTAAATGAGCCTTAAAACATAAAACGGATATTTTATGGAGGACATAAGCTTATACCATGACGCACATGCCAACAAATGCATTCTCAATAGGAGCAGAGGACATATTGTACAATACAAAGATATTATAATATACAAATAGGGAATACACTATTGAAAACATTTATGGACGAACAGTATTAATGTTTGTGTGTCTAAAAGCAATGTGACATAAAGTTTGGTGTGACAAATGTTAGCCCACATTTCTAAACAGATAAAAAAAATCTAAACGGTTGTACTCACCACTAATACGATTCATAAATGTTAATACAATATCAAATACTCTAAAAAAACAACATGAAAAATTATCACAAAGGATATATGTAATAAAACACATTAGTTAAAATTGTAAAAATACGCAGATACATTAAGTGAATTTTTTTCTAATGATTTATGTTATATGTATTATGTATGTAGAAAATTATCACAATTTTTATATATTTTAAGTACATATTTATAATTTTACAACTCAATTAATATTATATTAGTCAAAACTACAAAACCTATTGGTGGAATACGAAAGCTTTATTAGTAAAGTTTCCTTTAGTGTTTGTAAATGGTTTTTAATATTTTACTAAAGTAGATAGTGCCAGCCCTAAAACTTAAAATATGTATTAAAAAATTAATACTTTGTACTTTTTTAAGTTAATTTTTAATTAATCATACAATAAATTTAACCAATGACTTTTTTCAACAATATTTTTGTAGTTTAACATTTTTTGAGCTGGCATTAATTAATATCAAATGAAAAAAAATACTAAAATTGTTAAAGATGGATTAAATTGGATAAATAAAAATATATTAATAACGTTTAGTATTAAAATATAAAATCTTTTGTATGTATAGTAAAAAGATTTGTAAATATTAACTTATATAAACTGTACATATACATACATATGTATGTACATATATGAATAAAGTAAAAAGCTCCAAAAGAAAAAGTGCCGCCTTGAATATTCACTAATTGAAGGCTACTTCGCCGCTCTTTTTGAGCGTCGTATTCTTGGGTATGAACTTTTTCTTAAGAAAGCTTTTCTTTGTTTTCACTTTAGGCTGAAGCACATCGTCCTCTATGTACGACTGGTCTATCGGAACGGCCTCCTTAGAGCGCGGTTTCAAGATCGCCGATTGGGATCCATACGATTTGGAGCGATGCCGCATCGATCTGTTCAAATATTTGGAATTGATCGTCTCCTTGGACGGTTTTTTGGGATACTCACTACGGTAAGAGTCCGGCGATATGATAGTTTCACTGTTGACCGGATAGTCTTTCGCTCTGCGGCCCGAGTAGTCACGTATGTTTATGTTAGCCGCTGAAACACGTACAAAAAAGAATTTAATCACACTGAACAAAAAATAATAAACTTGTGAATACACATGTAATTTGAACGAACTTACAGTACACATCTATGAGCAGTTTGTAGATGCTTTCATGCCGGAACTGCATGGCTATATGTAGCGGTGTATAACCCTGAAACACAATTTTAGTGTATGTGAGTATTTAATATGGCATATTTGTTTTTGAATCATAGAAAAAGTAGCACAAATACAAAACTACTACTTATACGAGTCGAATTTAAAATTAAAGAAGGGAGGCAAACAACAGATGTTGCCGTTCAGTTTCAACTGCACACTATATTGAATTCTATTATTATTGGATTCCAATATAGCCCCTTTTTGCACGTTTGAAGTTTCAACTATGCGAGATTTGATTCAAACCCTTCGATACATAAAAAAAATAGGGATAGAAATTTAGTACATATTATTCTATCTCTATAGTCCAAGGGTTCTTAACCTATGGTGTTTTTCTCCCCAGGGGACGAATGAAAGGTCTGCAATGGAGAAATGAGGTGTCTCCCACCAACAAATTGCAATAATTCGTTACATACGCTTCCAAATTGGATTCATGGCGATATTTTGGGGAATTTGGAAAATCTAGTGGAGTCCTTTGACGATTACTTTCAACCCGATTTAAAAAAATTTCAGAATGGATAAGACATCTTTTCAGTTTCAATTTTGGACTCCATTTACAGACCAAAGTTCTGCTGAAGCAAGAATTCTTAAAACAAAATCATGATAAATTTTTGGTGCTCTCAAACAGTTGCCTATCCAGATTTGGCAAATAAAGCATGTTCAGTCTTATTCTTGCGAATCTGGATTTTCAAAATTAGTCAATATCAAGACAAGAGCTAGGAATCTTTTGGACAAGGGACATATTTAAAAAAATCATAATGAAAAAAAATCAGATATTTTTTTAATTATATCATAATTGGTTCAATGAATTTAGGATAGGGGAGGAATGAACATTGTGTTCACTTCCAAAGGAGCAAATCAGAGCATAAGGTTAAGAACCCCCTACCTATGTATACTATCCCTGTACATATTTATATTAGAGTATTTATTATTGACAGATGAGAGCGCCAACTGGGTTACCGGAAAAAATAGCAATATGTAATTCAAACTTTTAATGAAAATTATTATTGATAATTAATCCTGAACCAATTTAAATGCAATTCCCAACGGACGAACACAAATACCTTAGATGTGTATACTATTTGTTCATTTTATATGAAAAAGTGTATATACTTAGCTCTCCCATTCAACTTTATACGTATAAAATAAATTTATACTTACTCCAACCTGTTTCAAGAAAGCACCGGAACCGTCGTCATTGAAATATGAAATGAAAAATTGAATATGATTAATATACAATTGTATGAATACGATATTTTAAACAATTAAAATACTAAGACTATTTATTAGTTGATAAAAATAAATTAGAATAATTTATAATTTATAATTATAGAGCAACTTTACAATGGCAATGTTGTTGATTGAAGTGAACAACTACATTATATATTTTGCAAATGAAAAATATATACTGGTAGGTGCATATAATATGCAAATCGGTATAATAAGACATTATGCAGTGAGGAAATAATTGGACTAACGCTGCGCATGTTGACCAATTTGGGTGCTGAGCCGGCTAGTAGTTTGACAAGGTCCTCGTTTCCCCCTTTGGCGGCCCAGTGCAGGGCGGTCTGAAAACAGTAAATTAGATCAGCAAATTGGTCCTGTTGAAACGTGGCTGGCATAATAATCGACTAGGGCCGCACAACGAATACAGGGTCATCGAAAAAATGCACAGGTGATGTCGAAATACAAACGGGCATGTGTTGCAGTTTTGCAGTTTTGATATGACTCCTATAGTATAAATTCTTCAACATAACCCAGATGTTTCAACATTTAGTATACATAGATTTAGATTTATAATACACAACCGAATCGGTACATTGAAAAATATTATTATGGAAAATTATGCTAAATCATACTGCAATACAAAAGGCAGTCATGTTTTGGGTCTTGAAAGCGACATTGAAAGGTTTTAAAGAGATTTTCAAAGACTTTTTCAATTAGATGAATTGGTGTAGTTTTTTTTACTTTTGTTTTTATACCAAGAATATCAATCGTTTAAAGTCCACTTTTTATCGTTTCCGGCTGTATTTGAGGTTTACGTTTCAATTTATCAAAAGCTTTCGTACATCATTAAGCATGCTTTCTTTTCTTGCCATTTTTGTACGAGACGATTTCTGGACAAATGTTTAAATCAAATTATTGCACAAATACCGATATAAATTGTTGTTTTTTATTTTGTGAAGTGGACCACTTTCAAAATTTTCAAGTTTGATATTGTACATACATACATACATACGTCTAAAAAAAAGTCTATTACAAATAATATATTTCATTCGATGTATGTGAAATTTCTAACCTCTCAGAGACCATTTGAGACCCTCAAATGAGGCCACCACCCCCCGACTAATACAATCTATCGACTTTCATCATCATCATCGTCATTTTCAGCCGTTCACCATCCACTGCTGGATGAAGGCCTCTCCAATCCTCTTCCATTTACTGTTTGCCTTGAGCAATCTGCATCCACTTGACTCCACACATTGTTCTCAATTCATCAGCCCATCTTCCATTCGGTCTATCTTGCTTTCTTTCACATCCTCTCGGATACCATTCTAGTATTTCTCGAGTCCATCTGCTACGTGTCCACTTAAACTTTTTCACACGTCCTGCTATATCTGCCACTTTGGTCATACTTCTTACCCATGTATTCCTCGTACGATCTCTAAACGACTTTATAAATGTTAAAATATTTGGGTTTGATCTGTTGAAGAATTTACACTGTAGAAATCATATCAATACATGTACATTTCGACATCACCATTCGATAGGCCGTTTTGCCATCTATAAGCCAATACATTTTGCAAACAACTGGTAACAATTTATCTTTCATCCGTGATAAAATCTGTACTAATTATATTCAATATCATTTTTTACCTCCACCTGCATTGTATCGGGGAGGATTTTTTGACGTATTCAATCGCAAATACATATGTACATATATCCTTACAAGGCAAAATTTCAAACGGCACTTACATAAGTAGTATGAGCGGTCAATATACCATGGCACGAGACCCTGTCGCGATGTCCACCGCTCACCTGTTCTCATTACGCTAATAACGACTAGAGGTGATGATGGCGGACTGACATTTACGCAGAACATCTGCTGGCCCCGCAGCAACGCAAACAAAATGTCTTTAGCTCCTAATAACATGCCATTATCGGGGATGATTAATGCCAGAACAGGGTGGGGGACACCCGTTAATGGACACCCGTTCTCCTAGCCCACTCCAAGCTCTAACTTCTCGATAAGACTTTGACCAAGACTTGCAATCTCACTCTTCTTAAAATTGCGTCTATCCCATTTCACGAAGATAAGGCCAATATCCACGTAAGATCCAGTGCACACAGAGAAGCACGGAAATATGTATGCTTGGTATAACAAGAAGAGATCGTAAAAAAAATAAATGGGTAAAGAAGTGTGACCAAAGTGGCAGATATGTACGAAAAAGTTGAAGTGGCAATGGGCTGGATACATAGCCAGAAGAATGGATGGCAGATGGACGCGAGATATACTGGAATGGTATCCGAGGATATGAAAGAAAGCAAGGTAGACCGAGTGGAAGATGGGCTGATGAATTGAGAACAATGTGTGGAGTCAAGTGGATGCAGATTGCTCAAGGCAGACAGTAATGGAAGAGGATTGGAGAGGCCTTCATCCAGCAGTGGATGGTGAACGGCTGAAAATGACAATGATGATTAAGAAATTCACAAAGGAATGACTAAAAATAAAAGATAAACATTACATACAGATTTTCTAACATCAGGAACCGGGGAGTGTTCTTCTTCAAATGTGTACATAATGTTATTATTTTATTTCTTGTGATACGTACATCATAGATTTTTTTACGCGTTTTTATGCAACTTATCCCCGCATTTTGTATGTCTCGATTTACGCGGTTTTTCGTGGAACGAATCTACCGCGTAAATCGAGGGACGGGTGTATTACGTTTATGCATTATGACCCTACGTAGTTTTGTCGTGTAATTGAAAAATTTCAACAAGGTGCACAATACAGCATTTTGAATTGTAGTACAGATAGCACACATTTTAATTTGCCCTTTTATCTGTCACAGTGAAGTTTCCGTGGAAATATATTCGAGCCAGCGGTTTCTGGATGGTGCCAACCATGAATGCAATATGGATTTTAATAACATCCAAATATTGCCAGCAGCTATAGATCGGTCGAAACTTTCAATCGTACCGGTTCACGAGTCCAAACACTCTAGCGACTCAATGTTGAACGCAACGCTTAATTAAAATCGGTGCAGATGAATTCGTACCCAGCTCCCGTAAACACAGGGTGTTTTCGACAAAACGAGACACCGGTCCCCGAATGCGCTTAATTGCATAATTAATACGCGAAGTGGATGCGGCATTAGAGACGAAATTACAGGTGCATTAGCGATGCGGCTAAGAAATGCACGCGGAGCGGAGTGATACCGAACAACGAGATAATGTCAATTATGTACCAAACACGACGAGCCCTGTCCGACGGTCATTAGCCACGTATGTAAATGCAATCATTCCCGAAGGACGAGGGAATCGACAACCATCGAACGGTCGCATTATATACCTATACAGTACATATGTATACTCTATCCAACTTAAGAAGGACCCTAGTCTCGACCGATTTAACCGGGTGTGAACCAATGAGCTTCTTCGCCGTCTCGGCTTCTTGGACTTAACGTTAACGATAACCAACCAAAGTCGTTAATCTCTTTTCACATTATCCACTTCGGATAGAGTATTGTGATGGTGCGAAAATTCGACATTCGAGGTGCTTCTTACGTTGGATAGAGTATATGTAGTGTTCGGTGATGTGTCCGTTGAGAAATCAATCGATGGAAGCGATACACGCACAGTTTATCAGAATACGATATATTATACATATACATAGGTACAAACTCGTATAGTGTGCATCATTAGAAATTATTGTAAAATGAGTAAAATTGATATTTTAGTCAAAATGCATGAGCTCGATAGTAAAACGCTCCGTTTCTACAAACTATGAAGTCGTGAATAGAAAGACCGAAGACCGAAATATTTGTAAAAGGGCTCACAGACAATGATCTAATCCTATGGAAGAAGAGAAAAATTACGAATATTTGAGGACATTTTTCTTTTAAACACTCGTGCGTGCGAAAGTTTATATCATATTTAGCAACGATACAATTGAATGGTGGCGCTTTATTGAATAAAATAAATATAAAAATTGTAAATTTTTGCTTCATAGTAAGTCGGTTCTATGAAATGATGTAATGGTAAATATCGAACGTCATACAGATAAATAAACACAAGTGCGTGTGTTTAGTTAACTTTTTCTTTACGTAGGTTCAAAATCAACCCCGAGTTGAAAAGAGGGGTTCTTTCATACCCCTTCAGTTTTTTCTGATTTTCTACATTTGTACACCCGATTTGAGAACCATTATTGCCTTCTTCATTTAAATAATTAATAATAAGAAATGCGTGTACCCCAAAGAGATTAAAAAAATACACCCGATTAGCTTTTAGCGCGGGAATACGTTCCAGGGAGTACCGTGCTAAGAAAAAAACGTAAAAAAAAAAATTCTCGAAATCAAAAATAAATCCAATTTATTTTCTATTTATATGTATGTACATAAAAACATATTCACAAGGAAGTAATAAATTGACATGGTTTTCAATTTGAATTTAATATAAAAAAATATATTTGTTCAGCTACTTTAAAATAAACTTGCCCGATTAATTGCTGTTTTTTTTTTTAATTTTTTGTAACAAATATTTACCGAGTTGAGCAAAGGGAAGGTTAACAAAACATTTTTTGTATTTCAACATTAAAATATTGATCCATTTAACTGAAAAGTTCAATAAATTCAAAAATTGACGAATCGCACAAAAAAAAAATCGTTGAAGAACATTTTTCAAATAAGTTCAATGAGAAAACATTTGCATGAATTAGAATTTCAAATAATCACTTCTAGCGAATAGTTGGCAAATGAGAGCGAATTCTTACGGGACAACGGCGAGCAAAAAACTAAAAAGGTTGCCGACTGCTGTTCGTCGATAGGGAGTTGATTAAGGCCGTTTGACCCAACGCTGTTGATGCGGTCAATGATATCAGAGCCACCCAGTAGCCCAACGTTATTTATACGTTTTTTAATCCCGGGGTCCACGAGACCCGCACTGGACCAAAAACTACTTGACACACACTCCCTGATTACCAAGGAGGGGGTCCGCATTATTTAATTAATCGAACTCCTCGCGATGCGAATTTTTTCCACAACCAAGCCTACATAATAACTGAATAACCAACGCGAGAAACACGATTCGACTCATTTGCATAGTCGCCGGATTATTTAGCGTATTGTAACGACATTGTTTTTTTTTTAATCATTACAAAACCAATTTGGTTATAAAACGGACAGCGGATAATGAAATACGATTCATTGATTCGTACACGCCGATAGCCTTAGTTGTACATAATTCGAAACAAAACGTATTTGTGTATCTATCAATTTTAAAAGTAAGCATACGAACCGATTTTTTTTTTTTCGGTATCCGCGTGTAATTATTATTTGTAGTAAATCAATACGTATCTAAACGAGAATCCGTTGTTGTTGGATGTTGATTTTTTTTTCAAATGCCGGTTCAATAAAACCGTATAATTTTAATATGAATAAGCGTACCGGATACTAATTGGGGCACTTCGAACAGATATCTCAGACCCATGGGGTGAAAAGTAAAATAAATAAATAAGCAAACAAATAAACGTACGAGCCTTAAAACAAATTTTCGAAGCCTCGGGTCAACAATTTACATCGTCGTTTAATCACGTACCGAACGGTTATTATCGGTGATGTAATATTCCAATAATAGGTGGTCGAATTGGTCAGCAGCCGCTACTTCATCCATAAACCTAATTATGTTCGTATGTTTTGGAAACCTTCGGCTGTTGCATAATGAGGGCGAACCACTTAAAAGTAAAAAAAAGTTTAAGAAGATTCGTTTTATTGTATAGTCTGTATACAGTAGAAAATCCATTATCTGAATTGCTTGGAATACCTACCCAATAAAAAATAACAATATTAAAATACATACGCAAATATGTACGTTTGAACTAAACTGGACAAACATTCGAGTGCTGACAAACAGAGCTGAATGAAATGATTGTCAAATTTTGTGCCAGATACTGTAAAACCCCACAAACGTGATGTCGACATTGTACAATTTGCTCAAATCAGAAAAGAATCCGATAATTTTAATATCATATTCTTGTGCAGCAGCTGGCTCACAGAAAAGGTAGATGATTTTCAGATCTGATCTTGTGTTATATTGAGAATCTTCACGCTCATACTTTCAAAGCACACACGTTAATTCCACCTGGAACTTGTCGAAATGATGAGTTCAAAATAAAGGTGGTCGTACTCATCATCATCATTTTCAGCCGCTCACCGTCCACTGTTGGATGAAGGCCTCTCCTATTCTCTTCCATTCCTGTCTGCCTTGACCAATCTGCATCCACTTGACTCCACACATTCTTCTCAGTTCATCAGCCCATCGTCCACTCGGTCTACCTTGCTTTCTTTCACATCCCCTCGGATAGAATTTCAGTATTTCTCACGTCCATCTGCCATCCATTCTTCCTGCAGTGACTTCAACTTTTTCACACGTTCCGCTATATCTGCCACTTTGGTCATGCTTCTTACCCATGTATTCCTATTACGATCTATTTTTGCTATACCAAGCATACGTCTTTCCACGCTCTGTGTGCACTGGATCTTACGTAACATTCTTTAATTTAGCATCCACGTTTCACATCCACACGTCATAACTGGCAGTACACATTGGTCGTATGCTTTATTTTTTAAGCAAAGCGGAATGTTGGATTAAAAAACTATGTTCATTCTTCCAAAAGCACTCCATCCTAGTTTAATTTCTTCTTCTTTACATCCAGTCATATTCACCAATTGTCCTAGGTATTAATAACTATCAACTATCTCTACAATATGATTATCTACTGTGACTACGTTTTGCGTGCTCATACTACATATGTATGTATGTAGTACTAATTTCCGTTAGTTTCTTGACTCTCCCGAAAAGTTTTTTTGACTTGTATGTACCTACTCTTAAGGCCGCCCATCAAAGATGTAGTAATGTGTAGTAATGTATTATACGTTCATTACGATGTAAATTATGAAATAATGCCTGTGTCCTATGAAAATATGTTTTTTTTTCCCTATAATAGCGTATTCCACTGTAGATACGAGGTTTGGATTAGTTTTATCAATGGTAACGAGTCGACAAGTTGCCGCATCCCTCGGGGGATTTGTCACCGGACTTCAATGCGGTAAATCTGCACAATCACCGTTGCACCACACCGTAGTGGAGGATTTCGGGTGCAAAGGGCTAAAAAGCTCCTTAGAGCGGGAGAAAGCGGGGGGCGCGTGTTCCGCCTTAGGAGATTTGCAAAACAGCGTTTCGCAAACTGTGTATTTTCACCATTCATTATATGTACGTATATGCCCCGTTTCGACGAAACGTATCATTATTTATCATACGTAGGTATATTTCATAATGTGTTGTGGACGAATTTCGTACGAACGAACACAATGGAACACATCGCATCGCTCTCGCTGTATGACTGTTGCATTCTGTGTGTTCACGTAACCATACAAATGATACGATCGGACCGTGCATAGTCCCAAAACATTCAAACACTGTTCCATAGAAATATATTCGGGTATATGTACCACTATTAGCGTTGTCCGTATATGTACGTATTGTTAAGTGCCATAATTATATAGTGGGCTCAAGTCGAAAGTCATCGTGCAATTTCCAATTTCGCTTCAAATTAACGTTGGGATGTATGTACATGTAATGTTTTTGCTAATTGGATTGTAGTGAAATTCGTGATATGTGGCAAGTGAAATGTGGCTTGATGAACCTATAAATATTAACAACAAGATTCATTGTTTAAAAGGTTATAGACCACTGAAAAGAAGACCACTAAAGAAGTATAGGTACATATGTACATATACATATGTATGTGGAATTTTCAATATATTATAACATATGTACATATCGCTTCCTCAGGGCACAAAGGTGAAATGTCCTTAAAAGTAAATTGTTCAGGGTAGCAGTTTAAAAGTTTGAACTGGTTAAATGATAATTGTACAAATTTTACTCAAAATATTTAGATGCTATTGAAGGAATATGCACAAGTAAAATTTTCAAAATTTCATTGATGACAAATCTGGACTTGTCAACTTGTGTGCTCCTAGAATATAACTATTGTATGGCAAAAAAAAATGTGACGTTATTCGGATGTGCCACTTGACTGCTAAAATAATTAAAGAAGAACGAAGTTGCATTCATAACTCATTTTCGCAAAATCATGGACATGTCACCTTTGTGCTCTGAGGACGCGATATGTAAAGAAACATTTCAATGTTAACTACATTGAAGACTATGAGCGGAATTAAAACGGTGATTTTTTAACCTTTATTTCAAAATGTGTTGAAAATTGGAATATTTATAGTGCAATTATGTACGAAACGAGCAAAATGTGAAGTTGTTGAAATCTGATAATTTTTCAATGAACAGTTTTTCACAGTAGAAATGTCTTATTATGAAATATAAATTGAATCGTAAATAATGCAGATTTAATGAGATAAGAAAAATGATTAAAATAGTAAGCGTAAAAAACATTTGGGAACCATTCTATTTTATGTGTAATTTTGTAGCAGTTAGTTATGAGTAAATCAAATAATTATACATAATTGTGAAAGAGGAAGTACAGGGCCGATGTAAATATGTAAATAGTGTCAAGTTTCATTGATAAGCTAATAAATGACTTGATAAAGTCAACGCAAAATTATCTCTTTATAGTCTTAGCGCGAAACAGATTATAAGCTGTCGATTGCGCAAAGACCAGTTTCATTAGAAACGCTCAACTTTCGCACGTTCAAAGTTCACAATTTGCTCGAAAAAAAAAAAGCGCATCTGTCATAAAGCATTAATAACCGAACGTTGACGTAATTTATATAGTATAACGCATACATTTCGCAACACATCGCCGCTAATGCATATCGCGGTGAATTGAACCATGTTTTTCCGAGTCGAAGTGTAACTTTTCACTCGGCCGTATTTGAGGGTGTATAACTTGCGAGATTAAGTGCGTGTTAACTCTTTGACTGCTGGTGACGTTTTATCGGGCGACCGGTATGTCCGAGCAAGATAACGCGCTCTCGACAAAACGCACGAAGATTATTAAATCCTTCACGCTTATTAACGCAACGCGATTATTGTCGATCGAATAAGTTAAAAGCGACAAGTGTCGACAGTTTCATGCGCGATTTAATATAAACCGCAGTGTCAAATCAAACCGAAGTTCCAATACAGTCGTATCGGTTCATCTGTCGCACGATTTGACGAGTTTAAACTTGTGAATGGGTGTTTTTTTTTTTTAGGGTTTCGTGTCACTTTTCGGAACAAACACGAGTGAATGTCAACAGCGAAATAAAAAAAAATTACATTTGTTACGTATGTATGTGTATAAATGGCGTTTACAATGGAATACGCGCGCGCGCACTTCGTGTTCTTTTATTGTTTATGTTTTCGATCTAATCTGGGCATTTTTATTTCGTGTTGCGCTTTAGCCGTGTTGTTTAACGGAAATATAAATAAAACTTTAATGGTTGTTATTAAAAATTTAAACAATAACCATTTTCGTGTCGCACCGCGGCCGCCCGTCATGCAATCAAAGCGCGATAAAGAAAAACACACATTCGGAAAAAAATAAATACACAATGTACAAACAAAAAAAGGCGGTATTTCACTCGGCCATTATCGGCTCTATCATCAATTGTTTTCGTCAGAATAAATCTTTTGCGCCGATTTGTATCGGTCGCGGCACTGAAAGGGTTGAGGTGGCGCGCGCACACACTCAGCTTACACGATAAACAACAATCAGACTTTGATTCAACATTAACCGAAATAAAACATTAGAGGGTTTCCTTCTTATTAAGTTTATACAAATTAAATTTCGACAAATTAAATTTTTAATCATCATTTTTAACCGTTCACCATCCACTGCTGGATGAAGGCCTGTCGAATCCTCTCTGTCTTGAGCAATCTGCATTCACATTCTTCTTAGTTCCTCAGCCAATTTTCCACTCAGTCTACCTTACTTTCTTTCACATCCTCTCGGATACCATTTCTCGCGTCCATCTGCCATCCATTCTTCTCGCTATGTGTCCACTTCAATTTTTCACACGTTCCCCTATATCTACCACTTTGGTCATGCTTCTTACCCACGTATTCCTCTTACGATCACTTCTTGTTATACATCTTTCTATGCTTATGTGTGCGTTGAAACTTACGTCGCTCTCTTGAATTCAGCATTCACGTTTCACAACCATACGTCACAACTGGCAGTACGCATAGGTCGTATGCCCTATTTTTTAAGCATAGCGGTATGTTGGATCAAAAAACTACGTTCATTCTTTCAAAAGCGCTCCATCCTAGTTTCATCGTCTTATTTTTTTTTTTAAATAATAGGATCACTGTCTATTTTTTAAACTGCTTGCATAGATGTTTTATACGAGGGGTCAAAAGTATGATTAATTTTTTTTTGTGCAAATTGCATTATGAGCGATTTTATATAGAAGTACTAGTGATTTTTCGGCGTGGTTTTGCATATCAAAGATGGCGCGAGTCGTTTTTGGTGCATTTTTATTTTGATTTTGGTGGATCGCATGTTTAGGGCGAGTATGCAAGATCAATCTGCAGGTGACCGTAAGGTAATGAGTATGCGAGTACCAATTGAAAAACATCTCGTAAGTGCATGTTTGCTGAAAGGTGTTGCACAACGGCGATAAAAATGCACCGGCGACCGTCAGGGTTGTCGACTTCAGTCTATTTATTAAATGTAAATAATATAATAGATTGTGTATACGACACAAAACTTGTTCTTGGGTATAATTGGAAACAAATCAAAAAGGTTCGCGCGGGGGCAATATAACTGAATGCCCAATGACAACGAAAGGTCGCATATCGAATGGCGGAAAGAGCTGTTGGTTCGGTTGCAGGGTAAGGGTTATTTGACGGCCCTGGTGGCAAGATGTCAGGTGTGATAGGAACAAAGCAATTTGCGCTACAAGTCGCATGCGTGCCGCGGGCCCATACCGGAACCCGTTGGCGATAAACCGACCCGTTTGCGAACCCGGCACACACTACCCCTGCAATGCATATTCACGGCGAAACCTTGCACTATTTTGCATAATACAAAAAAATAAAATGAACCATTGCGATCGCTCTAGTACAGAGTGTTCAAGCACCAAATCTATCCAAGTTGAATGTCTGTTTTCTTTGTATGTACCTGAATTCAAGGATGTTACGTAAGATCCATTGCACACAGAGAAGCGTGGCTTAAATATGTATGCTCGGTGTAACGAGAAGAGATGGTAAGAGGAATTCATGGGTAAGAAGCATGACCCAAGTGGCAGATATAGCGGAACGTGTGAAAAAATTGAAGTGGACACATAGCGAGAAGAATGGATGGCAGATGGACGCGAGAAATGGTATCCGAGAGTATGTGAAAGAAAGTAAGGTAGACCGAGTGGAAAATTGGCTGAGGAACTAAGAAGAATGTGAATGTAGATTGCTCAAGACGGAGAGGATTGGACAGGCCTTCATCCAGCAGTGAATTGTGAACGGTTGAAAATGACGATGTAATTATGAATGGGCTGGACACATAGCGAGAAGAATGGATGGCAGATGGAGGCGAGAAGTACTGGAATGGTATCCGAGAGGATGTGAAAGAAAGCAAGGTAGACCGAATAAACGATGGGATGATGAATTGAGAAGAATGTGTGGAGTCGAGTGGATGCAGATTGCTCAAGACAGACAGGAATAGAAGAGGATTGGAGAGGCCTTCATCCAGCAGTGGATGGTGAACGGCTGAAAATGATGATACATTCCCACACCCTTCGACTATAATCGGGTTCAAACTTTGCAGAGATATTTCAATTAATCTGCGGCTGTCATAAGTCATAAAATATTTGAGTGCGATGATAGCACAATTATCGTGCTCCTTATAAATTTACATATTTGTTTTATTTTTATTTCATTTTATTTTCTCCGAACCCAATTACATATTTATGTATGGCAGTTATTATAAGGTAGTATTACCCGTTGTCAATTAACAAGTGCTTATTAATGACATACCTAATATTTATTTATTTATTTATTTAAAATACATGGGCAGGCGGCATAGCCGATGGAGCCCAGGGGTCTGAGCGAGCAAGCAATGTGGCAGCAAATTAAATATAAATAAAACAATATGTTGAAATGATTTTCGCGACGGTTTTTTGTGCCTTAATTATCGTCATTGGCACGATCTGGACATTACTAAATCCCGATCAACCGTCTCCTGTTTAGAATTTGCTATGTATCTAACGTAGCTGTGAGACGGTTCCACCAAAGATTGGCACCTCCAATACATTGTTCCTATATTAACCTGTAATTGATTGTGGATCCCTGTGTTATTAGACCTGTTGGTTAACTTTCCTCCCCCCATACAATTGATAAGATCTGGAAAGTGTATAAGATTGATCCAACGATAAATACATGCGAGTATGATTAATGGAATCTTAATATTTGCCTTAAAGTGACCTTTCAATAAAAAAAATAGCATAAAGTCTGTGATTTGATGTGTCCCGTCAGGACATTTTATTGAAATTGTTTCAGCAGTATCAAAGCTTGATATTGTTTTTTTTAATTTTCATTGAAAAATTGAATTATTGCTTACTATATTTTTTTCATGACCCACAGTTTACTTAGCAGCTGCTTACTTGGTTTACCGATACGTCAATAATAAACATCCGTTGACTGTCAATAATAGAGTTGTATTGCAAAATCTGGTGAATAGATTCCAAATCCAAGAAAGTTAAATTGTAATGAGAAATAAAATTCAAAAAATTACAAACGCTCGGTCGGAGATGTCTAGTACCTATGTATGTATTGAATACAACGAACGCGGAACTACTTATAGAACGATTCCTCCGTGAAATTACGATTGTTATGTTAATTTTCATCAATTATTCAAATTGTCAATGGAAAAAAATTAACATTTGGCGCCCTTTTAAAACGTGATACCCCGAGGTTGTATAAAGTGAGCGCTAGTCGTTATATGTAACGGCCCTGTGCGTCAAGACACGGACTCACACACACACACACACACACACACACAGATACACCTATTGCAGTTTGAGAATCTGCGAAATTACTTACGTCCTTATTATGGACAACGGTCAGTTCCGTTGACAGGCTTGGGGAGGGCGGATAACCCGCCCAAATTAGGGTGCCGTCCCTTCTTATACACACTTTTGACAGTCCGATAATCCGTCAATAACGACGGGAAAATATTCACGCGCGAGACTTTGTGTCAAAATCCGGGCTTGTTGTGCGTCCGACAGAAAAAAATACTATACGACATATTTAAAGTAATCAGCTTTCGGGAGAAGATTTCGGTCGAGAGTACGATTGGTTGCAAGCGGACTTTCGTAATGATTCCGCCGTATTTGTAACATTGGAGTTATTGGAATGGTGTGATTTTCGATCGGGTCGATCGAGTGTATTCAAAGACATCAGTGTCACGATCGATCATTCGTCATTGTAATTATTAGCGTGGCTGTCGTTAGCACGTCTAAATCATCCGCGATGAGTATCGAGATAGATCCGCAACGTTTGCTCGATTTGTCGACTCGAATTGTGTCTAGCACGTTTACGATTTTAGAAGTATGTACATATAGGTATGATTCAATTGGAAAGATTCGTCTTGCCCAGCACGAGTCTCACGCGAAGAATGGGCGTCACACAGTCAGTGAAATATTCGTCGGATGAGCTGATGATGGGCGAGACAGGCCCAGCGCCCCGGGACACTGACTCGGCTGATCCTTATCGGGTAAATTAAACAAACATTACGGCACGGAATAATAATAAAAGGAAATAATAATAATAAAAAAAATTAAATAAATACAAAAAAAAATTCAAAAAAAAAAAAAAAAAAAAAAAAACTATATCGAGCTGTTGTATCGCGGGACACGGGGCGCCTCTCACAATATGATTTATCATTGACGCGGCCGAATAACTAATACGCTTTATCTCACCACGGGGATCAGGGGTCGTCAATCGCGGGACGGGGTCGCCGACTCCCCTCTACGGTGGTTTTTATGGGTTTTTGTCGCTACGATCAGGGCTGACGACACTGTTGTGTGTACACACGTACGACACGAAAAAACAAGTTGAGTGGTGGCCGCGAGGTAATGCGAAAGCACAATTGAACCCGCGCTAAAAGGGTTAAAAATAATATCAACGAAAGTATACGCACAGTCGTGGTTGCAGACCAACAGACGTTCGCCACTGACATGTGAGTGAGCTTGCCGTTTACTGCTAACTATGGATTATGAGAAAAATTTTAATATAAAATGTAATAATTAAAATTGTCAATGCAAGAAGAAGTGTGTAACTAAACAATACAGTACCAGACTCTAATAAGTAGAGTATTATAGTCCGTAAGAAGGTTATCGGGAATATAACTGTTTATTTATTTATTGACATCATCACTTTCAGCCGTTCAACACAAACTGCTGAACGAAGCCCTCTCCAATCCTCTTCCATTCCTGTCTGTGTTGAGCAATCTGCATCCAGTTGACTCCACACATTCTTCTCAATTATTGAGAAGAATCAATTCACACCCTCTCGGATACTATTCCAATATTTATCACGTCCATCTGCAATCTATTCTTCTCGCTATGTGTCCACTTCAAATTTTTTTACAAGTTCTGTTATATCTGCCACTTCGGTCATACTTTTTACCCACGTGTTCCTCTTATGATCTCTTCTCGTTATACCGAGCATACATCTTTCCATGCTTCTCTCTGTGCACTCTGTTGGGTAGCATTCTTGAATTTAGCATCCACTTTGCAATATTGGCAGTACGCATTGGTCGCATGCCTTCTTTTTTAAGCATAGCGGAATGTTGGATTTAAAAACTATATTTATTCTTCCAAAAGCACTCCATCCTAGTTTCATTCTTCTTCTTTACAGCCGGTCATGTTCACCAATTAACTACCTATATAATATGATTATCTACTGTGACTATTATTGACATATTAGTGGGCTAACAATAGC
Source organism: Parapsyche elsis (assembly GCA_022651745.1). Lineage (NCBI taxonomy): Eukaryota > Metazoa > Arthropoda > Insecta > Trichoptera > Hydropsychidae > Parapsyche > Parapsyche elsis. The sequence continues at coordinate 1,344,929 of JAGVSN010000019.1, forward strand.
GGTAGCCATGGGTTACGGAAAAAAAAACAATAATAATTCAAGTTCTGGACGGACAGAAAAGCCAGTAGACGACCATACTTTATGTACCTACGTATATATAATTAGCCGGTTTGCCCGTCATATGAAGGTGCATTCTACAACAATAGCGCAGCCCATAGCCCGTTCGACAGTACGTGAAACAATTTCAATACTGATACAACTCCCGAGTCTTTATTGTTACAAAGCAAATACATCACACTCTATTTGGTGCAAACTGTTCGATTGGAGACATTGGATTACTTTCGTCAAACTGTGTACATATTGTATGTAAGCGGGTAAATAATATTTCTAAAAAGTGTTGTAAACATGTAGATAATCACAATTTTCACCGTAGAGTCGAATTTAATCGCCTTGTATAGTAAAAATGATCGTCGGCCTTTCTCCATTATTCTGTTGCAAATTGCAAGGTTTGTCGTCGAGTGTCGAACGGCATCGGATTATTAACGGCGAAAGGTCGTTTCAAACTTCCTGTTTTCGAGCTGCACGTACGACATAGGATAGATTGAGTTTTAAATAAACGACAAGGCAAAAAAAGTCCAACGTTCGAAAGAGCAAAGAGGCCTTTGTGGTGAGACTTGCGTGGCTGATGGCTATTCGTGGCGACAAGTACCTAAGTAGAATAAGGCGAAAGAATGGCAAGTGGGTGGTTCGTTTTGCTGAACCACTAGATATCATCCAGTCGTTTCGATATAAAGAGTTAAATTGAAAACAAAACAAATACAAATAATAGTAAAACTAAAATCGGAATTGATATGCGTGTCGATAGCGCACGGAAATAACCTTTAGAGTGCTTCAAAATCAATGGGACGACGCAGTTCAGATTGGAAAGCGATCTGAAATTGCGCATATAACGGATCATTTGACGTTCGATTTGAACTTTTTTTTAACTGCGCCAAGTCTTTACTGGATAAGTTCGCAGAACGGCTTTGCAGATGTTTTAAGAGCCGAATAACAAACAGGCAGTGAAATCGAAATGGAATTCACGTCCAGAATTGAGTGCGTCAAATGAATTGTAATATTCGTCGATTTAACGACGTCGTTATAACGAATCGATTTCCCGATGAAAACGGCGAGCGAACAGCTTGTTAACTTTTAGTGCTGCGAATCAAATCGCGGTTAAATGCGATCGATATTTATTGTAATCAAGTCTGTTGTGCTTAATCCTGCACACATCGGTTTTTGTATATCGCGCGACGATATATCGAGACTAGGGAGTAAAAAAGTGCTCGCGATGCTATCGAGGGGGTCATTAAGTGTTAACATAACCCCTTAAGCGCGGCCTGTCAACCGGAATTTCCACGAGGCGCAATCAAAGGAAAAGCGATAAATTATGTTGTTATAATGATCACCTTTCACTCACGCGGCCACTTCATCTCGTGCGTGAGACGACTGAACAAAATGTGCACAATCTTTTTTCCATAATCTCGTGTTGGTGCTGTAATATGAAATTTCAGCAGCGAGTGACAATTCGACAGGTAATTTTACAACTACATGCGACGATAAATTATTAATAGCACCATTTAAACATAGTAAATTTAGTTTCCATAGCGTATAACATGTATTTGACGTCATGCGATTTGTAATGGCGTCGTTATAGGTCCGTAAAAAGCGCTCCACTAATTTGCAATTTTACGCAATAAAGATTACTAAAAAAGTTACACAGGAACTTTCAATTGAACTATAAAAGCTTAGCGCTCATGATATTTCTTAATCATTGGAAAATAACATGAATTCTTTTCATAAAATTACTAATGGACTAAATAAATCATATAAATATACAGTAAATATGAAAAAAATAAGCAACCCCAAAAATGATGATAACAATATGATGACTATGAAAATTCTCAATTAATACTGAAGTTAAAAAGATTTTAACCTTTTCAGATATGACTCATTGGTAATGCAAATTATCAATTACGTAAGTTTATAATATTTTAACCCTTTCAGATATGACTAATAGATAATGCAACAAGAGTACGTACGCAAACATAAATGTAGTATGGTGTTGAAAATTTGACACACATATACCTATTGGTATGATTTTACGTCTATAACAATATTTATTAATATTAAAAAGAAAACGGTTAATATGTACACAGGTATTTGAATTTCGAATACATAATTTCGAAAAGGTTTCGAGTATCTGAAGTCGATGAAGGCTGTTAACGCGTTGAGGCACGCGTGTCGAGAACGCGTGTATTTATTTGTGAAAAAGGCGTAATGGACCGCCTGAAAAAAAAAACTGTAAAAAAAGACCCCCACATTTTTTTATTACGTGTAAATGACTGTGAACGAAATATAAATCACACACACACACACACGCGCTCGCGCGCGAAAACTAATATCGTGTACGGTTAACAATTTTCCTGTTTTCACGAAAATAATTCAACTCGGCTCGGAAAATTCGGGTAGATTTTTCCGAACGATACGGCCGTAACACACACGTAACTTACGAATATACGTCTAAGACTGGTTAGTTAGCGTACCTACACGGCACATTTGCAACGGAGAAAAGCGCACAGTGTCGCTTTATCCGAAATGCGACCGTTAAAAGGCTAAAAAAAAATAAAGAAAAGAAACAGCTTGTAAAATCTGCACAAAGCAACGTTTCGATACATTTGATCGTATAATAAGCGCCAAACGAACGTTTACATTATAAGAGCGTGTGCTTTTTTTTTTATAATATACATAATACAAGAAACTAGAATGTTACACCTGCTTCCTACCGCTGAATACAGTATATTCATTATATTATTATAATATAAAATATGTATGTATCATTTGAATTTATTAGCAAAAGTTTGTTAACCTATCAGTATTCGAGTGTACCACCCATATATATACATACATATGTATGTGCCAATTAGGTTAGGTTAAGTAATTAAATCAGTATGAATGCAATGTTCATATCGTTTTTATTTGCAATTAAATTTTATTACACCGTTGTCATTGAAAACCCACCGATCGTTCTTTTGAACGAATTAACAATTTTCTTTAAGAAATACTGAGAATTTATGATTGATTGAATTCGCGCGGAAAGTTTTCGTAAAAAAGTTAATTAAAAACCAAAATATTTATGTAATAATATTGGAAAGATAATTTAGATGGACAGATAACGTTCAGAGCCGCGGCAATTGAGTCGTGCATATTAATATATTATAAATAAATTATAATATTATAGTATATATATTTTGATTGGGGCTCTAGATAGGAACACGGGGCAGGTGTGGACGATCCGAACTTGACACCGCGCCGCTTCTCAAAGTTCTCGAATCGAACGTTAAAAAAGCTCAAAAATCGAAATCGAAACGGTCCATCGATTCGTTCGCACACATGTGCAGATCATATGTTTAAACACGCATACGTGAACAGACGACGAGTGGAGAAAAAACCGAGTGCGAGTCACGCGCTCGCGCTCGCCGACCGAAGAAAACGTACGAGCGAATCAATTAACGCGGCCGGTAGTCGGCGGCCCTTAATAATAATAATGGTCGTGTTTTTAAATGTTAATTTCGTTTTTAATGAAACTGTTGATTTACGAGCGGCGGGTTAGGTTAGGACGCGAGCGCAACACGAATTCAATCAACAGTCGTATATGGTAATGCGATAATTGAGGCGTTTCGTGCGAGCGATTCGCGAAACGCGCGAGCTTCGTCTACACTGTTCGAAGAAAGTGAAACGATCGTACTGTTTATTGCAATCGAAAGTCGACGGCTTAGATACGCAAAGTTCGATAAATGTGTATACCTATGCCAATATGTATATGTATGCATAGACTGGCCCAACAGATGCGGACGTGTGAGAAATTATTCGTTGGGCAAAAAAAAAACAACAAAAAAGGTGACGTACACCTGGATATTACATACATACATACATAGCTGGGTTTGAAGTACGGTAATGTGGAATTAATAAGAAATGTACAGATTGTGGAAAAATTCTGTGCGGTTTCGGTGGTTGAGTTCTGACGAAACTGTGTAAGATTGTACATATGTATGTATGTATGTAAAAGCGTTTGAAAAATTTTCGCCGAATATTTCATTTGTATTGTGAAATCTGATTAAATGCTTTAAAATACGCAATGTGGAATATTAGTTGAGACTAATTTTCTTTTGGATAAAATATAAGGTCAAACGGTGCAACAATTGTAAAATATGTAGAGCTATGCGGCGTTTTAAATGTAACCATTACATATAAGAAATATGTTGAATGAATTGAATGTAAGTGAAACATTAAAAGTATGCATGTTAGTTTATATTTCTACTTTATCCGTATCGGATAAAGTATTGCGATCGTGCGAAAATTCGGCCTCGTAATTTTGACTGATTTGTATCAGGTATCAGGCATCTGACTGAAAATTAAGATTTTTTTTAGTTATATAAGAATTTTTACCAACAATTTTCGATAAAAATTAAATAAGAGGATATAATATACGTAATTACAATACTAGGGGTAAGAATTTAAAATTAAGAAGTGACCTGGAAGGAGTATCTTGTACAGAGGTGTTGTTGATTACAGTGGACTGCTAGATGGTTTAAGAAAAATTAGCCGATTTGACAGATTTCCGGCAGTTTTAAAACAACACCTCCGTACAAGTGCTAATATATGGATTAGTGCGCACTTTTTAGCTTTAAGTTACTTTTGTGTTTTTAATAGCTTTAAAGCTAGTAAATTATTGTTTCCTTAATTCAATAGGATCGAAATTAAAAAATGTTAAATTCTCAGGTAAGTTTTTGAACGGTCATTTCATCGATTGAAAATTGGAAAATGCATCGACTCAGACTAATCACTGTAATATTAGATTATGCGAATACATACATGTATATAGAATTAGCTGAAACGATAATGTGTTCATTAAGAATCTAACCATTTAAATTAAATTCTCATAGTGTTGAGAAAGGTAATGAAACAATTAAACGCATTCATCGCGGATTGAACGCTCCCGTGCGTTTTCCCTTATGGCTCTTTGTCATTACAAATTGAAGGCATATGTATGTACATACATATGTACATACATACGTACATAGGTACATAATATGGCGATGCGCACCAGAGAGAAATAGAAGAAAAAAGTGTGATTTCTTCATTAGTCTTGAGAAACGTTTTCGCTAATAAAGCCATTGTTAGATAAATTGACAAAAAAAAATGAACGAGAAGTGTACGCAGTTATGGCAACAAGATGTTGGCAGCCGTGAACGATCAAGTGTACTGAATAGTGGGAGAGTAACGACTGTGTAATTTAATGCACACAAGTATGTACATTAATTAATGTGAATTAAAGCGTACGTAGGGTACAGTTGGAACAACGCTGAGCTTGTAAACTGAAGATTAGAGATTTAACCCCGACAGAAAAATGACCAAAACAAACTTATAAAAATGAGATTTGCTTCACTCTACCAATCATTTATTTTAAATTTAAATAAATTCATTCATCGGCCTATACGAAAAATATGGATAAAGAAAAAAATACAATTTTTATGGCAATTGAAACTAACTTAAACTAATCGCAAAGCATGTTTAGCTTTAATGACATTTGTAAAGTAACACAACCCATAGGAGCTTAATTCCTACTAAAGGTATTCTTGACACTAAAATATTCATCATACATACGGTCATGAGCTACAGTGGCACAACTCAAAATATACGAAGTGATAAATAAGTGATATTTTTGAGTTGTGCCATTATTGTGGCATGAGCGATATATGTAGGTTTTGCAAGTGCATGCTTTTTTTTATTAAAATGATTAAATCTTTATGTCTAAAGAAATGTGGGTCACAATGAGTTACGATAATGAACAGTTAGTTTTCAATACAATCTTTCACACGCACAAAAAAACAACAATACTTTATCTACAGATACAATGTACGTATATGGATGAAGTAAAAATATGAATCAATCGACGCATTTGTTAACACGATTGTGTATTTAGCCGAGCGTCGAGGTGAAAGAAACCGTCTCGGAAAGTTGAAACGTAAGAGGTAAAAAATAAAAATTAAATGAAAATGAAAAAAAAAACGTGTACAGCAATTATATGTCGGCTAACAAGTTGTAAAACAAAAGTCAGCGTGAAAATGTTAATTATGTTGTGTTGCAGTGTGAGTGCCGTGCGCTCCTTGGGAATGAGTCGAAGGGTAAAAAAAAAATCAATAGACGTTTGTTGTTCTTTCTTGCACGCTTTACTTCAATTAAAACCCGACACGAAACAGTGAACGAGAAGAGCGTACGTGAATTACTATCTTATGATACATATTATATTAATATCGTTACGAGATTGGGTGATCGTCGATTGACGAACAACGAACGTTGTTCGACAAAAATTGAACGACAAAATTTTATATGTATCGAATGTTTCGTAGGGGGTAACGATCGTTAGTTTTGCATCGTTTACAATAGCTTAATCAGACAATTCTGTGTGCAGTGTGTTTATTTGTACGACCTCTGAACAAGGCGTAGATCTATCGTCCAGTTAAGGCTGCTTAATTATCACTAATAATTTCTAAAAAAAAAAAAAAAAACAATCAATTGATTGCATCTGTAACGTTGTCGTTTAAATTAAAAGTTTTCGCGTATGCGATTAGACAAGTGTCTGCGATACTGTGGCGAAAAAAAAAAACAAAGTCAAAGTAATAACGTAAGACAAAAGTTATTTAACGTTTGTTTACAGTACGCTTTGTTCGTGTGTTAGAAAGTTTTGTACGTTTGCACATATGTATTGGCTTACAACCGGTAACGCCTGGTACTTATTAGATGTTAATTTTTGAATGAAAATACTTACATACTGTTGACAGCAACCATCGACGAATGCGGCATATGAAAAAAAAAAAAACATGTAAATACATAACTAAAAAATAAATGTTGAAGCAGTGGTACCCAATGACGAATGTGAACACTATCGTAATTTTTTTTTATATACGAAATTTTTGATTTTAAACGTCTGAAAATCTCAACCTTCTTTGAACAAAGATCAGCTGAATGGAATATTTTAAACCTCCGTTGATTTTTCGCGAGTACATATATGATAAGAAGTGTCCAAAAATTGTATACGTATGTGAATACTCATCCGATTTTAGCGTCAATTGGGCTCCAAGCGAGAAATACGGTAGCTGGTAGATGATACATATTAGACGTCAACGATAGCTCATTAGTTTGCGAGCGAGATGCACCTATTTTCTATCTTATCATAACGATCGACGTATTTGTCCTTCGATCGAATTCGCCATGCGGGTACGCCGGGTGCGGAATCCAGCGGCTGCTCAAGTGTGGGTCGCCGTTATCGCCGTTAATTATTTATTGAAGGGGAAAAAAAAAAGGGACGAGGGGGTGTACTTTAAAGTGGAGACGTTTGTTGTCCCACCTGTCCCGCATCCCGCACGCAATAACGGCCGGATTCCCTCAGAATGTCGTCAAAAATTTTAAATGGAGCTTTATAGGCGCGAAACACGCGCATGTACATTATGTAGGTACGTGTCGTTAAGCCTGGTATAGGTAAACAGGTAACAAATGTTAAAATTTTAGCATTACAACAATTCGATGGTGTTTTGTGTGTCCATGGATCTTGTTGACACTTTTTGGCATCTGTGTGTAACAGAGACACTGTACGCTTCGATCGATGTAGTGCGATTCGGAATGCATGTATGTACGTGGATATTGTGCATACATACATACATACATACATACATATATGGAGAGATGCGAGCGATTGGTGGCGAGCGTCAATCGATCAGAGTCGCGATAATAACCGTCACGAATTAGTTATTATCCGCAATTAGCCGCGAACAAATCATCCGGATTAGCGATAAGCGGCAGATCAGCACGGCGTGTACCGAAGTCAAGATGGATCGTGGCCGTTGTACGTTAGACTTCGACATCGGAGGCAATATCTGCCTAATTCCCATTTACGAGCCGCAGGATCAAAAAAATTAAGCCTCCACGTATGAAGTAAATTTGGAATAAGTTCAAAGTTCAAACTTTTCCCGCTTGAGAAAAGTGTAGCGAAAATTCAATGTCAATCGTATGGTTGAAAGGATTGTACATAAATGTGAACTTGGTTTAATTTAACGCGAAATACTCAAAGAACGAACAAATGATCCATATATGTATGTACATTCTAAGTACATATGTATATAATCATCAACATTTTCAGCCGTTGATGAAGGCCTCTACAATCCGTTTCCATTCCTATCTGTCTTGAGCAATCTGCATCCAGTTGATTCCACACATTCTTTTCAATTCATCAGCCCATCGTCCACTACATAGGTCTGCCTTGCTTTCTTTCACATTCTCTTGGATACCATTCCAGTATTTCTTGCGTCCATCTGCCATCCATTCTTCTCGCTATGTGCCACTTCAACGTTCTACTATATCTGCCACTTTGGTCACGCTTCTTACCCATGTATTCCTATTAAGATCACTTCCTGTTATAACAAGCATAGGTATATCTTTTCATGTTTCTGTGTGCAGTGAAACTTACGTAGCATTCTTGAATTCAGCATCCACGTTTCACATCCATACGTCACAACTGGTAGTACGCATAGGTCGTATACCTTTTTTTTTTAAGCATAGCGGGATGTTGGATTAAAAAACTACGTCCATTCTTTCAAAAGCGCTGCAACCTAATTTCATTCTTCGTTTTATCTCTTCACACCCAGTCATGTTCACTAATTCTCCTAGGTATAAATAATTATCAACTATCTCTACAATATAGTAAGTATTGTGATCATGCAAAAATTCAACCTCGAGATTTTTCAATAAGGAATTATGTAGAATCATGTTTGTAAGGAAACTATGTAAATTATGATTGATATAATGATTCTAATGGTTTAAAAGTTAAGTTAATCAGAGGTTATAAAAGTAATCGAAATATTGTATTGTATTGTAAAAGAATTGGCTTAAAATAATTAGAAAAGTTGACTGCCAAATTAGATGTACCTACGCCAGAAATTCGCAAGCTTTTGATTAGTTCAGTGGCAACGATTACATGATACACTCGATAACTCAATATTTATAAAGCGTTTTATGTACCTACATACATACATACACTTGCAGGAACGTTTCATGCATGTCTTCAACAAAGAAAATATCTCCATGTAAACATTTTGAATTTACAACAATTGAAACATAGTATGTGAGTTTTTGTGGATGTTTATTATAATAATTGTGCATATAAAATAAAAACGTAAAGCGTGGTGGGGATTCTTCGTCGATGCGTGCATAAGGTCAAAAGCGATTGTTGATCGTTAACAATAATAATTAAGCGATAAAACATAATAGCGCAATTTCATCGTAGATTTTTTTTATCTACGATTTTCAACTACTATTAAGTGTTATAACAAAATAATTTCGGATAAATTCCAGCTGAATGTGCGGTAGATCGACATCCGATGACGAGACCATTTTGTTGCAACCACCGGTCATAAATATTTATTAAATGTTTAATATAAGTATCGCGCTTTTGATACGGAAATTTGCATTAATTAAACGGTGAACCGAAGCTCGCATACTTGCGAGTATAAAAAATAAAAACGAAACAAAACACATGACCCTTTGCTTCGTAAAATTTATTACAATAGACTCAACAATCGAATCATGTCAAAAACGGGCATAATAGATGTTTGCATCTATGTAAAAAATAAACCAAAAAAAAGTAGTAACTGATTCGTACGAAGCACAATAAAAAGGTGGCCGTGTAACAAACACGTCGGGTGTATAATTAACGTTTGTGAAGTTTCGGTTGGTCGTTTTTTTTTTGTTATTTCTTGTTATTAAATTACAAATCGCAGTACCACAAACGCTCACACTTCACATGCCTAATTAAATAATCGCGCTTTAGATGTTATCGTCGTTAACCAACAACAAAAGCATCTAACGAAAAAAAAGCCTACCCAAAACCGAGAATTCACATAGCTTGACCGATAGTCATATAAGGAAATCTCTTTTAGATTCAATAAAGCAAATGTGATACGATACGTCTCAAGCTGAAAGCGTTGCGTGTCCGGTACAATTAGAACCCCGCCAATTATACAACATTGTGTCAACAGTGCCAATTGAAACGTGGAATCAAACGCTTCTTCTTATTCTGCTGCACGCGACCAATTGAATTGGACCGTTTAATTAAAACGCTACTACTGCTGGTCCGATATTAAATTTATCGAGGACGCAAAAAAAAGCGGTAATTGGCGCTCGCAGTTAGCGGTGGAGATTCCTCGGGGAAGATATCGAAAGTATGTGTTTACTGGGGTACTGAGGTACGTGTGTATGTGAGAAGGTTCAAGTTAAACGCGAACGCGGAAAAAAGTACTTAAATTCATTTATCTTTGTTTTATTTTATTTTACACTATATCGGACGAATCATCGAAAAGTAATTTATTGTGAGAATAAGCACTTCGATTTGCATGCCCCTGTATTTGAGGCACGTTTATTAATTAAGTGCAAATTTTGCACGTGATTTTAACCGTTGCAAGTTCCCGGGAGTGATACTCTGAAAAGCAACGGTTGTGATTTTCTACATTAGTAATTATAATAAGGTTTTAAGATTCATACGATTCCTCATTACTCGACCCAATCTAAATGAACCAGTTAGTAATTTTATAGATATAATCTAACATCAATGTTTTACACAGTTGTTGGTCTGTTATTTTACTTTATTTTTTTTTTGTATGAAGACTAAAAAATATAGTTTAATATCTTTAATGGGCGACCTTAAGAGTCCATTTCAAAAAAGGTAACTTTTCAGGAGTCAAAACACGAAAGAAAATTAGTATTTAGTAGGTACTATGATCAGCTTTATTTTGTACTCTTCATTTCGACAAGTTCCGAATGGAATTGATTTGTGTGCTTTGGTGTGAACGTGGACATCAACTTAAAAACTCAAAATATGGACTTATCCTGTTTTGATCAAAATTTGACATGTACCTAATCTTAAGGCCATCCATTCTCTTTAATACACAGCGAGAATAATGGATGGCAGATGGACGCGAGAAATACTGGAATAGTATCCGAGAGGATGTGAAAGAAAGCAAGGTAGACCGAGTGGATGATGGGCTTATGAATTGAGGAGAATGTGTGGAGTCAAGTGGATGCAGATTGCTCAATACAGACAGGAATGGGAGAGGATTGGAAAGGCCTTCATCCAGCAGTTGATGGTGAACGGCTGAAAATGATGATGTTATGTATCAAATGAAGAATGGGATATTTAAAATTGAATGAATTGTAAATGCATTTTTATGTAGGTACATTGTGTTTAGGTGCACATCAAATGCATTAATTTTTAATTTATGTAATCGTATGTGCCTACATACATACATACATATGTAGGTATATCTAGAAATTCAACATTTGATAAATACGATATGCAACGCGTATGGGGTTGGGGCATAACCGAGCACTACCTAAGCAATTTGAAAATTGCCAGAAGTAAACGGTTATTGCGAACACGTGTCGCTCCCAATTGATATCCGAGCTCGCGCACTGCCGTGCAATAATAGGACTATAACGTCGCTAAAGGGTTATATCATCAACGTCATTATCATTATTATTATTAAACTACGGTGCCGAGAGTGCACGAAACACGGTTCAAATTAACCGATCGCTCATTTGCGTATAAATTAATTCGACGCGAACGAGAGAGGGTTGAGCAGAATCGACCGGTTTAAAACGGTGCCAACTGTGTCTCGATTCGAACTGCGTGAACTTAGACTTCAAACATCGAACGATGGTGGAATTTTTTGTCGAAATATCGAAAAATCGCAAAAGGAACAGGTGCCAAAACTCCTAAGCGTATACTGTGTGAGAATATATTAGCGCGAGCGTAAAGCCAGTACCAATTACAATTGAAACCACGTGACGCCACGTGACTTATACCGTAATTATAGTCGTATATACGAGCGTTATCCCTATTAACTTGCGAAGGGCAAAGGTGCTATCCAACGTGCAAAATGGCGGTGCGCGCAATTGCGTTAGCAATTAAAATTTACTACGTAAGCGTGCGTAATACCGCGTGCAAATCTTTAGTAGAGCAATGAGAGAGCGTGGTACTTTTAAAATACAAGACGAATTTTACAGATTTTCCGGTTCCAGTCGAGGGTGACAACGATCAAAATTTTGTGTCTTTTGGACGCTGATTTAGCTTTGAAATTTTAACCATCGATAGTAGAGTTTTTAATTCATTGTGTGATAAACGGTAAAAATCAAACTGTTGTGCAAATGCGTAGTGTAAAATTATTATAAATAAACGGTTTTTGAGTTACAGTGATTCTACACACATCAGACAGACAGACAGACATTGACACAGACACAGACAGATCAACACACAGACATTTTCCAAAAATCATGGATATGTGATCGGGGGATGATACCGACGTAAATCAGTCAAAATCTCGAGGTCGAATTTTCGCACGATCGCAATACTTTATCCGATATGGATAAAGTAAAAATTATATTGCAAACATCATAATGTGACTTAAACAACAAAAATGCAATACGAAAGTGTGAAAGGCAAAGTTTCTCAGTGGATTACTATTATATTGCATGCAATGAATTCATTTCAACTTAGTGGTAGCTACTCCGCAGTTTTCTATGATTGAACAAATGTGCAACGATAAATTTTTATTTACCCAAAAGACATCCACCATTTTACAAAACGTTCAAAGTTCGCAATGTGCTTTTTATAAGAGCAGAAGTGCAATTCTCAGTCTCGGTGGTCCCGGTTCGCCCTATTTAGCTGTCGTATGATGAATGGCCGCACGGACGTACGGACGGACAGTGGCGAGATGGCCGCGGGGAATTTCATGAAATTAGCATACGCAGCGATTGAATTAGACAATCACTTTGCGTGAAAATGATATACGCGCATGAATATGAAACGGACGCTATTGTTCGGCAGCCGGCGCCATTAAAGGCGCCTCGGGCGCCTCATGATATAAAATTTATATTACACCTACATATATATATTTATGTACTATAAAATATAATACAATATCTTTTTTTTTTCTTTCTGCTTCCAAAACGCGAACTCTACGTGTGTCGACAAAAGTAAGCAAGGAGTAAGTATGCAACGAGTGGGCATTATTAGATACGTAATTAACGTTAAAAATTTTGTTTAACTCGGAACATTTCATCTCTTCTGTGTGCCTAGGGCGTTTCATTCATTTAATTTTACAATACAGCCAGCCAGCTAGCTACCAAAACACAACGAGCTACTTGAACCTGGAATCGAAATCCAAAGTTTGTGTGTGTATGTCCATGGTACGTACGTATGTACATATGTATGTATGTATACGGTAGCATGTTAGCACACTCGGTTATAACAAGATTAAGGCTACAGCGAGCAAAATGTGAGGTACCCTTCTCATTCACTTTATTGTATTTGCTCACAGTTCGAATTTAATGTGCAACTTTGTTTGACATGCTGTAAACGAGGTGAGATCACACGTGGTAAGATTTACCCACTATTTAATCCCCAATAGAAGTCTTTTCAAGTACAATACAAAACATACGACCGCCTTCCAGTAACCAACATTACGAAATAATCAAAACAATCTCGGCCCAATGGAAATGAAAAGGGGATGATTCAATATGTGTGTATGTATTGAAAGCAATAAAATGACTTTTACTGTAAAACGAGGTCGAATTTTCGCACGATCACAATACTTTATCCGATCAGGATAAAGTAAAAATTATATCAAACACGATGCAACACTTTTAGATCAGGTTAAGTGACGCATGCGAAAATGATCAAAAAAACGACGCAATTGAACTGAAATATAAAACAAATACATATGTACATCGTTTCAATCCAATAGATATCTTCAATGTATTCCAAATCCGAGCCTTGTATTATAATAAATTAAACATTTTAATCCAAAAGAATTATCACCGACACTCATGTACATACATGCTTGTGGACGACATATTTAAGTCATACAACATTCTTACAACGGAATAACAAGCTTTATCTTTGGCACGCACGTCTTTTTAATAGGGTCAATTTAAAAAAAAAAATAATTAAGCGAACCCCCGGTAGACAGGGCAGGGGGGGAGTGTGTGATCCGATATTGTTGTTTACATCTTTAACTGGCGTAGCTTTTTGCATCTAGCACGCTCATCGTCGATTAGCGACGAGGATATGGAGACGGTCTTCGTCGTCGTCTTCTGACCCGGCCAAGATAAAGATCTGGACCCTAACGACGAGCTTCCGTTGTCGCTTTTGACCCTATCGCTGCGGCGGTCGCTCTCGCCCGCTCATTACACCTGTTGTCGTCATTACGTGGCGTTGAACAAACGAAACCAATTGATGATTCAATTATTTTTACGACATTTTCTGTGTACATATTCGGATCGTTTCGCTTTCATTTGACCCGTTGAGCGCCGGCGGCGGACAGGCACCTACATTTGCACCTGTTCAATAATGAATCGCTCTAGTTTGTATGTGTGTGTGTGTGTGTGTGTGTAATTATCGTAATTGGGAGCGATCGCATTATCGTCGCTGACCCTCAGCAGTCCAAATATAATCGATTTCTTACCGAGATTAGGCTAACTGGTAATAACACGTTGGTGCTTTCGGTATCTCAATCGGACATCTTCGTCAAGTTCCCAAACACGTTCGTCGTTTATGAACGCGTTAAACGGTCGATACACGATCGAAACGATTGTGGAAATGAAAATGTTACCGATCGCTGAATCACCGAATTAAATACACAATCGCATCAAATAATTACGGGAGAAAGATGATGATGCGCTTTTTTCTTCGTACTCGACTGGCATCGTTAAAATTGCTATGCGAAAATTCTCCGAATTCTCAGTTAGTTGATGTACATATGTATATTACATATATCGACCGAATGACAAGTTTGTTGAACAAAAAACTATCATCACTGATTTAATAATAATAAGCCAGGCGATAGCTCATGCGGTTAGAGCGTTCGTCTTTCGAAAGGTCTGGGATTCGATACAAACATATTGATTATATGAGCTGTATGTTATAATTACAAGATAAAAATAGCACATTACTATATCTTAAAGATAGTTAACAGTTTTATCCATTTTAAGCAGGCGGCGATTGGTTGGGTTCTTGGCTCAATGAAGCAGATCTTATGCCATTTCTACCGATTCTCTTAATCAAATTTATTGTAATCAATTTCAGCCGTTCACCATCCAGTGCTAGATGCATGCCTCTCCAATCCTCTTCCATTCCTGTCTGTCTTAAGCAATCTGCATCCACTTGACTCCACACATTCTTCTCAATTCATCAGCTCATCGTCCACTTCGGTCTACCATGCTTTCTTTCACATCCTCTCGGATACCATTCCAGTATTTCTCGCGTCAATCTGCCATCCATTGTTCTCGCTATGTGTACACTTCAACTATTTCACACGTTCCACTATATCTGCCACTTTGGTCATACTTCTTACCCCTGTATTCCTCGTACGATCACTTCTTGTTATACCAAGCATACATCTTTTCCATGCTTCTCTTTATGCACTGGATCTTACATAACATTCTTGAATTTAGCATCTACGTTTCACATCCATACGTCACAACTGGCAGTACGCATTGGTCGTATGCTTTATTTTTTAAGCACAGCGGAGAAATTGTAATTATTCATTTAAAAACATGTTTTTCGGCAAATTCACCATTCGCAATACACACTTGTACAGGACAAGTATCGCTTCGTAGCACCTGCAAATTGACCTAATCCGATACGGGAAACACACAGTGCGCGTCTTCTGACACGCGTCAAAAGTGGCATACGAAATGTATGATTGGGCACAAAACGGTCATTTGTTCACGCTGTGTGTGACGTGGCGTCGAAGAGAAACGGACCCCGGGTACTGATATAATAAAAATAACAAGGAGAAAAAGAGTCGAGACTCCTCGAGCTAGTTTTTATTGTTGTTGTTGTGCAGAGCCGAGAACCGTCTTGTTGTTTGAACGGGTTAGCCTCGCACGATGATTGATAAAATTGGCCGCGGTGCAGAGTCATCGTCGGATATTAGTACTGTATAGTTAACTCTACATATATATATCGCCGATCTCGCCACGAATGATTGATTCGATAACTGAAAACACACAACGCGCACTCGTCCGTTATTGTTTTTAACCGGTGGTTGGGCGTGGGCGATAACCCCGAGGCGACTGGAATATCGCGCTTAAATACCCCCGTGTTCCGTCGAAATTCAATTCTAGCTTTCAACAATGTCGGTAGGCTGCGTAGATTTTTTTGCATACAAATGAGTCACGAATTTGTAGGATGATAGCTCGAAAGTTGCAAGTTTAACTTGGCAGACCGGGCGAATATGTAAATGATCCCTTCAAAATAATTTGCACAAAGTCGTCTCGTCGTCGTAGAGAAATATTTCACAAGACAGATTCAGTACTACAGTCAATATTGTTTTCATCATACAATTTATGTATATGGCAAACAACTTATACAACGTCAATTTAAATAACTATGTGCCAAATTAAAGCGAGTTCGTTATATCATCATCATTTTCAGCCGTTCACCATCCACCGCTGGATGAAGGCCTCTCCAATCCTCTTCCATTCCTGTCTGTCTTGAGCAATCTGCATCCACTTGACTCCACGCATTCTTCTCAATTCATTAGCCCATCGTCCACTCGGTCTACCTTGCTTTCTTTCACATCCTCTTGGATAGAATTCCAGTATTTCTCCATCCATTCTTTTCGCTATGTGCCACTTCAACTTTTTCACGCGTTCCGCTATATCTGCCACTTTGGTCATGCTTCTTACCCATGTATTCATCTTACGATCTCTTTTTGTTACACCAACCATACATCTTTCCATGCTTCTCTGTGTGCACTGAATCTTACGTAATATTCTTGAATTCAGCATTCACGTTTCACATCCATACGTCTTAACTGGCAATACGCATTGGTCGTATGCCTTATTTTTTAAGCATAGCAGAATGTTGGATTTTAAAACTATGTTCATTCTTCCAAAAGCACTCCGTCTTAGTTTCATTCGTTTTATTTTCTCTTCTTTACATTGTCATATTCACCAATTGTCCTAGGTATAAATAACTGTCAACTATCTCTACAATATGATTATCTGCTGTGACTATGTTTTGCGTGCAAAATTCATTAAACAAGTTTGCAATATATTTGCACAAATAATATAATATTAAAGTGACGTTTACACGCAATCGGTAGATAGTTGGGTACAAAGTACTTTTGTGAAAGTTTCAAGCAAGTAGATAAGCATCGTATACATATAAAGCACGCTTCAGTAGTTCAGTGTGCGTACAGTGAAACAAGTTTATCTTGACATCGACATTGCATTAGGATAGATCGAATTTTCCCCGCATTCTTTACAAAATTTTCAGTCATATTATAAGCGCGTATCCGATGTCACAATCATAACACTGGCGAATTAGCAATCAGCGAAGCAACGCTACGACGAGGAATTGCACTCGTACACGAATACAAATTATAATTTTCGACAGCGAATGAACTCACGCTTGCTTGATTTTTCCTTTGAGAAACACTGCAGGATCGTTTTTGATGATAATGTGATAACAGGTTGTCAATCAGCTGTCACAAGTGGCAAGGGTGCCGGACCTCGAAGCACACCCACAAAAAATTGGATATACATAGATATTATATAGGCTTTCTGGGAACGATGTAGAGCGGAAGTGAGCGCCACTGGAAGCCACCCCAATCAAGAAAGGGTTAACAAAATGCACACAAGAAAGAAAGAGCGCGTGCCTCTGACGTGACCATATTGACGGACAATCAATTAGCGTTCGAATTCAACGAGAGCAAATCTCCAGATCAGAATCTATTGGAATTTTATTAGAAGTTGACTGTAAGGGAATCGTAACCTGTAAAATCTCAATGAGAAAATATGCACACGTACAAACAAAAAAATAATAAAAACGTTCACATGAAGGGTTCAAGTGCGGTCGGGATTCGACCCTGCGACCGACGACGTCACTCTTGACAATTAACCGAGTGCATAATATTTGCACTTGTGGGTGCATTTTGGCATTTGCTCCGGTGGCCGAGCAGCGCGAGACAAAAGCCATCGTTGCGCGCACCAAACTGTGAAATAATTCAATTCGTTGTGAGCGTTCGCGGATGAGGTATGCCGTCGCTCGTTCGCTTCGCGGCGAAAGGGTCAAAAAACTGCGGCGATATTATTATTATTAAACATGCGAATTTAGCCTGAAAAAATATTATGAAAAAATAAAAAAAAAAACGCTTCCGGTGGAACGCTTTTCGAGATCCGCGCGGATTTGAAAGGGTTAACGAGCATCTTCCGAGAGCGTACGCATGCGAATCAACTCGGTCGTTTAATTCAATTTTGACGATTATGTGATATGAAAAAAGTTTTTATATAAATATGCAGATATATAAATGACAGTTGCAGTAGCTCTACATATGTATGTATGTACATATGTTTAATGAGTATGTATAATTTTGAACTACGATTGAAAAGTTTTACGACCACTATATACATAGGTATCTATGTATGTACATATATATAGTGGAAAGTAGGATTATTATGTTGATTAAGAAATATACTATCTAGAAATACAAACAAATTTAAATTTATAATGCAATTATTCGTCCTCGTTTTATATATATTGCGGTTCATAGGGTAAAATAGGGTAATTAAAGATTGGTTGCAAAAATTTCAAAATAGAGCTATACGGAGTATTTTAAATGTCGACAGATTAACTAGTATAAGATATATGTATGTTGAATGAATTGAATTGGATGAATGTAAATGAAACCTTAAAAGTGTGCATTAGATGAGAATGCAAATTAGATAAGAATTTAATACCAAGATATTTTAATAATGGGATATAACAAAATACTAGGGGTAAGAATAAGTTAATAGTTACGAATTTAAAATTAAGTAGATCTAGGAGAACTATCTTGAACCGGGGTGTTGTTGAATACAATGGCCTGCCAGAAGATCTCAGAAATATAAACAAAATTGATAGATTCCCGGCAGCCTTAAAATAGCACCTCTGTCTAAGTGCTAATAGATAATTAAGTTTATTTTGCAATTTCAGCTTTAAGTTACTGTTTGTTTGTAACTAGCTTCTTAAGGTATCTTAAACAAATAAATAAAGTGTGAAAAAGTGTATACCTATGTACATACATATGTGTACGAGATGATTGCAATCACAATGAATGGCTGGGGTTTATCAAAAGTGGCAATTTATTACAAAGCTTCTAAAGAAGCTCACTAGATGAATGTACAGTCGGTTTAATTCAATAGTAAATTTAAAGTCAGTAACTTAATAAACTAACTGCACTCACATATACCAGTCTCACAGGTATACGATATTATTTATATTCGAGATCAACGAGCGGACGAACGGCTCGATGCGAAAATTTAATATTGCAGCGGTGCATTTCGAACAATGCCGACTTATCGGATATGCAGTTTTATAAGACGAGACGGGTTCGCTCATTTGGCGGCCATCAATCAAAAGACAAAAACACAAAGGCGGCGAAGATTTCATCGGGAAATCCGCACATCCTCACCGCGTCCGGCTAAAGACCCTCGCGCAAACGATAAAACATAATGGCTTGTTATTATTAAACTGCGGAAATTTTAAAATTAGTATTATAACCCACGAAAACGGAGCGGCAGAAGTTGAATTTCATTTATTAATACCCCCAAACACTACCCGTATATTAGTATACCGAGACGTGTAGATAAACGCGACGTTCATTTTGTGTGTGTGTCCGTTTGCGTGAAAACGAAACGGTGGACGAGGCTAATTAATAACCAAATATGCTCATTTGGAAACTCGAACAGTCCAAATAAACAAACAGGCCGGGTCGAATTCGACCCAAGAACGGCGCCTTATCTACGTGCTATCCATCAAGTGAGCACCGACCCAGATCAAAACGCATAGAGTGGTTGCTCAACTTGTCTATTTTCTATTTACAATTCAAAGATCAAAAACAAAAAAGTGTCACATTTAGCTACTGTATAATGCAAATTCTGAAGGATCGGTCGGTGGGTATAAGTATGTGCGTTAAAGTCTTCGGAACAATACTAGGAAATGTGCACAATGGTATGAATTTACACATACTAATACATTTTACGTTTCATATAACGACCAGCTGAATCCTGAATAATAGTGATAATTTATAATGAAATACGAGTATAATGGAGACTTCTTTTCGTTTCGTATTGTCTGTAGCCGTGTGCACGGAGCTTAAAAACGAGAGAAAAATGAAATTAATAAGGCGTACGTAAAACAATGCAGGTGAAAAAAATTTATATATGTCGAAACACGTAATATAAAGTCCAGGGTAGTGGTCGTATCAGTAACGAGCCATCTCTGGCTGTCACCGGTGTAAATATCTAATACTGGGAAAAGGGGAGAGGCTCAGTTAACGGACTTGCAAAATTATATATAATTTTTTTTTCCCAATAAACGTTTGATTGAAACTATTATAATTTATCGTTTTAAAAACGCTATGTTATGTGTTTGCGAATTTATATATACATACATACATACATACCTATCATCATTATACAAAAGAAACCAATCAAGTTACGTAAAGTTGATATGAAGATATAAACTTTCCGATTTTGAAACATTTGATGATTTGACTTGTTTGCTATGAAATTTTACGATCACGATTCAACCGTTGAATAAATTTAAAATAAAAAATAAACAAAACAAAGTTGAAATTTAAATTTTGGTTTGATTATAACATTGACTATATATTTGATTATATATTTTGACTATATATTGATTTGATAGCAATTTACAACCTTCCTATCTAGTGCACAAGGAAGAAAGTTGCTTAAACAGAGGAAAACTTTGACGGATTTTTGATTTTTACCTCTACTTATTTTACTTACATTCTTACGATTTTATATATGTACAGTATTCAAAAATTAGTTATCTGTTATACGTACATATTATTTAAAATAACAATTAAAAAATGTAATACTTACACCCTGTGGTTGATGATCATATTCAACAGTTGACATTTTGACGAATGGCGTTGACAGGTTGGCATCGCAGAGTAGAAAATTTGCCGGAAAAACAAAACAAGATTGAATACATCAGTTTGCGTGGAATTATGTAGAATAAGAGTCGCTTGCAATTTATGACAAAAAGTGCATTCGCAATATAATAGTATACAGTCGCTGAGCAGATTTGCATAATTCACGCATAAAATATTATAATATATATGTAACTCAATACCAATTGCATTGTTTACACGCATATAATACACGTATGACTATATTATTTAATATACAATTAATTTATATAGTAATAAATATATATTTTATTATAAAAATGATACTATGTATTGCTGAATGGGAATCGTGCTGAAATCGCTCATTGTAGTACTCACCAAAACGGGATCCTGAAACAAGCAAACAAAAGTACACGTTACAAAATTGTTATAAAATTCTAAAAGACGGACAAAGAGAGTGAGAGAAAAATGTGTTGGGAATGATGAATGGACGATTTCATGCGATTTCACCGTGCGTGTGTGAGAAACTCGAAAACGGTTCGCCACGCATCGCCACGACAATCGAATATATCGAACGCGAGTTTATATTGTTGCATATTTTTTATATTTTCTAATGATACAACCGTGTGTGAACCGATAACCGTGTCAGTGTTGTGAACCGGGTGAAAATCACCCGTCGACTTCCCACAGTCACGTGTTCGTTCGTAACGTGCCGCTTTTGACAGCGATCGCTAATAGTTAACTATTAAAATATTGCTCAAAGCATATATGTATGTATGTATGGATATGCAGAAGGAAACGTAACTTGCACAATTTTCATTTACCGTTTATTAAGCATTTGTCGCGTGCAACGTTGGTCACGTTAGACAAGTCACATCTGAGCCTGACAAAAACCAAAACGACCAACTACTAAAAATAAAGCCTTGATCATATCATATCAGGAATTTACTGAAGTAGTTACGTTAAGGTATTTGGCAATTTGATGAAAATGCAAGGAGACGATGCCTTAGTAATCAATACACCGAATCACTGCGCATTATGTTTGATGGGCACTTATGTACATGCGTTAATATAATGTTACTTTCGATTAATACGAACGAATGGATAGGCATTTTACTTACATGATAATTTAAAATTTAACTAATTAAGTCCGAGTGGAGGCGTCGAAAGGGTTCCCTCTCGCTATGCGAAATTTCGCAACGGATCGGACACGCCGAGAGCGTTTTCATTTCGGTGTGCCGCGAGAGAGAGAGAGATTGGCCTGAGAAATTGCGGCGGCGGTCAAGCGCGAGATATTCCCATAGCGTTTAGGGCTTTTAAGGGTTTTTTGCGCGTAACTAATGGCCGATTACGGCGGCTACATGGCCGCGTTTTCCCGCGCCCGTTCGGTAAGTAAAATCGACTACCGACAATTACCGGCCATAAGCAAATTGCGACGACGAGGCCGCACTCCGCGGGTTACTTATTCTTCTTCCTCCACCGGCACATACTGAGCGCGACTGTACGTTGCGTATAAAGAGTCTGGCTAACCTCTTGACCGCCGCCACCACAGACGCGCGTGACGCTTTTCGACCCCTTTATGTCGTGTATACGAAACCGCGAATTCCACGCAACCCTTCCACACGCAAAAATGCGAGACGTACATATTATAATATATGCAAGTGTTCCTTTTGATCTTTCGATGTTAAGATGTTGTTAACCCACGTGTGTGCCGTTAAGAACTTACACTTTTACACTCGAAAGTGTCATTTGCAGTAGCATTTTCAACCAATTACAATGTCACACAATAATGTGTTCAAATGATAAAAAAACTTCAAACTTAATCACACATTAATTTCTATGAACCTGAAATTGACAAAAAACTATAAAAAAAGTTTTCAACAATAAATCCATAGCATATGACGACCAAAAATCAATCTCAATGTAGAAAGTTCATCATTGTGTTTCTTTAGTCGATAAAAATTGTTTATTTAATCAAATTTTCCATTGATTATCTTTATAAATAATACTTCTTCTTTTTCGCTTAAAAGTAACGGTGCGTGTTACCAATTCTACGAAATAAAATTCACGAAACAATTTCACGAAATAAAATTATTACCTTCATTCTCCCACCCCCAGAATAATTAGATATGGCAATAAATACTCCGAATTTGTTGATTTTTTTAATATTAATCTTTCGTCCCTAGGACGTCGACTTATTATTTATTTAATCAACTCGACATAATTTATTTATTAGTTTTTTTTCCCTTTGTGTTTTTTCTAATTTAATGTATTGTGTATTTTATATGTAAAAGTCTTAACAGGCGTTTGATAAATAAATAAATAAATGACCGATTAACCTTTTGTAAATATGACAGAACGTCTAAATTTTTCGATTAGTACCCTAGATATTCATACAGTATGACATAAAGCGCATCGATTCATAACGTATGCGACTTTGCCTTTCGTAAATAACTCCTTGACCCCGGGGTCGCTCGCGGGACGCGGTTTACTGCGACCGCAAAGAATTTCAATTCCGTTTTATCTCGGCCATGATCTCTCGAAATTTTCACATGGCTACGATTCAAAAACGAAAAACATAAACCGCGAACGATTTATTCGCGTATATTTTTGTCCCGCAATGATGGACGATCTCGTAGTATCATCATTTGCACCCATATACCTATATAATAGTGTGCTCTGATTGTTGCTGTAAAATCGAAATCGAATGGCGCGTCACTAAAAGAGATAATAACGGCGATAAATAACCGTCGCAACATTTTTATGTGTCGTTAACGCGCCGAGCGGTGTTTTAACGCTTCGATATCACAACGTAAACGGGCCGTTAAACGGCCTGTCGCTCCCTCGAAGGTTATTGTCGAAATCGTTAATTAAACAGCTCGCCTAACTGCGACAATAATTGTATGCGGATCGAATATAAGTCAACTATCTACTAGAGATCGCGCTTATAACCCATCGTAGTAGACTTTTATTTTATAACTAACTGTACATAGTTACTCGGGCGAATTTGAAATTGTCGATGAA
Organism: Parapsyche elsis; assembly: GCA_022651745.1. Lineage (NCBI taxonomy): Eukaryota > Metazoa > Arthropoda > Insecta > Trichoptera > Hydropsychidae > Parapsyche > Parapsyche elsis. The sequence goes on from JAGVSN010000019.1 coordinate 1,368,967, forward strand.
TATAACCTAATGGGCCACATTAATGCGGGAGCAATTTACTTTTCTACAACTTTTATCTACTGCATAAAAATCAATTTAGTTAATTAGGTATCGTAGTTTATTATATTGCGTACTGCCAGCTATGACGTATGGATGTGAAACGTGGATGCTGAATTCGAGAATGTTACTTAAAATCCAGTCCACACAGAGAAGCATGTATGCTTGGTATAAGAAGAAGAGATCGTAAGAGGAACACGTGGGTAAGAAGCATGACCGAAGTGGCAGATATAGTAGAACGTGCAATGTGCTGGACACATAGCGAAAATAATAGATGGCAGACGGACGCGAGAAATACTGGAATGGTATCCGAGAGGATGTGAAAGAAAGCAAGGTAGACCAAGTGGACGATTGGCTGATGAGTTGAGAAGAATGTGTGAAGAATTTTATTAAAACTGATAATGACAAATTATACAGCGAAAAAATTTACCATTTACTTTTGCGCAAAGTCTTGCTCTGACTTTGAATTAGATTCTTGTCTGTGCAACTACACATTTCGACACAGTGTGACCTTTCTTTTCATGACCTAATAGTTGGTAGAATCAGAGTGTTCTATGTACTATCTGACTCGTGTATTATTTTTTTTGAACTTCCTCTTCCTCTTTTCCTTTGTACATTTATTTCACTGTACGATTTCGGTTATTTTGTTTTATATACAACATGAAAAGTTACTGTGGTATAATTTTGTAATTAAATAAATATACTGTCCAATAAAGGAATAGATACTATTGAATGTTAAACAATATGAAATTTTGCGTGAATGTCTCTTCATCAGAGCAAAAACCAATTACATGTATTTTAATTAACAAAGATACCCAATTAATTAAATTGACTTTTATCGAGTAGTAACAGAGTTATATCAAGAGTAAATAGCTCTTTTACTTATGGGCCACCCAGTGTCCCAGTGGAAAGATTCGCTAGGTGGGTGAGGGTATATTCGAATCGGGTGAGATTTTATTAGATTTTCACGGTTAGGGTATACTATCCTTGGGTCGAGAGTTGCGAGGAACAGTATGGAGTTGGAGAGATCACGAGTGGGAATAAATCACGTGCGCATTCCGACGGGGATGCGCAGCGTCCGGCTCCGCGGAATGTCCGCGAATTTTTAGGCAGCGGCGGGCCGACGATTCAATTACGGGGCGAGATAAAGTCCCCTCGACATTTGTATGTTGTTGTCGTTGTCGTTGCGACTCCCGGGTACAGACCGGGAATCCGGTGGCGGGAATCCCCAGGACCGGTGCGGGAATGCGAGCCAGATCCTTATCTCGGACTTAACCCTCGCCAGGACGGTAAAAATGCACAAATATCTACATATTACGACATTTCGACGATAGCATGTGGAAATGTTAAGAAGAAATTTTAGATGGAAGAAGTATGCTTGGTATAACAAGAAGAGAAGTATGACCAAAGTGGCAGATATCTATCAGAATGTGTGAAAAAGTTGAAGTGGCAATGGGCTGGACACATAGCGAGAAGAATAGATGGCAGGTGGACTCGAGAAATACTGGAATGGTATCCGAGAGAATGCGAAAGAAAGCAGGAAGAAATTAAAAACGGAGAATGAAACTAGGATGGAGTGCTTTTGGAAGGATGAACATCCAATATCCAATATCCCGCAATGCTTAAAAAAATAAGGCATACGACCAATGCGTACTGCCAGTTATGACGTATGGATGTGAAACGTGGATGCTGATATGTAAGATCCAGTACACAAAGAGAAGCATGGAAAGTTGTATGATTGGTATAATGCCGGCGCCAGACATAAGTTCAAAGAAGTGATCACTTCTTTGAAGACTTTGCTCACACATTTGTTCACATATTGTTGTATCTGCCAGATACATATGTACATATGTGTTCAAAGCTCTCCACGGCGACGCTCGTGGCTCGTGGCTCGGCGACGCTCGACGCTCGCGCAACTGGGCTTCGCGCAGTGTGGCAGGCACACAAACATTTGGACTTGTATCCCTTTGATGTGCGCTAAAAAACCGACACGGAATGGCAAAGCGCACTTAAGTGATCAAATATGTGACAATAGTATCAAATGCCCGTGCCACACATGTGAACACTTATTTGATCACATCTTTGAACACATGTCTGGCGCGGGCATTACAAGAAGTATGACCAAAGTGGAAGATATAGCAGAACGTCTGAAAAAGTTGAAGTGGCACATTTCGAGAAGAATAGATAGCAGATGGACTCGAGAAATACTGGAATGGTATCCGAAAGAATGTAAAAGAAAGCAGGTAGATCGATGGGAATATAGGCTGATGAATTGAGAAAAATGTTTGGAGTCAAGTGGATGCAGATTGCTCAAGACAGACAGGAATGGAAGAGGATTGGAGAGGCCTTCATCCAGCAGTGGATGGTGAACGGCTTAAAATGATGATGAGATGGAAGAAGTGAACGGTGTTGTACGGGAGTATTCGAATGTACTACATATGTAGATAATGTATGTAATTTCGACTCATTCAGTGTTGTGCTTGTACTCGAGTTATAACATTTGCCATTCACTCGCTTACATTTCTTCAAATTCTGATGCTTTATTCCACCAAAGGTTGGCAATCATCGTGACTACGTATTTTGATTTTCTAAATCAACGGCTCTGAATAGGGATGTTGTGTTTTCAGGCCATACCAAACCAGGCGATAGTTCAGCGGTTAGGGAATAGGTCTGGTAATTATCGTTACCGACACAATCTGGATATTATTAACTAAATCCAGATCATTCGTTTACTGTTTAGAATTTGCCAATTTACCTAACTTACGTATTGTCATATTCATTATTTCTATGTTATTGGGTCATGTATTCTTAGACTTGTTGGTTGACTGTTCCCCGACAAAAACAAAAACAAGGCTCATTTACGATACTCGTCTTATACACTCAAATTATTCACCTGGCTTAAAATAAGGCTTTCTTTCCAATGAGCTCGATTGCAACTATCCGACTATACCCACTTCCCTCAAACACAGTTAATATAGTCTGAATCTCCACCCGGAATTGGACAGGTATCTGCCAACAGGCTTCATCCGAGTAGGAGCGAGTGCCATCAGTGAAGGGTTGAATTGGGCAGAATTTTCACCGGGGTTGATTCGGAACGAGCCGGTCTTTCGACGGTTGCGAGTTTGCAAATTTATGCACAAAGAAGGTATAATATCTCATTGTGTCCCAACCGGGCAGGCTCTGTGACCGCTTCACCTCTCGGTTCACGACCGGGCCCCGGCTAGAACGCTACTTCACATCGACCGAAATCAAAATAAATCGAACGCGAATAAAGACAAAAGGAAACCGACGAGTGATTTCTTCCAGGCTCACCCGAATTCGGAGATGCTTCGCAGTTTTACAATTATTATTTTTTTTTTCCGCCAAATTTATGCGAATGTCTTCACTGCGCGAATCACAAACGGATCGATTCGAAGCAGTCGACGGGGAGTTCTGGTAAGGCACACACACATAGTATATGTACACTCGAGAGCTGTTTGGCCGCATTATGCGGCAATTATGCGCCACGGCGGCTTCCTCGGCACGTACTTGGACCATGGGAAGCTCCCACATATTCACCGCACCGGACAAATTGCATCCATCTCGCATAAATACATACGCAGCTGCATCGATCGGACCCCTCTCTTCCCCCATGTCGATAGCCCCTCCCTAAGACGTCGTCGGCAATTATTACTGTAAATTACCCTGATGTTGTTTGACGTTACTGATAGAATACGTCGTTCTCAATTTTGTGCAACGATGTACCCACGCTTCATCCCATTCACAATCTGTAGCTTTAGCGCAAGTGGTATCTATAGGTACATACACCCGGTGGTGTTATCCTATAGCGGACCTTACACGGTCAATAATAATGTCACTACTCCACTAGTGACAGTATCCCCACCACTGCCAATATGCTCCGATATCAAAATATCCGGATTCGCGTCATTACTTGCCGTCATTCCATCAATATCGAGTTTACACGATCAATAATACTGTCCCTGATGAATGTGCGTTAATTTTTTAATACGAATCAAAGGTAGGTACTACATAGGTACCCACAATGATATTAATAAAAACATGAAGTTTCAGCGTCATGGGATTAATGGTTGAGATATAGAGATTTCACACACATCCGCTTCACACCGACATTTTCAAAAAATCATGAAAACGTGACCAGGGGACGATATCTAGTAAAAATTTTAAGTCATGAACAGGAAATGATATGAAACCTTTCAATTTCAACGACAATGTCTTACGATGAAGTGATTTGAATATAAGATAGCAATCTGTTAATTAAAAAAATCAAGGTCTCTGGTTTCCGACATATTTTCAAAATTTAGTGCACCCTTACCTCGATTTATACGGTACATTGGTTGCGCGAAATCACCGTGCAAATTTTATTCCTATTTATCGATTGGAGCTCGTCATTACTAGAACTAACTTCTTCGGATACATTCATTTTAAAAACAGTGTTAGCCAAAAATTTGCCCCGTATACCGAAATTCGGTCGCAATTATTAATTAGACCACGTTAAACCAAAACCATGCAAATCGAGTATCTACCTTGTAAATCGAGGAATGGGTATACATTTTGTCTGTTTCACTTTAACCGACGACAGTGCGCTATTAACGACTCTTGCAAGGTTAAGTTGCAAATGGCTACACAAGGAATAAAATTAGTTTGGATTGAGTTGTTTCAAATCAGAAATTTGTCGTACGAAGACGGTCAATCGGGTGGAGGAAAAGGAAGTCAACTGAAACGTCTGACACGTGTTCGAGATGGGAAACGTGCGTGGACACACGAGTAAATCGGATCCGAGTAAAGGTCCGCGACGACAGGTTGAGTGCGTTGCGGCGAAACGACCCGCGGACAAATGGCCGCGCGCCGCTCGATTTAGAAGACGTTTCGGCGGATCTATTTATTCCGTCGTCACGACAGCCGATTCGTGAAACGACCGCAAATAGAGGGCCAATGGTCCGCTGAAAGATGTTAATTAGTCGGATGAGGAATCCGGAGAGATTAAATGCGCGAACGCACGCCGGAAATGCACACACAATGCACCAAACGTGTGTAAATTGCAAGCTCAGACAGTCAGAGACAGACACCGCCAAAATGCCAACGTTTCATATACCTGTACTGTTATGAACTCCCCGTTCCTAAAAATCTCTTCTATTTTAAAGCTTATTATTGGATTTATTGCGGTGCTTGAGGACATATGTATTTAGGTTGCTGGAATGACACAAAACAGGGATCAAGGCATTAACGGAAGGCATTTGAGCCGTCTAAGATTCGCTGACGACATACACCCGATTCTCTTTTTGCAATGCTTAAACAACCAATGCGTACTGCCAGTCACGGAAAGCTGTATGCTTGGTATAACAAGAAGAGATCATAAGAGGAATACAGGGGTAAGAAGCATGACCAAAGTGGCAGATATAGCGGAACGTGCGAAGAAGATGAAGTGGACAGTGAAGAGGAATACACGGTAAAAAGTATGATCAAAGTGGCAGATAGAGCGGAACGTGTGACCAAGTTGAAGTGGACACATAGCGAGAAGAATGGATGGCAGATGGACGCGAGAAATACTGGAATGGTATCCGAGAGGATGTGAAAGAAAGCAAGATAGACCGAGTGGACGATGGGCTGATGAATTGAGAAGAGTGTGCCGAGTCGATTTCACACACATCCGCTTCACACCGACATTTTCCAAAAATCATGAAAACGTGACCAGGGGACGATACCTAGTCGAATTTTTAAGTCATGAACATGAAATGATATAAAACCTTTTAATTTCAATCTGTATACGGCAATTTCTTACGATGAAGGGATTTGAATATAAGATAGCCCTCTGTTAATTAAAAAAAATCAAGGTCACTAGTTTCCGACTTTCACATATTTTCAAAAATTTCTGTGGAGAATAGACGCTGAATAATATTTTTTAAATTTATCACAAGGATGAATAAAAGTCGAATACAGCCTGAAAAGTATTAGTCAAATTTTGATATCCCTAGATTGGTTGAGCGAAATCACCGTGCAAATTTTATTCCGAGGAACGCGAGAAATACTGGAATGGTATTCGTGAGTATATGTGAAAGAAAGCAAGGTAGACCGAGTGGACGATGGGCTGATGAATTGAGAAGAGTGTGCGGAGTCGAGTGTTGCGGTGCGTTGGCAACAAGTCCCTTTCTGTCAAAGCTAGCTCAAGTCGACAACGTAATTTTATGACCATACACCCATTCAATCAACTGTCAAACGGACTACTGCCTGTACTGAAGTAGGTGTTGGTTAATTTAGGTCGGGTTAAAATCTACCGTCATATGACGAGCAAACCGGCTAGTTAAAAAACGAACGCGTTTCATAAACATGTGTATCAAATAAATACATATGAAATGGCTTTAGTGTGTAGTGTTTCACGATGTGGGTCCCCAGTTGCAACTAACTACATACATAACTGCACCGTGTGCAATTTTCGCGCTGAACGATCGTTATTTTTCGCGAACGACCGATTGGCGTAACATATGTATGTACGTCACTCAAGCGGGAAACAATTTGTAGTCGGGTTGCGTTCTTGTCCCGATTGATGGCACCAAAATCGAGTGTGGACGGCGACAGGTTAACATTGTCGCCAACTTTGTGTGTGAACACAACACCCGAAACGTACATATGTATGTAGGTATAGAAAATTGATATGCGACTTAACACGTATACTTTAAATTTAATTTCGAAGACTATTCACGATTTCAATCGCATTTTTTTTTATTATTTTATTTGCGGTCTCTGTTTCGGTTCAGTATCGGCCGCGCTCTTTTCCGAGATTCGCTACCCGAGATGAGGTGCGCCCAATAAAAAGATTTGAATGTCTTTATTTCAATGCAAAATAAATATTTATTTATACGCACGCACGCGAGCGAGTGAAAAATTCTCAGGTGGAAGGTTGTTCGTTTTGAATGAAAAGTCATCATTACACTACAATAAACACAACAATGGCGAATAAATAGCGACGAGCAGAATGAACGAGACGTTGTAAATGAACAATTTATTTATGTATATACATAGGAATTTGACCGGATTAATTAATCTGACCGAACGAGCAAATTGTGGCCATTGTTAGCATACCTAATAAAATATTAAAGCCTACAATCACTTTGGTGAGCTACGCCCAGTTGCTTACTTTATGACTTTTTCAACATTTGAAAACAAATTCTTTGGAAAAAATTATAAGTATTCTCTAAAACTCTATGATTTGTCTACACTACAGTATGTTTAGTTAAAAACGCAGCAACGTTTCCAAAAATTTATTTAGATTTGAATGACAGTCAAAGAATGGTTGATCAATTTAGCTTAGGTTCACATAGTTACATACACACATATAACAAGTGTTGGAAAGGTATATTCACGGTATTGTTTCCATAGCGGACACCTAATTACGTCAGTAAAAAATCTCGTTCAAGAGTAAACTGCCACTTCCGGTTGGCGGATGTTGACCAAAATCATAATATCTGTTACACCTTACGTGAAAATAAAAGATATGAAATTTCAACTTGATAGTTTCGGAGAAAAAATTAAAGTAAAAAAGAACACAGACAAACAGACATTTTCCAGAAATCATGAAAACGTAATCAGCGGATGATATCTGATACAAATCAGTCAAAATCTCGAAGTCGAATTTTCGCACGTAAAAATTAATTAAAGGTAATCTAGGTATGTAGGTAAATTATTCTGTCACAGCTGGTTGAAACGTGTGATAATATTATTTTGTAACTACAAAAAACACAATGTACAATGTAAACACGATTGTAAATTTATAGTATACGAATAAGGATCCGATCAGGATAAAGTAAAAATAATTGGAATACCCACTACAAATACCGTGTCAAGATCGCATTGCAAAATATTAAAATCTCAAGGTCAAATTTTCGCACACAACACTTTAACAATATGCACTCAGTATGTAGATATACGGATAGAGTAAAAATGAATGACTAATGAGCTGAAAAGTATAAATGTGAACCAAGTGCATCATCGCCAATCCGGTTGCATCCAACACAACACAACACAACACAAACACACACACACACACACACAAACACATGGTCCTCCAGTATCTGCGGCATCTCTCCTCGGCCGAAAATTTATTAGAAGAGTCTCGGGGGCCCCCGCTTATAAGATTTAGGGCCCCCGGCTTGTAAATAAGGGGGCACACACGGTCCGGGCATTGTGTCGCCGCGGCTGATATATGCGCGTACGAATCGTTAACAAATTAAAGTCGATCGCCGGGCCTCATTGTTTCGGGTTAATTTATTCAGAGGCGTAGAGGTGTCGCGGCCGGGACCCAGGCATTCTGGGACAAGCAAATGCACTTATCCCGGCGGAGAGGAGAGAGAGAGGCCCTTGCGGCCCCAACTCCTGACAAGCCCTATACCTATAGATCTACCTATCCCCGAATATACTACGTGTCCATACGCGCTGAATGCCCCAAACGAAGCAAAAGGTATCGCAATGTCTTATCATTGATAATATTGTACTAGGAGAACCAGGTCGAATTTACATATGTACTGTGATACTTCACTGCTTTGACCATTGAACTCACGAACGAAGAAAGCGATTTGATTCTCAATGCTATCTACATATGTCCGTCAAATAGTTAAGAGGCGACGTTTGATATCAAATAAAAACGTCATTTTAAGAAGAATGTCGGGGGGGAGAGAGGCTCCCCGATTAAGAGGTTTTGCAGTTTTCGGCACGTTGTGACGTCTCGTGCGCCATCGTGTGTGGCCTGAGGCCCCCAAAGTAAGATAATGGTAAGCGGATTACGGGGACAACTAATCAGATAATCATTAAGCCGATCTGGAGTGCGCACCCACCCACGCGCGCGCGCCGTGTGTGGGGAACGACTTGCCGTGTTTCTGGACCGCACTCGAGATGAAAACAAACTGTGGCTCGCGCGAAAATGGCCCCAGGGGCGATTTTATCCCCGTTCGATGCGCCAATTATGATCCAAGGAAGGTAGAAATCGTGTGAGCTGAACCACATTATGGGATATGATATTGGATGTTTACATTGCACGAGCTCCAAGACTCCATCAAACAAAAGTTTGATCGTTTTCACGGAGAAGTTACTATCGCGAGTTGATAGAATTCACGTGTGCGCAGTCATTGATAAAGTATTGTCTACATAGTTTGGTAATTTTTCATAGTTTATAGATCAGAATAGATTTTTTTAAATGTGTGTGAAAATGTTCACTATTAAAAGCAACGGAATACAATGTAAAGTTAATGCAAAGATACGACTGGTTAAGTTACACGGCGTTAAGCTGGGAAACGCCGGGCCACTGTAATGTGACACTAATACAGTAAAATATCGACCAGACGCGGATTATAACTAATATGATGGATTCATATTATAATATTATACATTGTCAATGTGACTATTGACAGTAGCACGGTGCGCGGTGATGTTACTGTCAAATGCTGCTAAGTAATGCAGAATGTTGCTAAGCAATCTCCTAACAAGATTTGACGTTTAAAAATCGACATACATATGTACATATGTACTATGTGCGTACACACTAAATATGATTTTGGTATATTTTACGTCGTTCAAAATAAAAAATAATCCGCATCGATTGAACGCAAAGCTTTCCCAACGAGAAATTCTCAACACTACAAGTTCAATACGACGTGTGCAATTCCGCAACAAGCTCATATCGAATCCACTAACATCTGTGCAATTGCAGTGTGACAACAAAGCCCCGCATAAACTACCCCATGTATAAACGTGATACACGAGAACTTAATGAATTTAAACAAATTTGACGCACGACTTTCGAAGGATTCAACAGCCGTCTGATAATAAAACATTTCGATCGTTTGCTCGGATGAGGCGTACGCGTTTCGTTACAAAGCTGAGTCTGATCGGAGCTTTAATTAACGGCCGATCGGTCGTCTTCGACTCGAGGGGAATGAGAGAGAGAAGGGGAGGATGGTTTTCCGACGACAATGAAAACCAGTTTGTGTGGATATGACTATGGCGAGGAGAGATAGAAGGTAAATGATGGAGAGAAGCCGAGGCCGACACCAATTAGGTGCGCTTCTAATGAAGAAGCTCCGGGTCAAAGTTGAAGCTCCCGGTTACGGAAGCCAATTACTAGCGGTGCAGCAGCGGGACGTTCAGAGACTACTACACACACATATTAAAACGTGTTTACCACTGTGCATTAGATCTACTACTTCCGGTTCTGGAAATTCGTCCACACGTCTAATTTGCAATGTTTGGGGAACAGATGTTATTCAGTTTAGTGTCAAAATGTGTTTAGCGTGCTCAAAGTAGGACATGTGCTGTTGAAATTTTTTTGCATCGAAAACTTTTATCAAATATTATATTTAATTAGTTTCAAAGTCGTATGCACGAGACAAAAAATTTGAATGAATTACCAATTCGACAAAAATATCAAATGTACATACAATGCAAAATTTAAACTCGTTTTGTAATGAAACATTTGTCAGATCTCAATTTTATTATTTTACATCTGAATGAAGTAAAAAAAAACGACTTATTGGGTTGCATTTCTTCTTGAACGGTATGGATTTCAACACAACATATCTATGTACATAGATTCTTTGGAGAAAGAGGAGGGGAAGTCGTTTGTTTCGTTTCTAACATTTACTACATAGGTACATACATATGTATGTATGTACATAAAGTGCGTTATGCAAATCTGCAGTTTTCAATTCAGAACCACCACACTTGGTATACTATCTCATGGTACATTAACTTAGACCGTAGACGGTTTTTGGAAGGGGTCGGAGCCCGGGGTCAAGGGGCCCCCCCGTACAAAATTTTTAATCAATTTTTGTTTGTACTGTAGAATAAATGTATATTTCGATATTCAATTGTTTTTATAATTCACAATTCTGATACGGGCTAGTTAGGTATCATCATCATCCTCATTTTCAGCCGTTCACCATCCACTGCTGGATGAAAGCCTCTCCAATCCTCTTCCATTCCTGTCTGTCTTGAGCAATCTGCATCCACTTGACTCCACACATTCTTCTCAATTCATCAGCCCATCTTCCACTCGGTCTACCTTGCTTTCTTTCACATCCTCTCGGACACCATTCCAGTATTTATCGCGTCCATCTGCCATCCATTCTTCTCGCTATGCATCCACTCCAACTTTTTCACACGTTCTGCTATATCTGCCACTTTGGTCATACTTCTTACCTATGTATTTATTTTGCGATCTCTTCTTGTTATGCCAAGCATACATCTTTCCATGCTTCTCTGTGTGCACTGGATCTTTCGTAGCATTCTTGAATTTAGCGTCCAAGTTTCACATCCACACGTCATAACTGGCAGTATGCATTGGTCGTACGCCTTCTTTTTTAAGCATAGCGGAATGTTGGATTTAAAAACTATGTTCATTCTTCCAAAAACACTCCATCCTAGTTTCATTATTCTTCTTTACATCCAGTCATATTCACCAACTGCCCTAGGTATATATAACTATCAACTATCTCTACGATATGATTATCTACTGTGACTACGTGTTGCGTGCACAATTCATTCAACATACATAATTTTAGTTTTAATCGTTAGGTATATAACATGAAAATAATAGTTTCTAAAGAAAAATTACGCCATTCAGAGTCCGACGCGTCAGAAATCGCAATGAATAACAGCCCCGGGGTTTATAGTGTAAGATCGGCGCGGGCGTCTTGAAGTGAGCCGACGCGGCGGTCAGGTGTTAGTAGCGAGCTTTACACGCGTTTACACGCAAAACACTAAATTATTCGAATGCACGGCTACAATGGTCGCGCTCGAGTATCGAACTACGTCCTCGGCGGTAGCAGAACCGCGAATTTCGAGCAAATTGAAAAGCAATTTCGCATCGCGCGAGTATTTAGCAGGGTTATGTTTGCATAGTGGCGGGCGTGTCGCGTTTCGCGGTGGCGGCGCCACTCCTCCTCAGGGCCGGATTCGCATTAATTGCTTGGGAGGATTGATAAGCGGAACGCAATAAAGAAGCCAAAACAAACCGAGCTGGGCAAAACGGCCACCAGATATTAAATTATGCGGCCAAACGAACCGGCCCCGTGTGCGCGCGTATGTTTTTATACTGGCCGTGTGTGTATATAATAATATATAATATCTATGGTGCTCGGCGTCGGTATCGGCTCGCGCCGATCGCCGCTCGTAAATAAAATCGGTAGCCATAAATTGAATATTCATAATTAGTTTCTATGGTTTACAGTGCTCCTCGTAATTAGTTTGTGTTGATTTAGTGGCCGGCGGGGGTAACTCGCGCGCGACTCGCGATTAGGATGTTAACCCGCGCGCCCGCATTCTCCTTCTCTTATTTCGTGCGTGAAATGTTATATTTAATAAAAATAATAATAAAATACAGTGGCTCTCCGAAAACTATCCATAGAGATTCTCAAATTGTAGAATCGAATCGAATGGGGAGGTCAAAGTGTGGAGTCTAATGGAATTGCCATGGTAAGAATAGCCTCGATCGTTTATGAAGTGACTTTGTACTAGTGGTTTTGTCCCACTATTATTGATAGTGTAAGATATTTCGAATCAAAAATGTAAATTGCACTTGTTTTTATACAAAGATATAGAATTTTGCACGCAAAACGCAGTCACAGTAGATAGCGATAACAATTGATGGACATTGGTGATGTAAAGAAGAAGAATGAAACTGAGATGGAGCATTCCTCCATGCTTAAAAAATAAGGCATACGACCAATGCGTACTGCCAGTTGTGATGTATGAATGTCAAACGTGGATGCTAAATTCAAGAATGATGCGTAAGATCCAGTATAACAAGAAGTGATCGTAAGAGGAATACATGGGTGAAAAGTATGACCAAAGTGGCAGATATAGCGGAATGTGTGAAAAAGTTGGACACACAGCGAGAAAAATGGATGAGTGGAATATTGGAATGGTATCCGAGAGGATGTGAAAGAAAGCAAGATAGACCGATTGGACGATGGGCCGATGAATCGAGAAGGATGTGTGGAGTCAAGTGGATGCAGATTGGAGAGGCCTTCATCCGGCAGTGGATGGTGAACGGCTGAAAATGATGATGATGATATGTACATACATAGTTCCGATAAGATTTAGTCAAAGCTTATGTATGAAAATGATAGGTTACTCTTTCTTTTTGTTCATTCATAAAAATTTAAGGTACAAACATTAAATAAAATTAATTTGAATAATGGCTGCAATCAAACCATTATCGTCGTTCAAAAGTTAAAATGAGCCGTTTCAAAACGAAACTTTCAATTGTGCAAACATGTGTATTGCAATTATTTACACGTACCTAGCAATAATACGATCGTATCACATTGTTGTGCATTAAAACTGAATATTAACTGAGACGTCAAACTGTTCGCCGTCGAGATAATTAGGACTAGATAAAACATATTTTTCATTTGAATACAAATTAATTTCACAAAGAATATACATATTATTCCTTAGCGTTAATTACACAGAACGGTTTTTGATACGGGACACTATCATCGGCCACGATCTCGGCGCGTCCAATTGCGGCGACCATGCGATTGGAACCAAACGGAAAAAGTGTACCCAGCCTTTACACTAAACTCAAGCGTCTCAAAAATCTAAAAAGTGGCGCACTTGAAATAAAACGACGTTTAGGCACGGTGACATTACTCGGGAAATGACAAATTATATGACAAAAGTTAGCAAATTTTGACAGCAGACGGTCGATTTGAATTACCTATACATATAGCATATTATATGCTTTCGTTTATGAGTCGAATTCTGAATTTTCACCATGTCTAGAGTTTGTTTGTGACAGCTTGGACGATATAGCAATAGACGCTACATGTACATATGTACATATATGTACATGTAGCGTAGCATTTTCTGCGATTGGTTGACACGCAAGTGCACGTGTTTTCATACCGAGAAAAATTGCCAAGCTAACGCGAACAAGCTCTACTAGTCTACTATATACTGGAAATGTCAGCAACCAAAGACTTGCAATTCGCAATACGCACGACATATCGCTATCAGCACGAATCGTTGTGGCGATATTTTTCGATGGGCAATGTCACGTATGCAGACGTACCTACGTATGATAACACGTTTTAATGTCCTAGCAACTCTCGCCATCATCATCATTTTCAGCCGTTCACCATTCACTGCTGGGTGAAGGCATCTCCAATCCTCTTCCCATTCCTGTCTGTCTTGAGCAATCTGCATCCACCTGACTCTACACATTCTTCTCAATTCATCAGCTCATATTTCACTCGGGTCTACCTTGCTTTCATTCACATCCTCTCGGGTACCACATTTCACTACGTGTCCAGCCCATTGCCACTTTTTCACCCACGTATTCCTCTTACGATCTCATCTTGTTATACCAAGTATACCTACATCTTTCCACGCTTCTCTGTGTGCAATGGATCTTACGTAGCATTCTTGAATTTCCGGTGGTACGCATTGGTCGTATGCCTTATTTTTTAAGCATAGCGGAATGTTGGATTTAAAAACTATGTTCATTCTTCCAAAATCACTCCATCCTAGTTTCATTCTTCTTCTTTACATTCGGACACATTCACCAATTGTCCTAGGTATAAATATGTAACTATCTCTACAATATGATTATCTATCTAGCAACACTAGTGTGTTAAAACTTAAGTTATCCGAGAGCCGTTTTAGAATACTCTGTTGAGCATTTTTAACAGTAGCTATTACTACATGACGTTTATGCGCCTTGTAGTCACCCCTCGGGCGAGGAACATCTGCCGATGAGCCGGCGCGCCAAATCCACAGTGACAGCCGAGCTGCGGGGGTGGAAGGGGAGGGAGGAAACACCAACTATATTTGAATAAATATTGAATAAACAAAAGGCACCAACAAAATAGAAAATTAAAAGAAAAAACGGCAGTCGCATTAATAATGCATGGGGCGGTGGCGCGTACGCGGTGGCCGAGTAGCCACGATTTACAGGTGGCTGCGAGGCGGGCACCCACCATGGCGTACACCATACAAACCGCCATAAGTTTTTTTAATTAAGACCAGGCTCTCTCGCCAAGACGCAGCAGCTATTTGTTTAACAAAGTGTAATAGTTTATGCGGCGGCGGCGGGTCCGTCCGCATTAGACCCGGCCCCGGTACAGGCCCGACCGGTCCTTCGATTTCACCGATTTTATTTTTTATTATTTCAATTTCGATTCGTTATTGATGTTGCTGCTCGTTATTACTTCTCTTAAAGATACGACTAATTAGTTTGAGATAAATACGGCCCGGGTGCGGTGGCGGTGGGATCGCGTCGGACGTTTCGACAACTGTGCAAACGCAACTGTGAAAATGGTGCAAATTCGTCTATTGAAAAAAATCGAGCCAAGCTGGTAGCAGTCGTGCACATTCATAAAAAAAAATCATTGAAATTAATCATATCTTACAAAAATGTAAGATAAGTTTTGTTGTTGTATGGAAGCGTTAAATAATCTGAAGCACACAAATTTAAGTAATTATTCTGCATTCAGATTTGATCTAAAGATTGCAAAGAGCACACAATAGCATCGTCGTCTTTAAAAACGTTGACAATCCTAATGTATTCCGCCTTAAGTCCTCATCTTCAAATTTCTCCCATAATTGCAGAATACGTAATGATTTTAACAATAAATTCCAAGCTCAATCGAAACATTATTTTCCAAAATTTATTTATTTAAGGTAGCTTAAAAAGCTAATTACAAACAAACATTACTTAAAGCTAAAATTACAAAATAAACTTATTATCTAGTAGCACTGTTTTAAGGCTGCCAGGATTTTTTTTTTTTTTTGAATTTTATTTATACATATTTCTAAGGCCTTCTGGCAGTCCATTGTATTCAACAACACACCTGTACAAGATACATATGTACTTCTCCTGGATCTACTTAATTTTAAATTTTTAACTATTAACTTATTCTTACCCCTAGTATTATGACTATGTATGTACATACATATATACATACCTACATACAATATGAACACTTTTCCAATCCCAAAATTTACACCTTAAATTTCCTACAAAGTTTTCCTCCCGCCTAATGGAACTTTTCTTTCTTAATCTATAGAAACTACATATTTTGGTGTAAGCCACAATTTTAATTTTACTGTGTACATATGTATGTATGTTGGTACTGTACGTTTCTTCCTAACAAATAAATATAAGGATCTTTCGATGCTTCTCTTGGAAATGTTCTCCATTATTATTACAATATTATCACACAGTAAAATACCTTTCGGTAGGTACTGTTGACCTTAGACAATGGCCGGAGATCTGCTAATTTTAATCAGGCTCGTAAAATGTCCCCGCACAATTAAAACGGAATAAGTTTTCGGCGCGGCGGATTTTGCATACGCGCGCACCGTGCGAATGCGCCGCAAAAGCATTCCCATAAACTGCACTTCGACGGTGCAACGTGCAATAAAAACTGTGCAATTTTTCAAATAAACAATGTGTCATTTCGGAACGGTTCGAATTCGTCGACAGCGCCGAGGTGCGGTCGGTGCGGTACCCAGTCGCCGCTACTAGTGCTAGTTTTTATTATTCCCAGAACAGAAGCGGTTCAAAATCTATGACGACGATGTTGCGGTGGCCGTCGATCGATTATTTTAATAGTGATTGGATCGATTCTACGTTTGTTTTGGTTCAGAAGGACTGATCGGACCCGCCCATCGGTGGTTATCGTAAATTAACCGTGGGACTGTGAGCCCGGGTCCGACTGTATAGCATTAGTAGTCTTGCGTTATCGCAGAAATCGACCATATTTCGGTAGCTCTGCCTATTGCCCGATCAACGTTTTAATTGCTGATTGAGTGATTATATAATTGCCGCACACATATACAATGCGGATATGTCGATTTATGCATGTAGAAGACGTAGAACGTTCGAATGTTATAGCCAACATAAATTTACGGTGCAAAATAGCAAAAGGAAAAGATATAGCGAAGGCCGTAGACTTTGCAGCGATAGAAGAACGGCACTAATTTACAAATTCACGATGATGGCGAATAGGAATTTTTAGGAGGAGATAATTGTTAATAGGTATAGTTGATAACTTATTATCTAAAAATAATCAATAGTTTACAATTTGCTCTTATAACCACGACTAGTTAATGTTTATAGTGTTCAACAGCGCGGTCAAAACATATTGCAAATTTTGCTTCATAATACATCTATCAACTCGTTAGTAAACACAGTAAATTTACGTAATACATAATATATTCATTTAGAAAAGCTCGAAAGCCAATTAAAAAAAAGTACATACTATATGTAATTAGCTGTATTAGCACTTAAACAGAGGTGTTACTTTAAAGCTGCCAGGAATCTGTCAACTTGGTTAATTTTTCTTAAACCATCCGGTAGTCCATTGTAATCAACAACACCTCTTTACAAAATACTTCTTCTATCTACATATGTTCATATCGTATAGTTCTACAAATGTTCTCGATTTTAGCCCCAGTACTGTGATTACGTATATTATCTACATATATCCTCTTACTAAATATTTATCGAAATACTTTGGTAACAAATTCTTACCTAACTTGAGATGCATACCATTAATGTTTCACTTACACTCATGCGATTCAATTCATTCAATATATTTCTAAAGCTAGTTAATCTGCTTACATTTAAAATTATCCGCATATCTCTATTGCATGGAATACTTTTAATTACATTTTGAACGATTGATCGAATGCCGCTTTTGTATGAAATTATCTCGAATAGATTCATCGCCATCGAAAGAGAAATACTTTTGTACAAGTGAAATTTTAAGGTTCGGTTTTTCTTTATTAAAACTACAGCGATTCATCAATTAATGAATGCCATTTAAGATCCTCACAAAATCATCATCTGAGGACAGTCAATATTTTTTTCATCGTAGACTTCGTTGATGTGTCTCATCATCGTAATTTTCAGTCGTTCACCACCCACTGCTGGACGAAGGCCTCTCCAATACTGTTCCATTCCTGTCTGTCTTAAGCAATCTGCATCCAGTTGACTCCACACATTCTTCTCAATTCATCAACCCACCGTACACTCGGTCTATCTTGCTTTCTTTGATGTTTGTCTTTATCTAATAATTTTAAGATCTTGCGAACTTTCTAATGCGAAGATGTTCCGAGTCGATCGGCGGCAACGACAACAATAAAACAATATAAAAGAAATCGTGCGAGCTGTCAGAGCATCGACAAACGCACTCATAATCACCGTGCAGGATGTCTCGTACGGGCGTGACGACGACGGCGTCCAATCTGCATAAGCACCCACCGTATGGGCTCTTGCACACTGGCGGATCTTCCGCCGCGGAACGCCAGTACGTTGGTTTTACATACCCGCCACACTAAGCGGTGTGGCGGCTATCACTCATTTGTATGAAAACCAATGTACTGGCGTTCCGCGGTGGTTTATCCGCAGCGGAAGATCCGCCAGTGTGCAGGAGCCCTATAACGCGCAAAGACGACAAGTCATTGTTTCCCGCGGAAAATTCGCAAAGGACTCGACCAAGGATCGCGACCTGGGGGGAAAGCGCGTTATGATGAGCACACCGAAACGGTGGCAATTAACGAGACACAGTAGAGGCGAGCCGGCGCTGAAAGGAAGAAAAATGTGGCCGGTTGATGAACGGCCCGCCGCCGCCGGACAAACAGACGATTTATGAGCAAGGCCGGCCAGGTATCGCAGCCCGCTACCGAATTACAGCTGGGACCGGCTTTCGCCTTGATTGCGGCTAATCAATAACGGACAAAGTCGCCCAATAACCGCGTGCCCACGCACCGCCGATGCGGAGACGTGTGACGCTCAGTGAGAACCTCAGCAAAGGTAGTGTGTTTGATTTCGAGCCGGGGGCCAGAGTCTAGGCGTGTGACGTCACGCTCGTGGTGTGCGATATGTCCGAGCGTGCGTTCGCTCGCTCGAGCGCGAGCGGCGAGCCGGGAAACTTTCAAGCTCGTACAACGATTGCGCCCGTAAATACAGAATTTGATGAGACAATGGAATTTGTGACGTGACGTGGACGAAGGACGTAGGTAAATTACTAGCCAGTCGCCTGCGCGTCACCGTTAATGTATTCGAATGGCTACTAGTTGCTAATCGGTTTGCGCGCGGCCTTAACTTAACTTAAGCTTAAGCGGGCTCTAACACTGGAGTTGCTAGCAAATTATGTCATGTCATATCGCTAACAACACGTATCATTAGGTAGAAGCGATATTTTTCAACAGGCAATATCGTCTTGTGCATGTGTAAGGGATGTACGTGTTTCAAAATGTGGCTATTGCGAGCTACTGGATGCCAGACATTTTCCTAAGCCTCGACTTAAATATATTATAGAAGGCATGGCATATTCATCATCATCATTGTCAGCCGTTCACCATCCATTTCTGGATGAAGGCCTCTCAATTCCCCTTAGATTATTCCTGTCTGTCTTGAGCAATCTGCATCCACTTGACTCCACACATTCTTCTCAATTCATCAGCCCATCTTCCACTCGGTCTACCTTGCTTTCTTTCACATCCTCTCGGACACCATTCCAGTATTTCTCACGTCCATCTGCCATCCATTCTTCTCGCTATGCATCCACTCCAACTTTTTCACACGTTCTGCTATAAATATATGCAACTTCGGTCATACTTCTTACCCATGTATTCCTCTTATGATCTCTTCTTGTTATACCAAGCGTACATCTTTAAATGCTTCTCTGTGTGCACTGGATCTTACGTAGCATTCTTGAATTTAGCAGCCAAGTTTCACATCCATACGTCATTACTTTTAAAAATATATTCTATGTCTCGAGAGGGTCCAAAGAAGAATTACAAAAATGCCATCCGAACTTCGATCACTACGTTATTATGAAAGATTGAAGAGACTGAATTTCTCCACATTGGAGACGAGGAGATTACGGGGTGATTTAATTGAAGTATTCAAAATAATAAATAATCATTATTCATGTAAAATGACCAACCTCATTATGTACAATGAGAACCCTCATCTAAGAGGTCATACTTTTAGACTCCGAAAAGAAAAATCAAATAAGATTGTTGGAGATTCATTCTTTTCAAATAGAGTGGTTCAAGTTTGGAATAGTTTTCCGGATTCAATAGTCACTTTAAAAAATGTTAATTTATATAAAAATCAAATAGATTTATTCTTAAAAAAACAATGGGTATTTGTAACTCTTTAATATATGGACCATTATTCATTTTATTTTTTTGTTTTTATCTTTACTTTAATTTAGTTAATTTTTATTTTTTGATCTTTGTTTTTATTTTAATTTTAATTTTGTTCAATTTTGGCAATACTGTCCTCTTTTTCTTTTTCATTTATAACACTATTTTTTTTTATTTTATTTTTTCTTCTTGTTAACTGATACCAAATTCCATGGGCCTATCTGCTATGCCGCCTCTCCATGTAATTATTAAATAAATAACTGGCAGTACGCATTGGTCGTATGCAAAAGGCATATTATACGCATTAATCAATATATAGAGATACGTGATTTTCGCACCTATTTTTATAAAATTTCGCGTTTTGGAGCAAATAAAATAACAAATTTTCGCATCTATTTAGCGTTTATTTTATTTTTCACAAATTTGAAGTTAATTAATTAAATTAAATTAAAATTAATTAAAACTCAGCATAGAACATGTTTCTTTAGATGATTGTTTTAATGTAGTACAGTGGTCGGGAACCGGCGGCTCCGGAGCCGCATGCAGCTCCGGGCGCAAAAATTGGTAAATTAGTTTTTTTTGACCCTAAATTTACTCGCGTCTTATAGAAATTAAAAATAGAAGTATTTGAACTGAAAAACTAACGGAAATGTTTAGAAAAGTGGAAATAAATTTAACCACCAAAGAGAGCACGGCAAGTGGTATTATGTATATTCAAATGTTGGCAATCATTTCCAGCCAATTATTCGAACGTCAGGAAGCTTGCATTTGCTGTCTTGACGCTTTTGGTTCCACATACAATATTGTGAACAATTTTTTTTATTCGATGAAATTTGTGAAAAATTCGTACCGTAATCAATCAAGTTTTAATGCACTGATGCAATTGAAGAACACTAAATACGTTCCGAATCTATGTAAATTTTCCGAAAATGTACAAGTTCAAAAGACGCATTAGCTTTTAAAAATAACATTAAAATCCGTTTTCAGACAAAATATTTATTTTTAGGGCTGAATTGTGTAACGTTAAGTAACATATCTACAGCCTGCAAGTGAGTAAAATTTATTTATATACATATGTATATATACATACATACATATGTATATGTATGTATGTATGTACATATATACATGTATGTATGTATGTAAATATATTTTATTTATTAAATTGTATAATATTTTATTAAATATAATTTAATATTTTATTAAGTATAATTTAAAGGTATAATATTGGATGATAAGTTAGATTTTAAGTTACACGTCAATTTTTAATAAAAAAAAGTAGCTAAAAAACATACATTGAAGATGAGAAGTGATATTTGTGCGAGATATTTTTCATTTTTCGCATCTATTCGCATATTTTACTGTTTTCGCATCTATATCGCGATTATCGGTTTTATCGCATCTATATCGCACTTATCGCAAAACGCGATAATCACGTATCTCTATCAATATAGTTGAGGAAAATTATAAATAGTTCGTGTACATAGAGAAGCGTGGAAAGATGTATGCTTGGTATAGCAAGAAGAGATCATAAGAGGAATACATGGGTAATAAGTATGACCAAAGTTGCATATATTTATAGCAGAACGTGTGAAAAAGTTGAAGTGGACACATACTGGAATGGTAAATGAAAAAAAGCAAAATGGTCCGAGTGGACTATGGGCTGATGAATTGAGAAGAATGTGTGGAGTCAAGTGGATGCAGATTGCTCAAGACAGATAGGAATGGAAGAGGATTGGGGAGGCCTTCATTCAGCAGGGGATGGTGAACGGCTGAAAATGATGATGATGAAATAGAAAATGAATTGTTTCAACAATACACATAATTGATTAGTTGTTGAACCATTTTTGTTTATAAAAATAAATGTATCAATTAATTTATAATCTAGCTCGAAAGCAGGGGTTGAACCGCTTTGACAGGTGAAGGGGTTGGTGGGGATGTATCCACCGTTTCACCTGCTATGCACGCGGATTAACAGGTACTCAGTCGCAGGGCCGGAGCGGGGATATAACCCGGGGCCAACTTTGGCAATATTTACGGGACGGTGGAAAGTTTGCCCGACACGGGGGAAAGTTTGTCTACCGTAGGAAATCTTCCTACTGCCCGTGGGGTAGGTGGAGACAGAGATAGGAGGCTGTCGGCAACCCGCGGGCCACTAGGGTTGGGGTCTCGACCCGAAGCTTACATACGTATGTACAATGTGAATTTATAAAGCAGCAACAAGTAGTAGTTTGGCTCTGCCTTTATTTAGGCTCCGGGTAGACTTCGGGGCGGGCACCGGGTGGAACATAAAAAGTTTCCTCTTAATTTCGTTCACGTGCGTGGGACGTAAACACTCATCGAAAATGCTAGGTAGAGTTGATAATTATAAAATGTGAAATTTGTTGCGAGAACAGTCGGGACCCCTGCCATTTCGTAGCCCAAAACATTTATGCACAGAATTCTATGTGACGTCATAAAAAGCATGCAACCAATTTTTAGTAGACTGGAAACCACTTTTCATCCATTGATATAAATTACACACAGGTAGTTGTGATTAATTTATGAAATTACTATATGTAGAAAGACACCAGTGATCGGGAACCGGCGGCTCTTTGTATGAAAACCTGCGGCCCTCGCTGTCATTCAACGTTTCGCGCGAAACACAAAACGATGACACAATTTACACAAAATCAAAATGAATTATATTTCTACATATAACTTCATGGCTATAAAAAGCTTTAAATGGTTTTTCAATAATACTCTTTAGTAATAAACTGTCGAACATAAAAAAATATGACGAAGATAGTTTATTTCTTACTGCAATTCATTTCATATGTAAATGAGTAACATTTAATTTAATTTTGAATATATAACAAACATACCAATTTTGCAAGGTTTTCCCTAATTTGGCTCTTAGCTCGAAAAAGGTTCCCGACCACTGCAATAGACCACAACTGTTCATATCATCGCATATGAAAGTTGGTACAGTCGGTCGTCTGTATCGGTGAAAGATTATACATTTATTACATTGTACAAAAATATAAAATTGTCCGTTGATATGTTCTCAAAGAGTGGTATGAAAATTTTGCCGCCGCGAACATTTACAGCGCTTTGATACGAACACGGCGTTAACACATTTACACCGATGATTCACGCGTCGGAAAATTAAACCAGATTCCGAATATTTGTATCATCTGTTTCTAATATCGTTCGACATGTTAGCATACAGCGCTTACATAGTGTTTTTGCGCAAAACGTCCGCCGCAATAAAATATAACACTTCCTACACCTAAATGACTGATGTATTATAGCCTCCGAGAAAGGATGAAAGACGAACGCGCGCTCTCGCATCTGAAACGTTTTGATTTTAATCCTCCTATTAATAATATTAATAGACACCCACGCAAATAAATAGTATGCATCGTGGATGCGTATTTGTATTGGGTACATAAGATAAAAGGTGTATTGAAAATGGGATGTTGCGGCGTTCTGAAGGGCAAAGGGCCACAATAACAAATGACCCTTTTCCGGTGTATTCCCTCGGGTGAAATGAGTTCAACCCTTTTGCGGAAAATTCACTACTGCGCGTTTTCGAAAACGAAATTTTCATATTTATCATGCATAAATATTTATGCGAATTAAATGCGGTATCGTGGGGCCGAATGACTCTAATGTAGACACGTTGCTTTTGAATATATTATAATTTGGATAAAATTTGACAATAATATAAACTATTATTATTCATGGTAATATCAAGTTTTGAAAATGCGTTTCGTATATTTTATACGAACGTGGATGATATCAGAGAGGGCCATTTGCGCCAAAAGAGAAAGGAAATATGTCACAATTCACAAGTGGTACCTATCTATCAGAATAATGGGCAGAGGGCCAAAAATCAGAACGGTAGTATATTATTGTGAAAGGATATATCGTTCGTTGCTTTTTTTCGACGTTGCATGCCAAACAAAAATGTCATTGAAATAAAATTTGTTTAATTTACGAATCATATCAAGTTGTTTAATTTATTATATTTAAAGAGAAATCAATCAAAAATCACATCAGATGTACATATAAATATAGTTAACGGAATTGGCACTGAAACAACAAGTCAATCTGAGATCTGTAAAATAAGATCTGTAAGTTGAATGCAATTGATATTTATTTATTTATATAATATAGTAGCTAAATCTAATTACATAATCCTTAACTAAGCACCTATACAGAGATGTTTTTTTAAGACTGCCAGGAATTTATCAATAGTTTTGGAACTTCTAATTCCACCCGGCAGTCTATTATATTCCAAAACACCTCTGTACAAGATGCTTCTCCTATTTCTATTTATTCTAACATTTTTTATAATTAAATTATTTTTATTATAAATAAATTATATTCACATACATCCATTCCTCTCAAAATGAATTTACGATGGTATATGATGGTAACATATTATTATCTAACTTAAATATAAATACCAACATAAAAATCCTCAAAGTATCATTCACATTCAACCAATCTATGTATGTAATTCAGTCATCATCTTTTTTTTATACTATTATACCTATCCGGATTTAAAATACATCTCATACCTCTATTTTGTAATATTTGTAATCTATCTCTAGTTGACTTATCTAACATATTTAATAATGAACCACAACACATAAGATATCAGTTGAAATCAATTTAATTCGATTTTAGGGTTTAATGATTTTAAGGACGCAGTTCTAAATCGATCGCCTCTTGTAAGACATTGCCGATTTTATTCGAAATATCGAGTCAGCTCATACGGAATTGGCATATAACCGCAAAATCCTACCCACCCACACACATTCTATGTATAAAGCTACCTACAAAAAAAAAGGAACATCGCCTAGGATTTGCAGTACACGTCCTCGGCGACCTTTCTATACTATTAATAATAATACAAAAATACAGTTAATTCTATCCAGTGTTGACGAGGAGGATTCGAGGAAGGGGCGGAGTCCATAGTACCTTGGGGGAGGGGAATGTGAAGAAGGGGAGGAAGGGAGTGAGGGCAGCATACCTCGCGGCGTTTGGCGTGGCCCGTGCAAAAGTTCGCCGACACAAAGGGCCCACCGAGGGGAAATATAAAACATGTTCATTATTTCAGGCTAATTGGTGGATGCTGTGCACGAAATTGTCCGCAGAACAGGCGCTCTCCACCTTTACACCAACCTCCACCGGATGGGGTAGAAAGTGAGGGGTGGGAGAAGAAAGCTAATTTCATCCACCTGAGCTGGAAAATCCGCCGAGAGAACGGAGAACGGTCGGTAGATATACATACACATAACAGGTAAGAAAGTTGTCCTATCGTTTCACGCACACTGCACTGGCTCGAAGCACGCGCGTAAAAAAAAAAAAAAAAAAAAAAAAATTGCAACGGCTGGTTAGCTCCTCTCGACCGACCCGCCGGAAAAAAGTGCAACAGAGTGCAAACGTCTCGTAAATAAATCACGCACGCATGCAACTTTTTTTCGCGAGCAAACGTACAAATGGCAATTACTACCTACTGTCGGAGAGATAGCGAAATGAAAATTGCCCTTCCATACTTGCGCAATCGCGAAACGCATCGTATTCTTTCTTCGACATGGTGCTGCGACTCTGATTGATGCGGTGGATAGTGGTGGGCATGGGTTGCGGTAAAGGTGCGTAATGATTTTGCAAAACGTAAGTTTTCAATATTATTAAAATATATATATGTATGTAGGTACAATTTGTAAATAAAATTATTGATTTAGTAAAATGTCTGATTTATAAATGAACATATAACATAAGTCAGATTTTATTGTACGGGTGACAAATTCAATGGAAATCTATTACACATACAGTTTTATGTTTTTATCTATGAGGGTACATATGTATGTATACATTAGGGTGGAGCGACATTGCAAAAATTAAAAATTGGCATTGTAATACCTACCAAAAGTTTCATTGTATCATGGTATTCTCGTAAAAATACTGAAAAAAATCTGTGAATATGTCTTGAGGCCTCTACCTGAAGGCGAAAAATGAAAATTTGCCCATTAATGTCGAAATCTGAACACAGAATACAAATTTTTAGATAACATGCTCATAAAATTACCCTAACTTTATTGAATATTATAAGTACTTTTTGTAAAAATCAAATTTATTTACATATTTACGTATTCCTTGAATTATTCAAATAAGTGTGAATTTCTGAGCGCAGTGGAGGGAGGCATACGAGTCAATATATGTATATACGAGTAAAGTATGGATAGTAAAAATAAATACTAATTTTCCAATTAAAATTGCTATTTATATTGGAAACAATCAATTGGAAATTTTCATACAAATTTTCAATTCAAAAGTGTTAAGATAAAAGTGCTGGTAGAGACCCGAAAAACTTTTTTAATTAAGCAGATTTTTTTGGACAGAGGAGGTATGATGTAGAGACAAATTTTTAGAACTATTTCAAAACGAATATCGAAAAAAAAAAAAGTTCCATACATCGTCGCTCCACCCTTAATATACATACATATGTCAACATTATTTCACTGAAAGTTTTTAATTCAATTCATATCATATAACTTAAATGATGGGTGCCTAATTAGATAACATTGTGTTTTTAAAATAAGACATGCGAAGATAGAAAATTCACCCGATATGACAGTTGACGCATTATCTACTACGATCCGTTAATCGGCGTGATTTATCTAGTAAACGGGCATTTACGTAGTTTGGTTTATCGGTTGTATTACTACACTCGAGATGTAATTCAATCGAGCGAGAAAATTCCGACAGTTGGGAATTTTTCGTCGAAGACTCGATCGTGAATAATGAAATATGCGGTTGTAGTCTGCGTGAGCTTCCTTAATAGTGAAAGTTTTGAGACCAGTTTAGCAAAGCGCAATAACTCATTCAGCGTAAACCGATTGTGTTCGAGTTAAAAACTTCCTTTTGCGAACAAAACGTGAACTATTTATACGCCCGCGTCCCACACCGCCGATGGTAAAGTGAGACGACACACCCTCCTTTTTTTGCTTAAAGGATTAATTCTAGAGATGTGCACGTTCAATTTTGATCTAGCCAATCTGGCCGTGCGACGAATCGTTGCGCCATTCACGAGCGTGACGACGGGGCCGTGTCGAACAATCGATGAATTTTTCGTTTTGCAAGTATTACGGATTCCGAGATGCGATAGTTGGTCCCGCTTTCGAGGGATCGAACGGCGTAACAGCGTAACAGCGTAACAGAGTAACGGGACGGCAATTTTTCTTTTGTGTTTCGGCGGAGCGTCCGGCCGAAAAGTGAACGCTCGGCTGGTTGTCGAGAATCCGATGCGTATCGTCGTTTTGAAATGTGCAGAAAATGATTCGTCCATCCGGTGGAATGACTGGAGTGGACGAGAAGCAGGCCAGCTGATATATCCGCTGGGACGAGATTTGCGATCACCTGGAGCGATATGCGAAACGTGGCTAGAAAATTTTCCTTATTTTTTTTTCACGTGAGAAGACACGATGGTTCATTTTATTGCGTACGCATTAATCACATTAGAAAATGCGAGACATTTCATTAAGAACACCTCAACGAAACTTTATCGGAATACATCAAATAATTCAACTATAATCCCAATAAAACAAAAAAATTGTAGTTTGATGGAAATAATTACCGATTTTCTTAATATGTACTGTGACTAAGTCAGTTACAAGGATTCATTTACTTACGAGTCATTACTTAACAAAAGGAACACCAATAATTTCAAACGAAGCAATTACATCGAAACTACACGAATTATATGTACATATAAGTAAACTACAAGTATTTGAGATATTTATTGTGCTCGGTCTTGTTTGTAATAAACACTGTCCGTAAATCTGGGTGAGCTAACGACGTGCAAATATTGTATTTCGCAGAAATGTTTATCGACGTACAATATGAACGCGATATCGACCCAAAAAAATGCATCATATTACAAATATAAAGTGACGCAGATTGTAACAGCAACCATGTACATAGCTCAATTCAAACTTATAAGATCTCAAAGATCGTTAAATTTATCAATGAAAATCCACATTACAATTCAGCATTAAAATTTTTTATTATATTTTAATATCAGTTTCACCAGGTTGTTGAGTAGGTCTAGATTATAATTTAGGGCAGCGTTTTTCAAACTTTTTTTACTACATAACCCATTGCAAAAACTGCATTTTGTATTGCGACCCAGTATACTTATGTATATAATAATATGTATATCAAACACACTCTGTCCAGTATGTTCCTTTATTTACAATTGACACATGATGTATGCATATTTATGGATGAAACTATGTAGTTTTCAATTAGAAACTTTGTTTTTAATTGAGATAAAGTGGAGAATCCAAGTTCACACAAATAAGTTTAAGTAAAAGGTAATATGTATGTAGTATAAAGATTACCCTTTTACTTACATACAAGTGGAAATTCTCCTTTAACCTTAATCCAAAATGATGAAAAATTGAATTGCTGAAACACATTCTTCAGTGTAAATGTAGTAACAAGGTGCAGAAAGTTAGCCTCCTCTTCAGTATCACAGTTGAACTCAATTCTTGATTCGGGGCTTCCAAAGGCTTTACAGTTTCAAATTTCAGCACTGGAAATAGTTATCAAAGCTTTGGCATAGAGAAGTGAGATGTGACAATATCAATTATTGTTAATTATATTAAAATATCTTCATTGACAATGTTAAACTGACCATTACGGTGTCGTGAATTTTTCCGTACGTCGCGACCGATTTTATTTATTTTGCGACCCACCAATGGGTCCCCGACCCACAGGTTGAAAAACCCCGATTTAGGGTGTTCCTCACGATAAGGAATTCCGAATATGATAACACGCATACATGGATGGAAATTAGACCAATCTGAATAGTTGTGGATGTTGCCAATTCAAACTACATACATATATTAGTCGGAAACAAAAATTGTGACTCATACATATGTATGTACTTTTATTCCCCGAATGGATGACTGTCTCGTATGATATGAGGGTCTTTCAGAGGGCTTCTCGGTTGACGATATTTCACAACGAAGGGTTATTCTATCCGTCGTCGGAGTCTATAGTGTGTTTGTATGTCGTTATTAATTAACCACCGACGTCAAGTAGCGGTTGATTTTGTTTTGGAGCTACGTAGTGCTCTTTACCAGGAAATAGCTGGAGGATGCCAGGGGGGTTGGCTTTCGTTTGAGGAAAGAACGCAGGCGATTTATGGCCGCAAATCTGGTACGTAAGAAAGTGTGTGTGTGCGCCCTGGAGCGGAGGCTGGCTTGCGACACGTAGCGTACGCGACACAGGGAATTAGTTATGCAAATGGCGAGCGGCGAACAAACACACAATAGCCGCCGCCACTGCGCGCTCACACAATATAATTATTCCGAATTTCAGCCGGCGAGCCCTGAGCCGTAAATTAACCGAGCGCAAAGAAGAGGTTTGCCCGGGAAGCTTTAAATTATTGTGAGATTTAGAAACAGTGGTTGGGATTAGGCGCAATTTGAATAAGCCGCCCTCGTCCCATCCCTCCATCGTCGAGAGGGCATTAGGCTCGAATCGCGGTCTGAACCGTCTCTTGCACGGGACTCACATCCGACACGACGATATACCTAAACACTCCTTTGGGAAGATTGATAAAATCCTTTGTATATATATGTGTGTGGTTAAAAATTTCCCAGTGTGTAAATAGTATGTTTAGTATTGCGCGTACGTATCGATTGATTTGAACCGATGCCGCCAATGTGTAAGTTAGGCCCGTAACGCACTTGGCAGCCAGAAAAACGTGCACCCAGTTCAAGCAGCCAAAGGGGCAGCCAGAACGATGAGAACACACTCACAAATGGTCAGCGATAACATTGTAGATACAACATATTTTCAATGCAATATTTGGTTCGTAATCTCGGATCCTTTTGTACTGTGTGTATGTATGTAGATGCAAATAATTTGTTGATAATAGTTTCATATAAATCGTTTCCAGCGCGCAACATTGGCGAGATTTTTTTTTTTATATTTTGATTTTATACGTTTAATTTAGTGCGTAGTGAATTGTTTATAAAATAATTGGTAAGCGGCTGAAAATCTGAAATGGCAAACGTGAATCGACTGGCTGCCGAGTAGCCAGGCTGCTAGTGCGTGCATCACACAGGCAGCCACATACATTTGCTTTGCCAAATACATCTCGTGTTGGCCGCGGCAGCCAGTGGCTGCCTGTCTGGCTGCTGCGTATCGCAGCCCGTACCTGTGGCTGCGCGAGTTTCCTGGCTGCCTTAGTGCGTCATCAAACTGGCAGCCACATACATTTTCTAACATCGTTGTGGCTGCCGCGGCCATGCTGCGCAGCCAGGCAGCCAAGTGCGTTACGGGCCTTATACTACACGTTTAAGGCCCGTAACGTGTTTGATAACGCACTAGGCAGCCAGGAAACTCTGGCTGCCTAGCGCGTTATCAAAAAGGCAGCCACATACATTTTGTAACATCGTTGTGGCTGCGCAGCCAGGCTGCCAAGTGCGTTATGGGCCTAAAAGTGGCGGCACACTTTTTAACGATCCGTAGATTCATAAAAATCTCAGACGAAAGACACATTTATGTATGTACAATATCAGTTGAGCTACACATTCTGAACAGTTTTTTCCCCACGATAAAACAAATAGGATGAGCCAAGTTGTATCAATTGTGTAGGTTTCATTATAAAGTTGAAAATGTGAGTTAAATGCTTCTATTCAATGGATATGAAATGTAGATGCTGAATTAAAGAATGTTACGTATGATCCAGTGCACACAGAGAATCACAGAAATATGTATGCTTGGTATAACAAGAAGAGATCGTAATAGGAATACCTACATGGATATGAAGTATGACTAAGGTGACTGATATAGCAGAACGTGTGAAAAAGTTGAAGTGGCAATGGGCTGGACACATAGCGAGAAGAATGGATGGCAGATGGTAGAATGGTTTCCGAGAGGATGTGAAAGAAACCAAGGTAGACCGAGTGGAAGATGGGCTGATGAATTGAGAAGAATGTGTGGAGTCAAGTGGATGCAGATTGCTCAAGGCAGACAGGAATGGAAGGAGATTGGCCTACATAATACAGCAGTGGATGGTGAACGGCTGAAAATGAGGATGATGATGATACCTAACTAGCCCGTATCAGAATTGTGAATTATAAAAACAATTGAATATCGAAATATACATTTATTCTACAGTACAAACAAAAATTGATTAAAAATTTTGTACGGGGGGGCCCCTTGACCCCGGGCTCCGACCCCTTCCAAAATCCGTCTACGGTCTAAGTTAATGTACATTTTTAATCGGTTTCTTGATGTTTGTCTTTTTTTGTCTTTTTCAAATATATCGGGGTCGCTGGTCACTTGGTTTTAATAAAAAGGGGTTGCCACTCGATAACAGTTGGGAGCCTGTGCTCTAATAGATAGTCCCATTCTTGTTCATTCGACTTTTCGTTTACACCGTAGGTGCGTGTTACCCATTCTCGTTTATTATTGGATTGTGAAAATATTTCACGTAATAATTATTATCTTCATTCTCCCATACCCAGAATGATTAGATATGGCAATAAATCTGAGAATTTATTGATTTTTTAATATCAATCTTTCGTCCCCAAGACGACGACTTATTATTTATTTTATTAACTCAACATAATTTATTTATTAGTTTTTTTCCCTTTGTTTTTTTTTCTAATTTAATACCTATGTATATATTGTGTATTTTATATGTAAAAATTCTAATAGGCGTTTAATAAATAAATAAAGGGTCAGTAAATATAAAAAAAATTAATATTAAACGGGAAGTAAATTTATATGAATGGTCGGTATTTGACTGAATCGTTAATTGTTACCGACCGTTTGTGAAAAACTTATCAAAAAATATTTTTTTACCGACTATTTTCTTGATCGTGTATTGATTGAAATACTGACCGATTAATTATTTAGTTGCCATATGTAATTCGAATATGGAAATAAAAATATTTTATGAGGAAAATGTTTAGTAATAGAACACATGTATGTACATATTTTGATATAAACGTATCGACAATTATATCGCAAGGGTTAGTAAAATAAAATACGACACCTATCCAATCTTCGAAATTCTTCGAAACTAATACACAACTCAGTGTTTGAAATGTTTTTTATAACTGAATTGCACATTCGATTTATTTTTATTTTTATACACTAGTACAACTTCAAACGTACTAGTTTCACATAAAAAAAAAAAAAACTATTATATAAATCAGACGCATAAATCAGCACAACTGACGGATCTTCATAGGCAACGTTAAAGAGAGAATCCGAGACAACGAGCGTTGAAATAAATAATAATAAAATGACAACGAAAAAAACTTGGGGGGGTCGCGAGCGCAAACACCGGGGGCGGGGACCCGTGACTACAAAATAAAAACATCCGTAAAGACACAAGCGCATCGAATAATCTGCGGACCCGCCATTTAAATTGATGACATATTTTGAAAACGATCAACCGACTGCGATCCCGATAAATTAAAAGTTGGGAGTCGCTGCGGCGGCCCACACAAACCCCGAAACTGTGGCGCGCGAACAAAATTCATTCACCGTTCACACAGTCCATTCGCATAATTTCACGGGGGAATGCCAATCGCGATTAGATATATAGCATTGTAAGGGCGATTGAATACGTGGAAGTGAGCGTTTATAATGTACCATATTTGAGATATTCGACGTAATGTATCTAGATGGGGCACGCACGCCAGTTTCTCGAGCTGGTGCCGCCCAAAACGGGAGGAGCTGATGCTGTCTGGCCAGGATTTATGTCCTCGTGACGACGGATCAGTCATTGCGAGTGACACGCCAGCTGCCGAGAGAGACGGGAGACCCTCAACATCACACCACTCCCCCTTTGGGTGGACGTCTTAACCCTCTGGCGACCGGTTATCGTTTCGTTTGCGTAGCCTAGCTCTAGCTCAGATCAGCAGTTGGCGCTAGATTCTCTCCATAGTTGTAATTCAGCTAATTCAATTCAAATACCAGGCCAGAGATAGCTCAGTGGTTGGAGCGTTGGTCTCTTGAGCGAAAGGTTTGGGGTTCGATCGCCGCATGTGCCGCATGAAAAGATTCGTCACTGGCAAGTTCTGGATGATACTAAATTCAAATCGGCCGTCTCCTGTTAGACTTTGCCAATTTATCTAAATTAATTGTTAGGCGGTTTCATAAAGTTGGCACCGCCGAAACAATTTAATTCCTTACTACCTACCAAATCATTGTACGTTCTATCTTTTATCACTTCCTTCCCTCCAAAAGGCAATGGGAAACCATTGGAGAGTGTTTTTCCTTAGTTACTTCACCATGGCAGAATCCACCGTCATGTGACGGGCAAATCAGCTACCTTCCTCCCCTCCAAAAGGCAATGGGTAACCATCGGAGAGTATCTTTCCTTAGTTACTTCACTATGGCAGAATCCAACGTCATGTGACGGGCAAATCGGCTACCATCCTCACCTCCAAAAGGCAATGGGAAACCACTGGAGAGTATATTTCCTTAGTTACTTCACTATGGCAGAATCAACCGAACATATGTACAATATATGTATGTATATATAGGTATATTGTTAGAAAAATTATTTTAACAATAATAACCTACATATGTAGATAGATATGTATGTATATAAAAAAATATGCAAAACATTTCATGACCTTTGAATTTTTATAAACCAGATTTAACTGAAATAAATATTTTGACATTGTCTTTTTTACGAATCAAGATTCAGAATTTTGACATTATAATTTGACATAGGGATAATTTCCTTTGATTACATTTTAGCTGGTTGTCGGTTAATAGGTGTGTGAAAGCTTCGATTTTTGATCCATTCAAGTGATGAATAATTGCCAGACTTTAACATTTGACATGACAGTTGATACTTTGACGCGATGCAAACAAGGTTATGTTGATTTTTTTCGCACGAATTAAATTTTTTTTGCGGTTCTCGTAAAATTTTCGTCGTTGAAGGTGACTTTATAATCGATCGTACATATACATATGTACAAGGAAAATATTTTAAATATACAATCTCGGAAAAGCGCTCGCAAAACAACGTAACATCAAACGAGTCGAGTCAAAAATGTTTCAGTGGAATTCGAGCGTAAAAGTGTATAGTTTTAATTGGATTAATTTCAATGCGCGTACACGGCGATAAAACGATCTTTGTTTTAGGTATTTTCTTTTGATCAAAGCGATGCATATTTCTCGGCGTGTAAACAACATTCTTCTCGAATGATGTACTCCTCGTGCGCGGGGATTTCGACAATTTTTAATATAGGAAATATTCGAACGATAAATTTCGACCGTACGATGTTTCCCCCCCCCCCCCATTCTCTTCCTCTACGTGATATATTGTGAAATATCGTAATGGGATTTTAAATAATTTAAAGAGGGGTAAAGCGTTTAAAACACGCGCGACATCAAAGAGAAAAGACAACACTGGGCGAGAGAAACGAAGTCGATCATTTATAACAAAATAGAAGTGGAATTTTTATTGTATGCTAAAGAACGCAGCGCGCAAACAAACGACCCGTGTTAACTATGCGTGAACGGTACAAAAAAAAATATATATAAAGGAAAGAAAGAATGAAAATAACTGTAGCGATTAAACGCGCTATATCATTATACGAAAATAAGCCGGAGTTAAAGTGTCACTTCAAAGTACGGGGGATGACTCGAAAAATATTCGATAGTCGGGATTAGAGGGCGGGATTAAGAGCGAAAAGCGTCTGGGTGAAAGTCGCGCGCGGAAAATTCCCGGGATTTTCCCCGCTCGTCTCAAATACATACACACTTGGAACTCGCTCTAGTTTTTCCTTTCGATTTGCGTGTTTGTTCACTTTGCTCTTTTTTTTCACTGTGTATTTTGTTTGAGTATGTGTGTCCGACACGATTTTCAACTTTACGCGTCCGTTTCGATATTTGAAGATGAAATTTTAAGAATAATACTCACACACAGACACACACACACCGTGTGGCCTAAAAAATTCAAGAGAAAAAGTGTCTCATTTAAAAATACAATAAATGCTTCAACGCACAAAACAAATTTTACATTCAAAATACGTTAATTAAAACCCGTGTTTTCAGGGAAAATGTAAGTAGGTAAGATTTTGTCCACATTTATATATAAATTGATATAATTAATTTTCATTGTCATTGGAAACCAAACAAAGGAGGTTGGAAATAATTACTTATTCTCTCACACTTACATACATACTTGTACATCTGTATATATAACTTCAATTTTGTTAATATCCATAGAAAAATTCTAAATTTGATTCAACTAAACTGTATTTATTTTTTATCGCTATATATTTATATTATTGTAAGCGTTTGGCTACTTGCATGGGTCGTTGCGGTCACGTTAGCAATGCCAAAATAACCAACAAAATTTATTTAGTGGCGCGTTGGCAACAAGTCGAAGCTGGTTCGATTTGACAACGCGATTTTATGGCCCATTCAATCAACGATACACTATACAATTGTTTCACGTATTGTCAAACGGGCTAGGGGCTTTACTGTTATTCCACAAACCAGCGCACACAAGGGGGGGGGTTGGGGTTAGAATCCACTATCATATGGATTACAAATATTACAAAATAGAGGTATGAGATGTATTTTAAATGCGGATAGGTATGCTAGTATATAAAAGATGATGATTGAATTATGTAGATTGGTTGAATGTGAATGATACTTAAAGGATTTGTATGTTCGTATTTATATTTAAGTTACATAATATGTAATATGTTACCATCATACTTTAGTAAATGTATTGTGAGAGGAATGGATGTATGTGAATATAATTTAAGGAATAAAAATAATTTAATTATAAAAAAAATGTTAAAATAAATAGAAATAGGAGAAGTATCTTGTACAGGGGTGTTTTGGAGTATAATAGACTGCCGGATGGAATTAGAAGTTCCAAAACTATTGAAAAATTCCTGGCAGTCTTAAAAAAACATCTCTGTATAGGTGCTGAGTTAAGGATTATAATTAATTAGCTTAAGCTATTGTATTATATAAATAAATAAATAAAATATGATGGGTAATATTCAGCTAAACGATTGTGTAATGATTTTCATTTTGTTATAGCAGTTATACTAATAAAAACATTTTCCATGAAAAAAAAAGAGTATTTTTTACTTAAATTGCTTCGTAAGTGAGACCATACGTTAGTTGTGTGTTAGAACATTGATTTAAATTGTTAAAATTAATTCAATGGATAGATTATACCGTACTTATTCTCGAAAGATCTACACTACTGAAAATTTGAGATGGTTATATTTAATCTGGTACGAGCGTTACTTACGACCGTTTCTTTTTCTGGTTCACCCTGTGGCGAGCGATTTAATTTTGGTAAGCGAACGTCGCGTCTCGTCGTGTTCGTGAGCGTTGTTAGAAATGTTTGAAAAACGACCGTGAACAGATTTTAGGGGATTTTTCCGCATACCTTAGCCGAGTTAATTAAACAACGATAAATGTCCCCGTGGGTTCGGCCCGTCTGACGGGCGTGGTTAAATATAAGCAAACAGTCCGACACGCGTCCGACTTGTGTTCAACAAATAGTTCTTGAAACTACACGAAAAAAATGTGTAGTCCTCGAGTAAAACACACCGGAACACGACGAAGCTCGTTATAGCGGATCCCCGCGAATAAAAACACACACACACACGCGTCGTATTGTCGCAGTTTAATGCGACATTTCAGAGGAAAAGCGAAGAAAAACCATCATCCCTTTCGCTCTCCCCCCCCCCCCACCTTCACTATCTCTGACAGATGATGACAATTCATTTCGAGTATTAATTAAATCGGAACAAGAATCGGGTGGCGATCCGGAAAAGGGGACGGATGCGACGGACAAATCCGAGGGGTGAACGAAATGAAAACGTTGATCTTTTAATTCGACTTGATTTTGCATCGTTTCCATTACGAATTGACTGAACGAATCCGTTGCTCGAAATTGTTTAAATCTAATCAACTAAGTTTCGTAATTTTATTTTTTTTGGTAAAGCTAACCGACAGCTCCAAGAACACAAGGATCCGGATCCAATAACAGGATAACATAGGAATAATGGATAGGCGGTGCCAATTTTCGGTGGAGGCATCTCACAAAAGGACAAAACTAACCGGAGACGGCCGATCTGCGTTTAGTAATGTCCAGATCTTGTCAATGACGGTAATTAAGGTCAAAAAAAAAGCCGAGAAAACTATGTATTTCGACATAATATGAGGATCGAACCCCGGGCTCTTCGCTCAAGAGACTTAACGGTCCACGGTAACGGTACACATTAGTTAATTAGTTTCATAAGCGCGAAATACACCAAATAATTTTATCACACGTGTATAGGTAATTGAACTGGTTTAAATTCATATTAATTTCAGCAAGACTAAATAGGTACCTATTGGTCAAACCACAAATGGAATAATTCTGTGGAATTGACAAAATCGTCATCAGCCTTAAATGAGAAGTGTCCGTTTTTAATTCAAGAACCAACTATTATTACACACGATATTTACATTTGTAAATAAGTTATCAATGTGAAGCATCATAATTCCCATTATATAACTATTTTGAAGTTATCGAGATGCGCAGTAACCAAGACATCGATGATCCAGATACAACAACATAATTTTTAGCCGTTCACCATCCATTGCTGGAGGAAGGCCTCTCCAATCCTCTTCCATTCCTGTCTGTCTTGAGCAATCTGCATCCACTTGACTCCACACATTCTTCTCAATTCATCAGCCTATCGTCCACTCGGTCTACCTTGCTTTCTTTCACATCCTCCCGGATACCATTCCAGTATTTTTCGCGTCCATCTGCCATTCATTCTTCTCGCTTATCCAGCCTATTGCCACTTCAACTTTTTCACACGTTTTTCTGTATCTGCCACCTTGGTCATGCTTCTTACCCATGTATTCCTCCTATGATCTGTTCTTGTTATAACCATGCTTATTTGTGTGCACTAAATCCTGCGTAACATTCTTGAATTTAGCATCCACGTTTCGCATGCATACATCGTAACAGGCAGTACGCATTGGTGGTATGCCTTATTTTTTAAGCATAGATGATTGTTGAATTTACATAAAAACAATGTTCATTCTTTCAAAAGCACTCCATCCTAGTTTCATTCTCCTTTACAACCAGTCATATTCACCAATTGTTCTAGGTCAGATACAACATATTAACTGAAAAATATGTGTTTGGACGTATGTATGTACATATGTACGTAGTCTCGTGTTATTTTCTCAAAGTAAATGTTTATTGAACGACGTTTATCACGCTAATCAATCGCGCTATTGACTGCTGGACATAGTAAATCAAACGCGTCGTTTAAGACTGGCGTCTAAATTTAGCGGTTTATTTGACGACCGACAGTTGTGGCGGTAGGTTCGGCCGAACCGTCGATGGCCACCGTATATCATGTGGAAGAAGGCCACTCCGTTAGTCCTCTAGCAACTCCAAGGGCTATATTTAAGGGCGATTGATTGATATCGGTGTTGTCGGTCGGTGCGCGCACATAACTCTTCTTCTCGCCGCTAATGGATTATTCATTTCGCATCGGCGCTCAAAAAAAATCACCTGTCTCCTTCAATTATTCCACCAGTCATTTGTTACGAGCTCATACACATACACACACACGCTAGCTCAAACACTGTCGCATTTGTCAAACTAAACGCGTTTCAAATTTAAACTGTCGCTATAGCCGAGTCGACAGCTTCACAGTTACGAATCGGCGAGCGTTGAATGGAAAAGCGCGCTTCGATGCGAACCACTCGGCTATGATCGATCGGCGAATGATTCTGTGTAGTTAAAGTGCACGATTTTTCCACGCGTTGTTTCGCTCGACCCAATAATAAATAGCTGGTGTGGACCGACTTGCCGTTGAACGTTGATAAATACGCAAATAACAAGAAGCACTATAAGGATGACCATCTGTTAAATAAAAAGGGACGATAGCTTAAATTGATCGTGTGATTGGAAACGTTCCGTCTATAATCACAACAAAGCCGTTGACTTTCCTTCGACGTCAATGATGCAATATGTACATTTATAAGTCGGACATTTTACTTCCTAAATTAATGCGATAGCAAGTAAAAGTAACAATCAAACTAGTCAAACGTAAAGTATCACTCTGAATCTAACAGCAAAACTTAACGGCCGATGTCACCATGCGAAAATGAAAACAATATCAATAAGCTTATTGTTAATCAATTTTAAGACACTTTAAGGCAACTATTAAGATTCCCTTCATCATACTCGTATGTACGTATTTATCGTTGGATCAATCTTATACACGTCGCACACTTTCCAGATCTTATCGTTATTTGTTGGGAAAGTTAACCAACGGGTCTTCAACAACCACAAGGAATCATACCCAATAACAGGTTAACATATGGATGTACATATATATAAGCCACCTTGAGGAGAAACACCCCCACATCCTTTCTCGCCAAGACCCTCACATGAGGCCACCACCCCTCCAACGAATATAGTCTGTTGACTTTTCCGTCGGGGAGAGATGGTTGTCCAGCAAGGCCGGAGCAACCGCGCATCACTGCTAGATAGAGAGGACACACAAAAAAAACAACATATTTTTAAGGGAATTATTGGGAATAATGGATAGGGCGTGCCAATTTCACTGAGCAACAAAAAATCACGTTTTTTAAAACCCAGAGCGGAGATTATTAAATCTCTACTAAATTTGACCCACTGAATTCGAATCCGATAATGATTTTTGTTGAAATGATCTCGTTTATGAGATATTTGCGATTTAAAAAATATCCATTTTTTTTTACTTTTGCGGCCTATAATTCAAAATATAGTATTGCTGTGCTCAAAGTGAGTATTGAAATCAATTGTCAGATTTAAAATAATTTTCCGCTCGAATTAGTACGTTTAGATAATATAAAAAAATATTGAGTATTTTTTTTGTTGTTCAGTGTTTTTAGCGGAACCATCTAAAAACTAAGAAATTATCAAATTCTAACAGGAGATGGCCGATCTGAATTGACTTAAGTCCAGATCTTGCCAATGACGATAGTTACGGTCAAAAAGCATTGAAATGTGACATCAATGTGAAAATTGAACCGGGTAGTTATTAATTAAAATGGATACCACCTTGTATACGATAGACATAAACAGAAAAACGGTATGGTTCATTAGAACTTTCACATAACCTTCTACCTTTGGCAAAATTGCCCCCGAGGACAACTTACACGAACGAACGTCGAAATATGTCAATCGGCGCGTGCAAAATCCGCGATCTCGGTAAGAGCCATAATACCTACCGGAATTTAAATTTCTCGCCGGGACACCGCGACAGCGAATTCGGATAATTGAATATTTCGCGACGGCAATTGTCATTGCGAAGGGAAATGAGGGGGGGGGGGGATATTAATTGCGGTCGTGGAGATAATCCGGGCCTCGTTGAAATGAAAATAAGCGAATCGGGGCGAGCTGTCGGCAAGACGGATGGGGGCGCATTCCACGCCGAGGTACGACAACCGCACTTACAACCGTTCCAACAAACGAACACATGACGTCACACGACCCGACAATTACATTTTAATACCCATATACCCATACCGAAGACACTCTATATTCATACCCATCGACAATCTCGATCCGATACGACGAACGCGCGAGTAAATACCACCATATCCAGTGCCGCTTTAACGCTGTGGGCAAAAATTTTACATCGTCGCTTTAACTACTTGAAAAACTTTTGCAGCGAGATATGACAGAAAACGTAGTTCAATATATGTACGCAATGGTTATAGCTTATTGTATTTCTCCTTTGAGAATCGACTGCTTCAAATGGTGAACAATTAATGCACCGAGCATCTGAAATGATTGGGGTTCCGTGGTAGGGTTTCGGGACTCTGAATGTCAAGACTGAAATATAAACATTACAGAAAAGCTCAAACTAATACTAGCTAGAATAAATGAAAAAATACAAATTTAAGGCATTAAGATATGAAGAATCGGTACTACGTTGTATTTTTCCTTCGAGAATCGACTGCTTTAGATGGTGAACAATTAATGCACCGAGCATCTGAATATATCATGGATTCTTATGAAATGTTTGGAGTCCCGTAGAAGGGTCTCGGGACTAAGGTTGAAATATAAAACAATAGACATTACAGAAAAGTTCAAACTACATAAGTAGTACTAGCTAAAAGAAATGAAAAAATACAAATTTAAGTCATTGAGACATGAATAATCTGAATTGATAACTTCTTAAACAACATCATAGACGGCTTAAAGGAGGCCAGGACAAGTCGTTAGATTCAGAGAATGATTTTTCCAACTGTGAAGGAATGCTAAAGCCGATTGATCAAAATAATTGTAAAAGGATTTGCACCAAGCATCTGAGAATATACCATGGATTCTTTTGAAATGCTTGGGATGCCGTAGAAAAGTTTCGAGACTCTGAAAGTCAAGGCTGGAATATACATCAATAGACGTTACAGAAATGTTCAAACTAAGTAATACTAGCTAACAGAAGTTGAAGTCATTGATACACGAATAATCTGCATTGATAACTTATTAAACAACATCATAGACGGCTTAAAGGAGGCCAGGACAAGTTATTTGATTCAGAGAATGATTTCTCCAACTCTGAAGGAATGCTAAAGGTAATCGAT
Organism: Parapsyche elsis; assembly: GCA_022651745.1. Taxonomy (NCBI): domain Eukaryota; kingdom Metazoa; phylum Arthropoda; class Insecta; order Trichoptera; family Hydropsychidae; genus Parapsyche; species Parapsyche elsis. The sequence continues at coordinate 1,410,841 of JAGVSN010000019.1, forward strand.
CGAAATAATTATAACAAGATTCTCACACAAGGACCAAAGTAGAAAGACACAATTTCGATTTTGCATAAGGCGTTCAAACAACTACGTCTGGCTCTGCATCCCCTTCCCAAAAGATGCGAAATCCGCGCAACGAGATGAAGTTAGAAAGCGAAAGCGCCAAAAAGAAGCGAAAAAGAAGCAAAGCTCAGCGCGCGAGTGAGGACAAAAGGAACATAAAGATGGTTTATCTCGGCGTTCGCCGGCATCCGAGAGAGCCGGCTCGAGATCGGTATCCCGAGGATAAATTATCCGTTTTATAGAGGAGTTATGAGTTGTCAGTGGATGTGCCGCAGAGTCGCTGTCACCTGTTACACTTTGTCACAATTTACGACCGCGAGATGTTTGTTTCGACAAAGATCACGGCGACGTGAAAAAGCGACCACAAAAATAGACGAGACGACGTGTTAACGTTAACCCACTGGCGAGCACTCTCAAGTGTGCACGATCGTACATATGTACATATGCCCAATGCAAAATCTAACTATCCAAATACGAACAAAGGTTCAACTGCCGGTTGATTACGGACGATTTGAGCTTTTGTCAAAAACATTAGATAAGACTAGCGACAGCCACAAGTGAACGTTTCGGCTTGTGGGGGAGCAAACGGGGAGGGTCAGTGTATCGATTGGGATTCGATTGCAACGTGCGTCGGTCGGTTTTGTAATTATTAACTGGTGCTCGTGTGCTCGGGATTAGATTAACGTGTCCACTAGAAATAGCCCATCGGGTCTTCGCAGTACATTGTACGTAGGTACTGTGTTTGGATGTACGAGACAACGTTGCACATTCGTTGTATGCAGTTTGAATGTTCGGGCTAAATCGCTCGACTATTGCGAATGTTCGCAATGTTGAAGAAACTTTAGGTTAAAAGAGATGCGATTTAGTGTATAGAATTTCTTTTTAAGGATAAGATTTGCTCTAGAATCCAAGCTGACTCTACTATAATGAATAAAATTTAGTACTATTAAGCACCAACGTTTTGATAACATTTAGAATCGTTAAATTTATCACAAAACAAGAATGAAACTAGGATGGCGTGCTTTTGGAAGAATGAACATAGTTTTTAAATGCAGCATTCAGCCAGGCTTTAAAAAAAGGCATACGACCGATGCGTACTGTCAGTTATGACGTATGGATGTCAAACTTGGATGCTAAATTCAAGAATGCTACGTAAGATCCAGTGCACATAGAGAAGCATGGAAAGATTGTATGATTGGTATAACAAGAAGATAATAAATACATGGATGAGGAGTGGCAGATATAGCGGAACGTGGTATAGCGGCAGATGGTCGCGAGAAATACTTGACTGGTATCCGAGAGGATGTGAAAGAAAGCAAAGTAGATCAAGTGGGCGATGGGCTGATGAATTGAGAAGAATGTGTAGATGCAGATTGCTCGAAACAGACATGAATGGAAGAGGATTGGAGAGGCCTTCATCCATCAATGGAGGGTGAACGGCTGGAAATGATGATTATGAAATCTATCACAGCGATTATAGGTGAACTTTCAGAGCCAATTTTGAATTGAGTCGGTGCTAAAAATATTTATACTAATGATTGGATGTGTTAATGTTTTGCCAACACACCGCAAGAAAATTTTGTTTGTCACGTTGGCAACGCCAGCTTAATCGTAATCGCAACGACCCAGACATGCAGATTTTGGGAATTGCATTATTTTGTTGAATTTTTGTTTTTTGAAAAGCAGCGATTGCCCAGGGCGGTTACGCGCGTATAAGGTGGGCTCAGGGGCGTAGGGGGCGGCAATACGGGGGCGCCGTGTAGGCCGCCAGCGGTCTCCGGTTAATTAATGTGCGCCCCGCCCCCTCGACCGTGGACCCCGCCTACGCCCCCGCCCACCCCCTCTCGCATACATTACACCAGGAGCAGTTGCAAACTCTGCCATAATTTCACAACCCTATTTATTGTTCAATGCAATCATTGGCGGCGGGATGCGAACGTCACATCTAAAACATTGAGAATCTCAATGCGACCATCAACCTTTTTCGACTTTCGCCAGCGCCCACGGAACAGTGTACAGGAAAAGCTCGGAAAATTAATCACAAATAAAAATAAAAATTTCGCATTAAGCATTTCGGACGGACGCATTAGCGTCGTCATCGACAATTCAACACGTTCGCAAGTCGTAATATACACGTAACACGCTCGTTCCGTGTAATGCGATACTTTTCGGTTGGCCTGCGCCAGGCAGGTAGGTAGGTTTTGTCGTTTTTGTGTGTGTGTGTTCGATTTTTTTTTTTTATTATTATTTTTTGCACAATTGCGATATACTTCGCCAACGATTATCCGGGCGTTTCGCTCGAGCGAATTGTTTTTCTCTTTTCGGATTTTTGCGACGCACGGCGTCGTTGCAATTTGTCGCGTTGGGAATGCGAGCAGATGCTCTCGGGAATATAATGAAAATAATAATATTATGCATGTATGGTGTGTACGTAGGTGTAGAGATGTAAATTCTATCCAAATGCATATTTTATGTTGGCAATTTTTCGTTTTACATACAGTTTTTTTGACAACTAGCCGAATTGCCCGGCGTCGCTCGGGCGGGTGAATTACGAAAACAAATAATTGTCGAAATAAACATTTATCCTCCAGTAAAAACAAAAAAATGATTAAAAATTTTGTACGGCGGCCCCTTCCAAAAACCGTCCGCGGTCTAATTTAGTGTACCACGAGATAGTTGGTATACCAAATTTGGCGGTTCTAAATAAATTGAAAACCGTAGATTAGGACATTGCGAAAAAACATTCAATATTTATTTATACAGCAGATTCATCATTATATGTATTGGGGCGGACGATTGACGATTCAATAAATAACCATGTGAAAAATTTTAAATGCATACAATGTGAAGTAATAAATACAAATGAAACCGTCAGTATATGTACATAAAATGATTAGTGTTTAAAACGGACACGACAAAAAAAAATCGGGTGTAGCCAACCCATGACTTTATCCATATATTTGAGGAATACAAAGAGTAACGAAATTAATTTTTTAAGTACGTAAGTAAATAAAACGCATACACCACCACCACACCAATCAAAATACATACATATCATGAAATTACTGTGTTGAGTGCGCGCGCGTATATAAAATACGATCTTCGGCATATATTCAAATAAGAAAAACTACCACTTCCGGTCGGCGGATTTTAATCAAAACCTTATCAACTCTTAAATTTTATATGATAATTATAAATATAAATTTTCGACTTGATCAATAGGGCAGTTTCTGAAATATTCTGTGGTAAAATTTTTGACAAAAAAAAAACCCTACTTCCGGTTGAATGATTTTAATGATTTATTTTTTCGTAACTAGCAATTTTACTCAGGAGTACAAAATTATAATATTGTGACGATAGTACATATTTAAAAGGCCGAAAAAAATAAAAAAAAAAAAATCGTTCAAGAGTAAACTGCCATTTCCGGTAGTCAGATGTTGACCAAAATCACAGTATCTCTTAAGGCTAACGTGAAAACTATACATATGAAATTTCGACGAAATCGCCGGTGCAGTTTCGGAAATATTCTGCGGTAAACTTTTCGACAAAAAAAAAAATTCGGGTGTGGCCAACCCATGACTTTATCCATATATTTGAGGAATACAAACAGTAACGAAATTATTTTTTTAAGTACGCAAGTAAATAAAACGTATGCACAGCACCACACCAACCAACATACATATCATGAAATAACTGTGTTGAGTGCGCGCGCGTATGTAAAATACGATCTTCGGCATATATTCAAATTAGAAAAACTGCCATTTTCGCTCGTCAGAAGTTAACTAAAATCACAGTATCTCTTACGGCTAACGTGAAAACTATAGATATGAAATTTCGTCAAAATTCCCGGAGCCGTTTCGGAAATATTCTGTCGTAAACTTTTCGACGAAAAAAAAAACCTACTTCCGGTTGACTAATTTTAATTATTTATTTTTTTTTTTTTAATATGATTTTTCTCAAAATTACAATATTACAATATTGTGACGATACTACATATTTAAAAGGTCGAAAAAAATAAAAAAAAAAAAATCGTTCAAGAGTAAACTGCCATTTCCGGTAGTCAGATGTTGACCAAAATCACAGTATGTCTTACAGCTGACGTGAAAACTATAGATATGAAATTTGGACAAAATTCCCGGAGCCGTTTCGGAAATATTCTGTGGTAAAAGAATTTTAGAATTTTCTACAAAAAAAAAACCCTACTTCCGGTTCACTGATGTTGACCAAATTCGTTATGGCTCTTACACCTTACGTGAAAATAATAGATATGAAATTTCAGCTTGATAGACTTGACAGTTTCGGAGAAAACACGCATACAGACACACACACACATAAGTACACAGACATACAGACATACAGACATTTTTTAGAAATCATGAAAACGTGATCAGGGGATGATACCTGATACAAATCAGTCAAAATCTCGAGGTCGAATTTTCGCACGATCACAATACTTTATCCGATTAGGATAAAGTAAAAAGGGGGAAATTGATACATTTTTAACTCTTCGCTGAAGGTATTTTTGAGTATCCGAATAAAACTTCTCTTGAACATACCGAAGGATTAAATCAATAAATACTCGAATATGGATGGAAAGACTAGAGCGTGCATTTTGAAGTAGCACACTCTAAACGTCCCTCATATACCTACAATGTATTAAGGCGCTCACACACCTTAGCGAAATCGCTACGTCAAACTTTCGCTCCTATCGATATAGAGGGCGTCAGCTCGACGCAGCGATTTCGTTAAGAGTAATGACGAGATCATTCTAAACTGATGGGGTGACAGCGTTATTGAATGTTTTTGAACTCTTATCAATAACATTCAATAACGCTGGGAAGGGATAGGGCTGCAATAACGTTCGGGAAGGGATAGGGGAAGCTCAGCACACTTGCTGTGGTATTTACGATGGTTTGCGTACACACCCTGTATGGCGGTATGGCGTCGAACGCGTCATTGGGCGCGTATTGGTCTCAATTTGGGAACACGGGCTTTAATGGGATAAGGGATGGTCTGGTCTGGTGGGTAGCGCTCCTGTGCACACAATACCTTTATTGTCGTCGGCGATCAGCATAATTTTCGTTGGGCCCGATCTGTGGGCCCACACAAACGAAGCTCTCTCCCCCCCTTCGGTCTGATATATCGCATCGCCGCAAATAAACCGCACACCGAACGGCCGTGCTGCCAAATTGCACGCGATTATCGCTTTATGCGCCTACGTGCACACACACTGAAATTACCATAAACGCAATGAAAACTTTTGTCAGTGGTTCCGAGTCGATCAAGTGTCGAATCGGACGTTTTACGATCGCAGTGCGTGTGTCCGAGGTCGGAGGCGCGAGCTTCGCCAATAAAACGTTTGGACAAAGTTGCACACGGAGAGTTGATCGATCGACTGTGCTAAAATGTCGATTGGAAGTTTACACTTGAAATATTGATATCGTAAAAGTTTAAGCATATTAGCCATTATTTAAGAATGTCTTTGTTTCTATTGCGATTGTCAAAAATAATATACCTATAGTATGTTTGAATTGATTCAATTCAAAGTCAAAAGCAATATGCATTTCTGTTTTTAATTATTGAAGTGAGTCATATTTAGAACGATAATGAAGGCCTCTCCAATCCTCTTCCATTCCTGTCTGTCTGTCTGTCTTGAGCAATCTTCATCCACACATTATTCTCAATTCATCAGCTTTCTTTCACATCCTCTCGGATACCATTCCGAGTATTTCCAGCCCATTGCCACTTGAACTTTTTCACACGTTCCGCTATATCTGCCACTTTGGTCATGCTATATTCCTTTAACGATCTGTTTTTGTTATACCAAACATACATATTTCCATGCTTCTCTGTATGCACTAAGTCTAATGCTGCGTCCACACGGATGCACCGATTATTGTGTGGACGTTTATAAATCATCGGACGTTATTGTGTGGAGCGATCCACACAATAACAATTCGCATTCGCCCTTCGGTTCGTCGGTGTGGACGCAGCATAACGTAACATTCTTGAACACATCCAAAAGTCATAACTATGTAGCTGTACGCCTCGGTCCGTGTGCCTTCTTTTGTAAACATATCGAGATGCAGGATTTAAAAACTATGTTCATTCTTACTTGTAGGTATTATATTTGTCTAACGATAGGCAGGTCCCTACACTTGATTTTATTGTATCTATCTACATATGTATTTACAAAAATGGTACAATGTATGTATGTATTTCGCGCATCAACTTACATAAAACTCCTCGTAAGGAAGTGTAACGGATTCTTATAGGATTTTTTTTTCCCTTCAAATTTTCTTAATGGGTATTTAATGAAACTCGATTCGATAATGAGGAGAAAATTACATCATGAATAATGCGATCGAGGAGACGACACAACCTGACGATATCGTTCCCGAAGAGGGTCTCGGCCGAGAGCGGCGGGGTCAAATCGGCCCGCCCCTTCGCGATGCAAATCACGAGAGATCAAACCCGAGAGAACGGGGAGGAAAACCTCCTCCTCCCATTCTCCCTCCTCCTGCGATGTCGGGTCGCGTTAATTGAAATTCACCACGGAAGGGATAACGAGCGGCGGGGCCCGTGTAAGATTGATTATAAGATCGGCGGGGGCGCCCGCGTCAAACTCGTCACAGAAATGGGGACCCAATGGGGGGACGACGACGACAAAGTGGGTCCCCGATGATAGAAAGTCGAGCTAATGGGGGGGTAGAGGGGACCCACGGACGAGAATGATTCATGGCGTCCGTGAACGACATCGAAAAACGTCACGCGGTGATGGGACGTGTCAAAAGTCGCGCGACCCGACTCACAGCCACACACACGGTCACTTGTCAAATTGCTCGTGGGTCAATGTATGAAAATGTAAGGGTTAATACACAACGGCGGCTATGGAGAACAGACATTGGAATAAAAAATAAAAAAAGTTAAATTCTATCGGTAGGTTGGTCTACCATAACATTCATAACATCATAACGGACTATCTGAAGCGTTCAAGTTCAATACGAAGGATGATTTTAAACTGTTTCCTTTCCACGCCCCATATTTTGCATGTTTAAGTAAATCATTCCAAAACATTTAATTCAAATATACCTACTAGAAAATTAATTTGAAGCTTTGATTAAAAATAAATTGATATTGATTAATCTGCTAAGACTAAGGAGTTAAGGAAAAAAATTCGAGCGTGGTCAACCCCAACGAATATCAAATTTTGCTCATGAGCTGGTGAATATTGCCTCGAACATAGCGAACGAACTATAACTACTTTGATGTACTATAACGATTTTGATGAGTTTTATTTTTTAAACTCAACATTGCTACAAGTATTCTAATTTTATAATATTATAATGATTCAAAATACATAAAAGGCCGAAAAACATAAAAAAACGAAATCTCGTTCAAGAGTAACTGTCTCTTACACCTTACGTGAAAATAATAGATATGAAATTTCAGCTTGATAGACTTGATAGTTTCGGTGAAAAAGTTAAAGTTAAAAAGTACACAGACACACAGGCATACAGACAATTTCCAGAAATCATGAAAACGTGATCAGGGGATGATACCTGATACAAATCAGTCCAAATTTTGCACGATCACAATAGGTACTTTATCCGATTAGGATAAAGTAAAAACCTCAAGATGTCCCGGAAGTACTCTACATACATATGTATGTACGTGTATAATAAATATAAGCAAAGATACGACATCAATAAATAATAGGTCTGTGTTTCATAAACTATACGTATACTATACGATTCAATTATTTGGTTATTACAAGGTTGGAAATATAAATATTTTTCTCATTTGCAACAAATGCGTAATCGATACAAATTCAATAAAGAAATTTCGTAGTTAAAATTACGTTATGTTATATGTACATATAGTTTATAGTACTCAATCAATCTAGAAAATTCTTTCGTAGAAAAGTGTTACGCACATTTACACAATGCAATAGTTCGCGTAAGAGAGAAAAAAGATAATTACAGCCGCAATATACATAACTACATTCTGAAAAAAAAATGCATTAATTTTCGAATCAATCGATTACTATCAGACGGTCGATGAACAGTCGTGTGAAAGATAGCAATTGTTAATAAGTGTGAAAATATCGCGTTGGTGGGTACCTATCAATGCTTTTACTGTTTGAGACGTGCGAAACAAAGGCAAAAATGCTGATCGAATCGTATATATGTAATTAAAATGAATAATAATTAATAAACGCTTCCTTCCATTGTCGATTGATTTTAACTGGAATAAGAAAAGTCGGCACACTTATATTATGTACTTACCCAGTTGCACTTAGCGGTAGTCTCTCTAAATTCTGTTCATCATTTTTCACACTTTGAAATGAAATATTCGATTGTTAAATTGTGGAAGTGCCGCGATATATTTTTCGGTCCCATTGATGGTTGTCTCGTGTTTGTTTACGCGAGATTCCGAGAACATATTAGTTGTATTCAGTTTGTTTGCTAGTTAAGACATTAGGGAGAGTACGGCTAATAGATTCAAGAGGGGTCTTCCACCCCGACACATTGAAAATGTGATTCATTACAGGCAAAAAAATAAAAACAGCAAGAAAGAAATATATACGTGTCAGAAGAACGTCGGCGGCAATTCGTTACTACAAAAATTTGCCAAAAAATCTCAACAATGTCCTTTAGGAAAAGTAACAAAACAAAAAATATACATAAACGCACGACTTTCGAGGGAAAAAAACTGTATTAGGTAGACTGATATATTGTTTTGTTTGGGGTAAGAAGACAAACATAGCCTCGAGCTATTTGTATATGTAGTGGCTACCGAAAAAGAGATGAAAAAAAAACCCAAATACTCGTAGATAGAAACGTATTGTATGTGAATGTTAAAAGAACAAAACCCACATCGTTTTCATTATATTATACTATAAATAAAATACAATTATTTAACTAGAAAAATATAGATATATATATATTGTAAAATATACATATATGTACATATTTCTAATCCTTTATTCCAACCACACCATAAATTTCCTACAAACTTTTCCTCACATTTTTCTAATTTTCTTTTTTCACTACAGTATGTCAAGTTAATCTATACATAGAAACTATTCTGGTAAACCACAATTTTTCTTCTATTATAATTAGTATTTTTTTATTATACCTATACATACATAGGTATCTATGTATGTTTCTTCCTAACAAATAAATTTATTATCACTATACATACATACGATGTTGTGAACTAATACGATATTCTATCTGGAACATTGTAAATTTGTGAAATTCTGATAGCATTTGCGCACGTAATCAATATCGTATTGTGTTACGAACAAAGCATATTTTGTTTTTTGGGGGTTTCGAGATAAATGCGAACAAAAGCGGTTCGAAACTGTAAAGCCGAGAGCAGCGCTGTAAAAATGCACAATACTTCTCAAACTATTTATTTTATTTTATTACGTTTTTGACAAATGAAAGGAAGAGCGAACGCGTCAATCGGAATGTGTATTGTTTGGCGAAACTATGTAGGTACATATCTAATCGCGCATCAGCGTATGTATTACTATATAATAAAACGAGAACAAAAATAAATAAATACACCGTGTAACAAGTATTAATTATTTTTATTCAGAATTATATACAATATTCGCAATGGGTGAAAGTGATAAATATACACAAAATATTTTGATAGTTTCGTCGATCTTTCTGACGATACAAAGAAAAAGTACAAAATTTAACACTTTTTTTTGCGATATATGATCAATAGGATCCTACATACATATGTATGTACATACCTATACAATTATACAGTCGATAAACTATAGCGATTTAATTTAGGAAGTACACCATTAACCTTTTTTATGTCATCATCTTTTTCAGCAGTTCACCATCCACTGCTGGATGAAGTCCTCACCATTCCTCTTCAATTACTGTCTGTCTTGAGCAATCTGCCTCCAGTTGACTCCGCACATTCTTCTCAATTCCACTCGGTCTACCTTGCTTTCTTTCACATCCTCTCGGATACCATTCCAGTATTTCTCGCGTCCATCTGTCATCCATACTTTTCGCCGTGTCCAGCCCATTGCCACTTCAACTTTTTCACACGTTTCGATATACATATCTGCCTTGGTCATGCTTCTTACCCATTTATTCCCCTTACGATCTATTCTCGTTATCTTTCCATGCTGCTCTGTGTGCACTGGATCTTGCGTAAAATTCTTGAATTTAACTTTTTATGTGTATGTACATAGCATACAATAATTTGTGAATTTTATTGTTGATTATATTGTACTTATCAAGCGTCCAACATCAGAAGTTGATATACAACAGTAGTACGAAAGCGGAAATGTCAACGACTGGCATTCTATCCTCAATTCGAAGGAAAATGGCCAAAGAGTATCACTAGACTTAAAGAGTGGTGACCGAAGATAAATAAGACGATAAACTGTAATAACTGATGCGTTGGTGAGATCACAATACAATAAGATCGATCGATGAAGTGGAGAGCGCCAACTTCGGAGCAGTCAATGTTTGTGAATGCGCGCCCCAGTTCGGGAAACAGCGGCGGGGGGTCGCCGCCAGTAGTGATAAAACGGATTTACCTGGCTAATTTCTAAACAAAGGAATGTGATTGTGAGGGATGCCGGTCCCCACGACAGATTAGGGGCCGATCCTGGACCGATAAGGCGGCGGCCCGGGCGGCGCCATTCGAAAATGCAACCTCACCAAACGACGACGAAGAAGAAGACGAGTACCTGCATCGCGATGCAACTGCACCCATCAAAAAACACGCTCTCATCATCCCCGAATAAATTGCATCCTCCTTTCCCCCCCCCCCTCCCCACCGCCTCCCCTCTTCGATATTGCACTATATTGCGAGGCGATCTCACGAGAGCTAATCTCGAGCGAGAGACTTTTTTCCGCGCTGGTTGGGGTCCGGCACGATGTCGAACTTTTTACGACCCTTCGGAGCTTTTACGATAGCTTTTAAATTGTTCCGCTCGAAACAATAAGAGCTATTTCACCTCCTGTCTCACAGTTTCCTCGCTGGAAGCCAAACCAAACCGACTTTTGCGAAAAAAAAGCACTGAGACAATTAAACGCGTTTCGTGGAATTTTTAGGGTCGCCAAATGAACGTTCACATATCTTACCTGTCAATGATTGGAACGTACAGAGAGACCGTTAAGCCTTACACCACGCCACAATTCCAAACCAATCTGGATATACACACTTTCGCGATCGTAAACTATAATATACATCATCATTTTCAGCCGTTCACCATCCACTGCTGGATGAAGGCCTCTCCAATCCTCTTCCATTCCTGTCTCTCTTGAGCAATCTGCATCCAATTGACTCCACACATTCTTCTCAATTCATCAGCCCATCTTCCACTCGGTCTACCTTGTTTTCTTTCACATCATCTCGGATACCATTCCAGTACTTCTCGCGTCCATCTTCCATCCATTCTTCTCGCTATGTGTCCAGCCCATTGCCACTTCAACTTTTTCACCCGTACTGCTATATCCACTTTGGTCATACTTCTTACCCATGTATTTATTTTACGATCTGTTCTTCTTTTTGCCAAGCATACATATTTCCATGCTTCTCTGTGTGCACTGGATCTTTCGTAGCATATAATATACATATTTCAACATAAACCGAAGGATGAGGAACAGAATAAGTTGTCTACATTAGCAGTGGCAGTTTATGTTGTTATTCATTTTCTCGACATATTATGAAATCAAAATATCTTAATGGCACATATAAAAAATGATATGGTAGTGATCGGGGACCTATCTAGTCCCCTAAGGGTGATTCAGATGCAAAAGGTTAAGAGCCCCCGTTGTACAGTAGGCGAAATAAGCAACAGTGTATATTTAGGGCGGATGATTAATATAACCATCACTGAGAAAGACAAAAATTAGGGGGTTGGAATTAAGTTGGAATACACGAGCCGTCGACTCAGAAACGAGGATGAATTTTTCATTTCGATATATTGAAAAATCTTCGGAAGTTTTTTGTATTTGATTTGATCGTCATTGTGTAGCGCCACACACAAGCGATATTTAGTAGTAGAGAGGGAGATCACAAACGAATCCCGAATTGCGTAGGCGCCATTGGTCGGTAATAAATAACAGTAGACGTCCTCTTTCCCTCCTCCCCCCCTTCACGGAGAAAGAACGTATCCTTGGTCGTAAACGTGCGACGAGTGCCCACATAGGAAATGTTTCCGAGAAGATGATAGAGCGAATGCAATGCAGTGTGGATGCACTACACGTAGTTTATGGGCGAACGTTAAACCGCCCTTTGAGTTCACTAAAAATCAAACTGGTCGTTGTGGTCGATGCGAGTGCCAATTGAACGTCGTATGGGACAGTTTTATATGAAAGAGGGGCGGATTGACTATCCGGTCGGCGATAAATCAGTTAATATTGTGCTCGAAAGATTTATTATACGCGTGTATTGTTTGTGTTATGCGAATAAAAATGTACAGTATACAAAATTGAAACACTAAAATTACTAGTATTCTAAAAGAACCACGGCGGTTTTAAAATTATTGTGAAGTTTCAACTTTTCGTGTATTTTGGTCTTGTCGTGTCAAGATTGACCAGACACAAAACTCGAGGTTTCATCCAACGTCACGTTGGGCAAAAGCAGATGTGACCTACAACACACTCACTACTTATGTTAGTTTGGGATATTTTGTGAGTCCATTACGGAAACGAATCCCCCTCGGGGACGCCCCTTAACACCCTCCCGACGGATAACGAATCGTTACCAAAAACATCGTTAGCTATTATTACTGCATGTGTAACATCTCACCTAGCAGGATGCTGCGCCATTTGAAAATTTGTTAGCGTTTCCACATGTGACGCTGACACTTTCGAATTATGCACGTATGTGCTTACGCACAAATATTAACCCCTTCGACGCGATAAAACCGTTCGCGGACCGCCAAAATGGCGAGTTTGCGTCTAAAGCACATACGAGAGGTGATAGAAATGGCGACGTGTTATTTCGAAACGCGCACGGTTCATTAGCACTCGATGAAGTCAATCAGACTTGAGGGATTTCTATGGGTTTCGGGGTACGAGGATGTGTCGTATTACGCCAGGGGAAAAACTGCAATAAATCCATTTAAAGCTTCGCTCTGGTCGAAAGGTGCAACCGAAAGACTGCAGTTTTTCGAGAGGAAAAAAAATAATAGATAAATAAAAGTATCAGGTGACACGCTCTAGCGCCACATAACGCATCCCATGCTGCAAAAAAATAGGATATGCACCCTACTAGCGCCGGGGTGTACGATATATCATTAGCAGACATTGACAGGTGACTGTATCTGATCTGTTTCTATACAAAGTGGGCGTATGGAGGACAAACAAAAATAACAAAAAAAAAAAACCATACGCCAAATAAGCCACAAATGTCAACATCTTCGAAAATTCGCAACGCTATGCTACTCCGAATTCGTGTTTACAATTAATTAACACATTTTTTAACATAGCAAATTTGTAAAATACGCTCCATAAATAAACATTTTTCAAGTGTTCTAATGTCTATAGTTAAAGTTGAATGACGTAATATGTAGTAGTAGCAAAGATTTTTATACAAATCCAACAATTCAGTGGTTGTCAAACTCAAAACAAAATTTATAAAATAAGCATGTATGTAGGTACCCATAAAATTACCAGGTAGGTACCATATAATTGACAAAGTGCATAAAATAGGATAGAAAGTTTATCATCATCATCGTTCGTCATTTTCAGCCGTTCACCATCCACTGCTGGATGAACGCCTCCGCAATCCTCTTTCATTCCTGTCCGTCTTGAGCAATCTGCATCCACTTGAATCCACACATTCTTCTCAATTCATCAGCCCATCGTCCACTCGGACTACTTTGCTTTTTTTCACATACCATTCCAGTATTGTTCGCGTCCATCTGCCATTCATTCTTCTCGCTATGTGTCCACTCGAACTTTTTCACGCTATATCTGCCACTTTGGTCATATATATTCGTCTTGCGATCTTTCCTTGTTATACCAAGCATACATCTTTCGATGCTTCTCTGTGTTCACTTGATCTTACGTAACATTCATGAATTCAGCATCCACGTTTCACACCCATACGTCATAACTGATAGTACGTATTGGTCGTATGCCTTCTTTTTTACGCATAACGGGATGTTGGATTTAAAAAAACTATGTTCATTCTTCCAAAAGCACTCCATCCTAGTTTCATCCATCATGTTCACCATTTGTCAAAGGTATAAATAATTATCGACTACCTCTACAATATGGATTAACTATTGTAACTTGCACCGTTTTCAATGCATTTATAAAAACATCATACCTTTTTGCAAAGTAACTTTCGTATATACATACATATGTATGTAGATTGTATTTCCGTTTATAAATTAGAAAAATAAATTATAAGCGCATACAATTACAGCCTTTGCAAACATGCTGTAATTTGTTATTTGTACAAAGGAAGTCATCATTAGTTCAACGACTAATTAGTCAATGCCATAATTGAACTTTAAACAGTATAAAAGTCAAGTACTACATCGTATCAGTTGTGAGAGTGAAAAATCCCACAGCCACGCAACGAATTTTCTGCGAGTTCGGTCATTGTTCGCACCTAGTATAGCAGGCCGCAATCGCGCGGGCACACACCGTTCAGCATTTTGCGTTCGCTTTCGGCTTGTAAATCAGCAGCAATGGTCCCCCCCTGTTATTTACGCGTTCTCCGGCAATTATGTTTATAGAGCGCGGAGAGATTAGGTTGTCACATGAAAACGTCTTCGGCCACACTTTATTATTAGAGCGGCGACCCGCCCGTCCTACTCGATAATGCAGACCCATTTCTCAACACTTCAGAGTTTCAGACACCCACGTGCCACTGATGGCGATGCTGCGAATTCTCGCACGCGGAAAAAAAATTTAAATCAAAGTGTGTGTGAATCGAATAAAATTTAAATCGAGCGAAAAACTCGATCACTTTAGAGGCGAGGTTAACGCTTTGGTAAAATTTCACAATTTGGGAAATACACAGTGGGTTTGGTTAGGTTTGTGTGCGATATGCATTTCTCTCTCGCGTGGGTGAACCGGATGAGGTTGACGTTAAACGAGTCGCTAATTTTTCGTTAATATATCAATGTTACTCGAAAAGTCGTTCGCCTTTGATACGGAGGTGCTTGTCGTCGCTAATTTGGTATCGCACTACGCGAGATTCCTTTAATTTTTTTTTTCCACCAACAAAAATAGTATCGTAACTTCATAACTGAGCCGATTTCGCGTCAAGGATTTTACGGTTAATTAAGCGCCAGAAATTGTCGGTTTGAGTGAAAATTTTTACTCATGAAAGCAGAAATGTCTTTATTCGTATCTGCACGGCTATGCCAGAACTGCCAAAACTGGTCCCAAGACCAGTCTTGCCAACCTCATAATCTCATACGAGTGTTGCTGAGGCAACACTGCGAATATTATAAACCGAAAACGCTACATTACCCCCTTCTTTTCAGCCGATCGTCTCAATCTGCATCGTTATTATAAATTTACTTAAATGATCGCTTATTAAAATATTTTACGTACGAACTATGAAAAATCTCATATAAGTCAATTTATAATTAAGGAATGAGCCGTTGAACTATCTAATTGTATGTACATTATATGTATATATAATAGCCGAAATCCGCATGTCTGTCTGTTTGCTGATAACGCTCGCTGAGGAAAAATAATTTAAAAAACCAGAACGAGTGGGGATCGAACCCAGGACCCCAAGCTCTGGAAGAACGTCCTTAGACTAATCTGCCATTGCCCTTGGCCAATTTAGTCCTTTTTTTGATTTTTACAAAATCACTTACAAAATTATAATTATTATATGTCTATAATAATTAATAATTATAATATAAATAGTAAAGTAAAAAAAAATAATTTTCCAGTGGGTATCGGGGATCGATCGATTTGGGTAATGGGGATCTCTATTACGATATTACGATATTTAAAAATCGTTTTACGCTTTACGATATTTAAAATTCAGCGGGCGTTGATATTCAACGGGCTTACACTAGTACATACATATTTGATTTTGATGATTAAACATCGGGAAATTTATCACCAGTGAGATGTTGTTCTATGTATACTATCCAATGTATTCATTCCACATTCGAAAATAATGCTACGAAAATAGCAGACTGATGTTTTGACAAGACATTTTACTTTTCAACCTTCGAAACAACAAAAAAACGAGACATCCAACGTGACAAATTCACATCGCAAAAATGTTAATTCAAAAAGGCGAAAAACTCAAGTAAATTTGTCAACGCCACGTACATATACATATATACGAATATGTGCAACACATACCCCACATATGTACATACATATGTAGATTCCAAATACGACTGTAAATCGGTCGACACATTATAAGCGAAAAATTTCAAACGTCACTCACCCACAAATGATATTAATATTTGGCCGGGCAAAATCACAACGTTAACAAGTAAACGAAAGGTTGGGAAGTACAATTTAGTGTTATAGCGGTGTCACGTGCCGCACATCAATTACACACAGGGGGAGATACATATATCTAATATCACGCACAATTAACACTCGATATAACTCCGTGAATCTTGCGCCTAGCACTTATTTATCTCCCGAGGACGATTTGGACGCCGACCAAACCAACGACGGATGAAAGGGGAGCGAGGGCGAGTGGGACGCGCAGGGATTAAAGAAGCTCGACGTTATTGCGTCGTCGAAACGATAATTTAACCGGGTGGTGAAATTAAATTAATTCGATTCGTCGACGTTTAACTTCTGTAAAACACCGACGGGTACAATATTCCGGCTGGTAGGACCGAAGAGCGTGTGCTCGCGTCTCTTCGGACATTTGTTCGACATGCAAGAAAACGCGACGCGCCACTTCTTGTACGCGGTGATGCTGTGGTGTGGAAAACGAAAAAATAAAATTAATATGCAGAAGCTTTGCGCAGATTCTACGACTACGAATGAGAAATTTGCACCGATGTAATTCCGAGAAATGTGGGTTGGAAACGTAAACAATTGGGGGGATTTAAGTTATAGTGTGCGCATTCTGGGGCAAACGCTACGCGATGTGTTCGATCTTACATATACATACATACATATGTACATACTACATTCATAAATTGAGGCAATTATATTATTTTTTGTATCATTTGATATACAAAAATGTTAATTAATGTGGCGCAAACTAACAATAATTAAAATTAGAATCAATTCTTTCAAACTTTTACACGACCAAAACTTCAATTGGGTTACATTTTGAATGTTGTTTATTTTATTAGTTATTTAAAATAGCTTGGAAGGTAATTAAATAAAAGTAACGTAAAGCTCAAAAGTACATGCTGTACATACTTATTTATTAGCACTTGTACAGAGGTGTTAAAGCTGCCAGAAATCTGTCAACTTGGTTAATTTTTCTTAAACCATCTGGCAGCCCATTGTTCTAGATCTATTTAATTTTAAATTCTTCTAGATCTATTTAATTTTAAATTCTTAACTATTAATTTATTCTTACGCCTAGTATTATGTTTACGTTATGTCCTTTTATTAAATATTTGGGTAACAAATTCTTTCATAACTTCATCATCATTTTCAGCCGTCCACCATCCAATGCTGGATGAAGGCCTCTCCAATTCTGTCATTCCTGTCTGTCTTGAGCAATCTACATCCACTTGACGCATTCTTCTTAATTGGTCAGCCCATCGTCCACTTGGTCTTCCTAGCTTTCTTCCACATCCTTTCGGATACTTATTTTCGCTAAGTGTCAATTTCAACCTTTTCACACGTTCTTGCTATATATGCCACTTTGGTCATGCTTCTCACCCACGTATTCCTCTTACGATCTCTTGCCTAACTTAAAAATTAAAATTAAAATGCATTCATTTACATTCAAAAAATTCAATTTATTCAACATGTTTCTTATACTAAAAAAATAGATTGAATAATAATAGAATTAAATTTTGTAACTACATACATATTGCGCTTTGGTTCATTGGTTTTTTAGCAGTCGCCGCACATATCAGCAATGCCGCTTCATTATGTCGTATCATAAATTTATGAGATTTCGACCAGTCTCGAGCGGCGATTAAAAAAAAAAGTTATGAACCCCTGACCCATCAACAGCGTCAATAAAAAGGAAATGACGCGAATACAATATATCAAACGGACGGGAGGGGAAAAAAAACTTTTTGATTCGCCGCGAACGCCGTGTCGCGCGACGATTTATCGCCATATTTTCCGGTCGAAAATAGTGAAATTTCGGACACATTTTCTTCTAGGAAATTAGTTGCGACCCGCGTCGGACAGATGTCGGTGAATAATTGGTAGTGCTTCGTTGAAAAATATAGGTGTTTGGCGGGTGTAGGACAGAGTGTCGTACACGTCGTACCGAAAACACGACCGGGACAACGATGCCAACTCTTCTCCACTGGCGACTAATTCGACGCCGGGCGTCGATTAATCGCACTAGAAGCGCCACCATTGACAAATCATATTCTTCAGAATGTGACACAAGTCACTAGAGACAGTACAAGGAAAACTGCGAAACGATTGTCTAAATCAGTGGTCTTCAACTTGGACGATATCGCCCAATTTTTCATAATTTTTAGTAGGCGCTCAATATTGACGAAAATTAAAAAAAAATTAAATAACTTGGACAAAATTTAAAAAACCGATAATGATATTAATTTGCTTCTTGAAGGTAAATTAATAACACTAATTAATCGTAAAAAGGCAATATCTATATTTATTGATAAATTGGCTCTTAAGAGAAGAATTTCATCAATTTTCAGAATTCTTATCAATTAAACGACGAGCTAGATAAATGCATTTGCACGGTCTGAAAACCGACACGATGACTCGACTCGGTGACCTGATAAATTTGAAGATTGATTCATGGATCTATTCAAAGTAAACGTATTCAGTGTAGATTTTACGCATCAAGAAGGAATTTTAGAACTGCACCATGATGACGAATGCAAGTCTGATTTTAATCGGGGTGGATATATACATATGTACATACAACTCTGGCAGAAAAATAAGCTATCGTCTATTCACTCCCAATTGCGGAGTAAAATTTCGTTAATACCCACTCACTACTGGCATTTCCATCTTCGTATTAAGTTGAATCGGGTTTCAGCGCAGCTAGTCGTCTTCTCACAAAACAAAGAAATCGCTTGTGCGCATCAGAAAGAGCCTGACATTGAAAATCTTGTCAAATTTCATCGGGCACAAACTTACATTATTAATAGTTTGCCTTTTTGTATTTTTATCATTTTCAGCCATTCACCATCCACTGATGGATGAAGGCCTCTCCAATCCTCTTCCATTCCTGTTTGTCTTGAGCAATCTGCATCCACTTAACTCCACACAGCGTCCACTCCGTCTTCTTTCTTTACATCCTCTCGTATACCATTTCAATATTTCTCGCATAAATCTGCCATCCATTATTCTCGCTATATGCTGTATGTCCACTTTTTCACACGTTCCGCTTATCATGCTTCTTACCCTTGCATTCCTCTTACGATCTCTTCGTCTTATACCAAGCATATGTACATCTTTCCACGATTTTGTATTAATCCTTTAATAAATGTTCTGACAATATTTGGGTTTGATTTTTTACACGGTTTGTCCTACAATATGAACTAGCACACAGGTTCCCAACCTTTTTCGAGTGGCGACCCCTTTTTATAAAAGCCAAGTGACCCGCGACCCCAAAATACTCCACACATTCTTATCAATTCATTAACCCATCTTCCACTCGGTCTGCCTTGCTTTCTTTCACATCCTCTCGGATACCATTCCAGTATTTCTCGCATCCATCTGTGTCCAGCCCATTGCCACTTCAACTTTTTCACACGTTCTGCTATTATCTGTCATTTTGGTCATACTTCTCACCCATGTATTCCTCTTACGATCTCTTCTTGTTATACCAAGCATACATCTTGCCATGCTTCACTGTGTGCACTGGATCTTATGTAGCATTCTTGAATTAGAATTCACGTTTCACATCCACACGTCACAACTGACAGAAAATTGCATTATAGTCGATATTTTTTTTTAGTATACTGTTTTGGTTGGCGACCCCACGAGAAACCTACGCGACCCATAGGTTGGGAAGCCGTGAACTAGCAGAATGGTGGTGTCATCATCATTGCTGTATTAATTTTTTTAGGCAAGATATGCAGGTGGCCGGTTAACATATTCGGCAAAGTAAAAAGGTTGAAGACCACTGAACTCTTAATAGACCCCGTAGAAATTTTGCATGAAAACACCTCAACAACTACATAAAGGCTCGTTTCCGCGCATTTTACGTCTGCATTTGTATTTTTGACAGATGTGACAACGTACCTAGTCCTACCTACATTCACGTCGAGCGCGTGCGCAAACGGCCGTAAACCGCCGCGTTATTGCTTTGCGAAAAATTCAAATTGATCGTATACATTACATACAATCGGGTTAAATGATAATAAGAAGCTGCGTTTGCGCATATGCGAGTGATTGATCGTCTCGCATACCGCACGGCAATTGTCGCGTCTCGAGTTTCGGCTCGCGTTTCTCCCCGGCTCATTAGGGCCGCATAACACTGTCGACTTGACATAAACAAACCATGAAATCCCACGGATTCCCCATAATTTTTGACGCCCCGAAGTTCCTTTTTATATTTATTTTCATTTTTTTTTCCAGCAATCTCACCCCTCCCCGCTCGTTGCGTCCCGTCGTCATATTTCACCGAGGCGCCCAATAAAAAGTCGCCGGCGTCGTTTTCTCGACGAAGAGACGCCCTTCCCAGCCGCATAATGAGCCGGCAAGACACATTGCCCGGTTGCATTTCTCTCCCCGAGTTTCTATTTCGGAATTAGAGAATCTAACTAAACTGAATTTGTTTTTTGTGCGCGGCGAGATTTGTAGTAGTACACGCGAAGTGCTCGACTCGACTTGAAGGGGGCGCGCACGAAACTAATTAATGTCGACCCACTTACGTGACAAAGTAACGAAACGAAAAAATTACGCCATTAGGTGCGATTCATTGTAAAACAATACACATATAAAGCCAGTGTGTTTGACAAATTTTCAAACGTGTACTGCGACTATTGCGAATCATCATTCTATGTACGAAACGTTCCTGCGTGGGATCGGTTGCGGAAGCAACCGCACGTTTGAACTGTGAGTCATTTGTTTGAAGATGGCGTCGATTCAATTTTTCCATGTTTAGAAATGTCAATTCATCTACTTATAACTCAACAGTTGAGTGAATAAATTAATTGAACTTTGTATCCAATAATGCAAATTCTAAAATTAAACAATTTATATAAAGTAATCATGTTGTAAAAGTTGAAGTGGCGATCGGTCGATAGAGAAGGATCCTCACACATCAAGTGTTTATTGATAAGACAGAGTTCTTAAGTCTGCCATGGAATACATACATACATATATACATACATAGGTAAACGCAACACGTTATGTGCCATCACATACATACATACATATGTACATAGTAGGCCAATCATATTTTTGGCCCTTTTTTGCACACACGCGGGTGAAAGAAACACACCGCTCCATACTTTCTTATTTTGAACTATACTATGTATACTCAGCAGTTTATTATTATTTTAGTAAATTGAAGAGATAGTTGATAGTTATTTATACCTAGCACAATTGGTGAATATGACTGGATGTAAAGAAGAAGAGATAAAACGAAGAAAGTTACGTAAGATCCATTGTACACAGAGAAGCATGGAAAGATGTACTCTTGACTGGACACAAAGCGAGAAGAATGGATGGCTGATGGACGCGAGAAATACTGAAATGGTATCCGAGAGTATGTGAAGTGGGTGCAGATTGCTCAAGACAGACGGGAATGGAAGGGGATCGGAGAGGCTTTCATCCAGCAGTGGATGGTGAACAACTGAAAATGATCATGATGATGAATCAAGCAACGAATAAAATAACGACACATCAAATACATGTAAACTACGATCACACGTCCAATGTCTTCGACCAGTTGTGTGTGGAAAAAAAAACCCGTCAGGACAGCACATTTATTCGGTGAACGGTAGCAAGTGCGTTTGCCATTGCTACAATTGGTCGAAGATACTGGTCGTGTAGACCTGGCTAAGTCAACTCACATTACCCAGATAAATTGGAGTTGTGTATTGAATCGATTACACTGAGCAACAAAAAAAATACGCAGAGCGGAGATTGGTCAATCTTTACTAAGTTTGACCCACTGAATTCGAATCCGATAATGATTTTCATTGATATGCTTCCGTTTATGAGATATTCGCGATTTAAAAAATGTAAAAAATATAAATTTTTTTGGCTTTTGCAGTCTATAACTCAAAATATAGTATTGCTGTGCTCAAAGTGAGTATTGAAATTTTTCCTATTGATTGTGATTTTTTATTGCTTTGAAATACTTATAATTAATTATCTAGCTAATTTTTAAAGTCAAAAATATATTTTTTTTACACATTTTTTTCGCGTGCTATTTGGCGTTTATTTGGTGAGTTTTTTATTTCACCACGTTTATAAGGATTGGTTTTCTATCTCAATATATTTTTTATTTTATCTTAACGTACTAATTCGAGCGACAAATGATTTCAACGAACATTTCAAGGGTAAATTTTGAAAGATGATTCAAACGGTTCATTATATTGTGTCACAATGAGGCTATCGCAAGATGCAATATTGCGTAGATATTCGCATCGCATTAAATTGTACAGTGAAAGTGTTGGGCGCCTAGATGGCGCCACTGTCGCACACTTTTCACCATATGTATATCAAGCTGCGGCAAATGGGCGCCCGCGAGCGTCCCGACGCCTCTAGGCGGAGCAACAAGGCGCCGGACGCCACCCCCTAAAACCCACCCTATTGCCTATTTATATAACTATATATACTTATATGGACGGTTTTTCCACTGCATTTAACAGGGCAAGACTGGCGCCACGGGCGGCGGCCAAACGGCGCATTAATCCAACCATAATTCGGCGAAATGGACGTCACGGCCAAATATCGGCTGCCAAAACGCACTTTGACAATCTTACGGGTTTTATAACGCGATTTCGTAAGGACGCTTCAACGACGCCGAAACATTTGCAATAAGCGATTCAAAAACGCAAGCGTGTAGATAGAATTTATTCCGGGGCAAACGGACACTGATGTAAACACACAGTAACGGCCCTCAATAACCCCAGCGAATAATTTGACGCTTGGCGTCTGCGACTGACGCCCTCTATCGTCATTGATTCGCACCAATGCGAATTATATCGGTGCGAATGGGACGATAATAGGGGCGTCACCAGTCGCAGACGCCAAGCGTCAAATTATTCGCGCGGGCTAGTGAGGGCCTCAAGATCGTTAAGATCTTTACAAAGTGACTGTTTTCCCCAAGAATTACCCTACATAATATGCGAGGCTATAAATATTCCACATCTTATAGCCT
This sequence comes from Parapsyche elsis, assembly GCA_022651745.1. Classification (NCBI taxonomy): domain Eukaryota; kingdom Metazoa; phylum Arthropoda; class Insecta; order Trichoptera; family Hydropsychidae; genus Parapsyche; species Parapsyche elsis. The sequence continues at coordinate 1,434,364 of JAGVSN010000019.1, forward strand.
TATATGACGCGTGGACAGGGAATTACATCCCCTACTTATAAAAGACTGAGCACACTATAAAAATTGATGCATTTTATCAAAAAGAAGCGATGACATCAGTTAATAATATACTTAGTTTTACGACATCGTAAAGTCGAGCTTACGAAATGAAAATATGATAATAATTAATTGCCATTCTAAAGCATCAGTCTTTTTTTTTTTTTTTTTCAAGTGAGACTAAAAAAAGGGCAATAATAATAATATCCTTCTGACGAGGATAATGGTCGTGGGTCCACACATCACGCCCACTTGGTTCGTCCTGACACAAACGCACACACTTATATACCTGCATTTATTAGGATATCGATCAAACTAAACTCGGGGATAATTATTGGAAACGTCAATTTAACCCACCCCGCGTTCACACGTCGACCGTGAGGACGAGCCGATAAAAATCACAGGACCGCAACGCGTTGAAAACAAAACAAAAAAAAAAAAAAAAAAATACAAACAGTACCAAAAAAATTAAAAAAAAAAGGAATGGGAGTCAAGCGCCTAAATGGAAGATCGATGATGTCAATCATCATCACCATAAATTTTCGTATATAATAAATGTACACAAACAAACCATATGGTATTATTGTAGTGGGGAATAAATAGCGAGCGCGTAGTTAATATCCATTAACGGCGATTTGTTGCGATAAAAAGAAAACAAATCTCGACGCTTCCGTTCATTAAAATGATGCATGGTCGTTAACGTGTTGCGCTGACCAAAAACAATATATTAATTAGGGCGCGAACAACGGGGAAAAGGTCGTAAAGCGGCCGAGACGAAGAAGACGTTTCGTGTTGGCCGGCCTTATCATGAGAAAATGATTAATTTTTTTCCGGCTCTTTTGTTTACAAATAGCCCTCCCGAATCGTGACGTATCTACGGACCGTGTAAAAAAAGTTTGAGCGCCCGTGGTATCTAATAATTAGCGCAGTCAGTCCACACGAAGATTTCGCGATACTGGGATACATTTCTCTCGATACTACAATATGTTTCAAATGGGTCGACAAAAAGACATAAAAATGATGGAACACAATAATTGAGAATTCAAATAAAAGTAATAATCACAACGTGATTATTACTTTTTAGTATTACGTAAGAGAAAATCGCTTACGTCACTATTTTTGTACGACGCAAAGTATGTACATAGTTATCTCATTATAGTATTTTTCAATGTATCAAAATAATTTTTTTTACAAAATAAATGTATCAATGATTTTCTCGGCGGTTTTTTCGATCTTTAATTATCATCATTGGCAAGATCTGGACATTAGTCAATCCCGATCGACAGTCTCCTGCTAAGCTGTGTACACACCGACGAACAGAACAGCGAACGACGAAGGGTTATTATTGTGTGGACGTTCATAAATCATCGGACGTTATTGTGTGGAGCGTTCCACACAATTGCAACCCTTCGTCGTTCGCTGTTCGGTTCGTCGGTGTGTATGCAGCTTAATAATTTGCCCATTTATTTCACTCGCTCGTTAGACAGTTCTACCAAAAATTGGTACCACCCATCCATTATTCCTACGTTAACCTGTTATTGGGTCTGGATCCTTGTGTTCTTAGACCTGTTGGTTAACTTTCCCCTCAACAAAAAATAAATAAACAAATGTCTAATAATTAATCGAATCTAATCGAATTGAAAGCAAATGTTGCACCAAAAACTCAAAGAGAGCCCACCTGAAACTTAACATTTAAACATTTTTAAGGTATCAACATCCACTGAAGGATGAAGGCCTCTTCAATCCTCTTCCATTCCTGTCTGTGTTGAGCAATCTGCATCCAGTTGACTCCACACATTCATCTCAATTCATCAGCCCATCGTCCACTCGGTCTACCGTGCTTTCTTTCACATCCTTTCGGATACCATTCCAGTATTTCTCGCGTCCATCTGCAATCCATACTTCTCGCTATGTGTCCACTTCAACTTTTTCACACGTTCTTTTAAGATATTATAGTAATAAACTTACTTCATTAAGTCTACAATTCATTAGGTTACCTACAAATCGCACCCAAGTAGGTATATTTATGTATGTTAGCGGTGTATCAACGTTTCGCTCTTGTGAAACACAACAAAGTCCACATAAGTATCTACTGTAAAAACCCGGAATAATATCCATTATTGTATTTAGGATAAAATTATGTAAAGGTTGTGCAAATTTTGAAACACCACACAGCTGAAATGTGACATAAATTTGAGCGTTGATTCACCGCGGAGAGGAAGGGGAGGTCCTTCAGAATTGTATGAGCGCTCGCGCGCGCCCGGAAAGGACGATGAGATAATATTTGTTTGTTTATCTACGAGCACATAAAGCGGAGAGGTTGTAAAGGAGGCAGCACACACAAAAAAAAAAAAAAACGAACGAGAGGATATGAGAGGGCCGCGGCCCGACTCGCCCACGGACGAGGGCCCCGGCCGCAAAAGGTCCACCGCGACAACACATCCTGGGGCCCTCTCACCAAATTAATTGCTCAATCAAACAATCAATTCAAGCCCCGACAACGGCCTAAGTGGACGAGACAAGCCCGCCGAAAACGTATAAAAATCACCGACCCCCAAAAATCGAACAAATCGACGCACAGCGAACGACAAGCGTCCATTTATTTATTTTTTAATTATTCGAGTGTTGAATGTATTGCGCCCATTGTCGACCATGTGTGAATCGAAATTGTGCAATGTGAGAACCCAACGTAATGCCAATCTTGCTGCGTTTGCAGTTATCAACAATGCGATGACTCAATCTCAATATTAATATACAGCGTCATTCTGAATTAGTATTTAGTATTTACTTAGTCAGCTGTTGATACAAATGTCATTATCAATGTCAATGCCATATCAAACTGCAATTCCATTAAATCAACGCTACACTATAAGTATGTACATTGTTGGTCCTCATTATATATATATGTATATTGTGGGTCATTTTTAAATTTAGTAAATAGGGTAAATAAAGATAGGTTGCAAAAACTACAAAATAGAGCTAGGCGGAGTATTTTAAATGTCAATATATTAACTAGTATAAGATATATCTATAAGAATAATATTATTAATATATCTATTAGAGATTGGGAGAATTAAAGTAAGTGATTTAATTATTTCCATTTCTTTTTTATTGAAGTTTTTAAAAATAAATTTAATATTGATATACAAAATCAATGTTTTTTGATTAAACGATAAAAACTCATGAAAATTTTAGGGATTACATTTATATATTTTTTTTTTATTACCAAAACATTTTGATAAATGTTTAGTAAGAGGGTATAATATTGTACATACATAGTCATAATACTAGGGGTAAGAATAAGCTAAATAGTTAAGAATTTAAAATTAAGTAGATCCAGCAGAAATATCTTGTATAGGGGTGTTGTTGAATATATGTAATGGTCTGCCAGAAGTTCCCAGAGATGTAAATAAAATTGATAGATTCCTGGCAGCCGTAAAACAGCACCTCTGTACAAGTTTGCTGGTAGATAATAAGTTTATAACAACAATTGTCTAATTGAATACGACGTTTTATCAATTTGAAATTAGGAATACATAGAAACTAAAAAAAATTATTTCGATTAAAACATTCGTTGTATTACATTGTATAAATTCACAGCGCGCCATTTAAATACATACAGATCGATCCAAAAATGTGTTTCGGAAATTCACAATGGCCATTTACATTGACGCAAGTACCTACGAATGCTGAGGTATAATTCAAATGTTAAAATATACTACATAATGTATCTATGGTTAATTTATATACACATCTATCTTTATTACGTTTATTTTTATTACTCGGTGCGATCGGTGTGGAAATGTTGAAATCGTTCATTTTATTAAATTGGCAATCGCCGAGGATTTCCACGACCGGATCCCCCGAAATCGTTCGAGCAGTGATAGTAACCCGTCAAATTGAAATATTACAGTGGAAGCTGTCATAAATCGGAACCAGGTACACAGGTACAATGTACACATTTGGACGAAAACGAAACGTTGCGATCGTTCGGCTTGAATTTTATGTTAAAAAAAAAAATCAAAAGAAGGAAAACTGCCGGTGGGGAACGCAGTCGGAAAATTGCCCGGAGAAAATGTTTCCCAATTGAACGCGGTGGAATATTAAGTTGGTTCCGAAACATTCACGTGTCCGGGGTCTTGCGGTGGCGCCGACCTGACCGAGGGTCAGACAGACCCCAATTAGACAGGGGCGCGCCACTGGCGGCCCGCGGTCCACCCCAGGACCCCCTCCATTTTCCACCCCCACCCACCCCCCCCTTGCTCGATCCATGGACCATGATTTACGACAGGGCCGACACTTCCTGTCTTGGTGTTCGGAGGCCCTAAAACAAAACGCCCGCGGCTCGAATGGGATCTAACCTTTTATGAAAGCAATAAAACCCCGGGGCTATAGCGGCCACGAACGCGTTAAGCGAAACCGGCAGGTATACTAGAAAATAATAAAAAAAAAATACATTAAATATATACAAATATAATATGACCGGGGGTCGACAACCGGTCGATCACGACCGCAAGCTCATTCATGACATACGAACGAAGTACGAGTACTAATTTTACGACATATTTACATAGTAGCTTTAGTACAAAAGACCGTGTGCCCGTCGATAGGTAGGTGTACCGAAAAAAATATGCAAAATTGTACGGTTAATAATTAATATTTATATTGATTAATGCGTTATTACAAGTACACATTCAAAAACATGTGTTTTCGTCTGTCGCTATCGAATGATCCGGCTACGAAACACCTTTTATTCTAATTAGTCCAAATAGCGTTATGCTAGACTGCTAGAGCGACGTTCGAAAGTATAAATTTATAATATACGCATATCCCTCTCCGGGTACGAACAAAACAAAAAAAAAAAAAATACCGCGTACAAAAGACGGCCGATTATTATTACCGGCGTTAAATGATAAATACGAAATCTAACAACACAGTGATACCGAGGTACAATTTATCACGCGGAGAATGATGAACAACGCTAATTAAAGTACACGTGTATCTGGCTAACGGACCACACCTGTTTTTTCACGAATCCCCCCACCGACACCGCCGAATCCTATAATTATAGAACAGATGGGCCCTTAATGGCCGTATAAGTTTTCGTACACACTGCCTGCCTCTCGCAAACCGAATCGGCTTTCTTTAAGCGATGGCATTTAGCCGACCGCCGAAGGGTTAATTCCGACAATTTGAGGCCGAAATCGATGATTACGAACGGCCGCTTTAAGATGTTGACTACCCCCTCACGGTGAAAATAAAAGTGATTTATCACTTTCGTCGACTATATTGTATTGTGGACTGTTTGTTGCCGGAATTCAACGAAATTGAAAGACGGAAGTTAGACGGGTGTTACATACACGCTCAGTCTGGCATCGGTTCAGTCCATGATCTTGATTGTGAACATACTGATGGCAAACCGATGGACTGACGAATATTACACGATCAGTCAGACCGTCATCAGTCTTCTCGAGAACGCTTTAGAGGTGACACTTTTTCTGCGGAAAACCGGTGGATTGCTATAAAGAAAAAGCTACTATTGCAATAACAAGAGCTTTGGCTAAAAAAAAAAAAACGTTTTAAAAGGAAACGGTGGACTAAAAAATGGCTATTGAAAACAGATATTTATACGCATTTGAACTTATTGAATTAAATAAGAGACACGAATGAAGAGATCAGGACTATGAAAATTATTATCATATGAAAGATGCCCGTTTTGATCACTTGTTGGAAATGGTTAAGCCATACATGACAAAACAAGATACGTGCATGAGGAAGCCGATAAGTGCTGAAGAAAAACTGGCTGTAACCTTACGATACCTTACTACTGGAAGGAACATTCAAGATTTAAGATTCTCAGTTTTAATGTCACCAGTCAGTCCATTGGTGACTGAAGCGAGACTGATGGAATGCGTTACACGCTCAGTTTGTTGTCAATCCACATCAGACTGACGAAAATTATTAAAATATTAAAATATCTGTCAGTCTGGTTCGTCAGTCTGTCATTCAACGCATTATACGATCAGTTTGACGTCAATCTGACCACAATCATGGACTGAACTGATGCCAGACTGAGCGTGTAACACCAGTCTTAAAGGCGTTAGCTATTTATGTTTGGCAGTGTGTTTACTGCAAAATTTGTCAATGATACTTTTCGCTTAAAAAGCAGTAATATTTCCTTAGTCAAAATTGAATCAAGTTGATCAACACGATGAGATTATATAGAAAATAATGCGCTTTACATTGCTACATATATATTGAATTGAATTTTCGATTTAAAATATGGCTTTGAGTTCGTGAGACGAATGTCAAATCGACATGTGTATCGTGGAATGTATCAACAAATTTATAATTAACACACAATGTCGAGCGTCAATCTTAGTGTCAACATTATAGTGTTGAAAAAAAAATGAGCACATTGACTAGTGGCAGATGATCGATGAGGAAAAATCGTATTGTGTACTCGCATAATAGTCACGGCTATCTCGAACGTCATAATTAATACGCATTTGAATGACACCTCGACAATGAGCTTTCAATCAACGGAAATGTTCTCGGACAAAATTAAACGAGTACCTACGTATAAATAACGCAAAAATTTGAAAGTCAAGTAAAATACGTAGTATGTACATGTTTGTTTTTTGTCTCGGTTTTTAATCGCTTCTTCGTGTTCACCAACGCGAAAATCCTCCGGACAAATGTGCTAATTTGCGAGTGCTAACCCCATTAGCGAAACGATCAATTATCATTGGGTGGATCTCGGTCGTTCATCAATAACATTTTGTTAAATCGCAACCGAAGCGCAAAAGGTTTGAAACCAATCAATAAATTCATCGCGAAGGAAGCTATTTTATTTAGAGCGATGCTTAATTAATACTTGTCCAGAATGCAAAAAAAAAACAACATCAAATTGAGACAGTTTCATAAGCATTAGCGTGTAAGTTCATATTAAACAAACCACACCTAATGTGTAATTTTATACAAATCATTAAACAAATGTATTTAAATAAGCTATTCAGATATAAATAAATACATAGCATGCAATAAATAAGAAGTTGAAAAATATAATAGGTTCGAGATAATGACACGGCATGGAATAAATATTACGGGATTTTTTTACGTTTTGGCACGCATATACTTTTCTGTGTGAATTTATAAATGAGAAACTTTCAACATTGGGAGAGTAGGTAGATATACAAAAATAAATAAAATTGGATGACATACCTTTAACGTCAACAATTTTGGATTTTCAGTAGCCATCTTTGAAAGTATGGGATATTTACACTGCGAAGCTGTCGTTATCCAAACGTGGCCCTGCTGGTCCAACTAGAAAAAAAAGCAAACACACACACACTCGTAAAATATTATAATCAAATGACGTTACCCAACCGAGCGGGTATTGAAGTGTAGTTAATTGAATGTTTGCTTCATTGATTGGATCAGCGCTTAAGTTGAATTATGTATCATAATAGAATGAGACGAAAAAAAAAATGTATATACAAGCGTAGTATTATGTAGAACGCGAAGCGATTCTGTTTCCCAGAAGCAAAACGCAATCTGAAATATCATCGAAATGCACAAGTTTAATAAACGAGTCGAATTAACAAAAGTATTCTCTCGTGCTGGTTGACAGGGTTATAATTGTAGTTCAAACAAGAAAATATATATTTCCTCTGCGCCGATACGATCTTTAATCATGTAAATTGGTAAATTTAGTCCGGCCCACTTATTTGCATAATTAAAAAAAATATATTCTATACATATAAAATGTAAAAGGCACGATTGTAAGCAAATAGGAGTGAAGAATAGACGTATAACGCGCGTATCACCGTCGGCCTTATGATATATTGCGCACGCGATAAAATTTAGTGCTTTTTATTCGTAATGTAATTTAACAGTGGTGAAAAACCACCACTTGCGTTTTCAAAACGCCGAAAAATCACCATCTAAAATAGTTACATTCGTAAAATACTCAATGTTTAAAATAAAATCATCGATAGAATAGCAATTAAATTAAATCGAACACGTAAGGAGTCATTTTGTGCAAACATTCAACAACTTCCATCGAGTCACCGTGTTGACAGACCTCACCGGGTTATCAAATGAATTGTGCAATTTCCTTTATCGAGTCCAAGTTTTGAAATGGAATTACACCTAACGACAAAATCGTCAAATTCAAAACGCACAACCGAGACTCGATAAAGTAAACGTAAATCGAATTGACCAACGTTTTATTTTACTTCAGCTCTGCGACGGCGACGTTACGCAATCGGATTGGAAAGTGTTAATAAAGAGATCAATCAAATGAATTCCAACATTTAACGTTATAAAAACGCACAGTCACCGTAACTTTCAAAAAACAAACAACGTGTACCGGCGGAGAGCGTCTCATAAATTACGAATTAATAAAATCGGCTATAAAAATTGAATCGTAAATGTAATTTTTTTATTCATTCATATACACATACGTGTGTATGTACGTACGGGGAAAAAAATGAATGGGGCCCGCGTTATGAAACGACGCATAAATATGTCGGCCTCATTGTCGATCGAAACAGTTGTACTCCCCATTATTGTGGCATTTATTGCGGGAAGTGTTTCTTTAGTGCACATTCATCGATTACAAAGACGAAATGCTGAGGACTTTATTTAACACGTTCGTGGCGGGGAGGCCAACCGTGGCGCCCCCGGTGAGGCCCTAACGGTCGCATAAAAATCCCTCGTAAAATCCCAGACTGAGAGATTATTATAAGCAATAAATGGGTTATAATCGAAATAAAGTGTAAACTCACCGACGTTACGGAAGTCTTGTCGTCGTCGTCGCCCCCCTGTTGACAAAACAAACACACACATTAGGCAATAAGAATACATATGTATAAACAAAAACGCAACAAAAAGCTCAATATACAAAATTAATATATATGTACGTATATATAAGGATGAACATAGAAAGAATGTTGGATTTAAAAACTATGTTCATCCTTCCAAAAGCACTCCATCCTAGTTTCATTCTTCGTTTTATTTATTTTTCTTTACATCCAGTCATATTCTGGAATGGTTTCCGGGAGGATGTGAAAGAAAGCAAGGTAGACCGTGTGGACGATGAGCTGATGGATTGAGAAGAATGTGTGGAGTCAACTGGATGCAGATTGCTCAAGACAGACAGGAATCGAAGAGGATTGGGGAGGACTTCATCCAGCAGTGGATGGCGAACGGCTGAAAATGACGATGATATGTGTCTAAATGAAATAATACACGGTACACTTGTTAAACCAATTATCGAAACGGCCGGCCCTGAGTCGCTGCCGAGACTCGAATATAAAACTAATTTAATTTCCTAGCATTAGAAAAAAAAAAAAAAAATTTAAGCGAACCTCGAACGGCGAGAGGGCTTAGAATGGAAATCGAAAAGCGCAAGCTCATTCAGGTGACGGATCGAGTGTGCAAAAAATTAATATGAACATAAAAACCGATATACACATGTAACCGCTCTTAGTAGGACAGGGCAGTGTGCTCACGTTAACGAATTGATGTCGAGTTGAAGTGACTGGAAAATCAAAACAAGACTAATTTTAATTCAATTACTATGTAAACATACTATCTATAGGTAGAAATAGAAAAAAATTGTTTATAATGCGATTGTTCGTCCTCGTTTTATATATTGTGGTTCAGTTTTAAATTTTGTAAATGGGGTTATTAAATATAGGTTGGAAAAAACTGCAAAATAGAGTATCTATACGTGTATGTACGTTGAATGAATTGAATTGGATGAATGCAAGTGAAATCTTAAAAGTGTGCATGTTAGTATATATTTTTAAGTTAGATAAGAATTTATTACCAAGTTATTTAATAACGGGATATAATATACATAGTCATACTACTAGCATAGTTTTAATAATAATAGATAAGGATTTAAAATTCAGTAGTTGTAGAAGAAGTATCTTGTAAAGGGGTGTTGTTGAATACTATAATAGCCTGCCGGAAGATCTCAGAAATACACCCAGGTCTCTTTTTATGCGGACTTTTTTTATGCGGTTCAAAATATTTGTAAAAAAAATGTGTTTCGGACTGTTTTTGACACGAGGTCAAGTCGCGAAAAGGAGAGGAACCTACAGCGATAGGTAAATCTTTCAACTTAGGCGAATCTACATACTAAAAGAGCAATTAAAAATAATGAAGTCGCAATGAGGAAATCTGTCATTGCTGGGACAAAACTAAGTTCTAAATCATCATCGTATTCAAGAGATCCTTTATTAGAAAAAATGGAACGAGCACTCGTGATTTGGATTGAAGATTTAACCCAAAAACGAATTCCTATAAGTGGTTATTTAATTAAGGAAAAAGATCAACATGTAGATCTGATGCAATGACTATCTCTTCTAGTGATGAGAGTGATTTCGAACCAGTTCACAAATCATACCGAGCAATGTCATATAGTGACGATAGTTCTGATATGTAAAAATAATTGTTACTCAATAAAATGGCTAGAAAAGTTGGTGTTTTATGTAGGTTAAGAAATATTTTAAGTAGGAAAAGTAAGGTTTTAGTCTATAATACAATTGTCTTGCCACTGGTTTTGTCTTAACCTGGTTTATTGTGCCACTGTACTTAATATGTTCAGTGGCCAAGATTTAGAAAAAATTCAAAGGTTGCAAAATAGAGCTATGAGAGGTATTTTGAATGTTGGTAGACTAAAAAGTATTAGAAGTATGTTAGATGAATTGGGATGGATGAGTATTAGAAATTGTTTAAAATTAAGCACATTGTCTTTTGTTTATAAGTTAGATCATAAGTTATTGCCAAGTTATTTTAAGAACTATATCATTAGATATAGTGATATTCATAATTATTCTACTAGAAATAAGAACAAACTAGTTGTAGGTAGAGTAAGGAAATCAAAGACAGCTGGTGGTGTTTTTCACAGGGGTGTTTCAATGTACATATAATGCCCTCCCGGAGTGCATCAAGTCTTCTAAGACAATAGATGCATTCTTAAAAAGTGTGAGGAGACACCCCTGTGAGAAATAGTAGTTAAGTATAAGTATAGTGTATAATGTATATTTGATTTAGTGTTTTGAAATATGTAATAGATGTAGTTAAATTAGCTATTATTATATAAAATAAATAAATAAATTAAAGTAATAAAGAGTTTCTAAGAAAATTTTACTCATTTCTATTTTCCTGATTTTTAAAAACTTTATTTATGCGATTTTTGGTACATTCTAACTCATTGATTTGGTTTTATGCGGTTTTATAGAATCATGGAACCTATCCCTTGTTTTTCTATGGGAGGATTTAAAAACTATTTTCATTCTTCCAAAAGCACTTCATCCTAGTTTCATTCTTCGTTTTATTTCTTCTTCTATATAACATCCAGTTATATTCACCAATTGTCCTAGGTATAAATAACCATCAACTATCTCTACGCTTTGCGTGCAAAATTTATTAAACATAATTTTAGTTTTATTAAAATTAATCGATATACCTATATAATAATTAATTAAAGAGGAACAAAGTTGTATTCACAAGTCATCGTCGCAAAATCTTGAACACGTCACCTTTGCGCTCCGAGGACGCGATACATAAAATGAAGCATTTTAATGTGTATAAAAAAAAATTGTGGAATTGTCCACGGTTAGTTTATGGGGTACTGTGCGCAATCGGACTTCATTTTCCCGTCGATTTCCCTCGGAAAGAATAAAAACCTTAAAAAAATCTCTCGACAGTTTCTCGGTGTGTCTTGTGCGCGCACCGCAGCACCGCACCGGTCGTTATCGAAGGAAATCGACAAGGCTGAAAAAAACCGGTCGGATTTTATGGGACAGATCCGTTCACCGGCCGGTTTTATTGAGGAGACAATAAAAATCAATTTGGACGTGGCGCTAGCGGCGCGATCGACCCCGCCATTGTGGGATGGCGTGCGGCCTCGCCTTTTTACTTTATTTTATTTAGTCTGTTTGTTTTGTTTTTTTTATTTTTAGTTTCGTTTATTTTTGGTTTTTTTTTTATTTTGGTCCGACGTACAGATAAATTAAACAATAAACATTAACCCTTCACGACCGGAAAGCGCGGAGATAGCGATTGGATGCGCGCGCGCACGTTCATACACACATGCATACATCCACGCTGCAAGCACACATACCTTTATACATATGTACGAGCGATCCGAGAGCCGTTTCCGAACCGACCCAACGTGATCCATCACATCCGGTACACACGCATGGAATGATCAAAAAATCACAATTTATATATTTTTATTTATAACATTCACATACGAGAAGGTGAGAACGTAAACGGTTCGGCAAACCTATTCGGCGATTCATTTACTAATTTTGACTTATAAATTTAAAATGATGCAAATTACTAACACTTGCATACAACGGAAGAGATCGAAAGAGGAATACACGGGTAATAAGTATGACCAAAGTTGTAGATTTAGCAGAACGTGTGAAAAAGTTCGAAGTGGCAATGGGCTGGACAAATAGCGAGAAGAATGGATGGCGAAAAATACTGGAATTGTATCCGAGAGGACGTGAAATAAAGCAAGGTAGACCTAGTGGACGATTGGCTGATGAATTGAGAAGAATGTGTGGAGTCAAGTGGATGCCGATTGCTCAAGAGAGACAGAAATGGAACAGGATTGGAGAGCCCTTCATCCAGCAGTGGATGGTGACCGGCTGATAATGATGATGCCGGTTTATCTGTCACACTACGGTGGATTTTCACCCGTGCGCCGTGGTTTTTGTACAATAACAGTACAGCCCGTAGCCCTATTGCCAGCACGTGAAACAATTGTATAGTGTACTTGACTCGGACCAGCGTTGACAGAAAGCGGCTTGATGCCAACGCATCGCTAAAATGATTTTGTTTTTTTAATGTTGGCAAGGTCAACGTGATCCAAACAAACGGGCAGGCAGATTATTACGCTATTTTTTTTATTATACGCCTGTTAGGCTTTATAGATAGAAAATACATAATACATTTATATTACAGAAAACACAAAGAAAAATAAAAAATTCGGGTGTAGCCAACCCATGACTTTATCCATATATTTGAGGAATACAAAGAGTAACGAAATTAATTTTTTAAGTACGTAAGTAAATAAAACGCATACACCACCACCACACCAATCAAAATACATACATACATATCATGAAATTACTGTGTTGAGTGCGCGCGCGTATATAAAATACGATCTTCGGCATATATTCAAATAAGAAAAACTACCACTTCCGGTCGGCGGATTTTAATCAAAACCTTATCAACTCTTAAATTTTATATGATAATTATAAATATAAATTTTCGACTTGATCAATAGGGCAGTTTCTGAAATATTCTGTGGTAAACTTTTCGACAAAAAAAAAACCCTACTTCCGGTTGACTGATTTTAATGATTATTTTTTCGTAACTAGCAATTTTACTCAGGAGTACAACATTATAATATTGTGACGATAATACATATTTAAAAGGCCGAAAAAATAAAAAAACAAAAAATCGTTCAAGAGTAAACTGCCACTACTGTCAGACGGATTTTGACCAAAATCACAGTATCTCTTAAGGCTAACGTGAAAACTATAGATATGAAATTTCAACTTGATCGATGGGGCAGATTCGGAAATATTTTGCGGTAAACTTTTCACAAAAAAAAAAACCTACTTCCGGTTGACTAATTTTAATAATTTATTTTTTTTTAAATATAAATTTCTCTCAAAATTACAACATTACAATATTGTGAAGATACCACATATTTAAAAGGTCGAAAAAAATAAAAAAAAAAAAATCGTTCAAGAGTAAACTGCCATTTCCGGTAGTCAGAAGTTGACTAAAATCACAGTATCTCTTAAGGCTAATGTGAAAACTATAGATATGAAATTTGGAGAAAATTCCCGGTGCAGTTTCGGAAATATGATTTTTTACCGGATTTTTGAATTTTCTGCACGAAAAAAACCCTACTTCCGGTTGACTGATGTTGACCAAATTCCTTATGGCTTTTAAACTTTACGTGAAAATAATAGATATGAAATTTCAGTTTGATAGACTTGATAGTTTCGGAGAAAACACACAGACATACACACACACACATAGTACACAGACATACAGACATTTTCCAGAAATCATGAAAACGTGATCAGGGGATGATACTTGATCCAAATCAGTCAAAATCTCGAAGTCGAATTTTCGCACGATCACAATACTTTATCCGATTAGGATAAAGTAATAAAAGTAAAATTATGTTAAATTGATAAAATAAATAATGAGTCGTTGCCTCGGGGACTCAACAAAATAGAGTATTTATTACCATATCTGATCATTCTGGGGATGGAAGAATGAAATAGTTTCATAATCTATTACATATATACATATATACCTAATAGCGTAAAATCTGCCCGTCTGTTTGTTTTTTAATTTCACTCATTGCTATACATGCGTACATAGCAATGCCAATCGCATTTACGACTCGAACCACCGTTGACAGATAGCGGCTTGTTGCTAACGCACTGCTAAAAAAGTTCGATTGTAGTGTTGGCAATGGTGACCGCAACGACCCGAGCGGGCAGATTTTACGTTAAATCATATTATTATATGATATTTGTGGATCGTTCAAATAAAAGTCAATTTGGATTATTTTCAAAACGAACGCTTACATACGAACATACATATATATATAGTTTTATTGACACGTGATTTTATTTATGTTAACGAATCTCTTAGCCGAAAAGCCAATTCTAATTATAAATTTACAACCACTTAATTAAAAAATTGATCGTTCAAGACAAGGAAATCGAATTGAATTTGACGTTTTCAAATCAATTGAAAGTGTAGTAAAATTTAGGATTGCTCAAAAGCTGTCTAAATTTATTGTGAAAAAATTTTGCTCGTACGTAGTTCTGGTTTCATAAGTTAGGTTGACTTCCGATTGCAAGTTTCATAGAGAAATACGAGAAATTAAATATTCGCAATGAGCGTGCATGGGGCAGGGTTTGTGAGTACGTTTGAATATCGTCATAATTCCGAGGTGAGCACAGGTAAACTAGAGAGCCAAAGGAACACTAACTGGTGTGCATGAGATATAGAAGAATGTCAGAGACGTCAAGTTCACCGCGGGGGGTACCACAGACCAATGTTAGAGAGTCGGAGTCGACAAAAATAACAAAAAACAAGAAAAAACCAAAACAAACAAATAAGTAATGCCTTTTAAAATCATTGAGGCATTATTATTTATATGATATATTTGACTGTTAATAATGTTATTAAGGCACTGTCTCTCGCTGTGTGACGCAACCATAAAAGTGTGGACGAGGAGGCGCCCGGCACGAACGGCGGGCAATGGGTTAACGAGCGCGGCAATTAAATCGTCTTTTTCTATATACAAGATTCAATGCACGTGTGACTAGAAAAAAAGGAGTGTCACACATAGGAGAATAAATTACGACATTGATAAGAGCGAAGCGGTAGAGTCCTCCGTAACTTTAATAAGCGGCACCCGTTAACCCTTTCGGTGCGGACAATTTGTAAAGTTAATTTGCAATAATTGCGACGGGGTGCTGGCGAACCACATGAGGTCCGCACTTACGACAACTCGAAATTGGCTGTTTAAACGTACGTCCGACATCTGATGATGAGAACGGACAAACGTAAATACTCATCGATGATTCGGTGTTTTGTGAGACACTCGCCCCGTTCAGGGCTGCTGCTACTGCCCGATGTTCGCGATATAATTTGTGCATTGTTAAAGAAAACAACAAAATAAAATCGGCGCACGTTCCGGTCGTCGGTTCGCCGTTATCGTCCGACCGGGCAATTAAAAGGTTAAATTAAAATTGGTAAAACGTTTTCAAAGACGGACTTGTCGAACGTTAAAGCGATGAGTAATGCGTGTTCTTTGAAAATACATCAAACGTAATCAGCGCAACCCGCTAATTAATTGCAAACGGTGTACCACTCGTTCATTAACGGTGAACGCGTTGATGTTTTTTCGCTTTAATGGCGGCGGTGTTTAATTAAAATTTGATTTGTCGGGATTTTTACCCGGCTACACGATACCTACGTATGTACGTTTTTCCGGGGAAAATAACGATCTGTCGATGTACGACACGATCGGTGCAATTATAAAGAAGTGTGCCGTTCAAGGTTGATCAATATCGACGAACGAAAGCGAATCAGCGGCGGAATATAACCATAGAGGGCATCACAAACCGGAGCGGATTATTATTCGCGAGCGGATAAATACTCTCGGTGGTATGCGGTGGGGGTTATAGTTATAACACAAAACCCTCACCGCATATCCGCTCCGGTTTGTGAGGCCAAATAAAGACCGTTTAGTTTAGAATTTATGTACACAGGTGATGCGTCGTTGTTCCATTATTCAAATTTCGATTATGTGATCCAGAAGAACCGTGACGCGTAACGATCAACGTATAATTTTGCAATTTTGTCATTGTTCTTCCGGAGCAGCGATATATTTATGTATGTAGTAATAAGGCTCACATATAAAAACGATAGAAGGGTTATTTTTTTTAATGAAACAATATACGGATTTACACGATTGCAAGAATCGGAATAAAATTGTGACAAACGACACTACGGCACAAATATTGTTTTATGAGGATGTGTATCGTTTATTCATTGCGAATAAAAAATGCAACGCTGTCCGATATGATCGTGTTTATAATATGTTTAAGAATAATAATAAACAAAAAAAAAAAACCGCGAAACGAATAATGACCGAACAAGCGTCGCCCCGTCGCGAAATTTCCCTGTGACTTTACCGCCCGTTGAGATGCGCCGCCCTGGTGCAGCCGCCTTGTCCGAGACGCGTTCGGGCGCGACCCTGAACAACGGCGCCTAGTCCATTAATCCGCCAAACGATAATAAATGAATATTAGGAGGAGATACGATAACAAAAAAAAATAAATAATAAATAATAAATATTGGGAGCGTCTCGGAGCCCTGGCGCGGGGCAACCTGTCACGAATGTTGACCCGCGCCGGGGAATTCGATATTGACAAGATAAGCGCCCGTAATGTGATGTGTTTGATTTAATAATCAAGATATATATATTTATTTTAAATGATTTCGGGCACAATGGGCCCGTGCTGGGCAGGGCCTCCTATGAATGAAATACGAGCCGGACGCGCATGATATATGGACGCGGATAATTGCTTTTACCGGAGGGGAAGATCGGTATCCGATAAAACGGTACTAGTCAAATTTGTAAGGTCGACCCCGTCGCGAGATCACCTCCTGAATCCTATGGATCGCTAGGAAGGTCGCCTTATAAGTTTTGAAACCGAAGTTCCCATTGTACTCCGAGTCAAAATGTTGGCCAGGTTCATGGAAAAAGGACCCCTCCTTCTAAAGTAAAACTTGAAAAATTGGTTTACAATCAACTATAAGCATATAATAATTTATACCTAGGACAATTGGTAAACATCACTGACTGTAAAGAAGAATAATGAAAGTAGAATGGAGCTCTTGTGGAAGAATGAACGCCGTTTTTAAATCAAACATCCCGCTATGCTTAAAAAATAAGGCATACGACCAATGCGTACTGCCAGTTACGATGTATGGATGTGAAACGTGGATGCTTAATTCAAGAATGTTACGCAAGATCCAGTGCACACAGAGAAGTATGGAATAAATATGTATAAGTATGCTTGGTATGACAAGAAGAGATCGTAAGAGGAATACATGGGTAAGAAGTATGACCAAAGTGGCAGATATAGCAGAACGTGTGAAAAAGTTGAAGTGGCAATGGGTTGGATACAGCGAGAAGAATGGATGACAGATGGACGCGAGAAATACTGGAATGGTATCCGAGAGGATGTGAAAGGAAGCAAGGTAGACCGAAGGGACGATGTGCTGATGAATTGAGAAGAATGTGTTAAGTGGATGCAGATTGCCCAAGACAGACAGGAATGGAATTTAAAATGCATAGTTTGATTGAAGTCATCGTCACTTTTTTATTATAAAAATAATTTACCTGTTTGTACGTCACATGACCGTCGATTCTTGAACAATTGTATACCGTTGATTGAATTGGTATAAGGCCATAAAATCGCGTTCTCGACTCAAACCAAGGTTTTTTTCTTTATTTCACTCTTTACTAGATTTTCATTATACATACATATATGTATATAATAGACGAAATCCGTCTGTATGTCTGTCTGCTGATAACGCTCGCTGACGTAAATAATTAAAAAAACCAGAACGAGTGGGATTTGAACCCGAGATCGCCAGGTTGGGAGGAATCGTGCTTACACTATCTTCCAACGGAGGCGATGACGGATGTGCTATAATTGGCCAATATTTATTCTTAAAGGTTTCGCGACTTTGCTAAATTGGTACGTTGTTGTTATTATAACGCGCCATAGATGGCGCATTATTGCATAGATAAACCATGTATAAAAACTATTAAATTTAGTATTATTTTTCAGTACAGGCGACGAGAGCGCTCCGTTGATATTCAACGGGCTTTCACTAGTAAATATATAGTAATGAGTGAAATGTATCAATTAAAAGTTCAAGCGTTAAGAATGAGCCACCAATTTATACCAAAACTCTCCCAATATTTAAATGTCACACATTCTTAAATTGCTCATTCTATGTATTATATGAATGTAGTTCGTTGCCGATTTAATATTTGATAAGACTACATAGTGTAGGTATATATAGTGTGTATTGCATTAAGAATTTTAGAGCACGTCAATCAGCGTTATTTTTTAATAAGAACTGTACTAGCCTTGTGATAAAATAGCGGTAAATTGGTCGATTCATTTCGAAATATCGAATTTGAGGGAAATGAGAGGCTATAAAGGCGAGTGTGAGCAAATTAATTTTTATTCGAAAAGTATATAATACATTATGATGTCTGAATAAGGGGACTTTCGTTGACCTTTTCGGCTTACGTAAACAAGATTGGGATCGTGAAGGTTAACCGCTCGGCGGGCGTACACGTTGCAATTCTCTCCAAGCGCGGAAGGGGTTAAGGGTCACGAGAGCGCGAAATATAAATATTAATAAGGTTTTATTAATGAATTTGATGAATGTTGGGTGGGTCGACGCGAACACGGGAACAAAAGGTGTCCGCTGTTAATGCACGGAACATCCCTTCGGTAAGTGCGTCGGGGCCATCGGGATGAGTTTAATTATCCGCGACCCATTTCGAGGATGGAAAAAAAACCCTCTTTTTTCCATTATTAGAGAGGGAAAAATTTCAAATATTATCACGCTTTTTGTTAAATATTTAATTGTGAAATTGTAAGATTTCTTACAGTTGTCGACGGGCTCGAGGGTATGCCTAATTCTTTTATGAGCAAAATTACCGGGTGCAGTTTAATATTAACGTCTGCGTAATGATAATTGTATAATATAATGGGTTAATTATCTTTTACGAGATACCCACCGTAGTAACGAAGTATGTTAATGACGAGATCTCGAAGAACGCGAGTTGCGTACATCCTTAGCCCTCGAGGGTCAACTTCAGCCCGACTACCCCGCGATATCGTTTCAACCCCGATACAACTTGTATAATTAATTATAATTAGAAAAAAAAAGCTCAAATTACTCACGTTAAATAAATCAAACTATGTACATACATACTGAGATTTTAAGACGAGAACTTTTTGCGATAAGTCAAAGTTAAATTAACCGCGGGCTAAATTTACCCCTCACGTTCAGAAAGAAGGTCGATGTTCACTTTTTGGTTTCGTTTTGTTACGAGGGCGAGTAGCTAAGGGCGCTTTCGAGCGCACCCCTTTTCTTCTCGTTTTAAAGAGAAAATAAAGATAACAATTACATTTCCTACACGCTGAGATGATACTGAAAGCTAATTGCTGAAGATAATTTGAATTAAATAACAATAGAAAACGAAGTTAATTAAATAGAAAAGAGTTCAAAACAACCGATGTATTCAATAAGAATAAAAGCATAACTCTATTGTGTTCGCATCTCTACGAAGAAGACTCATTCCGTTTTTCGTGAACTGTTCAATATACATGCAAAATATCATTTAATTTATGAAAACTTTTAGGGCAAAGCTATTTGAACATTTTCTTAATAATCTTTTAGCGCACTTAGTTCATTAGCCACATCTACATACATATACCATTCATCATCATCATTTTCAGCCGTTCACCATCCTCTCCAATCGTCTTCCATTCCTGTTTGTCTTGAGCAATCTCACTCCACGCATTCTTCTCAATCCATCAGCCCATCGTCCACTCGGTCTACCTTGCTTTCTTTCACATCCTCTCGGATATCATTCCAGTATTTCTTGCGTCCATCTACCATCCATTCTTCTTCAACTTCAACTTTTTCACACGTTCTGCTATATCTGCCACTTTGGTCTTAGGTACTTCTTACCGATGTATTCCTCTTCTATACCCATTATGTATAACTTTAAGTGCAAAGCGGAATCGGCCTCCATTTTCAACCCTTGCCATTTCGGCGACAGACCGCAGATTTGAGACAACGAATCGACACGTCGCGGTCGAATTGCGTTTTATTAATTTGTGAAGTGGGCGTAATGATGGGTGGAAGAGGCGTCGACGATTCGCTACATACATACTACGATAGTACATATGTACACCTACGTACATATGCCCCTGCACAAAAACGTGGCACAATGGAATTACATCTCGCACGCGACTACCACCACTACAGACTACACGTTTCGGGGGTAGCAAAATAATAAAAAATAAAAATTCTGCGAGAGGGCGAAGAGGATAGGGAGGATGGCGTGGACCGCCAGGGGTAATGAATACAAGTGGCGCGGCCCCCGGAAAGGTTGCCTCACATTATTAATATCGGGGTATAAACAAGCACTTCATTAGTCCCCGCGGTCATATTTTCGACTCTCGCGGATAGAAATGGATAAACACGCCGATCCCCCCCCCCCGCAGTCCCCCCCCTTCCCCTCGGGTGTATGGAAATGTATTTAATTGGCGTTCGCGAATATATATACTCGACTCTCTGCCGTATGGTGGGTGGGGTAAAAGGGGGTGGTCGCGTGCACGCGTCTGCGCCAATGTAAAACTCACCCTAGGTGGATAGTTAGGTGGGCAGATAGGTAGGTAGGTAAAAGTCCATGTAATCAAAACGAGACTAGTTTCAAGTGTATTGAAAAAGGAAAACGTACGTACATATAATATGTTGCTAATGTATGTATGTAGTTCCTGCAGTGCACGATGTACTACACAACATCGAATTTTCACTGCGATCGCAATACATATATTGTTGATAATACAAGCAGGCGATAGGATTACAGTTCAAATCAATTTGTTATAATTTTTTATTAATCTAAATTGCGATGTAAAATTGATAAATATGGAGAGAAAGTTCGCCCCATCAGAATCTCAGCAATCGATCGCTCGCTCACCAGAGGACGCTAAATACACTGATACAATATTAAGAGCATCATTGGAAAGATGAATGAGGCTACGAAAACAGCGAAATCCTCGGCTGAAAATATCGACAGCGCAGTTGAAAGTTCCGAGTTAATGAAACAACTGGAGTCTAGTTAGGACTTTGTGCAGTTTCGAGGGTGGGAAATTCGCCATTTAGAAACAATTCAACACGAGAGCGAAACATTCCACTTGAAGAACATGGGTACCCGTCTACCATGAAAAAATCTCAATTAGTTGATCTGTGAAGAGGGTCTTGCAAAATATTGAAGACATCGTAAAATCGGAACTGCAAACGTGTGACTTTGAAAAATTGTTGATTTTGGTAGAATAAAGTTTAACCATGTACGTACATATGTATTTTAAATAAATAAATCCAATACACAAATTAAAAATAACAACGCGTAGTTTTTTCAATATTTAAAATCATCGAAATTTGGTGGTAAAAGGGTCGGATTTAAGATCAATTTCGAATCAAACGACGCCAGACGCACCCCTCAAGACAAATAGGAGGGTCGCATTCGCAGGACGAGATCCAACGTGTGTACTCTCGATACACAAATACGTGCCCAAGTATTTGAACTGCGAGAGATCAAGGATAGTCTCATAGGATACGGTCCAGTCGACCGGATTACGCGAGTAAGGTACATATGTATGTATACATACATACATATGTATGTACATGTACATCGCTCTGACTAATTCCGTTTTAAATGCGGTCTTTAAATTTTTTTATACATTTTAACAGACAATTTGCATTTTTTCTACGTTGTATGTAATTTAATTTAATTTATTGCGCATTGTGAAAAAAAAAGCGCGGTTATTAATCAAAATCGCAATTATGCAAAGGAAAGGGAAATGACTCGAGGATATATTAATACATAAAGCGAGTTGAACAAGATGCACTCGAAGGATTTCCGCAATGTTCCAGTCAACGAACTCTGGGAAAATAAAATAAAATTAACCCATTGCATTTACGTACGTAAAGTTTCAACGTTTAATTTAATTACTCGAGGAATGATTGATGACGAAGAACCACCTCAAGCCAAATGCATTAAAATTTGATTAGTGTTTCAAAGAAAATATTAAATTTAATATCTATCGAATAAGCAAATACGTAAATGAATCACATACATAACCATATTGTAGAGAGAGTTGATAATTGTTTATACCACCTACCTACATAGGACAATTGGTGGACATTACTGGATGTAAAGAAGAATTAAACTAGGATGGAACGCTTTTGGAATAATGAATATAGTTGTTAAATTCAACATCCTGCCATGCTTAAAAAAGATTAGGCATACGACCAATGCGTACCGCCAGTTATGACGTATGGATGTGAAACGTGGATGCTGAATTCAAGAATGTTACGTAAGATCCAGTCCACAAAGAGAAGCATGGAAAGATGTATGCTTGGTACAACGAGAAGACATCGTAAAAGGAATACATGGGTGAAAACGTTGAAGTGGCACATAGCGAGAAAAATGGATAGCAGATGAACGTAAGAAATACTGAAATAGTATCCGAAAGGGTTGATGATGGGTTGATAAGAATGTGAGGAGTCAGATTGCTCAAGACAGACAGAAATGGAAGAAGATTGGAGGCGCCTTCATCCACCAATGGATGGTGAACGGCTGAAAATGATGATGATGACCATACATCGTAAATTCGCTCGAGCAAATGAAAAAGTGTTAATTTTAGACAAGTACCATTACGAGTATGCGCAATTGTATGACGAGCAATTTTGCAAATTAAACTCGACATACATGTGTACATATGTACGTACATACGTCAATGCGAACGAATCTCTCGTTCACGGACAACTATGTAAGTGACTGTTGGTGACTCGATTAGACAATCTATGAAAAACCACCTCACGAAGCCAACACAAACAATACACAATAGTGTCGTTTTTGTTTATTTTTTTTTGCTTCGTCATCCGCCATGGATCCTCTCGTCAACCTCTCTCTCTCACTGTCTGTTTGCGCAGGAGGGGTCCACCTCCGGCCGATAGGTGAGTTTCTATTCAAGCAACAATGGCGTTTGTTTACTTTTCGGGTTCACGGAGGATCACTTGTCGAATTTGTAACGCATTGTTATCCTTTCGATTAGTGAGGCTCGTGATGGGTCGCGTGTGACCACTCCACAGTGCATTGCGGCCACGCACTCGAAACTGCATGTGGCATGCAAAAATAATGGCCTCACGAGCACACTTCTGATTTACGACTTTTTGCCGTGTTTTTGTGCGACGTTTTGTATGCAATTTGTGCAATTGTCTATCTCTGCGCGAAAGGGGTGGAATTTTGCGCCAACCCCCCGCCGACTTTCGATCGATTTCGGTTAGTGCAAATCCGGCGGGCCGAAGCCGTGTCGAATTAATTCAAACGTCCAAAGTAGCAACCTAGTGTAGTCCGAGCATACATACATACGATACCGCGAACATACTAGCATAAACAAGTTACTAGCTTTGCGGCGATTTAACCTCATTGCAAGCTTTAAGCCTAGTTAGCCCCGTTCATGGACTATAAAACCACTGCCTGTTCGATATGATTTGTATACAATAAAATTGAAAAATATTTCAAATTAGCTCTGTACTAGCGAAAACAATTCAAAAGAAGAATATCAGCCCCCGCCGTGCGTCCTGTATTTTTGTACAATAACAGTACAGCCTGTAGGACGTACGACAGTACGCGAAACAATTGTATAGTGTGCCGTTGATTGAATGGGTGTATGGCCATAAAATCGCGTTGTCGACGAACCAGCTTCGACAGATATCGTGATGGTGTGTTGGTTAGCCAACACACCATAATATAATAAGTAGTTAATCCAGTAATTTAATCCATTGAATTAATTTCAGCAGTTTAAATCGACGTTCTACACACAGGTAATGTATGGACTCATTTACGAAGCAATTTAAGTAAAAACGTTTTTCTTGAAAAAAGTTTTTGTTAGTACATATGTATGTATGTATGTATAACAGAATGAAAATCATAACACTTAATTGTTTAGCTAAATATTACACTTTTGTAACTAGCTGATTTACCCGTCATATGACAGTGGATTTTAACCCCAACCCCCCTCATCTGTGTGCGCTGGTTTGTGGAATAACAGTACAGCCCCCAGCCCGTATGACAGTACATGAAACAATTGTATAGTGTAGCGTTGATTGAATGGGTGTATGCAAGCATTGAAAGACAGTGACTTGTTGCCAAACACCGTTAAAATTATTTTGTTTATTATCACAACGACCCAGACATGTAAACGCTTACGTGCATAATATCGAAAAAATCCAAGAACAAAAATAGTTCGTGTTTGATTAGCTGACTGCTTACATATTGGCCATTCAGTTAGTTTATCGAATATGAAACAATAATAATCTACAATGGAATTTTATATGTATATATTCTGTATTTACATTGTAAAAATTGGTTTATAAAGCCTAGTTAGTATACATATGTACATACATAGAAGTAAGAAGTGTCAACATGTCGAATTAACATTTTCACATACTTTGTATAAATCGGTACACAGGAACTAGTCCAAAAACCCGCTTAAAAGCTCTTAATTTGCATTGTATCTGTGTATGTACATATGTACAACTAAAATATTTCAGCATTAATTAGTAAAATTATAAAATGGTACCAAATAAAAATCTCCGTTATATTTTATCGAATTAGAAAAAAAAGCAGCAACTTTAGAGTCTCAATGGGATTTGCGAACTTTAGAATGCACAAAAAATAAACTTGCCATTGTAATTGATAATTTATAAGCGATATTCAGTTTTACAACCCCATAAGCCGAATATTCGGACTCGAACGCAAAAAAAGACGAACAACACACAAACTCAACGTCAATATAAACACCGTAAAAGAATATGACGAGATAATAAGAGAGCGAGCTACCGACTGGGAAAATTTTTGATTATATTATTTTCGCACGCCGTACAGTTTTGGAGACAGTCGTAAATATCGCAAAATAAAAAAAGGCCACCGTCAACATTAGCGTGTTTATATGTGTCGACACATGTGGGGTAAACCTTCACTCCCTACCGAACTTTTATTCCTGTAAACAAATAATATTTAATACGCGAGTGTTCGCAGCACGGCCGCGCATTTCGAACGGGGTGTCACACACCCCCACCCACCCCTCCTACGATGGGGTAACGCGAGTGAATTTTCACACCCTTGCGAATATCGAAAAATATTCAAATGTTACAGAACTATCGCCGTATTTTTAATATAAAATGTGTGACACTGTAAGCTTACGGATACGTAAAATTGGAAGAAAAAAAATACTGATATGAACGAGGGGTGTCGATTTTTACTTTATCCATATCGGATAAAGTATTGCGATCGTGCGAAAATTCGACCTTGAGATTTTGACTGATGTGTATCGGGTATCGACCCCAGATCATGTTTTCGTGGTTTTTGGAAAATGTCTACGCCAGTGCTTCCCAAACTTTTGAGTACCGCGACCCACGATTTAGGAGGACAAACTTTCGCGACCCACCTATTTTTATTGGGCGGGGAGGGTGTATTTAAATTATTTTTAATACTGTTTTTATATTTAAAAATATTCAGACTAAATAATTTATATTTAACTAAAACAAGCAGCTGGGATAAACCTTATACATCCGTAGACTCGTCCAGTTGCAATGAGAAAAATGTTACTAACTCACTAACTCTTTGGATCAATCAGCTCATCTTCTGCCCACTGGGATCATTTCATCGATTCTACGTGCAATCGTATTATAATAAGCGAAATCGTTTCGACTTCTATACTTATTTCTTGCTCTTATCATCAAACATAATTCCAACCCTGTCTTTTATTGGTGGTAGCACTTAAGTCTCGCCAATTGTGTGCGGCTTACTAGCTTGCGCGATTTGCAAACCAATCAGGTTAGAGGCGTGGAGAGATTTTTAATTAACGCTGGTTTAATGCGAAAGCTTCGATTTCGACGACGTAAGTTGTTCCAGTTGTCTTTCAAAAATTCTAGTGGCTTATTTTTAAAATCCGGATGTTTCGTCACAAAATGCCAAAGCAATTTGCTCGGACGCATCCTATTCTCTGTTGTGCCGTCTGTTTTTTTTAAATTTTGTTGTACATATGTATGTTATTTTTACTTTCCCATTTTTTTACATTTTACTTTTTAAATAATTAAAAAAATCGCATTCTTTGAAATGTGAATATTGAACTTTGAATTTTTCGCGACCCACTAAAAATCGGCTCGCGACCCACAGTTTAGGAAACGCTGGTCTACGCATGTTGGGCGGATGTATGCAGAATCGCTGTAACCCAAAAACTGTTAATCCTATCTTATTGAAATTTCGTATTTATAAGTTTGTTGTAGGGCCATTAGCATTACAATCCATAAAGCTTCCATAAAATTTTTCGTCAGCCGAAAGTGATACTTCCCTTGGAAAGTCACCTAATTTTTAGATAAAATATAAATCATTTTAAAGAAACTTCTAAAGTATTGATTAAAATGATATATGTACATACATACATATGTACATTTTAAATATGGTCGTATTTTTTATTGCTATTATTTGTGAAGAGTGAATACAATAAAAATTAACGAGCGTTTGAAGCTGTTGAACGTTGCACAATAACACTGCAGTTGACAAATAAATAATTGCATCCAACTTTATATACGAACCGCAATAGTACTGAAAGTGTTTGTGCAAGTGCATTCAATGTATTTCCTGTGGGGAAACACACAAAAAAAAAGATAAATTCACTCTTTTCCCGCGAAAAGCGGTTTCGTCAACGCGGAAATGACCAAATTTTCTGACCGTCGCCCGATCTCATTTTAGATTGCAAATATGTATGTAGTTAATAAATTACTTTTCGAACAAAGAACAACACAATTGAACATCGTCGCACGGATTTGCAAAAAAAAAAAAACAACTATCATATCTTAAGATTCTGTCGAGCTCGCCCAAAGAAGAAAAGTGCATTCAAATCATAATAAACACGACACGAGGATGGTTAGCGTCACACTAGTCAAACATACTGATCATCGAAAAGGGTTGGTGTTAAAAAAATCGCATTTTCGCGCACTGTGCGATATGGGGGAGGCGTAATGGTGTGCTATGGGGAGGGGAATGGAGTGTGTCGCCAGCAATAAAATGCACAAAAACACAACTCTGGCAATAAATAATACTAACAACACGACGAGGCATCGACGACACACGACAACAACACGCTGACCGGCAATTGTACCAATTGGACTGCCAGTCACGCTGGCAGGGGTGGCGAACGCTCGAACCGCGAACGAAACAACAAAACATCCCCATAAACCCCATCCCTACGCAGGATATGATCGGGGATAAAAACGTACAGAATTCATAAATTGAAACCGTTTTATGTACCATCGATGATTTTCGACATATTTCAATGGTATTTTTATTATATATCAATAATATAAACCCAAATGATCAAAGTGGCATATATTGCGGAACGTGTGAAAAAATTGAAGAGGCAATGGGCTGGACACAGCGAGAAGAATGGATGGCAGATGGACGCGAGAAATACTGCAATGGCATCCGAGAGGATGTGAAAGAAAGCAAGATAGACCGAGTGGACGATGGACTGATGAATTGAGAAGAATATGAGGAGTCAGATTGCTCAAGACAGACGGGAATGGAAGAGGATTAGAGAGGCCTTCACCCAACAGTGGATGGTGAACGGCTGAAAATGATGATGATGATATGATGATATGATGAATATAAACATAACCAATCAACCAACCTACATAAATCACAAAATACACAGGAAAAAAATGTATGTTTAAAAATTAACTTCTTGATTTCAAGCGTGGCTAGTTAACCTTTTTAACAAACATTTTACCGTTCATCATACTGAAGTGTATCCGGAGAGGTAAACGCCGTTGGTTTACGTTTACCTTTTGAATGGGAAAGAAAGGACGGGAAGGGAGGGCTTTCAATCAGTGTGCATAAATAATAAAGGGGGTGCCAATTTTGAACGGAATCATCTCAACAACCAAACCAGACAATCGGCATATTCTAAATATGTACATATGTATGTATGTATGTATGTACGTAGACACCGGCCGAAATGGTAGCAATCGACCCTAGGACTATTAACACTTTTTACGATATTCCGTTACCCGCCCGAATCTGGGGTTTGAACTATTGATTATATTTTTCGTTGCACTAATATTTTTTTAATATTCACTACCGAATGTAAGGGTTGCTGGCAGCTTCCCTCATTTGTGTACGTGTCAGTGTGTTGATGATAAATGGGCTAACTACCTTAAATATGATAAATCTTATTAAAGGTAGTTTGCTCTAATTAATAACACTTTTTTCAAGAAAAAAGAGTAGATATCTTTACTTAAATTGCTTCGTGAGTGAGTCCATACACTACTCATGCGCAAACCAGCTAGTTATACATAAATAGCTATTTGATTAAAAAATGGTGAAAATTTGTCAAATGTATTTATTCCATACATATGAATTCGGACGGGAAGCGGAATATCGTCGATATAAAGGCCTTCACAAACCTGAGCGATATCGCTGCGTCAAGTTGACGTCCTCTATGGTCGTTGATTCGCACCAATGCGAATTATATCGGTGCAAATGGGAGGACGATAGGGGCGTCAGTTTGACGCAGCGACACGGCTCAGATTTGTGAGGGCCTTAAGTATGCAAGTGTAAAAACATCCAAATTATTCCAGTGGATAGCAAAACCCGAAAATCGCTGAGATAATCAAAATATCTGATCGTTATATGTATAATTTTTACATATTTCTGTCACATTGGTAAGGCAGGATCGAGCTTTACCGTTGGCGTATTTCGGATCCGCACACGTAGTGTTGTAAGTCGAGAATATTCTATTTTTCTTGGTTATAAAACATCTCTTGATAGTTTAATACCTTTTTAGAGGATTCTGGGATATTTTCAGAACCTAATAGGAGTAATAGTCTAATAGCCTTTTGAATGACATTTTTTCATTCTGAAGACACTGAATGGGTCATTTCGTCATACATACGCACTATCAGCATGAACGTTTTCCGCGAAATTCTCACAGGAATACAATGCTTATTATTTGTATTGCTTTGGTTAAGATACCAAAGGGTTGCCATTGTGTGGACGTTCATATACATAAGTCATCGGACGTTATTGTGCGGAGCGGTTCACACAATAGCAACCATTCGTCGTTCGCCGTTCGGTTCGTCGGTGTGTACGCAGCATAAGTGCTGATCCGAAATATGCTTACCGTTGCTGCGGCATTTTATCGAATAAGCCGACGATCCGCTCGAATGCCGGGCCGAGTCCTGGGACACGGAGATCGCAGCAGAAATTGAAAGGAACAAATTAGCATTCGATAAGGAGTCCTTCGTCCTTCTTCGGATCGAGAGGGACCCACCTGGATCGGGACACGAGCTGTCGTCCCCATCTCGTGCCCGCGCGGCCGCACACGAACAACGTCACGACGCCGACGCCGACGACAGCGCACCACAATGAAGTGGTCAGGAATACATTATCGTACAATTTGTCACGACGTCCATAATTTGTACATGTGAATCGGGCGGGCTCGATCCGCTCGAAAAGTTCGTGATCATTAACGAACGAAATGTATCTATACTGCCGTGCATCCGTAATTACGCGCGGTGTGCCGCGGACTCGTGCTCTGAATGCCAAAAGAAAAATAAAACCAAACAAAAACGGAAGCCAAACAATACAATACGTACACGAATACAGTATAATACAATATAAAGTGACGTTGAAAAGAAATCGGAGCGGATTGGATCTTACTCAACTCTTCCTCTTCTGAAGGTGGGGTACTTGAATTTCAAGCGTTGTCTCTTCACTATTCGACAAACATTTTACCGTCTGCCATGGTAGATCTAACTAAGGAAAGATACTCGCTAGTCTAGTGAAAGGGATAGAAGGAACGGACAATGATGATTGATTTGGTGGTGCATAGTAAGGAATTGTTTCGGCCGGGAATTGTGCCAATTTTATGGAATCGTCTCACAATTAAGTTAGATAATTTGGCAAATTCAGAAACAGGAGATGGCTGATCTGAATTTGGTAATATCCAGATCTTGTCAGTGACGATATTTTAATGCGGGGATCGAGCCGCAGACCAATCGCTCGAGAGACCAACGCTCTAACCACTGAGCTATCGCCTGGCCGATCGTCGAGTCGTCCTCGTGAGCCAAACGTTTGTGTGTTTGCACACACACACACATGAAACGGGTTGCTAACCAACCGATGGCACTGCCAACGGGCAGTTACTAGTTACACAGAATTATAAAAAAATATCAAATCAGAGCATTTTAATTTACGGAGTATGGGTCGACGAAGACAAACTTCTCACACAAGTATTAATATCAGAATAGTAAAATTAAGAAAAGGTATGAGATAAATCAAAATTGCAATATGTATAGCAAAGAGGCCTGCTATTTTGTTGGGCATTGTATTATAATTAAAAAAATATATGAATAAAGTAAAAAACTGTAATCAATTCCATCAATGAATGAAAATAATCTTCAAAAACATTGTTTGTGTATGTATAAATAAAGCAAATTATAGACATTATTACGAACAAAACTGTCCAATTCATTAAAATGCGCGCATTTGAAATTCATACACTACATATATAGTATAATTGTACGAATTTTTCAAACGAATCAACATAATTTCATATTATATACGAGAGAGATTAAATTTTGGGGAAAATCCGTCCGCTTGACATTGTTAATCGCTCGGCACGTGTAATTACCGCTAATAAATTTTACTCGGTTTCAGTTTGCGAAAATTAATCGAGCATTAACATATTAACGCTTACGTTATGAAAGGAAACGCTAATAGACGTACGTACATACATACATACATACATACATACACATATATGAAACGGGCGATTGACGAGTTGAAAAATCGCTAAATTACAGTTGTGTCGAATGTGCGCCACTGTAATTTTTAGCCACTAATAATAATTTTAGTGTAACCATTATCGTGCGTACAAGCACTTATCACGTACGGTAATTGTGAAAAAAAAACTAAAAAAAAAAAACGAAAACAAACAATTCGTTAAATTTTACCCAACTCATGTTCGACATGATAATTACGATTTATATACATTATTATTTAAACAGTGATAATTAACTCTATGCGCTACCGTGATGCGCGCTGAATCGTCAAATTATTTATTTATTTATTTATTACACGGCTGTTAAGGCTTTTACATATAAAATACATAATATATAATTAGAAAAACACAGAGGGAAAAAAAACAAATAAATAATGTTGTAAATGTAATAAAATAAATAATAAGTCGTTGTCTTGGAGACGAAAGATTAATATTAAAAAAATCAATACATTCAGAGTATTTATTATTAAAAGGTAAGGAAAATAAAGGTAATAATTATTACGTGAAATATTTTCACAATCCAATAAAAAACGAGAACGGGTAACACCGAACACGCACTGGTACCTTTAAGCGAAAATTCGAATGAACAAGAATGGGACTATCTATTGTATTAGAGAGTTTGATATTTTATGCCCATGCATATAAAAAAAATTACATCGAATATGATTCATCTATTACTCAATTTTATCATTTTTAACTTTGACAGAAGAGAATCATAACATAAATATTCAGTAGGTTTATTAAAAATAAAGTTAATACAGTTATTGCACCCACATTGCACCCACAATGCAAACGAACCATAGCATTGCGAACGTATGAAGAAAAAATAAGATAGATTTATGTTGGTTATAATTAAAACACAATAAATTTAAATAAAAAAACTAATTATTCGACTTTCGAGGTCGTGAAATATCGATTTCGCCGATTAAAAAAAAAAAGTTAACAAATAATTAGGTATCAATACATCAACGTTTTATAATAATAATAGTTAATTCCAGACGGCGAGTGCAATCCTCAAGGCTCACACACACTTACCACACCACACGTGACGTGAAGCCGTTGCTATGAATTGTGACGTGGCGTTGAGGTGTTGCATGTGCAAATAATAATAAAATAAATATTAAATTATTATATGTAGGTAGATATTACCTATTATTGTACATATGTATGTAAATGTTCTTCGACAAAAAAAATTCTTTTTAGGAATTAAGTGTCAACAAAAATAAAAATTCACCACACACAGCTTTAGTGCGAAAGTTTTACTTCAAATATATGTATATGTATTTCGCTTTGATAAATGTGACCTTGGATAAAAACAGCTAAGGATAGCACTCAGTGAATTTTTTCTCAGTGAAAGAACACTCGTAGGTATATTTGAGTAGGCGCAGCAGCATCAGGCGAGAGACATCCACAGATATACAGATCGGGGTGCAATATGTGAAGACTATTTCCATATAGGGGTTGTACCACCACCTACCGGCTGGGTTTCTCGCACTGGGGAAACTACGAACACACACACACACGTGCGGACGCAAACACAGGGCAAACTTGGCAATTTCGCACGGCAACAATCTCGGCTCGTTGGGCTGCTTTGCACCCAGAATTTTGCGAGGGGAGACAGAGAGTGGGTATACGCAAGTTGCGAGCCGAAACCGGGTAAAGGAGGATCCACCCCAGAGTATCTAATACTAACTGAATATAGGTGTGTGTGTGTGTTTGTTCAATATGCGAATTAGGCTAGGTGGTAGCGGCTTGTGTCACGCCTACGACTGGCAATATTGTTTGTTGCTTGCCGTTCGCTCAACCCCTGGCGTGCGGCGAACAAGAGGCCCGAAGGCACAGCGAACCTCCTTCACCTTTAATTATTATTACCTCGAGAACTAGAGGGTCTCGGCAGCATTAGCAGTGTGCTTTTCAATTAGCAACATCGATCGAGCCACAATTCAAGTAGTCACATAATAGTTTCTGTCGTGTGATGGATCGGGCGGAAGAGTGCTATTATTCAATATCAAGATGCACAATTTCAACGTTCAACGTTGCACAATTGTGCGGTGAGGATGCGTTGGAACGTGTCTATAAAACGGAGCAGTTTATTCACAATTGCTAAACGTTACAGCCACCGACTCGTCGTGTCGTCAACAATTGTAAAATTATCTGTTTTTTTTTTCATTATTATTTACTGTTATTATGTGTCTCTTGATGATTTATTCCGCGGTAATAAATTGATTAAATTAATAATTGATAATAATTTGCACTGTCGCAGACCAAAGCTACGGTGATAAGTACGACGCTGCGCTAGCGTAATTTATTACCGCAGAATAAATCATCAAGAGATACGTAATAACAATAAATAATAATGAAAAAAAAAGCAAATAATTTATTATTGTTCACGACACGGCGAGTAGGTGGCTGTAGCGTTTAGCAATTGTGAAGAAGCAACGGAGCAGAATCTCAGTAGGACCGCATCGATGCTATAAAATATTTATAAAGTCAACAAAACCCCTTAGACTGAAAGCGTGATTTAGAGTCATACAATACGACTAAGGAATTGGACCGACAGTATTGATGATGTTACGGTGGATATACATACATTATTATATCATTTATCGTTAGTTAAAAAATTCAATATTGTTAAAAACACCTATTTCACCAGTTATGTGCTTTAAAATTTGATTATTACTATACTTCAGATTATCCAATTTAAGAAGCGCAACAGCTTTCACCGATTTAGACTAGGTCGATTTCATAGATTCAGACCAGGTCTGAGCCAATGAAGTTCGTCACCATCCCGGCTTCTTACACGATAACCAATCAAAGTCGTCAATCTCGGACAGCAACAACCCGCTGTTTTTAGTTGCGCGAGTTTTCGGCTTTCTTAAGTTGGATTGAGTGTAGAAGTGTGCCTGCCATAAGACTCATTTTTGAAAAACATTTGCTTAATTTGTTACTGTTCTTCGGTTACTGTTTATCATAGCTGAAGAACAAAAATCCGTAAAATGAAACCAACATTTATGTAGATTACAATTAATTGTGTAATATTTATTTTAAAAAGTAGGGCCAAGGGGCGCTTATGTTTTTTTTATCCTTTTGAGGTTCTGTGTGAGAATCAAACTCCCCTTACAAGCTCGTAGTCCCAAACTGGGTACAGTCCCTGTCCCGTTCGACTATAGCACTATAGGTGAATCAATTGTACAGTGTACCGTTGATTGAATGGGAGTATGGCCGTAAAGTCGCGTTGTCACTCGAACTAGCCTTGACAGATAGCGCGTGCACCAACGTGCCGTGCAAAATAATCGGTTGTTATGTTGGCAATGGCAACGTAGCCGCAACGACCCATTCAGATTTTACGCTATTACATATTTACCCCGTTCTAAAATAACTTAATGGTTTTTACTGCGGTGCCCAACTAACCGATTCGTTTACGAGGCTTTGAGAAGCTTAATTATCGCGCAGATGATCTTCAGATGTGCATTCAAATTAAGCGAACGAGCCAAAATGCGGGGGGGAGGCGCCTCCGGGGGCAGATTTACGAGGACCTCCCCCACCCTTCCCTCTTTAGCGAAACGGGAATCCCTCTTAGCGCGTCCGTTTCGCGTAAGATCGCAAGAAGTTTGGGCAAAAAGACCCTTTCCCCTATCGTCACCCCATTTTCCACCACAACCTTCTTACCTCCTCTCCTCTCCCCCCCCCCCCGAGAAAACTGCTCCTCATCTTCAATTCAGGATTGGGCGTCTGCTGGTGTTACAATGTGTTCAGAGGCGGCGTGACGATTCCTTACATCATTTGCAATTTAAATATATTTGCGACTTGCGATCGCTCGTCTTGCGGGGCGGGAAGGGGTTAACAAGACCGACGACCGACCACACCTACCTACCCCCGAGACGATCTTAAAGTTTTCGCCGCAACCGACGCAAAACCGAAAATTATCTCGCCAACCTTCGGAAAAACTTTCACCGTTTAGTTTATTTTCGATACAATTTCGCCGACACGAGCCTGTGACTTGAAAATTCGTAATTCATAGAAAACTGATTTTAATAATAATAAAGGAAGGAGAAAGTTTTAGTAAATATGTACATAATTAATTCCAAATTGATGACAAATCGCGACACTTACGCTATTGTTTATACTCGATCGTATGATGCATGTTATCAAAAAAAAAAAGAAGATAAGTATAGGGTACGTCATTCTCCAGTAGATAATATATGAGATATCAAACAAGTGGACACACTTGAGCGATAAAAATATATTTGTACTGTACAAAATAAAGTGCACGTAAATTCTCGGCACGATGACACATCAAATTTTTAAATTGAAATTTTAAGGTTTTGAAGCAACTGCTAAATGTTGGATATTTTCAGTGTGAACCATAGATGTACATAGAATAGTAATAGCCCTCACGCACTAAAAATGTTCCGACTCCTAGTTGTGGGAGTCAAAGTGTTGAAAAAAAGGTCGCTTCTTTCTTATTCGAGTCTCGGGTTCTGTCCATTCATCCCTACTCTTGCGACGATTTTTGTCGACCGAAAAGTATGAAGGGACATACATATCTATGTATTCTATGTATGTATGTACATATGTATATCTATGGTGTGAACCCATTAAAACAATCTATGTAAAATGGCAGAAAGAAATAGATATGCGTAAATGGCCAACAGCTATGACGTCACTGCATTGAGCCATCCGGATATCACTTTGTAACATCGCACAATTTTAATTTTCCAATAAGTATATCCGGTTTTTTCCACCATAATCCGCAATTGAACTGAATTTCTCATTTCGTGAATTGTAAATTCGACCTAATGCGTTTGGTTCCGAAATAATAAACAGGTCAACCGTAAAAAGGGATCTTCTCTATCTAAATGTACATTAAAAGAGAGTTTTGAGACCCTTTCGTGCTCAAAGCCTCGTATAAAAGGGAACCACGTGCTGAATCGCCGCCATAAGGATCGATAAACAACTCACGAAACGCTCTAGAATGCGGACGCGTTGACCCAAACGCCGCAGATTGTGATATTCGTAGAGTACGCTGCCACACACACACACACAGTTATATACGAGCGAGGCGAGAAGACGCCGTGCACAAACATATGCAGACGCACATACACACTGTATAAACGCCGGTTGGTCTTCACCGGACAAAGCTCTATGTAGTATTCTGTCCTTTCTGTATTCTATATTCTGTCCTTTATACAGCACAGGAATTTGCTCGATCGACCGGCTGCGTAGCCTAGCCGCGGAACGCTCTCATACCACAGCACGGCACGTACACATACGCTTACTCACACGTTTCATAACTGACACGAACACCGTCGTCATGGATAGCCGTAGAACGGTCGCATACCACAGCACGGCATGTACACATACGCTGACTCACTCTCGCACACACACACACGACGCGGGTTGCGAGAAGCGCTCACGCTACATAGCCTCACTAACTTACACAAACACTGTAGCCACGGAACAGTCGCATACCACGGCACATATACATTGTACATACGCTCACTCACTCACTCAATCACAACACACACACACGACATGGGTTGCTAACCACCCGATGACACTGTCAGCAGACAGTA
The DNA here is from genome assembly GCA_022651745.1 of Parapsyche elsis. Classification (NCBI taxonomy): domain Eukaryota; kingdom Metazoa; phylum Arthropoda; class Insecta; order Trichoptera; family Hydropsychidae; genus Parapsyche; species Parapsyche elsis. The sequence continues at coordinate 1,471,289 of JAGVSN010000019.1, forward strand.
ACTAGTAATTAATAATTAAAGTATTACATACCCTCGGTTTCCTATTTGAATATGACTGTCTGAGCACATATGTGCCGTCCGGTTGTGTTTTATTGAATTTCTTCAAACATTCCTTGACGGATAACTTTTGCTCGTTGTCGGTCACATTTTCCTTTCCCTCAGCGCTTACAATGGAGCCAACTTCAGACACATTGTCGTTCTGATCTTCGGTCGCTTTAACTTTGCTGGTCCATTTGAAGGTTTGAGGCGGCGGCGGCGGAGGAGGCGGTTGAGATACTACCTGCACTACAGGCTGAACTTTAAAAACTTCTTCCTCTTTAACGCTCGTCTGCCGTACTAATTGAGGACGAAGATTGAGATGAGTCGGTCGTGGGTGGTTTTCTTGATTGTTGGATTTGTGAGGCAGAACCTCCGGAGCTGGACGGTACGGTGGAGGTTGAGGCACAACGTCTTCATACATCGGAGGCATTGATCTATCCACGGAGGAATCCGCTGAATATGTTGACAAATCATGTTCGGATACTTTAGGTGTCGGTGGATAGTTAGTGGGCGGCCTTTGAATAAATTCATCTTTCAACACGAGGAACTTTTCGTTGTTTTCTTTCTTTATTGCAGCCAATATGTTCACATACTGTTTGAATGTATCCCTGGCAGCATCTTAAAATCATCAATAACAAATTTTACATATAAATATAGATACAGCATTCATATTTATGACATCAAAAACAGGAGTATTGATATTAAAAAAACAAATATTTTGATATTTAGATAAAAATTATTCACTTTGTATGTAAATCTGATTGATTGTGATTCAACGTTTGAAAGTTAATTACAGTGAAAAATTTTACATTTGCCTAAATCATGACTATATGGATTTCTAAAATGTAGTAAAAAGTGGATTTTTATCGATTTGACAATGTTGATGCTTGATTTCTCTCATACTAAATTTGTAAGCGGTTGACTAATGTTATGTTTATAGATTAAAATGCACTTTTCCCATATTAATGTTGTTAATTGACGTGAATTGAGTGACTTGAATGAGAGTTACAATGCAAATGTGAGAGCATTGGTTGGTATGTTGGGCTCAGTATGAGCGATGACATTTTGAGGTTATGTTCACACATACGTCATATATGTCAAAATTATTCCTAGTGTGCGTTTAAAAAAGCGTACGCATGATTGTACGAACGACATCGAACAAACTGTCGATCGTTCGACGTGGTTTAAACGTGTCGATCGTATTGTTTACACGATGTTGACATTTCGAAAGGCAACTGTCACTTTGACGGACCATGTTTGTGTGATGTTATGTCGATGTTTGGGAGTCGTTGGAGTTACCTCTGGTATCCGTGTTGGTGAGGAGAGGCTTGAAGTGTTTGACGAGGCTGTGGTTGGTGACTTTGCCACCGTTTGCCGTTAAAAATATCCATATTTCGTGAATGCTGAGATCGGCCGGGGCGGCAGCCATGACGGCCAGCTGACAATTCGTGTTGAGTGACGCGCGCATGCGCACAAATCGCGCGAGTCGAACTAGCATCACTATCACTGATTTTAAAAAGTTTTTATTTATTTCTACTATTTGCGATTAATTTGGGGTTTAAATAAACTTTTATTGATTTTTTGGTTTGTTTGAGATTTATTGTGTTCCTATTGTGGGTGGTTTTATTTTTTAATTTTTGGTTTTAATACATTTTTAATATTGTCGAAGAAAAAAAGTCAAATTAGTGTCTTGTCAAATTTTCTGTATACATACATAGACAACGTTTTAGTTAATTTAAATATCCACATGTAGGTTTGATTCGTTGCAATCAACTTTTGTATGAAGGGCGATTATTTATTTATTTTATTATTTACTTTTGTTCTAAAATAAAAAAGTAAATAATATTATTAAAACTTTGTAAGAAATAGTGATTATTTTGAATGAAATAAGTAAATCCAATAGGATTGCTAAGTGTTAAGCAGTTATTTATTCACTTTTATCATTTATTTATTTATTTGTTTATTTATTCACTTTTTTTTTTTTTTATTATTTATTTGTTTATTTACTCACTTTTTTTTTTTTTATTATTTATTTGTTTATATACTCACTTTTTTTTTTTTTTTTTATTATTTATTTGTTTATTTAACCACTTTTTTATTTTTTTATTATTTATTTATTTATTAACTTTATATTATTCACTTTTTATTATTTATTTATTTATTTATCTAATTTATTGGAAAATTTGCAGTGGAACCTAAACAAAAATAGAAAAGAAACAATAAAAACGACAACGCTAATTCAAAATTTTCACATAATAACAAATTTGAAAAGAAACGAAAATAAAAAAAGTACAGAACAACTTAAATAGAGAAATCAAAAAAAAGAAAAAAATTATAAGAAAAAATGAAAAAAGGAATAAAGTTCAATAAGTAAAAGAATAAAGTAAAATAAAATAAAATAAGATAAGATAAAATAAATGACCTTATTTACACTAGGCGTAGTTGAAGTACATATATTGTAAAGTAGAAAATAATGATTGAAGTAGCAGTGTGGTTGAAGGCAATTTTATTACTATATATAGTAGCACCAGGGTCTGCCAGCTGGGTAACCGCTGCGGATGCTCAAATACACATGGCACATACATATGTACGTTGTATGTAAATATGTACATACTAACTCACACAAACTCACAGCGAGGCATATGTAGCTCGAAGCGCTCACATTACATAACCTCGCTCACTCAAACAAACACTTACGGCACGGATATTGCGAAGCGCTCATATTTTCCAGCTTCCGATGACACTGTCAACCATTGATTTTTTTTCGAATAATAATAATGAATTTTTAAAAGATAATTGTGTATATTTAAAGCTTGCCTTTATCTCGAAAATTTGAGCATATTAATTTTTTAATCAGATTCGTATTGTGGGCATAAATCTATAAGAAAAGTTAGTAGAATCATTGTTTGTGTCGAGCACTGTTATTGATTCGTTAATAATTAATTATAAATTTTTCTCGATTTACTTAAATCACCATTACCACATTTCTTCAATGTAAATATGTAATTCATTTACAGATTTTGAAACAAAAACGTCATTACACATCGATAAATAATAATGAATGATTGTCTCGCATCATAATTTTAATTTCCGTTTATACATAAACGCCTGTACACATAAATCAACGTACGCGTAAATATTAGATTATTGCGTAGGCTGTATAAAATACGCGAAAACAAAATAAATCGCATAAATCACTTCAACAGCAGACGATGTTACAAAACTAGCCATCCGTGTGCGTCCATATATATATATTTTTTTTCCCTAGTAATTAAACGCAACACGTAGAGAACATTGCAACGATTAATTAATTCAAACTGCATATACATAATATACGCGCGGACGAAAACAATTTCAAACGTGTCAGAAAAATGTACATTACAAACATAGGTGCACAGTTTCCGAACAGTCCGAGTTCGCTCGTTTAAACGCGCGTATACCGTGTCGTTAACCCATTATCCGCTAATAAAGAAACAATAAAACTAGTCGAAAGAAACGTTGACACCGCACCTCGTGTCCTCGTATTTTGATTTCCTTCGCGATTACGACAAAGCTCGAGTTCCTGTCTCATTGTCGACACCGGGGGTACTTAACGGGTTAATCCCGATGACGTCGTTTCGCGTTGCATATTTTATAAAACAAGTGCTTTGTTGATTCGTCGCTTATTCAGGTGATCGTCGTGTTTCCTGAATTGAAACAACTTACTACCTCCGCACAATAGATTGTGATTCTCTAGTCACAGCTTTTAACCGCAAGAACAATGGCTTTATTGCGTTTGAGGTCATCGATCGTCAATGTGTCAGACATGAAACTTTTTACGTTGGAAAATTATCGTGCTTACATTTACGTATTTAAAATAAAAATGTCAAGGATATTCGTCCACAAGAAACGCAAGTATGAAAGTAGGTTTAAGAATTAATGTTAATAAAACTAAAATTATGTTTAATGAATTTTGCACGCCAAACGTAGTCACAGTAGATAACCATATTATAGAGATATGCAGTTGATAATTATTTATACCTAGGATAAACGGTGAACATGACTTGATGTAAGAAAGAAAAATTAAACTAGGATGGAGCGCTTTTGGAAGAATGAACATAGTTTTTAAATCCAACATCCCGCTATGCTTAAAAAGGAAGGCATACGACCAATGCGTACTGCCAGTGATGTATGGATGTGAGTGGACGATGGGCTGATGAATTGAGAAGAATGTGTGAAGTCAAGTGGATACAGAGTGCTCGAGACAGACAGGAATGGAAGAGGATGGGAGAGGCCTTCATCCAACAGTGGATGGTGAACGGCTGAAAATGATGATGATGATTTGTCCACAGTGACGAATAACGCAAACTCAAAACAATCACCGGTTTTTTTTTATCCGGCAGTTGACGCATATTAGCCTCACGCGTTGATGAATTGGAAATTTTGAAGTGTAGAATGTGTAACATGTTACATGTGACTCTGTTTGTACAGGTAAATTAGAGTCGCTAATGGTCAGTGGTGGTTAAAACAATGGAATTGTATTTTAAATTGTTTAAAAGAGGGCAGATAGATACCGTTGTTTCAAGTTTACTATAAAATGCACTAAACGCGGAATTCTTGACCTTTATGTGCGTCGTCTAATTAATTCCACTGACACACCACCTGTTTGTTGCATTCAAATGCATTTGAAAGCGTTTTAACTTGTAACATAGAAAACATATTGCAGAGTAGGACTTTTTGAATAAATTTATTCGTGAGCATTTTTCTTTTTTAACGAGTCGTACAAACTGTATGTATGTATGTACTAGCCAATTTAATATTATCTACAATCTTTATTCAATTCTGTAATATGACTTTAAATATTTAGCCGTTGATGTATCTTTTTTCTTTCCTCGATCCACCTTTGATTTACAGATATGCACTAATTTATTTTTATTTTATATAATTGTAATGTCAAAATTAAGTTAACTGTTGGCAAATAGGATCAAGTTTAAAATAATTTTTTTTTTGAGATACCTAATGCATCACATTTATATCGATGTTAAGAAAACACAATGCGTCTGAATATAACTGATGTTTTATGATCACTGTGGTCATTACAATACTCACTTTGAATTATCAAAATCTAAAATTTGCTAGAAAGTAAATATGTAGTATTAAGACTCACACACACTTACCACACCACACGTGATAAGATTGCGTGACGTGACGCCGTTGCTATGAACTGTGACGTGGGGTGTGGTGTTGCAAATGTGTATCTACGCCATATAAAACTATATAAATTCACGCGTTTAGGATTTCGTCAGAAGACGAGTGTGGCGTAGCGTGCTATAATTTTGCATGAGCATGTATAAAAATTGAATATTGTAAAATCAAATAGTTTCGACTGTTTTCCCGATGACAAATGACTGTCGTTGGTGATTTTCGAAAAAGGGCGTAGCACTGTGCGCAGAACGTCTCCAAAACGATCGATTAAAGGGTACTTCTTGATCTAGACAGGGTATAGACTAGTGGTCGGGAACCGGCGGCTCTGGAGCCTCATGCGGCTCTTTGTATGAAAACCTGCGGCACTCGCTGTCATCCAACGTTTTACGCGAAATACAAATTCACCTTAACATGTGTGAATTTGTGAGCGAGGTGGAGGGAGGCATACGAGTAAATATAAGTACATACATATACATATATGTACGAATAAAGTAAGTATGTATGTATAGTAAAAATAAATACTAATTTTCCAATTAAAATTGCTATTTATAGAGATTGGAAACAATCATTTGGAAATTTTCATACAAGGAAAAGTATTTATATAAAAGTGCTGGTAAAAAAAGAAAAAACTTTTTTAATTAAGCAGATGTTTTTGGACAGAAGAGGAACTTTTTATAACTATTTCAAAACGAATATCCCAAATAAAAAGTTACATACATCGACGCTCCACCCTAATGTACATATACATATAAGGTACATACATGATGTTTTTTCAAAAAAACGAGACGAGGCTTAATTTCTTTAGCAATCGAACTATTTATAAGAACGTGCCTTCGAAGTCAATAACGAATTTTACAATTTGAACGTTGGAAGCAGAATTTATAAGACCGACTTCCACACAAAATGAACGAAATTTTTCGATATCCAGTAATTTTGTAACGAAAAGAAGAACATCCTTATCTGACAAGTCCATAGATTGTCTGTTTTTTAAAAAAATATTTTTTAAATCTGAATATTTTTTAAAATCTGAATAAAATAAAATAAATATATAATAAAATCTAAAAAAAAGTTGTAAACCTCTAATATAGTATAGTTTTTGTGTCCTTTTGATTTTTATATGTTGTCAGTCACCTACCAATTACCATAAAAAATCGATTTACTAAATTTTAAATAACTTTTTTATACTCGAGATTCTCGAGAATCTCGAGAAACAAAAAAGAAAATCTCGAATTATCGAGATTCAAATATTCCGAGAAAATGAGATTCTCGAATCTCGAGAATCAAATAAAGTCGAGAAATCACAACCTCCAGTTATGGATGAGAAACGTGGATGCTAAATTCAAGAATGTTATGCAAGATCCAGTACACACAGAGAAGCGTGGAAAGAAGTATGCTCGGTATAACGAGAAGAGATCGTAAGAGGAATACATGGGTAAGAAGCATGACCAAGGTGGCAGATTTAGCAGAACGAGTGAAAAAGTTGGAAGATGGACGAGAGAAATACTGGAATGGTATCCGAGAGGACGTGAAATAAAGCAAGGTAGACCTAGTGGACGATGGGCTGATGAATTGAGAAGAATGTGTGGAGTCAAGTGGATGCCGATTGCTCAAGAAAGACAGAAATGGAAGAGGATTGGATAGGCCCTCATCCAGCTGTGGATGGTGAACGGCTGCAAATGACGATGATGATGATGAAATCTTGCCTGAGAATAAAGGAAATTCGCAATTCGGACCTGTTCGTTCGCCGACCGATAAATGTGTGCATTTATTTTTGATTTCATCGCCGTGCAGACGAGAGAAGGTCAGCATCCGATGCATTATGCAGAAGCCGCAAACGTGAGCGCGCACCGCTCGGAAATCTTTAATGAACATAGTCATCGGTTTTGGCATTCGTTCACTCGTCGGCATTAAAGTTTTACAGACGAGGGCGGCAAACTGTCCTTAATGTTTTATTCGTGTCTTTGGCCACCTGTCCACCCCGGCCAATTTGCCGGAGAAGCGGCAAGACGACACTTCCGCTGTTAAGTGGTCAGGTGCCTCGAGTGGCGGAAACACCCTTTTGGACGCCGACCCGTGGGAAAACTCCTATTCGAGAATTTTACACGTGTCAATTTGTACGCACCTTTGAGTGTGTGAGCCGGGGCCGAACTGAACCAGCGTCGTATAATCGACGTCAATCTTAGACGTTGACTCTTCAAATCGTTGCAATGTTTGTAGTATTCGGTGTCGTTAAAATGTGTACGCTTGGGCATTTGACGTTTCACGTACCGCGCTATTCATTGTGTTTTCACGATGATTGAATGCACGGTTGCAAATACGTTGTCGTAGTTGAGTATGAAATACTCAATGCACAAAGCTACCAATAAACTAATAATAAAAAAATAATGAGTAATACTTGACTATAATAAGTTAGATTTTAAATTACGCAGGAGATGATTGTTAAAAAAGTAGGATTATTATGCAGATTAGTGGTTGGCAACCGGCGGCTCTTTGTATGAAAACCTACGGTTCTCGCTGTCATCCAACGTTTTGCGCGAAACACAAAACGTTGACACACAATTTACACAAAAACAAAATGAATCCTATTTCTACATATAACTTCATGGCTGTAAAAAAGCTTTAAGTCGGTTTTCAATAATACTTTTTAGTATGTATTTAATTTCATTTTAAGATAATATGTTGCGGCTTCTTTAACACATTTTCACCGTCGCCAATAACTTTTCCGCAAACGTCATCGAAATCGAGCGCATCGCCAAAAAAATTGTGTTTAATAAATTCCGTTGCGTTTTCGTTTTCCGGTAGGAAATCCGTCGTGGTGTAGGCAGCGCCACCTGCGGCTATGCGATACAACTCCCCACCATACCAACCGTGCGATTTTCCGTCCGTTTCTCCGCAATGCGAATACGAATCCGCAGCGGTGTGCGGGCGCCTTTAAATCGATGATTTAACAAAAATAAGCTAAAAATATGTATATATGTATGTAATACATAATAAAAAAAAAGGTCGTTTGATATTTTATGAAAATTATCGAGCGCTCCCATTCGTTAAAACTTCCATTTCGAGCCCTGGTTAGTATATATTTTTAAGTTATGTAGATAAGAATTTATTACTAGGTTATTTAATAACGGGATATAATATATGTACATAGTCATAATCATAATACTAGAGGTAAGAATTTAAAATTAAGATACGTTTAAATGTATCATAGGCAACTCAAGTGATATTCGACAATGTTACGGATCTTCATGGGTCACGTTCACTATTAGGGCCACCCACACACACGTCTTCATGAATTTCCATGGTTTTTTGTATGGCTTAGATACATACTTGCAACACCCCACCCCACGTCACAATTCATAGCAGCGGCGTCACGTCGCGCAATCACATCATTTGTAGTGTGGTAAGTGTGTATGTGAGATACTTCATTTCACTCTACTTTACGTCCCTGTCGATATTTTATAACAATTTCAAATAATAATAAATTGCGTGACCGATATGAACCTTTCGGCTAGTAAACATATTTAAAAAAGTGTACAAACATTGTTGTCAATTTACGGGCAATTGTCGTGAAAACATAATATGTACAAGTAGACGGACTTCGCTTTCGTTTTGTGTTTCGTAAAAATTGTATGATTTTATTTTAGTTGTACTACACATTTTGAATTTTTATCGAATACATTGAACTGTCGCTATTTATACCGGATATAGCATCGAAATAAACTACACGAAGTATCGACACGGAACTTTTTATTTTGACTGGATGCGACATGGAAAGTTTTTCACGACACTCGAAGACTACTACATACGTCGCACCTTCGCGACAAGTTGCAAAAATTGACATTGGAAAGTGTCTCGCCGAAAAAGAAAAACTGCAAAACGTATTTTGTAAATCTCCGATAAACTTTTTGAAATTAAACTTCGTTTATTCATTACTTAACACAATTGAGCATCGGAAGTATCAAAGTAGGCTTAAGAATTAATTTTAATAAAACTAAAATTATTTTTAATGAATTTTGCACGCAAAGCGTAGTCACAGTAGATAATCATATTGTAGAAATAGTTAATAGTTATTTATACCTCGGTAGTTATTTAGAATCGGTAAATATGACTGGTTGTAAAGAAGAAGAATCAAACTAGGATGGAGCGGTTTTATTTATTTATATAATATAGTAGTCAAAAGCTAATTACATAATCCTTAACTAAGCACCTATACAGAGATGTTTTTTAATAACTGCCAGGAATTTATCAATAGTTTTGGAACGTCTAATTCCATCCGGCAGTCTATTATATTCCAAAACACCTCTGTACAAGATGCTTCTCCTATTTCTATTTACTCTAACATTTTTTCATAATTAAATTATTTTTATTCCTTAAATTATATTCACATACATCCATTCCTCTCACAATAAATTTACTAAAATATGTTGGTAACATATTATTATCTTATAACTTAAATATGAATACCAACATACAAATCCTCAAAGTATCATTCACATTCAACCGATCTAATTCAATCATCATCTTTTTTAATTAACATTTAAAATACATCTCATACCTTTATTTTGTAATATTTGTAATCTATCACTAGTTGACTTATCTAACATATTTAATAATGAACCACAATACATAAGATATGGTCTGATAATTAATTACATTATAAATTATTATTTTAGTTTCTTGAAGCACTGCATGTTATGACGTATGGATGTGAAACGTGGATGCTAAATTCAAGAATGTTACGCAAGATTCAGTGCACACAGAGAAAAGCATGAAATATTTAAAGAAAGTAAGAAGTATGACCAAAGTGGCAGATATAGCAGAACGTGTGAAAAAGTTGAAGTGGACACATAGCGGGAAGAATGGATGGCGAGAAATACTGGAATGGTATCCGAGAGGATGTGAAAGAAAGCAAGGTAGACCGAGTGAACGATGGGCTGATGAATTGAGAAGAATGTGTGGAGTCAAGTGGATTCAGATTGCTCAAGACAGACAGGAACGGAAGGGGATTGGAGAGGCCTTCATCCAGCAGTGGATGGTAAACGGCTGAAAATGATGATGATTTATTATGCTTAAATTTGCTTTATTAAACTTCAGACAGATTTAGACGCTATACTAATGTGAGGATTTTTTCGTAAAAATTTCTCGAGGGGGAAAGCGGTCAATTACGGCCGTGTAGGACCGTTTTGCGAGGATATATATATATACCCACACATACGTACGTATATACAGGGTTTAATTAAACGGGACGGTTCGACGCTCCCAATATAAATTTACGTTGTTACCTCTTTAATCAGAGGTCGTTGTGTGCGGTGGCCCTCTGATAGATAGATTGCTCGCGTGGGTGCGTACAAACACGACCCTATTGCAGCCTGCATGCCAGCCACAATCTAAATATATACCATGCACCACGAGCAAACGAGGTCCTGGTCCTAGACCTGGAACATGGACGGTTCGATAAATTCACAGGATAAAAACGGAGACTGTGACGGTGGGTATGACGGTCAAAAGTCCGTCGTTATTTTTCGCCGGGTCGACTTTGCCCCCACGGCAATGCGAATTTCGCTATTTTCGTCACCGGTTTGCGGGGTGGATTTTTTTGCCGGAAAGCTTCCACTATTACGTGGCCAGCGGACAAATAGCGAAATGTTTCCCGATCGGCAATATTTCATTGGACAGGGCCGGCTCGGTACGCCCACAAGTGATAGAGGGCTGGACTGGCACCGATAGCCAAAACCGCGGAGGTAACAATTTAGTACGTCTCCCCCGTTGAAATTACAAGCGAGCGAAAAGAGCGTGAATGCAGAAATTAAACATCACATCGATAGTTCGCGGTATGTATTACAGTGAAAACATATTTCAAGTGAAAATATATTTTCACCGGTGAAAATATATTTTTACCAATTCAGGCAGTGAAAATGTATCAAACAATGAATATACAGTTTCACTGCTCGGCATCGGTGAAAGTACATATATTAAAGTAAGCGTATGTGTTTGTGACTTGTTAATGTTAAGTCGATGATGTGTCATCCTACAAGTGTGTTTTGAGCGGAACGGTGGCGTTGTTATGTATGTATGTCTGAGGATTCTGAGGATACGTGCAACGCAACGCAACACGTGCTCTTTTCTTCTTAAACCGACCATTATAAGTTATAAAATCGACAAAGACTCATTGTAAACAATAATTGGTATTAACCGGTAAAAGTATACGCCTGAACACGGTCACGGCACGGTAAGAAGAAGAAGCGACAAAATAATTATGATTGAATATTTCAGCAGATTATATGATTCGATTGGTCATTTCACAACTGTCAAATTTAGTTTCAATGACGGTTCGGAAACGAATATAATTTCACCAGTGAGTATCAGTTAAAATATATTTTCACTAGTAGAAATATATATATACTTGTGAAAATGTGCTTGAATATGATTTCACTGAAACGCCGGTGAAAATATATTCACTTGAAATATACTTTCACTGTAACATATGTATGTTGAAATTTTTCCAAAGCACGATCGAACGCTCTCAATTTTCCGTTGTTGCGGCACGTTTGTATAGGTGAGCTTTCTGATCGAGTTTACGTATACATACATGTACTGTAGCTGGGGCAATTTAAAGTCGACCATATTTGGCCGACGGTATAAGGACTTGTCGGTTTTGACCCACAAACATCGTCCCTCAACCCATAGTCGATATAAATTCGACCCGAAGCACCGAAACTGTGGCCCTTCGAAGCCCTTCGCGGCTACAACGAGCGCTCAGACGTCGAATTTCCTTTTATCACTCGCGCCCATAAAAAGTTATGCCATAATAAAGTTGAGTATCTGGTTTGATTCGATACTATATTTACCGCCAAAAGAGCGGCTAAGCCCACAGCGTAAATGTATCCTGTAAACTCCCAGAACTACAAGTTAGCATGCTACGCAATTCCATGGAAAATTTCATCTGTAAATTGTTGTTGAAATAAATCACTCGTTCAGTCATATACAAATATTATCTCAATTGCTTAGTGCTAAAGATTTGGACTTAAATTTTCACTTATAGGCGTAACCGTCTGCCTGCCTGCTCGGGCTGTTACGGTCACGCTAGTATTGCGAAAATAATAAAACAAAAATTTTCAGCGGTGCATTGGTAACAGTCGCTATCTACATATCAAAGATAATTCGAGTCGACAACGCGATTTAATGCCCATACACACATTCAATCAACGGTACACTACACAATTGTTTCACGCACTGTAAAACGGGCTATGGGCTGTACTGTTATCGTAGAAGCCGGTGAGCACGGGTAGGGCTAGAATCCACTAGGCCGGTATATAAGAAAATAAATAAAAAAAACAGTATTGGAAAAAATTTGGTTCATACTATTTAGTTATGAATACTTGTCCAACACAAAAAATAGCTTGTATTCCATCGTTTTGACCGTAATGATTAGACACCGGCAGAATGGTAGCAATCGACCCTTGTACCCTAAACGCTTTTTACGATATTCCACTACCCGCCTAAATTCATGTTTGAACTATTGACTACATATGTATCATTTTTTAAATATTCACACTAACTACGAATTACACATAGTGCCGAATTGCCGAAGTAGACATTTGTTAAAGGGACAAATTAGGGAAATGTTATATCACAAATAATTCATGATATATGGTACCTATACATTAACATTTAATAATTGTGGAGTAAGTGAAATGTTTGATACGTACAATAGTCATAGTAATTTGTCAATATTTCAAACATGAATTCAGGCGGGTAACCGAGGTTAGCCTTGCAAAGGTCGAGCTACGAGTATGCCGGCGATTTTATAGCCGTACACTCGTCCAATCAATGGTACATTATACAATTGTATCACGCACCGTCAAACGGACTATTATTGTACAAATTAGCTCACACAAATCTACTGATTCCGAAAATTTTCACTGATTTCCGATTTCATGGATAAAAACTAATGTTTGTCTAGTTTACTTGAAAACGTCTTTAGACGGTTGCAAGTCATGAAAAATGATCGATTTGTATCCAATCGAAATTTTCCCAAAATTGTCGCATTGACGGTATCTACCACTAAAAAAATTCATGCTTAAGATTATCATCAACATATTTGAACACGTGTACGTCTGTACGGTACCGATACACGTTTTACATAGCTAAAAATAAAAATATCATTTCAGCAACACCGCAAACGGATAATGTTCTACGCACACACGTGAACGCGGGTACACAGCGCGCGTACGTTAAATACCAAATGTAAAACGTATAAATTTATATATAATTTATAGTGACGTTTTAATATATAAGTTTGTCGGTGGGATTGTATTTCACCTGAAGCGGTTGGCCGGCTCTCCGGCTTGTACAGTATATTTGTACGGTAATATAGTGTAACGTTCGGTAATATTTCGTATCGGTTAGTAGGTACGTGTGTGCGGTGTTACCTGAACGCAACAACTACAAACTAATATTAAGCATACCGGGGAGTGCCTGTGCAGCCCTCTGAACCTCTCTGTATATACATATATGTATTTATATATGGGTAGTTATGTATAAGCCGCGATTCGATTACAACGAACATCGCCAAACTGGCTAATCTCGCTCGTCACAGACGCTATTCGCAGTATGTGTGTGTAGATTTTATACCATAGTGATTTAGTGTGTCGGAAAATTGTGTGTACAGTTTCGTTAAAAATTCAGTACGCTTTCGATGCGGTGCATTTCTGTGAATGATTTAAGCTTACTACTCAACGCGCGTGTACACACTAAATTAGTCCGAATGATTTCGAAATCCATTGTCAATCATCCACTATGCGGAGATTAAAATTAGCTAATTATTATCGGCGAATCGTGTGTATGTATGTGTGGGTGTGCAGTTCAGTTAGCAACTTGTACGCTTCGGGTAACAACCGAATGAAAATTCGGTTTTCCACCGAAATGTAGAACCGAAATGTTAGGTAAATCATTGATATACAAACCTATGTACCTATGTATTAAGATGACTATTATGTACTGTATTAATATAAAATGACACGATTTTGGGTAATTGATATGTGATACGTACTTACATATGTATGAATATGAAAATAAAAATAAAACTCTCTATTGTTTCTCTGATCACGAAGGAGCTCAGTATTCATCCTATATTATTAATATAAGATGCGTAAGACCAATGCGTACTGCCAGTTATGACATATGGATGTGAAACTTGGACGCTAAATTCAAGAATGCTACTAAAGATCCAGTGCACACAGAGAAGCATAACAAGAAGAGATCGCAAAAGAAATACATGGGTAAGAAGTATGACCTAAGTGGCAGATATAGCAGTGCGGGTGAAAAAGTTGAAGTGGAAATGGGCTGGACACATAGCGAGAAGAATGGATGGCAGATTACTGGAATGGTATCCGAGAGGATGTGAAAGACAGCAAGGTAGACAGAGTGGAAGATGGGCTGATGAATTGAGAAGAATGTGTGGAGTCAAGTGGATGCAGATTGCTCAAGACAGACAAGAATGGAAGAGGATTGGAGAGGCCTTCATCCAGCAGTGGATGGTGAACGGCTGAAAATGTTGATGATGATGAAAGTTATAAGTTTAAGAAGATAGAGTTGGTTGATTTATCTTATAGAGCCGATAATACAATTGAAGGCCAAAAATAAAAATAAAAAAATAAAACAAGCCCAGAAGACTTTGATGTTAGTTTAATATTTATTTTTATCAGCATTAACATTGAAACGTAAGATATGATGATCTTCTGAAAAAAAATCCCGACATATTTTCAAGTACAGTATCAAAGCAGAAAATTCATAATCGACCGGATTACACGCGAGTAATAAATTCGCAAAGATGTCGTACAAAATATTATATATTTCAATGTATAAATTATATAGAATTGACATCGTCGGTAATAAAATACGAATTAATTGCTGTGCGTCAACTCATTTCAAAATAAGTTTGTCAAAAGATTAAGTAAGTAAATAAATTCACGCGTATATTTATTTAGGCATCGACATATTGACAATTGTGTTCATTAAAATAGCGATGAATAAATAATATTGTGAATAAATCACTATAAATGTAAACGTATTTATGGGTAAACTGCATTACATGGCCATTTAAATTTTTATATTTGAGAAAAATTTATTCCCACCGAAAGCGTATAAATCTTCAGATCGAGTCTATTGTGTGTGATAAATAACTATTTCGCGGTTGTTATAATACCAAAGATTATCACGATGATCGTAAACTTTTGAGGTAGATTTTAGCGATTTATTTGAATAAAACATTTATGAAAGTCTTCAGAATCTTCAGGATGGAAAAAAAACATGAGAAGTATTCTTCAGAATTATTTTAGAAGCTGATACGATGTTAATTTTAATGTATTTTATTTTATTAGTTCGCAATAGGCATATAATTAATAAATTAAAGTTTGAAATTCATTCTTTAATTTTATCTCTCAAAGTCTTTCACCTTTTTTATGATTGATTTTTGTATTTTTTTTTTAATTATTTCAAATCAGTCATTGATGTTATCATTATGGTTTTGGTGTAGTTAATTATAATTCCATTATAATTAACACTTATTTTGGGAATTGAAAAAAATAGTTAAAAATTAAATCTTTCGAGAAAGGCAGTAAAATCTATGTACATAAATAAAGGCAGATACAATATTTAAATTTCAAAATGAATTCTATTTTACTGTGAATATTGAAATATACTCAGCCCTCGTTTAGCGGTTTTATGGAAAATTTGTAGAAAAGGCAAATTTTTTAGAACAAGATGAAATTTGATGAAATTTGATGAAAAATGAAATTTTAGAAACTGTTTTCCATTTTAAAAATGTTGTTTTCCAGTTCTGTGACTGGTCGCCTAATAAATTCGATAACTGTAGAGAAAAATCCCATTTTATAAGCGAGCGCCTACTACTATTTTCCGTTTGATTGATAACAATTTTTCAAATTAAATCTGGCGTGAATTTTTTTCACTAAATTCTATAAAAATAAATTTTCCAATACAACACCTTCCAACCCTATTTGATCAATAAATAATAATAACATTCTTCTGAAGAGAGCATATCAAACGTTGCCTCTTCAATGATTGAAAGAAATTTAACTCGTCAATATGGAACCAAGGAAAGATTTTTCATTGTTTCTGGTGGGAGAGTAGGAATGGAATGATTTGGTAGGTAGGAAATAATGCCATCTTTTATGGAACCATCTCACTTAAGTTGGCAAATTTGGAAAATACTAATAAGAACGGCCGATTTGGATTTAGCAATGTCCAGTCTTGCCAATTGCGATAATTTAAGTTGAAAAAGCCGCAGAGAAAAAATAAAAAATATTTCCTTACGTAAATTAACCCAATTTTTTAAACAACGAGTTGCTTTGGGAATTTGTCAGTCGAAAGGAAAAAAATAATGATTTTGACGACTTTTTCATGACCAAGGTGGCAGATAGGTACAGCGGAACGTGTGAAAAAGTTGGAGTGGACAATGGATGGCAGATGGGGACGCGAAAAATACTGGAATGGTATCCGAGAGGATGTGAAAGAAAGCAAGGTAGACCGAGTGGACGATGGGCTGGTGGATTGAGACGAATGTTTGGAGTCAGATTGCTCAAGACAGACGATCGGAGCAGTGGATGGTGAACGGCTGAAAATGATGATGATGATGATGTATCTTGTATTTCAAACATTATAAATTTTGTTTTTCCTGCATGACGTTATGAACGAATATGTGCAATGTCACCCGGGATGTTTATGTAAATTAATAAATAATTAATAAAGTCGACTTTGAGGGCGCCGCGGTATAAACACCTCGACGATTGATAGCCAAATTTTGTTTAATTTTTACACTAATATTTTTACAGCGACAACTTAACGAAGCGGAAAGTCTGAAGGGGCTATTTATTACGTATGGCGAGTTTACTCACTACGACCTAGCTGGTTTGGTGGTTTGCGAGTAAAAAGCAGCGTGCTATCACACAAGGCGAGTTTACTCACTGCGACCTAGCTGGTTTGGTGGTTTGCGAGTAAAAAGCAACATGTAATGGGAGTATTGCACAAGGCGAGTTTACTCACTACGACCTAGCTGGTTTGGTGGTTTGCGAGTAAAAAGCAGCGTGCTATTACACAGGGCGAGTTTACTCACTACGACCTAGCCGGTTTGGTGGTTTGCGAGTAAAAAGCAACGCACTTGACTCCCCACATTATTCTTAATTCATCAACCCATTGTCCACTCGGCACACGATAGTATGCACATAAGTTAAACTTTCCACGAATAAGGAATGCATCTCTGCTTATTATATGTACCTACATTCATCTTTGGTGATAACGCTTTCTACCAAACCCAATAATTCATTGAATTTGGCAGTGGTTAGTCGCAGGTGATTCTTATAAGCTAACGGGTCCTCAGCTGCCAATTATTTTAAGAGGCACGCCGAAGCACCGTAGACCTCCCTTCTTAAGATCCATGGCCGTATCCAGTGTGCTCTTTTTTTACTTTATCCTAATCGGATAAAGTATTGTGATCGTGCGAAAATTCGACCTCGAGATTTTGACTGATTTATATCAAGTATCATCCCCTGATCACGTTTTCATGATTTCTGGAAAATGTCAGTATGTCTGTGTACTGTGCGTTTTCTCCGAAACTATCAAGTCTATCAAGCTGAAATTTGATATCTATTATTTTCACGTAAGGTGTAAGAGCCATATGGAATTTGGTCAACATCAGTCAACCGGAAATAGGGTTTTTTTCGTGCAGAACATTAAAAAATCCTGTAAAAATCATATTTCTGAAACTGCTACAGCGATTTTGCGATTTTAGCTATTTTGTCGAAGGTCGTAGCGAGTAAACTCGCCCTGTGTAATAGTACGTTGCTTTTTACTCGCAAACCATCAAACCAGCTAGGTCGTAGTGAGCAAAACTCGCCCTGTGTAATAAATAGCCCCTTTACACGTTGCTTTTTACTCGCAAACCACCAAACCAGCTAGGTCGTAGTGAGTAAACTCTTGTAGAAGGGAAAAGCCCTTGAAGAAGGAAAAGTCGGAAAATTTTCCAACCAACGACCAGAGCACACACACACACACAACCCACACATCAACCATCATCATCGCGATCAGCGGGCGCTGCGCCCTCGGAGGACCAACCCACCCACCCAACCCCCCCCTTTCACCTCCTCACCCCTCCCCACCCCACCCCCTTTTCCCCCCGGAAGGAGGAGCATCCTGACCGGGTGTACCTGTTCGTGTTGTGTAGCGAGAGAGCGACCGAGAGACAGATAGTGGTGCGGGCGGGCACACGTAGAGGCGCCCGCCCTCACCGCGCTCTGCGTATTTTCCTCGCGGCTCTCACACGGCCGACAGAGCCGCGCGGGCCGGCCGCCCCAACACGGGCCCCACACAGCTCTCTCCTGCACGCCACTGTCGACTTTTTAAACACGCCATAACAATCCCAACTAAATCACCCACATCTGTGTGTACACATGACACGCAAACATGGACGAGTGGGAGCGAGACGTCACGCCGCTCCTGCAGGACATCGCGGCATGCCACCACGACGAAGTGCACGACGACTTCTTCGGCGGTCAAGAGGTGAGATAACCACCCACACACACACACACACACACACACATAATGCGTGTAAACATAATGCATGTGTAAACATGTGTATGTAGCAACTGACCCCACCCCCCCACCCCCCAACCCCTTCGTTTCCAGACACGTGACTGCAGAGCTAGCTGTCAAAATTGTTTGGTTTTTGAATTTTGGTCGCCGATGTCAAATGTGCGTTTCACTGTGGGACAGAGTGGATACTTGGATCTTTATCCGAATCATCATAATCATTTTCAGCCGTTGACATCAGACATTGACGCGCGAGTGGGCTTGCGTCTACTCGTAACTATGGGTTACCGGAATTTTTTTTAATTAAGTGTGTAACTAAACGATACACTAGTGTATTGTCCGTAGAAGGGTTATCGGAATTGTGACGACATCATAATTTTCAGCCGTTCCGCTGCTGGATGAAGGCCTCTCGAGCAATCGGCATAGATATATTGCGTGCAATGGATCTCATGTGACATTCATCAATTTAGCATCCACGTACGCCTTTTTTTTTTTTTTAAGCATAGCGGGATGTTGGATTTAAAAACTATGTTCATTCTTGCGAAAGCCCTCCATGCTAGTTTCATTCCAGACGTGTGTGCGTCCAGCCGATTGCCACTTTGACTTTTTCACACGTTAGCACCTGAATGTTGATGGTGTTATGAAAGGATTTTGGTTTGCAAATATGTATTTTAATGGTGATTAGTTCCGTCCTTCGGATCGAAGCATATTCATGGTAGTGTGTGTTTTTGGTTTTAATGATATTGTTGTATTTTAATGGGACGCTAATCGAATTCGTGAATATTGAATATGTGACGAGGGAATTGCTTGCGCTTGAAATTTGATATCAATGAGGGTTTTCTTTCGTGTTGGAAAAACATTTGGGAAATTTTGGCAGTGGTGCGGTTGAATCGGCCCATGTCTAGTTATTGAATTAATTAATTTCCTAATTAGTTAATATTAATGTTGTATTTTTTTTTGTTTTAATAATTGTTAATTTTGTAAAATATTTCAGTGTGGGTTTCCCAGTGTAACGCGTTCATGTCTCCGCTATTTTTATTATAAATCGTATAGAGGTATATGGCTACCGTCGTCACGTACCTATTGGATTTGTACCTGTAAAGGTATCGCTTCTAATTAATAATATTTGTTTATGCATTCTAGATGTGCGCTCGCATCGGCTTGTATACCTAGCCGTACACACGAATAAATTAGAGCCGAAAAAATAAAAATAATAACGGAAAACAATGACGTCCGCAATGACAATGGAGACAGCTCGTACTCGGGTGTTCTTTTACGGTGTGGTCCTGCGTTTTGGACCCGCATGAATGTCCTGATAGGGAAAAGGGAGATCCTTATCAGTTCGAGTTCATAGGCGCCACCACCTCCCTTTGTTATAGACGCGTGCATACCATAACCATCGTGAGGCTGACGATAGTAAAAAAAAAAAAATGGTTCATAAGAATCGGCGAACTTTTAATAACGTCATAAAATCTAATCGAGACAATAGAAGGCAACTCTCATTAGCCGTCTCACATAAATTAACACTCTAGTACATTTTTAACACTATGATTATGAGCGTTTTGAAAAAAAAAAGCAATTTATCCATAGCGGGGGTGGATTGTAAGGCGAGGTGGGGGAAGGGGAAAAGTTTAGTTAAAAACTTCGCATAAAAACCACGACACCGTGAAATTATCCATTATAATCAAAATTCGATATAAATAACTCGTGTAATTTGTAGCGATCCTATTAATTAATCCGCCGTCTCGCTCTAGCGGAAAAAAATTCGAAAAAAAAAGTTTGACAGCGGAGACCCCATGCAGTCGTTTGGGGGTTTTCTCTCTTTTGTGTTTGCGGGACACAAAAGGTTAACTATTTCTTATATATCTCGTCATCTGCCCCCTCCTGCGCCGTGCAGGCAGCCAATAAATCAATTAAGGCTTCGACTCCATAAATCTCGCGTAAAATTACCATCGCCAAAATGGTCAAATACCATGTGTGTTCATTCGCTCGCGTATGTTGACCGGCTGTCGTGAATTTTGACATCGTAACATACGCTTCGATCGAGGTTTCTGAAACGCAAAAGTAACCTTCGCACATTTAAAGGCAATGCTGGATTATTGTATGCACTGAATCATTTGTAATGCGAATTTTTAATAATGAAAATTTTTGGTTACGACGGTTACTGTCTAACTTTGGTATTTTTAAAGCAAAAAGTATATGCACAGTATACGAAATTGTACAATATACTATATATCTATATGTATATGTATGTAGATGCCTTATAGATAATAATTATCTATAGGGCATCTATCTATACAGACTGATATTCTCAAAGTGATGCAAATAATTTGCATCACTGAGAAATACAAACTTACAAATTCATAGATTATAATAATAGCATCACCACGATAAAGATAAACTCACGTGTTCTAACAAAAGACACCAGATTCTATCTGTATTTTACCTGTGTGTCAAATGATTTACAACGAACGTACTCTTTTGTCGAATAGGATTTAAACTTTCGCCCTTTTTTTTAAGACAAAATCGTAAACATTTCGAATACAAAGAATAACAAAAATGGTAATAAAATAGTCAATTTACGATACATTTGGCGCCCCCAGATAGACGCATATCGTTCAGTGCAATCGTAATCCCTGTAAATTCACAATAATTATAATGATAATATAGTAAATTATATTTCGGTGTATTCGCAGCAGTGCGTGGGTTCAATTCAATCCGTATAAATATTTATAATAAACATTTTGTGCGATGGTAATTTATGAAATGCAAATATGTATGTAGTATTGAATGATCATGTTTGTATAACAAAAAAATATATTTAAATTGAAATTAAACAACTAATCTGTTTATCGAAAGCTGTGTATGTATAGGTAGGTATGTATAATTGAAACGATTTCCGGAATTGTGCACCGGGTATTATGTGTAGTTATGCTGTGATATATCTAATTCCGGTATGCTAAGTGCCATGACACGTATCAGGTGTTTGCGAATACACATTATGCACGCCTTTTAGCAGCCAAAACTTCGAATACAATAATTGAAACGCGTTCTAGTTATAGACCAATGTATGGAATGTAGAATTTAATGACAGTTTTCGATCATTCTCTGTCTATATTTACAAATATTTTACATTCAAACGTTTACAAATAGCGTTTTGAATAGATTCGAGTATTATCTTCATTCATTTATCGCTAGATTTTGATATAATTTTCCATAGATTCATTCATAGAAATTGAAACGAACGTATTATAATAGTAAATCATAGCCGTAGTATGTAAAATTGAATGATATTTAAATTATTACAAATTGTTGTTGTTGCTACAATATCGGTTTTACAAGCGAGTAGTGCATTGCATTTATGATAAACAACTCTATAACGCAGTACGGGTTTTGAATCCTGTCCGAAAACTGTATAATTTTATTATTTTATTAAACTACCTATGTACTTTTTCTTAGTTCGACTCTCGTAATTAAGATGGTATCTCGAAACTCGATTTTATCTTTCGACTTTTGTACTAGTCTTGAAATTCCTCACCTGGGGTACACGCGCGCACAATGGGGCTACTTTATTGACTTTATCACTTCTATATAATAACCATTAGTAAATTTTACACATATAAACTCGAAAACTCAGAACACACTTATACGAATTAGAGGGAGAGACGTTGATTAAATAAATCTAGTGCAGCAAACTCAATACGAAACATATTCGTCGACAAAGTTAGCAAACGAATTCAGTTGCAAAACTTGAATTGAAAACGTACTCTAGGCTGCGTGAGCGATTCAAATGAAACGAAATTGCTTGAATCGATCGTAATTCTTCGCTTCTTATTATGTTTAATCAAAGGATGTCGTCGTTAACGCGTTCTAATAATAGGTTAATTTTATAATGAGCAATTACAGCGGCGTTAAAAAATATTTATATGCGAAAGTAATTAACATATTCGCATTCATATCAAGATTGTCTAGCATGCGTTATACGGTAAGTAGTGAATCAGACTATAATATATGTAGTATAAATATCACGCAGAGCGTAAATTGCATGTGGCGCCTTTGTTGCGCTGAATAGTGTAATGATAACCTGCGAGCGCAGTTTTGAATTGAATTTCATCAATAGAATAATGAAAATGATGATATGTTCACCGTATTGTGCGAAATACGAAAGAAAACTTGAGAGTTTGACCAAGTCAATTCAATCCTTGCTGAAAATTTGTTCAATTCTTTTTTTTTTCTTCTAGAATGATACAGAGCCTTTCAATTTTTGTATACATGTTTACATACATCAAATATCAAATAATTCAATGAACACATCGACTTGATCATCGGGAGGGTCTACAGAAACTTGTGATTTATCATGAGACTGTCTAAAGTATAAACCATTCAAGTCACACTTATTCTATTGTACAACTCATTCGTCAGAGTCCACCCTCAGTTCGCAAGTACTATACCTGTGATGTGATATGTATGTAGCCCCATTTACAAAAACAATATCTGCCGATTAAATATAATTCAAAAGTGGTTCCATGTATGCCTAAGATTCATTCATTCAGCTCGATGGATATTCTCAGTTCGAATTCCAATTTTGAACTATTGGTAAGAAAAAATCACCAATGACCTTTGTTTCCTATATAAATTAATCAATAACTTGATTCACTCGCCTTATCTACTTTTCAAAGTTCCATTTAATTGTCTCCCTAGATCGCTTCGACAAATTTCTCCCAAAACTCATTTACCTACATACATATACATATTTACCGATCAACTTATAACTTTAACAATCTTCCAAGTTCAATTGATATTTTTTCCTTCAATCTTTCAACCTTTAAAATGTCTGTCCCGAATCACCAAAAAAATCCCTAAATTCATCTTCCGTCCAACCTTCCCTCTCCGCCATCCTATTTTTATTATGATACACCATTAATTATAAAAAAAAATTTGGTACATGTCACATTTTCCATATACATATGTGCATATGTATACATATATACATACAATGGTAAATACTGAAAGTTTCATAGAAGCATCATTGTACAGACGTTTTATGTAGGTATATTTATAGGTAGGTATAATATGTAGTATATAATATTTGCGTTGACTTGAAATGGGTTGTACAATCGCGGATAAGCATATCATCATCATTTTCAGCCGTTCACCATCCACTTCTGGGTGAAGGCCTTTCCGATCCTCTTCCATTTCTGTCTATCTTGAGCAATCTGCATCCACTTGACTCATTCTTCTTCTCAATTCATCTTCCACTCGGTCTAACTTGCTTTCTTTCACATCTTCTCGGATACCATCTCAGTATTTCTCGCGTCCATCTGCCACCCATTCTTCTAGCTATGTCTCCACCCCAACTTTTTCACACGTTCTGCTATATCTGCCACTTTGGTCATACTTCTTACCCATGTACATATTCCGCTTACGATCATTTCTCGATATACCAAGCGTATACCTCTCTCTATGTGCACTGGCAATTCAGCATCCACGTTTCACATCCATTGGTCGTATGCCTTATTTTTTAAACATCGCCAAATGTTGGATTTAACCAATTCTAAATATGAAATAAAAATTAAACTATACAGGAAAATCTTGTGAGCTTTGACGGAGCGTATGAAATTTTGACAATGTGTCTACCGAATCCTTGCACAGACAATGCACCGGGTAATTTTCCGGATTATACGATGATTTGAATCTGCAGGGTGGGAGGGGGAGGGTCTCCTGTGGTGCAACAGAAGGCAGGGGTTCTAAAACGCGGGGGCCGCTTACGATGCACCTGTTCGGGCCGCACGACCGACGCAAATTAATTTCCTCGAGTGCATCTTGATACGCGAGCTGAATATAATCAGGTGCAGCGCACGATGCAGCCCGCTTAATTGCGGCCCGCCACTGCGAATAAATCCCGGCACGCATACACAGACACACACAACTCACGTGCATATATATATATATATATATATATATATAATATATACATTATGTATACACGCGACGGTATATAAAGTTGTCGCCGCATGTGCCGCGAGTAGGGGAGGATTGAGAAAAGCTGGCGCTGCTGCAGACGCGAAGCTTCGGGGCGCTACTGCCCGAGTGGTTCCGTTGATGTGTGTGCGTGGATGGGACAGCTTTCCATAATCCGCACGTGCGCGATAAGTGATAAGACTATAGTGACAATTTTGCCAAATGTTAATTAGTATGTAATACGTTTTTGATTGATTTCTAAAAATAAAATGTATAACGCTATGCCTTAACACGGCCAATTATGAATTTTATGACGTTTGAGTTGGCCGCTTGTCAAATTATATCTCATCATTGAAATTTTTCATAAAAACTTCGTAGTAATATATATTGACTTTGTCCGTTTCGTGAATCGAGTCATACATACATACATACAAACGACAGATTATTATTAATTTTATAATTGTGCATAGTCAGTGTCTGTCTAAAGTTTTTACTTAATTTCTTTCGTGTATGTGTGTATGTACATATACCATTTTTAGCCGTTCACCATCCACTGCAGGATGAAGGCCTCTCCATTCCTCTACCATTCCTGTCTATTTTGAGCAATCTGCATCACTCGGTCTACACACCTTGCTTTCTTTCACATCCTCTCAGATACCATTCCAGTATGTATCGCGTTCATCTGCCACTTTGGTCATGCTTCTTACCCATGTATTCATCTTACGATCACTCCTTGTTATACCAATTATACCTTTCCATGTATCTCTGTGTGCGTTGGATCTTGCGTAGCATTCTTGAATATAACATCCACGTTTCACATCCATACGCATTGGTCGAATCTCTTTTTTTTTAAAGCATAATGTATATAAAGTTCTGAAAATGTCAAATACTCGATTTAAATATACATATGTATGAACATACTCGTACATACATACATAGAACCTTTGATATATCAGTGGTTTACAAATTACAATAAAGTCTTCAAGTCAATCAACTTTAAACATCGTTTGGTCAAACTTTATATATAGATCAGGATATGCTGTGGTTTTTACGGAGGGGCTGTTGTTTATTTGTCGTGAAAATAAATTTTAGCGAACCGGTTGACAATTTTACCGTGGGACATCAATAATGGTGCATGTATCGCCCGCGTGCGATGCGATTGTAATAAATTGAGATTTGTGTATCCGAGGGTTGAAATTTTAACGAGAACGAGCGCAGCAACAAGTAAATTTGCCGCGATTTAACTTCGATAATTGCAAACTGAAATCTGAAAGGCGGGTAATATAATAATGTACGAGCTCACACTCCGTACACACAATGCGAATTAATTAATTCGATTTAATTTCGCCGGAAGAACGGGTTCAACAAATTCCGTATGTTGCACCGAAGAGCCTCTCGTATAGGTATATAAATTAAAATTAAATAAAAATAAAAAAAATACAACAAGCGACAGCGAGGTATTCGAGAGCGCCTTAAAGCGCGGTATAATTAAGCAATTAAAATCGCTTCTACGTCACATCGTTAAAGTATCGCTATTTTTATGTAGATTTCATTAAAATACGTGTCCGATTGTTCCGCACCCCTTTTCCGATATGATTTATTTTTCGCTCATTTATTTAGCATCAGCTAGTAGTACGAATCAAATTTGATCGTTATTACAATGTAATATTTCAATAATACACTGCACGCCTCATAAAATTCGCTATTAATTCTTGGCCGTGCGCTTCTTGTAATATATATTACACGCAGGATAAATAATACTATAACGTACACTCGCATACGAAGAAATATTCATATTTATATGTAGCACAATGTGGACGATTGAAACGTAACCGAAACAATTCAATACGTTTATTATAAACCCCGGCATGTTAATTTTATAACCGGAAAAAAAACCCGCATATAAATATAATGTTGTGAAATGATGTAAATTACATTACGTTTGTGTGTAGATACGTATCTTAGTTTTGTATTCGAGTCGACGATAAAAATCTTACACTCGAATATTATTAGATCAATGCATATTTAAAACGCGAGCAGCATGATTTATTGCCGTTTTACATTATGTATGTGAGTTGAAAAATAAATATGTATAAATAATTCGCGTGGAAGATGCAATTATTGTGTGTTGAACCGGTCGCGTTTTTGCAACAACAACACAATCGGCCGTAATGATCTCGGTATTATTTCAATTAAACGAATTATATTTAGGCGTTTTGAATCGAATCGATTTGGAATGCGTCGAATTTCATCTCAGCTGCGCGGGGGCTAATTTTTTCCATTTAATAATGTAAAAAATTCAAATGTATCAAGGATATGTAGACGAGGGGGGGGGGGGGGTATATTTACTATCAAACTTCTACATACATACATATATAATTTAGAACAGCCTATCATAATATTCCATTCCATTTTTATTATTTTAAAAGAACGATATTCCTACTACACACTTTTATGCATACAAATGCGAACAAGAGAATATGTATGTACATATGTAGAATAAAACATAATGTTCATATTTGTAATGCGAGACATTTACACTTTTTTATTCAATTCAAATCGTTAGATTATACGTATGTATGTATTATTGGCATTTCTTATATCCATATCGCATATCGCTTTTGATAAAACAATACCTCAAATGCCACATTACATACATATATTTTATAGGAAATGAAAAAAACTTTTATTGTATGAAAATATGTAAATCATTTTTATGTTCAGAAATGTTGCCAGGTTGCGTTATTTTTAAATTGTGAAGCAAAGTATACATGTGTACATACGTATGTAGATATGTAGATAGCGTTTAGTTAGTCATTTTTGTCAAAGTTTTTTGTTATTAGCGGTATATATTATATATATACATATATATATATTTCAATTCAATTGTTTCTTTCAATCGAACTGAAAGTCCATTAGAAACAGTTTTTATAATCGTAGTGAATCAAATATGTTTAAAAGTCTTTCCGTCGGCGACCAACATCCCCGTTGAATTGTGGCCTCAGCACTTCCCTGTGAACGATGCCAATGTGACATACCTACGAGGTTTTTTTTTGCAAGGACGACAAGCACCGCCTTATTATTGGATTGACATCAATCCTCCAACATGACAAGCGATTAATTAGGGCCGGCGGGCGCACCAATTAATTTGGTCCACGAACATCAGGCCCGTCATTATGACTTCCTCTTCTCGCCTGCCGGGGGTCGAGACCGTTTATTCTCCTCGTCTATATACCTGACTTCCCTGTGGACTTTTGTTTGGTCTTTTTTATATTTTTTGTGAGCGCCTCTCTTGGCCCCAGGTCAACCGAGGGGTGCGGTCCTTATTAGCGACGATGAGCCCCGCAGGGTCAAATGATTGTATTTGTTTATACGACTGACTGCTCAATCGCCCTTTTGAACTAATTTAATTAAAAGGGCTCAAAATTAAATTTCATGTAACGTATTGACACTTGAGAGTGGTGATCCATTATATATGTATGTATATTGTGCTTTTGTAGACGTATGCAATGACATCTTCAGCCTTATGTATACGAAAGCTAAACGAATAATGAAACTAGGATGGAGTGCTTTTGGAAGAAAGAGCATTGTTTTTAAATCCAACATTCCGCTATGCTTAAAAAGGAAGGCATATGACCAGTTATGACGTGGATGCTAAATTCAAGAATGTTACGCAAGATTCAGTGCGCACAGAGAAGCATGGACAGATATATGCACGGTATAACGAGAAGAGATCGTATGGGTGAGAAGCATGACCAAAGTAGCAGATATGTATAGCAGAACGTGTGAAAAAGTGGACACAGCGATGGCAGGTGGACGCGAGATATACTGGAATGGTATCCGAGAGGATGTGAAAGAAAGCAAGGTAGACCGTGTGGACGATGGGCTGATGGATTGAGAAGAATGTGTGCATAGATGCAGATTGCTCAAGACAGACAGGAATGGAAGAGTATTGGAAAGGCCTTCATCTAGCAGTGGATGGTAAACGGCTGAAAAGGATGATGATGATGATATGAAAGTTAATCAACGCTAAAAACATATACCTACATATGATTCGGTTTGTTTATTAGCGGTACAAATCCAAAAATATCACCATGTACCTACGTACTTATGCAATACATAAATAAACGATATGAATAAAATATACACGTATATAAATAAATTTAACTAAAAGTGTTCTACATTGCATTCAATATCGATGGCTCGTTAGTGTAGTAAAATTGACTACAGTAAATTCGTACCTCATCTCATGTTTTTATTGCATCAAATTGCTTTTTAGTTTTATGTATAATTGTATGTGTTATTTTACGCTTTCGAATAAATCGAATTTAATTCTATATTTCGCGGTGTAGGACATTGAAATAATGCCATTTACCATGCAATTTCGGGTGAATCTGGTCAAATCGGACGATTGTGCATCACTTGGCCGACACTTACGAGCCGACCACTCGAGCCTTGATATGAATACACGTTGGAATTGATAAATGGCACTGTTAACGACCAGAACGAGGGGGTATTAAGCGCGAATTAGATACGGACAACCTACTACTTGTGTACTTCATATTATACCACCACTACTGTTGTACGCAAACAAACGCCTACCGCATAAATAGGTACCATTTAATTATATCGATATGAATTTTCTCACGAGGAGAACGAGTGGCCAACTCCTCCAATTCCGAGCTAATTATCCCAGCGAGGATATATGTACATACCCACGTTCCTAAAGTGTATTGTATAAGTCGGGTATAAAGTTATTCAGTTGATTTAATAGGTCGCAATAGCTGCAAGTTGGATGCAGGTGCGCCATCGAACCGTTTATTTTAAGTTTCCGATGCGGCCACCTCTAAAATGGGCCTATTACCGGCTCATTTACTTTCGATGACAGGTATGGCAAACCTTTGACGGATCCTCTCGTATTATACCTACATACATATGTATATTGGGTTCTCACTCTATTTCATTCTTTGAGTCGATGCGTGAAAATCAAGTCGTTCGTCTGTTTGAAGCGTCATTTCGACGTTTGATAAAATACTCGTTTATAATTAAAAAATTGTTATTTTATTTCAACGGCATATCTATTGATCAATTGACGATCGCTTCCGCGTGTAAAAAGGGCATTGAAACCGCAACAACCCCTCGCAAACGCTCCGTTTTCTGTTTTTGCCTTTTTACGAGAGTGGCGAATTAAAAAAGACTCTTTTCTTATACTGTGCATCGGATTTTGTACGTACATACATACATACATATGTATGTACATACGTAGAAAATTGATCTTATGTTAAATATTGTACAATTATTATATTTAAGCGAGTGCATTCAAATTATTACAATCGAATACAGCTGAACGAACCATTGGGTAAATTGTAATTAAATTTTAATGTTTATTGATCTGCATGAAAGAGTTTAATATGTTTCACCGACAATTTTTATTAATAAAAGTCCATTCATTGCAGTTTTATTATATGTGTATCTGAGCATTGCTTTACACTATAATTCAGCACTGAAAATTAAAATATTGAAAATCCTTAGAATTTTATTTTCACAGTCGTTGATTTTATTTTATTTAACTTATTTTTTATGAAATAAATTGTATGAGAGAGTTGAACGAGCGGTTGAAGAAGAAACCCAAATCATACGAGCTTTTGATAATTATTTTATCACTAAAATCACATCAAGTCTTAATTCAAGCATGAGCAAAACGTGAATCATTGTAATCACTTATGCAAATTTGATTACATTAAGCGGCGATTTCCTTATAAGTATAGACATAGTTAATTTAACTAAATTTTATTTTCACGACAAATAAACAACAGCCCCTCCGTAAAAACCACAGCATATCCTGATCTATATATAAAGTTTGACCAAGCGATGTTTAAAGTTGATTGACTTGAAGACTTTATTGTAAATTGTAAACCACTGATATATCAAAGGTTCTATGTATGTATGTACGAGTATGTTCATACATATGTATATTTAACTTTTGAATTTTTTTATCGATTATGTTAGTAATATGAATTATCAGTATGTATTTGGCTTTTGAAAAAACTATTGTACATTTTTGATACGTATTGTGTTAAATCCTCGGCATACTTACTACTTGACCCGAGTGCTCTTCACGGTGTCCAGTTTTAAAGGTGTTCCCACCGCGCATGCCCCATCGACCTATAATAAGTAAAATAACAGCTCCCATCGTTTTTGTCCAAATTGTGGCAAATTGCACTATCCAGGCAAACGCAATATTGCGCGTGCCGATTCGCAGCCATGTGATCAGTCCCGAGCCGAAATGGTCACAATTAACGCGGCCTCGTTAAAAGTGAAAATTGGCGAGCCCCAAATCGAAGCCTAAACACCGATTAGAGACGAATTACACCAAAATTCGTTTACTGCAAGTTATAGCGATCAGCATGAACTCAGGCGATGATTTTATTTCGCAAGTTCAATCCATCGATTGATTATATGTACATAGAATCTTTAGCCTTTTTAACCACAACCGAAGCGAAATGACAACAACGGTTATGCTTTTGGATTGGGGTTGAATCAGTAGGTTGTACTTCATTTAAATACAAATTGTATCGCCATACTTGTACAATTAAAGCATTGCACTCATCAATACCTATAGTTAGTAATTGATATAAGTTGAATTTAAAATAATGGGAATTCTATTTAAAAAGTAGCTAGTTTCATACTGTAGAAGAACTTTCGATGAAATAAAGTGTTCAAAAGTGTTACGTAAAAGAACTAAATAGGATCTTTTAAAACTTTTTTCGACTTTGCTTTCGTCTTGAAAATTGTTTTTCGTAGTTTGCGTCTATACCCACCAATACTTACCGACTTGAAGATTTTAAAAGAATTTTTATTTTAGTCAAGAGTTTCGGCAATCTCATCGCATTATCGCAGATCAATGGGTACAATATTGTAATATTGTATTGTACATATGTACCTATGCACGTACAGTTGACGGCAACGCTAATGGCACAAAATTTTAATTTTACAGCGAATACACGCACCGCGTCGTTCGGTCGCTCAGTTTGATTGACAAATCAAATTTTCATATTAAAAAGACGATAATTTATGTGTGTGTGTGTGCGTTGAAATGAACGAGAATTACGGCCATTACTTATAATATTGTCGTATAGTATAGTACATAAATTTTTTGGTAACCGGCTATTAGTAAGGTGTTTATCATAAAACCCACCATTAAATTCTTAGGCGGGCTGCCCCATATAAGTCACTTCGCGTAATAACTGAGGGGCATAACTCATGGGCTAATGAACGCTCCCAGTGACTATACACCAGGCAAAATAGGATCCGCATGCGTGCCTCTCGATCCGGTGGGACACTCCCAAAGCCATCCACTTCCGGTACTATGCCAAACGTTACGAAAATTTGGCGCATTCGAAATCTCGCAGTACACATTCAATGTCTCCGAACGGGCTATGGTTAAAGAAACATAAAAAAATACATACATACATAGGTACATATCTACATACTTATCGCGATGCTATCGCGCGAGTGTTAGCGAAAAATTAAACATTTTCGCTATTAGCATAATCGTTAAATGCTATTAAAGTGCGGCGTTGATCGTCGTAATTTTAGGGTGAATATATTTTGTGCGAGTAAATTAATCGACCATCTTTCTCCCGCGTCCCATTAACCGGTTCGCTAGTACAAGCACATTACATTATACGTAGGTACATATACTCGTATATACATATATTAGGTTTTTTACATATTGTCTTCGATCGACCCAAAAAAAAAAATAAATTAAAAGCAACTATATATGAGTATTTATTTATTTAGTGCGCGCTCGTTAAAATTGCGCAATTTGTAAACGACCCGTTAAAATGATAAAATGCGACCGTAGTTTTTATTTATTTATTAGTTTTCGGGGCCTCATTAGGTGCTATTTTAGCGAGGGCTCTTAAAGTAGGGTGTGTCTCGAGTCAACTTCGGACACGTCGTGCTAAAAATGTAGACTAAATTGTTACAATTTTAGCTACATTATGTAGACTGTATTGATACATATGAGTAGGACAAATATAGCGGTAAGTAAATAATAATTCACATTTTCAATGAAAAGAATGTCAGTCTGATGGACAGACAGACTCGTATGTATAAGACGCAAATTTTAAATATATAATCCGTGTTTTATGAAAATAGACCATGTTGAATTATTTTCGCTTGGAGAAAATTTACAAGGCCTTCATTTCTGTTTACTGAAAATGTTGGTAAATGTGTTTTACTTTTTTTTTTGATACTGTTGTGCGGAAGAATTCAAATTATGTCCTTGCCTAAAAGATATATTGAACCGAAAGGAACCAATGTTTTTACTATGAAAAAACATTGTCACTTCCGTTTCACAAGAAATGTCAATAGCAGTGCGTTGGACTTGGTATCAAAAGTAGACTACATATTATTATGTTTTTGTTTTATATATGAAGTATTTTTATTGTGATTCAGATTTCCTTGAAATGTTGTTTTCTTTTGCAAATAAATACACATAAATCCGTTCGGAGACACTGCTTGAAAAACCACTGTAATATCTATCTTCGTATTTTATTGTACTTAACGTATGTAAATATTGTGGGGTCGCGCGTGATTCAACTCGGCCGATAAGGCTTTCAGCTGCAACGAACAAATCAGCGCTTTTCAACAGATGATGATGATGATGATGAGAACAATGCGGATGAATAACGACCCACACTTTTGCACTCGCGTGCATAACTGCATACAACCTACCCGCTTTATCAGTAGTGCAATCGAAGTGGTCGCGTACGACGCATACGAAATATCTGTATAACATGCGTGTTTTTGACCGAAAAAAAAAAAAAAGTTATAATAATAACGCGAAGAAAACGCGACGTGTGACACTGTAAAGGGAGGGTCCCTCATTTGAAGCGAGATATTAATTTACGATCTAGATAGGGGATGCCGATCTCTCCGGAAGTGAGTCCCGTGCATATAAACACGCATCGGACACTCGCCTTTGAGCGTTTCCGTTGGAAAAACGCACCTTTATAGATGCGGGTGACCGTAGCTGTTTGTATGCACTGAGTAGAATCGTCAAATATCGTAAAATAGTCGGTTAATATTCTACTCTATTAAAAAATGTAGTGCTTTTAGAAGTAACATTGAAAAAAATCGTCGTACATACAACATGACTGACGTTTACCGACTTCGTTTTGCAAGTATGTGCAAGTAGTTGGTAGGTACCTACATACATACATAGATACATAAATTTAAAATAATTGGGTTCGCGATCGATAAACGTCATAATTTTTTCGCTTTAATTCTTCAATAGGTTTTTTAATTTATAAGTGACTTGTAAATGTTTTAAATTTCAAAATTTTGCAGCTAAGCTCATACTACATTACTTACGAATTCAAGTATCACAGTCACTAGGTTAATATATGTATCTATAGATAGAATGGTATCCGAGAGGATGTGAAAGAAAGCATGGTAGATCGTGTGGACGATGGGCTGATGAATGTGTGGAGTCAGATTGCTCAAGACAGACAGGAATGGAAGAGGATTGGAGAGGCCTTCATTCAGCAGTGGATGGTGAACGGCTGAAAATGATGATGATGATGAGATAGAATAGAATTTCTTAAGGTAATGTCATAAGTAAATTGTTCAAAATATTTGATAATTTGAAATATTACTAAATAGGTATAACTCTGTTAATTTTGGATTTTACTGATAATTTTTTTATAATTTTGAGTCATCGTTAGTATATTTAGTTTCCTCGTTAAATTAAATATTATTTGAAGTAACTGTTAAAATTTTTTGACTTCAGATTTATTCAACTCAAACGAAGCTTTTTAGCTATAGGTGCATATGTATTGTAATGAAAATGAAAGGCGTTAACGGTAACGTTCGCTAATATGTAATCTTTCATCCAAATAATCGTCTCATTATTATTTCGAATGCAAAATAAACAAAAAATATCTTGCTGACAATTGTATTATGTATTATTTAGTGCGTGTAAAGAAAATCGTAAATACATATAATATGAGATGTGGTTTATGACTTGGGGAAGCGTTTAAAAATTAGAGTATATGAGACTTTGAGTATTAACAGACAGACATTCCTCGTTAGAGGTTAAGAATGATAATTCACCTGGATACGTGTAGGTATGTTTGAATTCAATCTGCAGAAATTTCTACCGGATGTCGACATAGGGGTGCTAGCTCCCCTGTTTCGAATCCAGTGTCTCACTGAGGATCCCTCGGACATGTAAAAGTTAAGTGTCGGCGATAACGTGCGGTTCTCGAACGTTCGCGCACGCACGCGTATATTTACGTTGACTGGTTAATTGCGGGTCCTGCTTGAGTTTTTTTTTTTCGTTATTATTATTTTGAACGTTGACGGACCGCCCTGTCACATGTGCTAGCTAGTTACTTACACCAACAACCCCGTATCGATTATTATAATCGCACATTTTGAACCGGTTATCACCCCTCCTCTCCCTACCCCACCCCTTTTGTCCTGTAACATTTCAGTTGACGATTCACGCGATAAACACCGAAAATACCTGTGCGTATTAAAATTTTCGGTTGGAAATAATTGAACGGTATCTGCGAGTTGCATCTAACAAGGATGAGGTCATCTATTTTCTATCAATATAATGATTATATCGAAAGTGGGGCAGCTATTTTGCGCGTTAAAGTCGCCGCTGTTAAGTTTTATTTTAGATTAGGTGTAAAAGTAACGTATTTTTATGTGGTGTATGATTATGTTAAAAATATATTAAAATTATAATGAAAACATTTATGTACTTGTGTTCCCTTTTTGCGCAATCATAATTGCATCTCGTACGAATGAATATTTTAAGCTAGCTATTTCGAACGAATCTTAGCCGAAGTGTTTTCGTGAACAAAGTCAATATATTGTATACGAAAGTGCTCTACTTCATTAAAGCGTTGATTATAAGTTTAAAAAAGTCTTGGGGGGGGGGCGGTGTCAATTAGCTTACCATTATTTTGATGTATGGTATAACCTAAACGTAAATATTTTTTATTACCGAAAAAAAAAAAAGCTTACGCGTGTGTTCGATAATTCAAAGGGAATATAATTATATACGTTACGTTAAAATTTATAAATAGCTGTAACGATTTCGTAAAAGATATTATATATTAAAAGGTTACTTATGTCGTCTTTGCTCAAATTGTGAAGATTAATTTTATTCTAATACGGATTACTTCTGTAATAATTTTTATAAAATTTTCGTCGACTGAAACGGAGGCGGGGCGATTCGCATTCGCGCGATATTTACTTTTGGGTCGGCGTAAATTGGCGCCTGGGGCGTTATGACGTGCACGCACCTCCCTGTACACACTATGATTGATGCAAAAATATACAATTCGTCTTAATTGCATTTTAATTTTTACCGCGGACACCGATGTACGCGCGTTGCGTGTCGGTTTGGCCCCGTGCGCGCCGCCACTTACGCCACTGACAGGCCATTTTCCGACTTACGCCACTGAAAGGCAACATCGTGCAACGCCTAGATTTCACCCTCCACTTATAATATGATAGAATTCAAAAACTCGAAAATCAGCGTATGAATAAATTGAAATTTAATACATCAGGTATATGTGCCGCACCACATTTGAAGACACCCGTGCTCATAAAAATAATAATCTGCCTCTACAATCAATATATGTATCTATAGGTAAATACGAATACTTACATTTGAGATACAATCGGTAAAATTTTTCATTTCGAGCATTGAATTAGAAGGTAGTGTTCTATGTATGTTTTACGTTCGATATGCATTTGTTACAAAAATATTTCGATGAGTCATCACGCGAATCATCATCATTATCATTTTCAGTCGTTCACCATTCACTGCTGGATTCCCGTCTGTCTTGAACAATCTGCATCCACACATTCTTCTCAATCCATCAGCCCATCTAAAACTCGATCTACCTTGCTTTCTTTCACATCCTCTCGGATATCATTCCAGTCTATCTGCCATCCATTCTAGTCGCTATGTGTCCAGCCTATTGCCACTTTGACTTTTTCACACGTTCTGACACTTTGGTCATACTTCTTACCCATGTTTTCCTCTTACGATCTCTTCTTGTTATACCAAGCAAACATCTTTCCATGCTTCTCTGTGTGCACTGGATCTTACGTAGCACTCTTGAATTTAGCATCCACGTTTCACATCCATACGTCATAGCCGGCAGTACTCATTGGTCGTATGCCTTATTTTTTAAACATGGCGGAATGTTTGATTTAAAAACTATGAGTATTTAATAAGAGGATATAATCATAATACCACGGGTTAGGATTAGTTAATAGTTAATTATTTAAAATTAAGTACATACATACATATGTAGATCTAAAATAAGTATCTTGTACGGAGATGTTGTTGATTACTATGGGCTGCCAGATAGTTTAAAAAAAATTAACCAAGTTGACAGATTCCTGGCAGCCTTAAAACAACACCTCTGTAGAAGTGCTAATAGATAGATAAGTTTACTTTGGGTGTATAGTATAATCCTCAAGAGGTTTTAAAGCGTATACTTTGATACAATTTATACGATTTTCAACCCAAGGAAAATATTGATATCCATACAAGTGTCGACAATATTTCAGTTATCGCTGATATTTTAAGTGCGATAAAGGACTCAACTTCTATGTACTTGGATGGCATCTCAAGTACATAATTAAGTTTTAACACTACGTGGCGGGTCCTGTGGTTGAATTTGGAGTAGTTTCAATGGTGCGTTGGAATTCCAACGCACCATTGAAACGCAATTGCGTCAGGCGCAAAATTAAATTGATAAGGATTGTCAGTTTTTCGTTTGGGTTTTTCGAAACAATTAAGGTATCAAAAGCGTCGGCGACACAGTGCGTTCGCGTGTTAACACCTCGCGTGCGGCAGCTCGTTTCATAAATAAATACTCGGGGTATAAAATGTAAACAGTGTGAAAATTCGAGCACACCACCGCACCACGCGCACGGACGAATACTTTCCCGTTAATCAGTTACGCCACTGTACTCGGTTTTGCATTTTTGCATATTAGAAACAACGCACATCTCTTTGCCCGTCGGCGAAACGGTTGCGTTTTTCGCGCGCGATACCACTGTGCGGCCGACGGGAGCGTACGCATGGATGACACGCGAATTTTTGCCAGACGAAAGAATGTGTTGCATAATAGGCACAGTGAAAATTTAACGCATTTTGATACTTAGTGTAAAGCGTTACAGGCAAAGTCAACTATAGGGAAATTATCGTATTTCTGAATAAAAACGGTCAAGCTAGTTTTGTTATTTATTACATATGACTGAAATCACGATGCTTGAAAATCTATTCTATAAAGTTTAATGTGTTTTTTTGTCTGCTATGCAAATCTACAGTTTTCAATTTAGAACCACCTAATTTGATATACTATTTCATGGTACTCTGACTTAGGCGGAGCCCGTGGTCAAGGGTACAAAAATTTTAATCAATTTTTGTTTGTACTGGAGAATAAATGTTTATTTCGATATTCATTTGTGGTATTATTTGAATTCACCCACCCGAGCAACGCCGGGTAATTCGGGCAGTGTTTTATAAACTCAAAAGGCTTAGAAATTAAGAAAATAGAAAGAATAAGAAATGTTAAACATATTTTCTTTGTGAAATTCTGATAGCAGCAATGTACCTTAAGATGTATATAATTCACTGAACTCGTACAATGTATTTTATAATTTTGAGAATTTGGTATTGTTATTCAAGAATTGTGAATTATATTTTCGAATTGTGAATTTTGATAAGATTTCCTACTTTGAGCATTTGGTCGATTTGATTTCGCACATTTGTCACGAATGCGGTGTAAAATTCGACTACACACTGTATTTGATAGCCGATAAGTGAACGCAAAATTGGGGGTGGCGTTAGATATTCATCTAAACGGTTAAACAATAAACAAAACAAACTCATTTCACTCGAAAATTAGATATATAAATGCGCTGCCGAATCTTGATAACGCACAAAACGTCTTTTTTTATAAGCACTAACTACCATTTAGTTATTACGATCAAGATTAAAAAAAACAAAAAAAAAAAAAAAACGTACGAAGGCATACTACTTATATAGAAAACGCTAAACGTTCATTTGTCAATATGTATATTCGCGACCGATTCGGAATTAAAAATATTTTGATAAAAAAAAAAATGAAACAACACAGTTAAAAAAAAAACTCCGAGGATTTAAACACAGTAATAAATATTCTATTATCGCGAATGATTACAAGCGGGCGCGGTGTAATTTACATCGAAATTAGTCCAGAGACTTCAACGCTCCACCATTTACGTATGTTTTCGTACGAATTTACGCGAGTTTCGTTTCGTCCGCATTTCTGGGCATTTTCGACTACTTTTTTTTATTTTTTTACACGCTAGCACACTGTGGGGAGGTCGCAGGGAAGATTGAGTGAAATTTTGTATACCGTGTACGTTATTGTGTGTCTGTATTGGGAGAAAACGAAACGTTGCGTGTCACAGATTGAACGGCGTGTGTAGCGGTAGCGTATACACGTTGTTATAAGTAAATTAACAAGGTGCGATACGATCTTTTCACGCCATATCTCCATTTCGAAGGGATTTTGTCCTCGGTTCTACGAGTGTTTCGTGCCTTTTTTTCCAACGAGCGATCGGCAATTTTTCCCTTTTCAATGAAAAATACCAACGATTTTTTCCGACCCCAACCTCCCATTCTACCGCATTCGACGAAAGTCCGAAGAAAGTTCGATATATGTAATACAGTCAGCATTGAAATATTTGGGTGTGTTTGTGTTTTAGCGTTTCGCGTGTTGTCGTATATCATATTTAATTAGTCGTTATTGCGTGCAATTTGCGAGGAAAATCAAAATGTCGACCGCGGAGGCGAAGAAAATCGCAGAAAAATCAAATGTATCATTATGATTTCTGTTATACAGTTTTTTAAAGCGAAAACTTGAAATTTATAGTGCTACAATTAAGCAAGGTAGACAGAAAGAGAAAAAGAGTCTCGGCTGAAGAAAAAAAAATTTATGTATTTCTGTAAAATCGCACGTTCGCTAATATCCGCGAAACAGGTGCTCGCAACTCTTTGATAATATTTATTCGCAGACACTGGCTACAATAAAATGCAAAATGAGAACGTGTACACACACACACACATCAAATTTTTTTAACAACACAACGTACTACACGCAATCTATACATATTTTTGGAATTAACGTACAAAATTTGTACACACAAACATTTGTAATTAATATAATTTTTTTTGTAAAGTAGATGCAATTAAATGAAATTTTTACATGTGAGTGTGAATTTTTACTATAGTTGCGGTTAAAAGATTTATGTGCGAACCTCCTGAGTCCGTTTAACTGCGAAAAATATACTCGGAAAACTTTCGCATTCATCTTAACGGATTAATAATTAACTTGACGTCCACTTCAAAGAATTGTCAGTTTATCTATCTGCATGTATCAAATATAACAATGATTAAAATTAATTTTAATTAGTGTTGCTAATTATTTCAACATAGACAATTAACTTCAAAGCAATGTTGTGCTTTGAAAATACGACTGTTAGCGTTACACAATGAGCAGACATGTTAAATTTTTCTTTAACTAATGATATATCAACGAATTTAGTGTAATTAAAACGAACTTAGCCAATCGTACGTCGCTTTTGATTTCCAAACGTTTCAGTATAGTATATATTAATTTATTTGATCACTAATTGATTGAATAAACTTATCGACGTTT
Source organism: Parapsyche elsis (assembly GCA_022651745.1). Classification (NCBI taxonomy): domain Eukaryota; kingdom Metazoa; phylum Arthropoda; class Insecta; order Trichoptera; family Hydropsychidae; genus Parapsyche; species Parapsyche elsis. The sequence goes on from JAGVSN010000019.1 coordinate 1,511,830, forward strand.
CTGTAACAATTTCAACAAACATCGATCTCCAATTCTATTCAATTTTTGTCATTGAAATGTTCTTCGATAACTAAAATTACATTTATGTATCTACATAAATTACGCATAAACTAATTAATTAACGGAGTTGTATACAAAATCCAAATTAAATTTATATATACATACATATATTGATAATCGACAATATGTGTTATAGATACCAAATGGACTTACATAGCATTAGGACAGACAGGACTAATTCCATTCGGTGCATAATGTTCCCCAACACGGGTTCATCGATTAGAGACAAATGCACAAATTATTTCACGGCTATACATCATTTAGGGATTAATCAACGTGTGTCCATCCTCTCCCCTATTCCCCCACCTCCCCCATCCCCTCACCGTTGCACTTTCCATCCCGGGAGAAATGCAATTGCACCAACAACTGCATCGGCTAAAATTAAACCGAAACAATCACTCTTAACTGCTTGTCATTTGTAACTACTGGGTGGTTTACCCGTCACATGACGGCGAATTGTAGCCTCAAAATCCAAACCGTGTTCACTTGTACAATAACAGTATAGCGCCAAGCCTATTTGACAGTATGTGAAACAATTGTATTGTGTACCGTTGATTGAAATGGGTATATGGCCATAAAATAGCGTTGCCAACACACCATAATATAACAATTTCAAATTTTCAATTGAAGATTTTTTGAGAATAAGTAAGGTACATATAATCTATCCATTGAATTAATTTCAGCAGTTTGAATTTAAATCTACACACAAGTAATGAATGGACTCACTTACGAAGCAATTTAAGTAAAAACGTTTTTCTTGAAAAATGTTTTTGCTAGTTAATATAACAGAATGAAAATCATAACACTTAATTGTTTAGCTAAATATTACCCTTTTGTAACTAGCTGGTTTACCCGTCATATGACAGTGGATTTTAACCCCAACCCCCTACCTGTGTGCGCTAGTTTGTGGAATAACAGCACGGCCCCCTAGCCCGTTTGACAGTATGTGAAACAATTGTATAGTGTACCGTTGATTGAATGGGTGTATACCCATACAATCGCATTGTTGACTTGAATGAGCATTGAAAGATAGTGGCTTGTTGCCAAAACACCGCAATTTTTTTTTTGTTATGTTGGCAATACTAGTGTGACCGCAATTATCCAGGCAAGCAGGCAAACGCTTACGCTATGCGTATATGGTAATGCAGAGCTAGTTCAATGCAAACGTGAATATTATAGATCAGTCCTAGACAAACTGCACGGGGTTATTATACAGACAGAAGGGGACTTTTCACGGAAACGTTGTCTGGTGTAGAGCAGTGCTACTCAAACTATGTTCCGCGGACCGGTGGCCGGTCCGCGAACTATCGCCTACCGATCCGCGGCGCTAGCCGCAAATCTGACGTATCTTCAAATAAAAAAATTATGCATTGGTGTATTTTTTTCAAAGATAATTTTTTCTTATAACCATTTTTTAAATTTAATTGAAAAAAGTTTGAGCAATTTAGTTCCACGTGGTTCACTGCAAGTCTATAGTGTTCTGTGTCTTTGTTATGAAAAAAGGACTCTTATCATACTGTTTTCACCCCCACTACCCTACGATAGGCGCTTATTTATCGCACGGTCAAGTTTATTCCCGTGTCTTTAATATGAACGGACTAGCAAGGACTTTTTTTTATTAATAAAATAAATATTTTTGTATTGTAAAATAGTATTATATATAGGGTACCGGTCCGCGGAAAATTTGATAAAAATTTACCGGTCCGCCATATCAGAAAGTTTGAGTAGCACTGATGTAGAGGACTTTTATGGATTTTAAAGATAAACGTATCAAATTAGATTGCCAACTTGCAATTCGGTGCATTTCGTCACAGCGTGTGTGGGGTATATTGCGTCCAGTATCGCGGTTAACCTTCAAAGTGCCCGAGGTTCGTATGTGCGCGGCTAGTCGGCGCCTACTAGCAATAAAGCCGGCTAGGCGGGGTGGATTTGGCAGGGGCGTTCAAGTGGGCGGGTTTGGGGGCCGCGGTCCAAGACAGGCCCCTGGAGGATGAGGGTGAAAAGGAGGAGGAGAGGGTGAAGGTGGGTAGCAGGGCAATCAGAACAGCACGTGCTAGTTATCCCACGGTCCCTCGCGACATGTAAATGCATTCACCGCGGTCCATCTTCGTCGAGGGGGAGGCAATTCGACCCACCTTCCACCCCACTCTCCCCTTTATTCCCCTTTGTCCCTCCCCTGAGGTACCCACTGCCGCCATGGGACAGCCGGTTGAGAGTACCTGTCACGCCAACTGTCAAGCCAAGTACAAGTATCGATTCACAGCTGTTAAAATTATTCAGCGTTGGTACGTGGGTTGAAAGAAGCGTTTGAGCAATTTTGAAGTTGACCAAAAGTGGCGACTTTGTCACTGTCGAAGCTTGATTGGTTCATCATCATCATTTTCAGCCGTTCACCATCCACTGCTGGGATGAAGGCCTCCCCAATCCTCTTCCATTCCTGATATGATATGACACACAGTACGCAGTGTCGGTTTAGTTTAGGTGTGGAGTTTCTCTTCGAGGCGCGAGCGTTGGGAAAGTATCGGTTAATTTAACGGTCAAGTGTGATGTGTCTATTGGGTGAGTTTGATCTGAAATATATTACATGGGAAGTGTAAAGTTTATTCGAAAGCTTGCGTGTTATTACTACTCGGTCACTGAATTGAAAATTGATTAGACGATGAATTGTTTATTCAAAGCAAGTGAATGTATTCGGAATCTTATATGTACATATGTACATATGTACTGATACGATCATCGTAATCATTTTCAGCCGTTCACCATCCACTGCTGGATGAAGGCCTCTCTGATCCTCTTCCATTCCTGTCTGTCTTGAGCAATCTGCATCCACTTGACTCCATACATTCTTCTCAATTCATCTTCCACTCGGTCTACCTTGCTTTCTTTCACATCTTCTCGGATACCATTTCAATATTTCTCGCGTCCATCTGCCACCCATTCTTCTCGCTTTGTGTCCACCCCAACTTTTTCAAACGTTCTGATATATCTGCCACTCTGGTCATACTTCTTACCCATGTATTCTGCTTGCGATCTTTTCTTGAAATACCAAGCATACATCATTCCATGCTTATCTGTGTGCACTGGATCTTACGTAGCATTTTTAAATTTAGCATACGTCATAACCGGTAGTACGCATTGGTCGGTATGCCTTCATTTTTAAGCAAAGCGGAATGATGGATTTTTTTTATTGATTATGGTTTTTAAAGACAGAGCAAAAAGGCTTACGCAACTACCCCTTTATGAATAATATAGAATGTTTAAGATTGTATAGATATGACATTTTGATTTTCGCTCGTTTGTTGTCTAACGTTAGCGTTCTCAACTATTTTATAGACTTGTATCCGAATTCTGTTTAGTCATTTGCGGCGTGGAAAACTCGTGTATAAGTATTTGTCGAGCTTGTCGTTTGCCAGCTTCTCGTGTTTGACTGTTTGTAAATATGACAAGATAAGCTCTCGATCCTCCACTCAGGATTTGTTGCCATTTTTTTTTCGATATTTTCGACGACAAGGAAAGTTTCTTGCATTTATTTATGAAATTCTTTGAATGAAATCAACATTTCGTAATCACAATCTTAATTGAGCGCTTACGGTCGATTTCCTTTTGCGCAAGCGATATTTTGACGTTTTTGTAATAATAATAATAATAATAATAGATTATTATGAAAGGTAAATAAATTTTCAATGATCTGGTATACATAAATTACTTTGATGGGAAAACTTGGAATTATCCCAGCATCTACAAATTTAAAATACGACCACCCTTAAACATACAAAACTGGACATACAATATCTGTGCACTAACCCATCGATATAACGTATGAGAGTGTATAAATTTCCCTCGTTACCACACTTTAACTATGATAGACAGTAGCCAAAGAGACAACGCACAACCACGCTCGCAATTTTAAATGGAATATTACACCTGCGAAAGTTGTAAATCACCATCGGGATTAAGTACTTAAAGGGGGGGGCAAAATAAAAGTTAAAAAAAAATTGTAACACGAACGGAATCGACCCGGAGTGAAATCTATATATCAGAGTCAGTCAGTGCAAAAAAAAAATGACGCACACACATTCGTCTCCCATTATATGTCAAACACCTTTTTTTTTTTTCTGTTTGGACCCCGTCCGAAATTAGTGACATATTTCGGGGTTATTTATATTGATGGCGGGCCGTTAACCATTAGTTAGTCATAGTTTACAACCGGCCCCGCAGAGTTATTTATAAGCGGCCCGGGACGCAGGAAGACGCTGGCGCCATGCGGCCCGACAAACGACGCCCAAAAAACCACTGGGATTCGAACCCTGGCCGTTTCCGTCCATAAGCCCCTCATCCCTCCCCCTCACATCCTCTCGTCTTCCTCCCCCCCTTCCCCTTTTCCTAGTGGGTATACCGGATTCACGACATTTCTCGCCAAATTCCCACACATACACGAATCCATCCCCATCCCTTCCTTCGTAAGCCGTCTCGATTCAGATGCGATGATGCAGAAAAGTTTGAGAAGCTTCGTAGTGTGTAAGGCCGGGCGCACACCGGGTACGTATTCGTGTCGTACGTATGTTGTTGTCCCTCACACGTATGGCGTTGTCTCTCTCTGGGCGTGAGACAACGCCATACGTGTGAGGGACAACAACATACGCATGACACGAATTCGTACGAATACGTACTCAGTGTGCGCCCGGCCTAAATTGTGTGTCCTAAATTGACAATTTCTCCCTAAGGTACTGTTCTACCGAACGGCAGTACGAAATGGGCCGGGTAAAATTTTAATGTAAATTTGTGCTTTTACGAAGTCCGGTTGATTCAATTAATTATCGAGTTTTTTTTCGGTACGCACGTTGTATAAATGATGCTCAAATTATACCGTCAATCTCCGAACGCTCAAGGTAATTTTTATTTTAAGATTAATTGTATCAATTTGCAGTAGTTCAAACTTAACATTAAGCGTAGATTTTTTTTCGCACGATCACAATACTTTATATTTTATTTGTATTTTAAATGTTGATAGGTGTATAAAAAAGATGATTATTGAATTTGATTGGTTGAATGTGAATGAATTCCTGGCAGTCTTAAAAAAACATCTCTGAATAGGTCCTTAGTTAAAGATTATGTAATTAGCTTTAGCTACTATATTATATAAATAAATAAATATACTGCGTAGGTACATATATGGATGAAATAAAAATGTGGTAACTTACAAAGGAAAGTACCGCTTCCGGTTGACGAAAATTTTCGAAAATCTTATTGATTGTAATGGTTGGTAAATGGTTGATAAAATTTTGGTCGGTGTTGCGATTTTGCACACTTCCGCCTAACACACGGACATTTTCCAAAAATCGTGAAAACATAATCAAAGGACGACACCTGATACAAATCAGTCAAAATTCGAATTTTCGTACGATCACAATACTTTATCTATACCTACATATGTATGTATGTATGTACGTACATACCGCTGCTCCGGAAGAACAATGACGCAAGTGTAATTTTGGGCAATTTGTGTTAAATATGTTAGTGTCGAAAGTGCTACTCTTTTCTAATGGAACAACGACGCAATTAAAACACCGCTTAAACGATAACTGTGTGCAGATGTGTCGTTGTTCCACTATTCGAATTTCAATCGTGTGTTCCAGAAGAACCACGACGTAACGGTAAAATGTGTAATTTTATAATTTTGCAATTGTGTCATTATTCTTCCGGTGCGTCGAATTGCGTATATGGATAAAAGTAAAAGAAAAGATAAGTATTGTATGTACATACATAGATAAGATACATACATAGATAGATTTATGATTTGAAATAATTTTATACCTACATTTTGGCATTTAAATGTTTCAATACATCAAACGACTGTAAATTACTATGCGTTCCGTTCATTGTTCATTTTTATTATAATTTACGTCTGCGGAAAAAAAATAAAATGAAAATACAAAAAAAATTTGGTTTTTATATATATACATACATATGTATGTACATATACATATACATACGTTCGTAATCGAGCACTCGCACACAATGCGCATTATAATAAACGACGTGTAAAATCGACGTAAACGCGAGGTTATCAATTATCATTTTAAAACAATCACCGAATGACCTGATCCCGACTGCGCGAGTGCAAAGGGTTAATTTATTAAATTCACTTCAAAATCAATCATAGTTCGAACGTATACGTACGAATATAACAAACAATATCTCTCTCGGCATGGCGAATGCAACCAATGGCGTTGTACGAGCATTCTCAGATGTGTGTGGCATTGTAATGGTTTCGATTTGGTTTTTTTTTTTGCTTCTATTTATTATTATTACTTTGAGTCCATTGTTTATAGATGCAAACGGACGATTCTTTGACCCATTAACCGACGAATCTCCGAGACTATTATTATACGAATGGCATCGACGATTGGAACCATCGAAACGGACGCGCGTCGAAATCGTGAACTGATGCGAGCAATTGTACAAATTTTGATTAAAAATACTTTGAGTAACAACAGTGTTATTTATCACGGTATCGATGTACTTTTGAATTTTTATTTGACACGTTACAAGCAACGAGAACGAATTTTTGTTACGTGTTTTCAACTACAGGTGGTTCACCGCAGTCTCGATTCTTCGTTTTAACATACCTTAACTTTTCATACCGCGTAAAAAAAACAAATGTTGACTTTCCGTTCTGTGATTCCCGTTTAAATGTATTCATATATAAATAATAATAAAAAATAAATAAGCATATAAGACATTGTTTCTAGGTTTCGTTTTATCGCCGCAGTGTCTGCAGGGGGTCCACGGATAAAAAAGCGTACGCTGGTGAATCATCTCGGAATACATTTAATTGAGAAACTCGGATCTATTTGTATTACTTTGACTGTCGATCAAACGCGCATACTTGGCATTCTCAGTTTTACGATCGTTTATATAAATTATTTAATATCTAAACATAACAAAATGTTATTTATTATGAGGGCGTAAGGACGGACGCATGGTTGGCGCCTCTCGCTTACAAAATCATCGATAAAAGGTTGTTAATTACTGGCCGGGGTGAAAAATACGAAGGCGATTAAAATAACAGAACTTAGGCGTTGATGTTTTTCTACTGTTGTTGACGCGATGATGAATGAGCTCAAAAAAAAAAAAAAACTAATACAATGTTGAACTTTTGTGACATGTGTATGCTACGAGTATCGCTTTTAAAATAAACCATACACACATTGTACCAAATGATCCTACAAAGACGTGCACGTATGATAGTAAACCTTTTTTAACAACAAATTAATGTTTCGTTTGGATAGTAAGTACAACTTTTTCTCATAAAATGATCAATCAATAAAAAAAATTGTAATTAATCATACGGATTTCATTTCTGGTAGTCAATTTATTGATCGCATGCTTAAAATACCTTATATAATTCAATTATGTAAACTAATGTTTCAACAATGTTCCAAACCCAAAACAAAATCCTTAAAGTTTTTAGTAAGAAAGTCGTAATTCGTACTAGTAGATTATATTTATTGTAAATTGTGTAAAGCTCGTATTACATGTAACAGTATAGAGAATTGTGTTTCGAAAAACATTTTCGTATAGTGATTTAAACTTTTTTGTATCATTGTGATCTTTAGCTGACCATTTAGTTTTTTAGATTTGTACGAATAGATAAGGTAAAAGATTGATCGAAGCTTTATAACCAAATGGGAACCAGACGAATTATATTGGCGCCGTTACAAACACGATAGGAAAGCTCGTTGCTAAAAGTCTCATCGTTGTGCCAAATCGTCCGTTTGTTTGCTTGTGATTTTTCTTCAATTATAATAATAATCATCATTATTCGACTGTATGTACTACATGTGATGATAATTAACCGTGTCGTTTTATAATGAACGGGCACGCCGCTAACACGCCGAAATAATTAGCCGTTAAAGTGTTTTCGAAAACGGCACGCGTCATTAACGGCGTTTTGCGGGACCTCTCGTACTGCATTTCATTTTTTTTTTTTTTTACTTAACCGAGTGATTAATGATCGTTTGTCGGGATGATTCGATGTTTCTTAATGTTTCCATAATCGTTGCCGTTGTTTTGATGGAGTCATTACCGAGGACGCATAAATATGCATACGTAAATAAATCAACACTGTGAAGAAACGCACCGTGCTTTATCTATCACAGATGAAACGGATCGAAAAAAATCTAATATGAAAATTATCCCCATAGTATTCTAAATGGATGTATGTTATTGATTTAAGAGTTCGATTGTTTAATTAGTATTCAAGTATTAATTACTTTTGACCGCATATCGATCAAACGTCACTGTCGTCACACTGCATAAATAATTCGGCATTGAATCCTTTAAAAAAAAATGTATTGCGATCATGATAAATATATCATCGTCAAACTATTATAGCAAGCATATTTTTATTTGCAAACGATCGTGCAATAATGAACCGTACTAATAAGTATGATTTATGCGGACGCATCGCAAGCGTACGAACAAAGGTGACAACTCGAATTTATTATACGCTTATGTTAATCGTGGCGAAAAACTTACAATAATGAGTCCGTTATTAAACGAAAAAATGTCTGAAAATTTGCATAGATATTATTTATTAAGCCCGCTGTCATCCGCGGCGAATCTACGAAAATAAATAATGCACTATCGCATCGCAAATCAAAAGTGCAAAAAAAAAAAAAATAGTAGGTAATAGAGAACGAAAAGACAACGGGGCAAACAGTTCGTATTAATTATATCGGTGTTGATTTGTGCGATAGTGATTAAAGTTTTTGTTAGACGTGTGTTGATTATGACGTTGATGATGATTAATAATTTTGCCGTGCGCGAGCGGCCGCTTAATGTTATCAGCCGTACACGGGTACAATTAATACAATTTTGAATTTACTTCTCGAGTTTATCGTAATTTTACTTAAAATATTATTACGGCCGATTCGTACGGAGGCCGGGGGGGAGGGGAAACTAGGATTTACTATTGCCGATACACTCGTGTATTTTGTCATGGTTTTCATTGCGATATTAAATCAACGAATTTAACCCCACGAGGAACACGCACTAAAACGTGCTTTAATATCATAAATTGACCGTGTCTTTGATAATATTAAAAGAAATTGTATTGTATGCGTGTTTGCTTTGCGAGGAAAGTTCCGCGCATAAATTGGTAATTTTCATTTTTGTTTGCTCAAAAATAAAATTATCAATACTTGTGAAATCAACAATGAATAAAAAACAACAAAATGTTCCTAAGGGTTTGAGGTATAGTTTTAAAAATTTTCATCAAGATTTTGCTTAGTTTTACGTTTGTATTTTGAACTGTTCATCCGTATTTCGTATCACATAATCGTAATAGATGAATCGATCGATCGAAGCGATTAGAAAGTGAACGACTAGTACGAAAACGAATAACAACAATAAGAAAAATAACACACTGGTGAATTTCCCGTTATTCAGTTTGTCCGTCGTTATTGTGATGCAGTTTGTGCCGCCGCATAATTTCATAAATAGGTAACCGATGGGAGATAATTTAATAGTCCATTGTATATCAAAACATGATCCATTATTCAAGTGATCAGTCAACGAGAACTGAGAGAGTGTAAAATATGCATAGGAAAAAAAAATAACACACTTTGCATATTGATATACACGCACGAAAGAAAACACCATTTACATATCAACTATCTAATTAAACGGACTTTTTTCTGCGCGTCGAGTTTTTCGAATCGTTCGATTTTTAGTGGAGTTGGGATGGATGTACGCATTTGTCTATCTTTATTTTCGATAGAGCGAGCCGGCGGTTAATGGGTTGAGCGCATTGTTGGGCAATGCGACTATTGTTGTGTGTGCCGTTGTGAAATTACGATCGTAAATTTTAAATGTGACGCGAAAATGATACAAAACACACCATTAATATGGAAGATTGATCGATACGGAAAACTTAATACATGCATATTCATTATTTTCGAGAATATATTAATATAAATATATGAAACGTTTCGAGAAAAAAACACAATGAGAGTATCCCCGAAACGTCAGATTCATTCATGAATTTAAATTGAAGCCGAAAACAAATTGCCACCGTTGACGAAATTAATTGTTGCCACGTACAAAAGTGGCATACTAATTTGTATTAAATACGTTTGGTGTTGCGGGTGAGCGGTTCGAATCCCGATGGGAGTTTGAAACTATTAAAAATGCAAACTTAGGCATCCAACGTTTGATTTGGTTTAAAATAATAAAATAAAAAAACTACGGTACACGTTAGAGCTCATCTCTGAGTCCGAAACTAAGAACTGAAACGGGCATCAATGAAAATAAACAATAAACAATACTTTACCGTCAATATCAATAATAGATAAATTGTAGATATGAAGGTATTCAAAAATCAAACTAACACATTTCAATGGTTGATTCAAATCAACTGTTATACATATTCTACTAAAATTAAACTAAACAGTTAAAGCTATTTCCCAATTTTTGAACGATATTCAGAATAATAATCGTCGACTATATTTAGATTTTATTTTGCAAAGAACTTGAAAGATTTAACGAGATTTTCGGAATAATATGAAGTTTTTGTTATCGAAATATTCGCTGTTTGATAAAGAATATCATAATTTTTGATTAGCCTCTATAATATAATATGTTGATAAAACTGAAGTCAGATTGAAACATTGTCGAATTTTACTCGGAAGTCGTAAAGCCGTTTTTAAAGTCACCATCAAAACGTTTCTCCCTTTGATGCATGATATTAAAATAATATATAAGTATGGATACGTATGTATGTGTTTGTGATATTTTTACGAGTATCATCCCATTCATGGGTAACGTGTAATAAATTCCATGAATCTTTTAAAAGCGACAAAAAATAAATAAACATCCAACTATCTGCATATACATACATACATAAATAGGTATGTAAGAATGGAGATGTAGAAACCGGTCGATTTATAACAAAGGAGGATATATATATGTAATAATAATAAGTCGGTTATCGTCGGACTAATTAAAAACGATGACCCATAAGCGGCTACCGATCCCCCGGCTCGTTTTATTACTGAAAAACTGGTTTCGTATAAGGAAACTCGCCCATTATCTCTGTATCCTCTCTTTATTCGCTCGTTATATACCAACAACGACGACGAATCCCATAGGGATAAAGACCGTGTTAAACAGTGTCCTTTATCGAAATTTTACTATTCGATACGCCTATTGTTGATTCGATTTCTTTGATATATTTATGTACAATTCAAATCTGTTCAATATTGTAATACCATATCTATTCGGAACTCGTGTTCGCTCTTTTTATTGCAGAAATCACATTATATGTATATTGTTGAAAATACGCAACATCTCTTCGCAATAAATAATATAACGGATACCAGCTTGATGGACGTCGTCGATATGAGAGGCATTTTGAAAATAGAATGCAAATGTAAAATGTTTTTAAAATGCACGTTTTGTAACTTTTATGTTTTTATAACCTTTTAAAGTACGACTATTATACAGACATACACACTTGTAAAGTTTTTCTTTAGAAACGTCATAAAACTTCAAACCAGGAAGTTCGAAGAGTCGAAAGCGTACGTTTTTTGACCATTTTTTCATTTAAGCTTTTATTTTAATTATTTTCCTACAACAAACTAAAATAACTGCGTATTAAATTAACAAATAATACAGAAGTACACATTGATATTATATATTATATAAGGCAACATTGATTCAGAAATTGACAGTCATCACGCCAAATTTGATCGTCGACTATTTGCTTAATTTTCCTATAAGCAATCGTTTGAAATTGGCTTTTGATAATTGAAATAATTTTAAAAAATTCAATAGTCTAACGTTAACAGTCACACTTTGAATTACTTCGAGTAATTGAATACTTTGAATCTAAGCTCATCCAAATTACTTTTATTTACTGTATAGAAAGCAAATTTAACGACGTTATTTTATTGTTTGTATCGATTTGTTTTATTTTTCAAATAACTACCCCTATCACCCTTACAATATGTAAATTGATACTTTTTTTTCGATAAAGGGGAAACAAGTGACTCGTATTCTACTCACCATCGCTCGAGATGACCCGTCGGGGTCGTTAAGGGTCATTTCTGTTTGTACAAATAAGCTCACGGCGGGACACCATTGTCTTCTAATCGGGGATGCTAGACGCGACCCACACACTTGTCATAATATAAAATTGACAATGCGTGTTCTCGCTGCGCGTGCGCACCGAAACCGGAAGTGACGCGACCAAACGACCAAAAGACACGATCTTCCACACTAGGGTAGGCACAACAAGTACCAATGTACATATGTATAGGTATATACATATGTATGTATGTACGTCGTGTTTAAAAGTCCCCCTCGAAAATGGTAGATCGATCGATTTAAATTCGCGATCAATTAAATTTCGCGACACGTACATACATACATAGGTAGACGACACGTACATAGATACCTTATGTATATGTGAGATTAGTTCAAGAGCCTCGAATTTATATACGCGTTGTGTAGTGGGAATCTATAGGTGTGCACATTGAGCGGGTGAATAATGCAAATGCAACGCCGATAGCGAGTAATTTTGACCTTTATTAATTCACGAGTGAGTAACACTTTGCATACATTTTCTCAAAGGTAAACCGGTGCAAATTTGTATTTCCGATATATCGGCGAGACAAATTCGCGACGCTTTTCTTCTACGCCAGATGCGTCGCAAAAATGATACATAATTCGAAAATATTTTTAAGTGTGCGTGCTCGGTATAGGTCTGTACACACAACTGGAAATATATTCAATAACGTACACACAATTGGCGACAATTATGAACATTTCAATTTTTATAGTCTGGTGAAATTGAGCGGTTGTTGCATTTAATATGCATTGCCGAATTTACACAAGCCAACAATTGGGATTAATTTTGTGAATAAATTACTCGTCGTACATGTCGGTGTTGATTAAAACGACAACAGATCAATTCCCATTGTAAATATTATATTAATTTCAATAAGCAGCCGATGAGTGAAATGTAGTATGTTGATTTTGGAATGGTATGCATTGTTTCAAATGTGCAATACGTATGTATATTTGCATAGCGTTTCCATTATTTAATTTGGGGATACAAACAGAGCGAATGTGTGCAAATTTTAATTAGTCTTTTAATCTTCCAAGTCGTATCAAATCGACGTTTTATCGTTGCGCTAATTGCGAATTCAACACCACGTTAAATCGAAAGGTTTATAACGAGAATAAATATTCATGTCTTTCCGTCGGTTCGTCCTCTTTTTCGTGTGTTTTATTTGTTTCGATTTAATTTAATTTAATTTGTACCACGAAAGTTTCGAGTCGTCGTTGATTGTAGCTATCAAAAGTGCGGTTTGTTTATTTTATATCGTATGAGGAGTCGTTAAGTAAGGGAAACGCAACATATCTTGAGGAAATCAATAAAAGGATTCGGAGATCGATCTCGAGAGTGCATTTTATATTATTCGCGTGCCCGATTTCGAGAAACTATACGACCCTCTCCTTTTTATTTTATTTTGTATTGTTGATTGAGTTTATATTTTTATTGACTTTAATTAATCCAATTTTGAATCGCTCATTACACGCATCGAACGAGCGAGTGTGTACGACGTACAATTAAAACGTCATAAAATAATTAACGATTACCAACATCCAAATAAATGTACCCTCTACCTGTTTTTTAAGACTTTTTCTCAGAGAAAATTTTAATGCTCCTCCGACGTATTTGTACATTTCCTCAATTAGCTTTAATTAAATCGAATTTCGCACGAAACGAATGCAAATTGCAAACGCTTTTGTATGTGTGCGTACTGTAAAGTAGCGTTTTACGGGAACTTTTCTGCGCAATATGTGGGATAGGATTTTTCAAAAACAACACTTAATACTTTACACACAATAAACTACAATTGATAATTAGCAAATATGTAATTGTTGAATTCGGCAATATTTCACATTGACTTTCTCCATGTACGAAATGTGTACATGCATAAACAATTTACACTGAGAAAATGTTGACATTTTGATTTAACTGTATGCAAAGAGATGTAATCATTTTTGACGTATCAAAGAAATAAGCCTTTTCCTTTGACCAATATGCAAAGTGAACACAATATTTATATTTATAATTATTCTAGTACCTATATTTTGATCATCAGTGTATATACCTACATATATTATTCAATTTTTGGTTTTTTCTTTAAGGAAGTATGTAGTATCTTATATACATATGGATATAAGATTGAATGTTTCACTTTGATTTCAGTAGGTATATAAAAATAAATCACACTTATTGTTAACAGTGAGTAGGTATAGGGTATAAGCGCATTTTGAAACAGTTTTGACCAAAACAAACTGATTTTATTTAGTAGAACAGTCATTTGAGATATAATTTTGGTATATCCAAATCGAGCTGTTCTACAACAGCATAAAATTCACAAATTTTTGCAGCCTGGAATTATTTATTTAATGCATAGAGGCATACGACCGATGCGTACTGCCAGTTATGACGTATTCAAAAATGGAAAGGTGTATGCTCGGTATAACGAGAAGAGATCGTAAGAGGAATACATGGGTAAGAAGCATGATAAGCGGAACGTTTGAAGTGGACACACGGCGAGAAGGATGGATGGCAGATGGACGCGAGAAATACTGGAATCGTATTCGAGAGGATGTGAAAGAAAGCCAGGTAGACCGAGTGGACGATGGGCTGATGAATTGAGAAGAATGTGTGGAGTCAAGTGGATGCAGATTGCTCAAGACAGACAGGAATGAAAAAGGAAAGGATGGTGAACGGCTTAAAATGATGATGATACGCCACCAAACCCTATAGTTACAGTTGGCCCACTGATATGTCAATAATAAAACACACAAGTCGATCGTTAAAGTGAATTTACTCTAGTTATGGAGAAAGTCGTACCAGGTTTACGTTTTTAAATTTTATTCCTTGAATCTAAAATCTATTTCCGATAAAAATGATACGTTCCGCTTAGAATTAGTTAAAGTTTACGATTCCCACGCGAGCAATCAAATCTACCATCAAGTACCTAGTAACCAACAATACATTGACAGTCACAATACAAAGCACCTACATACATATGAATTCATATTAAAATTCGATTCTTTCGTTCATCTATCTACACTTCCGGTGCTTTGTTCGAATCGGAATACCTTTGGCGCCGAGTGGGCCTAGAACCGCGGACTTGAGTTGAGCGCCCCTGTCTCGCGATCCGGTTAAGTGCGAGTCGGGCAAGTTTCATGCTTGACTCGATACAGTTCCGAGGCGATGTCCCCCGGCCGGAATATAAGTGTGTTTCCATGTCGGCCTCACCTGGGTACCGGAGACCCCGAGTCCGGTACGGTCCGTGTTAAACCTGCGCACTCCTCCCCGACAAATTGTCGGCAACGGGACCCAAACCCCTCACCTCCCACACAACCCACCCTCTCCTACATTAGACGACAGGGGGTTGAAGGATTGAAGGGTGGTGTGGGTGATGGGGTTTGGGGTTTGGGGTCAGAACCGCGAAACTTTCAACTGGTAATTACCGCCGGTCACGCCATAGCCATAGTCGCGGTCCCACACCGATCTAATTTCTACGATGTGGTCCGCTTACGCAGATTGCCGCCCGTGTCACTATCTCGAAGAGGATCTCTTTTAGTGGCCGACCAACCCCTAGCCTTCCTTCATCATCCCTTCGACTGCTCACCCTCGAAGAAAGTTAGTCGCGTTATAGCCGTACGAATGGAGCGCTTCCATTGTATTTGCGCGTGTCGCTCTGAATGGGCTTTGTCTGATTCAATTTCAGCTTATAGGACTTTTGATGCTTTTAAATAAATTAAATAAAATTTAAAGTGCATTCCGTTTGATTTTAGCGGTCACCCTGTTAATCGACGTTTCATACAGTAATATATTTGTCAAAAATTGAAGTGGCAACACTCGCCAGCTTAACAAGAAAAGTTGACGCAAATGTTCAATTTATCATCGTTTTTGATTATAGTTGAAGAGTTTCAAATTAAGCCCGTGGCAAATGATACAATGCTTTTTAGCTAAATTGTTAAGTATTTATTTATATGCACTTGAACAGTGTGCGTTTTTCTGCGTACCTACATATTTTTTATGCGCCTATAATTTTATAAGGAAAATATCATTGCAGAAAATGCCGTCAATTGTCTTCGTCTGACGATCGATTATTTTTTTATCTCTATATCTAAAACAGTAAGTGTAGGAATTATGGATAAAATTGCGATAGATAATTGCGTTTATTATCGGTTAGATTGAAATACATACATTTTTATACAGACATCCTAAGTTTGCTACGCATTAAATATAATTTTAAGCAAACATAAAATTGCGCGACCATACGACGGCTATATTTCTACGATATCATAAATGCATTGTCGAGCAAATTAACGACTCAATTATTAATTGTTGCCGGGTATAGGTATAGTAGATCGTTAAAGATAAATTGATGTTAATTTATTGCAATCGATCCATAGACAATGAATATTCATTGAAATTAACAAGTTAGTAGGTATGATGCGTTTTAACGTCGATAGGTTGGTACGATGATTAACATTCGTTGGGTACATATTTAGTTAGATTTTTTTTATAATATAGGTACCTATGTATTATATATCGTTCTCCTTTTTGCATTACTAGGCATATTCGAGTGTCGGACTATAACCGGGGCCCTCTCTCCCTCCTGCTGGATTTACGAGCCCTCCCGCCTCTCTATATTAAAGTCCCCTTCTTGCGCTATTAGTTTGGCCGGTTTCGTTGAACCCACTGAATATATTGTACATACACACTGCATCCGTGTGCACACATACGAATACACTCTGCTGCACGTGAATATTGTACGTATGGCTACGGACATACATTTTTTTTTTAATTACCGACCATCTATAGCGAGTCCGGTAATAAACAATGTATACGGCTAAATTTCGTTTGTTTTTTATTGGTCGATCAAACCGCGTCGTAAAATTATGTTAAATAAATAAAATAAATTAAATGCGTTTCCTCCCGATTATAATATTACACATGTCCGGTGTAAACGATTCTGCGTCCGCTTAAACTATCCGCAATTTGAGTCAACGCTAATTTCTCGTATGTAGGCTTGTTTTGAGTCCGTTGAAAAGTTTCGGTGAAACAAATTATATTTTCGACGGCACACGTTGGTCGTCGGAACGAATTCTCCAACGTTAAAAAATTAATTAGACCCGCGTCGTACACATTTTTTACGTTATTATTATTTTGAAAGAATCTTTTGACGAGGGATTTGTAGAGTTTTCCGTAACATTCGGCCATTTGTCTTAATTATGTGCTCTATGTTTTGGAACGAAATGGAAAAAAAAAACGAACAGATACGCACATAAATTAGAAGATATAAATATTTCATACACTCAACGAAACAATAAACGCATAGTTTCGTACACTTTTCGATAATTACATCAGAAAATAAATCATGTTAATGATATTTGTAATGGATACTAAGCTGTGCTTTATGGCTTTGTTGAACTTTAATAAAAATTAATGCAATTTTAATTAGACAAAAGTATGTAATTGTTTTTTTCATCATTAACATCTATTTTTAATAGTAAATAGAATCATGTTAACAAAAATCATATTTTAAGACCATTTTCAGAATTAAATGTCATAACATAAATTAAAATTAAAACGCGATTGATGCGGTCGAAAGTTTTTCACATTTTCTATTTTCATTTTCAGCGACGTGGGTAGGTACTTTTGGACTTTGTTCGAAAAAAGCAGTTCAAATTTGACAGTAATCAAATTTAAACGAAATTGAATCAAATCAACGCCGACATACATATAATCACATCAGATAAAAGAATATATAAAAGTTGAAATAGCGAAAAAAATACATTTGAACCGAATTTTCTATTGTAAAAGCATCAATGTTGATTTTCAAATCAGATCTGAAATAGTCTATGGAACATTACCCAATAGAAGAATCATATTTTTATATACAATATTAAACTCCCTAATAGATTTTGTTTTGTTTTTTTAGCGGATTGTGAAAATATTTCACCTAATAATTATTACCACCATTCTCCCATCCCTGGAATGATTAGATACGGCAATAAATACTCTGAATTTATTATTATTTTTAATACTAATCATTCGCCGCAGCGACATAATTTATTTATTAGTTTTTTTTTCCCTTTGCGTTTTTTCTAATTTAATCCTACCTAATATGTATTTTATATGTAAAAGTCCTAGTAGGCGTTAAATAAATTAAAATTTCGAAAACTAGCTGCGATAGAACGCAACGCGCGTCTCGCATCGGCGGCGTCCAGCCACCCAATAAAACGCACAGACTTCGTTTGAATTCCCCGCACAAACTCCAAACATCCAGACTTTTCCCGTTTTTCCCCACAGAGCGGCGCCACGCTTTTCCACCGCTCTCCACGAAAGCGCGCTTCCTTTTCCCCCCCACGCTTTTCCACGCACAGCCGAAACTCCGGTCGGTGGGCGGAGCCAACGGTGGGTGGGGCACCAGTCGACCAATCACGAGCTACCTGGCGCTCGCACATTTGCACCGACACAGTTTTTAAAAGCGAACGCGCCGCTCCGATTGGTCGAGAGCTTCAAGGGGGGCGGAGCTAAGGCGTCAACCGCAACCGGTTCAGTAGCTTCGTCACTGCTATCGCTCCCAGTACGCGTCGACAGTCGCACGCGAACGGTGCTCGTATACGCGCGCGCGTGCACACAATAATAACCTGCTACCCTTCTCGGGTGAAAAATTCGCGCAGTAATAAATACGCAAATAAATATATATATATATATTTAAACCTCAGTGTAAAAATGTTAACGAGCGCACGCACTCACCCAACGACAACGACCGAGACACCAACGAAACACAGTTCGTGATAAATAATAATGTTGTTATAACGACGGGATGAGGCACAGACGCGTCAGAACGACGACGGCGACGACGCGGAGAAAATGTGACTGTTACTATAATTTGTCGTAATAATAATAACATAAAATGAAGTTTAAAAAGAACACCGTGGAAAAAATGCACATTAAAAACAATACAGTAAGGTGATCGTTCTTTAAAAAAAAATTAGTCAAGCTTATTAAATTAGTGTTTAAGGCGTTGTTGTTTGTTTATCACGTATAAATAATAAAAAAAAATAATAACCGAAGATGGCTGCGTACGCACAATTTGGTTACACTTATCCGTCGGCTTCACAGGTGAGCTTTTCCATTCGTTTATATTTATATTTTATTGTTTAATGTTATTGGATAATTTATAGCGGTGTACAAAAATCGAAAAAAAACAATATAAGCGACAACGCCAATTAAAAATCTTTAAATGTAGACATAGGTAATATGTACCTATTTTAGTATTTTAAGTAAGTAACGAAATAAATAATGTATGAGTAGGTGGTGGATATTCCATCAATGAACTAGTGAATGATACATATATGTATGTGTGGACACAGTCCAGGTTGTGTGTAGTGGCGTTGTATAAAAATATGTGTTTAAAAATCGGTCGTTATCGGCGATCGATTTTGCGCGCTCGCTCGTCAAGTCGCAAGTTTTGCGCCTAAGTGCGTCCACCTTTCGTGTTGCCAATAAATATAAAACCGGGCACACACCTGCCGTCGCTCGACGATCGCCGTGTCCGCAAACGCGGATCATTCGACAATAAATAAGAGCTACTATCGACGTTGAGAATCGTCCTTTAAATGTGTCCCGTAACTTTTGTTTTTTATTGTTGAACCTTTTTGAGTGCGGCCCTGACCCACCCCCGCTACCCCCCCATCCTTCCTCCCACACACCCCTCCCGTTAACGAAGATCGATATATTGAGCGCCCCGGGGATAATGAAGCGCGTTCTATTGTTCCTTAAGCCGGCCGCAGACGATGCGATCACATGCTAAACGTTTACCTACCACGTT
Organism: Parapsyche elsis; assembly: GCA_022651745.1. Taxonomy (NCBI): domain Eukaryota; kingdom Metazoa; phylum Arthropoda; class Insecta; order Trichoptera; family Hydropsychidae; genus Parapsyche; species Parapsyche elsis. The sequence goes on from JAGVSN010000019.1 coordinate 1,531,836, forward strand.
GGGCGAATGTCGAATCGTGCGGAAGAAATTTGTGTATTGTGCTAAACAAGCTTAATATGTATTCGGTCAACTTATAAGAGGTTAATTTTCGACGAGCTTTGACGGCTTAATATTAATTTCATATTATGCTCACGTTCAAGTGTTAAATCCGCAAATTGTATACATACAATGGACAGGCAAATTGTACATACATACATATGTGTGCTACACACAATGCTTCGTACATATATTAAAATAGAAAAAATAAAGTTTAGGAGAGACCGCATTAAAGAATTTGTTTCAAATTGTTCAACAGGATCAGCTGGTCCGATTGGTGAGATAAAAATGATCGACACAACAAAATTAAGTTTTTTCATATTTTGTGCAATGCGCGGATTTTAGTTGTATAAAGATGAACGAGTTTAAATATTGATAGCCTAATCTGCTGAATTTATTCGGTAGGTTTGCTTAATGGTGGATGTCTGAACTAATTATTTCTAGTACCTGCCTACCTGAGTTTCGGTCGAATTTCAATTTCGGATTGTGCTAATTAGCGGATTAACGTTATTGATATCGAATAGACGGGCAGGTGTTACACAGGTGCGATGATTTATGCATGTCACAATCAAATTTTGACAAAATAGACGTACCCATGTCGTCGATTAGAATTTAGATGGATCAGCTGATCTCAAATAAATCGTATGATTTTATTTTATTTTATTGAATAAATTAGTTTTTTTTTCTATTGACTCTTATAGTGTCTGAATTTCTGCATAAATAATTGTAAAAGCTAAAATATTTTAGACGGTATTATAATTAAAAGTTAAAATGAATGTAGATACGATCTGCTGCATGTTTTATATATGTATATTATATATGAGATGTTTAAAAACGCAATTTTATTTTAATAAAATTGAAACTTGGCAGCCCATTGCCGACGGATTTCATGCGTAACATTGCAAATACAACAATTCCATATATTATAAGTATTTTGTCATTATAGTAATATTAAAATTTATAATATTTCCTAGATACTTATTAAATTAAACTTTCACCTAATAAATATATTCAATTATAATACCAACGCATGCAAATTAACAACATTTATTTTATTCAGAACGATTTTGATTATCTTAATCACCACATTTTATTTACACACCGACGTATGTAGATCTGGTAGATGTTTATAATCGAGAGCGTCGTTAATGAATATTTATTTGAATCGTTAAATCGGACGCACGAATTATGAAGAAGCGCGACATATGTACCTACATATGTAGGTACATACATAAATGATACCTAAATAAACTCACCAAATATTGAACGTACAACATATAAAACTAAACGACATAATAATACAAACATAACACAACATATACCTAATCATTGGCGATTCATACAATAATTGCACATTGCATGCAATCTATCCCTAATTTGGGTAGGTATATTTCAGTAGGTACTTACTCGATTTTAATGTATTTTCAATGAATATTGGAACTGAAGCTGGTTTTCCCATATCGTAATTACTTTGTGTCTATATGGTTAATATTTTATTTTATAGCTTATGCAAAGGGATTTCATATATCGAGTGGTGTCATTGTCCTTTTTGAATCTCTTCCTCTGTTTTAATTTCGAATTAAATAGATTATAGGTCCAGTGAATAGGTGAATCTTTGCCTATCTTTGACTATCGCCGTGTGCATACACACATAGTAACATATGTAGTTTATCCTACACCCACTCGATGGTGTAAATAAAAAGGCGATCGTGTATCGCGGCGGCCGACCAATTTCGTCGGGCCGGTAAGTGGCTGTCCGAATGACTGTCGTACAGGTAGTCAAATCATTAAAATACCTAATAATACGTAATAATGATAATCATTCGCCCCGAACACGGTTGTTCGGGCCGCGAACAAAATAATATACCCCGAGGAGAGGACGCGTCGAGAGTCGAGGCCCGTGGCCCGTTTATAAATATTTACACATTTCTTGCGCGCACTCTGGGCTTGGACCGGCCCGACCGGCTCATAATGCCGAATGTTCCGAAACGAGGGTAGTTGACCACTTTGCGTCTGTAAATCAGCCGAATAAATCGATTGGCGGAATTAAATTTGCATCGGCTTTTTTTACTGGGGCCTATTTCGTTTGATTCACAACCCCCACAGTACAGTTTAATTCATATTAATAGATAGATAGATTATGTGTGACTATTGATTCTAAAATTTAATCAAGCAATACCACAAACTATACAAAGTACCTATGTACATATATCTAAAATTAGAAGGACTATTATCTGATGGTTTTTTGAGAATTTCTCTCCAGGACGTTATGCCTCTTCAGAAATGGCCAATAACGGTTTATTATTTATCTTATATCTTCGTTGAGGTAAAAACCAGCGATAGCCCCATTTAATTTTACTATACATAAGTATAAAGTGCAAAAGTCTAAAGTCCTTCTTACTTTGGACAGGGGGTATAGACAATATTGCATTCGATCAAAACAGATTAATTGGTTGCTGAAACATGTAGATATATCAATACGTAGATAAAACTTTAAAATTAAGGTAGTATTAGAAAAACTTTTCATAGTTTATACATATGTATGTAGATACATGTAATTGTCGTAGATTTAATTTAATTAAGCAACAATAAATTAATAATAGGTATGTATGTAAGTGAAGAAATTTAAACTGTCAACTATTGATTGGCGACTTCATAGCTTCATTAGATCCTTTGGCTTCGTTTAGTTACACCAACGAAAAAAATCGAATTGTCGTAACTATAGATACACTTAATTTAATCACTAGCAAAATGCAGAAAAAAGTTCTCATTTTGGACGGGGGTAGGTATACCTACATACATTTAATATATTAAATACCTACTTCATTCAATACTCATATACAGTATATATCATAAATATTTATAGATAATTTGTCGTAAAAAGTCATCAAACAGCGTACAGTAATCATAATTTCAAATTAAATTAAAAAACCCACTCACTATACATATTATAAATTCAGATACAGAGCCCTAATCAATTACGCATACAGCGTACGCGGCAAAATTCGATTCATAACCGACAGATTTTCAAGATAAGGCGTTTTATTTAATTTTTCACGATATACCGGTTATTGTAATCGCAATTATAATATAATCGATTCAACTTTTGTATCGGTAATATACCTACAATATATGTATATGTAGGTGTATGGTAACAAAAAAAATATATAACATTTTTATGTATTTAACCATTTAACGAATATAATTGGAGCTGTTGTTTGCGCTTTTTACGCGTTTAATTAAATCGTAAGAGTCAAGTGAGCTATCGTCGATTGGATAGCTCTAGATTGGGGGGAGGTGTAAAATACACGAGGGGTTGGAAAAAGACGTCTACATCTGCCGCCGTGTGCAAATATTTGGCTCACTCGAAATTATTGTTCGGTAGACTTTGATTCTCATACGCATACATTCGAAACGTCTTTTATTACATTTACGTATATTGTTAATCTGATAATATGTAGTAAGCGGCCGATCTTATTGTTGCCGCAGATTACGGTGTGTATTGTCGATGGAGACCGCAAACTTTTAAATATGCATTCGATATTGAAACGGCCAAAATGAAGTGTCGCTCTTGCACACTTAGTTATACATATAAAGGTATGAAACGAGTAGTGTGTCGCATTTGACACATTTTCCCATTGTGCCCTTTTTAAATACATAATACGGCACTATCGAATTAATGTCCCAATATAAATAACCTTCCGCATTTACGATTTAGGTTTTCATTGTCGTATCCACACAAAGGGGATATCCATCCCCGCATACACAGATGGGGTTTCGAAATCTCCCCCTTATTCAATTAATACACTTTTTGTGCAGTGTGAAAGCTGTGTATTTTCAAGCCGATGATGCACACAGCAAATACGCACACGCACTGACAATTCAACCGATACGTTTAATTGTCGATTTCGTACAACCGTTATATTTATGCTCGCCCGCGATAAATATTCATAATGACTCGTAGAGCGTATCGTGTCGTAGTACATTGAGATCATTTAAATGTATTCAAATGCGTCGTACTCTTAGTTTGAATACACTTGTGCAATACAATACGCATTGTGTTTGCGCGGAGACAAAGGCGAACGCAAATTTTAAATCTCACCTATCCATTATTATTATAATATATATTTTTTTATAATTACATGGATGTTTATAATAAAGAGCGATCGGTAATGTGTGTGCGTGAATATCGGCTCTCGAGATTCGTATACATATAAAGTGCTTCATTAATAAAATTATTCATTGACGAAAAGGCGAACGATAAAAACATAATGGATCAGTGAAAGATCCGAAAAGCGAGTAGGAGATGTTATTATTATCGATTATCATATAATTACGGGGACCCCGACATTGAATACATTAGCCTACTGGTGCACACACGTCGAGTAGTTTAGACATAAAAATCAAATTTAGAAGCAAATGAGCAATATTATATTCATACGAAAAAATGATTGAGCTCAAATTAGGTTGCATCACCGGGACCACAAGTCGCTTCTACGTTTTAAATCTCATTTTGTGTTTTTTTTTTGTTACGTTTTGTTTCGGTTTAAATATCTACATAAACGATTTTATAAAACGACTTATCTAAATTTTATCACGTTGAAAAAAAATTGCTGCCGGTTTAAATTTTTGCTTCAACGACTCCTATGCTCTCGTTCGTTAAATGAATCAATTCAAAACTTCGATCGAACATATCTGTAGTAATCTTAATCTTATTCATTATTTCGTTGTTGAAACTCTATTATTATTATACACGGACATACGTTTGTCGGTTTGATTGTTGATCCGTCCACACCGCTTGAAATTTTGCTCCAAGAGTGTCAACATACATCTTTCGTAGTATTGAAAGTGTGAATTTGACTAATATATTTGTTTGTTCATATAATTCATAGCTACCGCTATTGTTTACAAAATTATACAATAATAAACACCCGTTGATTGTCAACGGGCGATACTCTAATATGAAATAGTTAAGATTCATTTTATAACCGGGGTTATACTGTCACATCTTAGGACTTTAATTTTTTTGAGACAACGTTAATACATAATTACATGAACACCCCATGAAATATCATTTAAATGACATTGACTTTAGAGCATATATTTTTTTAGACTTATACTGTGTATTACTCTTTTATTTGTATATTACTCATCACATTCTTGCAAATGAGTGTAAATATAGTTTGGATTGTTCCCAGATGGTACCAATTTCATTATGTATGCTTGTTATATCTTGCCTAATTCTTAATTTATTAAAATGCTTGCTTTTAAGAGTTGTGTCATTCATCACTATTGACTGCATTAAACAATTAACGGGCACTTGATTCTTAAAATTCTTCCGTTACATAGGTATGTATATGTATGCACATACGCCAGTGCATAAATTGCGCAAATACCCACTAAACGTTGACATTTTGTTTTCGGCAATACATAACAAACAAATATTTACTTAGCGAGATTCGCATTGCTAGAAAGTCAGTCGGTTTGCTTTGCGAAATAAAAAACAGACAAAAAAAAACCCCCCCAGAGAATTGCGCAGTTGAGCTTTTCGAGCGAGCCTCGTAATTTAACCATCGTAGGTATGCTCGTCAACGCGACATCGCAACGCTTTAGGACATGGACATGGACATGCACATGCACAAGCGCGCGCTGTGCAAACGAATGAGCGCACAAAATGGCGGTCGGCGATGAGTTTCGTGAAAGCTCGAGAAAGCTCTCTCGTCGTTTGATCGCCGTTTTGATGGGACACTGTCCACTGGGACATGACACTGGACACACACACACACACATGCACAATGTCTGTGTATAAAATACAACAAAAATGAGGCTGTTTTACCTTCATCATCCGTGGAGGACAAATAGAGGGGACCCTCTCTTTTACTCTCCGTCTCATCAAGGGTAAGTGTGGCAAACATTTGCCTTCCACTTCGAGGAGACTAGGACTCATATCATTTCTATTAGAAGGCAATACGGACCCGCTCTCATTGAACAAATACCAATGTATGTGTGTGTGTGTGTACATTACAATCCAATTTGGAGCTTTCAATAAGCTCAAAGGGCCGTTGTTTTATCGGTAGGTACGTACGATTGTGAAAAGAATTGAAAATTATCGAGGCATTGACATTGAATGCGGAATCGTACTTTTTTTTGTTGATATTATTTTCACCGCAATCAAATCGTTTATTGTTTATCGGGTTGGTACATACAGTTTACGATTTTGTTTCATTATAAAGCGAGCGTGAAAATCGTGTCGTTTATATGGCCGCTTTTACGATTCGGCGTTACAGATTGTGCTGAAAACTGCGGTCTATGTATGTATGTACCTAGTAAAGCATTCGTTATACGACGATTCGTTTGCAACAGTTTTTTTTATCGTTTGTAATAATAAAACCTTCGGTTCGATTACGAGTGCTAATATGAATATTATATAATAGGTACAAATGTACAATGTGTCATTAGTTGGCGATCAAAAAATGTAATATGAATGAATAAACAAGCTTTGAATTTCCTAATCAACTGTTGACGGTTTAAATTTCGTCACTTAGGTTCGTGTACCTACCTACACATAAAATATGAAAAGTTTTTCTAATTCTACTTTAAATCTTGAAGCCTTAACTAATCGATTTTTAAAATATATCAGCAAGCAATTGACCAGTTTTGATCGAATGCAATATTGTCTATACCCCGTTCCAAGCAAGGACTTTTTGTTGCACTTTATAGTAAAATTGGTTGTGTTATCGCTAGTTTTTAGCTCAACGAACGTCATTGGCCATTTCTGAAGAGGCATAACGTCTTGCATAGAAATTGTCATCGAAAAGAACGGTCAGAAAATAGTCCTTCTACTTTTGGACAGGGAATTATTGTAATTTTAACGATAGAATATGAAAACTGGTGACTTTTTAAGTACACGTTGGACCAAATTTATTAGAATCAGAAAATAGTTCATTGTATTTTGCTAAGATTTCAATTCCCGAAATAATAATTTTTGATTTAAAATTTACATCGAATTTTTATGATATAAGATGGATAGTCATTCAGAGTCACGGTGAAGATATTTGTACGGAGAGTTTTAATCATTTAACGCCAAATTCTCAAGTTTCACTTTAGTGCACATTTTCGCTCATTCGAATTTGGTTAGCGTCAGCTGAACGACCGACACTTATCAACCGGTTTCTGTTTTTTCATCAGTTTATTACACACGTCTAATGACGATAAACAGTAGTTAGAGCCGCACAATAATATGAGCATTACAAAACAAAATTAAGAGGTTAATGAGTCGACTGACAAAAAAAAATCAAAGATGTGGAATTTTTCGTCATTAGATCTTAGCGCATTTGAGTGGATCTTTTTCATTTTTAAATACATATATGTATGTATGCTTGTGTTTGTATGGGAATGTTGTGGCCAGTGGGGCCGAACCGTCGGTGCCCGTTTCGCAGTCGGGCCGCCATAACGGCCACAAATATTGACAGAGCTTTTGTCGGGGCCCCGGCCCACTTAAGGCCCCCACGGCTCGTGTTTGCGGCGCGGGGCCCCCCAAAGACAATAGTGCGCGCGATTCGCTTGTTAACTCATATTTGTTTGCCGCGTGTAAACACGAATATTAAGTAATATATATTGAACGAGCAAACACACTCGGGGCCTCTTTCATGTCGCGCCGGGACCCCTCCTGGGGACCGGTCCTCTCTGAGGTCCAACCCTCCCTCGACCGGGACACTTACCTATGTGTATTATAAATTCGTGGCTTGGCAAAATGAGACACAGCACAAGATCAACATTCCTCGTGTGTAATCATTTGGATTGCAAATCTTCTTCCTCTTTAGTATTTACGGATTAGATCCTCGCATTTTTTCCAACTGTTTCAATCAGTAACGCCACGACACCAAGAATCAGTGTGCAAGAATTTAATTTTTTTTTCAGCTTGCAATAGTCTCTCAGTCAACTGACACTATACATAGAAACAAAACTTGTTACTATTTTTGATCATGAATATTTTTTCATGATCAAAAATATTTTGATCATGAAAATTTGGCTTAGATAATTTTAACGGTGACGGAATTTATAATAAACAAACAGACATACACAAAATAATTTATATACAGATCATACGTTATACTCTATCCGACTTAAGAAGGCCGAAATCACGCGCAACTAAAATAAATAAAGGGCACTGTGACTGTCCGAGATTGACGACTTTGGTTGGTTATCGCTAATGTTTATTACAAAAAGCCGAGATGGTGATGAACGTCACTGGCTCCGACCCAAGTAGAAGTCTACATAGTCTGCTAGTTTGTAGTCTGCGCAGAAGGAGTCTAAATCGGTCAAAACTCTTAAGTTGGATAGAGTATAGAAACTAGAAAAACTATAATGACCTTTTGTATATACTCCTAATAATTTGACTGACAGCTATAATCTCCTTTTAAAAATTACTTCAATTGTCCTTCCAGAACATTCCACAATCCTAATTTGTTCCACCTAAAGTCCTCGTCGTCAAAATTTATTCAGCTATAGAACAAAATTTCAACTTTATCGATACATTCGTAGCATTAAGTTTGATATTGTAGATACAGTTACAGTGCAACTCACAAGCGAAGATTCGCGGTTCGTTTCTTGATGTATTAGATTTTCTTGAAGTTTTCGAGCATTACTATCGCTACTGGTTAGATTTGGATGATTTTTTAATAACCAGGTCAGTGGTTTCCTGTGTTTTTGAGACTCTGTACAAAACTGTATATTCTCCCTGCCCACAAATTAATTGTAACTCCCTTATTTCCTGTCCGTCCCCTCTAGATAGCAACGGGAAACCACTGGACAACGCTTGAAATCAAGTAGGTACGCCTCTTTAAGAAATATAAGATTACGAATACGAAGGGGTGGTGCCGTGAATAAATTAAAGTCGTATAGGGTTTCATAAGATTTGATGCACGCGCGTGCGCGAAAAGGGTTAAAGTTGTGGGTAAGTGTGCGTGCCACGTAACTCGTTCGCAATCCGATACGTCCCTTGTGCGGCTTTGCGACAACTCCAACAGGATAGACTCCTTTCACAACCAACGTGTATCTACTATATGTATCTACATATGTATATCCTACACGAGTCGTCGTGTTTCAGACTCTTCGATAAATAAAATCGACCGTATCAGTGTTGGACCGTAGTGCCAATGTGGGGTTTTTTCGCTTGCACCTTTTTAGAAGTGTGTCGTGTAGGTATTTGTACAGTACATATTATAATAATACGCTCGAAACGATATACTCGCTAATTTTCCCGCTAATGGAAAATTATCGGTCAATCGTGCGAGAGGCATGATTCATTCATCGTGTCGTCGTATTCAATTGCTGTAGTATTTAAATTCTTGGTATTGGTGAATGTACTTTTGATTATCCTCCCTCGTTCAAATAAAATGAAAGTCACATACTTTTCGAAAATAATGATTGTAGCCGTACGAATAAAGCGTTTCTCAAATTTCCGTCTTGAGCGTGGATTTTAACATAATAATTTGAAGGGGAAAATATTATAATATATAGAATATATAATTATTTTTAAAAAAAAAAATTACATTTGATTGAAAATCAGTGCTCGAAATGGTAATTTTCACGAATGGGAGCGCTCGATAATTTTCAAAAAATATCAAACGACCTTTTTTTTAACTATACATATGTATAGAAAATGTACGTACATACATTGATATATGTACATACATACATATATTATAACACCAAAACACTTACGTAACATATGTACACCAATGTAAATGAATTTATGGTTGTATATATTAGGTTATTAGTATTATTATTATAGAAACTGTATTACATACATACATGCACAATTTACACGGTTAATTTTAAAAAATTGACCGATTTTGATCAAACGAAAAACACCAAGAAATAGAAAAATCGCGTGATTTAAAAAACACATATATCTCCGAATCTCGAGCCAATCAACATTTTTTATTACCAGATTCGTATTCACTGGGCATAGATCTATCTAAGAAAAGTCATATCTCGTCTCGGAAACATTTTAAAAGTCGTAATTTGTCGAACAGTGTAATTATTGAAAGAGCACGGAAATTTTGATTTTTTACGAAAGGGAGCGCTAAATTTACAGATTTCACGAAAGGGTACGCTACGTTTTCAAATTTCACGAAAGGGAACGCCCGCTCCCTGCCGCTCCCGTTGAATTCGAGCACTGCTGAAAATGAGGCCCCTCTGGGGACGGGCCCCCCGCACTGCGGGGTCTGCTCCCACCTAGTTCCGCTACTGGTGTGTGCGTTTCGTTTCGCGCGTTCGGGGCGTTCCCGTTTTCTTGTCGGTATTTTGTCCCGCGGCAAAGGGTTCGCGCGAACTCTGCGCGAAAACATGCCCCTCCACACTCATCGATTCGCGGCGCGAATTCGCGCGCGAATGTACATAGAGCGCGCTTCTCAAATAGCTTTGAAGAGTTGTAGGCCGCCTGAATGTGAATGGATTGACAATTTGTTGTTTATTTTTGTTACAGCTGCTGGTACAGGGTGGTCAGCCGACGACGGGCGCTTCGACGACGTCACCGGGCGCTTCGAGCGCCAATGCGGCGTCATTGAGTCCAGGGATAGCGCCTGGGGCGCTTTCGCCTGGGGCGGGATCTCAGGCGCCCACAACCCCAGCTGCGGCACCGCCCTGTTGCGAGAGCGGCCGCCCCATAATCACGGACCCCGTCTCTGGACAAACGGTGTGCTCGTGCCAGTACGATACGGCACGGCTAGCACTTTCAGGATACCCAAGACTGCCCGCTGGAGGCGTCGGCGTCAGTGTCTATGGCACCCCATACCCCTCCACAGACCAGAACCCATACCCCAGCATAGGCGTCGACAGCTCCGCTTTCTATTCGCCGCTGGTGAGTATTTACAAATTAAAAGTCATTTAATTCAACGTTTGTATGTATGTATGTGAATCGCGCTATCAACTGAACTTCAGCTAAGGAAACGGGACTTTGCGATACTCGCGTCACCCAGCCGAACCATCGATCACTTTACTATTGAAATTTCCACCATTTCTCATGGAAAAAAAGGATCCAATTTGGGATCCTTTAAGGCACTAAACTCAAAATTTCGAATCCCGCAGACCACTACCATGATTTTTTCCATAAAAATAACATTCTAAATTTGAAATGGTAATAATACTTGTATTTGCACTTGCAAGCTATTTGCTAAAAGTTGGATATCACCTCATAATGATAGAAAAATTTGAATATATTCATTATTCGTTATGAAAACTATGGATGTGAAACTTGGATGGTGAATTCAAGAAGATCCAGTGCACACAGAGAAGCATTGAAACATGTACGCTTAGTATAACGAGATGAGATCGTAAGAGTAATATGTACATGGGTGAGAAGCATGACCGAAGTGGCAGTTATAGCGGAACGTGTGAAAAACTAGAATTGGACACATGGATGGCAGATGGACGCGAGAAATACTGGAATGGTATCAGAGAGGATGTGAATGAAAGCAAGGTAGACCGTGTGGACGATGGGCTGATGAATTGAGAAGAATGTGTGTAGTCAAGTGGATGCAGATTGCTCAAGACAGACAGGAATGGAAGAGGATTGGACAGGCCTTCATCCAGCGGTGGATGGTGAACGGCTGAAAATGATGATTATGAAAAACGCGGACCACCAAAATTCTCTCGCGCACCACCGGTTGGCGACCGCTGCTTTAAGGTGCCAGTAAACGATCAATATTTGCCAGCAATATTGCTCGTCAACCATCCAGTAACATTTTCGGCATCACATGCGCAATATGTATGTGTCGCAGTAATGTGTGGCTCAATGATTGCCGGCAAGTAGTTGCTGTTTTATTATTGCCCAGATTCGCAAAGGTCAACACTCGTGTCGTGTCGTGTCCGCACCTCAGCGACAGAGACTCACATATGTGAGAGACCAGGAAAGAAACATATATTGTCGGTATAACGAGAAGAGATCGTAAGAGGTATACATGGGTGAGAAGCATGACCAAGGTGGCAGATGTAGCAGAACGTGTGAAAAAGTTGGAAGTAGCAAGTAGCAATACATATATGCTTTTGTTATTTTCCGTTCAAATCAATCGAAATAATGACATTTTTTCTCCTTAAAATGATAACAAAAACATTTTTTTTTTTCATAACATATGTATGTTATAATATGTACAATACTATTAGATTTACAAACAATCATTCTGCGAAAAGTGGAGAAAACAAGTCAAAAGTAAATAGTAAACGTGAATTTAGGTTGGCAAAAGAACACCGTAATATATATACCTGTGGTATAGCTATTGACTAATTTACTACACTTCTTCTGTCCAAATGCTACTCGACTAAGCGACTTGTCGGATTCTTCACTTCCTGTTGTGTTTCTTGGCTCACCTAGCTACACCACCAACTTGGCACGTTATGGTTTGGGGATATACATACATACATACATACATATGTGTATGCCACCTGAAAACAAAAAAGCGTACTTTTTGATCAATCTGATCGTTTGATTTGATTGCTTACCTAAGTAGAATGGGACACACGAGTGCGTGAATTTACAAATAATGTAGAAAAACTGTTTTTCAAATGTACCTACGTACATATTTCAAACTGATCACTAACTAAGCCTAAGAAAAATTTGATTATTTATAATTTATTGATAATTGAACTATCAAGACAACTTTTTAAACTCAATGTACTGTGCGAAATCGAAACGAAATTAAACAAGACGCATTAAATGAAGTATGGACGACTTTTTAAATCTCCCCGTTTCCCACAATCAGTATGCAATGAATTTATCGAGTGAGCGTTCAAGTCACTTTACGGACACATTTCATTTACACACTTGTATTTTTTTTTCACTATTTTTAAATTCAATACAGCATTTTACCGACGCGTACTTTACTTACGTAACTTTATATATATTTGGTCGGTAAAGTGGCGCACGCACGCACAACCACAACAATAATACCGATACCGAGAAATGATACAGACGCGGAATCTGACACCGCTAATAGCGTCTGTCCCGTGGATTTCCTTGTAAACGATGTAATCGTAAAAGACGACAAAACTCGCCCCTCGGCTCATTACGTTTTCAATATCGACGCGTGATGCGAATTAATACACGTTTGAGAACCGCTCGCAACGTGCGAATATTTTCACCGACGCACACTCGAGACATACGCACGGTATGCGGTGCACATTTGTTCGTATGCGATTCGCGCAGTTGGAAAAATGCGCTGAATCTTTCATAGAATCAAGTTTGTAAAAAAAAGTGTGTGTGTGTGTGTGTGTGTGTGTGTGTGTGTGTGCGAGTCGTCGAAGTGCTAAAAACCGCAGTGCAATTTTAAAAACCAAACAAGTCTCCGTATCGAGTGTTTGTTTAATCATCGAATTGGACAAAAGCGGCAGTAAGATAAATAATTGATTTTTTTGCCGTCTGGAAAACTCCGATCGTGTTTGATCAGTCTTAATGTGTGTGGTTGCTTGATTTGAATTTTAAAAATTCCAAAGTTTATTGTTTCTTAAGCGGGCTTGGTTCACTGTCGAAGTGAATCCACGAGTGGTAATTATTAGTAATGTGTTTAAAAAGAGAAAAAAAAGTATTGGCGAATCTATTATAATATTTATGATGAGAGTGATCATTAGCACTGTTTATATTATGAAATGCATAAGCTTAAAATTTGTGAACAGTGAAGTTTCATTCGTAAAAACTTCACTATTCACCATTTTCATAAAATAAGAGTTTCGCTTGTAGCAAAATGTCTAAATTTTATTAACACATTTAAAAGAATGGTTCTTCCATGATTTTTTCTGATATCTCTTTACTTCATTTAAAATTTTGTATCAATTTTAGTCATGCTTTAAAATACATATGTACATACATACAGTAAAAATTGTATCAAATTAGATTTAAATTTCAGGTAACTAAATAATTTTTTGGTTATTATACGAGTATGTTAGTTTTTCAGGGACAAAAATAGCGACAATTGTAGCAAATAAACAGTAAAATTTTACAATTCAAAACCCATCTAGTTGACTAGACTTGATGACTAGACTAGAATCGGTCTAGACTTCCTATTGACTATTCCTATTGACCCAACTTGACTATTCATCATTTCACAATACGCATGGTATACACAATTAAAAGCATCAATTCACAATACGCATGGTATATCTAATTGAAAGCATCAATACTGCAAATCCATAGATTCCATTACCGTATAAAACTATTCAATTGACTTTCATTGAAGGAAAACGATAATATAAATCAGAATTAGTCGTTATAAAATTAGAGGATGCTCTCATAGCTGAATTTTTGACCTCGACCACTGTATAAATGCAGGAATTACTCTGTACGAAGTTCATTGCCTCGTTTCAACAGGTAGAATAGTAGCAGCAGCCGCTGTAATTAGATTAAACGACATAATGACCTATCTATTAGATAGTCGATGGGGTTATTATCTCTCGGGTTTATTTTAATGCCTCCTCCTGCCTCCCCTCGAGAGAGATCCCTCGATCAGCAACGATGATAGGCCTAATTTATCCCTAGATTCGAGATAGGGGGACTTTTCAAATTTTAATTATTCCAAAGTACTATATGCCCTTGTACAATATGCAACCAATAAATTGTGCAATTATTGTCGCTCCGCGTTTGAAAATTATACACATACACCATCACAATTGCGTTCGACTACACGTATATACATACATTATAATAAATTAAGCGTTATCTCGGTGCGCTTTTTGTACCGACACTTTGTTAACACAACGTCCGAAAACGTTAATTTGGTGGCGTTTTGTTTTCGGCTCGCTGAATAATAGTGAAATTGCTGGGAAAACGTATGTATGTATGTATGTACATACATATGTGCTTACCTATGTATTATGAACCCCACATACGCTCGATATTGACCGATACACACTCATCATTTGTACATAAAACGAACTATTAAATGTCAGTTATTAGTAGACGATATAATTTTTTTTGGTATTTCAAAATTAGCTCATAATTTTGTACATACTGACTAATTGGTTGCAAGTTTTGTACACATTCTTCACAAGTAAGTTAAATAGCGGCTTTGTAAAAAGTCCAATAAACAGTATAAAACCTCAAACACATGTAGCAGTTGCATATTTTAATTACTGAACCCAAATCAAAAATGAATTACAATTTTGTGCAAATTGTTATTCAGTTTGTTTTACAACACATCTGACACATAAACAAATCTCACATTCACAGTACTATAAAGTCATGTGCGTACTATTTATGATGGTACGTGTTATTATTTGATCCAAAAACAAAAAAAATTGAACATTTTTTATACTTTTAAAATCCATTATATGCAATTTGCATTCAATTGTGCATTCGAAATAATAAATAATATTTTATTAAAGAGGTCTCTCACAATTGTGTGTATGTATGTACACGTATGTATGTGTAAATAGAGGCATTAAATTCGCATGAGCACTCACATACACAACCATAAACATATTTACGCCAAAAGATATAATAATAATAATAATAAATATGGCAAAAAGCACACGGGCGAAACGTGTTGATCCCGACGGGAAAAAATTACGAGAAATTAAATTATCATATTTTTGATTTGAACTCGGCTACCGTTTTCGAAATTGGTACATAATAACAGGGCCCCGAACGCTCTCGTGGAACGTTTTTAAGAGGGGCCCCTCTATGGTTTCTCCCGAGGGCCCCCATAGCTCTGTAACTCTACACTGGGGACCCGAGGCGCAATGGGTTAAGCCGACGGCTCGTCACTCGGATGTTTTCATCTAAATTCGAACACATTAACACTTCTGCCACCACCGTCTGTAATATAAAATCATAATAACAAAAAAAAACTAACAAATTTTATAATAAACTCAGATCCTTACCTGGAAGTATTATGTTTATGTAGTATGTAATTAAATATTGAGAATTTGAAACCCTAATTATGACAGCTACCTACCTACCCGCTTATAATATTAGAATTTTGACTTCTTCTAACACGCTTAAAATTTTGCACAAAATACCTTTAGGAGGTAGGTACGATAATTTATTCACGACTTAATATGTTCGAATTTAAATATTTATAGTTATTAGCATTTTTGCTATTTTTCTAAATTTTTTAATAGATGACCTAGTATTTTTTATGTACATACAATTGCTGTTAAATTATGTATATAATTTTCTTTGAATCGATCGATAAGATTGCAATAATCAGTTTAATATTATCATTTAAGTTTTACGTGTTATATTATTGTAATCACATGTTATTCGAATCTAATGTTTCCGCATTGCACAAACGGAATAAGCTTTGCGATTTTAATTATTTTTGAAAAACTTGAAGCTATTCAATTACATCTACAATATAACCACAAGCTAACCAAATACTAATATTATTTATGATACACTCAGATACAGCAATATACATATCTTGTATTATAATCCTCACACGAGTATATCTAATAATGTCACGTTGTACATTATTTTATTAGTAGGTAACAATATTTATTAATTTTAATTTGGTCACATAAGTTAATAGCAACACATCAAAGTACCTATTTAAAGACTGATAGTTATTAAAAACATATGAAAATCTTTCATTATTTTTTTTCGCACGAACTCTTACAGCGTTTCAGTCTTGCAGCGTAATTACCTAATTCAACATTATAATGTCGAGGATGAAAAGAGTATTTATATTTTGATTATTATTCTATCGTGACGGTCGAGTCGCTTCACTAGTGGGTAAATAGTAGTGTAGTATGTATTCCAGCATTGCGTTTAACCGTCGAACGCCCATAAATCGTTGCAAACGTACGATCTCGGTCATAGTTAGCATATAATTGGATTTTTAACATAAACAAGAACAAACAACTGTTATAAATATGTCACAACACACACACACATACATACATTTAGATATATGAATATATGTATATAAATAAATATACGCGCGTGCATTTAGACGGAGAGAGCCTAAGTCATGTAAATAACAAATTCAAATCTCGCCATCCGTATGCGTTCGCATAGTAAACGAGTCCGATTTCAGCGTGCCGTGACTGCTATATAATATTGTATACGTAGGCACTGTCCAGGTTGAGAATCTCGGAACACGAGCACTTTAGACCAGGTGAGTTTTTCCTATTGCATTAATTGCGATCGTAACTTACGACCGGGTCGCAAACGTGACAACTGAGTTTTGTTCCGAGACCGTTTTGCATTAAACTACACAACTATTAGGTACTGTGCAGCTCTATGTGCGCGACTGTTGAAATGCAATGAACGAAATTAGCGAATTCGTCGTATTATTCGAGCTGTGTGATTTGAAACTAAAATAAGTTCAGTTGAAGTTGAATTGTGCGATTGTGGAAAATGTGACATATGTACATACGTTAAACAATTTTCTCATACGAAGTTAAGCACGTTGAAACACAATACTCAATATAACTCGAAATGATAAAAAGTCGACTCGTCCCACTTTCTCGTACATGGTATAAAACGTTTTTGAAAAAAATGCTGTTTGAAAGTGGAATGATTCCATTAAAAACAAAAAAAAATGAGGCTTCTACCTTATTTATGTATGGTACCTACTAAGGAGTGAAGATTAGCACTAACGTATTGCCGATTGTTTATTAATGTTAAACTATTGTTAATTAATGACATCATCGGCCGTTCACATTCCACTGCTGGATGAAGGCCCTCTCCAATCCTCTTCCATTTCTATCTGTCTTCAGCAATATATGTACATCCACTTGACTGTACACATTTTTCTGAATTCATCAGCTCATCGTTCACTCGATCTACCTTGCTTTCATCCACATCCTCTTGAATACCATTCCAATATTTCTCGCTATGTGTCCACTTCCAACTTTTTCACACGTTCCGCTATATCTGCCACCGTGGTCGTGCTTCTTACCCATGTATTTCTCTTACGATCTCTTCTTGTTATACCAAAAAGAGATCTTACTGTGCACTGGATCTTACGGAACATTCTTGAATTCAGCATCCACGTTTCACATCAGTACGCATTGGTCTTACGCCTTCTTTTTTAAGCATTTTCAAAAGCGCTCCATCCTAGTTTCATTCTTCGTTTTATTTCTTCTTCTTTACATCCAGTCATGTTCAACAATTGTCCTACGTATAAATAGCTATCAACTATCTCTACAATATGTATCTACTGTGACCACGTTTTGCGTGCAAAATTCATTAAACAGACCATTGTGTATCGTATGGTAAAAATGGAATCGTTCCACTTTAAAATCCAATGGCTCATCTCACATAGCACATGCGAAGCTCCGTCTGAGCTAAGTAAGTGGATTTCATTGTAATTATAGTTGGCAAACAAACAGCAGTGGGGATAGTCGCAAAGGTGTTCGTTTCGTTTGTTTGTTTGTGACGGGTCTCGGACCGCCAGTCGGACCAAATTAAAATAAGGCCATAAATAAAACGCGATCGGCGAAAAGGTGCTGAACTGAAAGATTATCCGCTGCGAGCGAATTCGCCCCCATAGGCCCCCAGGTTGGCAACCGCTGCTGCCAGTGGCGGCGTGTCGCGATGCCAATTAAAATACAATAACGCGGCGCGGTCACCGCGGGCCGTTCTCAAACTGTGGTGCGAGTCTAGATCGTAGATATTATAGTACACACACACACACACTCGATTGCAATGCGATCCTCTCGATTCCAAAACCACAATATACCCGTGACTTACGTTAAGAATAGTTCGAGTTCAATATATCAGATACGTAATTTTATTTACATTGCGTAAAATTTGAGTCAAGCCAGGCGACAGCTCGGTGGTTAGAGCGTTGGTCTCTCGGACGAAAGGTCTGGGGTTAGATACCTGCATGTCGAAAAAAGTCGACCTTAAAAATATCGCCACCGGCGATCTGGATATTACCAAATTCAGATCATTAGAATTTCAATTTATTCAATTGTGAGACGGTTCCATAAAATTGACACCGCCGAAACAATTCCTTACCAAATCATTGTCCGTTCCTTATGTGCATATTGTGCATATATCCCTTTCGGGACTCCAAAAGGCACCGGAGAGTATCTTTCCTCAGTTACTTCACTATGGCATACGTTAAAATATTTGTCAGACAGTGAAGAGGCAACGGTTGATATTTAAGTACGCCACCTTCAGAAGAAAAAAAAGTGTTGAATAAGATTTGCATCCACTACTATTAAATATACAAGACTTTGTGGAATCCGTATTGTTTCGTTATTTTAAAACCGTTTTTCTTTTAACCCATATATTTACCTTTAATATATACCAAACAAAACGAACAGCTGAAATGAATGACCTTGACATTTTGATTAATCTGGGTCGTCGATTGTCTCCGCAAGGAAAAAGTGTTGTTCTTGAAATGTATACATTAGTATATTTTTCAATGTTAAAAAGTCACGTCATTGGATATACATATGTAGAGGCGCTGAAAATTCATTCCATTGCAATATACATACATACATATGTATGTATGTATGTATGTATGTATATGTAGCTAGGTACACATACTGACAATTATCCGTATACGTGTTCAATTATACCCGTTTGCATGACGTATTGTAAACTTGTGCAATTTTTTCGCTGACAGGTGTTTTCCGTCGTGTGTGGGTGTGTATAATAGACATTTGAGTGAGCAAGTTTTTGCATAAGCGTCCTCTCGTCGCGATTCGAACAATCGCGATCGGAAATCTGGAATGGTATTGGCATGCAGGGGAGCCCCCTGGAGCTCGGGGACCACGGAGGCCTCTCATCTCGTCCCTCCGTCTGTGGCAGTGTCGTCGCATCCGTTTTATTGGCTTTTTTTTTTTTTTTTTTTTTTTTATTCTGTGGCGTTAAGCAGCGTTTTATCGCTTTCGATTGTGGCGCCCGGGGGCCGCGGGCTCTCCTCGCGCCAGCCCTGACGAAACTTCTTGGCGACAATGGCGCCGACTCCCTTTTTCCTTTTTCGACGACGCGAATTTTTCGGCGGTCGGTTTTAATAATGCGCCTGAAGGCGCCTCTCTCTCTCACTGTCTCTTTGTGGGTGTATGTGTGTGCCCTCCTAAACGGCCGCCCTCACACAATGTCCACTGTTTTATTTCAAGTCGTCTATCGCGTCTCCAGTGGCGTACGTGGCCGCAATCGTTCAATACCAAATTCCAAATATTTCAATGAGTAATTTGACAGTCGGAAAAAAAACTGTGAGGAAATATCTTTAGGTACATATTTAAACCAACACAATACAAGAAAACATTTCGTCTATAAAAATATCATGAATTGTAATGACCAGCACCAAACGTATATAAAAATTCAGTGTGATACAATTAACATTTGCCTCCAACTCAGACGCATACAAAAAATGACGCAAATTCATGAAAATTTGATCAGAGGACAATCATCATCATTTTCACCCACTGCTGGATGAAGGCCTCTCCAATCATCTTCTATTCCTGTTTGTCTTGAGCAATCTGCATCCACACATTCTTCTCAATTCATCAGCCCATCGTCGACTCGGTCTACCTTGCTTTCTTTCACATCCTCTCGGATACCATTCAAGTATTCCTCGTGTTCATCTGCCATCCATTCTTCTCGCTATGTATCCACTTCAAAAATTTCCACTTAAAAAAATGGTTATACTTCTCACCCATGTATTCCTCTTACGATCTCTTCTCGTTATACCAAACATACATCTTTCCATGCTTCTCTGTGTGACTACGTATATGGATGAAGTAAAAGTACTGTAGAAAAATGACAAAAAGTTTGTCTGTGAGGAATTATTGAAGTAGGCTTATAAATGCGGCTATTGTTGATCGTCAACTGGCAATACTTACATCCAATACTTACAATACAATTACATCCAAAGCTTTCAAGTTCATTAGAATAATTGTTCAATGGGTTGTACTAGCACTGTTTAAAATCGATGTTGATATTTTGCGAGGCTTGGTTGAATTACTGACGCCATATAATTTTACGCGCTTTAAATGGAATATTGAGCGTGCACAGTTTTTCTATCTGACTTTTTAGCATTTTTTAAATTTAAAACATACGTGATATAACGTAAGCGTGTAAGTATGTCTGCTTTGCAAACAATTGGTCAACGATTAGACGAGACAGACAGTAACTGGTAGACCTTGAGGCCCCTCGAGGGACTCTCGCAATTGCGAGTGCACTCTTGTGCAACGGCGTCTAACGCCAACAACCCCTCTTTGCGTGTTTAAAACACACAAACAATAATAAATAATAATAAAAAGAGGTGGTTCAAATTTGCGATGCGGCGCCACTGTATGGCCGCGGTCCGTATAAGGCTACGCCAAAACGGTTAAATATAACTGCGGCAAAAAGTCAGTCGTATGGCGCATTAAGCGGCCATTTGGCTACGTTTCTCACTCTGTCGAAAACGCCATTTTGTGAGTGCCAAAAAGTTCAAGTTCAACGCTGATATTTATGTACGTAGGTATGTGAATGCACGCAAAAACGAGCCACTGCAATATTATGCAGCGTGTTTCAGGGATTATTTACTTGTGTTCATACATATGCATACACACACGCGCATACAACAACACAGGAATTTATACACGTATGTAACGCAATGAGGGCAGAGTGTGATAAATTGAATTTAAATTGAGTTATTTTCACGCACGGGGTTAAAAATTAGAACCATTTTCAAAATACTTTAAATTTATATAAATTAACAACGTCTTGTAATCATAAGACATTTTTCCCCATGTGAATAAATCTTTTTGAAATGTGGTAAACACTTCACTTGGGCACAAATGACCGAAATGTATGAAGGGGCATATCTATGTATGTATTCTATATATATGGGGTAAACCAGTTAGTTAAACTATTTACATATGTATGTATAGGTAAATCAAATAATAGAAATTGATTCAAATTGTCAAACGGATCAAATGCTCAAACTACAACATTCATGCGATTGTCTCGTTTCACATCAACAAAAGATATCGTTTCACATCAACAATTTCACTTGATAACTTGGAGATGTA
The DNA here is from genome assembly GCA_022651745.1 of Parapsyche elsis. NCBI lineage: Eukaryota > Metazoa > Arthropoda > Insecta > Trichoptera > Hydropsychidae > Parapsyche > Parapsyche elsis. The sequence continues at coordinate 1,553,850 of JAGVSN010000019.1, forward strand.
AATGGAATCACGGCACTTTCAAATGTAAAGATCGTCTTCTATGGGGAACTGTATTGAAATTTTTAGCTCACAGCTACCACTAGCATAGGCTGGCGCGTTTGTCAACGACAATGAGCACACGTTGATTATTTATCAACGGGCAATACTCTACAGTGTCTGGTGTGTAATAAATAATAATTGCACTATTGAACGTGTACGAAAATAATAATTGTAATAAAAAATAAAGGGTTGAATTCAATGGGCGACATTGTCGCTCGGTCGCTTTCGCCGCCGTATACCTATGTATGTATATAGTAGTAGTTATTTTAAAAGGCTTTTTCAAATGAGTCGTTTCACCCATTACACCCGCAAAACGACCAGCGACCATAAAGGGGGGTGAGGGGGAGGGTTTGGTCGGAACGGTGGCGGAAAAAAAAGCGGCGGTGGAAAAAAAAAAGTTGGAAAATGTCGCTGAAAACCGCTGAGTGGCCAACGTTAATGGGCGAAGGGTTGCTGCGGCCGCTCAAGGGGGAGTGGGGACATTTTTTTAGCTGTCGCTCTGTCCACTGGCCACAGGGAGAGACCGAATGAGGGTAGATTGAGGGGGTGGTATAGGGGTGGTATGGGGGTAGGTTTCGAGGGTAAATTAGATTTGTCAATGTACGTGGGTACCTACGATTGAGGGGTGTGCGTGTGCTCGAGTATCGATTCGCTGGCCAACGGTCGTCGACCATTCGCTTCCTGGTCGGCTCCGTGTCCAATTTGCTCCTGTCATCTGTTATTTCCACCCCCAAAACCCCTCACGTGTCATCCATGGATGGCAATGGCGATTCGATGACGCGGTGAAACAATAATGGAAGCGCGGGCCGATGAGGTCGCACCGTTAGGCTGATATTACACTTGGCCACTCCACCAACACCCGATTTTTTTTGACGGTGGCCAGCATCTTATTATGGTGCATACACACCGACGAATCGAAGGCAAACCGAATTCGATTCGCTTCGTTGGTTGTAGGTACACACCTAATGGTGCATACACACCGATGAATCGAAGGCGAAGCGAATTTGAAGCGAACGATAGGATTCGCTTCGTTGGTTGTAGGTCCACACTTGAACATTCGGACCGAATATTGACCCTCGAACGAAAATACAATAGGCAGAATTAACAAAAGAAGATCTTTAACAATAACCCAACCAACAAAAAAATACTCTATTTGGAGTTGCTCCATGATCGCTCTAAGAGCGGTAAAGTCAAAAGAATCCCTAATTGGATTGCGGCTTTGTTCGTGGCATCTTGGCGAGCAGTTGTACTTATCAATAGCCCGAATTCGCTTTCGCTTCGGCTTCGGTTCGCCTTCGATTCGTCGGTGTGTATGCACCATTACATTGCACCACTTTTAAAGTCACCAGCTACCCGCTCATCTTCATACAAAAGAAAATAGGGCTACGAAGCTATTCGAAAATTGCACTATGTAGTTAAGTGTAAAAAAAACTGCAAGACGACTTTCAGCTAATTATTATCATCGTTTTCGAAACCATTTTGGTTATAAAAAATGGGTCCGAAAACACATCTATCACATAGCACGCGTTCTCGAAACAATTGCATTCGAGTAAGACGACGCAAAAAAAGGGCCGAAAAGGGATTTGGTGTCGAATTGTACTGCGAACCTTTGACTTCAAAGAGATTTTTAGACACCAGTGAATCGCACAGTGTAATACGTGCCATCTAAACATGTACATATATCTATATGGTAGTCGAGGTTTAAAAAAAAACGGGTATTGGTGGAGTGGTCAAGTGTAATATCAGCCTTAGACACATAGGTGTTGTATGCACTCGCGATCTGTCCGTTTGTTAAGCAAATATGTATGTGCGAAATCGGCACTACTTACACGTTGGACTTTGTCCTTTTTGAGTCTCGTCAACGTTACCTGTGATTCCGCTGTGTCCAGCTTGAGTTAAATACACCTACATACATATGTATGTATGTAGCTTCGATTCGTTAAAATTGCGAGACGTACTCCCGTTGGCATATTTCGGATCCACACCTAAGGACACTTAAATAGGTGTGGAGTATTCCTGTGAGAATTTCGCGGAAAACGTTCATGCTGTTAGTGCGAATGTCAATTATTTATTTTATTTTATATAATATTAGCTAATTAGCTAATTTAACTTACATCTATTACATATTTATAACAACTACATAAATCTATGTAGTAGTACACTATACTTATACATATCTGCTATCCCTCACAGAGGTGTCTCCTCACACTTTGCAAGAATGCATCTATGGTATTGGAAGACCCGACGCACTCGGGGAGGGCATTATACATTAACACACCCCTGTGAAAAACGCCACCAGCTGTCTTCGTTTTCCTTACTCTACCTACAACTAAATGGTTCTTATTACTAGTACAATAATTGTGGATATAACTATTTCTAATGATATAATTCTTAAAATAATTGGCAATAACTTATAAACAAAAGACAATGTGCTTTACTTTAAACAATTTCTAATACTCACCCATCCCAATTCATCTAACATACTTTTGATACTTTTTAGCCTACCAACATTCAAAATACCTCTCATAGCTCTATTTTGTAACCTTTGCATTTTATCTAAATCTTGGTCACTGAACATATTAAGTACAGTGGCACAATAAACCACGTGTGGCAAGACAACTGTATTATAGACTAAAACCTTACTTTTTCTATTTAAAATATTGATGAAATGACACATTCAGTGTCTTCAGAATGAAAACATGTCATTCAAAAGGCTATCAGACATTCTAGAAAGTCCTATTACTCCTATTAAGTTCTGAAAGTATGCTAGAATCATCTAAAAAGTTATTAAACTATCAAGAGATGTTTTATAACCAAGAAAAAATGAAAATTCTCGAATATTCTCGGCGAATAATCTTTTGGAGAATATTCTCGATTTACAACACTGCGTATGCTTAGGTGCGGATCCGAAATATGCCTCCCGTTGTTGTCGTGTAGTGATTTCGAAACGATTACGGGCGCAAGTCTTTTCAAAAGTTATGTGCACATGTTAAGGAAATAGTCTCAAGTATGTATTCAAATTACAATATTTGACAGAATTACTGTCAGTTTCGAAGATCAAATGCGTCAAATTCTAAGCCTGTGTACAATTGTTCGTATGATTTTATCTGTGCAAGTGTCTCTTCTATCAATTATATCATCTTTATAATGTGTTTTAGGTACATAGGCTTTAAAACGTTTACATGTGCTTATATCAAGGAAAAAATTGTCTACCGCGAAAAATAAATGAAGATTTCCTTTTTCAATTATAGTTTTGCACTATCATCTTTATATCATCATACATCATGCATCATCACTGTATCTAATGTGTTGATGCAGCAGTAAAATTAACTAACGTCTTAAGCTAGTCAATAAAGTAAGTAAACATACACGAAGTTCAGTTTAGTAAATAAACGAAGTAATCCTCAATGTATAACATTGTTACAGGCATTGATTTGTTTTCACAGCTTAAAATACATAGTAGGTAATATAAATTTCAATCGTGCTTAAGTAAGTTTTTTTTTTCATTATGATTCACTTCAAAACAATGGGAAAAGTAAGACAAAATATACGATTAATCAAATGGCCCACAGATAAAGTCACAATGCGTCATTTTTAGATACACTTGTGTCCGCCCAAGAATAATTACAGCACCATTACAATTATTTACATGGCGATTATTTTTATAAAAACATTATATATTGATATAAATATATATATATAAGCACATGCACGCGTTAGATGTTGAAATTTATTCTGGATTTTATAGGCTCTTAAACAACTTGTGGCGTCCGTTGGCAAAACAGCAAGATTTTGCACGTTATATTCTTATTTATCGGCACATTCAAACAGAGTAAACGTAATATATCGCACTCGGGGGGGATGTTTCGCAATTTATTCGCGTATAAAATAAATAGATTGACGTAAAATACTGCGTCGACTGAAGCACAAAACACATCAATTAACATCTAAGATTTGGTACCCGAATGCACCTACTATCCTATAGGTAGATACTAATTACTCTTTTTAAATTATAATTTTTTCTTTAGTGTATTTATAATTAAAAATCAATGACCTTGAATATTTGGCGACAGTGTTGAAAAGGTTGTCTCTTATTATTTGTTCGCACGTCGAATTTAAAACGTCATGTTTTACAGGACGAGCTTTTATTAACGCCGTCGTCGTCGTCGCGTCGATGACAACATTTCGCCATTTATTCAAGTTTTTTTATTCTATTTATTTTATTTTTACGTCGGATTTTTGTTGTTTTGGTTTATTTTTATTTTACCGATCGTTTCGCTCGTGTGCCCGTCAAATTTTATCGTTGATTTCGTCAAATTATGCAGTTCTCGATCCTGTCAATAATAGGTGTACATATTTTTTTTATATCCACACTTCATCTAGAGTATTCCGAAATTAAATGGATTCAACTTCGTTGTTTTGCAATCAAACGTATTAATAAAATGGAAAATTTAACGTAAACGACATTGAAATAAAATAAAATAATAAGTAAGTATAGAATGCATTGATTAAAAAGACGTTAAAATTGTTCAAACATTTGATCGGTGTGATTTAATAGGCGTAGCGATAAAAATGTCGTAAAAAATCACTTTTATTCCACAATTTTTTTTACGTTTATTATTTGCAGACGCGTTCGCATACACAAATGTTGAATAAATTACAATTAATTACGAATATAAACAATTCATTGCTAATAGTGTAAAAAAACCGATAAATAATTAATTCTCAAGCATATAAAGTGTATAAAATTTTATAGCCTTTATCCGAATAATTTTTCGACTAAAGTGTATTACACACTAAGTGGCATCCTGCAAAATCTTTTCGGGTTAAAAGCAACCACAAACACATTTTGCAAAGGTGAATATTGTTTAAGCTCGCTGAATGCTATCTATGCCGACTAATTGTATGGAGCTTTCGCATTCAATTTATTGCGAAAGATTAACGACCAGATCACGTTTAATTACGGGTTATTTAAAGGTCTAAAACACACACAACATAAACATTGAATTTTAATGTAGGTAATGCAACGTTGAATTCAACGAACTGAAAAATCAGTCACGGCATCTCCTCTACAGTTCCATATTAAATCTTAATTGAGTTCTGTTGGGAACTGAGTGACAGTTGCGTCTATTGAATTTGATAGGTTCGCCATCGTATTTGTCATCTACAACGCTTTTGAAACAAACATGAGGCTTTATGTTTTCTAAATGTCAACAAGGTATAATAATGTTGTATTACAAACTTCGAACAGGCTACAGTTTTTAAAATAAGGTACCATGTATGTATGTACATATGTATGTATATGATATTTGAGTAGTCAAATATTCTCTAGTAACCAATCAAACAAACAAAAATAACTCAATTAAATCAATATGGATACATTTTAAGAAAATTTTTATGAAAAGAAAACTCTTCAAAGTTTGATTCCGATTAATCAAATGGTGTAAAAGTGTATAAGGAACGAAAAAATAGACATTCAATTTCATATATGTAGATTAGATAAGTATGTAGCTTCTCAAGTGCTTATAAGGAAAACAGAGAGAAATGCAGAATAGGCTATTCAACTCTCTAATACGATTAGTTATCAATTCGCCTGCTTTTACTATGCAGTTTATGGGGAATTTAAGTGTGTAATATACCTAACCAAGGAGAGAGATAGGGACGAGTTTGGAACAAGAGGGTCGCCTGTTGCGAATATCCACTCAGATGGAACAATGGTCCTTGAACTTAATTTGAAAGGCAAATTTAATGGATTTACTTTTCATTGTTGAAAGTTCGTCCACGAGGCACTCGACTGTCCGCGCAATTTGTCATTTCGATCGATCGATCCATTAAATTATCGCACAGCTGCGTATTTATAATACAAGAGGAGAGTGAGAGGGGTGGGGGTGTGTCATAGGAATCTTTATTTATTTATATGAAATTTATTTCCGGTCGTAAAACAACAACGAACACGCCCATCCATGCCAAATCGGTCATAATAGAGGTTTGATATCGACGCGCGGGCCGAAATAAATTTTATCGCCCATAAACACGATCGCTTAATTGTGAATGTTTTCAACGTTCGATGTCATCGTTGCGAGATTATTAACAGTGTATATCCTCCGTTAATTTGGCGTGCTGATATCAATCTGGGTTAATAATACCCGGCCGCGCGTAACTTGGCATTGGAATACTTAATAATTCAGACGAATTTTCGCCTTAATAGGTCGTTTGAATAGCATTATGATGTTTAACGATATTGTGTATGTGTATGTACCGATGTGTGTGTGTGTATAAATAAACTCTTAATTAATACTAATATTGCGGTACATGGACGTTATAAATGCGATAGCGACAACAGAAAAAAAATTCATTCATTGCTATGTGAACCGAGAGCTCGTTCTGTAAACTGTTCCATTCATGAGAACTGCTTATGTATAAATATAAACTCTAGTGGCGGGCGGTGATTTTTTTTTTTTTAAAAGGAACGATTTTTTGTTCGATTGTACATCGGTGTATGATCTTTGAACCAAATTAATCATATCATGTGTGTGAATATGGATTCAATGCTAAAATATACCTATACGAAGTATTGTAGTTTTTTCTTTCATTTAGAACCGAAAACTATTACATGGAATAATTTGTGCTGATTTTATAAAGGAACATATCTTTGATGGCGACCTTAAGAGTCGGTACAAGTCAAAAAAAGTAACTTTTCAGGGGAGTGAAAAAACTTAAGAAAATTAGTAGTATCTACATTTTGGTGGAATTGACGTGTGCATTGCTGTGAACATGGACATCAACTACGAACTCAAAATATGTACATATACACTTATCTTGTTTCGTCTAAACTTTGACTTGTACTCTTAAGGTCGCCCATCACAAATATAATTTAGTAACATTGATCGAAGAAATATGATTACGATAGCTTAATAGGTATGTACCTATACATATGTAGTTCGGATGCAATGCAAATTATCAGCGTATATTTGGAATTATTCAAATTCAACTTTTTATAACCAATATCAATGCAATAATAACATTTGTTTTTTTTTATATTGAATGTCAATTTTTAAAACGACCAATGTGAGGAAGAATATGAACTGAATGCTATTGAATCGTAATTATACTATTCATTACCATCGAGATGTGTTGACATGGTCAAAAACTAATATTTTAGCAAATGGAATTCGAACCTATGTACCTATACATACATATATATGTATGGATGTGTCGGTATCTACTTTATGTGTCGCTATCTACTTTATCCATTGTGTACACATTAAAATTTTTGAACTGGAACGGATTTCCTCGATCTTACTACACTTTGCCTATGTAGTGAAGCACTTTATAGGTACTATCGTGCGCGCTTATTCTACACGTGAATATGATTAAACGAGTGGGACAACAGGTATATACAAACAGTGTGTGGAAAGAGAAGGAGAGGCAACGCTCATCTGCCAGGTACTACTATTATTTTTTTGTCGTAATGTTTCATAATTAATGATATTAACTCATTAGCGTGCGTTGCGAACATAAAAAAGCGGAGTTGAGAGGCCGGCGGCGCGCTGTATATATTAATTTAATTAGCGGTCAGGGGGAGGGGAAAAAGAAAGGGGAGGGGTTGTTGTAGATGTGTCAGATAAGAACCATAGGCCTATATGGCGGCCATGGCCATGGCCATGGCGTTATTATTCACGACGAACGGACACCATCTTGCCTATCTTGTTTTTACGCTCTTTTTCCATCTACACGCGGCGGCCACATCATCTAGATTTCACGCCGACCAGATAAATCCAAAACTGGATATTGTGTACGTTTTTCCGGTTTCCAGTATGCAGACGGGTATACCGGGTGGTCCAAAAATCGTCTAGTATCGAACGTGCGTTAATTAGCGCCGAGATAAAGCATCACACGCTGATTCCCATCGCATATGCACACTTTCCGATCAACTTTTTCAAAGATATTAAAATTATTGTCCGTTGAGCAAAATTTACATACCCCATTTTAATTTTCGAATAAGTCAAATCATCTCGAACAAGAAAGGTTACTATACTTAAATTAAAAATTAAAAAGCACTTTAGTCTTGACCGATTTAGAGCCCTCATGCGCATAAAAGAGAGCGGCTCAACCAATGAGCTTCGTCACCATCTCGGCTTCTTGGAATAAACATTAACGATAGCCAACCAAAGTCGTAAATCTCGGACAACTACAGCTCTCTGGTTTTAGTTGCACTAGGAAAAGGTACATATGTAGGTATGTTTATCATTAGTTAGGTATATGAAAAATTTCAAGTAGAAGTGGCAATGGGCTGGTAGGAATAAACATCGGGCTGTTAGGAGGCCTTCATCCAGCAGTGGATGGTGAACGGCTGAAAATGATGTTGATAAAGAAAAATTTCATTCATCTTGTCCAGATAACGGTTGAAGTTTGGTATTACTCAGTTGAGATAACCCGTGTCTGTGTGGCAAACAATTGTGTTATATTTAATTGATTAAATAGTTGACGCCGTTGCGTATGACGTACAAGTGTGTCTTGTAATGAAATATTATCAGATTTAATTTCGTGAGCGATTGTTTTCGGACCACCCTGTGGGTGTATTTGTGTGTGTGAATATTTCTGGTTGAGCAATGATTTCGTTAACACGTTCCCGATTCAAATCCCGTAATTAATCGTGTGTCAAACGAATTAATGCTCGCTCTCAACAAGAAGTTCCTCATTTTATTTATATCTACATTTAGCGTGTGTGTGTGTGTGCGTTGATTAAAAGCGAATCTCAAATTAACGACGCACTTTTTGTGCTCGAAAAGATTGATGAGCCCTTGTATAAATTTGAAAAAAAAAAAAAATTATTTATCGATAGTGAGAAGATACTGCGAGATTATTATTTGACGTTCGCTGAATTAGTTCATTAAATTATAAAAAAAAGTCATTTAAATTATATACGCCGTTCGAGTGGGGGTCTCGGTAAATTATATCTTCACTTTGATGGTTTGAATTATTTTACAACCCCAAAAAGAGTCGCCATTTTGAATTTGACTATACGTTTCACGTACTCGTAGGTACACATCCGTCCGAGTTCCCGTTATTATTAATAAATTATTCATTCGAATTATTTATGTATTATTCAGAAATAGTCTCGTCAGCGCGTTAATAATAAGGTACTTAGTTGTGCGCCTGTTCAGTTCCATTATTGACCTGACGTGTTAACCCCTTCTCGCCCACCCTCTCGTGCGATGAATTTTTCGGTAATATTTTTAACGCATCGAAAGTACTTGTCAATTTGAAAAAAGTGAATGTATTTTTACATCGCCATTGAAATGGCTAATAGAGGATTGTCAATGAAATTCAATTAAATCAGCAATAGTAAAAATAAATATGAATTAAGCGAAATGAATTGTGAAGCCTTATTTGCAATCTGTCTATGTATACTATGTACATAGATAGATTATATACCTTGTCCACATGCACATTAGAATAGATTCAATGGTTGTTTCTAAGTCTACGTGTATTATATTTTTTCACGTGGCACTTTTTTATCCGCTTTAACGACATCCTCGAATATATTTTTGATAGAACAGGATTCGTCTTTCTATTATAAAATATATATGTATGTAGTGACATGTGTGATGACAATGTAGATACAATATAATAGCGAGCCACAGTGTCCAATGTTATCAAACCGATACGACAACGTCCCTTATCGCTCGTTCAACCATTCATACGAAAAAAATTGCGTGTGTGTGTTCCAATTTGAGGTATATGTAGGTATCCGAGCACATATACGTCGATTGTTATTTTTGTACTCGTAACTTTTAATACCGTTCGAGTACATCGCACTAATAAATTTAGACGGTAAAGGTATTATAGCACGGGACGTGCGATAGAGTTTAACCGCACATCGATAGAATAAAATGAATAATTGGATCACTCGCTGGGGCTTTGATTCGTCCGTTTGCTGTGTGTTTATGCTCGATTACTTTTATATTAAATTAACGGATCGTTCGTTTAGCCCTAAAGGCTAAAAGAGTACAGCATATGCGAGGGGAGAAAGTTCAACTATTATACTATTTATATATAACAGTGAGGGGCACTTTATCTGAGGGGTGTCTAATTGATTATCAATTAAACTAATATGCGGAAAATATCATCACATAGTGGCTCTCTCAATTATCACTGTGATCCTTTGATTTTATTTGTTATATACCTACACTGTTTGATAATGTATTATACATATTAGTCCTCATTACATTCCAAAGTCGATATTAACGAAAGCGTTTCGATAAGGCCGAAACCACAAAATCACGGACCGATACGTTTTATTGTGTAAACAAATCAGTTCAACGTTTACTCGGCGAGGAATTTATTGGTGAGCGCTATCGGGATAAAATTCAACGCATTTAAAATTATCACAATAAATAATTTAATTTTAATCGAAAATTATCGGTTTGCAATACAGCCTATTATTGCTCAATTTAACTGCAATAATATATGTAAATCTGCATTAACCTAACCGTAAACAAACTTGGACAAGTATTTTGAAACACAATTTTAATTATTCGTTTAATTTTATAAAATTGTAGGTACAGATGAAAAAATATACCTACTTTAACTTTAACTCTTTAAGAATGGATTAATCAAAACTTATCATGCACTATAATCTATGTATGTAATTTAGCTTTGCTGTCATATTTTATTTCAATCATCTTTTATTGTATCGTTTTATACTACGACAAGTACCTACATATTATCATTTTTGGCAATTGATGATTATTTAGATTTTGACTCATGCTTCCGTAGGTAATTAAGGATAATATTCCTGTTTGTAATCCATTTTATCAAATGTTTCAACCAATGGCCTTCCTTTTCATTATTAATCTTGAAAAGTACTGCAACGATTTCGCATTGCATTTCGCCAGTAAACGATTACCTTTATAAACGTATGAATTTGAACGATTTGTTTGAACAATCCACCGTTGATTTCCGAAATCAATTTATGCCATGCTCATATTATACATATGTATAATATGAGCATGGCATGAAGGTATTGAGACTAGAATATGATTTAAATCACGAGTCGTGCGCTTCGGAGCATCGAAACAATATTTATCGATCAACGTATAAATGCCCAGCTCGTGTACCTTTGCTTGTGTACATTACCTATGTATGTACATGCGTCGTTCGGCTATCGGGCCAACGATTATTATTTGATTAGAGATTTTACCTGAAAACGTTTCGGCTCGCTTTGATGATGTGCCGATAAGGGGTCCCCGTATCTATTTGGGGGACCCTGCCTAGGCCGATAGTGTCGGCTCACTTACCAAAAAAATCAATCTGTACCTAAAACGCGACATATGTCGGCACGACAAAGATAAAATTTCTCCATAGTACCTACATATGTACTCTAAAAAATATATATATAAAATAAAACAAGCCGATTTCGTACGTTCCACGATAACAACGCGAACGCCATATTAAATACACATAACGAACGATTTACTTTCCGGGCTATGGAAACTCGCATCACACATATGTACATATGTACATACATTGTCGAATTAAAATGGCGAAAAAACACCATATGTCGCGCACCGTGAAAAGGTCCGCTCGTTTCGGCATATGAAAGAAATTAAGATCGGTCGATAGCGAACCGTCGGTGTTCGGGGACACGATGTTCGGTCCGATAAGAGTTAATTGCGCGACTTTTACAGTTGTCATTCGCATAATTGCTTCGTCCTTTTTGTACATTTGTTTGTTTTTTGCGCAAAGCGAAGCTAAACAACGGGCACGCTTTTCATTGGACGACGATAACGTACGCTATCCAATGGGCGAATCGGGTGGTAATCTGATTTCGAGACATTCCACGCCCTTAAATTGGCAAATTTCGCAATCAACGCTGGTAATCAATCATGCGGATTGACTCGCACGACGTTTCAATAAGCTGTAGGCGGCGTAACATACGCCTTTTTTTTTTGCATCTGATATCAAATCGATCGACCCAGAAACGTTAGTTTAGATTCGGACAATAGATACACGTCATAATCTTATATTATCATACGCTAATTTCCATTCATTAAAACATACACACGAGGATCCCTTTATTTCCATCTATAATACCGAATAATATAAAGCAACGGAAAATAAACAAAGCAAATCCAAAATGGTATTGTTTTATGAAACAGTGTACCTAATCTTGTGTAGCTGCATTATTTCATTAGGTTTTTTTTAGTTCTATGTACATAAATATCGCGTCCTCAGAGCACAAAGGTGACATGTCCGAAATAGTTAATTGTTTTAGAGCTTAAATCAGGGGAACTTTATATAAAAATGATGATTTTACATATTTTACTCTAAATTTTTAGATCCCATTTCATTGTTGTTGAATTTCTGAAGTGAAGTGAATTGAAGTGAATTTTTGCATGCAAATAGTGCGAACTTGTCACATGTGTGGTCCGATAATATTACTAGAACTTTTGTATTCTTTGATGCCAAAAATAATTTTGATGTCATTCGGATGTGCCACTTGACTGCCCTGATAGAATAATTACATAGGAATAAAATTCCATTCATAACTAATTTTTGAAAATTGACGCTCTTTCTTTATAGGTAGTATAAAATAGCATGCTTTCGTTGAAATTACTGACTATAAAAAAAAATTGAATTAATTATAGTATATGTAGGTATAAACGTAGGTGCATTGTTTCAACTGTCAATAAGTGTGTTCTATTTTTAAATACTTTTACATAAGTACCTACATACAATAATATGCCAAGATTATTAACTATTTGATTAGATATTTTTAATGAAATATTTCACTAATGTATACAGCTTCCTTCGTCTGTGTTAGATATGCAAGTTTCTGGTGTATGTACTAGTATTTTTCTTCACATTTTGGAGACGTGCTGCATACCCTACATACTCGCATACGGCCGCGTTATCTAATTTAATTGCGTAAAATTATAGCTATTATGTGTTATTGCTTGGACCGATGATTTTTTATCTCCTTACCTCGAGAGATTGTAATCTCGCAGGTACGATTATGTACAAACACACACACGCTCATGAGCATAATTGAAACGGGGAAACATTAAATGATCTCTGAAATGAACCCGCAATTACCCGGAGCGCTCGCGTCGATCGAAATTATTGATTTTCTATTAAAAAATTAATCATCGGACCGAAGTGTACTTTGGAAAATTTAGACAATTAGTATAAAACCCAGCTAATAATAATAAAAAAAAATTAAATTCATTTTAATTCATTTGCGGCGAGTTTTTACGCATTTTTCTTTTTAAATACGCGACGTCGGATTTTCACCCCGTTTATTCGCTCGTAATCTAAGCATATTCGATCGTAAAAATTCGAGTTTTTTTTTTCCCTCTTCGCCTCTTCGGCTAGCCGTAGCGGTTTTTATGGATACTTAGGGGGGAGATTTTATATTGCAATTACTCAAACTCGTTAACCGCATTTAATGTGTATATTTATGCTTTTAGCGAGCTGAAAAGTTTTGCATATACAACAGCGTTATGATACGTTAAGTGTGTATTTTTAACTATTGTTGTGATTATTCGGGTAAGCTTCTCTTTTCATCGCGCACGATATGATTTATTACGGCGTTGTAAAAAGAGTAATTGAATTACACATTTAAGCGATTCAGTGTTTGGTTCAATAACTTTTAATGAACTGGTTCGTATTTGATTTAAATTCAACAGTAACATCATTTGATTTCTAATTATATTTATTAATGCACAAGTAAGCGTGTACATATATATGTATGTAAAAAGTTAACTAGACTTCTTATGTATATATATTGACTTAATATGATAGAGAGCTCACAATGTGACTATTTGTAAATGTCATTAAATCTTACATATGTATGTATCATGTTTGCAATGCAATTACACCGTTATATTAATAAAAGAGTTAAAGGCAATCATTCGTTCAAGTTTGTATGTTTCAGATTAAATTAAAATTAATTATGTACAATGAGATCATAATGATTTATTTTTAATGAAAATTAACGATTGCGCATACATGTTATCTTTGATAATTTTCTAATCTAATTTGGCCCCTTTTTCTTACCATTGTTTGGTCTTATTCATTTATCATACGAAAACGCGAATAGTTCCCATTCATAAATACCGGCGTGGAACACAACGATGACCTTGACCTCGTTCAATTCCGGGAATTTTTATTTTTTCCTGGAAAATTCGAGCCAATTTTGACACAAAGCTTAGGATCACATTTTCAGTAAATACATATAACTGATTCACTCGAACGAAGACTACACCCTTACTTTATTCAAAGATTATCCACATTTTAGCCACACATCAACACAACGTAGGCGAACAACGAGCGTGCTTCATATCAAAAGCACTGACTTAATTGAACCCAGTGGTCGGGAACCTTTTTCTAGTTAAGAGCCAAATCAAGGAAAATGTTACAAAATTAACAAGTTTGGGAGCCGCAACGTATTATTTTTGGATTTTTTTACATTTTTTAAATCTCATAAACGAGAGCATGTCAACAAAAATAATTATCGGATTCGAATTCAGTGGGTTAAACTTAGTAAAGATTGACCAATCTCCGCTCTGGGTTTTAAAAAACGTGATTTTTTGTTGCTCAGTGTAATCAATTGTTTTTGCACTACTTTATGTAATATATCTATTATAACAGCCAACAAATATACAATGGACGTATATAATCGCCCCCGCCACCCCCTATGCCCGTTTCAATGCAAACTAAAGTTTTCACCACGTGGTTATGCCCGAATATTTAGCGGTTAAAGCCGACTTTGCTGTCATACGCTCTTTGCTCTTTACCTAGCGAAATTCGTTAGGTTTTCATACGCGATTTCGCAGCTGTGTGTGATAGAGAGCCTTAAAGATGCATCCGCAGTCGCAGGTTCCCGACCGCTGACTTAACCCCATCGCTACCGTTCAATAGTCGTATTATGGTTTGAACGTAATAAATGGGAGGAGGAGGAGGCTATCGTCGAAAATACGATCGGGAAAAAATTGAACAAAAACAAAAGGCGCCTTTTAATTTGGTGGCGCCGATGAGAGCCAATAAATAAGGGTCTCGAGACTGGAAAAAGGAAGGAGCGTAGGTGGTCCCGGAGCCGCCCTTACCCGGCCAATAAATTAAGTCGGTTAAGCCGAGCAGCCGAATGATAGAGCGGAGGCCGGGGGCAATTTTTCGAGCCACTGTTTGTTTGCACAGCCATCATTCACCGGGGCATTTATGGGCATATTTACCGAACCCCTCTATTAACACCGAGAGATACGCATCCAAAGCGAGGGGTGTGTGGGGGTTCTTTAGGAGAGAGACACACACGCGCGTAATATACGGCCAGTCTCGTTTTTACGAGCCCAGCACCCCCCCCTCCGAACTGCGAGGGGTGGTTGCATTGGGGTTATTTGTATACGTGTGTGAGACACAATTCAATTGGGATGATGGCCCTTTAACGGTTCATCGATTCTTCATCACAATAGAGTAGCGTCTGGATGGCAGGGACACACTCGATATGTGACACACAATACGCAGTGTCGGTTTAGTTTGGGTGTGGGGTTTCTCAACAAGGCGCAAGTGTTGGGAAAATGTCGGTTAATTTAACGGTTAAGTGTGATGTGTCTATTGGGCGAGTTTGATCTGAAATATATTATATTATGAGAAGTGTAAAGTTTGGTCGAAGGCTTGCGTGTTATCACTACTCGGTCACTAAATTGAAAATCGATTAGAGGATGATTTGTTTATTCAAAGCTTCAAGTGAATGTATTCGGAATCTTATATGTACATACATATGTACATATGTACTGACACGATCATCGTAATCATTTTCAGCCGTTCGCCATCCACTGCTGGATGAAGGCCTCTCCAATCTTCTTCCATTCCAGTCTATCTTGAGGAATCTGCATCCACTCGGTTTACTTTGCTTTCTTCCACTTCCAACTTTTATCATACTTCTTACCCATGTATTCCTCTTACGATCTCTTCTTGTTATACCAAGCATACATTTTTCCATGCTTCTCTGTGTGCACTGGATCTTACATAATCACAATAATTGTGTGTTGACAATTAAACTTTTAAAATTTCAAGGTTCAATAAGTTTAAATTTCAATTTTTATGGTCACCGGTTATTTTAGAACCGTCGACTGGTGCAATAAAGTCGTATTTTTCTGGTTCGAATGCTTTGAAACGGGAATGTTCGTTTCGAACGACTCGTTAAGTGCACACATTGCACAGTGGGAAATCGCACCGCAAATTTTCACCCCTGCAATTAATCGGCGCTCGCACAAATCTTTATGAAACGATTACAGAGTCGTTCGCTTAAGGTACGAGCCAATTTTCCATTAAAGGAAATCGTTAACGAGTTAATCGCCAGCCGACTATCTCACGCAGATCGTATCGACGACGCGCAAGGATCGCCGCAAAAGTCTCGGCTAGAAAATAAATACGAAATTAATTGTAAGCGAGGGTGGAAAATTCAACTGGGGAGTTTGGTCTGTGTATTATATTAAGGGCTGAAACGAACCGTCTCCGACTTGGCGTTTATTTACAAATTGTTCGCGCGCAATAATAATACGGGGCGCTCCTTTTTTGGCCTTTGGCCGCTTCCCGTTTCGCCCTATATATTATATAGCCGGGCTAGAGAGAGGGCGCACCCTTAAAGCTGAGATAATTTATTAAAATTGGATCAGCGGATAAACTGGGGAGTCAAATGAAGTTGAGAATAATCCAATATCCCGAATGCTCTCCCCATTTACGGGACACACACGCGTTCGTGTTAACTGCTCCAGTTCAAGTGCGGCTAATTCCCAATTTTAATTAAGCTCGCAACTCCTTCGAAATGCGTGCGTGTGTATAAATATACACTAGCAAAGGCTGGTTGTCGTATTGGAAGCAAAAGGGAACCAAGTCGTGCGTTATTTTTATATCCCCTGTACAGTAATAGTCGTGTGTGCGTATGTACGAAAATATATATGTACATATATATATACATACATAGGTTTTATTATACGACACACATGAATAATTCATGCGACCAAAAAATCGCTCTCGGGCCACACGTACCTACTCTCTCTCTCTCTCCCGTCCTAAAATAGCTCTTATTATCCCTAATATGATGCATAAATCTTTGTGCCGCCTTGGTGAAGGGTGGTGGATAGATTAATCAAACGTAATGCGAGTGCAGTGGATGCTTGGGGATACTGCGCGTCCACACACATACACATAATGATCAATCTTCCTTCGAGGTGGATTATTAGATTCATGAATTCCGAAAAAAAATTGTTAGGCACTCGAACTCGGCAGGTCACATCTTAACACGTCCTCGTTGATGATTTTCGTGATGGGACATTGGAACAAATGTTTTGTGACATGAAAAAACCGCTACAATTACATAAGTGAGTGCTAGTATGTACAGTTGACGCTTGCAATGTTTTGCATTAGTAAATAATACCGAGATATTATTTTATACAATTAGGGTAAATTTTACAGCTACATATTGCATTATTGCCTATATACATATATATATATATTTTTTTTTTGTACTATTGACAAGTGTGATGAAACAAGTGCATCTCGATATAATAGCATAATTTTACTATAATGGATGTGTTGCTATAATTTTTCAACCAATATTTCAATTGATTTGTATCTAGTATCGTCTCCTGATCGCGTTTTTATAACTTTTGGTAAATGTATGTGTGTGAAATCGCTATATCTCAAACATCCTATCGTACTGAAACTTCATATTTATAAGTTTGGTAGCGATCGTTACAATACATAAGGTTTTTGTAATTTTTCTTACCGGAAGTGGTACCTTGTTACCTTGTTTTTCACATTTTAAAAGCACAACAGCAATCAATACATTTAAGTAACATCGGTAAACTAACTACATATACAGCTGACATTTATCAACACCAGACCAAGAAAGGTATAAGTTTGAATAAATATTGCACTTCTTTAGGGGGAATATTCAACAACTGAAGTGACAATTTTGTCGGTTGAAAATTAATTTTATTTATTTTAGCGATATTGGAGTTTTTTTTGCATGAACAGTCAAATGATTGAATGTTTTGATTCCTTCGCTCAAAATGAAACTGTGGTCGATTCAAAAATTAATAATAAAAACATTTAACGACAACGACCGCAAATAAACGGTTACGTTCTGAAGAACCCACGTCAATTCGACGCGGCCGCCATTCATTACGCGTCACTATAATAAAATCGGCGGATGGCGCCATTAAAAGCGAAGCGAAGCCCCTGAATAAAACAGTGTCACATCGGGGTAGAGGGTCGTTTCGGAGGGTAGTTTAGAGACACATAGTTGTGTCGCCGATTGACTTCTTCGCGGGGCTTTGCGGTTTACGGGGACTAAGACCTAAGTCAGTCCGCAAAACCCTCAGACACTTTGGCTATGGGGTAATAAATTGCGCGTCATTCAAAACCCCTTTCAAACGCCGATGATAACGAATGAATTGCTATTAAAAAATTCAACGGGATTCGTACAACCCATTCTGATTCATTTTCGTGAATAATACCGCTTGCGAAGTGTTGCCGATTCATTTTGAACGTGGCGTATACTAATATTTCGCAAGATGAAAATGTACTCGCTTTGCTCCTATGGACGAAACGAAGTTTTGTATTGCAGAATAATGAACAGACGGTAAGCAGCTGCGGCTCCAGCCACTTTATGGATTGGTTCACTCAATCTCGTTTTGCACCTACGCGTTCAGCGGTCGCCAACCTTTTCTTTGCCCCGCCAATGAATATGATATGTGATATTTTTTGCGTCGGTAATGGACCGTTGAAAAATGACTTTTCTATATGTTTATGTAGGGCTTACGCGCGCGCCCTCGTCTCTTTCCGTATGTGTATAAAAAAATTGGATTCTTTACAAGCACCATTGAGAAAATATTGGGCAACTATTTATTCCGAGCTATAAATCCAAATTCGAGTTCACTATTATATATAAGTATATCGGGATTCCGTTGAGGGGCTGCGAAAAAAAGGGCCATCGAAAACGGCGCAACCCTCTTTTCCTTCGAGAGGGTGGGTTTCGAGTGAACCCTCTTTTTTTTTTCGTCAAGTCGCAAAGTGAGTGTATTGTTTTTTAATGGAAAACAACGTTATAAATCGATATTTTATACGGTCACGTTGTTTTTGAACGACCGCTAGTTACTGCACAGTGTACCCATAGCTCTTAACGAACTTTATATTTTAGGATACTCTCAATGTAAAGACACGCCCATTTTAATGGATCAAATCTATTTTGAACCTACGATTAAATCAATCTATGTATATAAAAGCAATCGAATTTATTTACACTCTAAAGGAGGAATCAAGTTTATGTACCCATATACATATGTATGTAGATATAATACACCTAAGATCATTTCCTATAATAGTTTTCATAGCAGTGTAATCATTTTCTGAACGATTAGGCCATTATTGTTGTATAAATCTAAGAATCAATATTATATTGCACGATTCAAAGTAACTTGAATAAAAGCATCTATCCGTGTTAAATTTTGCTCGGTGCAGTTTTTCATTGAGCTTATGAAAACTATACACACATGACGCATTGGAAAATCGGGTATGGGCCATCGTCGAAAGGGCTCAAAACACATTTTAATAATATCGAACGCATTTGCATACGAAAAAGCTCGAGGGTGTAGTGGGTCGCGCACATTCGATGCACAAAAGCGCAAGGGATTCAATTATTGCGCTTTTTCATTACGCACTTCCGCATCTGTGGGTCGCGTCACCTACATATACATATATATATATATATATTAATAAATATATTGGTGGTGTCTATCACACGCTGGGAAAATTGTAGCAATGGCAGGAGCGAGCAGGGCGAATTGTCGGGGGTTCGAAATTCGAGGGTGCGTCAGGACACGTAGCGGTACTAAACCGGGAATAAAACGTTTTGCATTCCAATTACTTTCGGGAGGTTTTTTTTTTTTATTTTATTTTTTATCGACGCCTACTGTTGCGCTGATTTACATATCAACAAAAAGCTCTCGACAAAGCTTATTACGAACACTCGATAGCTTTTTCTGCCAAGTCGGAAGTTCGCTTTTACTCCCGTACGTTGAAAAAACCCACACAAACACTCAACATGTTGCAGTGTGTGTTACATTTTTTGACACATCAGATCTTTGATTATAATATTTATTACTAATATTCGTTGTGAGGTACATATTCTCACACACTTTAATCCTGAACTGTTACATTAAAGCGCCTCACAAACCGGAGCGGATTTATTATTCGCGAGCGGATAAGTACGCTCGGTGATATGTGATTGTAACACAATGTGTTACAAGCTCCATGACATACCACCGAGCGTATTTATCCGCTCGCTCTGTAAAATAGAAAATAAGCTGATAGTGGTTTTCGTAGTTTTTATGCATTTGAGTGATCCGTATTGTTATATGCAGTACTTTGAGAGTACAAGTATTTTGATTAATGGAATATATCATCATCATTTTTAAGACATTTCTTTCGACTGAAAAATATAATCCAAGAAAACAATTGTTTTCAACCGTTTAAAATTGAATCACAAAGCAAATCATTGATTTTCATCGAACGTTTCATTTTTTCCAACGTAAAAAACGTAAATGAATAAAATAGTCCAACTAAAAATTGCACCTTGTGCAATGGCCCCGAAGGCTGCACCTTTAGTGCGACTCTGTACACAAAAAATAAACGCAATTATATATATTTTAATACACAACAACTTTTTAACGCCATCAATCACGTATTTATCACGTGCTCGCATAAAAAAAACCACAGTACCTGCTCACACACACCTAACTAATATTATATTTTTACATTTTACAAAAGAATTACGCGTGTCGCGTGATATTTCCCTTAATGCGATTAATGCGCGATTAATCCATCCCGTCACTTTGACGTGGTGTTTCCTATACACTTTTTGTTTTAAATTTCTGTTCATTATTATATTTCATATCACGTGTCGTTCACTCAGTTTTTAGGTGGGTTTTAAATTAAATTCAACCACGGTCAAATTGCACCGAAAACAAAACGCAACATCGGCGATAAAGGGCGCCTTTAATTGCATTTAATTAATTTAATTATAAAATTCAATGTCTCCAGCGGATTTACAGGTGTTGGAAGAAGAAAAAAACCGGTCGCCGAGGCCTATTATATTGCACCGGCTCGTTTCATTATATTCAAATTAACAATTATATGGTTAATACACATATTCACTTAGTATGAAATAAATGTAATTAATGACTTAATAATGGTCAGATAAACACGGAGCGTAATAAAAATTTTATGTTCAATTTTCGCCGGGGAATTTTGTAACGTTTTTTGAATAAACACATTAATTGTTGTTCTCCGTTGAAATTGTTAATGAAACCGTAATTATTTATATGGAAAGAACGTGAGATATCTCTCCGTTTTATGCACACTATCCGTCCATTAATTGGTATGCGATAATTATTCACGCCTTATTAATAATAAAATTGTGAGGCGTAATAATATAATTAATAGCCAATATCCCGAATACGATTCCATAGAATCGATCGAATTATATTGTACATATGCCTTGTGGGTTTCAATCGACTGAACCATTAGTAGCCGATTTAATGATTATAAATGTTTAATTTATAATATAGGTATATCAAATGTTTAACGATAGTAGGTCTAGTTTATGGTTATATTTTATGTCAATGAATCCTTATGGCCCATACTGTATTGATGGATTTAATGTGCGGATATTTTCAATATAGCAAATTGGAATGTTGTGAAGTAAATTTTCATTCGGTTCATTCATGGTAAAATGCATTGAATTTTCAGATTTTTACAGTAGAACTACGATTAAAAATAACAATAAATTTTATAAGTAGTGTACGAAACTACATATAATAGAAATTCAGAACACATTCGCAAAGAGCCATAATCTTTATTGCGCTACGAAAACAATTCATCGAAGAGCACTAGTCCTTTTTTTTTTTTTAATTATATTTTTATTTTCGATTTCGACCATCGCCATGGGAAAAAAATTCATTTTCCCTGAAACGAGCGCGCAAACCAATGAAACTTTCCCATTTTATTGCCGCACAGGTTCCAAAGCCCGCCACCCGCCCACTCTCCCGCCCACCCCGATTATTGCGAACAAATTTATTGAATAGTTTAAAGGTAAATATTTGTACGGTGAACATTTTTATGCGGCCTCGCGTGGTTCGGCCGATTATAGAGTCATTAAGCCAGTCGGAATGTTCGGCAAAGTTTTGTGGCCCCGTGTAAAACGTATTTATATTGCGGTCGTGTCGGGGCCGAGACCAACGGGGGAGGGGAACAAAAGGGGGGAGGGGTAGGGGTGCAATGCAATAAATTTAATTATTTTATTATTATTTTACTGCGTTGCCTTTCAACATGCCCTAATGAAACGGCCGTAAAACGAACGAGGCGGTCGGGGCCACGTTAAGTCGCGATTTGCCAATTTGAAAATTCGCCAATTGCATTAACGATTCCGTTGTTTGTGTACTCAATGCTTTATTTATTTATTTACAGAGTAACCCTTACGCGCTGAAGGACAGTGGAGGTGCTGGAGACATGTCCGCGTGGACATCGGCAGGATTGCAACCCACCACTGGATATTACCCCTACGATCCAACGTTAGCCGCATACGGGTAAGCTATTCAAAAAATAAATAAAAAATCAAAACAGTTCAGTTTAAAAGAAAATTAATTTCAAAGCGATTTTAATTTAAATTAAAAAAAACAAAAAAAATACCTAGATGTATACAGCGCGCTTTCGTCGTAATACCATTTGCGTTGCTATTATTATTATAGTTGTATGCGATTATGACACGTATAAAATACTTTATAATCGGCATAGGATAAATTGTTGTGTGCTGTTAGATACATGTATGAAAAAAAATAAAATGTCGGCAAATCGTTCCAATCGAACTGATTTACAATCAAATTTTACGAGTCGTTCGTTCGCTCTTTGTACCTGTAGTTATACACGGGATAAACTATGTGTACAGGTATTCAATTCAACTTTCAAGATTGACTGTTAAATTAAACAACTATTCAAAAAGATCAAATTCCTAAAAGAAATATATTTTTTGTGTAATAAGCGAAGGATTATACATATCTATAAAGAAATTTCTAGCTTTTCGTTTCCTTAAGAACACTTTCTAATAACTAGTTATTCATATTGAAACCGGGTAGTAAAAAAGCAGAAAAGTCCGCCACCTATTTAGTTTTATTTTGAGACTCAAATTAAACATTATTTGAATATCTCAGTCATCGCATCAGACATATGTATACATAATAAATTATGCACAAAGTGTAATTGTACAAAATTAAAACATTCCAATCCACAACCTATCGAATTATTATGACAATTCGTCATTAAGACAAATACGCCGTTCGTCTTCGGCAGTCTTCACACACACTTAAGAATGAGATAAAAACACCTCACGACAACAAGGGCGAGAAAGAGGGAAAGAGCGGGGGGGGGGGGGAGAACGACGATAAAAATCAAATAAAATAAACAAACGTATCAGTGTCTACCCGGGGCATTAGGCGGGTCTTTCCCGAAAGAACACACATATAACGGCTCGTTTATGAATTATGGCCGTTTATGGTTAGTTTTTCTACCGAGTCGGCGTCCTTAATAACCCGTCATCACCTCGAGGCGCAGGTATTAACAACATGGCAATAAACACCATAAAACGCGACCATAGGCCACCTAGTAGCGACAGGGGTGCTCAAACTCGCCATCTAGACACAGTCGTTGACGACACCTGGACCCAGAAGTATTCAACGTACATATGTAGGTACTTAATACAAAAGTTGATATCGATTGCAGAACAAAAATCAAGTGCCAACATCGGTGCCAGCTCACGCGATCGACTCAACCCTCGTTCCACTCTCTGCATTGACGATAGACAATGTACCGTTCGACGTACCCAATCGGTAGTACCTCATCCTATAGTTTTATATCAATTTGCCGCGTCGCGATCGTGTCATGTTTTATTTCCGATCGGTAAATTTCACCACGGTCACGGTGTTAGCTCAGTGGTTTGAGCATTGAAGGTTTGCAGTTTGATTACGGACACGGTCGAAAAATTTTCTCGGAGGTTTTCAACTGTTGCTGTCACTGTTGGCAAATCGGCTGTTGTTGAAATTTTCCAGTCTATCCGACTCAAATGTCTGTCTAAATTGTCATTACATTATTCATCTCGAAAAGACACCGGGAAAGTACCAACTTCAGAATATATTTCCTTTGTTATTTCACAATGACAGGTGCTTGTCAAATCGTCCAAAGGTAAAGCTCGATATCAAGTACGACACTTTTAAGTAAGCACTCGAGTGTATAAAATTGGAGAAGCTACACAGTCCAACTCGAACTTTCCACGTATTCAAATCGATTAAAATGTGTACGTGGTTGCATCCTGTCGCTTTTCTTTAGCGCTCGGCTACCGACAGGACAGGAGCCGGCAATATATATTCTGTATGTAAATTTCGGGAATAATATCATTTCAGAATTTATATCCACTTCAAACGTTCTATCCGGTGGGTGGGTGGGGAAATATACTTTTATAAAAGGTAAAACATAAGGCGAAGACAAATCTATGAAAGCCTTCCCGAATAGTTTCGTTCTCGTAAACATTGTGACGTGCTCATTATACTATTTCGTATCGTGTGTGTGACTTGTAACCGAACGTTGCGTTTTTTCAGCCATTTGTACGTATTTATTTATAAAATGTGTCAACGTCGATATGGTAGCTCGGTATTTATGTGAGATGTTCGTGCATTGAATTTTGACACAATTAAACTAAACATGAAAGAGTCATTCTTTTAGCTTGCATTGTAAAGCGTTGTAACGAGCTGTGAATGAATAGGCACGGTGAATTTTGTATCAGTTAACATATAATATGCATTAGATTTCAATATTATAATTATGATACGAGCTTTTAAAACTTTAGGAAATCTACTCAAGATCCAAAGATTTGATTCACCCTATACCTACATGAAATTGAACTTAATTTATTTAAATCCACCTAAGTGTACCTACTTAAGTTAATTGATTTATGAAATTTAATCTACTTATGTAATAATGTAGACTGAGCTAATATTACTGTATTTTATTACAATAATTTGATGAATTGACTATATTATAATGTAATATTAGAGTCATGCAAAATTTTTATTTTGTATACATCGTCAAATTGTTTCGCACTCGTCGTATGTAAATGTTCTATTTTATACCTCAATACTTTTGTATTTAAAATTTCATAAGTTATTGATCTTTCGCATGATATTTTAAGCATCGAAAATATGATTCTTTGATGTAGTTATTATAGAATTTTCGTACAAAAACGAAATTATTTGCTTAGAAATATATCAAAGGAGCGAGCAAAGCGCCATTGTGTTTTCCTTTTGATTGACAACGACACGCGTTTTCACTGATTGAAAAATACCTAACGATACAAAAATACATTCGCTCACAACGTACCACTTTCCTACACACACACACACACACACACACACACACACTCACAATGTAATGATTTTTTTTTTTTTTTTTTTTCAACAAATTTTACACACTTTTCCCGAGAGGGTGGGTTTTAGAAGTGCGTGTTCTCGACTAGTTTTTCCCGTCGTTTTTGTTTCTGTGACACGTTCACAATATCGACCCCGTACTATGACGATGGCAGTGACCAGATAGCGGAGGCCTCAAAGCCAACAAAAACCCAACTCTCCCCCGTGTAACTGAACTCGTTATCTGTCCGTTTGATCGGCCGATGTTCGAACACGTAAACGACGCCATTACGATTCGAAAAACGACGCCGCGAGCGCCGTTTTCGTCAACGACCATTTCTATTACCCTAAAAAAAAAAAAAAAAACAACAACAGTACACACATTCATATATTTTATTTGATATTACATAACGTAAATTGTGCACGTGTGTGTGTATATAATTATTCTGTTTGACTTTGGCGTCATTATCTAAAATCATCCGCTATTAAAGCGCGGTCATTTTGTTTTGCATCGGCGATATTATGTATGTACTATGAGAACACGAACGCTGTGTATGTAGGTACTTTAGCCAGGTTGTACACGCGCGTATTTTTATCTGCGAAGGTCTGCCCATCTAAATACACAACCATCGCCATTTTTAAAACATTATTAAATACACACAGGGTATTTGCGTTATACTGCAATGAAAAAATTATACAATATGAAAAGTTGTAAAAGAAACGCTGTTAGTGCAGTGTGAAATGTTCTCGCATAATTACAATCAATTAACAGTCGACTGTAATAACTATAATGATGATATTCAAGTGAAATGAAGTTGTAAATATACGCATTGAAATTGTTATTGTGTGTTTATGCGGTAGTTGGATTGTTAAGTGAAAGGTTCACGGTTCAATTTCAATTATGTGCAATTTCTACTAATTCAATTTTACAATGTGTACAATGGTTTCGAGTTGGTATCTGGAATGCCGATCCATCACTGGTGGCAAAGTGTTCACTTTTCATTTGATTTGGGCTCAAAAATATATGAAGCAATAAAAGTATCATAAAATTTGATACACACAAAATAGCTTTATTGGTGCGGACTCATTTAACGCGCCGCCCCACTATGCAGTGACACACGTGACAGCTTTACGAATACCAAATTAACCGTAACTCTCGACTTGTGTACGAACAGCTTATTTTTAACTGCGTTTGGCTATTAAAAACGCCAACTGCGTTCGTTAAGTTAACGCCGCCGGTTAAAAAATGTGACGCTACCGTTTTTCATACGCTTACAGATATTATTTATAATCCTTCGTCGGAAATGAAATATGCATGTGACGCGTCTCGCGACAAATGTCTTGAGCGCTAGTAAAATTGTTATACTCGTAAAGCTTTTCCGAAATATCATCACTGTCACTTAACTACAATTTGCAACAGTATGTATTACAAATTCAACAAATTCTATCGAATATACAGTCACGAGCCTGTACTTCAAGTGAATTGGTTCAATATCCAATAGGACACTTGGTGAACATGACTGGATGTAAAGAAGAAGAAATAAAACTAGGATGGAGCACTTTTGGAATAACGAGCATAGTTTTTAAATCCAACATCCCGCTATGCTTAAAAAAGAAGGCATACGACCGATGCGTACCACCAGTTATGACGTACACATGTGAAACGTGGTTGCTGAATTCTGAATTCTGAACAGAGAACCATGAAAAGATGTAGGTATGCTTGGTATAACAAGAAGAGATCGTATGAGGAATACATGGGTATGAAGCATGACTAAAGTGTCCGATATAGCGAAACGTATGAAAAAGTTGGTGGCAATGAGTTGGATACAGCGAGAAGAATAAATGGCAGATGGACGCGAAAAATACTTAAATGGTATCTGACAGGATGTGAAAGCAAGCAAGCTAGACCAAGTGGACGAGGGGCTGGTGAATTGAGAAGAATGTGTGGAGTAAGATTGCTCAAGACAGACAGGAGTGCAAGTGGATTGGAGGGGCCTTAATCCAGCAGTAGATAGTGAACGGCTGAAAATGATGATATAGACATACATATGCTTGATTATATAGGTACAATATTTACCGTCAATAATCGTTTCGACGAAAAACTGTCTAACTAACTAAAACTAACTAAAACTAACACATGCATAAGCTTAACTCATCAGAATGATAAGCATGGTCGGTTCAAAGCACTTGCGCACTGGAATAGTGATCACTGATGATGATGTATACCTACTGGCCGGTTTGCCACTCAGAATGACGGTGGATCTAACACCGTGCTCATAACTTCAACACGTGCGCGCTGATTTGTACAATAACAGAACAGTATATAGCCCGTTCGACGGCACGTGGAACAATTGTATAGTGTGTCGTTGATTGAATGGGTGTATGGGCAACACGTCGCCAAATTTGTTTTGTTTGTTATGTTGGCAATGCTAGTGTAACCGCAACGACCCGGGCAGGCAGGCAAAGGCTTACGGTAATGTCTATATGTACTATGTTTACAGCCTGCCTTTGCTATTCGCTTCGGTGTTAAGTTCTACAGCCACACTTCGCACGAAAGCTTTGCATATGAAGAGCAATGGGCGTGTCACACTGAAGCGCAAGGACAATGGGACAAACGGGCAGTAGTCCGTGGTCATGGTCGCCCCACCCCACATTATGACAATTTTATGATGGTTTAATGTACCACAGTTTCACGAATATAGTGCAATCTGCGGTTGAGATCGTCGTCGCGTGCCACCAGATGGCGCCACCGGCCATCGCGCGATTCCGACAAGCCATAAATCAATTAAGCTCGATCGCGCTCCGAAATCGGCAATTGCCGATTAAAATTCACCTCCCCGTCTATTTCGGCCGGTTAAATTTTCATTACGGTTAGTCGATTGGAGGGGTCACGAGCCACAGTTTAATTGTCTGCCGTGGTTGGGCCACGGTGACGTGTACATATGCGATACAATATGCATCGCTTCGGATTGTCCGTATCTCTGTACATACATACATATGTATGTTGCCGTTGTGTGAAAACATTTTAATGACTAGTACGTACATTTTTTTTTTTCATATAAAACACTTCCGATAGTTATCTGTCATAGTGATTGCTGTGTAATCGCCGTCGGAAATATTTCACCATTTTTTTTCATGTAAAACATTATGCGATACAAAACAGCGACAAGCCGCCACGATAAGCGCTTTCCCGTATTATTTTTTTGTTATTTTATTTTTTTGCCATGTTCAATAATGATCCACACATTCCATCCCCCTTTCGCTGTGGTACATTCATATAAAAACCAATTGAAAATTGATCTACATATATTGTGCAAAATGTAAAATTTACACATTTTATACTGAAAAATATTCAAGACACTATTTAAACTGTAACCTATGGGTGGCTCAGTCGGTCGATCGCGAAGCAAAATTTAGTCGATTCCCAATGCGTTTTTGCTTTGTGAATTTTGAAATGAATATTGCTTTCTGTTTTTCAGATTTTGTTTACTAAGTTCCGACCAATGACTAAACGGTCTTCCTGGGCTCGTGCTTATCTGTTAACGAAAATGATTCATTGTCGAAGGAAGGGAACGTTATTTCATTTGTTTAATCATTGGTTTTCAGGTACACTAGCTTATTTGTCAAAATAAGTCAAGGCCTTCTTGAAACTTTTAAGATCTTCTCTATTACAATACAATACACTTTCTTCAAAATTGCTAATCCAAAACACGTGTTGTTTTGGATTGCTAATCCAAAACACGAAATGAGAAACTGTATTTAAACGACTGCATTCAGCAATGCGGATTTGTTTGACTGATGATCACCTTGGTGACTGTTTGCGTTTTGCTACAAGCAATTATAAACCTAATTATTTGAAAAGGTTTATATTTTCATCGCATTTTTAATCGACAGCTTTGAAAAACTAAAAAGTTTACAAGATATTTAGTTTCTAGATTCTTATTAGTATATTACATCGGAATCTCTCCCTAAATTATTGCATGGAAGTCGATCGCCATGCAAATTAAAACAAAAAAGTAGCTCCCAAACTCTACTCTTGCTCTAACTTAACTTAACCCAACTTAACCTCAATTCTCCGTTGTATGAAATATTCATAAATCGAAGCTTGTTTTATTGTAAGTTTTCATTGTTTCAGAAGTATTTAACATAACTTCTTCACGAAAGTCAAATGATTCTGTTCAACTCGGGGTTGTCTTTAGTATATCGTCTCAGTTGTTTTGATCAAATTTGATTGATAATATAACACCAAACGTCATTTCCAAAATGAATACAATATTCTGTATTTATCGTGTATGTTACATATGTACATGCATATGTCTCGAGCGAGTCAGCTCGTCGTTTTGTCGTTGGCAACCCCTGCCCGTGGTACGGATATAAACTCGGTCGCCCTTTTTGAATATTTTTTCGTCGCGAGTCGACTCGTTACACGGAATGACAAATGGGTCGAAGTGCGGAAATATTTTAAGGTTTGTTTTGGGTCGCTGTCACTCTGCGAGGTTCAACTCATCACTCCTGCTTAAGTCGAGCTGATTACCATTACTGAAATACTGCTGTTTCTATTTCCCCACGCGACACCGTAAACTTGGACTTAGCCTTTCGCATACAAAACTTCAGACTTTCTTTGATCGTCGGAACGATTACGAACGATTGAATGTAACTTTCGACCGCGGCTAATGTACTCTTTCACGTTCCGCGAACCATTTTCTGGTGAACTGATCGCACTAAAGTTAAATTTAACTTATGTTTTCAATGTTTTAAAGTCGACGAAACGATGCTTATGCATTGTTAGGGGTGGCAGCCGTTGTTTATTGTGTGAATTTCACACGCCTGTCATATTATGTACAGTCTTGAGCGAACACAATCTCAAAGCTGGAAACCGTCCGCCCATTCTCGTTGAAAATAAATTGTTATGACACGTGTAAAATTAATATGATAAAAACTCGCATGCGTAGTAAACGCTTTGAATCGCATTAAATTAACAATTTTTTTTCAGTGCCGATTTGATACGTTCGTATCGCAAACTTTCGAAACCGCTGCCGACTTTGGTGTGTTAAAAAAATATACCCACTTAAGTTCAGAACCGCCACTATACAATAACGTTATCGTGAAAGCATTAATTTCACATACGTTTCGACTCGTAAATCAAATACGCTTCGAAAATTATGAGCGCGGAAAAAATAACATGACGACGCCGTTGTAATGATAAAAACCATTACGGGAACGATAACAGGGCGAATTTCGCTATCGTAGCAATTATTACATACAAAAAATATATTTTACATACAATTGTGCTATTAATTTGTACGTATAAGATTGGATTTTCAGTACGCGCGTTGCCATTGTGCAGAATTAATTTTAATTTAAACAGTGCGTTGCACTGAATCGCACGCAGCATACGCGCGTTGTCCGTCTTGTGCAACGAATTTAAATTATAAAATATGCAAAAAATTATAGATACCATAAGCTTGATTTGAATTGTAAATTTTATTTTAAAATTACAATAATAATTGCATTAATCGGCAATTGAAGTGAAGCTTGCGCGGTATCGTCGTATGACGAGTACGTGGCGTCGCGCTAACGATTAGTAGTTTTCTTAATCTTAATTTGAATAATTTTGTTAAAAGACACTCTTCTCGTACACCTGTCGAGTTCAGTGGCGTAGACTACATATAAAATCAAATTAAAATTCGAAAATTGTCATATTGCTTGGTTTTGTATTGTTGTGTGTGTGATCTATAATTTCGTTCGTCAGACAATTTTCGTAAATTGGTTTCGAAGTGTTAAAAGTGGCGGGCTATTTTGGAGTTTGACGGCGGGAACTCTGGGAAAATTAAGAGATTCCCATAATAAAGTGCGAGGACACGAGTTATTACTCTTCGCGAGTGAGTCTTCGGTCCCTCCTTACGAATTTAGTGATTTCACGCGTCAAACGCGCGACGCTTTTGTGCTTTTCGTCACTTAGCGGACAGGGACGCTCAACTGAGGACGACACATTTCGCGAAAATTCGTCCCGAATAACTTTTCCGAGTCCAATTTGTAATCATCATCATCATCATTTTCAGCGGTTCATCATCCACTACTGGATGAAGGCCTCTCCAATCCTCTTACATTCCTATCTGTCTTGAGCAATCTGCATACAGTTTACTTGCTTTCTTTCACATCCTCTCTGATACCATTCAAGTATTTCTCGCGTCCATCTGCCATCCATTCTTTTCGCTATGTGTCCACTTCAACTTTTACACACGTTCCGGTATATCTGCCACCTTAGTCATATTTACTCATGTATTCCTCTTGCAATCGCTTCTTGTTATACCAAACATGCATCTTTCCATGCTTCTTTGTTCCATACTCATTGATCGTATGCCTTATTTTTTAAGCATAGCGGGATGTTGGATTTGAAAAATATGTTCTTTCTTCCCTAAACTACACACACTACACATTCTTCTCAATTCAGTATTTCTCGCGTCCATCTGCCCATTTCCACGTCAACTTTTTCACTCGCTCTGCTATAGCTGCCGCTTTGGTCATACTTCTTACCATCCATGTTTCACATCCATAGTCATAACCAGCAGTACGCATTGGTCGTATGCCCTATTTTTTTTAACCATAGCGGGATGTTCTTTTAATTATTCGTTTTCTTCATTTCAGGATTCTTCGTTTAATTTCTTTTTTTTTTACATCCAGCCATGTTCTCTAATTGTCCTAGGTATAGGTATATGTATAATTATCAAGACGCGACATCATTTTAATTTATTAACGAACCATTCCGTGTTCGTCTGAACCAGTAGTCGGGAACTGGTGGCTCCGGAGCCGCATGCGGCTCTTTGTATGAAAACCTGCGGCTCTCGCTCTCATCCAACGTTTTGCGTGAAATACAAAATGTTAACACACAATTTACACAAGATCAAAATGAATCCCATTTCCATAATGTATGTACATCATCATCATTTTCAGCCGTTCACCATCCACTGCTGGATGAATGCCTCTCCAATCCTCTTCCATTCCTGTCTGTTTTGGGCAATCTGCATCCACTTGACTCCACACATTCTTCTCAATTCATCAGCCCATCTTCCACTCGGTCTACCTTGCTTTCTTTCACATCCTCTCGGATACCATTCCAGTATTTATCGCGTTCATCTTCCATCCATTCTTCTCGCTTTGTCCACTTCAACCTTTTCACACGTTTTGCTATATCTGCCACTTTGGTCATACTTCTTACCCATGTATTCCTCTTACAATCTCTTCTTGTTATACCGAGCTATATCTTCCCGTGCTTCTCTGTGGGCACTGGATCTTACGTAGCATTCTTGAATTAAGTATCCATACGTCATATCTGGCAGTTTTTTTTAAATATATAATTCGAAAATAATACATATATTGCGGCTCCCAAACTTACCAATTTTGCGAGGTTTTCCCTAATTTGGCTCTTAGCTCGAAAAAGGCTCCCGACCACTGGTCTGAACTGACTATAGGTTTAGGTTTTTTTGAATATAGGTTTAATCTAATATCAAAGTGCCTACAGTGTTTCCATGTCTTTGCACAGTTACAGAAACCCTGGCGTTACCATGGCGTTTTGATACTTACGATTAAACTTTAGGGACTTTCGTCGAGTTGGACGCCCCTGGCCGTCGTTTAGGGAGGCCAGTGGCGTCCACGGGTCGCGATCCATCCATCTGAACGCAATTAGGCGTGGAATGAGCGTCTTCTGACAAAAATGAAAACACATTTTGTTGAAGTGCGCATGAGCGCGCGCGCGCGCATCACACACAATTAGTTCGGTGCGAGCATCTGCGCATCCGCGTCAACGTTTAATCGCGCGCGTGTAAAACGCGCGTAAATCAACATCACACACACATAGTGGACCAAGTCTCCCGTCTCCCAGACAGGGAGATACACGACTTGGATTCGATCCAACCGAGGCGTTGATACGCTCATATCTCACCTGTCGACGCGTCAACGCCGCAAATCCATCCGCAACGCATAAATCCACGTTTATTTTAATCGCGTATTGTAATGTATTTTTACATTG
The DNA here is from genome assembly GCA_022651745.1 of Parapsyche elsis. Taxonomy (NCBI): domain Eukaryota; kingdom Metazoa; phylum Arthropoda; class Insecta; order Trichoptera; family Hydropsychidae; genus Parapsyche; species Parapsyche elsis. The sequence goes on from JAGVSN010000019.1 coordinate 1,587,438, forward strand.
TCAACGCGAACTATCGTTACGATACAAAAAAATCTTACAGATTAAAAAAATTTTTTATTATTTACATATGTATTTAAAGTAGCTTAAAAAGTTAATTACAAACAAACATTAAAACAAAGTTAAAATTACAAAATAAACTTATTATCTACTAGCACTTGTACAGAGGTGCTGTTTTAAGGCAGCCGGGAATCTATCAATTTTATTTATATTTCTGAGAACTTGTAGCAGACCATTATATTCAACAACACCCCGGTACACGATACTTCTCCTGGATCTACTTAATTTTAAATTCTTAACTATTAATTTATTCTTACTCCTAGTGTTATGACTATGTATGTATGTACGTATATTATACCCTCTTATTAAATATTTATAGAAATATTTTGGTAATAAGTTTTTATCTAATTTAAAAATATATACTAACATGCACACTTTTAAGGTTTCATTTACATTCATTCAACGTATATATTATATGTAGGTACTAGTTAATCTATTGACATATAAAATACTCCGCATAGCTCCATCTTGCAATCTTTAATTACTTTATTTACAAAATTTTAAAATGAACTACAATATATAAAATGAGGACGAACAATTGCATTATAAACTAATACATTTATATTTTAACTTCTATTGGGCAGAAATTTCGATAAATACCGTTCAAACTTCCGCGTTCGTTAATTTCTGTTTCATTGAGTCGTACGCTGTTCGTCTGATTTGAAAATTACCTACAGCTTAAATTAGCACCTTATAAAAATAGTATAACCGAGAAAAAAAAACTCTAGTTGATGTGTTGAAATAAGAAACAGGTCACACTATACCAGTGGTCGGAAACCTTTTACGAGCTAAGGCCAAATTAGGGAAAACCTTGCAAAAGTTAAATACAATTTTACTCATTTATGAAATGGAATGAAATTTATGAAATAAACTATCTTCGTGATATTTCTTAATGTTCGACAGTTTATTACTAAAAAGCATTATTGAAAATGATTTAATGCTTTTTAGAGCCATGAAGTTATATGTATGTATGTAGAAATAGGAATCATTTTAATTTTGTATAAATTGTGTGTCAACGTTTTGTTTCACGCAAAACGTTGGATGACAGCGAGAGCCGCAGGTTTTCACACAAAGAGCAGCATTGGGCTCCGGAGCCGCCAGCTCCCGACCACCGCACTGAACTATATCAACAATGGAAAAAAAATTAAAAACAATATTTTTGATACTTCTTAAATACTGCACGATTACTTACGCATAAAGATTTAATAGCTATACAATATAACAAATATTGAATTTGAATGTACATATGTACCTACATATACATATGATTGCTAGATTTAGGTATAGATATCATTTTCGGCTTAGTTTTTTTTGTTGGAATTTAATGTAGGCGACTTTTCATCAGTGTAAGCGTACCATAATGTAGGTGGATATCTTCTGATTTTCCTGTTTATTTAAAAGATGAGAAAAGTTATGTTTTGTCGACGAACATGACCTTACACATCATTTGTATGCAGTTCTGGTTAATTTCGAGACGCACGAAACGGCTCCGGTTTCGAATCACGACACACACGCTCTTGTCGGTTCGCAATTATCACAAACTAGTCGGTCTATCGTGCTAAAATATCAACAAAAAAAAAAAAAAAAAAAAAAATCCATTTTGCATGCCGCTGATGAGTTTTAGCGGATAATCGCAGCAATGCTAACCGCTCGTGCATGTATACGTGTGTGTGTGTGTGTGTATTTTACAAAAACGGGCATTCTACGTTTCAAAAATGCAACATTCTCACCCGAAAGCATAATAGCATTCCTGTCCGTCTGCGAGAGGTTACGCCAAACTCAGGGAAAATAAGTGAAAAATAAAAAATACACGCTAAAAAAGAAGGGATACGGATTTTGTGCGATGCGTTTTTCCATCCGTCCGTTCCCCATTCAGAAATAGCTTTGAATATATATGTATGTATATTTTTTATTTAGTTCGGTTACAAAGTCAGGAATCCCTCGTTCTTGGTCGATTTTTTTTCACACGCTCGGAACTAATAAATACTAGGCAATCTATTCACATCTGAGATGGGAAAAGACGCGGTATCCTAGAGGAGAGGAAAGTGTCGCCAGGAATCTCATTTTAGCACCGCATCCGGCCCCAGAGGAGAAGTAACGACAGGGCGGCCAAATAAAAACACACAAATACGAGAAAAAAATAACAAAAAAAAAAAAAGACGTGGAAAGGAAAAGAATCGGGTCCGAGTCCTCTACTGTCCGCTCTTATCTCAAGTGGTACGTGTTTTCGAAACGGACGAGACCTCTTAAAACTCGACCAAAATTCGACCCGTGTCGAATGGAACCAACGATTCGTTCATTCAAAAATTTCAGAAACAAACACACGATAAATAATGAGACTTGCGATACGATATCGTTAATTTTTTCAAACCCTCAACGTCAGTTTTTTTTTTTCGCATAATCTATTTATAATTCGGATAATATATTTACGGCTGAAAACAAGCGGGCGACGTCTTGTAGCTTGATATACTTATACAATCGTTGGAATGATCTATTGTATGTAGATGCTTAGCTAGATTTGATAACCAAACTTCTATAAAGAATTTGACTAATATGTACATACATATGTACATATAATACAATTCAAAAACAGATTTCACGAAGCATATTTATTTAGTTATAAATAAGTTAAAATAACTATTGATTAAAATAACTATCCTTATCAAAACAATTTAAAAAATTGTACTACCAAAGTTAAATTATAGAGTGGCATGTGTCTATTTAGTCTCCAGATCAAATATGGGTGGTAGAAAATTTGACGATGCACCAATTATTTCTAAAACAATTTTAATGTCCAAAAAACTCTAAAGACCAGTAGCATGTTTGGCGTTCGATAGGAATTTTGGTTCTTTCGGAAAAATAGCGATTAAACACACAGCATCGTCGCGGGTCGCAAAAGTCTGTGAAGTCACTGTGTCAGAATGTCGCCCACGCTATTTCGTTTTATTCTTTTAAAACAACACAATACAGTCTCCCAATTTTTAAATCAGTCCCTTCGCATGTGTGTGTATTTTTTCTGTTATTTGCATAGAATAAAACGGCGAGAAGAAGAAGAAAAGGTTGCGTGTAAAAAAAAAGGTCAAAATCGAGGGACCCACAAAGGTGTTATTTAATCCGCCACCACCTTCGATGTGCCGAGTGTATTTTATACATCTATAAATAATATATACCGTATTATATATGTGTATATATTCAAAAGGGCGTTATCAAGTTTGCGTATTTATTCAGCTCGACATTAGAAAGGTGTGTCCAATTACCCGACATCCACCCACATAAATTACCAGAAACTCGGCAGGGTCTAACGATCCTTTTAAAATTATTTCCTGGCAACGAAGGAACGATTTTATGGTGGAGTAAAATGCTTCCAAGCATCCGTTTTATTGTCTATCAACGGGTGAGGGGGAAAATCTTCGAATTTTCGATGAAAATTTTCAGAAAATTACACAATTACCAACTAACAATGTGTTTACTTGATTCAAGCAGTCTTTGATAAATAATCGATTGTATTTGTAATGTGTCAAATATTTTTCTATTAAAGGGATTACTAGTGCCTAAGTCTGTGAAAGGATTCAATAGTTACTAGAAAATAAAGCCAAATTATTACTATCTGAATATTCTCAAATTTAAGCCTACAATGTAATCTACCTGTATGAAATATGTTTATACATACATATATGATATATGTATGTACATATGTATGTATGTATGTATACATACATTCTTTCATTCGATCTTATCATATTATATTATAAGTTTGATATAATTTTTTCACTGTCTATTGATGTCTATAGTCCAAAAAACTTTTACATATGTATAGTAATTAAAAGTATAAAATTACAGAATCAAATAATAAAATCAAGATATTGTATATTGAAATGTACAATAAACATTAGTAAGTTTTTATTGCCGTATGAAACGTTTCAATCGCGCATATTATAATATTATTTTACGAGTCTTCGGGTAGGTATGAACTTTCACACGGCATTCTTCGCGAGTCGTTTGTAAAAATTTTATTGCAAGAATTAACGATTTTCGGCGTCAATTTTCAACGTCGATGCTGTTTATTTATTTTTTACTTTTTTTTTCATGTCCATACGATAAATAAATAATAAGAGGCTGTCGCGGCGAACGCTTAACCTTTTCATCGCACACGTACATATAGCGCGTTAAACGCTCGTTTATAAATATTATTATTACGTGTACCACAAAACCTACTTGCGTTTTTACGGTCGCGTTTCGCAAACCCAACATCGTAGCGCGAAAACGAACCCAGTCCGATTGTTTATTCACCATTATGTAGGTAATATAAATAGTGTTCAACAAACTACAGTGCGAGCTACAATAGAGTTGATTAAATCTATAAATCGTCGTTGTGCTACAATTTTTGATGCGATTTATACACAAAGTACACTTTTTTACAATTGAAATGAAAAAAAAACAGTAGGATATAACTAGGTAGGTTTTTAACCAAAAAATTGATATACATATGTATATTTAGAAATTATGTTAATTTTTTATTGTATTCCATGTTTGCTACTATTGTTAACGTGTTTGTTTTTAAATAACAAATGGGAAAAACCCACTCCCATGTCAATAATAAGCACTCGGTGATCTGCAACGGGCAATAAACTAGTAGAAATATATGTGCACAGTGTGGATTTATTTTTTTGGTCGCAAAGCGAGAACGGGTCCATGGAACGGGTTCACTTTTCGCCTCAACCCATCGAATGTCGGGTCGTTTTGTTCGCGAGACAAATCAGGCGATACAATTCCTGAGCTTTTATTGAGCGGAACGCGTTGAAAATGAGACGCGCTGAAAATTAAGTTATTTTTATTGAGCGCGTTAACGTTTCATCGAGTGTATTTTTTTTTTGTTTCCTTTTTACCCCGGATTTTCGATAGGAAATTTCCCGCCTTTCGTCCCCCAGCATGGAATTATTCGGTAATTAAGTCTGGGGTATTTTTCGGCGTCTCTCGTCTATTTATTCGACCTGTAGAAGGTTACAAATGGGCGCCATTCTTCTCCCGGTCTTGGATTAGCGACGCCCGCAAAAGGCTTTCGGCGAAAAGGGGTGGCTTTTGCGCCCTTTTCGACACGGAGACGTGCGCGTGCAGGCAAAATAAAGAAGTTCAACCGCGATTTTTCCCTCTTACTTATATGTGTGTAAATAAAAGGGAAATTAAGTGACGTGGAGACGTTATCCCTTTTTACGTAAAAGTTTCACCAATTTCATTGTTGTTTCGCCAATACATTTTTATTGCAATTTAATGGTACATATGTAGTAATCGAAAATTGTCCGCAATTATTTCGGGTACACAGACGTGCTTTAAACCGCTCGTCATCAATCAAATGAATCGAATTTCACTGGCTCTGGTTGAATATGTTTTAATCAACTCATAACACAGACGGATTACATTAATTTTGATTCTAATCTGTAATTAGAGGTATAATAAATATGAACGTTATTGATTGCTTTATTTTATTTCATTTGGTACAAATTAAGGCTTTGCTATTGAGACGTTGCACTCGTTATGTCAAATTCATAATTATACAACAGCGAATATTTATAATAAGAGTTATTGGATTATAAATATTTGATTTTTGAAAATTGTGGGTTCAATGCGATTATCATTATTTTGTTACCATAACAGTTTTCCGTTTTAAATATTTTTTCCCGCTCGTGCAGGGAAATCAATACGTATATTTGAGCCGTTCAGTTTGCAAAGCTGTCAACTCGACAAAAACTACAAAGGATGCTTTCAATGTTTTAACATCATAATACGCGCTACAGTTACGTGTACATACATGGAGCTTTGTGCTAAATATAGTGCTCTCATATTGTTATATAAAATATTTTCGGTCAATCATTACGGTCCTGAAAGTTCATCACTAACTACATGAGCACTCACGTATCAAAATTGAAAAATCGAGAAAAGTAAAGCCGGGAGTTCGCAAACTATATGGCTCATTTATCAATGCATCAAAAACTTTCACCAGACAAAGATACTTAAAGATAAACTTTTCCCATCTCAAATGCAATGGGAATATTTTATTTGATCTTTGATAGAAACTTGATTGACTCGAGCGTGCTTAGACGCCGACGGCAGCTCGTCATAGAAGGCGCCTCGGCGCCTTTTCGAAAGGTACCTCGTCCTGATGCTGCACGTCAAAAGTGTCTGTGACGACCTACACTTGGCGAAACATGGCGGAACGGAAGACAAAATGGCGGTTGCGGGACTTATCGATTTACCGGGAAGCGCGGCACTGGGGCGTCCTGACGCGCCCACGCGATTTTCCCCCGTCGCTTTCCCGAAATTTTCCGCCGACGGCCCAATCAAAATATTAGCCTCACGAGGAATACTTAACCCACCTATGCGACCGTCGAGACCGGAAGTCTGCCGAAATGCACCCCCGCCGCATTCACATAATTTTGCGTCATGCCAAAATCGAAAAAATTTCCCGTTCACGCGAGCGCAGAATTTCCCCTCGCGTCGCGCCGTCGGAAAATTGTATTAATTTTGTGTTCCGCGTTTCGTGAGCGGCGACTTTTCGGGGTCTCCGATCACGCGAGATGCGCGATTGTGAAAATTTAATAAATAAAAATAAATCGACGAGACCCGGGGGTACGTAGTCGCAAATTTTCGCGTTAACGTCGACATGCTAACGAATCACGCTAGCGTTTTGTTACGATAGATAGCACACGACGACGATATTATAATATTAAATAGATGCAAAAGTTTCACCGTCGTTCTTTTTTTTTTTTTTTTTTTTTTTTTTTTTTTCAACATCAATAAACAACAGAAACAATGCCAACTTAATTGGAAAAATACGACGGAACGTATACACGTACGTTTATACGTTGTACGTCGTACGAAATGCGACAAAAAATTTACGAATTCGAAAACGGCGCGACTGACTGCTATTATGATTGATTGGTGGTTGTTTGATCTCATCGAATGATTAATGTTAATGTGTGTGAAAATTTAAGGGGTTACTCACGGCAACATGTGAAAATATGTCCGGTGAAAATATTGTAACGCACATTAAATATTTTATTATTGTCACGTACATCCACGGTGTTTATCCTTTGCTAAATAATAATATGTATTCGGAATCGTAGTGCTTCTTCGCCAGTGGCACGCTGTGTCGGATTTAATATCATATTCATGTATTACGAGAGCCCCGTCGATATTTTTCCATACAATCGACGTGAAACGGTCTCGGCGGGGAAAAAAAACCCTTACACGCCCTCTCGAATCCGACCCGTTTAACCGGGTGATGGAAGAAGGGAGGGGGGGGGTGGGGAGGAAAGGGGCGAATTTTCGAGTGAGTAAGAAGAAAATGCGATTCGGCGTAGATAGAAAGAGTGGGAGAGAATGAAGAAAAACGTAGTGTTGCCCGCATAATAATATATATCGCGGGGACAGATTGAGAAATGCCGCCGCAATGTCCCGAGCCACTGTTTCTTGCGAGCTTTGCGCAGCTTATATTTTCGCGTTCGACGTTATTTTATTGGTCTCCCATGACCACCTTTCTCTTGTTAACTTTTTACCGGAGAACGTGGAAAATCCAACAGACCGGTCAGTGGCGGCGCGTCGCGACGAATTTAAAACGCAATTTTCCAAACTACATACACTTCCATTTATAGTTGACACAGTTAGTTGATCTTAAAAAACATTCAAGCATTCAATTATAATTCCGGCTTAATTCAATTGTAATTATTATATAACATTTTTTTTATTGTATACATACATATGTACATCTGTATGTACATAGATGTCTGCTTTGACTGAGAAGTTAACATAAATAGATATTAAAGTACAGCGGTTGAATTAAATCACACCTACGAAACAACGCATACGCTCTTAATATCTACATACATATATCAATAGAAAAATATTTTTCCTGACTAAGTTCATAATTTTTTCCAACTTGGAAAAGCTTCAAATTCAGTGCTTGAAATTACATCCTTGAATGATAGCTGACGTAATACTTTATTTATTTAAGATAGCTTAAGAAGCTAATCACAAACAAACAGTAACTTAAAACGAAAATTACAAAATCAACTTAATTTTCTATTAGCACTTACTTATACAGAGGTGCTGTTTTAAGGCAACCGGGAATCTATCAATTTTGTTTATATTTCTGAGATCTTCTGACGGCATGCCAGGCCATTGTATTTAACAACACCCCTGTACAAGATACTTCTCCTAGATCTACTTGATTTAAAATTTTTAACTATTAACTTATTCTTACCCCTAGTATTATGACTATGTATATTATATTCTTATATTAAATACTTATTGAAATATATAGGTAACTACTAAACTTTCACCTGAAATTGACTAATTCAATCATAAACTATCCTATATGTATGTTAATAACATCTTTGATAAAATGAGATGTAGATACACTTTAAATGTCGTTAAAGTTTAGCTGTTCAAGCTAGACCGATTTAAAAACAAATGACTATTTCGATGCCTTCAGTGGATGAGCAGTGTATTCCGTAAAATTTTTCATATGGATTGATTTTGGAAAGTTTCGTTCTTAAATGTATTTAAATGTACTTAAAAAATCCAGTTTGAGTACCTACAGAAGAATTAGCTAAATGTGCGCAATAGAATTTTTCTAGAACGGAAATCGGCACGCGTGCAATGCATGAAAATTTACTGACAATTTATATAGAATCGCAACGTTTATCGTTATCGTTATCGAACTGTCAACCACCCACAAGTCCATTTGTAATTATCACCTATTTTCATTATAAATGAACACACACATATGTATACACGGACGGAAATTTAAGTGGAAATGCGAACATCGTGTGAAAATTTCAGACCCGTGACTCACCGACAGGATCGATCAGGGGTTGAATAGAAAAATACAATAAGTATACATCGGACGCCACTGTTCAGTATCGACGCCATTTCCCAGTTCTGTTGTGACGTCCCTCTTCCCTCCTCTGGGTCCTCCCATTCCCCTGTTGCTCGTGCCGCGGCAGGCATATCTCTCTCCACGTAACTCGTGTTGATCTTATCCTAATCCAATCACAGTTTTTGTTTGATTTTATAAGCTTTACTTCTCGAAAGTTTCTCGTGCGATTCACGGCGTCCTCCCAAACCTCCCCCCTTTTTCCCCTTGTACCGGTTCGGTGTAACACGAGGCTCTAAAGGATTCCCACTGAGGGAGAGTGAGTGTGTGCGAGCGTGGGTTTGTATTGTCGTATGAATGGTTACCCAGTCGGAGTCGTTCGATTTGTTACTTTTGATTTGTGTCGCTCGTTTCCGTTTTATTTGCCCTTTTTTATATCAATCAACGTGTCTATCAACAACTTTGGTAATATGCAATACAACATATCGACATAGGACCCTTTAAAAGTATACAGCGACTCATATCTGTGTACACAGTGCGTATTATTGTATAAATTACAGTATCTCACCGCTGACGGCGCCAAATTCGTTGGCGATTTTCATCCGATACATGCGGTGTACACACCAGTGCGTATCTTTCAAATATAATATAATAAATTGTAGATAAGTGGTATGTATGTGGGTATGTGGGTATATACCAATATCAGACATTTAAATAGTTATTTTTTAATATTAAACATATGCATGTTTTAATTTACAATTACAGTAATGCAAAATACTAATAAGATTTCATATTTTATATTAGACAGTTGAAAGTACGGCTATATTTGGCATAGTTTTGATTTTATGCATATTTTTTTTCGTATGTACATACATACATATGTATGTACATGCCTCTATACATAAGACTTTCGCTGTAAAGTGTAGATATTTACATTTATTTAATATTTGAATAATTCTCTAGGATTTCAATAAATTATTGTAATTTCTTATATTATAAATGGGTATTTAAATGAATCGAGGGCGTATTTATTAGGTTGAAAATTTTTTCCGAAATACTTCGGGGGAAAAGGTTGAGATTCGTGTGTGAGCGCGCGCGCGTTCCGTTCGTACATATTATGTTAATTAATTAAATTATTTTAAAAAATTATCGTGAAAATTATTACGAGCTGTCTGCGCACACAGTGTACGAATTTAAACATAAATATAAAATAAACAAGCAATGAAAACCGGAAAGAGTACCGAAAGTGTATACAAAACAACAAGGGCAACAACGAAACGGCCGAGTTGAATTGCAACACACATACATACATGCCTTAAAGCAATAGGCGTGTTAATTATGCGACTGATTTAAATATTTAATACGCACAATAAACGTTTGAGAAGCGACTGACGGACAAATTGATTCGCTGCGTTGCTCCGCCATTGTCGGTGGATGAATTTAAATTGGGCCTAATGTGTCTAATTTTCCGGTGATTTTTTTTTAATTCAATCTTTTCCTCCTTCCGTTCTTCGCTTTGATAAATGTATCGTGACGACACACGGTGATACCGAGCCGATTCTGCTTCTCGCTCTTAACTGTCGGAGAAATGGCGGCAATTAACATTGAATGGAGAGCCGGAGTAATCCGTGTGCCGACGTTTGTAGTAAGTATTGTGAGAGACGTCCGACATTCTTATGAAGTCATTAAAAAAATGTTATCCCGCCTGGAAAATCTCCGGCAAACTGAAACGCGTATGCAGCGGTGCGTTGTATTATAATAATTAATGCACTTTTTATCGTGCGTTCGGCGATCATCGTCCGCTGATATCGCGATCCAGCGCTTCGCAAACTTTTTCGGTCGGTGAACCCATCCGGAAGTCGGACGACACCGACGATGCTCGATAATGTTGCAAAAATGGGTTGAAACTTTACTGACAGACCAAAAAAAAGCAAGTTTTTTTTAGACAGTTAAGATTCTTATTCATAAGATGGAATCATAATAATTAACCCATTGATATTGTTTTATTAACTTTCAAAAACATTACAAAGATTGAATGTTACAATGCCGAAATTGTACACAGTAAAATTATCGAGTCAGTACTGAGACTTCTATCATCACTGATGACTAAAATATTTCAAATTAATCCGTTCATTTTGACTTAAATGATCAAAATCTACGAAAAAACTGTAGGATTCCTCTAAATGCGATTCCATTCTTCTATTTTTGAGGATTATTTAATATGCATCTCTTATTCTATACAACTAAATTGTTACTTACACGTATACATCTTATTAGCCCAATTGTGTTAGTAGGTTAATAAACATTCGTTTGATGTCAAAAGCTAATTTAAACGAGATAAAAATTATATTTGAGAAATACTGATACGCCAGCAAGTTCCCCAGCATACTTAGACAATATCAATCTTTAATATTGCGCTTGTAGTTTATCGCGCATGTTGCGCATTATTATAATGCGATATCACGCTTTGCTTCTATAATATTTAAATTTATTTAGCCGTGAACTTTCAGCTTAGCGCTTGCGATCTCTTCCGGTAAAAGCTTATCGTTTTGGAATAGTCTTTTTATATTGCACTTTGTAAGTGTGTATGTACATATATATGTGCGTATATTATATATATATATATAGAATGAGCGCAGATATTTGCCAACCCGGAAATATAAGTACATATGTAGGTATGTATGAAACGTGCCTCTTCACTCTGCTAGCAAGTCACCGTGTACACGTTCCGTATAGTTGTTTTCTTCCCGCCTTTTGCCTATTTTAGGCAATACTAGACTGTCTAGTAGACACCGAGTGTTGCCAGCGTATGAATATTGTCACAACATGCGACTGCATAGACCGACCCATTCTGTACGTATATATGTAGGAAAATGGCTTGTATTCCGGGTACGTGCTCGGTATTCCGAACGTTGCATAACGCGTTTTTCCGCAAAATTTGCACACGATTTGTTTACTTGCAGTTAAGTGGGAGGAAAAAAAAAAACGAAATATAGGCGGACGTACCTAACCATTGGTGGACGCATGTTTGCACTCAAATATTTGCGTGGCGCGGAAAAGGTTAAGCGTGACGGTTCGCATTCGAAGGATAATAATTATATTGGTGTTTGTCGAGTCACGACGCGCGAGTCGCTCGGTAACGTTTTGGCGAAAATCTCTTTTCCTCGACGATGATGATGATGATGATGATGATGATGATGGCGGCGATGAAGATGTCTAAGATTGCGACGTCGACGACGACGACGACGATGATGATGATGATGTCTGTAATGGTTTAGACGCGTATTTGTTGTTCACTTTTACAGTTTTCCCCTTGTTCGTTCGCTTAGTCAGCTTTTCACGACTGTGTTACCACTCGCATTTTCCGAATACAATGTGTGTGTTTATGCAATAAGTGAAGTCTGGAAATTTTATTTACATTTCACAGTATCCTTCCCAGCAGAACAAAGCACACATTTTCGACTGAATCTTTGAAATCATAGATATGTATATATTTCACATTAAAGAATTGATGTTTCCAGTTCCTCACGATTGTTTTAAATCGTATCATAGAAACTTTACACGCTGAATAAATGAATCTATAGACAATTTAAGCGTTTTGTACTTCAGTCAATATGTTGGTTGGTGTATCGAAAAATTTTGATTCGATTTTAACTATGTAATCTCGTGTATGAAATTATACTTTGTATGTACATATGTAGGTATTTTTTATACACCTTTATACACTTAAAACAGTCATTCTAAGCACTCGATGAATTTCAAGTGGCATTCAGTTCAACTCTCGAGACTTTAATTTGAATTTAGATACGAACGAACGAACGGAACGCTTTCGTCAAATACTACCACTACGACTACCCCCCTCCGACTGAAGCTTTATGCAAATAAGTTCACGAGTTTATTATTGTTTGGTCGACAAGGTAGATATAGGTATATTTATTTATTAAACGACTTATTTAGTATTCAGAAGCGAGCGCGCACGAAACGGACATAAATATTACCGAAATTGATAAAATCTAATTATTGTTTCGAATCGACAATTTGTCACACGAGTATATAATGGAAGGTGGACATGCGTACGGGTATATAAAAGCGGGGTGGATTATTGTGGATACTTCAAGCACTATCGACAGATAGGATGGGCGTCGTAGTTTTGAACTCACCGGTGGCTATCTTCCTGGGCCAGTGCAGTGAGTGGCCTAGGAATTAAATTCAAATGGTGTTTAATTAACGACATCGCGATACTGCGAAACAACCGGCGTATGTTACCCGCTGTGGATTTTCCCTCGTGTCGAGCGTTTTCGAGTGCGATGTGATCAGTCACGACGAGCGGAGAAAACATACGCCCGTTTGCTGGTTATCGACGAGTGCACATGCGCGTCGTTGTCTTGTCTAAAAGACCTGGCAATTAACTATGGCCGGTCGTGCGCGAAAATCGGACGTTTTTCCCTTTGCGAGACGCGCACGCACGTCGAGCGTCGCGACGCCCCTGTCGAACGAACTTCCGGGCGAAAGGAAGCGCGCTTTTCGCGCCACCGATTGGCGTCGCCTTAATCGTACAGGCACAAAGACTTTCGCGTACTTGCACATACAGGTGTTAATATTTCACTAATACTCTTTACTCTACCTCTTACCTTATCTGCATACTGTAAGTGCGATGGGGGAAATATAAAATATAAAATGTGTTGTAGAAATTTTTGTGAATCTCCGGTTTATGTGGAACTAGCTGAATTGCCCGGCGTTGTTCGGGCGGGTGAATTCAAATAATAAAACAAATAAATATCGAAAAAAAAACCATTTACTCTCCAGGTACAAACAAAAATTGATTACATTTTTTGTATGGGGCTATCGGTAGGCTACGACCCCTTCCAAAAACCATATATGTACGATCTAGATTAGAATACCACGAGATAGTATACTAAATTTGGTGGTTTTGAATTGAAAACTGTAGATTTGCATAGCGGAAAAACATTTACCTATGTATGTACATACATTAGGGTGGAGCGACATTGCAAAAATTAAAAATTGGCATTGTAATACCTACCAAAAGTTTCATTGTATTATTCCGTATTCTCGTAAAAATACTGAAATAATTTGTGAATATGTCTTCAGGCCTCTACCTGAAGGCGAAAAATTAAAATTTGCCTATTAATTTCGAAATCTGAACACAGAATACAAATTTTTAGATATAATAAAATTATATCATAAAATTACTCTAACTTTAAATCTAATTTATTTACGTATTCCTTGAATTATTCAAATATGTAAGTGTGAATTCGTGAGTGCGGTGGAGGGAGGCATACGAGTATAAGTATATACGAGTAAGTATGAATAGTAAAAATAAATACAAATTTTTCAATTAAAATTGCTATTTATAGAGATTGGAAACAATCAATTTGGAAATGTTCATACAAATTTTCATTTCAAAAGTGTTAAGATAAAAGTGCTGGTAGAGACCAGAAAAACTTTTTTAAATGAGCAGAATTTTTTGGACAGAAGAGGTATGATGTAGAGGCAACTTTTTAGAACTATTTCAAAACGAATATCCCAAAAAAAAAAGTTCCATACGTCGTCGCTCCACACGTACATACATATGTACATACATATGTACATACATATACATATAGTATAAATAGGAAAAACGTATTGTAAAAGTTTACCCCTTCCAAAAACCGTCTACGGTCTACATAGGTTAGACTACCATGAGATTCTATACCAAATTTGGTGGTTTTAAATAATTGAAAGCTGTGGATTTGGTTTGCGGACAACCATTTAACGTTATATGTAGTATATGTACATACATATGTATGTAAATGGGAAAAACGTATTGTAAAAGTTTTGAAGAAAACTCATAGAAAAATCTGTACAACTAAAGAAGGATCATTGAATTTCCATTATGGAGACGTTTTGCGCATAATTTTACGCCACTTTTCAGAACCGACCAATTAGAATTTTAAAACACTAACTATAACCTTCCAACACACGTTACTTTTCAATTTTACTACATAAAACTGTATTACAGTAATTCTATTTACTTTTTAATATATTCAAAATGAGTATTGTATGATCATAGTGTACACAACAAAGTGTACCGTTTCTAATATACGTAATATTAAAAAAATGTAATTAGCTTGTATACAATGTATAATATGTAGTATTTTATTTCATTTTCCTTTCACTTACATTAATGAAATTACCGGCAAGTATCCAAGTAAAGTATAAATTGAATACATAAATAAAATTCGAATGAAAATATTACTTGGAATCAGTTAGTTATGCGAGGGTTAGTCGTAAATCGTGAAGAGCCACTACCCTCTCATTTTTTAGGTGCGCAAAAGATAGTCCCTCTTCAAGTTGGACTTAGTTTGCTTCGTTTGAACGTAGATTGAAAATTTTTAACTGTGTACATCTATAGGTAAATTCTCAGTCTCCGATTTAGAATTAGACTCGACCTTGAAATAATACAATTGTTTCTACATCCCATTAATCAATGTAATAAGTTCATCTAAATCGCTTATGTGCATAATTTATATCCGTTTTCACTGTTTCAGGTAAATTTTTGAAGATTTTTTCGATATTTCAATCAATATTATTATTTTTACCCGTAGAACTATAATGTGTTTTATTTGAAATGTGAGCGAGCGTAGAAATTGCGATTAGTCGATTAATATGCATACAGACGAAAGCTTAATGAATACAATATCGTCCAGTTCAGTGCATTCGAATGACACCATCGTTGCTTCGGTGTTGCATTCTACACTCGGTAGTATGAAAAATCTCATTCGAACGCATATTCTGAACGGTAAATTTTTCACATGCTTGCGTCAAAGGATTATTCGTGGCCATATGCAGGGGGGCGAATCGGGGTATTTGGTTGTACTAAACGGTTGCCTTGTTTTGTCTGCAGGTACGGCGCTGGATACGACCTGGCAGCGAGGCGCAAGAATGCCACCAGGGAATCCACAGCCACCCTGAAAGCATGGCTGAACGAGCACAAGAAGAACCCCTACCCGACCAAGGGCGAGAAGATCATGCTGGCCATCATCACCAAGATGACGTTGACACAAGTGTCGACTTGGTTCGCGAACGCACGTCGTCGACTCAAAAAGGAGAACAAGATGACATGGGAGCCCAAGAACAAGACGGACGACGACGACGAGGCCATGGTCTCGGACGACGACAAGGACAAGGATGACATCCTCGAGGACAAGATGAAAGGACACAAAGGTACGCATCGTCGCGAGAAAACCCCCATGTCGACAAATGAACATTACATATGTATATGTGTGTATATTGAACAATTATTGCGCGATTTTAGTACCATAAGGGCGCATACACTTGCTGTTTCTTGTCTGTTACACTTGCGATTTACTTCATGCCATTCGAAAAATTACACCAACAAATATGCATACGCGCGCTATATTGTAACACGATCGTGTTTTTTTTTTTTGTGTCATTGTTATAATTATTGTGTGTACTGTGTGTGTTTGTATGTATGTTATAAATATTCATCATGGTCATTGTTCTCGAAGCTGACGCGTACTACAGGTGAAAAGTAAGTGCCCCCGTGTACTAAACCCATTAGCGGCTCTCGAGTGAGTGACTTTATGGGAAACATACGAGTACGTGAGTTGAATTACATTGTTTTTATATATTTACGTATTTTCCTTTTTTTTTTAACTTTATTTTTGATGTGTGTACTAACTACGTTACGATCGCTCGGCAATTAGGGTAACGTGCGTATTTAACGCCGAGATAAGAGATCGGTTATTTTTTTCTTTTTAATCATACGGTTTTCTTTCTCGATATTGAGACATTGAGTTGACTATAATAGCAAATTATGACACTTATAATACAGCGTAATTGCTGATGATAAGGCGGAGATAGGCAACGGCAGTCGTGGAATTTCATTAATGTCTTCCGTACATGTGTATGTACTACGAGCGTTGTATTTTAGTTGTTAGGCATATGAGCATTTGGAACGAAATGCTTTTGTTAATTTAAATTCAAATCAATGATTTTCACTGTTGAATTAGTAAATCTCCAGCTAATGTAAGAGTTGGCAAATGTAAATATCACATGTCATACAATATTAGCTTCAATTATACCGTTTAATATGTGACGGATATGCACTGTTTAATTGCAATGAATACTTTGCTTCAAATTCGGTTATGGTAAACCACAAAATTTGCTTATCTATGTAAATTATACTCTCACTGAATATCGTCATGTCACACGTGTACAACAGATAGATTATTTTTTTCTGTCAATTTAAACCAGTGGTCGGGAACCTTTTTTGAGCTAAGAGTTAAATCCTTCAAAATTTTGCAAGTTATGAAGCCACAACGTACTATTTTCGGATTACATATTCAAAATAAGGCAGATGGACGCGAGAAATACTGGAATGGTATCCGAGAGGATGCGAAAGAAAGCAAGGTAGACTGAGTGGACGATGGGCTGATGAATTGAGAATAATGTGTGGAGTCAGATTGCCCAAGACAGACAGGAATGGAAGAGCATTGGAGAGGCCTTCATCCACCGGTGGATGGTGAATGGCTGAAAATGATGATTCAAAATTAAATTAAACGTTACTCCTTTAAGAAATGGATTGCTGTAAGAAATTCGTGATATTTTAGACAGTTTATTACTGAAAAGTATTTTACCTGAAAAAAAATCTGAAAGCTTTTTATAGCCATCAAGTTGTGGGAATCGGATTTATTTTGATTTTGTTTAAATCGTGTCAAAGAATTGTGTTTCACGCAAAACGTTGGATGACAGGTCTTCATACAAAGAGCCGCATGCGGCTCTGGAGCCGCCGGTTCCCGACCGCTGATTTAAACAGAGGGGTTTTACGGTATTGCTGCAATTATTATTTACGTATGTACGTCGTTGCAAATTCCACAAAATCGTATATTTTTAAACTTTGACGATAATCGCGCAGAATGCACGAGGCACAAGTCAATATTGTTTCGCTCGAGGAATTGCAGGGACGGGGGGCTTGTTTGCCAAAAACGCGGGCCTAAACGGCCAATCTTTTAAATCCCACTTTAGTTTTATTGGAGAATAATTCAGTAAGTGAATTATCTAGCCGAACAGGGGGAAGAGGAAACCGAGCGTAACCGCTCTACTACTCCATTCCGGATTTCCTTACTTGCGGCCGACGAGAGTTTCGCAACGAGGGAATGGGAACCGGGTGGATACCACCCGTCGAGATCTACCCTGGTGGGTAGGCGGGTGTCTTTCTGCAAAGTTGAGCGAATTTCTTCGAGGGGGTGGCTGGGTATGGCGAGAGTGAGGTGGGCCCGATACGCGTATCTCGCGCCGCGTCTTTATTATTTGCGCAGATATACGCACATTTATTATGTAGGGTGCCGCTGTGCGCACTCGGGGGTGGATGAAAGGAGGAAGGGTGGAAAACACCCCCAACCCCATCTCCCTCCTTCAAATCTGTAAAAGGGAAACTTGCGGCGAACGTGCAGGAATGAAGGCACATCGTGTATACGCATACTCATCCGACTTACCGAACTATTCCCCTATCCTACCTATCTCTGCCGTGCTGCTTATGAAATTATTCAATTAAATCGTCGAGGGAATTGGATTCGTTTTGATCGGTTTGGATTTTGAGCACGTACTGCTTTAAAGTGGTTAGATTAGTTAAAAGTTATTTTGATTAAATTCGTATTAATGTCACCAAACGAATCGACTGTTGGGCTCGGGGACAACTTTTATACAAATCAGATTGCTTTGCTTAAAAAAATTATACGCTACTAAAGGTAAAGGGGCTATTTTACACAGTACTAGTTTACTCACTACGATCTAGCTGGTTTACCGACCCGCACATAGTGCTAGCAGCGAGTAGCTCAAGTTTACTCGCTAAATGTTGCCACTCGCTGCCGCTAGAGGCGCTGCCATCAACTTGTGAGTTGTCAACGTGACAGCGCGCGCTTTGCGCCCACCGTCAAAATGAAGCGGAATTCCTGACGATATACAGCGAAAATAAAGAAAATACTGAAAATATAGCTCTTAACCTCAAAACCATGACTATGAAATGGCACCAACGCCGAGCAAGTGCGATTAAAGTTCAAACATTCGAACTTCACTCGCCCGGCCGAAAAAGCCTGCGAGTTACCTATTTATGTACACGTGGCTTTTTACTCGCAAATCACCAAACCAGCTAGATCGTGTAATACCCCCATATAACGCAAAATCTGATGAATTATAAATTTAAATGGTCGAATCAATGGCAGTAGAATAATAAATAAAAAAAATTCTCTACTTAGTTTTAAAGAACGTTCAACGTTTCAGCGGCGTTGCGTTGCATTTGAGCAGGCGCACGCGTAAAGGTTTATTCACACCTTACGCACAGGCGACGTATGTTGACCTCTGAACACAAGACGTACATAAGAAAGTGGCGTATATACACAATTTTTTTTTTTCGTCGTTTTGGCAAAGAGCCGGCGCAATAAATTGGCGCAACGATAATATTCGCCAGCAACAGGGCGGATGTACGTCGACTTTTATGGTTTTGACATGATAATAACGCTCGGGCGCGGGCGCGCGCGCTGCGAAAAAATAACCACACTTTAAATATGTTTGAACGAGTGATTTACTCAACAGATGGTTTCGATTTATCGCCACGGGGGGTGGGAGGGAGGGTTTCCTAGCACGAAGAATAATAGAAATCGCTTCGGCGATTGTTCTATCGCAGAAGCTATTTCGGGTAGAGTTGTCAGCCTCGAGAGAGAGAGAGTTCGCCCTCGACGAAGGGGAAAGCTCAGGGGGTGGTTGGGGGAGGTTTTTGTGAGCCACTCACCCCACCCCCCTCTCAGTGCCCCTCTCCGTGGGGGTGGTGTGGGTGGAAAGCTCTTAATATTGACGTCCGCGTAGCACGCAGGAATGCGTGAGGGGAGACTGGATTTGTGTCGGGGAAAGCGTTGGTCTGCAAGGGAAAGGGATAAATAAAAGGCGAGGGTTGGTACAGGGTGTGTACGTGTCTGTGTGCGTATGCGGTGGGTGGTGTCCCGCACCCTCTCCGCAAGCTCAACCAACCCCCGAGAGAGGAGAGAGAGGCGCGTGTGATACGACTTAACACGCTCTCCAACGCGCACTTATCTTCGGTGCACTCACTCTCTATTCTATTCCATTATATCACGTAGATGTGTGTGTGTGTTTTTGAGTCTATTCCGCAATAAAAACGATGCGTTAAAATCAATGTCGTATAATGCGGGGGAGTAGGCACTCGAAAAGTGACATAAGTTATAAATTGTGACGTAAAAGTTTGTTAGTAGCTATAGTGTTATAAAATTATCATATTAATCATACAAGTAACTGTAAGCTTCTTTATTTTCATATTGATAGTCAATTTTCTTCTAGCTGATACGTTTAGCTTTTGTAACTATTTTATACACATAATTAGTATATGTATGTTATGGTTAAAAAATAAGGCATACGACCAATGCGTACTGCCAGTTATGACGTATGGATGCGAAACTTGGACGCTAAATTCAAGAATGCTACGAAAGATCCAGTGCACACAGACAAGCATGGAAAGATATATGTATGCTTGGTATAACAAGAAGAGATCGCAAAAGAAACACATGGGTAAGAAGTATGACCAAAGTGGCAGATATAGTCTTACGCGTGAAAAAGTTGAAGTGGCAATGGGCTGGACACAGCGAGAAGAATGGATGGCAGATGGACGCGAGAAATACTGGAATGGTATCCGAGAGGATGTGAAAGAAAGCAAGGTAAACTCGAGTGGAAGGTGGGCTGATGAATTGAGAAGAATGCGTGGTGTCAAGTGGATGCAGATTGCTCAAGACAGACAGGAATGGAAGAGGATTGGAGAGGCCTTCATCCAGCAGTGGGTGGTGAACGGCTGAAAATGATGATGACGATGAATTAGTATATGTGTGTAGATAGAGCGTTGTTATCGTGCGAAAGTTCGACCTCGACATTTTGACTGATGTGCCGGGCATGTTTTTATGATTTTCAGAAATACGATTTGTGACTGTGTGTAAAGCGGATACGTATTAAATCGCCACATCTCAAAAACGGTTAATCCTATCAAGCTGAATTTTACCTATCAAACTGAATTTATCCTATCAAGCCTATTTACCTGCTAGTGTAAACCCGTTGAATATCAACGGAGCGGTTTCTCATACTGATAAATAATATTAAATTTAATAGTTTTTATAGTTGTTGTATAGATGGCGTTTTATAATACAAAAATTGTAACAATTTAGCAAAGTCGCGAACACTTAAATAATTAATATTGGCCGATTATAGCACGTACGTACGTCATCGCCTCCGTTTGCTTGAATGCGTAAGCGCACCCTCTATCGAACTGGTGGTACCGCGTTCAAATCCCACTCGCGTGACGTTCTGGTTTTTTAATCATTTACGTCGGCGAGCGTTATCAGCAGACAGACACACGGACACACACACACACAGAGACAGACAGACGGAATAGGGTTATTATATATATGTACGATTAAGTTCAGTGATGGCCGTTATAATTCACAAGATTTTAAAATTTTCGTCAACCGGAAGTTGAACGTGCTGGTTATTTTTTGGTTCCCGTTACCGCAAGGGGACGTCAAAGTAAAATTTGTCAATTTTAGATTTTTTAATCGGTTTAAGTAAGATTTAACTTCAGTCAAGAAAGTATAAACATTTTGTGCAACCAAAATAATACGCGTTATAGTTTTAATGATATAAATTGCACAACGAATAGAAAAATTAACGGAGCTTATTGTGTATTCATCACGATTTCGTACTGAAGGGTAATTTGAATATGAACGCGTTTCAATACGGATATTACTCGTTTGCACACAGTCTCTTTAGACAATCGTTTACTGCATTCAGCAGACACAATATAGTATTTTTATGTATGTATATGCCGAGATCGCGTAATCAAATCGACTCAAACTATGCGTACCGCTGTATTACGCCGCAGCGTCACTTACGCTCATGCACACACACACATACACACATTGATACTCTAGTCTAGTCGAGGGTTGAGTCGAATGTGTTAACAGTCGCGGTGAGAAGACAGATGGGGGAAAATCGTTGGGGTCGGGCGTCTCCTCCGTGGGAAGCGTCTCGCTTTTCATTACGCCCGAAGGCTGCGCACTCCGCGCGCTTCACTTTATTTGCCGTCAAAGTGGGGTCGTTTGAAAAAAGATATTTCATAATAAACCGTATGGGGTGAAATGGGGGAGTGAGGTGTGAGAGTGTTTTATGCGGCCCCATATGCTCCCCATAAAGAGAAACGACGGGAGGGCGCCCTCGCAGATTTTTCCATCCACCGAAGGGGTCAATACGTCATCGACACTTTCCATGACCTACGATTGCGTTCAATTTTCATTCGACCTTTACAATTTCATTTTTAAAAATTCAACCCCCGTTTATTATTGAAATATTCTTGAGTGGTCGTGGGAGGTTCAAACCATAAATTGGCTTATTTGGGTCTGTCTGCCATTTCTGTTTGCCAGTGCTCGTTTCCAGAGCTGGATGTGGATCACACTCTGTGGTCTTATCCGGATATGGGCTTGGAGCGTGGTGTTCTACTCGGAGCTATCAGACGGTCCCTGATTGGCCCTTTGAACCATGACAATTTGGTTGCATATTAGAGAAAGGCATGGAAAGATGTATGCTCGTTATAACAGGAAGAGATCGTATGTAGGTGGAATACATGGGTAAGAAGTATGACCAAAGTGGTAGATATAGCAGAACGTGCGAATTGAAGTGGCAATGGGAAACAGTTCCGATACGTTTTACCCGTTCTCGATTATTATTATTAGATTATGAAACTATTTCGCATAACAATTATTATTATCATTCTCCCATCTCCAGAATGATTAGATATGGTAATAAATGCTGTGATTTTATTGATTTTTTTAAATATTAATCTGTCGTCCTTAAGGCAACGACATTATTCTACGACATTTATCAGTTTTTATCTTTATGTTTTCTCTAATATAATAATAAGAAGATATCGTAAGATGAATACATGGGTGAGAAGTATAACCAAAGTGGCAGATATAGCAGAATGTGTGAAAAGGTTGAAGTAGCATTGGGCTGGACACGAGAAATACTGGAATGGTATCCGAGGGATGTTAAAGAAAGCAAGGTAGACCGACTGGAAGATGGGATGATGTATTGAATAGAATGTGTGGAATCAAGTGGATGCAGATTGCTCAAGACAGACAGGAATGGAAGAGGATTGGAGAGACCATCATCCAGCAGTGGATGGTGAACGGCTGAAAATGATGATGATCAGAATAAAAGAAGTGTGTCGAGTCGTGTTGGTACTGCTGAAATAATTTCAATACAATTCCCGATGGACAGACTTCGGCTCTATTTTGAATATTTTTATCGGTGAAACGCGCAGATGTCATACAGAGGTAATTTGCATTAATTGGCTTGAAATGGCGTTTGTTCCGATAAATATCGATCAATTAAGTTAAAAAATTAAATAAACCGTTCGAAAATAACATCCCGTGTGAAATTTAGTTTATATGTACATACATACATAGTACGTTCTAGAGTTCATGCACGAGAGAGAGGAATAAAATAGTATAGTTGATGTCGCGCAGTTTGACAGGTACACAACGATGCTGTCAAACACTTTGCACGTTTACGGCGAAAGTAACTTGACGATAGAAACGGGCTGCAAAAAGTTGGATTTATTTTAATTGAATGCATATTCAAATTTGACGATTTAATGTGACTTTTGGCACATTTCGTTCGCTGTCGTATTACTTTTATCACGCAAACAACTCTGTGAGACGCCGATTAATCGATCGTAAATAAATTCATTAAATCGCGTAGCGACATATTCAAAGTGTACATTTAAACAGCAACGTTAAAATCCCCTGTAAAATTTCGAGACGTGCAATTTAATTTTTTATCATCCCTTAATACACAATATAAGGGTCGTTATCAAGCTATCAAAAAAAATTTAAAACACACCCTCTTTTAACACGTTTAGTGCCTTGTTTAGTCGCATTCCACCTCATCTTCGCTCAATATCATCGGGTCTATTTTGTGCAAATTTGCCACGGCCGTTTGTTATTAAATCGTAAAAAGTTAAACACCCTCCCTTCCCCCCCCCCTGGAACCCGCCTACCCATTCCGCCCACCACGACACGAGTTAACCGCCGCGGGCTTTCGGGGGCTTTGTAACGGCCGCGATAAAAATCAGTGCGGAACCCGGGAAGCGATGATTTCGGTAATGAATGAAAATAATTTGCCGGATAAGTATCTTAATTCCGGGGGTGGTTTACGGGGTAGGGTTTGAACCTAGAGTCACCCCTGCGTCTGGCTAGAGGGGCGGGTGTGAATTTCATTAGGCTCGATCTCACCCCTCGACGCGTCGGGCAGAAAGCGTTATTTGATGGGTCACCACTCACTGGGAGAGGAGGCACAGGGAGGTTTTGGCGACTTGCCGCTCACTTTGCCGATGTCAATTAATCATATTTATATAGTCACGTTTTATATATATACATAGATAGATATACATAAATAATTAATTAATTAAATTTAAAACGAAATTTGAGCTTGTCGCTCGAAGCTGTCGGATACGTTGATAGTGTCAATGTGTGTATGTTAACTCTATGCTGAAAATGAAACGTTATATCATAATTTATTTTCAACCGTTCACCATCCACTGCTGGATGGAAGACCTCTCCAATTCGCTTTCATTCCCGTCTGTCTTGAGCAATCTGCATCGACTCGACTCCACGCATTATTCTCAATTTATCAGCCCATTTTGCTCTAGGATACCATGTGTCCAGCCCAATGCTACTTCAACTTTTTCACACGTACTGCCATATCTACCCCTTTTGTCATACTTCTTTACCAATGTATTCCTCTTACGATCTCTTCCTGTTATACCAAGCATACATCTTTCCGTGCTTCTCTGTGTGCGCTGGATCTTACGTAGCACTCTTTAATTCAAAATCTAAGTGCGGATCTAAGATTGTAGGCTGAATGTTGTTCAATGTCAACTTATTCAGCGGAAAATCTCTTATTTATTTTTTAATTAGATCTTTCTTCAATTTTGTTGATTTAATCTCAAATGTGTCGATAGTTGAATGTACTTCATTTAAACAGTGAGAAAGTTTCACCTATTCAAGGTCATTGCTGTGTACATATGCGTATTGTACGTAACATAAAAAGTGTGTAACATCGCTCGAATTTTCATCTTGAGATTTTAAATTAACATAGCAGAGCTTTAGGCGTGAGAGCTTTAGGCCCGGAGAGAGACAACGCCATACGTGTGAGGGACAACAACATATGTACATTGTACGTACGACACGAATTCGTACGAATGCGTACCCAGTGTGCGCCCGGCCTTATGCCCGAGGAAGAGAGATATTGCAATTTATATTTAAAAAAAAAATTATTATATTTTTTTCAATTTTCTTACACACCGTCAGCACGTGTACTCGCGTACCCATCTATGTATATAAATTACAAAGTTCAAGCAATCTTTCGGCGATGGTTTCTCCGATTGTTACGACACTTTGTAAACGGGGTGTGGCTGGATAAGAGCACTCACGAAGCTACTAGAATCGGGAAGGGGGTGAGAGAGGGGTGTGAGGGGGTGGAAAAGGAGGGGCGATGGTGAGGATCGCACGGCGTTTGGCTTCCAAACAAAAGCCACGGGGGTGAAAATAAGAAATAAATGTGCACCCCGTCGAGATGACTGAGGGGGTGGTAGATAAGAGGGAGGTGGGGGGTGGTACAGGGCCACAAGGGCGATTGGGGTCGGTAGAACCCCGCCGGGGCCCACAAGTGGTGTTTTCACTTTGCTAATCGGATAATCACTCAATGGATCACGTCGTGCTGCATTATTTCGCACGCTTAAAAGCGCATTTATACCCCTAACTCCCCCCTCTGGATTATTTACACGAGAGCACTTCTTATTTCTCTATTAGCCGAAATTAAGACTGTGTGTACAACATCCATATGCTGTTGAAATCCGATATGCACTGGTTTAGTTCACTTTGACGTCGATTTTTAAGGCAAAAGTTACATTTTAATTCACGAAATTATATGTAGGCTTAACTAATACAAGTTGGGTAAAGTCAAGTGTATTTTTGTTATATTATTATATAAATAATTTTTCAACCACCGGGAGTACGTAAATAGTGAGGAGATATTTAACGCGTAACGACGACTAGAAATTGTAAATAGATATATGAAATAGTTAAAATGTATGAAAAAATTTAATTTTTTAACACTGAAATTTACCTAATTAATCTATAGTTTTCGGCCTCAGTTAACGTCAGCTCGTTCACCGACCATTTACTTTAAATACCAACCGTTTATATCAGTGTGCACTGAAACTTACCGATCATTTGTTGAAATTACTCACCATTTGTTTAAAATAACCGACCGAAAATCGGAAAAGTTACCCACCCCATGGATAATAATTCCATTTTGAGAAGTATTGCAAATATCATCGAAAAGCAGAACGGAAGTCCATTGCATAATTTCAGTACTTTAAAAACGAACAATAATCCCGCACATTTTTTATTCATCGTCAAATTTTTACACCGTACGCCAGCACTTCTTGTATGGATATAAACTCACATTGACCGAACTGCGGCGAATGTACACAATCGCACCGAAAATCATCGAGTAAATGTGAAAAGTTTCAACATGATCGTTTCCATTGATATATTTTCGATATTTTTTTTTTTTTTTTCGTCCCTCTGACAATGTCAGTGTGTGTGTGTGTGTGTGTGTGTGTGTGTATGTAAATTTGAGTAATGCTTGCGTTTCGTATGTGGCTCGCGCGCTTGCCTCGCGCAATAAATAAGCGCGCGCTGTTAGTGGGCGAGCACGAGCGTTGTCGGGCGCGCTGCAACCCGCTGCGCGCTATCCAAACACGCTCCATCTGTCAAGGAGCGCGCTCACATTCATCAATAGCTACGGGGCATCGCCTCATTTCCTAATGCGGACCTTCATCCAACGGGCCAGAGCTTCTCAAAGTGTCGTGCTCGCCCTTGTAATGAAATCGAGCACGCGCACGTGCGCGCGCTCGAACAGTGTGCATCAACCCTGACGCGTCATCTCCGCACAGGACGATGCGCACTCACGATCGGTTTTCGCATTTGCATATTGGCTTCGACGCGCTGTGCCAATACGATGCAAATTTTCGCCCGTGTGTGCTATATACATACATACATATAAGATCGTAAGAATGTAACCATCTATCCATACCGATCCGGCAAAGTTTTCCTCCGTTTAAGCAACTTTCTTCCTTGTGCACTGGGTGGCGAGGTAGAAAATTGCTTGATAAAATCCATGTCCATATTATAATCAGAGCAAAATTTAAATTACAACGTTATTAATAGGCGGCCGAATTTATTTTAAATTGATACAACCGTTGATTTTTCTGTCTCAAAAAAATAACAAATCACAAAAATCTGTCAACGTTTTCCTTCGTTTAAGCAACTCTCTACCTTGTGCACTTTGGGTATGTACATATGTAGTAAATTGCAACTTTCTTCCATATGCACCAAGTGGGATGGCAGTAAATTGCTTGACGAAAACGGTGTCAATATATTAATAATCAAAGCAAAATTTAAATTTATTTTTTTTATTTAAAATTAATTAATAGGCGACCGAATTTATTTCAAATTTATTCAACCGTTAATTTTTCAACTTGTTTAAAAAATGTTCATATGAGTTTTTTTTTACATTTTATATCCATCTATGTATGTGTGTCGCTTTTTACAATGTATGTATACCATGAGCCATGAAGTTTTTCTGTAGTATGATGCGTGTCTTGATTGATTTGTTGCAAATTAGTACTATATATGTATGTATAGCATTGCGATGACGTCGTAACAGCGCTGAAATCTGAGGCAGTGCACTGAACGATCAGACAACGCAAGCTTGTCTAATCGTTCACAGCGTACACGATGAAGATGATGCGACATTACTGACATACATATACATAAAATAAAAAAACACACGCACACAACTTGACCCATGCCAATGTTTGTTAACGCAGATTCAATGCACCACGTGAAATCTGAGCTGCAGCACAGCAAACAGCTCGACGACGACGACGACCTGACGGATGAGGGACGCAAATCCGAGGAGCTGATGGGGCACCACCACGCGGCCCACCAGCAGCAGCAACAGCACGCGCAGCAGCACGCGCAACACGCGCAGCACGCGCAACAGCACGCGCACGCGATGCACCACCAGATGCTCGGCTACGCCATGAAGGACGAGATGAAGCCGGGCGTGTCCGAGTGTGGGGTGCCCATACCGGCGACCAAGCCGAAGATTTGGTCCTTGGCGGATACTGCAGCTTGTAAGACACCACCGCCTTCGGTGGCGCAGCACGCCTGGTCCGGAGGCTACGGCGGGCACGGCGCCGTCATGGGGGGCATGGGGATGAACAGTTTCACCGGTGGTGGTGGAGGAGCTAGGTATGGTGGAGGAGGAGGTTTCCTCAGTGGGGGTGGTGGTGGTTATCATTCGGGAGGGCCGGGAAACGGGCAAACGGCGGTGTATTCGGAGGTCCAGACGGACACGCCGCCGCAGACGCCGCCCAGTATGAAGTTGCCGAGCGTAGCGACAGGCCTGGTTGCAGCGCAAGCGTTCGCGCCCACCGCTGGCACTAGCTGCGCATCGGTGCCATACAGGCATGATCATTACCAGCATCATCCCACCGACGCCGCCTTCAAGCCCTTCTATAAGAGGTCAGTATGTCACTTGTGTACGGTAGATAGCTTTCAGATTCGAGCTTTTCGCCGTGGCTGTGGCGCGCGTACTCGTTCAGACCCGCGTGCGCCACTGTGCGCATGTTGAACTAACCGGAGTGAGCGTGGACGCAGACGCGGCTAGTGCGAGACCGCAGATGGGGATGGGCACGTGTGCGAGCGAGTAAGCGCTATCCGGCTGTGTTTGGCTGTGTGCGAGCGTATCGGCCAACGGAATCCTGCGGCGGGGCCATTGTTACTATACTATACACTCTCGAGTGGCCACGCGCTTGTTTTTGTTGTGTGCGTATACGAGGAGTACCAAGTACTGCCCCGGGCCATTATTACTACTCTACTCTCATTCATTATACAATAATAATATATTATAACAGTAAAGGCGCATCTGAGCGCCCCCTTCGCCCTTCTCACCCCCTGCTACCGTTTCAGGGCAAAGTCAAACAATCGAAGTCACACGATTCCAATCGCTGTGACGCCACACTCATCATATTATATAATATTTTACTGTTTATTTATTATGTGTGGACTTACTTACCATTTAACTTTTTCCTTTCTTTAATGCGCTTTGGAAAAAATTTCAAAAATATAATCAGAGGCATATGCAGAAATAATAAATTAAACAATCGATTCAATTTTACATAAATTACATATTAAAATGAAGGAATAAATCAATGGATGGATCGGGGCAGTACTTGGTACACCTCGTATACGCACACAACAAAAACAAGCGCGTGGCCACTCGAGAGTGTTATAGTATAGTAATAATGGCCCCGCCGCAGGATTCCGTTGGCCGATACGCTCGTACACAGTCAAACAAAGCCGGATAGCGCTTACTCGCTCGCACATATGCCCATCCCCATCTGCGGTCTCGCTCTAGCCATGTCTGCGTCCATGCTCACTCCAGCTAGTTCAATATGCCCACAGTGCACACAGTGCACGATGGTTCCAATGCGCCCAACTTCAGACGGCGTTGTCAGCGATTGGGTATTTTTTGGGTTAACTAAAGCTGCCTATACATCATGCGAACTGTACAGCGAACGACGAAGGGCGAATGCGAATTCGGGCTATGTGGACGTCGCAGCGAATGCGAACCAAACGTTCGCATAGCCCGAATTCGCCTTCGCCCGTCATTCGCTGTTCTGTTCGCTGATGTGAAGGCAGTTTAACAGGTCCAAGGGCATACATCATCATTTTTGTGCAAGTGCTTTTAACCGATCATGTTAATCTGATGAGTTAGGCTTATGTACGTACATATGTATGTACCTATACATACATATGTGTCAGTTTGACAGTTTTTTGACAGTCTGCTACTTTGGTCATGCTTCTTACACATTTATTTCTCTTACGGTCTTCTTGTTATACACAGCATACATCTTTCCCTGCTTCTCTGTGTGTAGTGGATCTTACGTAACATTCTTGAATTCAGAATCCACGTTTCACATCCGTACGTCATAACTGGCAGTACGCATTGGTCGTATGCCTTCTTTTTTCAGCATAGTGGAATGTTGGATTTAAAAAACTGTGTTCCAAAAGCGCTCCATTATAGTTTTACTTCTTCTTCTTTACATCCAGTCACATTCGCCAACTATCAACTATGTATCTCTACAATGTGATTATCTACTGTTGGACTAATTTTTCATAGAATCGTCTCACAACTAAGATACATTTGAAAATTTTAGCAGGAGACGCCCGATCTAGATTAAGCAATGTTAAAATCTTGCCAATGATGATAGTTGGGGTTGAAAGACCCGTCGACAAAATCATTTCAACATACGTGTATCTAGCCCCGAACCTTCGTTCAATGCACTAACGAGCCATCGCCTGGTTAACTTATACATAAGCATCAATTATAATAATAATTGTTGTACTAAGCTCCATCGCTGACCACGCTATCCAAAGTTGGGTGTGTTGTAACGTTTCGGTGTTGAGGTGTCCGTAAAGCGCGAATCTGAGCCTAGACGCGCGCTCGGATATAATCTCGATAATGCAGGAAAAGGACTGCGTCTATCTCACATTTTCAATTTTGGTATTTCTTAATCAGAAGTATTGATTTGATACAAAAAGCGTTTATACTACATACATACATACATAGTATGTCATTGGCCTCAAACAGTCACAATCTCTAACTTATGCAAGATATTTTTCATATTTTGAGTCGACGTCGTATTACGTAAATAAAAAATATTATTGAACTACATTGGCAGGACGATTTTATTACAGGATTGAGAATTTTGATAAAATAAAGGTGTGACTGATGTTAGACTGTTAAAAAAAGCACACATTTAAAAAAAGTGCCCAAAATTCAGCTACAGTTTTCTTCTACCCAGTTCTTCAAGTATAAGAAACGGAATATTTAAAAGTTCCATAAAGTTTCTTATGAATGTGTGTGGATATAGTTTAATTCCGGAAAAATCCCGGAAAAGCGAAACGTCTTTCAGTCCTACTAATATGGTACAATATGTGTACAAATGTTCGATCTTCTTTATAATTATAAAAATTAGATGCTAATTCATATTATTGTACCTATACTATAAGTAGGTATAACTTTATCAATCATATTTCCCCTCGCAAACATACGGATAAGCCTCTTAAGTTATGACTCGAGTTCTAGGACTCGCTTTGTGTAACTTATTCGTTACAAGAGTGTCATCGAGTTTCGACAGTTGGCAAACAAAAATTTCCACAGAAAGAAGAACTGTCGCCACAAAGTAACTGAAAATAAAGCCCTTGTCCTCCCCCCAGCTTCGCAGTGAGTAATCATTATGCCTAAAACCAACAGTGTCGCATCGCGGAAGGGTACTTTCATCCTCCCCCTTTGATTGTTAAGTGCTTAAACACATAAATCAACGAACAATTTCTGTGTATATAATACTCACTTGGGCATTGCAATGACAAACAAAATAAAACTGTAATCGAGACGAGAAAATTCACCTAATAATGTTATTCATTGTTAAAATTTCTGTTTTCAGTTCACAACATATGAGCAACGGTTACGAGTCGCCTATTTGAGTCTCAACCGTTCTTGGCTTAGGTGAGTACACCAAAATCGAAAATTGTTGACATACAAATTGAATGGGTTTTAAGTTATCGCATCGCAGTTTCGCATTGACAGTTAACCGATGTTCGAGTTTCGCGACTGAATTTTTTCGACGACTATTTAATTATTTATCGTGCAAACATTTGGGCAGTTATTAATATGTGCTAAGTTGGAATTCGTATAATTTATATTGCGGCTTCATATATTGACGCTATTTGACCACACCGAGCAGATGTGCCCGGCAAACTCGCGTGGATGTATTATATATTATAGATATAAGTAGTATGTACCCACCGCAAGCAAGCATTGCCATGATTAATCATGACCATTACGTGGTCCGTGTCAGACCGGTCATTTTTATGCGGCCGTGATTAGCTATGGCATACCTCAAATACCGATATGTGGTCTATGTTAAATATCGGTATAAATTAAATTATTCAACGGCGAACGGGCTCGTGTGATTTTTATTTTTTTATTTCGGTGCTCGTCATTCAAAATACATACAATATTTCATATTCATATTTTATTCAATCGGTGTGACTTCCGTTTAGCGAAAATACATTATGCCATGCAAATTATTGTGAAGAGCTTCTTCCAAAAAAATCACAAAACTTGAATGAAAGACAAATTGAAAATTTTGTATAGATCCTTAGCGTTTACTTTTCATGCCAAAGTAGATCTCGATAAAATTAGATGTATCAAAACTGACGGTTATAAAGAAATACACCAATTTCATTTAGTACCACTTGAAAGTATACACATCAGCGTACCCTTATATATTTAAAAACTCAATAATAAACTAGATAAATGAGACAATTAAACATTATTTATAGACATAACACACATAATTAAATTGAATGATTTTTATGTTATTTCGTCAAATAATAATACAATAAAATTAAAAATAAATACAAACAAAATTTAATTGTTTTGTTTTATCACAACTTTATGCCCAATTATATATATTTTATAGTAATAATAGTATACGTACAATCATTGTGCATATTTTTGTATATGCTTTGCATATGTGTTGCATACAAAATAGTGAACTGAGATGATGTTTTGTAAAAAAAAAAAATGTATGCAAGCACTCACTCGTACGTACATCCGAATGAGGGAGAGAAAAAAATATCGCGTCCGTTCAAAACGATGATTAAGCACTCTTATCGTTTATCAACGCTTAATTGTAATATATTACGAAACGATAATACATATATTTTTTGTCGTTGAAGTCGAAATCGTGTATATATGACGGACGCGACGGGGTGTCGCATTTTCTTCGGCGCACATACATGACAGCCGCGAGAAAAACGTTAAAGGTACAAACAAACATATATTGTACGAGCGACAAAGAAAAAAAAAATAAGTTAAAATGAATACGAATGAATAACTGCACGCTTTTACATAATATCCATCCTTATACAAACACTCGGCGATGTATATATGTACATATGTATAATGCTTATATTGTACGACTTGTCATCGACGAGGCTAATGAATACGTCATCGGTTCATTTCGACAAGTCTCATTTAGAGTTTAGACACTTCATAACAGTTTCCCTTCGTGGAGAGAGACAAAGCGACACCTAAAAACGTCTTAAAAAACGTACGTAAAAAGACTAGGATGCGGTGAAAAATAAAATAAAATAAAAATAAATAAAAAATAAAAAAGCATTGAAAATAACGTAAAGTGTTTCTTCGGACCTGCCGTGAAGTTATTATTTCCTGTTCTGCATTTAAGCCGGGTCCATTATTTTATTCGTAGCCACAGAATAAAGAGCGAGTTAAATAAATAAAGTCACGGAAAAAATTTATACAAAAAAAAAAATCTAAATAAAACACCAAAATGTGAGGGGAAAAAAATCGTGTCAGATTTTTATGTAAGTGGGCTTATACGCCCGGTTTGTCCAGTTCGAGATTTTCGACGCGATAAATCGTCTCCGTGGCATTCTTGCATATTCATCACGCCGTTTAACCCGACTCTTTAAACCGTCGATTGTTTCATTCGAAATTCGAAAACAAAAAAAAAATTAATAATGAAAACAGCTCGTATACAATATCGACAGTATAAATCACAATTTGCGCGGTTCGTTTCAATCGGCGCGCGTGCGCCGTTTCGCAAAGTCCGCACAACTTTGCCGATGCCCACCGTATGCTAATGTTTTCAAACTCAAATCAATCCCCCGCGTATAAATTAGAGTTTGAATTTAAATCGCAGTTATGATATAAATTTCGCTCGAGCTTTGCGATCGTATCGCTGTGCAGTTTATTTGCTCGGCCTTTCAATGCGCACACGTCCTATTATATCGGATCGCCATTGCGTCAATGAGGTGTCATTGACTTGTTGAAAAAAATTTAATTAAATCATTAACTAAATTCCCCCCCCACTCCAATTCCGTCATAGTATTTTAACAGGTTCATTTTCCGGCTAAACAAAAAACGCGTACTTCTTCTTAACCCAAATTTTTTCAACTGATTTCAATTCCGGCCCTGAAACTAATTCTAAAATTAGGGGTTTCCAAATTCAATCAATCTACTAATATTAAAGAGTCACTGACTAACTATACCTAATATGAAGCGAAAAAAAGTAGCACTTAAAACAAAAAATCCAACCGACAAGAGTTTCAAAGTAAAATTGGCAGGGATTCTATTTTAAGTCACACTTCCTTTATCGACTACGACATTTCTTAAATGAGTGGCCTAGTGGAAAAGTTGCCTAATTATGTTGAAAGTTGCACTTACTTTGTTTCGAGACAATGCGACACAAAGTAATTAGTTCAGGAAGACTTTGTATGAAGTTTTAGCAAACTTCACTATGATGAATGATGACACTGCGATAGTAATGACAATTTTAGCATAGGATAACTTTATATGTCTACATATACATAGGTATTTTAACATTTGGGATTTATGTGGATGCTAAATTCACAGAGAAGCATGGAAAGATGTTTGCTTCGTATAACAAGAAGAGATCGTAAGAGGAATACATGGATAAGAAGTATGACCAAAATGGCAGATTTTGTGCATTAGTTAAACAAACTAACAATCCAACTACACACTGTATTGCATTCGAGGAACACTAAGTATCTACAAGATTGCGGGAATATTATACATTATATGATTTTAAAATACTGGAATCGTATCTGAGAGGATGTGAAAGAAAGCAAGGTAGACCGAGTCGACGATAAGCTGATGAATTGAGGAGAATGTGTGGGGTCAATTGGATGCAGATTGCTCAAGACGGACAGCAGTGGATGGTGAACGGCTGAAAATGATGATTAGGTCACATTTTATTAATTAGTATCACTGGTTTTGTGGGGTACTCGTCACAGATTGAGAAAGACCGATTTGAACGAAATAAAAATAAAAAACTGTAACGTCTATAGCCGTGAGAACAAGGCAAGAATCTGGCGGAGACACAGACGCGTTAGGGCTATCAAACAGCGAAAATCATAGTGCTCGCGGAATATTCCTTCTCCGACATAAAATCATAGGTTTATTGTGACGATCACCATAAAGTATCGAGAGGGACGGACTGACAGAGGTGTGAGAAGAGTGAAAAACGGGTAGGTAGAGAGAGGTACGTTCGGTGAGCGTGAATGGACCCAGACCACTCAATGAATGAGGGGACCCCATTAATGAAAAACACATTTTGATAGCGCACGTCCAAAACTCGTTTTCATTCACAAAACTCGAACCTTAGAAAAACGACACAGCGGCCTCTCGTTATAAACGCCGATTCATTGTATACATATAAATTTATATATGTGTTTGTTTTATACGGGACGGTTTTAATCTGTCGATCGGATACGTTTATTAATTGCGTGCGGCGAGATAACGTCGCGTCAGAATGAATAACTGACGTTTCGTTAAAACGTGACGAATCTCGTTCGGAAACTAATTAAAATATATAATAAAGGAACGGTCGGTCGGTCGGTCGGTGTGCTCGCCGTTATTTCAATGGGATAAAAAAATGTATTCTTATCTTTATGTATTGTGGCAAACACGCGACTTTCTCCCTGTGCGCGAACTTTGTATGAGAGTTAGCATACAGGTTGATCCACGCTCGCCGTGCGTATTGTATGGGGTCCTAATTTAAAAGAAAACAAATATGCATATATCCACATTGGAATTTGAAACTATTTACGTATAATTTCGAACGACAATAAAAGGTTGTCTAATTCAATGTTTGTTTAATTTAAAGTATATTTCTCGTTCTTTCTTACATGAATCAATTGGACCCAAAGTGGAAATAGTTAACAATTTAGTTAAAAATGTATGCATTGGTTTTGTTTCAAGCATCGGTACATATATTTTCCTCTGCGGTCCGTTTATTATGCAGCCTTTTTAATTATATAAAGAGGCTGTGTGCGTTTTTCGTAGGCGTCACGATCGGTCATATTATGATAAGCATTACGCGTATCTAATGTTTGAATTTAAATTCGAAACGTTCCAAGTTTAAAAATATATGCCTGAAGTTTTCAATGAATGGAGTCACGTGATCGTAATGAATATTCCAATTTGAACAAATAAATATTCGATAGGCCTAAAACTAAAATAGTATTAAAAAAAAAAACGAGTTCTCCTCTGTATGAAGTATGTGTATAATTAATTAGTATACAGTCGAGTGAAGAAAATAAAAATAGAAAATGAAATATTTAGACGTTTGCCGCGATTTATGTACTCTGATAAATCGTCGGGTTTCTTAAAACCGAGAAAAGCCAATATTAAAAAAAAAAAAATTAATATTCCGCGGCAAGTATTAAAATTTTAATTGTATTACGCTCGAATTTATGTGCCGTCATTAATATATTCAATACGGTCGGTCGTGTAATTTTTTTTATTTTAATTTTTCAATATTTCATTTCTAATTTAAATGTACTTAAAAATTTCCACGTGAAAAGTCGCGCGCGCGGCTCTCGTGCGAGAATGCAATACGTAAAATACACTCGCCTATTTATTTCGCATATTATATTTTAAATGACTTTATTTCGCATTACTTTAATTATATTACGAATGTGCGACGCATTAATTTAATATAATATAACGTTGCCTCTACCTGTTACGTATCGTGTCGGCTAAACTTAGCGTTGCTGTTTAATTCAATTAAAACCCCTTAACTGCCGGATAACATTCAACAATTCGCTCGATCTCGAATTCAATAAGTATAATATAATACTTACGAGTCAAATAATTCGCCGAGCGTTTGGTATATGTATAGGATCTACATTCAACGAGCGATACTCGTAGACGACATTGATAGATTCACTTGTGACTTATGGCCAAGATTGACGACTATGGGTTGTCTGATAAATGGATCGACGACTTGGTCGATGGGTTGCGTAATAAATT
The DNA here is from genome assembly GCA_022651745.1 of Parapsyche elsis. Lineage (NCBI taxonomy): Eukaryota > Metazoa > Arthropoda > Insecta > Trichoptera > Hydropsychidae > Parapsyche > Parapsyche elsis. The sequence goes on from JAGVSN010000019.1 coordinate 1,624,504, forward strand.
GATCATCGTCGTGGACGTCGGAGGGGAATGGGGTTTTCACTTCTGACATATAGGGTCAATGTGTGGTCTTCCAGGTGGAAAGGGGTGGGTGGGAGGGTGAGGAGGGTATGTTGTGACTTGTGAGTGAATACCAGCCCCCTCCTCAGGATATCTCGATAAGGAGTCAGAGGCCAATAATTAGCCGGAGCAGGTAGTCGCGCGAATACGGCGGCCGCGCAGACAGATCGCATCTCGCGTCATTTGTCACTGTCGTCGAGGTGGCGATAGTGGACATTAGCGGACTCCAGTCAGGGGTGCCCAATTGTCGGACCGCGAGCTAACTAGGGTCCTTAAAGTATCCTCAAAGTCCTTTTCGAATCACAGCAAAGCGCTGGCGTTTACGTCGCAATGTTACAGTCAGTGCAATACTAGTGAGAGATACCAATGCAGATGTGCCCTGTATAAAGCCGGCTCCAGACTATGCGTGTGCTCGCCGAATATTTGCCACCCCAAATGCCAATTCGTGTGGACGGTCAAGAAGTTTCGACGTGAATACGTCTATACGCGAACTAGTATGGGGTACCAGTACGGAAACGGCGGTGTTACGTTTGCATGGCATACATTCCAACACTAAAACTTCGTTACTAATAACACGATTGACATGAATTTTGTTTTATTCGCTCGGTTATACGTCTACGATAAATTTCCAACCTTAAGTTTGCACCGCGCATGCGTGAGGCGTGGGGGGAGGGGCGTGTCTTCCAACGGCTATTTTGGACGTTTTTGGAAATTTCCAAGCAGTATACATATCTCACAACTCTGACGTACTAGCGTGATGATTTTGCTACCAAACAAAATATCTCTGTGATTTTTTGTGGCCATCGGGTAAAACTACATTAGTCAAAAATCCAAACTTAAGCAGTTTTGAAAATTGACTAATCTATTTTTGAGTATGAATTTATTCTATTTGGTTTTATTTTTGAAAATTTTCAGCCTACGGGAACATTTGAAGGTGGTCAATTTTTAAAACTGCTCTCCCTTAAAGTTGAATTTGCGTGTAATTTTACCCGGTGACCACAAATTTGTCCGTACAACAAATGTTGCGCCAATGTAGACGAGGCGAATATTCGATAAGCTTTTGAAATATCTAATATACAATCAACTGCATTCTCAAGTTTTATAATACATATTCAGTTTATTCGAGATGTACACGTATGTAAGTACGTCCATCAGCTGGTATTATTTTAAACTGTTCACTTTGTGACGCCAATTGTGAGAATTATTTACAACTTGCATCCACCTGCAATACATACAAGCCTGAACAATTTATAATATATCGACGTATGTAGGTATGTACATACTTTCATAGGGTGAAATAACTACACACGTGATAAAGAATGCAACAAACTTTACAAACAAGCTGAATGATGAAATTTAACAATCTATACATTAAACTTTGTTTTGTTTATATTTGAAAGCAAAGTTTGTAATATTGTGGTATCTCGCAACGTTCGTCGGCAATATTTTTTGTTTGTTTTTGTGGCGTATACTAACGAACTGTACTGTTGTTTATAATTCGATCGTTTTAAACCTTCGCGGCGATGAGAGCCCCTGTCGAAATGTGACCATAGTCGTCGGGAGAGCAGGTATTCAATCTCGTTTGAGCGTGGTCCCTCCGAGGGTCCCTCCGAGAGAGCATCTGCTTTGGGTTGATATAAAAAAAAAGACGCATTTCCATTCATTTCGCTCTTTTTTTCCAAAACCGTCGTCTGACACACGCGGACGCCGCAGAGAAAAGGTTATACAAAAATATAAAACAATAAAAATAAAACACAATGACGCTATCGGTTCCCATACATAGCCATATACGCGACGACGCGACGCGACGAGAGGAGACCTTTTTCTCAGATTCATTTCGAGTTTTCCGAGAATCGACCGCAGATAGCTGGAGTACACTTTTACACACACGACCGACCCGAATGAGGTCATCCTCTCGTAAGGACATCAAGGATTATATTCGACATTACAGAAACTAGGATCTATGTACGTATGTACGCGCACTTTTTCGTTTCGTTCACAAATTACACGGAACGCTCGTTTCCGACTCTTGTTTATATACTATATTGTACGTTTATGAGTGTGTTTTCGAGGACTAGCTGTATAATATGAATATCCTTGCCTTGCCTACTGCGGTCGTAATAGATCAGGTAGTAATTTAAAGCAGGTGTTGTTTAGCGGGTGACACGGCGTTCGTAGTATCGTACGCACGGGACCGCAATAAATTGACCACTTCACAATAGTTAACGTTAAATATATGTTAAGTTGCCGGTGGGGTGGTTTAAAAAACGAAATGACACCTGCCGCCCATTTATTACACTTTATAAATATTAATATTTTGACAATTTAATGCGCGTATTATGTTGTAAAGGGCGAGCAACAGGCCCATCGACATTGAAAGGACGTGTCCATACACACGCGCGTTTTATTTTATTACGTCTTATAACGTTTTTTTTTTTTATTTATTAGTTTATAAATCGTCAACGTTCGTAGCTCATTTGACATAATATGCAAAATTAAAATGGTTGTTTATTTATTTAAAGTGTGCCTTTCGGAGCGCGATGTATCAAATACGATAATGGACTGTTTTGCAAAGGTGAAGTTAATTGGAAGCGTTGATTAATCTGGGGAAACTTATGCGTAAAATACGAATACGATTTTGCTTTCCGTTTTTCAAATTTTCTACAATGGTTCAATTTTGTTTACTAAACGGTCATACCGGCCTCATGCTTAACTGTTAAATGATTAATGGTCAAAGGAATGGACCGTTATTATTTCTTGGTGTGCATTTGTTTCATCGTTGGTTTTCGGGTACACTAGCTAATTTGATGAAAGAAGTCAAGGGGACTTCTTGAAAATTTTAAGATCTTCTCTATTACAATACCGTACACTTTCTTCAAAATTGCTAATCCAAAACACGTGTTGTTATGAGAAACTATGTATATGTAAACGACTGCATTCAGCAATGCGGATTTGTTTGACTGATGATCACCTTGATGACTGTTTGCGTTTTGCTACAAGTAATTATAAACCTAATTATTTGAAAATAGGTCTATATTTTCATCGCATTTATATCGATAGCTTTAAAACTCAAAAAAAAATCTTTTAAGATTCTTATATTAGTATTAAATTATATCCGGACCTCTCCCTTAAGTCGATCGCCATGTAAATTAAAATAAAAATGCAGCTCCCAAACTGAAAAAGGTTGAGCACCCTTGCATGGGATAGTCGTACGTTTCGATTCTGATCAGCTTATATACAAATGTATAGCTATCGGATTTGTATAGGTTAAATTGTTTCAAATGTACTTATGGGCTAATTTTGCCTATCTTTCGTTGCTCGTGCTCCTGTCAAATGTCGACTTTGTTCGATTTGTACAGTTTTTAGTTTGGTAGTTAATACTATAATGAGCTCAATCGAATGTTAAGGTGAATAAATTAGTCTAACTGCGGATGCGATTTCTTTTATGCCAATATAATACGATTATATTTGTTTCGTTTAATATACACGTATTAAATATTTGTTTATTGTTGTTTCAGATCGTCGATCTCCTCTCCGATAACCCTTAACAATTTTTACTGGACCACATAACATACAAGGCGCTTTCGCATAAGGAATTGGAGATGCAAGATCGTCGAAATAAAATAAAAAAAACATATATATATATATATACACACATATATATATATATATGTGTGTATATATATATATATATATATATATATATATATATATATATATATATATATATACATATATATATATATATATATATGTATATATATATATATATATACCTACTAGAATGTGTATATAAGTACTTAAGCCCATACACACGCGCATACTTTGCACAACGTGAACATGAAAACGCTCAATTTATACTTATGTACGTATACAATGTAAATACATAGGTATTGTAGTGTGTATGTGTGTGTGTGTGTGTGTGTGCGGTGGTGTCACAAAAAAAAATATTGTAATAGAGTTTTAATTTCCTAATAAGTAATAATTATAGATGATTATGTGCAATTCATCAAAATTGTTATATATACATATACATATATGAGAAGAAAAAAATCATTACTGAAATATTGTAGATGAGACATTATTTACTATGTATTAAGTTTTTATTTTCAGTATTCACAGATTTATTGTTTATCTATAGGTTTTTCCGTATTGCGTGCATTAACACTGTGCAGGCCGGATGCTTTTGCATCATCGCTAGCTTCCGGTCTATGCTGTGTTGATTTGATTCGAACAAAAAAAAAAAGCTAGCAACAAATTTTGACGAGTCATTCTTGAAAGTGAGAGAGAAAAAAAATAAAAAAATTATATATTAAAACGAAAGAGAACAAGTGATTGTATAAAGATTTTTGCCATGAGAATGATGTATCCGTACGATTATAAATATATTATAAATATTATCTTTATAGACCCCTAGTGAATAAACTAAAGTTTACGCATAGATTTAAATTGTAATTTGGATTATATAAATATTATATTATATTATATATTATATTTAAACGTAAGGTAATGTAATTAAACAAAAATTTAAATTAAAAAAATTGATACGTAATTACGACCAGCAAAAAGTGTATTTTGTGTGGTCGAATGTGAAGTGATTTTATTGAATAATTCATACAATTTAGACGTGATTTAGTGGTGTTAAGTTTTACTATTTGTAAAATTGGGACGTACGAAAATAACCGTAAAACAAAATGCAAAAAAATAATGTTCACTCGTACACTTAAAAATAAAGCAAGCTTTCAAAATGAACATATGCATATATATTTTTCAGATAAGTAGTATTAAAATTTTGGAACACAATAAAAAATACCTTTCGTTTGTAAAATAAATTTATCAGCTATTAGAAACAATGTCACAAATAGCACACACAAATTTTTCTAAATGTCAGATTTGATACGTATATATTTTCGAATGCAATTAGCAAAAAGATAAAATAACATAGATAGACCAATACGTTTTTCCAAAAAAATAATATTATTTTATAGTACGGTTCAAACATTTGAATAACATATCTATTGAAAGTTGACAAAGAATTTGATTCATTTAAATTTAAAAAAAAATGATACTTTATATACGTACATAAATAAATAATAAAAAATCAACGCACCGTGCATGTGCGACACAGTTTTCCTTTTTGTAGAAAAATGCAGTAATTCATTATTTAATTAAAGAAAATGTAGATATAGTCGTGATACGATTTTATTTACTAATCGTACAAAGAGTGAAGAAAGGGTATTGTCAGCTATTTTAAATATTTGTTTTCTAAATTAAACATGAGCTTTTTATGTGTTCAAAATGTTTAAAATACATACAATACGTTAGTCATTGTCTTATGTAAAGTAACCATTTAGAAATTTGAGGAAAAGTTTTATATAATATATAAAATTCTCAAGGATCGATGACCCAATATTAATGTAATATTTTGCGGACATAGAAAGCTCAAATATTTATTCTTCACTTTTGCAAAAAAAAAAATGATATTATCATTAGTTTAATTTTTAAGATAGCGCATACAATTTGTTGAAAACATTTTCTTTGTTTTTAATATTCTTTTTAATATAAAATATTTTCACTCTTATCTTTGTAAATTTTCTATACTTTTTTTTTTTAAATATGTATGAGTTATCACACAGTATTTACAATATCAATAAAATATTTTAAGAATGACTATTACTATGGTGTATTTACGTATTCTGGGAGACCGTTATGTATTTATAGAATAACAAAAACATAATTAAATACTATTATTTCTCGTTATTTGTTTTATTTTTTTAAACAATCTATTATTTATCCACAATCACAAACCCGATCGAGAAACCCCTCAAATGTCCTTATTCAGAACAATATACAAGTATAATGGGTATGGTGAAATGAAGATATTATTATTTTGGCGATGAAGCTATAAAGCCATACTAAATTAATCAACACTAGTGAGGGTTAATGAATGGCGAACCACCCTTCCTATTATACAAAGGGTTGGTCTGGCTCCACCTACACACATATATAAGTGTCTATTATAAAACCTAACTCTGTGTAAGTAAGGGAACAATCCCAAAGTGAAGGGGAATAATCCCAAATTAAGCAACGGCGAATAACTTTGAGTGCAAAACAGTCAACTAATATTCATTAGCTATAAAGTAAGCTGAAATTGCACAAAAATATACCTAAGAACTACCTAGAAGAATATCAATATTATAAACAAACATAAAGGATGGAATAATCCAATTGTATTATAATAGTAAAGTTAGCTTGTACATACATATATCCATATAATATACGGCTTATTGAGTTAACGATTAATTAATAGTTTTAAGCATCAACCTGTGTCCTTTTTGATTACACATGTAAATTAGTTTATATTTGATTGTAATAAGCTTCTAGTGGCATTCAGTCAGTTTATAGATATCAATTGATATTTATTAAGGAACGAATACAATACGTTCTATGTACTTATTTTTAGGAACACGCTAACTAACATAGATATGAACGAACGGACCAATTTTCGAATTCGTTTAGCCGCTATTTCAATATCGCGGTTGCATTCTCCGTTGGATACATTTCGGTATTTATGCGGCATTAAAACGAGCGAGAAATTTGTACGCAGTAAGAGGAGTAGTATGTAGTAGTAGCTTCGGTAGAAATTAGTAGGAAAAGCTCCAGCGGAGCTTTCGGTGCGCTCGGCGGCCTATGGCGCCTCGGCTCACCATTGTAAGCAAATTAGGCGCCCTTATAAGGACCTCTCAGACTCTCTGGATGAACGACTAGCTAGCTGGTAGGCAGTCACCAACCAGCGGCACGCGTACCACCAAATATCCACACCGATTAAGATTACTTCGTCCAGGACCGGAAGTGAAAGATATCATCCCCTATATTATTACGTATATCCGTATATGACCAGTATATTATAGTGTTGGTATTGTTTTGTGGGTGTCTCGCCCCTTCAGGAATGGTCGTTATTTCGAGCGTTCGAAGCATTTCTGACCGTTCATATTATATTTTCAGCATGACGCATGACGAATTCGAACGATGGAATCCTGAAAATATTTTCGCAATGCAATGCAATTTTCGCTCTCTAAATTAACCAAGCATGCGTGGTCATTTTGCGTCAAAAGCTTTTCCGCGTAAATTTTCTTATGCAAAATTCGTTGTATCTATGTACTTTTTTCTTACACATGTGTAGGTATGTATGTATGTATATGTACATACATAGATTCTATCACCATTTGACTAATCGGCACCAAACTCGACAGAGGCGATTACTATGATCCAGAGACCTTTTTCTTTAGAGGCCCATACAAAGTTTTTATTTCGATGACTCTTACGTATTATTATATATATAAAAGCCGAAATCCGTCTGTCTGGCTGTCTGTCTGTCTATCTGTCTGCTGATAACGCTCGCTCAGGAAAAATTATTAAAAAACCACTAGAACGAGTGGGGGATCGAACCCACGACCTAAGGCTCGAGAGTCATCACGCTTACGTTATACTCTATCGCCCTCGGTGGGTTTAGTCCTTTTAAACATTACCTATAGTTAAAATAAATAGGAAATGAGGAAAAATAATTAAAATACCAGAATGAGCGGGATTTGAACTCGGAACGACAAGTCGGTAACTGAGAACGCTGACGCATGAGCCACGGCCGCTGCTAAGAGAGTCCTTTTTTACCTATATACATACAAGCGCTCTGGACTGCTTTACCTACATACCTACCCACCTGTAAAAACTATATTTTTTTTTTTTTTTTTTACTTACAAAATTATAATTATTATATATGTATATAATAATTAATAATTATAATATAATAAAAATAAAACTGGGTATTAATTAAATTATCGAAATTATCGTTTCCGTTGGATCAATTAGATGGCGCTTTATAAACTATTATTTTTTTTTTATTACAACTCACTTACAAAATCACTTACAAAATAGCAGAATATTATTATATATAATAATTAATAATTATAATATAAATAGTAAAGTAAAAAAAAAATTTTTTTCCAGTGGGTATCGGGGATCGATCGATTTGGGTAATGGGGATCTCTATTACGATTTTACGATATTTAAAATTCAGCGGGCGTTGATATTCAACGGGCTTACACTAGTTATATTATAGTTGACACAATGACATATATGTAGTACTAGTTGGATTATTTCATATAACAAAAAAAAATATTTTGTATATCAATTGTAAGTATGTACATATGTAATGTTGTTGTAGTCATGTATACAAGTATGTGCTGGATTTTGATACTTTGTTCAGCAGATCGTGATTTTAATGCTTTTCTCAAAAGTTTTTCAACTCTAATCTTAGAGGAGGATTGAGAGAGGGGTTTAAGGTTTTAAGCATGGAGGACACACCCTTCATCCCTAAATGTCTGAATTCCGGAATGGCGCAAGTCGCAGTCGCGCCATGTAAATTCCACGAGGCTGCAATGACAGAGACCGTGGCGCCAAACACTTGGCTGAGAATGCGACCCCTCTGCATTCCTTGCGGCGCCCCTGGGGTCACAGCCTCGGACCCCAACGACAGGGGTGCTCAACGACGTAAAAATGCAAAAAAAAAATGCGAAATTTCATCGTATCTAACGAAAGTGTCGGAAAATATACGATTTTCATTCATGCCGTAACTTTTTTGACATTTGAAAAAGGATCCCAATAGTCGAATGATACGCTCAATAAAATGACAATGCATACATATTTATATTCATAAGTGTAAAATATTTATCTTTGGAGACATTCGACAAACTACGCGATCGTATCGCGTATCTTTCTCTGTTATGAGCCTAAATTAGTATTCCAAAATATTTATTGTAGATAAATCTACACGTGTTCATCTCTTGTAAGTATTTTTTGTTTGTTTGTTTGTTTGTTCTCTGAGCAACAACACAAAACGAACGATGAGACCCGCACTGGGGTGACAACAAAGCGTGGATCGATTTTGCGGGACTCGATTCAAATTACATATATGTATATGTACTATCTATGTATTATACTGCGTTGATTGATCAACTTAAACTTTTGCGTCAACTGTTGATATGTATGTGTATACACAAAGTACGCGTTCGAAATTATAATTCATTTATGTAGTTATGAGTAAAATACGATGCATATTATTATTATATTTATATAAATGACATTCTCTTTTGAGTGCAGATAAATCTTGTGTCCCCCCACTAGGGGTCTCACGATCCGACCGAGCCCATGCCATATTACACTATAGGGAAACTATATGTATACACCCATATTTTTCACCTAATATATAATATATTCATATTTGGGTATGTGGCATGATCAAATGCATAGTGTACATGTACTACTTCTATGTACATAGAGTTTTTCCTTATAAAAAAAATATATTTTCGTTTCGCTGTCACTAGTTGTACTTGTGAACGTGGACTTAACATTGTATGCGATATTAATTTAATTTATTTTTATAACGTCTTGGCTTTATGATACGCGTGTACATATAGATATAGAGAAGGGTACCCACCAGTGTGATGGGATCTCATTATTGGTTCCCTCAAGTTATTTATTGATCGGATTAGCGTTACGCCATTTTCCCATGTAACAATGTAGTCGGGTATTGGCTCAGAACAATGCTCAGCTCAGCAAGACCTTCTCGCAACAATGACATTATTCCAACACACACACCACAGTAGGTATACGTATACTCGTTGTAGAAAGATCGAAAGTGACGTCGTCACAAATGCTTAGAACCCTCGATACCTCGAGTTTTAATCGAAATTTACAATTTGCTTAAAGGTTTCTCGTCAACAAATCGTTGCAGTTAGAGAGATTTTCTTCATAGATACAAATTTCCCAACGGATTACGATAGAGAATTTTATCTTGGAATGTCTAGATATCTACAGTAATCTGTTTTGAATACTTCGAATTAAATGTTTCGCTTGCTATGACAACGGTTTTAAATCCATCCGGTGACAGAATGTAAGAGTTAACGAGCGTGATTATTTTACCTGTCCATTGCACGACTATAACGTGCACATTTAAAAACAGTTTTTTCAATATTGTATACATTTTTACTATATCCATATACGAAATATTAACAGGTAAAACGATGTTTTCACGCAAATAGTTTTGAGTCTACAGAACGGAAAATTCACATTCTTTTCAATTACAATAGAGATTGTGGATCAAATTAGTGTATTAGTGTATCTAGTGTATTCATTTTGGCGCTATTTATTTATTTATTAAACGCCTGTTGAGGCTTTTACATATTAAATTAAATTAAAAAAAGCACAAAGGAAAAAAACACTAATAATTAAATTATGTCGAGTTAATAAAATAAATAATAAGTCGTTGTCTTAGGGACGAAAGATTAATATTTAAAAAATCAATAAATTCGGAGTATTTATTGCCATATCTAATCGTTGTGGGGATGGGAGAATGATGGTAAAATGACAATCCAATAAAAAACGAGAACGGGTAACACGCACCCGGTACCTTTAAGCGACAAGTCGAATTATTGAATGAATTAAGATAACGCTTCGTAGTTTTTATTCCGTGATCGCAAGTGAAACGGCATGATCTCAGACTTCACAAAGTTATGTCAAAAATTTGAGCTTTGAACAAGTCGATCGATGATTAGGCATCAGTAGCAAGGCAAGTTGACAAAAGTACTGTCAACATAAAGTACAAAATAACTCATCGAAACAACCCACCGAGTGGTAGCGAATCCATTATTATTCATCATCATCATTTTCAGCCGTTCACCATCCACTGCTGGATGAAGGCCTCTCCAATCCTCTTCCATTCCTGTCTGTCTTGAGCATTCTGCATCCACTGGACTCCACACATTATTTTCAATTCATCAGCCCATCTTCCACTCGGTCTACCTTGCTTTCTTTCACATCCTCTCGGATACCATTCCAGTATTTCTCGCGTGCATCTGCCATCCATTCTTCTTATTAAATATAACATAAAATTTTAGAGCAGCCTTTTTCGGAGGCTGTTTGTTTTTGGCTGGTCCTCCTCCCCCCCTCTACCCCCCGCACCCCCCTCACCCGCCCTCCCGCAGAGGTCAACTCGTGCCCCCCACGGTGACTTCCTTCCTGCGAGTAAAGGACGAAACTATACAGGGGAAAGGAGACGAAGGTATCGCGACGCCACTCGACCAGTGGGGGTCACTTAGACCCCGAGAACGAAGAGGGACTTGCTCTTATCGGGCTTTCGCGGGACCCCACTGAGCCAGGAATCCGTCCCGAGAATTTCAGCGGGGCCCCCTCGAGACCCCGGGGACCCTGACGACCGAGAAAATATCCACGAAAATGCGATCCACGCTTATTAAAACGACCCCGAATTTTACGCGTTTACGCGCCTCGGATACAATAATAGTGCTTTTTTCCCCAATATACACACAACTATGTATATGACGCTTGCTGAAGTCGAGCCGACTAACTGGCAACTGGTAAAAATTAAAAAAAAGTTACTCAAGTCCTAAGCGGAATTTTGTTGGTGTACACATATTAATTATACTCAACTCAACACAATGTTTTCCACTTGTTATTTTGAGTATTTATTTTAATTTACAGCTCTTTGTACACGTGGCGCTGTTAAGAACGAGATTATCATTTTCAGCCATTCACTGTCCACTGCTTGGATGAAAGCCGCTCAAATCCTTTCCCTCTTGTCTGTCTTGAGCAATCTGTACCCACTTGGCTTCACACATTCTTCTCAATTCATCAACCCATCGTCCACTCGGTCTACCTTGCTTTCTTTAACATCCTCTCGGATACCATTCCAGTATTTCTCGAGTCTATGTACGTGTCCAGCCCATTGCCACTTCAACTTTTTCACACGTTCCGCTATATCTGCCACTGGTATTCCTGTTACGATGTCTTCTTGTTATTCATCATTCCATGCTTCTCTTTGTGCACTGGATCTTATGTAGCATTCTTGAATTCAGCATCCAAGTTTCACATCCATACGTCATAACTGGTAGTACAAATTCACTTTAAAGAATGATATGATAGGTCATAATAAAAGCAGCTTAGGAAACGAACCGTTATCGAGTTACACACATTAAAATATCCCAGATTAAACATCCGTTTTGTTACCAATGGATTCTGGTAAGGAAATCGTGAAAAAACTAGCATTTCCAATTATGCAAATCGCATTTACAACGAGGGTTATCATTTTACTATACCGGTATGTCCGGAAATCAGCCGCTTTCGAGCTAATATAATTTGGCTGATAGTATTCTTAAGTAAATCAATTGCACCAGTTGATGATGATTACATTAGATTACATATAATGATGATTACAAAGTGATTTGATTACTTTAAGACGTTGAAATTTTATCCCCCATCGTCCGTATGGATATTTTCCGTTCGCCGTGAATCATTCATTGTGTATGATAAAATATCAACGCATTGGTATAAAAGAATCGTCGTTTTATTTCAATCCATAACTACACGTGTGAATCGATGCTAAACTTTATAGTGCGTTCGATTTATTTTTTTGCCGAGTAAACTACACGCGAGAGACTCGAACGTTGATCATTTCAAAGGACCCCCGTATATGTTTAAGTGAAAAATATATTATAAATAATGTATCCGCGCAGATGTCTAATAATTCTGTCGCCACGGGGTTTGATAAATATGTGACATGTTTTAAAATATGGATCTCACTGGGAATGATACCGTAGGACTTTATGATTACCATACACACACACACACACACACACACACATATGCGTCAGCAAAAACATTAGTCGTATAAAATTTATTCAACAATAAAACAAAAAGGTATCGAACGTCGGCGACGTCTATACGTACGCAGAAATTAATTTTTAAATCGATTCAAAAGAATGATCTAAATTTTTTTATTGATAAATTCTTAAGCATAAACGATTAGGCTACATTTAATAGATTAGAAAGACTCATTAAGTATTACACTGTTAATAAATAATAATTAATTAATTCAATCGCCCAATAGCAAATACGTTTTAAGGAGTAGGTATGTGAGGAATTTGAGACAAATTTTATTTCAGTAAAATTATAATAATAATGCGACACACACATACACCCAACAAAACAGGGCCGTAGAATAATCTAACGATCGGGACATCTTTTTTATGAGCATTGGTCGTAGTGAATTTATGAAAAAAAAAATGCTTTCGAATGTCCAATTGGTAGAATATGATATATTTATAATATATGTAGTAGAAACGTCTGTATATAGCGCGATTAAAAGTCACACAAAAATATTTTATATACCTATGTATGTACCTATTCGTTGTTTTACTCGCTCTTGGCGATGATACAATTATCACCGATCTTTGGTGTATAATATCATCATTTTCAGCCGTTCACCTTCCACTGCTGGATGAAGGCCTCTCCAATCCTCTTCTATTCCTGTCTGTCTTGAGCAATCTGCATCCACTTGACTCCACACATTCTTCTCAATTCATCAGCCCATCGTCCACTAGTTCTACCTTGCTTTCTTTCACATCCTCTCGGATACCATTCCAGTATTTCTCGCGTCTACATATGTACGTGTACAGCCCGTTGCCACTTCAACTTTTTCACACATCGGCCACTATATCGGCCACTGGTCCATACTTCTTACCCATGTATTCCTGTTACAATCTCTTGTTGTTATACCAAGCATTCATCTTTCCATGCTTTTCTTTGTGCACTGGATCTTACGTAACATTCTTGAATCCAGCATCCAAGTTTCACATCCATACGTCATAACTGGCAGTACAAATTTACTTTAAAGAATGATATGATAGGTCATAATAAAAGCGGCTACCTTGCTTTCTTTCACATCCTCTCGGATACCATTCTCGCGCCCATCTGCCATCCATTCTTCACATAAACTTTTTCACACGTTCCTTGCTCTACTATAATAGGTATGTACATACATATATCAAATTAAATTTAAACAAATACGAGAAAGTCAAGGTATTCTTATTTATATTTAAAATTGTCGTTGATTGTAATAGAAAATTTTCTTATACATAGGGTATTGCAGATTATATTGATAGTTTAATCGATATCGAACATTTTTGATGTAAAAAATTATATATTCGGAATGGATTGTGTAAAGGGTGCGGGTGTAATTTATTTAGGACCCTTTTCGTGGACATATCGGTGAATCGTTATCGTGGGGGCATTAGTGTAAGTACTCGCATTTACATATTGCTTTCTGTTAGGAAATCTGATATCCCAGTGAGCCGTCAACTTCGACGTACGCAATAGGCACTGACAAATATTTAAAAGTTCCACATTACAAACAAATAATAAACGTCGATCTTTCGGCACACACGGAGTTCGTGCAACGCTCGATTGAGCCGTTAACAATATTGCAACCGAGCGAATAGAGACGCTTTATATTCGAATTAAATATTATCATCCGGGACCTGTTAATCCTTTGTTAACACTCGGAGGGCCGAGGCGGACACCTCGCCCTTCGTTCCGTTTGTTTGTTTAACTCCATTTCCTTTTTTGTTTATTTTTCTCGTGAACGAAACACTGAATGTTATCATTTATTAAGTCGTTGCGTGTATTCGACTCGAACCGCCCACGCACGCACCTCATTCATAAACACCACATCATTCAACAACGTATGTACATATATATGTATGTACATACAGTGTGGTCAAACACACAAATCGTGAATAATTTTTACGCAATAAAACAATAGGAGTATTAGCGTACACAATAAAAGATAAAGATAAAGGACGGGGGCCACTGATACGAAACTGTCTCCATAAAATAAACTCAAGTATAAGGTTTATAGTATGATAGTCGTAAGTGCGGTTCTATGACGGAGACATCAATATTTGTCCACGGCGCATGAATAATAAACATATTTATTATGAATATATAGGTATATCCTTTGTGTCCCCGTATCCCGAATAAAGTCATAAAACATCATTTCGCATCGGGAACGGCTGTTGTATTCAAATCGGCATACAAATGTGAACGGGACGGGGACCCGAACACAATGTCCTCGGGGCCGACAATAATTTAGTAGTTTGTCTTGTTTGGACGAGCTGGCCAGGACCTCCTGTGAGAGGACCTTCCGCAGATTTCGTCCTCGGGACACCGCTAAACGAGCCCCGCTGTTGCCTTTCCGGCCACTCATTGTGTCATCTTTCAAAGGACACGCGTATTTTCATTTTTTTTTTTTCCCACTCTCCTCTCCCCCCCCCTCATATGGTCCTTTGTAAGGAGCATGTTTGCAGCTCAATTAGCAGACATTGATGAATACTTTTTTCCAGTTCTGGGAAAAATCCTGCTAGTCATTTGTACGACAGCGTGAACGTTCCGAGTATCGCCAGTCATTTGTCTCCATTTATTATCCGTGACGAATAGGTATCATTTTTGAGATTTTTTTTTGTCAAAGGGCGTGAAGATTCGACTCTTATGTACACCACGTGTACAAAATTTGATTTCAACTATCATGATGAATTTGAACCTAATGTACAACCTTACAAGTGTCACTTATATAGATGTACCTATGTACTATGAGCGAGTACTTTCCAAACTTTTTAGTACCGTGACCCACGTTTTAGAAGGACAAACTTTCGCGACCCACCTAGTTTTAATGGACATTATGAGGGGGGGGGGTGTATTTAAATTATTTTTAATATTTAAAAATATCCAGAGTAAATAACTTATAATTAACGTAAAAAATCAACTGGGATAAACTTTGTACATCTGTAGACTTGTCCACTTGCAATGAGAAAAATTTTACTAACTCACTAACTCTAAAAATGTCTCACTAACTCTTTGGATCAGCTCATCTTCTGCCCACTGGGTCATTTCATCGATTCTGCGTGCAATCGTATTATAAGCGAAATCGTTTCGACTTCTATACTTCTTTCTTGCGTGGAGAGATTTTTCATTAATGTTGGTGTAATGCGAAAGCGTCAATTTCGACGACTTAAGTTGTTCCAGTTGTCTTTCAAAAAATTCTAGTGGCTTGTTTTTAAAATCCGGATGCTTCGTCACAAAATGCCAACGCAATTTGCTCGGACGCATCCTATTCTCTGTTGTGCCGTCTTGTTTTTTAAAATTTTGTTGCACATTATTTTTTCTTTCCCATTTTTTCATATTTTACTTTTTAAATAATTAAAAAAAATCACATATAGGTACCATTTAACGTTCAATGTTAAAAAAATTACATACTAACCATTCACTACAAAGTGACTTATTGGTTAAATTGGTTTTAATTAAAAGCATTATATGGGTTTGTTGTCTTTATTATTAAAATATTTAATGAGCTTAGTTTAGAGCTAAGAACCTACTGATGCGTGCTGCAATGGTTCAAATGCCTATAATTTATTCAGTATATCCATTGTTGTAACTATTTTTCCAGGGTCTTTAACGATTGTTAACAAACACATAATACCAAATTTATTTTTATTCACATTAGGATATCTGCACAATACATAACGTTGTCGACTGTCCACCGTGGAAGCCGTCTTCTTCACCATAATAAATGGCGGTTTGAACCGATTTTTTTTTTTTGCGCCTTCAACTGAATTGCTTTTGTCAACTTTGGGACAAGGTTGTGCATGCGTAGATGGCACACAACATGTCCATGTTATTGTGGGTGGTCAATATCAGTAACGACGAGCATGTGGCCAACACCCCCACTGTTGCATTGTGCTCATTGTGCACCACTTCTGGGTAACTGCTCTATTCCGAAATACAACACATGCAACACCCTGCAAGAAACACTCGTCAACGGTGACACAGAGAAAAAATCACTTTAACACTGCAATGACCGTACAAATCCAACCAATTAATATAACATTAGCTAGACCCAATCTGAAGCTACTCCAAGTAAATTCGAAAGAACTTCAAATTCGATACAAATCTACTGACTATTGTTTTACAAGTACGTTCATAGAAGTACCGAATACGGAATTTGATCTTTCGCAAATGTCACGTATTTCGGCTATGCGAGTGTTGAATTCGCAAATATTCGCACTCACCCATGACTCTCTCTCTCTGTCTATTCATAGCCTATCTATTTATGACGCCTTGAATAGTGCGTAAAATTGGATTGTCGTCGTGTCACAATGATCCAGATAAGGGATTCGTCATTCAGTTGTGATGTTGCTTATGTTGGCACTATAATGGATTTACATTGTGACAAAATTGAAAAAAAATAGCTAAACAGCCCCTGTGCAATTTAATTTCACGGGTTTAACAATGTTGATCCTACGAGTATTCTACGCGATGGAAAATTTAATCAACGTAACCCAGGACAGTTTTTATCGTATTGACGAATAGTAGTGATTAGATACAAAAAAAAAAAATACGTGAGCGTTCCAATTGTAGTATGAATTTATTTATTTAATTAAATTAATTTAAGAAGCTTAACAAACAAAAAGTAACATAAAGCTAAAATTACAAAATAATTCATTATCTATTAGCACTTATACAAAGGTGCTGTTTTAAGGCTAATTTTGTTTACATTTCTGAGATCTTCTGGCAGCTCATTGTATTCAATAACACCCCATACAATATACTTCTCCTATTAACTCACTCTTACCCCTAGTATTATAATTATCTATATTATATCCCCTTATTAAATACTTATTGAAATATCTTGGTAATAAATTCTCATCTAACTTAAAAATATTAACTAACATGCACATTTTTAAGGTTTCCTTTACATTCATTCAACATATTTCTTATACTAGTTAATCTATTTACGTTTAAAATACTCTGCATAGCTCTAATTTCAAGTTTGTTTATATTGAACTAACATTTCGATGTAAATAAATATGTATATTTCTATAATGGCTTATAAAAATCAGTGTAATCTATTTGTGGGGTTTTATTGTATTGTGTTCGATTTGCGATAGTTTTTTTTTATACGAGGAATAACTGTGAGGATGAAGTAGTGCGTTGTTGGCATTGTATTATTAAATATTTAGACCATCTATCAATGGGATTCATTATTGAGTTGGACACGCATTATGCATTGTGCTAATGTGCGGGTTGTGCAAATAGAGTTCTTATCGTCCAGACAAGAATGTCCCCAAAACGGCAGTGGGTACACGTTCCCGGAAACAGGCACCCATTGTCAGGGTGGGTATATATCGTTATATGGGGTGCATTGGACCCGTTCGACATGTGATATTTATCGAAAAAAGTCAGGTAGGTGCGTGTGTTCTCCGGCGAATGCGCATTTTGTTGGTGGCATCTTCATTTCATGGAATTTGGCAAATAGGAGGGACCGCGACGGGGGCCCCGCATTGTCCGCGGCCCCGGCATTTTTTTTTTGTGAATTGTAATGGCATGTAATTCATCATACTGCGAAATGACTCCTACATCCCCATCCCTGGCGACTTGCTGCAGAGAATCTCACCGAGAGCGCTCGGAAGTCGCCAAAGATCTCGATTGAACGCATAAAAAATCACATATTTAATTCACCATCGTCAGATGCACCACGCCGACTTAAGATTCGATTTGCTTAAGAAAAAATTGAATCGAAACATTAACCATACACGACAGTTAAAATACCTATTGAATATATACCAACGGTGTATCTACAATTCGAGGTACGGCTATCGTTCGTTGTACCTGTGCAAGACAGCTCGGATATTACGTAGGTATACCCAAGTGGAACATGTTGTCAAACATGCTTTGTTAAAAATGACCAGAGCTTTCTAATGTGGCAAAAATGAAAAAAAAAAAATAATCCAACAAAACATAGCATACAACTCTCTCTCGAACACGGTGCAAACGATGTCACGAACAATATAGGTATGTACCTATGTACATGGGTATCGATGGATTAAATGCGACAGGACTATGAAAGTATTATAGTATGTACTATGTACATACATATGTACAGGTATATGAATAGATCTATACTGCATAATACACGTGTGGTGTTTAAATATGTATGTAAATTGGTTCGCAAAAAAATTATGATAATATGTCGATCGCCGCAGGATTCGAACCCATATTCTGCACGTAGTGTGTAAGTTGTTGCGCGTTTTTATTGATCTATCTAATTTCAGCGAGACGACAGCGTGTTATTAATCAAAATTCTGGAACGACGTTAGTCAACGCAGGCGACGATCACCCAGTGTAGCCCTGGATGCTTTTTGTATTAATTTTTTATTTAAATTTACTTTTTATCAGTAGATATATTTCGCAGAATATAATAATTAAGGGATGTCGGATTTCAAAACATTTATTTTACCTATACTTCAATAATTTGTTCAGTGAAATTCGAAATTAATAGGCTCAATCGATCAGCATTTAAAACAAAATCAACTGTCTATTCATAGACAAACAATATGTATAGACAAACAATATTCATGCATATACTCTATCCAACTTAAGAAGCACCTCGCTGTCGTGCAACTAAAATAAAAGAGGGGTGTAGCTGTTAACGACTTTGGTTGGTTATCGTTAATATGTATTCCAAGAAGCCGAAATGGTGACAAAGCTTATTGGTTTAAAGCCAGGTAGTATGTGCAATTTGATTCTAAATCGGTCAAGCTGATGTTTCTTAAATTGGACAGAGTATAGAAATTCATTATTACTATATATATGTACCTAGTAGCGCAGAAATCTGCCTGACCGACCGGCTGGGTAGCCTCAAGCTCGCATACCACGCGACGTACTCATTCACTCACGCCACATAACCTCACAAACACTCTCGACACTGATGGCCGCGGAACGATCGCACGACATGTACACACACTTACACACACACACACACACACACCGATGACACTGTCAACGGGCGGGGGCTAGTATAGGTATATTTAATTACACAAACTAAACACGAGCATTTTATTTTATATTATAGTTTTTTTTGCAAAAGTAAGCACCTGAATTCAACTGTCATTATAAATAAACGACAGCGAACAAACATAACTCACTCAACAATAATAATAATTAATGAAAATCTATACAATTACTATAATGAAATTTACAGATACATACATACATATGTAAACCAGTCGTACCTACATATGTATACAAATATACACTACGTAAGCGAATCAGATCGTTCGATTCAGTATATTTATATTTATACTTCAAAGTCGTATTGTAAAATTTTAATATACATACATAATATGCTAATTATATCATCATAATCATTTTCAGCCGTTCACCATTCACTGCTGGATTAATGAATGCCTCTCCAATCCTCTTCCATTCCTGTCTGTCTTGAGCAATCTGCATCCACTCGACTCCATACCTACATTCTTCTCAATTCATCAACCCATCGTCCACTCGGTCTGCCTTGCTTACTTTCACATCCTCTCGGATACAATTCAAGCATTTCTCACCTCCATCGCCATCCATTCTTCTCACCATGTATAGTCCACTTCATATTTTTCACACGTTCCGCTATATCTGCCACTTTGGTCATGCTTATTACCTATGTATTCCTCGTAGGATCTCTTGTTTGTTACGCCAAGCATACATCTTTCAACGCTTCTCTGTGTACAGTGGATCTTACGTAACATTCTTGAATTCAGCATCCACGTTTTATATCCGTACGTCATAACTGGCAGTACGCATTGGTCGTATGCCTTATTTTTTCAGCATAGCGGAATGTTGGATTTAAAAACTATGTTCATTCTTCCAAAAGCGATACATCCAGTCATATTTACCAATTGTCCTTGGTATAAATAACTATGAACTATCTCTACAAAGTACATTGTGATTGTACTGTTGGACTGATTTTCGATGAAACCGTCTCACAACTGAGATTTATTTGAAAATTTTAGCAAGAGACGGCCGATCTGGATTTAGCAATGTTAAGATCGTGCCGATGACAATAATGGGGGTTGAAAAAACCATCGACAACATAATTATTCTGCTGATTATATAATTGTCAAAAATTGATATAAATTTTTTGAAATATTTCCGATGGGAGACCCTTAAACATAAACGTGCGTCTAGGCCACTTCAAAGCGATGCGATCAAAGTGATTCGCATTTGCATTGATCTGGAAGGGCAAACGTAGGTGTGACGTCACCGCACATACCCACCTACCTACCCCATTGTTAAATTAATCGTGAATACGTTCACGAGACGCCACTGTGCGCCGGGGTATAGTGTCGGGGCGAAGTGCGTGCGGTGATAAATAGTCGAAGCGGACCTAATTGATCTATGCTCGAGGCCCCGAGGATAATTATTCAAATCCCTCGCATATGGTGTAGGTGACAAGAGAGTGACACGCCATTATAGATGCTGCGGCAGTACCGGCCCGGTGTCTCATTAAGGGCCATTCTCCCCCGGCGCCTAGCCACTTTCACTTACAGACAGAGAGAGAGATCCCCGTCCCCCGTCCCATCAAACATAATTTAGCGGCGCTCCCCATAATGAAAACTCACCGCTTCCGCATAGCAAAAAACAACAGTCTTCCTTCCTCGGAAACACCTTCTTGGTACGCCATCTTTGATTTTCACATTCTCGATATTGTACAAGTTGTGCGAAAGTTTGAAAATTTCGGAAACATCTATAGACTAGGATGGGTATTTATTTATTTATTATACGCCAGTTAGGGCTTTATATAGAAAATACATAATATATTCATCATCATAATCATTTTCAGCCGTTCACCATCCACTGGTGGATGAAGGCCTCTCCAATCCTCTTCCATTCCTGTCTGAGCAATCTGCATCCATTTGACTCCACAACATTCTTCTCAATTCATCAGCCCATCTTCCACTCGGTCTACCTTGCTTTCTTTCACATCCTCTCGGATACCATTCCAGTATTTCTCGTGTCCATCTGCCATCCATTCTTCTCGCTATGTGTCCACTTCAACTTTTTCGCACTTCTGCTACTTTTTACCCATGTATTCCTCTTACGATCTCTTCTTGTTATTATATTAGAGAAAACATAAAGAAAAAAACTCATAAATAAATTATGAAATAATGTCGAAGAAATAATGTCGTTGCCTTAAGGACGACGGATTAATATTTAAAAACAATCAATAAAATTACAGTATTTATTACCATATCTAATCATTCTGGAGATGGGAGAATGAAGATAATATTGATATGCGAAATAGTTTTATAATCTGATAATAATCGAGAACGGGTAAAACGTATCGAAACTTTTGAGCGAAGCGAATAAAAGAGTTTATTAAAGAGTTAAATAATTTATTTATACAAATTTTTACCACAGTAACCTTTTTACACACACAGTTTCCCACATCATTACTGTGGCCAATTCTATAAAATTTATATAAAAAAATTACATCTAATTTAATTATTCTATTAATTAATTTTGATAGAAGGGAATCATAATATATGTATGTAAATATTCAGAATGTTTAATAAAAATAAAATTGATGTTTCTCAAAAATTGCAATTGTATTTTTTAATAGAATACGAAGGAATGGAAATATGAGGTGATCAAACTACAGAAATATATGCTGGTTTGCTAAAACTAAATATAGCTTTATGAGTTTGCGAATGGAATAGGTTTACCTATCTATGTATGTATTTTACATTGTACATATGTATGTATTTTACATTGTACATATGTATGTGATTTACATTGTACATATGTATGTATGTACATACAATATGCATAAAGTTAAATGTCAGTCTGTTTATTTGTTAGTTCAATTCCAAAACCAAAATTTGGCAGAAGTATTTCTGATCCAGTGAAAGTAGTAGAGTAGTACTTTATTGCGATGATCTTTTTTTGGACATCAAACGAGGCTTATACATATATAGTGAGTAGGACATTTTTTTCGATTACTACCCATGGAAAACAATGATGGCACGATGACATTCGTTTATTGTTGTTTGCTTGGTTGGTTACAAAGTAATCCCGGAAATTTTCAGAAATCAAATTCTAATAAAAATTGTAATCTGTGAGATAAAAAGATGGATAGATACTTAAAGCTAGTTATAAATAAAATAAAATAATTCCGTGTGTGTTTATGTTTGTGTGAGGCGAAGGCAATCGACAACGTATTGTATAATAAATCACCAATCTCCCGGTTTGTCACCGAGGAGAAATAAATGAGATTTTTATCGGCCGACCCACCGATATACGACATCAAAATAAGAATGAAAACATTTACAGAGTCGCAGTGCGGCCCTGTCGCTGCAGTCAACGTTGCCAAACTGGAAAATTAATCTAATATATTCCTATTGCACAATGTGCTTAAAAAATTAATCGCTTGTACGAAAATTCGCACGAGAGAACAAATGAATACATGATTTTATACGAGTACAGAGTTGACACAAAAAAAATAAAGTAAAAACAATGCGAAACAAATAACCACACATAATATCGTTACATAGAAGATTAAATGAACTTGCAAATGCTTCATACTGTATCACGGTAGTTTTATTTGCTTCGGAGATATAAATTTTTAAATAGCAGGTATTACAGCAGGTAGATATTACGATTGTTTTTAATATTTAAACGACGCATAAATATCTCAATATAAAACACAGGGTATCCCACAGCTAACTATTCATAGGTACATTGTTTGTACTATTAGCGCGCCCACGCAAATTTGCCTCGTGCAAAATCGTGAGGATACACCGCGTTATATCGCGATTGTGGCCTTTTCCGCACAATGTCGACGAGTCCTCTCCCATTTGATAAAATATTCGCTAATATTGTATGTGCGTGTCTCTATAGTCTTGAGCTTTTGATAAACGATCGCCGTGTTGCGAAATTTATAATTCTTAATATATCTAATAATAATATATAAATATAAAATGTTCGAGTAAATAATGTCGATTTCGCCATTGACTGCTACGGCGCTTTACCTGAGACGCCCATTCACACACACACTAGCCTTCTAGCAAATAAACAAATAAATAAATAAAAACTCAGAACAAAGTGTAAAAAAAAATCTGGGTCTGCCTAATTGATGTGTCGTCTTTGTTTAGCTTAATTCCAACATGGTTTGGCCATTAAGGTGGCCGGGGCCTATCTCCGGCCAGATCTTGCACTGATGCCGAGAGAAGAGGAGGATAGGGGGCCCCAACGTGATCGGGGCCCCTCACTTTATCTCGGCCAGGAGGGTGTCGTCGTATCTGAACGACACGATTATTATAACCGGACTCCGGTTGATTAATAGCCGGTCTCGAGGATCGGCCACATCCGGCACCTTACGCGTCCTTCCTTGGCTCGCGCGTCCCTAATTGGGCCAAGTCCGCGCCAGGGTGCATCTGGATTTTCCTTTTCCCACTTTATAAATATTCAATGTGTGTCATTTGAGTGTTTGAAATCTCTCCACGGTGTATACGCCCACTGTGAGTTGGCTCGATTTTTGTTTTGTCTCGAGCAGGTCGCGTTCACGTAACTCTAAGTGGTAGGTGTATTCTCTTGTCCTTCCTGCTATACCAATTAAGGATTTCCTTTGTCTCGATGTCTAACTGCTTTAATTCCCACATTGTACATGATTTGTTTTGGAATTTAAAAGGGAAAACTTTACGAAATTATACGTTCATCCTTGATT
Organism: Parapsyche elsis; assembly: GCA_022651745.1. Lineage (NCBI taxonomy): Eukaryota > Metazoa > Arthropoda > Insecta > Trichoptera > Hydropsychidae > Parapsyche > Parapsyche elsis. The sequence goes on from JAGVSN010000019.1 coordinate 1,649,021, forward strand.
AATCATCTGCATACGCATCATATGACAACAAGTGTTTGTTTCTGATTCATCAAACTTTATTTATTTATTTAAAATACATGGGCAGGTGGCATAGCCAATGGAGCCCAGGGGTCTGATATACATACATAAATTGTACATACAGTTTTTAATTTTTTAGATATCTATATTTTATATTTCATATTTGCACGCAAAGCGTAGTCACAGTAGATAATCATATTGTAGAGATAGTTGCTAGTTATTTATACCTAGGACAATTGGTGAATATGACCGGATTTAAAGAAGAAGAATGAAACTAGGATGGAGTGCTTTTATAAGAATGAATATAGTTTTTAAATCCAACATTCCGCTGTGTTTAAAAAAGAAGGCATACGACTAATGCGTACTGCCGGTTATGACGTATGGATGTGAAACGCGGATGCTAAATTCAAGAATGCTACGTAAGATCCAGTGCATACGGAGAATCACAGGAAGATGTATGCTTGGTATAACAAGAAGATATTGTAAGAGGAATACATGGGTAAGAAGTATGACCAAAGTGGCAGATATAACAGAACGTGTGAAAAAGTTGAAGTGGCAATGGGTTTGACACATAGCGAGAAGAATGGATGGCAGATGGACTCGAGAAATACTGAAATGGTATCCGAGACGATGTGAAAGAAAGCAAGGTAGACCGAGTGGACGATTGGTTGATGCATTGAGAAGAATGTGTGGGTGCAGATTGCTCATGACAGACAGGAATGACAGAGGATTGGAGAGGCCTTCATCCAGATGATGATTATGATGTATATTAGGATAAAATCTACCTGTCTGCCTTTCTGGGTCGATGCGGTCACGCTAGCATTGCAAACTTAACAAACAATCACCCATTCAATCAACAGTACACTATATATACAATCGTTTCACGTGCTGTCAAGCATGTTAGGGCTTGCTATTGTACAAACCAGCCCGCACGGGTGGGAGTTATATCTACCGTTATATGACGGATAAACCGGCCAATTAGTCAAATACTATTTAGAGCACGGGTTCGCGGAGGGTTTTCTGTGGGGTCGCCAATTGAAGCAGTAAACTAAAAAAATATATAAAAAGGTATAATGCAATTTTCATTTATAATCGGTGTCTTGATGTTTGAATAATATTTATAAAAGGGGGTCGCCACTCGAAAAAGGTTGGGAGCCTATGTCAGATTTACAGTATTTTCTACAATATTCATCGTTGTAAATATTAATAATGGTTCCATTGCATCAGTTGTATAATTATTGCATTAAATACAACAAACACCTTAATCACACTAAAAAAAAAAAAAAAGCGTTTAGAATTAAGATTTATCGAGAATAGAAATGTAATGTAAGTAAGCTACTTTGTACGTATGTAAAACGAAATTCAAATGTAAAAATAGAAATGAATTTATTCAGATTTTAGCTAATTTATTACATCGCTGGGAGTTTTAGTTCTCTGTTATAATGAATTCAAATTACTTTCTACCGTAGTTTGACTAAAAAAAGAGTATCTTTTCACGCCTTCCCCATAACTCAACGACCGACATCGCGAGTCCACCTGTGAACTTTTGAATTATCTACGTTTGTATTTCATTACTTCTGGGTACACAATAAACGAGATTAATAATACAAAAAACCAGCGCCGAGAAGCAAGGAAGCCAGAGGAGAAATAATAAAAAGGAAAGAGGGCACGACCGAAAATGACACCGGGTGAAATATGCGTTTACAAATGACTCAATAGCCAGCAACGGTGTGTCTTCGGTACAAGCGGCGAACACGATCGCCCAGAGTTGATAAAAATTCTAACCTGTCGTGCGAGGCGAAAAAAATGAATGTTTTTGAGTTGGAATTGGTATTGGAAATACAAAAAAAAAAGAAAAAGGGCCCGGGACAAGACAGAATTATGTCATGTTGTGATGTTGAGCCATCGTGTCGTCGCAGCGTGGTGCCCCGGCCCACAATGCCACGATCTTCCGTGAGAAACTACTATTTTTCACAATGTCCAGCACACGTTTTAGAATGCGCACACGCGTGGATATCAAACTAGGGCTCGCGTAGTCCATTCAGCATTCGTCAATTTAAAACAAATCGGTTGAAATCGCTCGGCTCGCATGTGCGGCCAGCTTTATAGTGTATGTAGTGCGCGAGTGCTAATCAATCTGATGAATTAGGCTTATGTACATATGTACATATGTAGTGTGACAGTTTTTTATCAAAACGATCATTGACGGTAAATATCGTATAATCAAACATAAGTCTGTATCGTCATTTTCAGCCGTTCACTGCTGGATGAAGACTTTTCCAATCCTCTTCCATTCCTGTTTGTCTTGACTTGACTCCACACATTCTTCTCAATTCATCAGCCCATCATCTGGTATTTCTTTCACATGCTCTCGGATACTATTCCAGTATTTCTCGAGTCCATCTGCCAACCATGTGTCCAACCCATTGCCACTTCAACTTTAGCGAGATGTTGGATTCCTCCAAAAGCGCTCCATCCTAGTTTCATCCTTTGATTTATTTCTTCTTTTTTACATCCAGTCATATTGACAATACAGTATTATCATATTCTAAGTGCACTTTTTTTATAAATAAAATTATAAAATTTATACTATATAATAAGCTCTATATAATTAGGCTGTATCCAACAGATAATGACTAAAATAATAAAACGAAATGCCAGTCAATGGCCACTTCAACTTTTTCACACGTTCTGCTATATCTGCCACTTTGGATATGCTTCTTACCCATTTGTATTCCTCTTACGATCTTTTCTTGTTATACCAAGCATATTATTTGTTATACCTTCTCTGTTTGCACTGGAGAACTAACGAGAAAAAGCATTACGATACATTACGAAGTACCTATGTATGTACATTAATGTTTAAACATGTGACTTTGTTTTTGAATGTGACTGTGATTTTCTAAACTTCAACACTTGCACTAGTACAAAATCGTTTTTGAACTGTTTAATAACTGGTCAGTAAGTTTTATAAAGGGTCACTACTCAAATGTTCAGTAAATATATTAAAAGGTTAATTAATACTAAACGGTAAGTAAATTTATATAAACCGTCGGTATTAAATTGTAAAATTAGTTTGTGAAAAAGATACTTGCCGTTTTCTAAATATAATGCTGATCATTTTCTTGAAAAGTTACTGACTGTCTTTATAAATCCAGGCTCTTGCTACAGTCCAATGAATCGTATTTAACCATTTTATAACATAATTTATATGAGAACATCACTTAGTCAAAGTTTTTACTATCAATTTTATACTTTCACTGTCAATTGGAATCGATGTAAAAGCTTCTTCCGCAATACATTGTTATTTTGACCATTTGGTGTTCTATAGATTTGATCATTTTATTTTGGGACATTGTCGCATATGTACGCGCACCACAGATTGGGACACGCCGTCCAGTTAACTATTGTTGGTTTTACTTTTTCAATGTGTTTAACATTATGAGACCCCTCGCTGTTTTAGACCGTAGTCCGCACGCGGCCAGTCTATTCCGCGGATTCTTCAACTGTTTTCATTCAAGAGCCCCACACTCTCTATTTCCGGAAAAAGGATAACCCCTCAAATCAACGTTCATATTTAAACAAATTAATTTGTGAAAATTTTATTGTGATTTTTTACACAATTTTAAATACCATAACAATACGAGTGCGATACAAGTGGATATAGTTACATAGCGAGCCACGCTTTGACGTCTCGCGTGCACTCTAATATTATTTCATTATTTAGCAATTTATTATAAGCTAGTCGGGATTAATTCGTCGTATGGGCCGTTTTGTTTTTATGCTTGTATATCGTGCTTAGGAATTCGACATAATATCGACACGATACATTAACAAACAAAAAAAAATACATTTATGTGTGTACAGACACGAGTCACATTCCATCTATGTATGTTGAACTGTCCGAACGGACGATTCGATACAGATTTATATGCCTTCCATGTCCGAATTGTGTTTTTTCAAATTCCAAAATTCATATATGATATGCTCGTTTATTACGCCATTCATAATTTTGTACATTGCACTCGTAGCACAAAGAACGAGTTCGATTTTTCGCATTTTTTTAGCAACACAAAGTTCTATTAATATTCTTGGAGCACACAAGCGACAAGTACGAACTTTTTACATGCAATTTGAAACATTTACTTGTTTAAATTTTATAACAATGAAATAGCATCTAAAAATCTAGAGTGGAATATGTACAATTATCATTTTCATATAAAGTTCCCCGGATGATTTATGATGACCATTTTAAACTTACAAACTGCTGCTCTGAACAATTTACTATTTTGGACATGTCACCTTTGTGCTCCGAGGACGCGATATGTAGGTATATCATATTTATTTAAAATACATAGACAGACGACATGGCCGATGTACATTCGGTACATCGTACATATGTAAAAGTACATTACATATGTCCATACAATTTTTGTTAATTTAAAATAATCATATTTAACTGCATACAAAAATGCATTAATATTCAAAAACTTGTCAAGTTGATTTTTAAAGCGGTTTATATTTTTTAAAGTTACTAGCTGATTAAGGGGGCGGTTCCAAAATTCAACCACTCTATGTATTTGAAATGAATGGGTCTTTGAAAATTTTGTTTGATTTGTCTTAACGGAGTCTCTGAGGTGAGCGTTTTTATTGAACGTGAGGAGATTTTTCATTGGAAATTTATATTGATTATATTATTTTATTTTATATTATTATTGATTATATTGAATCACCTTTCAATCTTCTCGTCTCCAATGAGATGAGACTCATTCTTTTCAACCTGTCGTTGTAGGGTAGTGATCGAAATTCAGATGGTATTCCTTGTATATATGTAGATATGATTCGCATATAGATAAAGTAATGATTAAATCTCGCCTGTGTGACTCTTTATTCGTTATCAAGTCCGTTACCATTTGATTAATCGGTGCCGAGCTTTGCATGGGTACTTTCTGTGATCCAAAGACATTTTTCTTTATCGGACTATGCCAAGTTTTGTTTCGATGACTCTGACTAATGACAGTTGACAGATTGAGTATAGACAGCCGAAAAATATTAATTCGCTAACTATTTACAATCCAAATTGCACACAGGCACACTGGGTACTGCACCCAGTTTTGAATATACGTATGCATATGATTTTTCTAGAATTCTACATAATATTTGATAACTTGTACGGTCGCGAAGTTTCCCGAGCGAGGCTCGCGTTCCGGCGCTGCACTCGTATTAATTTTCATTAAGCAATTATACAGGCGATAAATTCCTGTGTCCAAACAGAGCGGACACATTTTCCCGTGTTTTCGGTTGTTATATTTTTTCTGTTTCTGTTTTGTTTTTAATTTTAATTACAAGTTTTCAGCGTCGGTGGGCAACAAACGGTCGTCACGGCCTGCGAAACACGCCCAGTCCTATCTCAACACATCGCGCGTTTCAACCTCATTACTTCCGCCATGTCTGTATTCGAACGTATGCGTGTGTTTGATTTCATTGTTGAAAAAAATGTAATTGTTTATCCGTAGATAGCGCTGGTATGTTAACATTAATGGAAACAAGAAATAGAGATTACTAAAATACAAAAAAATAAAAATAAATGACTCGCAGTTACATAGACGCAGTTGCAAAAATTTACATAGATTTAACATTTTTTTTTTTCAGTTTGCAATAAACATTTACTACTAACTATTTTAATGAAATTGTTGTCAAACGTATGTTGTACGTAGATCTATTTTTTATTTGATCAAAATTCATACATTAGTATTTAAAATATGCAACAATACAAATATAAGTGCACTACTGTAATTTTCTGTATGCGCCAGAAGCGCCACTTTATAAAACACCGCTGATTAAATTATACAACGATTTTTTAAATTAAAACGTTGCATAAATTAATTTTATTGTTATTTATTATAATAATAATATTTTAATGTGCTATAAATTATCTGGCAGTACGCATTGGTCGCATGCCTTCTTTTTTAAGCCAGTTATGACGTATGGATGTGAAACGTGGATGCTAAATTCAAGAATTTTACTTAAAATTCAGTGCACACGGAGAAGCATGGAAAGATGTATGCTTGGTATAACAAGAAAATGTTGTAAGAGGAATACATAGGTAAGAAGCATGACCAAAGTGGCAGATATAGCGGAACGTGTGAAAGAGTTAAAGTGACAAAGGGCTGGACACGTACATAGACGTGAAAAATACTCGAATGATTTCCGAGAGGATGTGAAAGAAAGCAAGGTAGACCGAGTGGACGATGGGTTGATGAATCGAGAAGAATGTGTGGAGTCAAGTGGATGCAGATTGCTCAAGACGGACAGGAATGGAAGAGGATTGGAGAGGCCTTCATCCACTGGATGGTGAACGGCTGAAAATGATGATGATGAAATTATATCATCTACGGTTATTTCAACAAAAAATTATAATATCGACGCACTTTTTATACAATCCTCTGATTTAATTCAAATTGCTCGATCATTACAATTGGACTAATTTAAATTTTAAATTACATATGTACATATGTATGTATGTATAGGCATTCTAACATTGTATCTGTTCGTAGACGAAAGCAAGTTCGATTAGTCGATCGGTCTATTTAAAATTAAATATTTTGTTCGGGCATAAATTAACGTCCAAAAATATAAATTTCAAAGACCGATAGCTCACACAAAATCAGCAACACTTTGACTCTCAAATATTCAATGGTAGGTACATTACGCGTTAGATCAATATACTCCGTCGATTTTTTAATATTCAACGTTGAACAAGTTAATTTGTTACATTCTAAATAGACCGACCGTAGGTAAGCAAGTACTAATGGCAATAATTAAATCGTGTAACTAAAACTACGGTTATTAATAACGAGCGAGAAGCACCGGGTCTTGTTTACACCACGTGCATACACGTGATTTCTTTCGTCGTTCATAAATTATATCAAGTTTTTAACAGGCTCTTGCGTCTTAATTTCCTCCTGCTTCCCCCCCCCCACCCTTCTCTTCCCACCCCTCGTGCCCCTCCCTTTATCCACCCACATGTGTTTTATACGTGCGGATATGTACGCGTTTGAGTATACGTATATAACGAGGGGGCTTTCGCACGAGCGAAGCTAAAGATAATGACCTTCCAATAAAACAATAAAGCTCGTTACGCCCGTAAAAGCCTTCACCTCCGTCAAAGCCTTTGGCAGAATAACTAACTTTATTGCTTCTCAGTCATCCGATCCCTACAAAGGAACCAAACCTTTGCCGGCGATGAAAGGCATGACTCAACACACCCCATATACAGCCAATCCGAAAACTAAGACTTTTGTAACGATCGTAGTGGTGGTACATGTACAAGGCTTCGGCGCAATTTAACCTTAAATTTTAAAACTCTACATGTATATGCATGTATGTTACAGTGAAAGCATATTTCAAGTGAAAATATATTTTCACTGGTATAAATTATATTTTTACCAATTCAGACAGTGAAAATGTATCAAACAATGAATTTACAGTTTCACTGCTCAGTATCGGTGAAAGTTGGTATATTAAAGTAAGCGTATGTGTGTTTGTGACTTGTTGATGTTGAATTTTTTGTAAAGTTTCACTCCCATTATCGTGTAAGGATAGCAACACGTGCTCTTTTCTTCTTAAACCGATCATCATAAGTCAATTGATATAAAATCGACAAAGACTCATTGTAAACTATAATTGGTGCTAACCAGTAAAAGCCTACGCCTGATTACGGGCACGGCACGATAAGAAGAAGAAGCGACAAAATAACTAGGAATGAATATTTCAACAGATTATATGATTCGATTGGTCATTTCACAACTGTCAAATTTAGTTTTAATGACAGTTCGGAAACGAATATAATTTCACCAGTGAATATATCTTCAATAGTAGAAATATATATCCACTAGTGAAAATGTGCTTGCACATGATTTCACCGAAACGCCAGTGAAAATATATTTTCACTTGAAATATTCTTCCCTGTAACATACATATACACAAATTGACTTCATTTAAATATTTTCCAGTCAGTGAGAGCAGGTGATGTTAAAGAATTTTCCTAACAAGTTGAAAATTGAACTCCCAAAGTACTAGGAATTTTAATACGTGTCTGAATATTAAGAATATAATAAGTAGTGCTATTTTTATTATTGATAAGTAAGTAGATACCCAAGGTTTATATTTCAACTCGGTTTATATGTAAAACCTTTTACTGCCACGTAACTCATTTACAATTAGGCACTTCATTATAAAAAATATAATAAAATCAAATTAATAATATCTTACTTGTGTGAAATTTTAAACGAAAACTTCAATGTGTTACGATTTATGATTATGAATACTTTATTCCTAAAACTTATATGTAATATGTGAATGAATTCTCACGTTTCCACCGTTAGATAATTGTACTCTCTGAATAAACATAAATCAGTTAATTTTGTGCAAAAATCAGCGATTCACACAACAATGCAACTCTAATAAAATGTATTACAACAGGTACAAGCAATTTCGGCAATTGACCAAATGAATGACCGATCGTGTTTTCTGGTTGATGAATGCAACGTCAAACTGAGATAACGAAAGGCAAAGTCGAGCTATCTCAATATTTTATTTTCATTCTTCAAACCTATGTATGTATGTATGTATGTGTAGGTGATTATTTCATCTGTTTGGTTATAAATCAATCAATTTTTCTACAAAACTCAATTATGCACGTATAAAACGTACATACATACATCACACATTCGCCATATACACACATACATATGTACATATGTATGCTATTTTCACACGCTATATCATATGTAATAATAAAATGGACGAGACGTTGTTAGGGTTTCCGGCGTCGATTGGATTCACCCTTCGTTATTTTTTTAATGACACTTTTTAACCAGGTTCCTTCTCTTTTATCTTATTTATTTTTTACACCGACCTGGCGCGGACACAAAAGGTTAAAACGGATGACGTCGCGCTGCCCGATCGTTCATCGTTGATTGTATAATATTATTATAAGTTTCCAATTCGAGCACGCGATCGATTGTCGCCCTGTTTTTTGTATCGACACGAGCATACTCGGCATGTTTTTTGCACCGGAAGTCAGATTATTGTTGGATTTTTGTGTGTATACTTGCACTTGAAAGTGCCGACCAGTGGAAGAGTTCCATTCATTTGTATTAAGTTACGTCGCGATTGTCTTTATCTCTCTGTTTAATATCGTATTTTATTGTTTCCGTTTACGTCCATAAAAAAATCCACACATGTTGAAAATAATATCGCACCACAATTACGTACAGGATTTGTATCTCTTGGAGTGCAAACTTGAATGCCGGAAATTGAACGTGTGGAAATGAAAGAGTGGAGTGGAGGTAGGCAGATATGTATGTATGTATGTACCTAGGTGCGGTGTAAGTTTTATGACCAACTTGCGAGGAAGTTCTCCGAAGTTCTGATTGTTCCAGCGGCCGACGGTAATGTTATGCGAATAAGGACGAAAACAATCTGCATTTTACATCGGCAGCTGTTCCAGCTGAGAACAATGCCGGGACATTCGCAAGAGTGTATGTACATAGGTAGGGAGGAGTATAGGGTGGGAGATCGCTTCCCATTTTCCGCTTAATCGATTTTTCTATTAAAGGAATATCAAGAATTTTCACTCGATGTGTACGTTCTGTTATATCCTGGTCCTTTCGCATTATAATCTTATCATATTTTACTTTTAAAATATCAAATAGCTATGTATGTATGTACATATATCTTAACCAACATTTAATATCTAATCGACTCGCAGGGCATTTTCAACAGAATAGATTACAATGTATCAGAATTTAATAGAATAGCGTATCTGCATTTAATACAAATTAAATTGCTCACAGGCCAATGTCTATCAAATTTCAACATAAAAATGCAACAGCATTTAATAAAACGACGATTTCTTGAAATGGTCATGTGAAGATTAGTCAAGCAACGCAAATCAAAAATGATTATATAAACAAATAATTAGCCGAGAGTTGTTTCATTGGGCTACATATCATTCTACTTCTACATACATATATGTTTTAAAAAATCATATCGGTACCGAGTCAATTAATTACTTTACAATTCAGTGTATCAGTGCTACATATGTATGTATGTATATAGATAATAGTCAACTTAAAAGTAAAAATATTCTAGTTTTATTTGGGTGGTTATTCCCATTAACTAATAATCCGATGGCAGCAGAACCTTTTTCTTCATTTTGAACAGCCTCAAAATACGAATCGTTTGGGATTAAGATATGTAGATTATTCTCACCCACGCGATCGTGGCAGTTCCATTTTTGCAATATTATGTAGGAAAAGTTACGTTTTGGTCAAAGTAAATACACAATACTTACCATCATAAATAGAACCTCAAAAAATTACATATAAGAAATATATTGCTTCTCTAGTTATTTCCACAAGTGTCCTTCAAAAATTCGGCAACAAAAGGTAATTTTCCTATTTGTCAATCATTTATTTCTACGCCGAAATGTAAAATTCCCATTGTAAATTTGACTTTATTTGTCTTAGGTTTTCCTTTAACTTCATTTGTAGTTCTCAAAAAATTTCAGCACGAGGGGTCTTCAATTTTTTTTAAATAAATGTATAAGTACATTACATGAAACTCAAAACTACCCTCAATATGTTAAGATAGTGATATTTTAATAATATGATAATACCTACAGTAAAATGCACTTATCCAAAATAGTGAACTTTTTAAAGAATTTGTGACATGACTAATAAATAATGAAACAAACATGTAAATTGTATTCTGATTGTAAATTATACAGGTCTTACAATTGTGTAAAAGAAATCGACATCTTGAGATTGTTAACACTTTTTACAGTGCCTTTCAGCAATAAAAGAAATGTGGCCTCCCCTCGTCAATAAAGTGCAATCGTGAAAAAGAATCCCACGTGTGCATTAGGTATCATTGTTATTTGCGAATCGTAAAAAATCGTATACTGCAAATAATTAGAAATTTATTGGCGTGCAGTGTAAATTCGCCCACATTTATTACGCTCGTTCGCAATTCGCACGTCAAGCCCGTATTCAAGTTAAAGCTCTTCTTCCCTTCAGTATATACATATGTATATGCTTTATTTACGAATCGAAATTTCGTCGTAAAGTCGAATTCACACCGGTGTGTTCGATACGATTGCGTGACGCCCTCAAATAAAGGGGTTGTCGCAATTATTTTCTCATCCTTATTTACCCACTTCCCCTCCGGGGTGATTCAATTGATATGAAATTGGCTGCGAAAGTGTTCGCATTTTATCGCTGTGGCTCGTTCGTTGTAAAAGTTCCAAATTTGAACGTTTTACAATCAGTCAATATAATCGTTTGCGATGTGCAATAAATAAGAATGCTATGAGGATTTCATTATGCAGTGATAATGTTATTATTACTGTGATGTGAGAGTTAAATGTGATCGGTGATAAACCTGTGAATTGAAGTATGTTCCTACTTACCTACATATGTAGTAGGTACATACAACAGTCTCAATATATGTACATATGTATAATAATGTTAGTAATCGTGTGATAACTAGCTGTGTTTGATTATAAAAACCAATGTCAAATATTGTAAGTTTTGTTCCATTTCATATTGATAGTTTCATCTTTTGGATTCGTCGACAGTTTTTCGCAAACATACGAACATTGCACGGTGATTTCATTCAAGATGTTCGATTTTGAAAGCTTGTCTTGACACTTTAATTCCGAAGTTCAAACACTCTTTTCTCACTATCGAGAGGTAAAACGTTCACAAAGTCGAAGAAATTTACCATAAAATATATTTATTGTGTTAACTATTACATGCAATTCAATTAGAGAAAAAAAGGTTATTGATATACCTACGTAATTCACCAATACTTTATCTATATTGTATGGATAAATTTTATCAATGCAGAAAACTGTACACCGAATAGGTATTACCAATACACATACATATGTATTTACGTTTATCTTTAAAGATGTATGCGAATTCTAAAGCCTAAAATTGGCTAAAATGGCAATTTAAATATTAGTAATCAGTAAGTAAATATAGAATAATAATATAAGGGCAGAGAAAAATTTTAGAGTGAAATTAGGAAGTGGAAAGATGTTTATACAGAGATTTTAAATGTTGAAAGAATGAAAGAGAGCGTACCGATAGAGCTTGGAATTTTGTTAAAAGCATTGCATGTTCTATAGGTAAATAAATGAATTGTGAAAAATTTGAAGTTGAGGACTTTAGGAGGAACAGATTATTTTAGGATTGCGGAATGTTCTGAAAGGACAGTTCAAGGAAAGAGGACTGTCAACCAAATTATTTAGGAGTTTATACAAAAAGCAAAGGTCATTTATAGTGTTTCTACATACATAGTTTCTAATGGGGTGCGATTGGAATGGAGAAATTGAAATGCAAGTAGGTATGTATGAAACTATTTTTGGATCTTACTCAATCTGTAAATGTTTTTTTTTTTTTCTAAAAGGATTCCATACAGTACATACAAACTCCAGGTGGCTTCTGACAGACGAGCTATGCAATAAATTAAGAGTGTCGCAATACTTATAAAACTTGGAGGCTCTCATGTATCATGATATACAAAAATTGACAAATTATAGACGAATGTGTCAAAGTAGGGTAATTCAAATTACCAATCGATCGCGCTAGCAATTCTGTATAATTTTACGTACATTTATTTGAATTAATTTATTTTATGTTCACAGTGTGACCTTTTATTTGATATAAGATGACGTCAAACGATACGGAAGAGGGTAATAACTCTACTTTTCGTATCAGATGAGAGGGACAGGTGGGGCTCGCCCTTTAGTCAACCCCTTCGATCACTCGACCGGTGGGTAACGGCGATAAATCCGTACCTCCATACGCAGATATTTGCATATTTGGGTACTACGAACGAATGTATTGTCGGTATGCGTGTCGAAGACAACAGTAATTAATGCTGCGGATATAAAAGTTGACCTTTAGTCGTGTTTACACAAAAATGTACAGTACACACGGGGATGCGAATATTGCGAACGCGGACAAGGGGGGTGGATTAGACCCACCCACCCACTCTGGTGACGGACGAGCGTGTAATTCCTGGCTTACCAAGCTGTGATCCGCGGTCTCCCCGAGGACCTATCAGTGTTTGTCAACCGTTCGTTCGTCGATTCAGTATTTGTCGTTAACACGTCCCTTTCCCTTCTCTATTACTTCAGGTACAGAAGTTGTATTTATACTCGACATTTTCATGTTTGATTTATTTGGCTTGGGTTATTGTAGTCTACTTGATTCATTGTCATAAGTAATAAATATTCGATTGATTATTTATCGGTAAGAGCAATAAGAGCTAACGATTATGGCGTTTAAATATCTATATGATAACTGTAACTAAAAAGAGGAAAGAGAAAATTTTGGATGAAGTAGGTAAAAGTTTAATTAGAATAATAATAATAAATGGTAATCAAGTCGTTTTTGCTGAAAAATAAGTCCAAAATTGAAGAATTTATAATTTGATTTGATACAATTCAACTTGGCGATGCAGAACCTAACATATGTAGATATTTTATGTAATAATACCTACTAAATAATTAAAAGAGTGACCTTAAAACTATTATGGCTTTCATTGAAATTTAAAATGTTGTTATTAAGTCACGCATGGAATTGGGTATTTATTTTGTGAAATTTAAATTCAGCTGCCTTCGTTATTCATATTGTATTAAGCTATGTATGAATTGTATATGTATGTATAATAGATACTATTTTTTTTTAATAATAAGCTTAGTGATTTTATATAAAATTTGAAAAACTTAGTTAAAACCTACATAAGTTTTCTTGTAGGTGTTTTTTTTTTTTTTTTGATTTGTTGTACATATTTGTATCGAATGTATGAAATTCAATATTCAAATTGCACGTTGTAATATTTGAACTTTATAAATTACCCACAACGTTCGATTTACATGTTCCAAATTGAATAATAATAATATTTATTTAACTTAATTCCATAGAGGAGAGGCTTTAATACGATTTTTCATGTTGCGTTCAATTACCTTCGGCAAAAAATAATAATTAAACCTAATTCGTTTAATTGCGAGCGTTTTGTGTTGAACACGAGTAGGCAACAACAGTCAGTCGAGTTCGGCAAAAATTCTGAATATTTTTAATTATAACGAGCTCGCGCAATAAAATTTATCGTATTAAATTACGTGTTGCACGTGAATAAATCAATAACGTAATACGTACTTGTGTACCGCGCCGAATGCGATAATTCGTTTCACCGTGTTTATTTTAATAATATGCTCGACTATAATAAATAAATAAATATATAAATAAATACACCTACCCGCTATACCTACGTGTATTTATTTTATTCGTACGAAACTAAACTGTTCGTAGGCATAATATGCTTAATAAATACAAAAATTGTTCTGATACGATCAGCTCAATTATTGATATATTACCGGTGAGAGTATAATTTAACCTTAAGATTTGCATAAATACTTCAAATGTATACCTAATGTTCCCGTGGCTAATTGAAACCACAATAAATATTGAAAAAACGGAATTATACAATCTTTTAGGTTTTTTAATTAGATAATATTACGTGTTTTTGCGTACATTATGCAAATTTTTTCTTCGTGCTCAAGCCATTGTTTGCCTGTTTTAATCTGAATACAAACGGAATTGAAATATGAATTATTATTACAATTGAATCTATTCCTTTATAATATACACTAGCCGAATTGCCCGGCGTTGCTCGGGCGGGTGAATTATGAATTATGAAAACAAATCAATATCGAAATAAACATTTATTCACAAGTACAAACAAAAATTGATTAAAAGTTGAAAACCGTAGATTTGCATAGCGTACAAACAAACAAACATTAAATTTTATATAGTAGATATATAGTATCTATGTAGCTGCAGAAAAGAAATAAATATTTATTGAAGCCTTTTGTTTGTATGAGTTTCGAATGTAGTATCTACAATTCGATTCAAATACATAGGTGCATTTTTAAGCAGGATTTTTATGAAGTACTCGCAGTAAAAACATTATTTTAAAGTTTACGCGTTGTCGATTCGTTACATTTATTTATTTATTCATTTAGTTTTGCTCCTTTTTATTATTATTTTTTGTCCATTCCTTTTCGTCGATAAAACGGTGAGTCTCTTTGGCGCCCCCCTCTTATGAATGAGAAACGGTCGAATTTTTACCTCAATAAAAATTGTATGCGCGTCCGGATCGATGAATGTCCGTCGACGTTTTAAACACATTAAACACCCAATAAAAATATATCAATCCGGACGGGTGCAAATAACAAAATAAACGCAAACGGGTGAAAATTGCGGATCGCATCGGTCAAAATGCGTATGCGAGATCGCAACAGCGAAAAGGATTTTTATTTTTTGACCTTTGCACAAGACGGGGACGATTGTCGTGTTGACCTTTTTGCTTTTTGTAGGTACGTGTTGTGACTTATTGTTGAAATTAAAAACTGAATCAAATTCGAACGTCACAACATTAGCTTTCAGCAACTGTGTAAAAAAACTTTGACTAGGTAAAAATTATATCATACAAATTCAGTGAATACTTGCTAGAAACGTTTTAAATTATTGTATTGAAACAAAACTTAGCTTAAACGCATGTACCTACTACATACTTCTGATGTTGTATAATAAAAGCGAACTCGTTGGCTAATTTTTTAACAAAATTTACAACATTTTTTAAACAGAACGTATCATGGATTATACAATTAAGTAGCAACTTTTAATCCTATTTTTCAAACATTTGCACGACGCTGATATTATGGCAAAATTAGCTGATTCATCATGATCCTCATACGATATCTATTTATTAAATGCCTCTAAGGGCATTTAAATATTTTATTTTATTTCTAAAATATAAAATACATAATATATTAAATAAATAAAAAACACAAAGGCAAAAAAAACTAATAAATAAATTATGTAGGTACTTACGGTTGATAAAATAAATAATGTTGTTGATTTGGGGACGAAAGATTAAAAAAAATCAATAAATTTGGAATATTTATTGCCATATCTAATCATTATGGGGATGGGAGAATGAAGATAATAATTATTACGTGAAATATTTTCACAATCCAATAAAAAACGAAAACCTTTGAGCGAAAAGTCGAATGAATAAAAATAGGACTATCTATTAGAGAGTTTAATTTGAATATCTATTCGATATAAAAACAATTATATCGAATACGATTCTTCTATTACTTCATTTTATCATTTTTAATTTTGACAGAAGAGAATCATAACATATTCAGTAGGTTTATTAAAAATAAAGTTAATATTTCTATATAAATACCTACGACTCTGGAATTTAATGGAGAGAAAATTGCATGGACAACAAATGGCACCAATCCAATGATAACCAATCCTTGTAAACGTGGTGAAATAAAAAATTGTCTAAAAAACGCCAAATAACGTGTAAAAAAAATATATATTTTTGACTTTAAAAATTCGCTAGATAATTAATTATAAGTATTTCAAAGCAATAAAAAATTACAATCAATAGGAAAAATATCTGACTATTTATTTCAATACTCACTTTGAGCACAGCATTACTATATTTTGAGTTATAGGCCGCAAAAGCCAAGAAAATGGATACTTTTTACATTTTTTAAATCGCGAATATCTCATAAACGAGAGCATTTCAACAAAAATCATTATCGGATTCGAATTTAGTGAGTCAAACTTAGTAAAGATTTAATAATCTCCGCTCTGGGTTTTAAAAACGTGATTTTTTGTTGCTCAGTATATTTTGCAATACCTACATATGTACAGAATCCCATGATATCAGACGATGAAGATTATGAGATTTTTAATATACACGTAAATTACCAGTAAAAAGACAACAATGAAAATAATAGTAGAGCTTATAGAACGGATTTCCAGCACAGATGTTTTTTTTATATATTTAAAATTACCGGCATTAATTAGATTTTTCTTCAACTTCGTTAATTTAATCTCAAATGTGTCGATAGTTGAATTTACTTCATTTAAACAGTGAGAAAGTTTCACCTATTCAAGGTCATTGCTATGTACATATGTATGTATATTGTACATAACATAAAAGTGTGTAATGTAGTGCAACATCGCTCGAATTTTCATTTGAGTAAATTGATTTCGAAAATTTCAAATATCTTGAGATTTTAAATTAACATAGCAGAGCTTTGGGCGTGAGAGCTTTAGGCCCGTAACGCACTTGGCTGCCTGGCTGCGCAGCCATGGCCGCGGCGGCCACAACGATGTTAGAAAATGTACGTGGCTGCCTGTTTGACAACGCACTGAAGCAGCCAGGAAACTCTGGCTGCGCGGCCACAGGTACCGGCTCCGATACGCAGCAGCCAGACAGGCAGCCACTGGCCGTCGCGGCCAACACGAGATGTATTTAACAAAGCAAATGTATGTGGCTGCCTGTGCGATGCACGCACTAGCAGCCAGTCAATTCACGTTTGCCATTTCAGATTTTCAGCCGCTTCGGCTGAAAATCTGAATAAACAATTCCAATTCCATTATAAATTTTATTCTAAATTCAACGAATAAGATAAAAATATTTAAAAAAAATCTCGCTAATGTTGCGCGTTGGAAATAATGTATATAAAACTATTTTCAACGAATTATTTGCATCTACATATATACATACATACAGTACAAAAGGATCCGAGATCCGAGATTACGAACCAAATATTGCATTGAAAATATGTTGTATCTACAATGTTATCGCTGACCATTTGTGAGTGTGTTCTCATCGTTTTGGCTGCCCCTTTGGCTGCTTGAACTGGGTGCACGTTGCACGGCCATAGCTGCGCAGCCAGGCAGCCAAGTGCGTTACGGGCCTAAGTGCTCCTTCCCTGGAGAAATTCGCTAGGTTTTCATACGCGATTTCGCTTTGGTGTGCTCAGGCTTTAAATCGGGCCGGTGCAGTGTGTGCGATACAAATTGAAAGACGAGCGAAATTTTCTAGATTTTCCTAGCGAAATTCGCTAGGTTTTCATACGCGATTTCGCTTTGGTGTGCTCAGGCCTTAAATTGGAGGAGGATGAAAATTTTCAATTGACGGTTGGTTTCATAGGATCTCATGCGTTGGAATTGTTTTGTATTTTATGGTGTTGATGGTGTGTTTTTCTGGGGGGGTTGGCCGCGCCCACGTCCGCCCGCCCGTCCGGCGTCACTTTCGTTTGTTTGTCTTATTGTGGCGCCTCTTGTTATGGGGGGCCCCGCCTTTTTGTAGTCGTACAAGCGCCGGGCCCCTGTCTCTTCGGGGGGCCCCCCTATATATCCTCGACGGCCGGACGGGTCGCGATCCCAGAGAGAGCAAAACCCTCACGAATTCAAATGCGATCGCGAAACGTGTGGATTGCACTCGACACGGCGCATACGATCGCCCGGTGGGCTACTATCTCACAAGCCGACAACCTAATGATCATATTCGAGTAGGTACCGCAATGCAAAATGCATACTGTGTCGACATGGCCGATTGCACGATAGAATTTGTACGAGCTGGCCTCCATTGTCTGTGAAGTATTTTTTTATACGTTTGGGATGGTTCGCCACTTTGATCGCGTTAATGCGCTAATGTCCGCCATCTTCTCTAGGTTTTTCTCGAGAACGAGAAACGAGAGAAGCGAGATGGGGCCCCGGTTGTGTGGCCGCATCTTGGCCGCAAGCGACCAACGATTGGCCGGCTTGTTACGGTGGGCTGACACCATCCTCCTTCTCCTCCTCCTCCTCCCCTTCACCCCCCCCCCCCCCCTCACTTTAAAGGAGGTTGTAAGACGGTGCAAACCACAGATTTATTTCCGCGACATATTCAAATTTGGTGTCCGTGAACGTTGCAGCTTCCGTACTGTCTGAAAGATACGAAGTATCCTATTGTATGGATAGGTAGTTAGGTACATGTGTAGCTATTACACATTGTAAGCACAATGTATAAAAATCGCTATCGTAACCTTAGTTTGTACATTCTTATCAAATTTGCATCACTTAGTACTAGGGAGTCCAAATTTACCGTCATTTCCATTCACCGGTAATTTTCAATATTTAAAAAAAAATCTGTGCTGGAAATCCGTTCTATAAGCTCTACTGTTATTTTCATTGTTGTCTTTTTACTGGTTATATTAAAAATACCATAATCTTCATCATCTGATATCATGGGATTCTATAGGTTTTGCAAAATATCTGAATATCGTCTCTCCTTTATGCGAACAATCAATGTTGCTTTAAGTTCGTTAAGAAGTGTTTTTTTTTTGTTCAATTCATCCAACATAAATTTTACATAATGCTACATACATCTGCGATACATACTGCTTCTATGGCAGCTTTGTTGGTTGTAATAATGTTATAGTTTTAGAGATCAGTTGAAAATCATCATCCGTAAAGGTGATATGTGAATTAAAATCTATCAGAACTTTTCTTATACAATTTTTGAACATTTGAAAAGCGCTCCAGCATGGCCAACAAACTGTTCCATCTAGTTTTACAGTCTAGAATCGCAGAAAACGCAGCGATATTTTTTATGGACTTCCCGGTAGAAATACTGATTGACCGGTAAATTACCGGCCCAATCTGCTCCGTTTTCCGGTAAACTGGTTTACCGGTAATGGGCTCCCTGCTTAGTAGGAACCTACTAAGTAATCAACATTGATGTATCGTTTTATCAAAATATTTATTTTTTATGGAAATTTTGTTAAGCCTGTGCCACATACATAATAACAAAAAGTTAACAAAATTGAAGTATCAGAAGTGAAATAACAGTTGGATATGTAGTAGCTACCTAGCACAAAGGTTCCAACAATTAGGTACGTAGTTCGAAAACATTCTGCAGTCAAAATTTTCACACTTGTTGCCTTTGTGAGTAGGTATTATGTTTTAAATAATCGTATTATCATCATCATCATCATTTTCAGCCGTTCACCATGCACTGCTGGATAAAGGCCTCTCCAATTCTCTTTCATTCCTGACTCCACACATTCTTCTCAATTCATCAGCCCATCTTCCACTCGCTCTACCTTGCTTTCTTTCACATCCTCTCGGATACCATACCAGTATTTCTTGAGTCCATCTGCCATCCATTCTTCTCGTTATGTGTCCACTTCAACATTTTCACACGTGCTATATCTTCCACTTTGGTCATACTTCTTACCCATGTATTCTTCTTTCGATCTCTTCTTATTACACCAAGCATACATCTTTCCATGCTTCTCCGTGTGCACTGGATCTTACGTAGAATTCTTGAATTTAGCATCCAAGTTTCACATCTATACGTCATAGCTAGCAGTACGCATTGGTCGTATGCCTTCTTTTTAAAGCATAGCAGATGGATTTTAAAGCTATGTTCATTCTTCCAAAAGCACTCCATCCTAGTCTCATTCTTCGTTTTATCTCTTCTTCTTTACATCCAGTCATGTTCACCAATTGTCCTAGGTATAAATAACCATCAACTATCTCTACGTTTGTTGCATAGGTATGCATGATTAAAAAATATTGCTAGATCAACAAGAATATATCGTAGGTAGAGAACAGAAAAGCTTGCACAATAGATTAAGTATCTATGTATTTATAAGAAAGAAATTTTGTTTTGTCTTGTACTTATTGTGCATTTATCAGATATTGCTAGCATATCTATTAAATCAAGATTTGAATAATTTTGATTAGCAGTCTAGTTTTCACTTTTAGACATCAACGCTTTTGGGGAAATTCCAAGCGCGAAACCCACCAATTGTAAGTCGAAAAAAAACCGACATCTCGCGGAAAATGTCAACATTTGATCGGCAATAAATCCGTTTCGTTAAATTCGACCCCTTCAGACCCTCGCGCCGACGAAACGATAATAATAAAAAAAAAACAAAACGAGCGAAAGAACGACGCATTAGACACGGACACGACTGAGTCTTTCGGGATTTTTTCGTCCGTTCCGGGTCAAAAATAAAAGCTTGTCTCGGACGAAAAGCTGCGAAGCTGTATTTTATGGACCGTTTGTTTTTGCAAAGACCGCGCCGCCACCTCAGCCAAAACGACACGAGAAAATGAATAACAAAATTAAATTCAATCCGAACCAAGACGAGTGGAGTATTTGTATGAGATTGGAACTTACATATTTGAGTATAGGCGCCGGCGCGTCATGGAACTTCATCTCTTAACACGAACTCCAATTAGGGTTTGGCAATGTTCGTGCGAATATCGGGAGGTCCCCATCTGAACCCACACTCAACCTGAACCTCTATGTTGTCGTCGTTATCATCATTAGTACACGACTTTTCGCCGTTTCGTTCAAAGTCCACTACCGCTCGCGGAATCGATGAAATTCTCACACACTATGTACAATATTATTGTTGTTTGTATTAACTAAGCCGGCAACATTTGTATATTGGAAATTAAGTAAAAGCCCTGTAATTAAAACGACAGAGAGGAAACGAGGATAGTGCAAGCGAGAAGGGCAATTTTCCGGCTACATTCATTAGACTGTGAATAAATTCATAGTTACAAAGTTTCCCGTGTAAACATCTGTCGTGCGAGTCAACCTCACAGTGAATATAATATGAAGTCTCTTCGGTGGCACATTATCGATGTTGTGTCGTCTAAAAACTTCAGAATATTAATTAGAGTGCAAAGTTTATACATTTACAACAAAATGTTCGAACGAGAACGAAAATAAAAAGGATCGAATGAATAAGCGATCATAAAATCTGAAGGTCAAAATATTATAGGTACCTACCTACCTACCTACGGTTTTTTATATGACCACTCGTGTTGGTAATTTTATTGTCAGACCTTCATTAGGAATATTTACGATTCGCCTTATGTATTGTATTGTTTTCGATTTGAGTGTGAACGTGTTGAAAATATTTCAACTCGCCTAATACCGTGTGCAATTTAACTGTACGCGCTCGAAGTTTTGCACGGTTAAATACCTACCCCCGGTTGTGTAAAGTTCGTCGGCGACTCTAATTGTGTCCTGTGTAAGCGGGATTTATCGCGCACTACCTGGAAATTAATACGGGCACACAACGTGTTAAGACAGCGCTAAGATTGTGTGACACAACTTGGCGCGAATGCACACAACGACACAACTTAGCGGTCGCGAATCAACGCCAAAGGTGTTAATTTGTTCACGACTTAAATGCTGACGTGAACTTTTGAACAATTTCAATCGTACGATTCTATATTTATGCATTATTTCATAGCGGTAGTACAGATTCGTGCTTTGACTCCCTATAGGCCTATACGTTCGAAAAATTTTATCAAGTGTCACTATCGCTGTTGGAAATATTTGGATACCGCATTACTAAATACAGACCGACAGTCTCTTGCTAAAATTTTTCCGTTCGACTCAATTGTTTAGAAGTTTAGATGGTTCCATCCAACATCATTATGGGATACCTCAGCAGTATAATCTGTCCAACTTAAGAAACACCCTAGTGTTGACCGATTTCGAGTCCTTCTGCGCATTAATGAGAGCGGTTCTACCAATGAGCTTCGTCACCATCTCTGCTTTTTGGAATAAACATTAACCAAACATAACCAACCAAAGTCGTAAATCTCGGACAGCCACAGACCCAGAGAGAAGTATAGAAGTGGCGCGAGAAAAGGGTGCTTTTTAAGTTGGACAGAGTATAGAGAGATGTACTCTTGAACAAAGGTTCGATTCCAGATACATAGGTAGGTACATTGGAAAGATTTTCTCGACGTTTTCGAATGTTTCTATCCCTTTTGGCAATATTTGAATATTATTGCATACCTACCTAAATACAAATCAGCTTACTTTTTTTTTAATGTTCTAGTTTGTATGACTTAATTGAGGCGGTTCCATACAAAATTGGCACCACCTAACATTCCACATCTACAAATTCATTGCCTCTTTGCCACTTTCCTTTCTTTTCCGGTAAGGTAACGGTAAACTACCGTAGATTATACATTTTTCTCTAAACAGTTAACTATAAAAAACGATAAGATGTTGTTAAAATTGGAATCAAGTATTCATTTAAAATTGATAAAAATATAATAGGCACCAATTAGTTTATATCAAATTTGATTGAACAATAATACTTCAAGTGCCTACGAAGTTTCGTATGATAGATAACAACGTAATAATAAAACATTATATTTTTATTAAACATTTATTTGAATGAAATAAGTGGCGCCCTCTGTCAAAATAGAGCTGAACCAAAACCGTTAACTGCCTTTTAATATTATTCACTAGACGTGTTGGTGTCTCGCTCTAGCGCGTATTCTTCACCGCGCGACAGAAAGAGACGAACGGTTAAATAAAAATTTTCACCGCAAAACAAGCGAGCCGCTTAGCAACGTGAACGTAAACCGCACTCAGTACATCTCGATACACGACAGACAATGCATTTCCATACTATTTTCATATTTGCGACCATCGTATGCGGAGTATGTTCAATTCAGATTAAACATGTTTAATTTTTTTTTTTTTAAATTACTTTGCGTCTGTTATTTTTGATTAATTAACGTGATTTATTTTGACCAATCGCGTGCTAGCTTTTATTGTTGCTCGGATGAAACGAGTGCATTTTACGATCATGACACAGCTGTTACAACGCGGCAAGAAAATGATATCATTAGTCTTCTCTTTCAGACTTGTATTTTTTTATATGATCGAATTTTTTTTGTTTCGGTCGCACACACGCAAGGTAGTATTGTTTTAATTATTATTATAGCTCCACAGTCGAGGAGTGAACATCCATCTATCTCCTTTACTTAGTTACTTTTTATACCTTACCTCGTACAGAGGATCCCAACCATTAAATCTACGATGTATTCTATAAAATTACTTTGTCTACCTACTGTTTTTATTAGAAAAATGTATAAATTTGTCATAAAATCTTATAACTAGCTTACTAACTGCTAGATTGTATGCCAAACTAGCATTGATAGCATGAATAGTTTGTTTGTTATGCCAAATCTTTATAATGTTCAATCGATGACGTTATACTTACCATAAAATAACTTATCTTACAAAATAGTATCTATGTAATATTCTGTAGGTATTGATGTCAATTCAACCGGAACATAAATTGAAAAATCTTTTTAATTGACTTACCTATTGTATTTTCTCATATTGTGCTCATTTTATTTATTATACCTGATGTTGCAAGAGTGATGTTTTCATTTGCATCGATAAAACGATCAAATCTATTTATAAATGTTTATTTGTGTAATGCGATATTCGTATATCTTTTTCGAGTTAACATCAAATTAACAACACTTTTCAACATTTGCTTTACGAAGAAAAAAATATGTATGTTTCGTTGTTCCGTTTATTTTTTTTGGAAATTTTATTTATGTATTTATCCATTTTTCCGCTAACGTGTGTGTCGCGCTGAAAGCAATAAATTAAACAACAGCATCAATCATTTACAATTTACAAATTAAGTGTCACCACAGCTGCAAATGAAAATTGTATAAAAATTATAAAAAAAAAATAACAAAACAAAATGAATGAAATAAAGAACGCAACCTTTCATATTACGTTTATTTTCAACAGATTTTATTTACAAACGGTGCCGTTTTAGCTGCATTTCACATCTAGACGAATCCTGAAAAATCAATCAAACATTAAAAATATCAATTACATAATCCTAGAATACAACTCTTTTTATTACAATTGACATTCAAGAACTCCATTTGTATTAAAATATTGATGAATGTTCTGGAATATAAAAACAGTGCAGGTGAATATCAGATATCCGTAGGTACATACATATATAGCGCGAAGCATGCTACTAATTAGCAGTTCATATTGTTACAGCTCGCAGGGTACGAAACCCTTTCATATTACAAGAGCACTCACTATTATGTATAAGGTACCGAGGGTACGATTCAACGAAGCGTGACACGTTTCCGTTTTATTTAGTGCCGCGTTCTGCGAGAGTTGCACAATTATGCGTCGAAACGCACATAAGAAATGTATCATTAGTTTTAAATGTGCACTTATAGACACGTTCGTAAGCAAAAAAGTGATGTAAAGCTTAAACGTACATATGCTACGAGTTAATTGGACGGTTTTTCTGATTATGACGCGTATTGCATTTTGAATAGACAAAATTTCCGTTCAAACGTTCCGGTGATAGGTCTACTGTCACTATTTTAGTGAAAGAATTTTTAGGGTACCTATTACTTTTTTGTTTAGTCGAAACACTATTCGCACAATTTTTATTTTTTAATATTATTCGCGTAGGTTTCATATTGAGACCGATTTAATTTAAATCTCAATTCAGTTTTGCACACACGTTTTCTTGTCGAAAAATATGTAGGTACCAACTCACGTACAAAACTGAAATTCTTATTATTATCTATCAATTGTTCAAATTTAAGCTATAAAATAATAGTTATAGTCTCAGTGGAATACACAGCAGAATAATCTTAAATAGACACGTCACGAGAAAATGAATTTGACTCAACACGTCAATTCCAATCGTGTCAATAAAATCATCGAATTTTAACCTTAAGACTCAAATGTTCCGCGCGAAATATTTGAAAATTCTACACATCGTCCGTGCATGTACAATACCGCGCACGAGCTAAAACATTATTTTTTCCAACAATAAAATAACGCAAATACAAGACTTTCCGTAATTACGGAATATTTTCACAAATGGCTCATTCGCGGACACTGAATTCACACGGAGGATACGCTCATAACAGTCATAACACCGAATCACTTCAACCGAATAAATCAATCAAATAAAATAACGAAAAAAAAAAAACAGTGAACCGATTCGAATTGGCACACATTTTAAATCGTGCGAATCTAAAAATGTACTGTAGAACCGATCGCGAATTGTGAAATTTTGCGGCGGCATTAGACATTTGATTCAAACTCTCATCAGTGTACAAAAAATGTTACACGGAATATTAGATGGACGCAGTTGAGAGCAGACGAACATTGTCAGGGGAGTTTATAAGGCTCACAGTAGATTTTTCATTATTTAAAATTTGACTTGCGCACCTGTGGTGCGTCAAAATGAAAATTAGATAGATATAGAATAACATAAATGGGCCTTAGCGTCCGTAAAAATGTCTCAACCACGCTATTCTGTGTTATTCGAGTCTGTCCATACATTCCTACTCTTGGTAAATCTCAGTATAACATCTCATTAGTCGTAGATGTCACTAGCAAATTAAACCAGTAGATTCTATGATAGAACCACACTAACAAATTAGTGAATGAAATCGGCGATTATAGCAAGATGTCTCTCTACACTTTAGGTATAAACACAAATTACTTAAACATAATTTTCTTCAGATCGCCGACTCCGCTTTCTCCTATTACGCTTTAAACACTAACATTACAATAAAATAATCTTTATAAATACTAATGGTCACTGGACCAGTAGCTATTAAAATGTATTGTGAACATAGTATATGAACAATTAAAAGCTCTTGGTAAAAAAATGCGACGATTTTTGTCTATCGAATTATACGGCTATAATATGACGGCCTGAAAACCAGACTGGTACAAGTGACATTTTAAAAAAAAAGCTGGTTTAAGTGCAAAAATAATAGCATTTCATATGTTCCTTATTGTGCCGAAGAGATCTAAGTGAATTATCGACAATGACGCCATCTACGAGCGAATGTGTCAAGTGACGTTATATGAATATACACAAATATTTCATTTTCTCCCTTTCATCTTTTCGTCGCTTGTACCAGTCTGGTTTTCAGGCCGTCGTGTTACAGTGGGAACGCTAGCGATGCGGTCGGCGGCACCCACCGCGTCAAACCAAACAGCGAAAAATCGCACAAACGGTACAAGAGGAAAAAAAAAAACAAAAAAATGAACGCGAAACACGCCGGCGAAAATGTCGCACGGCGAAACTTTCCGCATATTTAAACCGACAGAAGAGCGAGCGTACCTGGGCGAGAGTCAGAGGAGGACAGAGCGCGCGTGCGTAGCGCACGAAAACCAACCGTCGAATGCGAGCCGCGGCGCATCTGCGCGCCGCAAAGTCCCACCTCCGACCCTCCCATTGGTCGAACGTGAGACGATGGGCGTGTCTACGCACGCGCTCATTGGCCCACACTCAACACGACGCTCAAACTCACTCCCCCCCCCCTCACACACACACACACACATGTAACCCCTACCGTAAAAACCAAAAACAATCGGCATTTTTGTATGCACCCGAAGCAGAGTGCCGGCGAGATCAATCGGCGAGGGGGGGGGGGGACTGAAAAGTTTGCGTCCCTTTTACACGCGATCGCAACGTATGAGACGGAACGTTACACACCCCCGTTCGTCTGTACTATATACCTCTCCCCTTCGACTACCACTCGCTCCCCCCCCCCTCCTCGCTTCCCCCGGCGTCGCTTTTTTCCGTGTTTGTCGGTCCGATTTACAAACGCGTGGCGGCGTCCGCGCGCGTTTGTCGCGCTGTGAAGAGCGCCGATATACGTCTGTCGAGTTGTCTGTGCGGCAGGGGTGGGGTGGGGGGCGTGCTACCCCCACCATTTTTTCCCGCTGTACCCCCACTACCGACGCTTATACCCCCACCCGCGGACCGATCGCAAAAATCCACAGGGTCATCGGCGATAGAGGTGCCAATTACGATCACCTGGCGGCCGCCACCGGGCTTACGCCGGGTCGCGCGCAACGGGTTCCCGTACTGCACGCGCGCGATCACGTGCACGTGCACGCGTGCACTGAGAAACGCGACGCGCACAATGTGTGCAGGAGGAGGACGCGCTGTCGAACGCAGCGGTAGTAGCCCCCGTTTAGAGGGACACTTGTGTTGTTGCCACCATGTGCTGTGCTACGCGTGATAAATAAACGCCTCTCGTTTGTGTTATAAACAAACGATTTAAAACGAAAACAACAAAACGGAAAAAAAAAAAAACAACACCCGAATACGAAAAACACGTGTGCATAAACTTGATCGGTCGCATTGAAATCAATGCCGAAGTAATATTAAAAAAAAAAAAAAAAAAAAAAAACAATAGTGCAATTTTTGACGCGCGCTCGAGGACTTCACGCAATCAAGATGACGTCCCAGTTCGCCTTCAGAGGCTCACCTCCCAATCAGGTAAGTCCATTAAAAAAAAAAAAAAAAAAAAACAGCAATTCTGCGATATTTTATACACATGTACATTGAAAAAGCGCGATTTGCAAATTTGTTTGGCGAGATATCAAATGATGCGTATGTCGGTATGTATGTATAAACTTTTTCAATAGAATTTTTTTTCATTGCTTTACAGGTACCGCAGTTGTAATACGCCACACTAAAAAAAATCGTAATAAAACCGTTTAAATTAAACAAAAGTGCAATAAAATCGTACAGTGTGTATAATATCTAAACGCAAAAATTACGTGATGTTAGTGTATTTCGTTGTTGTTGTTGTGCGAAGTGATTTTTCGTAAGGTAAATACAAAATTTGTTTTTAACTCTATGATCGTTTCGATTGTTCAGTGTCGGTGTGTCGTTTGAATGCTATATTAGGCGGTCTTACGACGACGACGACGCCTTGACCTTTTTACTTTTATTTATTTTTTTTTGTTTTGGGATCGAAATGTACAAAATTATAAATACGAAAAGGTTATATATGAATATGTATGTACGTAAACGTCCGTTTTTTTTTTTTTTTTTTTTTTTTTTGTTGTTTTGCATTGTTTCGATTCGTTCGTATTCACTGTGTGATTAATTCGATTCAAATTAAATACGCTAAATTTGAGGCATATAAAGGTACATGTGTCACGTCTGTTGGAATATGTTAATGTGTCTGTGTTTAATTTTTCCGAATTGTATTTTAAAGTGAGCGATTTTGTAAAATTATTCGACTCGATTTTTCCAATGAGACCCTCAAAGTCTCCAACTCGTAAAATTTTACATAGTATTTTTTGTACAATTAATATAAAACTCAAAAATACATACACCATGCATTGTACAACGATAGATTTCTTTTACGTAAACCAATAAGATAATGTGTAAATTTTATTATAAAAACTTTACGGAAAACAGTATTTTTTTATATAAAGTCAATAAATAAGTAGCAAATAAATCGTTCTAAACGTTTCCATACATTAGTTTTTATTTGTACAAATCCAAATACAAATGTATACATTTTTTGAAATATAAATTTAAATCGTATCTACTACAATTTTATTCACTGTAAATATAATATAAATAATTAAACGATAAAAATATCTAGCTATTAAATATCTACATATAGGTACACAAAATTATCGATTACGTAGAAAAATCATACAAGATTTCAAGTTACAATTATTGATACGAATCTCTTATGTAGATTACTTACGCTATTGATTTCAAATTATCGCATTATTAATATGTTATAAATAGTACATTTTGTCGTTATTGACAAACCGCAAGACGTCTACAAAATGGCAATCTACCTTCACACAATCGTATCGTATGACATTTATGTCGCACCATGGTGAGAATGTGCCAATTCAATAATTCATTATGAACCATAATTAAAAGCGAATAAAAAAAAAATTGCCATAAAATTGTACGCATATGCATAGATTTGCCATTTGCGCTGATAGATACCAACGTTTGTGAATACGGTGAAATATTCATCGGTAGGTATGTTAGAATAATGTGGCACTGGCGCTAATGGGTTAAACGTGTCGTTAGATGTAGATTGAACAATTTTATAATTAACAAGAAGATATACGCGTACACTTCTTATACGCAAAATAATATCGATAAGGTATCGTTGCTATTGACGCGTTCATTTCCACATATGTGTAATTAAATCGTACTACACTATCTATGTATGTACATACATATATGTATAATTTTAATTATTATTAGATCAATAAAGTCATAAGTTTAACTGGTCGACTGTTAAATTTAACATCACTATCTCCATTTTAGCCGGAATAAATTTCATCTCGTACGCGTATTGAAGCGGCAAACGATTATTTCGAAGATGCGTCCACGTCAATTTCCATCCACCTGATGATATCTCGTACGTTTAATCAGTGAAACGCGCACGCGTATTGTGCATGTGCAATAATATGGAGAACGTCGGTCGGCTGGGTGCATTATGTGAGGTTGAACGCGTCATTTTGTGCATTCTCTGGATGCAATTTGCATTGAAATGCATTCCCGCGCATTCGCTCGCAATTACGGCCATATCTTCGCCGCATCATCTCGAAACGATCGTCTTCGCATTACTCAACACGTGTTTTAAATTAATTGAATATTGCACATACGAGCGAATGCATCTTCTGCATTCGACCCCACCCACCCCCTACGCGGAATTGTGTGTGAAAATTTATTTTCAATTGAACGCGCTTGTCGCGTCGTGCGCAAGCAACGATGCGCAACGAAAGATTGCGGATTTTTCAAACTTTCGATGCAGTTTTTTAAATGCAGCGAAAACATATTTCTACCTATTTTTATACATATATATTTTTTTACTATAGTTTTTAATGAAACTTATACCATTTATGAGACTTATATCTATCGATTTTATACAGTTTTTTCTGAAAAATTCACTTTACTTTGTGCCTGACTTATTAATGCAATTTTCCAGCAAAACTAATTCATTTTATTTTTATTTATCAAAGGTGATATGCTCCTCAACATATTATTTCTTGAATTATTTCATTATATAGAAAAAAAACATTGATCATTCATACGTTCAATCGAAACGGCAATCTCGCATCGGATGCAAGCGGGCAAAACGGTCGCTTTAAATTTAATCAAGAACGAATTTGTTACATTCTCAAAGAAAAATATTCATACACGACGTGTAATGAGCGTACATTTGAGAAACTTAACGCGGTACAAAACACGATAAATCGTATACAATTATAAAAAGCGACCGAGAGACAGTAGTAAGTAGCGTGCGCTCGACGCCACAATAATGTTTCATTTATAATTTCATTACAACTATAATACAAGTATGTGGATAGCCTAGCCATATAATAAGCTCACACGTGTGTATGTGTGTTTATACAATTACACATATAAATATATGCGTACACGTGCTTAGCGAATGTACACATATACATATAAGGTCTATTTTAATTGGCGGCTTTTCTTCAGAGACTCGAAAACGAGGCGCTTTTATCTAAGTAGTCTCAAATGTACGAATATAAAAGCCCGTTATAGTTCGTTGGGCTCGCGCACTTTGAATTTACTGTACGCGCGTTTTGATAATGCTCACCTTTTTCGGATAAAAATAAATCCTTTTGAATTGTAATCGCACAAATCTCGAATATGTTCGCTGCTGTAGATTCAATTTGATTGTTTTAACTTCGCGAGTGTGAGTTTTACTATTGATTCAATATTATAATCACGCATACCTGCGTAGACAGTGAGAGTGCGTTGAGTTGAATAATTTGTACAATGTACAATCTGCGTTGGAATTATTTGAATTGCGTGATTGCAATTGCAATTGCAATAGCTGTTACGTTTAAACTTTGTAAGTACATTCAGATGTGTACAATGTGCATTTTGGGTAAACTTTTATATAAAAATTCTACAGTTAGGAATACATTGAACGTGTTAGATGTTCATTCGAATGTTTTCCACGATGTTCAATAATTCTTTCGTATGCGGAAATCGATTTTTCCTTTTTGTACATTATACTGCAAACATTTAGCTGTTTTTTTTCTCGGGCGTGACCAATTTTATATGTTGTTTCTGTGGACCAATTAGCCGTGTTGCTTTGGTCTCGTCTTATTTACGACTTCATTGTGCGCAATAATAATGATTTATTACGATATTACGATTTTTATTGCCTTTTGTGTGTGTGATATTTGTCGACGAATCCCTTCACTCTACCGCGCAACGAAAATTCCACTTTGGCCTGCCCCCGAAAAATTTCGATAAGATAAACACAATGAAAGTCTATTTTTATTATTATATTATAATTTTCGAAAACGTCGTGTGAGAATCTCGCCGACGAGAGCTCGCACGAATTTACGACTCGCCGTTAAACGATTATGATAGATGCAAGATTCAGTATAAAATATGTCGCATTAGGCGTTTATTGCCGAATTTAATTTGTGTCCGAGTGATATTTCAATATAAATTTGATTTTATACACCATTAAAAGAACATCGCGTACGCGGTGTACATAATAACGGACTTATTGTTTTTAGTTAGATGACGACATTTTTCGTGACTGGGCGTTTTGAATGTCGCGTTTCGATCATTTATTTCAATGTAGGTTCGTTTTGCGCTAATTAAAAATCTCGCCATAAACATTCTGCAAAATTCGTTGTGACGTTTTTGGATTGCAATTTTTTTTAAGCACAGTTGAAATATTCGCCCGTGCGGATTGTTAAGAAGATTATTAGTGGATGTTATATTGTTGGAAGAACATGTCAAATTGTCCACCCACGTTTGTTAAAAATTATCAAGATTCAGTTGAAATGGTTTTGGCAGCATTATTCCACAATAAACATTCTCAGAATGAAAATAGCATTTTAAAAATATCTCCTAGATTAATTTTACATCCGTTGTAAATGATTGATCAAACTTGTAAAAATTTTATCAAATATTTTATATGTAATATTACGAGTAGATTTGTAAATTATTTCAATGATAAAACACGATGCAACTGTTAGTTAAACACTAAAATTAATAAGAATAAACGTCTAACCTACTATTCTGCCAAAACAATAGAATTCATAATAAAAATTGTTAAAAAAAGTGGCCAAAAATATAGTAGTTTACAGCCTCTTGTCGTTTTCAATGTATTCATCAGTCAGAGTTGGTGATTAATAATTATTTTTATTTGCATCCACTTCGAAGAAGTATTAAGCCTCATATTTATTTGCATCAATTTATAGATTTTTCAAAGGATCTTTTACACCTACATACATTATTAAATATTATATGTATATGGATATTTGAGCTTCAACAGTGATTAATTTTACTATCGAGTCTTAACTTATTTTGAAAAATTGTGCAAAGTAACGTGAAAAGTTTCCATTTGCGTTCATATGCGAATTTATTTTAGCTCAATACGCATTTTTATATTTGAACAGCCTTTATACTATAATTTTAATATATGTATGATTTTTTTCCCATTTTCTATGATGATTAGCTGCAAGACTTAATAGTCTAAGGAGCCGCATGCGGCTCTTTGTATGAAAACCCGCGGCTCTCGCTGTCATCCAACGTTTTGCGTGAAATACAAAATGTTGACACAGAGTTTACACAAGATCAAAATGAATCCCATGTCCACAACGTCATGGCTGTAAAAAGCTTTAAGATCGTTTTTCAGATTAAACTTTATAATACTTTTTAGTAATAAACTGTCGAACGTTAAGAAATATTGCGAGGACAACTTATTTCTTACTGCTATTAATGATTAATGTGAAACTTTGAATATGTATTCCCAAACTTACCAATTTTGCAAGGTTTTCCCTAATTTGGCTCTTGAAAAAGGTTCCTGACCACCGGTCTAAATACTTAAGTGCTAGAATTTTTACAATTTACATTTCAAGCTTTCTTTGTTATATACAAAATATACCAGTTTTTTTTACTTTAATGAAGTTTAAATCATTTAATAATTTCCCAATTCTAATTAGTTGATTTTACCCAAACTTATGATAAAAATTCGCTCCGAGTCAATGGTAGTTGATTGAATTATTATTGGATGCGTTTATTTATTAAAAAATAGAATGACGTCATAAGTTTCCATTACTTTTTCTACATACACCACATATGTATGTATATGTATTTTGAGCGCAAAGGTAATTCACCGGGAGAGGAGGGATTCCCCGCATTCGCACTTGGCAAGCTTCGATTTCTGATCGATTGCATACCAACATATGTACATACATACATATATACTGCACCGTGTATGTACTACGTTGCATTACGGTCCAGGGGTAGCAAACCCGCGATCACCTCGGTTCACCTATTACAGACACGTTTTGTTTTGGCAACAAACAACAACGAGATCTCACTCTATATCCCCCGCTCTCTCGACACGGTGGCATTAAATTTATAACGGAGCTGTCCCACAGCCACCCCCATCATCCCTAGCCCACCCCAGCCTCCTCGGCTTTTGTGGACGAGCCCGTAAACTTGTGTTAAGTCCCGCGGCGTCGGAAATAGGTATTTGATGGCGGTGGTAAAGGCCGTAATGTCGATGTTGCCCGACAACGACCAACTGCTGTCTGACTCGTTGCTGAAATCAAAATTTCAGCCGACTATTACGAACCAGACACGCCTCGTTTCGCTTACCCTCTTCCCCCACCTCGTTAATTTCTATCGTGACGTCACTACCGGTCTACGCTGAGTATCTGTGTGCGATTTGGTTAAGTCGTCGGTTTCGAATTGCACAATTTATTTGACTCCCTGTTCGAGTTGCAAAGTAGGATACGTTACCTTGTGGGGCGCGACAATGTTGCAAACTAGCGCGCGAAACTTTATCAACAACGTCCCCCTAGGTGTAAATTTTTCAATGCAAGTCATTCAATATGTGGGTGTCAAGTGTAAATTAGTCAGTGTTAAAATTTTAATTTTGGTTAGTAAGCCTTACAGAACACTTTCAGAGCAATTTCACCGAAGGAAAACTTTATCAACAATCCGTCGAATTATTCACCCGTGAACTGAACTGTTAATTGTTGTTATAAGGTTGTATGGTTGTACGTTTAATAAACATTTCAAATGTGTCAATTTTACGGACAATGTTATATCGAATCCTTTAGGCACTTGGTTTATAATGAAAGCAGTACCAACATTTTTTAAAAAAATGTGTTTAAAAATTCCGTTTGAATAATACAAATTGACTCAATTCAATTTCCTTGATTGAAAACTGAAACAAATAAATACATAAATACATATACATACAAGCTTCTAATATGTAGTAAGAAAAAAAATCACTGTTTAATTGTATGGAAAATAACTTATTTCTATGTTTACTGTTTTATATTAAAAAAAAGCATAGCTACTCGTATATTCTAAATAAGCGTAGTTTTAATATATCAAAGCGTACACGTTGCAACTCTTGCTCTATTCAAAATGTAAAAATTAAATCGGATCGCAATTCTTTCACATTAGCGTAGTTTCAATAGTGTATGTGTATATTTGCGATAACATTCTACATATGGCTACAATATTTATGTATGTATGTACATATGTACATAGGTTCGAGTCGGAGCTCAATTTTCAACACATCGAAAGCGCTTAAATAAAACACAATTTCGTATTTGAAAAACGTTTCGATGGAGGCCGCCGAAGGATGAATTTTGAAAAAATTAAAACAACGCGCATATTGTACGGTTAATTTGCGCAATCGTGGCGTAATTTTGACTTGCGCTCGGCACTTACGCCTTTGGCGTAACAAAGTGGTACGTTTCGGCGTCTCCGTTCTCACGCAAATGATACGGCATTATCGACAATTTTAGCGGAGCTAAATTGCCGACTCGTCCCTGCCATTGTTTTCGGGTTTCGAATCCCGGTTGCGATAGCAGACGCTCTCTTAATATCCCCCCAATTACGCGGAGTTTATTAAAAATGCAAAAATAAAAGGAAAGAATTAAGCGTAAGTATATAGTGCATTTTGTAATTTGATGAAAAATGCGCGAGATTTTAAACGCACAGAATTAATTACGCATTAAATAATCCAAACGATATAAAAAGCGAGAGCTGATCTTTTCGATTAGAGAAGGTAATCGCAATTACGCATTTGAGAGGTACATAATCAGTCGTACGACCGTTGATCTCTACTTTATATTGCGTATAAATTTGTTGCGATTCTCGTTTAAACTTGACTTTGTTTAAATGGGGACGAAATTCAAAACACATTTCAGCCAAATTTGTCGGTTATTTACGAGCCAAAAGTTCAAAGAATTGATTTCAAAGGTGCCCCCTGTCACGTAAAGTGTATAAACACACTCGAAACTGTGAATGTATTCAAATTAAGTGGAAGATGTTTGATTTGATTTTGCCTCAATCTATTTATTATATTGGTATTATAGCGCTACGTACAGAATTGTTTTCTTTAAAGGTTTCATTTACTGATGATGGCTTTATAGGTGTCATATAAACGAATGTGAGCGTATTCAAACGATACGTTTATAGTATTCCTAGCCGCAATAAAAAAAGCCCCGTGATCACAATAAGCGGCGCCTCGGTAATTATAGGCGCATGTCTACGCTGGACGTAATATAATCTATATACGCGTTATCTTAGATGTAAATCGGAGACACTCAATCTTGACCCAATAAAACGCTCGTCAAACGCCCGTTTGAGTTTCTCGAAAAGTCATTAAGAGTCGTCGTCCCCCCTCTCCCCCATTAGGTACCTATATCTTTTTTTATTTTTTTAATTTCGTTACCGATGCGAATTTTATCCTTTTCCTCTCCCGCGGCCACTTTGCAATTCGTTAATTTATATTCACGAGCGGCGGTTTATCCGCAAATTAAAATACAGTTAGTCGTATAACTTTTAATGCGAGCCTCAGTGGTCCCTTTTTAAATAAATAAAAGAATAAGCGTCGGTCGTTTTATACGCCTTAGCCGACTCCTATCCCTTGGTTAGTTTCGAGATGTATCGTAGCTACGATCCCACGTAGACATCGAGCAATTGTTCAATGCTGGGGATGCGAAGGACTTGAAATTGTAATTGTAACGTAGTACTTTACCAGTTATGACTGCAAAATGTCAATGAATTTAATTTTTGATCGACTTTATTTCAATTATCATTATTCGAAGGCAATGAAACTAAACTTTGTATGGCCCTATTAAGAAGTATTTCAAGTACCATAAGAATCATATCAGTTTTTGTGACTATTAGTCAAGCGGCGACGGAATGCAAAACGAACAAACATACAGACATTTTTATATATCGTCAGTTTTGCTATCAAACTGCGTATCCTACACATTCGGTCAAAAACGAGAGCTAAAAATGCCACCAATACCCTGTCCAGATCAAGAAGGACCCTTTTCTCGACCGTTTCAGAGACGTTCTGCGCATAATGTTACTACGTTTTTCGAAAATGACCAGCAATTTGTCTCAGCGATCGATTTTTGATCTTCGAACAGACGTAATTATTTAATTTTACTACATACCTATAATTGTTATACGGTAATTGTATTCACTTTTTAACACATTTTATATTTTGATAATATATTCAAAGTGAGCATTGTGATCACGGTGACCGTAAAACGTCACAATAAAATGTACCGTTCCTTACATACACAATATGAAAATGTAATTAACTTTTACAATAGGTACATAGGTAGTATTTTATTTCACATTGAATTTTCCATTCATTTCCTTTGATGAAATTGCTGACAATCATTATTATAAGTAACTAAGTAAAGTAAGAATTTTATTCGTGAAAGAAAATATGACTTGAAACCAGTTAGTTATGTGAGGGTTAGTCGTAAATCTCAGACGGCCACTACCCTATTTTTTTGTAGATGCTCGAGAGAAGATTCTTCTTGATCTGGACTGGACTTTTGATCTGATTATAATGGAGAAACTTTTGTCTTTTTGTCTACGGTTGTTTTGGCTCTCCTGAACAATTTGTTTAAATGTACATAGATACTCAGTTTGATAGTTAAGCCGACGATGTGTTGATAGATGGACATTGTAAAAATGAGGTCAAATGAAACACGTTTGTCTGTATGCTTTTTGCCTTTGCGTGTACCGCCGAAAAGTGTCAACTATCGTCGGCTATAAAGTGATGACATCCGATTCTCTCAAGTCAGTTGGAGTGATGATGAAAAGCAGTGTCGCGAGTAGCCATTGTCCGCATAGGCTACGGTAGTTGTTTCCGTTTGACCGCTGACAGAACAATGAACTTTCGTCAGATGGTTATTTTTTTTTTGCCGTTTGACGGCGGAAGACCGTCTACGTGGCCGAATGGATACTGCGAGCTGGACTTCCTCCAGTCCACTGCCGGATATCCTAGTGTGGACGAATCTTCGTAGAAAGATTTCTGTGGGTAGCGAACGAACAGGACGTTGGAACACACTCGGAATAATCGAAGTTCAACTGTCGCAGAAATACTTTTAAATTGTACCTACATACTAGCGATAAAGTGACACTTCAAACTTGGACCTACTAGTACGAATTTCCTGTTTGAATTCCTGTAAAGTGAACCGTTCACATGTCGTATGTTGACGAATATTAAAAAAAAAAAAAACAGACACGGTTTGGTACTACATAGAGTTGAACTAAATTAACAAAATATTATCACTCACTATTATCGTTTATTGATATAATCAAATTTTATATGAGTTGTATGATCAATGTGCATATTTTATTAACATTAACACTCGTATAATCCTGTTGTTTGTATTTATATACCTACATACATACATATGTAGGTATATAAGTACAAGTATATAAGGTATATCAGTGGCGTGCCGTCGATAGATGCTGTGAACGTGGCGCATCCCCTAAAATCTCTAGCAATCAACAAATCATAGAAGAATCATATTTGATGTAATTTTTTCATATAAAACATTAAACTCGTTAATAGATAGTCCCATTCTTTTTCATTCGACTCTTCGCTTAAAAGTTCCGGTACGTTTTACCCGTTCTCGATTTTTATTAGATTATGAAACTATTTCGCGTAATAATTATTATCTTCATTCTCCCACCCCCAGAACGATTAATAAATATTCTGATTATATTGATTTTTTAAATATAAATGTCTTATTATTTATTATATCAATTCTACATAATTTATTTAATAGTTTTGTTTTTCTTTATGTTTTCTCTAATGCAATATATTATGTTTTTTTTTATGTTACAGTCCTAACAGGCATAAATAAATAAAAATTAATATGAACAGAAATAATTACGAGTTCGAAATTTTTACTTCAATATATTTGTAATTTCATTTCGGCGCTGTACTCTATGATGACACTGTGGTGGAAAAGCATGCGATTGCGCATGCGCATTAGCTCTCTCTCGAACAATCGCGATCGATCGATTTTGATAAATTTGTACGACCAACGGATGCGTTCGCTGCTCAGCTTCTTCGGCCGCTTTTATTTTCTACTGCAAAACTATGTTTTGATTTTTATTATTTTAGTTGTCGATACTATGCCTACCAACTCTTGTCATCATTTGGGTTAACATGAGTAAATAAGTTCTTTGATACGAGTGGTCAAATAGGTCATTGAAAGTATTGTTTTGGCTATACATATGTATGTATGTACATACATAGGTACATATGTAGGTACATATATATTTGTTTTTTTATTACAAAAAATACTTTCCAAAGCATCCCCTATACCTACTGAAATTCACGGCACGCCACCGATGTGTATACATATTTGAATGTGCTCAGTTAGATATGGGATTTTTTCCGTAATCTACATATTTCGGTTTTAAGTAATCGTTATTCAAATCCTTTGATGCGCTTACAAAATAACGCCAAATTAAATTTAAGCACACATGTAAATCAAAAGTATGATATAATTCGGTTTATGTGCTATGATAAAATATTGAATTACCTGGATTTTGAAACATTGCCATCATAGGTACGCACATACTTTTGAGCTTTACAACCTTACGTTTTGTCGATTGCGTTTGAATGTTAAATTGTGAGAACGTGCACATCTTTTTCCGTTAATAATAACAGAGTTTATTGCCGTCATTAAATTAACAATTGCGACGTACCGATTTGTGGTTAAACGTAGTTATTATGTACAAAGTTCTTCGGTTTGCGGCGAGTGTTCCGATTTCGAATCCATCGCATAGATATGTATGTACATATTATTATATGTTCCAAGTGTAACGTGGATTTTTATTCTCTTCGTTCGAAGTCGCATAGATTTACCGTCGATTATTAATTCAAAGCGGCGTTTTAATTAAATTATTTGACGGGTGTGTTTGTTGCCAGTCGCATGTCGCAAAGTGCACGCGAATGCGCTTATTCGAATCTAATTAAGGTGCGATTTTCTTCGCAAATCCGCAATCACGCGAGCCGCCACGTCACTCAATTCGGCGCCGACGCGCACTTGTGGTGTTGCACACAAAAGGGATAAGGAAATGTCACTCCTGGAAATAATCAGAATCACTGATGTTTAATTGGTGTCGCGTTGGCGCTAAAAAAATCACACTCTAGTACGAAAAACGATTCAGATTTAAATGTCAAAATTACGTTGATATCCTACCGATCACAAAGTGTAACGCACGATTACGATAAATTATTTACCTCGTCGAAATAATTTACGCTTAAACTTTTGCGGCGCATATTAACGCACTCTTATTACGTGCATTGCTTTTGAATATTAAATGACGTCATTAAAATGAATATGCATCAATTAAAACTATACGAGTGTGTTAAACAAGGTTATTCCAAATATCATTGTACTTTCAATTTAAATTTCAAATGATGAATAATAAAACAATACAATTTCAATGTTAATGCTTAATACATAGTTGTCAATGTATTGCACGTTAGCATCCTCATTATAGAGTTAATTGACAGTTTAGTACTTGCTTGGCTGTAAATGTCAAAAAATTTAATATTTCAAGTCGCTTATATGACAATAATTGCACTAATGACGTTTGTAACTTTGCGTGTTACTATTTAATATATTAATACATTACTTAATTAAAACCATTAAGGATTAAATGCTTTAGTTTGAATCGAAACGTATTTTCATTATATGTAGTTATAACACATCATTCAAGCACACGAATGCGTTTCAATGTTTTTAGTTTCCATACGATTTGAATTCATTTTTTATTGAAAGTTCTTATAAACGGATATTGTAATATGCTTGCCAATAGTGTGCAGCTCTTTTTGGTTAAATTTTTTTGTGTTAAATGTTAATTGCATTGATTCAATTGATCATCTTTTCATATTCATTCGCTGAAGGCGATATATGTATGTACAT
The DNA here is from genome assembly GCA_022651745.1 of Parapsyche elsis. Taxonomy (NCBI): domain Eukaryota; kingdom Metazoa; phylum Arthropoda; class Insecta; order Trichoptera; family Hydropsychidae; genus Parapsyche; species Parapsyche elsis. The sequence continues at coordinate 1,689,896 of JAGVSN010000019.1, forward strand.
ACATACATATGTACATTCGCACAACGATTTTTGCTGTTTACATTTATAAAACGCGATGGTAAAACGAAGAAGACGGGAATTTCGTATACAAAAAAGGTAAATTCTCAAGTGCCAACGTCATCTTTCCGCAATTTTTCTCGACGGAATAACAATTAACAGTAAATAGAATTCGCACATCAAAACTCACATATTTTATAATGTATGCAATTTATTGTAGTGAGACAATAGTGATCGCCGATGCGATAAAAGGCGATTGTGCTCCACCGGTGAAGTCGCATGTTATTGGACACGGTGTACTCTTATTAAAAATTATAATACCTACATATTTACAGTATGTGTGTGTGTGTGTGTGTGTTTTTTTTTTTGCCATATGTGCACAATTAACCATAAGGCGATGCGATTCAACATACAGCACTTAACACTTGCCATGCTCAAATTGACTAATGCATTTACAAATATTTCTCATATACATGTACCTATACGATGTGTCTTTATTATGTTACTAGTATTATTTTTCAATTTAAGGTTACTACCTATACGCATTCTTGAATTATATTATAACATTTTGTAGCGATGAGTTTTGATGTTTGAAAAATTTGAAAAAATTTGTTTTTTACTGATATTTGAAAAATTACAATTGATTCAAATGTAACTTAATTGCAGCGATGATACATTGCGACGTTTGGCAATTGATTCTAATTCCGAGTTATTTTTTTTGTAATTTCAGAGAATTTTATGAGTTTCAAGATTGTAGAGGATATGTTAAAGGTACGATCTGCATAATATTATAAATTATTTTACTTACACCTTATATACCTATTAGTCTGTTGATTAGAAACTTTTATATTCGACGATGCAATTGAACGGTTGGTTATATTTATTATTCGATTTGAACGCGTTTAGAAAACATCGTCGTTCTTAGCTGAGAGAATGCGAGTTTTACCCATTATACACCTGTCAAACTGCCATTGTAAAATGTGCACGCTATACATACATACATATACACCTGCAAAAAGCGACAAGATGCTTTCGAATTGGTTCAGTAGCACTGCGTTACAGTGACCTTGCAATTAACGTCTATATTCATATACACGTGAGGGCTATTATAGATATGCACTTAAAAATACTTAATATATCGTAGGTATAATTGAGATTACAGTTTGCAGTGTAATTTTATACGCGTGTGTGTGGGTATCTGCATATCATGTGTTTTAAACGTGCATTCTCAAAGTGGTGACTGCAAGAGCAAACTTTGAGGATAATTACATATTACATTTAGCTACTAAACTCTGTCCAACTAAAGAAACGTCCTAGTCTTGACCGATTTAGAATCGATCTGCGCAATCTACCTAGATCTCAACTAATAAGCTTCGTCACCATCTCGGCCATTTTGTAATAAACATTAACGATAACCAACTATAGTCGTAAATCTCGGGCATTCAGTCCTCTTTTTACTTTAGCCTAATCGGATAAAGTATTGTGATCATGCGAAAATTCGACCTCGAGATTTTGACTGATTTGTATCAGGCATCCCCTGATCAGGTTTTCATGATTTTCTGGAAAATGTCTGTATACCTGTGTGTCTGTGTACTTGTGTGTGTGTCTGTATGTGTGTTTCCTCCGAAACTATCAAGTCTATCAAGCTGAAATTTCATATCTATTATTTTCACGTAAGGTATAAGAGATATAAGGAATTTGGTCAACATCAGTCAACCGGAAGAAGTGTTTTTTTCATGTTTTTTTTGTAGAAAAGTCAAAAATCCTGTTATCACAGAATATTTCCGAAGCTGCCCGATCCATCAAGTCAAAATTTCATATCTGTAGTTTTCACGTTAGCCGCAAGAGATACTGTGATTTTAGTCAACATCCGAATACCGGAAGTGGCAGTTTACTCTTGAACGATTTTTTGTTTTTTTTATTTTCTTCGGCCTTTTAAATATGTAGTATCGTCACAAATATTATAATGTTGTAATCCTGAGATAAATTGCTAGTTACGAAAAAATACATCATTAAAATCAGCCGGAAATTGGTTTTTTTCTTGTAGAAAAGTCAAAAATCCTGTTACCACGAAATATTTCTGAAACTATGAATTTACTTAACCGATCAAGCTGAAAATTTATATTACATATCAAATATATATCAAATATTATATTACACCAATGACTAGATTGACATTTTATTGCTGAATTCACGAAATACATAGGACGTGCAGTTTCTGCCGAATCGAAGTATCGGCTGAAATTTTGTTTCACTTAAATTCAGCATACATACATGTTGACGCACGCATTAATAGCGTTGTATCATTCGCAAAGTTGTTTTTCGGTTTTTTTTTTGATTTGCAGGATTCGTTATCATTCATTCGGTTTTAATTTTAAATTCAATTTCTAAACAGAAAGATTACGGTAGCATTTCGTGTTGTACAAAAAAACAAATAGAAATCGGGTCTAATCGTAAGTATTTTAGCAACGAAGCGGTCTCATCAAATGACAAAGATAATACATCTTACATAGGGCAAAAACATGCACTTAACGATATTCTTGTTTGCTCGATGTGCCGATTAGAAGTGTGACATAATTTTGGCACTTTTTACAATGCGTGTGTGACGTGCGAACGACACACGTAAGTACATACGTGCTAAACGAGTTTGTACTGTGAACCTCGGTAAGATAGCATTGTTCAAATTTTGGCACTTATCGATTCTTAACTACTAACTCATACAAACTAACAGAGTTGAGCTTATAAAAAATCGTTGCACAAATAGGGCGACTTCTGTTAGCATTTCGATATCATTACGTATAATAAAAATGACAAGTTTACAATCACTTACAAGCGGAACATACTTGCAGGAGATAAATATTGTAAACTTAATCTACACGTTGGTTTAGATACAGTTTTTATTTTATTTTTATTAAATTTAAATTATTTATTAGCCAATTAATCAATAATGATTATTGAGTGTTGCGGTTTGATTGATTGACAAATTTTTATTAAAAAACAGTTAAAAAGTTTAAATACACTGCAGATAATAAAATATAAACTTCATCATCATCATTTTCAGCATTTCACCATCCACTGCTGAATGAAGGCCTCTCCAATCCTCTTCTTTGAGGATTGGATTGAGCAATCTGTATCCACGTGAATTAATACATACTTTTTAATTCATCAGCCCATCGTCCTCTTAGTCTTCCTTGTTGCATAAACTTATTGTGTGAAATATTCTACAGTAAACTGATTTAATATTCCTCGAAATATAAATAGACTGATTTACGCTTTAACTGTTAAAAATTCGAATAAGGCTCAAATATAAATGATTTAAACTCAATTTTGGTTACGCACAATCGGAAAATGTGGTTGAAATCTAAGTGTGATAAAAAATTCAAATTAAATAAATATATTTTCTCATACGGGTACATTTGAATATATTTTTCAACATATTTAAATGCAAATCTATAATCGTTTTACGGATAAAAAAAATTGATTATGCAGAAGATTTCCTGCTTATCAGAACCGCGAGCCGCGCCATATCAGCGCTCTTGTAAAATTCCGCGTAGGCGTAGCGCAGGAATTAATTTTTCCGTTTTAATTAATTAATTTGCACCTACGAGCACGGCATGTACCTTTTTTTTTCGCCAATCGAGCAAAGCTTAATTACAACGCTTTGTAGTAAATAAATATCAACGCATTCCTAAGCATTTATCGTGCAGTGCGAGCGGAACGATCCGAGGAATCAACAAGGGTGCGCCGGCGAATAACTCATCATCGTTTGTTTCAAACACCGATCATTGCAAATACACACGCGCAAAAATGAAAAAAAAAAACAATACATTCCCATAACAATACCGAGACAAAAGAATCAAACGAAAAAAAGCATTTTCCAAAACGGCAAGCGCAAATACATATTTCGCCCGCTTCGGTGTGTATATGTATGTACGTGATACGACGTTAATAGCATTCGTGTTCCTTTCGTTTATGACTCTTTAGATTGCAAGAGATGTCCACTCGAGATAAGGCAACATTTTCTGTTCCCTGAGAACCCATTACGACGAGTTTTCTTGTACACGACGCAATATATAATAAGTACATTTAAATAATATATTACCCTTTCGAAAGTAGCCACTTGATATCGACGAATAGACGGATACGTATGTGAGTGTGCCCAAGTGCGTCAATTTCTATTCAGAAGCATCAGTTATCGATCTAAATGCGTTGTAAAATCAATTACGCTTCGAAAACACACGTTATTTTTTATTTGTATCATCGTTGTACAATCTTGCTATCGTTCAATTTAATTACACGTATCAATCGACAGTGGTGTACGGTGGTGTGCAATTTTGGGGATTTTTTTTTTAATGTGCCAAAACGGCATTGCATTTTAACCTCGTGCAGTTAAAGTTTTCGTTATTTTTTTTTTAATCTGATTTGATTTAAATGTGGCAGTTTAGAACGCGAAATAGCGCACCTACGTACAATTATTATTTTATGCTTACTTTAGTTGGGTCAACGAGGTCGCGTAACGTTCGTATTGTTTTCGTTGTACTTTATGAATAAATTTTTATACAATACAGATAAAAAATGTAACGCGACGATTAAAGTGCAACATTTTTATTTATAATGAAAATAGTTTTTTCGCCGGTGTGGCAAATTTTGTCGCATTCCTTATCAGTTTGTTATTTACACAAGTTTTGGCCGGCTATCTTGCGCTGATTTTTTACACCGATTCGAAATTTTGACGTGTATCAATCTTCATGTCGGCACAATAAATAGAAAAATTCGTGTATTTCTTGTTTTTGCGTGATCTCGATTTCTGATCTGACAGGTACATATACATACATACCTATGTACTTATTACAGATAGTCGTCGCTTGTACCTTGGTATTATATTATGTTATTATTATTTATTTGTTTTTAATCGTCGATTTCATCTTCCGATGCAACGATGCGTAGTACATATTCAATGTAATATATTTACCTACTTTTTTTTTATTTATAATATTATATGACGCATACAGTATCGAATATTCAGTGAAATTTGAGATTCTGTATGAAATGTCGCCGATAGTGCAACATAATATATAAAATTAATTTACTTTGAATATAGTTGCTTTGACACGCGTCTTTTTGTTTGAAAGTTTACCGTTTCATTTGCAAAAAATCAAAATTTGTTCGACAAAGTGAGCCAAAAAATTATATAAATATTTGAATTGGTAAGTAAATCGTTGATGCAAATACCACATCTAACAAGCCGATCAAAATAGTTCTCGTTAATTGACTTAGAAATTGCATTGAAAAAGGCCGCTATTTATCGAATATCTCTCACACTTGGAATCGATTGTACTCGAATGAGCACTTCATTACACACAAATGCGCACCTTCCAAAGTGCATGCGGATCAATTGAAGTGTCGATAGTGTTTAATCGTAAGAAAATATTGTATTTTCAGTGGGTGTGCGGATCTAGTAGGTATCGAGTGTGCCAAAAACGAAAGAAAAAAAAACCAACAAGTCGACAGCGCTTCTCAAAACGCACGCGTAATACAATCCAGACCCGTTGTTCTCGCCGACAATGGCTAGAAGTTGCATTATTGTTGATGTTTATAATTTGATACCGGGCTATAAATCATTTTTGGTTGTCATTGTTTGCGTTTCGGCGGCGAAAACAAACTGTGATGTGAAATGTCAAAGTTTGAGAAACTCGATTTAAAACTTGGGCTCGTGCGCTCGAGAAACTTTTCCAAAGCCTAGGTACCTACACCTTTGTCTTGCAAGAAAAAAAAGGTACACTTTTCATTAACTTACCATAATAGAACACGTTCTCGTATGTATGTACGTATGTATATATATTTACTACGATATATCGAAGCAATATATATTTGATAGTCCCCTTATAATTCATTCAACCCATCATATTGTATAATTTGATTACGATATCCAATCGACAACTGTTTATACATTGTTGTAATTGTAAAGTAGACCAAATACTCGTAGTTACATATAACAATGCTCATTAAAATTATCAATTTTATTATTAAACCGCACTAAAACACATCAAATAATTATGTTATCTAACTTTCAAGTGCAAGAGGGCATGTACATAAGCACTCATATATAATATGTATGTATGTATGTAACCTAAGCTGAAGTAATTTAAAAGAAGTTGATTTTATTTTAAAGTCAAAAGTTTTTTTATTTGTATCAATAAGGTCACGTAAATAAAAAATAAAAGTCGCTTAATTCTTGTGGTGATTATCGTTTAAATTTTCATTTATTTTTTTTTAATCTCACAATCTTTCTTCATAGACTTTAGAAAGAAAGATGGCCTTGATACGGCTAATGTATCTTCCAATAAGAAAAAAAAAAAAAAACGATCCGCACTGATACATTTCAATTGTAAAATTACGAAACTTCATGGTCCATGATATTGATGTCTATTTTTAACAACAGTTTTTACCAAGTATGTTTTGCATTTGTTAATTAATTTTATTCATCTCCTCCCCCATCTTAACATCTCATTTTCGCAAGAAGTGGAGTTAGCGGGATAGTATAAAGCCCCTTACACGTTCTAAAAAAGAAAATTCTCGCTTCAAAGAGTGTGCTGCTAGAGATTCCGCAGAATTTCACACCATCGAGACACGGACGATTCCGACGCTTTTACTTTAAATTTTTTTTTAACACTTTGCCCACTGGTCTTCGAAATATTAAATTATAAATATTACACACCCGTGTGCGTGCGTGTACGTACAGCATCGCTTTCAATTATAACGAAATTGCGCATGGTACGAGGCGTGATTTATCGTGCTTTAAAACGGGTGCGTTAACTCCGCAGCTGCGCGATCATAATCGCGTGTTTTGGGATTTTAACACTTAGACTGCGGCCGATCCGACAATGGCACATAATAGAGCAGCCAACGGAAATATTTGCGCTGGAGATTAACTCGTGCGCCCCCGGAACGGCTCGTTCTTAGCCACCTTTAAAACGCGCGCCTGATCAAACAAACAAGGGCTATGCGCATCCCCGATTCGCATGGGTGTAAAAATACTACCTATATATTATATGTAACGGTGCAAACTTGCACGCATAATTACCCCGCACGTATATACGACATTTGATATATTAAATATTTGGTCGTAGGTATTCAATGTAACTTAAACGCGTCGGCAAACAAATAGCGCGCGTACAAAAGGATTGACAGCCCCTGTTTACATATGTATATGTATTATATCGCGTACCGGTTGTGTAAATTCTTAATGTTGTGTGTGACGTATAAACTGTTCTGGAAGGTAGGTAGGTACTGCAGTACACATGTGAATTTCCGGTTGGTAAGAAAGATGGGTCTTGCACTAAATTGTACAGTGACCATGTATGTACTTAAGTGAGTATACAGTGTACATATATATGTACATACGTATGTATGTGTGTACACAGGTATGTATGCAAAACGACTAATTCGTATGTAAAATTTTTGATTGATTCAAACTAAAGCGGTGAATAGTTCATTGTGTTTTTGTAAGCTTTTATTAACTGTTTCATTTCAATAATGGCAATAGATATTTTCATATATTTCATTATACATTTATTGTTAGTAATTTTCAATTGAATTGTGTATATCTTTTTTTTTATAAATATGACAGACCACTTTCTAAAGCATTGATCGGGGAACTTTTTCAAAGAAGGCCAAATCAAAGAAAAAGTTGCAAAATAGACTACTCATCTGTGACTGGAAAGTTGTATGATATTTCTTAGTTTTAGATATCATCATTTTCAGCCGTTCACCATCCACTACTGGATGAAGGCCTCTCCAATTCTCTTCATTCGTGCCAATCTTGAGCAATCTGCATCCACTTCACTCCGCATATCCTTCTTAAATCATCAGCCAATTGTCGACTCGGTCATCCTTGCTTTCTTTCACACCCTCTCGGATACCATTCAAGTATTTCATTGCTTATTGTTATATTAAAGTTTAATCTCGAAAACGATTTAAAATTTTTAAGAGTATGAAAGTTGGATAGGGAAAAATTAGATTCATCTCGATTTTGAGAAATTTATGTTTCAAACACCCTTTTCGGAATACACAGATATTTTATATTATTTCACGTAAACGTTGGTTGACAATGCGAGCTGCAGGCTTTCATACAAAGAGTCGCAGCTTTCCGACCGCGCCGTTCTTAAATAACAAATCAAGCTTTGAGATTTCGAATTGAATTCCTCGTGTTATCTAAAGTTTAACCTTGAACGGTAAACTTTTGATGGCGATCATTTAATTGAAGAAATTTCAACGTGCCGCGCTCGGCGATAGCTTTCGACGAGCGGGACTAAAATTTTCATACGATTTCAATTTGTGCGTATAAGTATAAGTCCGAGCTTTCCAACGTGGAAAATGTACAATGTTTGACGTTCGACTTTTGCTTAGCACCGCTGAGAATACGAAATAATTAATCAACGTCAAAATCGATAACTATAAAATGCAAGGCAACCATTATACGTAAGCGCATCATAAAATATTTAACCGCAACCGACGCGGTCCGACATCGATCCGACAATATTACATACCCGACACATTTAAAGAAAGTACCTACCTAATCGTTATTAGTACATACCGGTTTGACGACTCCGCCCTTTGCACCCCTAGAGTGCAACAACCCCAAAGCGCATCTCCAAAGCGCATCGATGTGACCCCTCCCCCCCATACCCCATTCCCCCCTCGTCTGCACCCCTTGCCTAATGCGCGCGCATAAGCACGCCTATCGAAAGAGGCGTGTTTGCGTACGATATTAAAACGACATTTAAAACACATTAGGCATGTGTAATAATCCCAATAGGCCGCGCATAAAATATAATGCGACCACTATTTCCCCCCCTCCTCCTCCCCGTTCCTCTCCACTCTCGTCTAATGCTTATTCAAATTTATATTCAGAACGCCTCGTTTGGTAGCCCCGAAATGGCTTCCACGCGCGTTAAAATTAATCATTGTTAAAAAGGAGAGGAGATGTGTGTTTGAATGACGCTCGCTGCTAGCGCGCGCTGAAAAAAAAATACATATAAAAAGAAAAAAAAAAACCAACAATAAAAGCGAACGGACGAACGAAACGCACACGGGGCTAACGACACATTATAATAAGTGTACAATCTCGAAACGGTAGAAACGAATAGACATGACAAAACATTACAAAGTGAGTGGGTAACCGTTTTTCGGCCGGCCATTACTCACTCAATGGACCGGGTAAGAAGTGTGCGTTATCTCGGTGCGGCCGGGTAATTTGAGACTTCAATGCTCACCGACGCGGAGCCCGTTTCGCCGCTAATTATCATTTCATTAGCGATTCGGGCCCGTCGTCAATTCCGTACAAGTGTATTTATTCATTTATTTATTTTTGGCCGGCTCGAACGCAAAAGGTTAATGGCGACGCACGTTGATACTCGCGCTCGATTCGCGACGCTATCGGACAAAATAAAGCAAAGATTTTCCGTTAGCGCCGCACGCGTAATTAAACCTGGGAAAGCTCCGAGTTAAATCCGCAGTCGGTGTTGGTCATATTGCAATTTTAACGGTTCAATGTGCGAATTTTCGCACGAGAAATGCAAAGCGCGTACGGTGCGGGAGAAAAGTGTCACTTTGGGTCGATCGATTTCAATGAAATGTTATGTTCGATTAAAACTATACAAAATGGATATCTGTGTTTTAACAATTTATATCTACGAAACAACGATGCGGTGATAAAAATGTAAATTATTTGAAAGTTCATTTAATCCTCTTTTTAATGATATTGTAGATTTTTCCAAACAAATTATTATTAATACCAAAATTAGCGCTCAAAAAAAAATTACAGAAAAATTATTAATCTTTTAAGGGAACTTCATACAATCATATTTTTTTTTTTCTACCCTTACAATTAGTCTTACATGATCGACGCATAAATAAGTCAATATTTGCTCTAAAACTTTTAAATATTTGACATTAAATTTCAATTCTTATTATGAATTATTTTTCAAGCGAACGCGTGTATAATATAATGATTACTAGACAAATGTAATGAATGCATCGACGATATTTTAAAATAAAATAAATTGCAGAATAAACATACCTTCTATACCTATGTACCTATACATACATATATGTATATAGACGGGAATTTTATTATCCGACCCGGCAAGTGTGGAGATGTACGCAATATTTCGCAATAAATTATTATTTTATGCACACTAAGAAGTGTGTGTGTGTTTTGATTTCAGCGAAATATAATAATAGTGTCGTCGCATTAAAATTCGCATTTTACTGCTCCAATAAACATTTCAACGGATACTTTCAGTCCGATAAATTAAACAAGCACACTAGCACACACACACTGTCGTTGGTAGTAAGTAATCATTCATAATTTTTGACATTTACGACGTGCTATTTGAATATATTTGTCCATCGACGCATTGATACACAACTTAAACGATTTTTTTTATCGATGTAAATAAACAAACACAGTATTTTAATTGCAATTCAAGAATAACAACCATTTTTTTTTTAAATTAATTTTATGCACGAAACTATGTAAGAGTTGGGAGAAAAGAAGGGCGTTTTCGCAAAACACGTCCATTTGAAAGACAAAATTCAAATTGTAATCAATACTAATTAGGTATTTTCAAATTAACGACCAATACATTTATTTATATTGTATGTATTCATTAACTTTACATTGAGGATTGAATTTTTTGAAATAATTTTCGCAAATATAACGACTAATTGCGTTGACGCAAATTAAACATCATTCCAACCTACGAAAGTACGAATCCATTGTTATCTGTTTCAAATACCAACGGGTATATAAAGGTCTCCCAGCATTTACGCAAGACGTAATTATGATAGAAAACACAGGTTTTTAATTAAAAATTGTAATTTTTTTATTGATTCATAAAGTATACAGTATGTATATTATATATTATTTATGGAGTAGCATAAATAAATTTACACATCTCGAAAGTTCACATGTATTCGAAAGTTAATCACACTTTCACAATTCTTGAATTGAACAAAATAAAATTGTTGCTCTGAAGGTTTTTCTTTTTTATTCACAAATTATTCTTTGTCGTGACAATGTGCACTAGTGAGTATTTTTGAATGAATCAAATCACTGGAACTTCACCGATACAAGCATACGGTTCAGGACAGTAGCTTACGTTCCACTGTAGGACGCTTCCTGTTGGGAATGAACCCCGATATGCCACTCCATACACAACTCTATACTGTATACTTTATTAATCAATAAAACAAATTACAATTTTTAATTAAAAAACTGTGTTTTCTATCAAAATTACTTCGTGCGTAAATGCTGGGACATCCTTTACAAATATCTTTTTATTATTCTGAAGAATTCCAACACTAATAGAACATATTCTTCATATTATCTATTTTACATACATTTTTCCTAATGAACTAACTTCACACAGTTATGAAAATCTACATACATATATTAAAATATTAGGTTGATGCATAAGTAGTGTCGTATTTTTGTAAGAAAACGAAATATATATTTTATTTGAACAGTTTCATTTTTTCAATTGATTACATATTTTCCATCTGTACTTATAACCTTTTCCCATCTTTCAATAAGTTTATAAATTCCATCGTGATAAAACTTTGTCAGTTTTGATGAAAAAAAAATGAATCAAGGGCTATTTTCACTTCTTCATTTGTCCTGAATTTTTTTTCATTTAAAAAATTTTGTAAAGACCCGAAGAGATGAAAATCCGAAGGAGCAAGATTAGGAGAATATTATGGATGGCTTAACATATCTCAGTAGAGCTCCTTTAATTTATGCTGGGTCAAAATTATTGCTATATGTGGTCGTATGTACCCACACGTCACACTTGGAAACCATTCCAATGCGATGCAGATGTCGAACAACGGTTGATTGGTTCATCCCTTTCTTCACTGCAATATCCCTCGTATTTTGACGTGGATCATCTTCGATTAGCGCCATTATTTTGTCTTCGTCCGCGATTACAGGGCGGCCCCGGTCTTTCTTCGTCAGCTGTAGAAAAATTCCCAGATCGGAATTTTGTAAACCACCTTTGACTGGTTCGAACTCTCCCGTACACATCTCGGATGTTTTTTGTTGCTTGTGGTTGCGCCTTTATTAAATTTGAATAGTAAACAATGTCGAATATGCACTCTATCGTCGGCTATTTTGAAAATTCACAGAGGCTCCATATTGTACAAACGCGGGGTTAAAACTGAAGACTATGTCAAAATAAATTTAAAACAAAGGTTTTTGGTTAGTTTTGAAAATAAGGGAATAAAACGCTCGCCCTACAAAAATACGACACTACTTATGCATCAACCTAATAGGTACATACGTATATCTTTAAATGAATAAAATAAAGTAAAAAGTGAAGCAGCTGTATGCTTGAAAACGAATACAAGTTATATTTAAATGTATAACTCCGTCAAGGAGTGTTCGATCGTTGCAAATTTTCGTCACAAGCAACAATGGGGTTTCGTCAATTTAAAAACGCGATCAACATAAAAGTGACTTACGCCCTTCTTCCACCCAACTCCAAAGTAGTCTTCAACGAGACTTTTCCTTATAGCTGTTGTATTTTTTGTCCTAATGACGATTTTTTTAATTACAGAGTGGCATATCGACGGCGTCAAGCTCTCCAGCTGCGGGGGGTGGGGGCGCCGTGGGGGTGGGGGGCGGAGGAGGAGGCGCCGGGGCGCCTGACGCTCGTTCGGCGTCTCCTCCGCCTCTCACCTCTACCGGAGGGGCAGCACCGCGGTGCTGCGATACTGGCCGCCCAATCTACCAGGATCCACTCACAGGACAAACGGTGTGCTCCTGCCAATATGAGTTGTTCAGCTATCAGAGGCTTGCCTCGGCTGGTGTGCCCCTGTCAGTATACAGTGCTCCGTACTCGGACGCCGCGGCAGCAGCAGGGATGGCCGCCTATTTCCCGGGGCTTGCCGGCGACCAGCCGCCCTTCTATCCAAATTCGGTAAGTCTCAAATGCAATACACATTGTAATCATTTCTAGAGAAGAAAAATTATTTTAAATATTGTCAAGATTCGCTGACGTCATAGTTATAGTTGCACGTAACTCGGTAGATTTACAAAATAGATTAACAGAATTAAGCAACGAAAGTGTGAAAGTAGGCTTAAAAATAAATTTCAATAAAACTAAAATTATGTTCAATGAATTTTGCACGCAAAGCGTAGTCACAGTAGATAATCATATTGTCAAGATAGTTGATAGTTATCTATGCCTAGAACAATTGGTGAATATGACGGGATGTAAAGAAGAAGAAATTAAACTAGGATGGAGTGCTTTTAGAAGAATGAGCATAGTTTTTAAATCCGACATTCCGCTATGCTTAAAAAAGAAGGCATACGACCAATGCGTTACGCCAGTTATGATGTATGGATGTGAAACCTGGATGCTGAATTGGAGAATCCAATACACACACAGAGAAGCATTGAAATATGTATGCTCGGTATAAAAAGAAGAGGAATATGTGGTTAAAAAGTATGACCAAAGTGGCAGATATAGCGGAACGTGTGAATTAGTTAAGGTGGACACAGAGCGATAAGAATAGATGAGGGATGGACGCGAGAAATACTGGAATGGTATCCGAGAGGATGTGAAAGAAAGCAAGGTAGACCTAGTGGACGATTGGTTGATGCATTGAGAAGAATGTGCGGGTGCAGATTGCTCATGACAGACAGGAATGAAAGAGGATTGGAGAGGCCTTCATCCAGCGGTGGATGGTGAACTTGCTTGGTGAACATGCTTCTCTGTGTGCACTGAATTCTTAAATTCAACATCCACGTTTCACATCCATACGTTATAACTGGCAGTACGCATTTGTCGTATGCCCTTCTTTTTTTAAGCATAGCAGGATCGTGAATAAATCTTTTTTTTTTAATTGATATCAGTTTTCTTACTTCTGAGCTAAAAATACTAAAAATTTGTTTTGTAATGTACAGTTTGATTCATATCGCTTTCATTTCAATTCAAGCAATTCGAATAGTACCCACATATACACATGTTTTTAGTATCGCTTAGATTAATTTATAAATAAAAGGCAAAGTTAGACATTTTATGGGTATTTTTGACTCTTCAACTTAAGTTTTGCATTTATTATGAACGGAGGAGAGAACGAATAAGGGTGGCGAAGTAAAATGGGAATTGATTCCTATTTACAGTGCAAGAAACTTGTCAAAAATTCAGTCACCCCACTGATCTTAAAGTTAGTAAATTGTTTGTTTGTTGGAAAATTTGTAGAGGCAAAGCGCAGGTTGTAGGTACTATTGCGAATTTTCCCAGGAATGGAATAGTTATAGTTTGCGAAACTTTACCTACTCTAAAGAATCTCGGCATAATACATAATATAATTTTTAATATTATTCATCCGAATTCAGATTCGAAATCATCTGTCTTCATACGTGGGTGGGTACATATTTACTTAGACACTTCCGGGAAAATCCCATTCGATCTCAACTACCTACGTTTAGGTAGGTATTATTAGCAGAATGACTCGCATTCTTCACGTCGGCGATTTTGTGTACTTTACCGCGTATTTTCCTCGTTCATTTAAGTGATCGAAGCGAATGTCGAACGTAGTTAAAAGCAAACTTGCAGTTGCGATTATTGCATATTTAGCCGATGAGACAACCGAGGCCCCCACGAGAGTGTGTTTGCATCGTTCCGTTTCACCGTCGATTACTCATTAATTATACACATACGTGCAGATACATACATACATATATATATATATATATTGTCGATATATTTGGACATGTATGTAGGTATAACTACGATTGTCATTCGCGTCTGTTACACTCGGCGTACGTAAATTCTCACATGTTGTATGTATGTACATATGTAGGTACCTATGTATGTATGTATGTATATAAGCTCGATTGGACAACAATAACACCGGTTGATGGGTTCCGACAATGGTGTCGGATTGAGATGGAGGGCCTTTCGAAAATTCCAAGGTGAGAAGGATAAACATCTTCGGGAAGATTATATTGTTAGCATCCCTTAACAACGGTAATCCAAGGGGCTAACGACCCGGTCACGTCGCGCGGCCAAACCGTACGCAAACAAACCCAACAACTGTCACACTATGTCAAACGAGGGTTAATCAATGAATGACTAACGGCAATTTTGATTTTTATGCACAGCTCGGTTGTTCGTTATGGCTTATACTATGTATACATCTACCAATGTATATAGATATGTATGGACATTTATGCATAGGTATTTCTTATAAATTGAATTATTTCCTGTTCCCTGTACATTTCTAATAAAGTTCTATCTATAAAGTTTTGCTTCGAGAACTCCAACTAATGCCAATCGAAACAAATATACGTACACTTTCCGGTATTGCCCAAAGTACTATTTGCACCATAGAAACACCAATCACTCACAGCTAGTTTCAATGTTATGTTGTCCAATGTGGATATTTATTTACGTTGCTTTGAGCGTTTGATTTGATTCATTGTACTTTGTATGGTATTAAAAAGTTCTATCGCATTTACAATGGTTTTTAGCACCCGAGTCATTCGATTGTCGTACTAGATATGTACATAAATATCATTTATCAAAATTGCATATGAAATGGTTAGTTTAATGTAACGTCCGCCCAACGTGCACTTATAAACGTCTACATATGCAAATAAAAAGCCTTGATTTCAAATAATTAATTAAACATGTAAAAATGGTTGTGACACACAGTTGCAATGCAGGAGTGGACAGCCGCTTCCGGTTGACCCATTTCTGTGAAAATTCGTATCATGCCTTGTTTATGCGTTCCATGTTATCCAAGTGTTTATGGAGAATCGGTGATAATTTAATACGACACTGCTTCCGGCGACTAGAATCAAACGTTAAATTATATTCACATCAATTAAATATTATTTAATTAATATGTTGTCTTCTTTTGCTGTGTGCGTTGTATGTTCAATTTCGTGGCGAGGTCAACGTATACGCGTGTAATCTACATTTCTGAAAACTAATAGGATATTCGTACCCCGTTTCGTAATTTTTACACTTGCGTGTGTACACAAAGCCCGGCTTATCTACCGGGTAGACATAGACCGTCTAAATAAAATGATTACGCGTGTTGTTTTTTTTTTTTTTTGTTTTGTGGTTTATGACTAGTTCTAAAGTGAACGAAACGGAGAGAGAGAGAAACCCTAAAAGGTTTTGCCCTCGGCGATAAACAATGTGTAATGACACACGATTACATAAATGCCTTCGCCGTTTCCCACACGAAAAATGTGCAGATAATCCAATACACGTCCGCTAAGTATCGAATAACACGGGGCCAATGTGTTACCGCTAAGACGAGGGGTTTTTGAAGCAGGAGAGCGGAGGGGGATTGACTCGTGTCAAATACATACTAAAATCGCATAATCACATTATGCGCGAACACAAACACACGATGCAAAAATGGTCGTGTTCATTCGTCTCGTTCGATATTTTATACGTTTAGTATATCTGTATGAATTCGTAATGTGTGTGTGTGTGTGTGTGTGTGTGTTCGAATGGCTCGTTTATCCGGCCTGGGTGTGTCTTCAGACACATGTAAAACACCTTCAGCTGAAATTGTGAATGATGTTCCCGATTCTGTGCGCGTTGGTTCCCCGTCCGCGATTTCCTCCCTGTCGCGACAGATGAGACGAGAGGTCTGGTGGGATTTGAATGGAGGATGGGATGGGATAAAGGGGTGGTTGTAACGGAGTTAGTCGAACCAGAAACGTACATCCGTTCGCCACCCCTGAACTTGTGCGCTAGTCTGTAATGCGAGTGTCGTTACTGTCGTAACGAGACGCCCGTGTAAAACGACGCTACAATTGTCGCACGGTTGAATCATTCAAATGTCATAAAATCTTTTTGATTTTAAAATCTACCCCAGTTGAAGATTTCCCAATACTTAAAGAATCTAAAAGTATTCATCAGTCGTTTAAATTTTTATTACGTACACATACATACAATACTACTGGGTAATTGTGCAATAGTTTTCTTACATGTATTCGAAATTAGGACAGATTTAAGCAATCCAAAACTTATCAGAAGCATAGGTATAGAAGATGTATGCTTGGTATAACAAGAAGAGATTGTAAGAGGAATACGTGGATGAGAAGCATGACCAAAGTGGCAGATATAGTGGAATGTGTGAAAAGGTTGAAAGGGCAAAAGGGACAGACGGATGCGAGAAATACTGAAATGGTATCCGAGAGGATGTGAAAGAAACACATCACTGGATGTAAACAAGAAGAAATAAAACGAAGAATTAAACTAGGATAGAGCGCTTTTGGAAGAATTAATCCAACATTCCGCTATGCTTAAAAAATAAGGCATACGACCAATGCGTACTGCCGATTATGACGTATGGATGTGAAACGTGGATGCCGAATTCAAGAATCCAGTGCACACAGAGAAGCGCGGAAAGATGTATGCTCGGTGTAAAAAGAAGAGATCGCATGAGGAATATGTGGCTAAGAAGTATGACCAAAGTGGCAGATATATGTAGCACGTGTGAAAAAGTTGAAGTGGACACATAGCGAAAATAATGGATGGCAGATGGACTCGAGAAATACTGGAATGGTATCCGAGAGGATATGAAAGAAAGCATAGTAGACCGAGTGGACGATGGGCTGATGAATTGAGAAGAATGTGTGGAGTTAAGTGGGTGCAGATTCCTCAAGACAGGAATGGAAGAGGATTGGAGAGTCATGGTGGACGGCTGAAAATTATGATGGTGACATTCGTTTATCTGGTTCGAATTGTAGACGTTGATGTTTTATAGTTAAAATTGTACAAGTTCTCATTGCGTTTTGGGTCTCGCTACTAAATTTTTCCGACGCGTTTTTTCCGACATATTTTTTTTCAATTTTATTCACATTTACGATTGGATCATGAATTGAAGCGTACCCGGGAAAACGTGAATAAAATTGGGAAAACACTGGTCGTGCGAGATCACCGGTACAGCTTCGGGGACACGTACAGAATGGCGGCGCGCTTGCTCGCTTAGATTCGAACTAGTTTGAGCTGGGGATGTTGGGATACCCGACTACATTGTGCAGGAAACACCACCACCATCCCCTTTCCATCTCATTCCAGTACAATTCCAACCCTATTACGTCACACCTGAACAGGTGAGAGGGAGTCCCCGAGCGGGCGGGAGTTCCCGACCAACTTTACAGCTCGCTGGCGCACGCTCTATGTCCCCCATGAAACTTGATATTATCCTTTGCGAATTTGAACCGATTTAAACCTAATAGAAAATAGCCACGCAATACTTCAGCAGTACATACTCATAGAGCATGACGAAAGTTCATGGTTTGAATCTGGTCATTTGGATATTATTACTAAATCCAAATCGTCTCACGTCAAATTTGTCAATAGTCTGTTTTTCGGAACAATATTTTCATTTCCCATTTCTTCCAATCACATAATGACGGCCTGAAAACCAGACTGGTACAAGCGACGAAAAGATGAAAGGGAGAAAATCAAATATTTGTGTATATTCATATAACGTCACTTGACACATTCTCTCGTAGATGGCGTCATTGTCGATAATTCACTTAGATCTCTTTGGCACAATAAGAAACATATGAAATGCTATTATTTTTGCACTTGCACAGCTTTTTTTAAAAAATATCACTTGTACCAGTCTGGTTTTCAGGCCGTCATATGTAGTACCAACGATATTCGAATGGTCACCATAAACTTAAATAATGTACCAAAAGTATGTTACATTTTTCACAGCGGAATTTGTCATCTAAAAAAACAGTCAATGTCGTTGTTGATACGGTTCCATACAAAATTTCCACCATTTAAACATTGCTCGTACCTACCAATTCATTGTCCTTTTCTATCCCCCCCAGAAGGCAAAGTAGAATATATTTCATTTCACTATGCGACATTAAATAAAATTCTCTGTGTGCAATTAAATAAAAAAGCATAGACAGATTTATGCTGAGTAGATATAACAATAAGAAATCGTATGAGGAATACATGGGTAAGAAGTATGACCAAAGTGGCCGATGTAGCGGAACGTGTGAAAAAGTTGAAGTGGCAATGGGCTGGACACACGGCGAGAAATACTGGAATGGTATCCGAGAGCTAGGTAGACCAAGTGGACTGATGAATTGAGAAGAATGTGAGGAGTCAAGTGGATGTAGATTGCTCATGAATGGGCTATTACACAGGACTAGTTTACTCACTACGATCAACTCAACCGTGACTGTGAAATGGCACCAACGCCGAGCGAGTGCGAGTAAAGTTCAAACATTCGAACTTCACTCGCCAGGCCGAAAAAGCCCGCGAGTTTACTAACTTCACCTATTACACGTGGCTTTTTACTTGCAAACCACCAAACCAGCTAGATCGTAGTGAGTAAACTAGCCCTGCGTAATACCCCCATAACAGACAGGAATGGAAGAGGATTGGAGAGTTAGGGTTCCAAACATTTACAGAAAATTCTAATTTGGGTCTAATATACTAGGATTTATAAATTTTTGACAGCAACTGGATACTGAATTTCGTAAATACACGTTTGATAATATACATATATCTATATATATATAAATGAATAACACTTATTTACTAAACTTGGCTATGATTTTTTTACTATGTCGTGATCTCATACATTTATTATTATCACCTACTATGTATAATTATCTGGACACATAGCAATACGAATGGATGGCAGATGGAGGCGAGAAATACTGGAATGGAATCTGAGAGGATGTGAAAGAAAGCAAGGTAGACCGAGTGGACGATGGGCTGATGAATTGAGAAGAATGTGTGGAGTCAGGAATGAAAGAGAATTGGAGAGGCCTTTATCCAGCAGTGGATGGTGAACGGCTGAAAATGATGATGATGATGATAATACGATTATTTAAAACATAATACCTACTCACAAAGGCAACAAGTGTGAAAATTTTGACTGCAGAATGTTTTCGAACTACGTACCTAATTGTTGGAACCTTTGTGCTAGGTAGCTACTACATATCCAACTGTTATTTGCATGCAGTTTGCTCAAGACAGACAGGAATGGAAGAGGATTGAAGAGGCCTTCATCCAGCAGTAGATGGTGAACTTGCTTGGTGAACATGCTTCTCTGTGTGCACTGAATTCTTGAATTCAACATCCACGTTTCACATCCATACGTCATAACTGGCAGTACGCATTGGTCGTATGCCCTTCTTTTTTAAGCATAGCGGGATGTTGGATTTAAAAACTATGTTCATTCTTCTAAAAGCACTCCATCCTAGTTTCATTCTTCGTTTTATATCTTCTTATTTACATTCAGTCATGTAACCAATTGTCCTTGGTATAAATAATTATCAATAAAATTTGCAAAATTCATTAAACATATTATAGTCAAGTGGATGCAGTTTGCTCAAGACAAACAGGAATAGAAGAGGATTGGAGAGGATTTCATCCAGCAGTGAAAGGTGAACGGCTGAAAATGATGATGATGACGAAAACAATATGGATAAAGTAAAAATGAAAAGGCAACGCTTGATATTAAGAAAGTTTTTTCATATTGAAATCGCTACGTTTCGGTTTAAAAAATTCGACTCTCGCTCTGGCACGTTCACTGAATGAATTTATTTATATTGGGGTGGGGGCTATAAAGGTCTTTTTTAATTCGACCGGTTGTAATGGGTGCCGAATACGTCGACCACCTACTGAGATATTTACCAATCTCTGGATTTATTGGTATCCCGCGCCGACCGGGAGATTTCGAGCGACCTAACGGCTTCATTAGACTCCCGTAGTACGGTTTTTTGATTCCTCTGGTCGAATTTATACGTTATTTATACGAAAGTCAAATAAACAGAGAAAAAAGAAATAAAATAAATGGTGAATATTCGGTCAAGCATTTGCTGCGTGATATATTGCACGTTTGGTGATAAATCTGATGGTCAGATTAAGCGCGCTTAAAGTTCGCCACCGTTGTTGTACAATAGGTATGCCTTTGTGCTGTGCGTGAATTTCATTTAATAATGTGATGACTCTATAGTAAAATTTTGACGTGTTTACATATACATACGTATGTAGGTACATACACTCGTCTGACTTTCCACATAGAAACAGCACAATGTGCATACAATTGTGTCTATGGCGATATATGCATATTTCATCTAGCGAAAGTGCAATAATGAAGTATCAATTTTGAATGATTCAACCAAAAGAAAATAATGCATACCTACATATATTCAATTTTATTATGCCGTGACTGCTCTTTGTGTATCTAGCGTCAAATGCGACAAATTTGCAGACTGCAAAGTTGCACTTCGATATATGTACATATATGTAGTATAATTTTAAATTTATATTCAATGTAACGCACGGATGTGTGGATTAAATTGCAACATTCAAACATTTGGATGTTTGAAATTAGCAATTGGAGGTGAAAATATTGATTATGTTATCAAAGGTATGACTGGCAAATTGTGAGAAATTTATCCTTATTACGAGCTAATTTGCCAAAATTTAAACATTGCTAAAGTTGTGTGTATGTGAAATTTCAGTTTGAACACACACGCGAGGATGTATTTTTAGTACGATCTGTATGCTCTGTATGAATAATTTATGGGTATAATCAATTAGCACGTGATGATGAAAATACAGTGAAGATTTCCAATACCCTAGCTAGGCGATCGCATGTCGTGTGAGAAATCGTTAATTTTTATATCGACATATTAAAATTAATTATATATTTTATTTTTTTTAGAGGCAAGTACTTTTTTTTGCTTCAAATGTGTGATATGCTTTTAGCGCCGGATATTACACTGCTATTATTTATTTTATTATCGCGTGAGACACGGATGATTCCTAACGTTAATTTATTTATTTATCACAAATGTAATATACATATATACAATTATATTAATACAATAATAAGCGGAGACCGTCTTCGATGTTTGCGGGTTTGCATATTTATTAATTGAATCGGGCAATGGTTACGTCGTTAGAGCCGATCTATCACAATTATTCGACGGGTTCTGTTGCGGTCTCGTAGCTCCTCGAGCACAACACATATGGGCACCACTATATCCGTAAATTGGTGGCTCTTTGTGCGGTGTGTTTTTATTAAATTTTGCATAAATGTGTGTATGTGTATGTAGGGAAAGGGATATAGGGGTGCAAGTTATACAGAGCGAGTCCTTTCATTGCGTAATTAACCCTTAAGTTGCCGCGCGTGTACGCTGTTGTTTCGATATGATACGACAGTGGCGTAATAATACCCACTAATCGCTCATTCTGTCGATTGGTTGACGACGTAATGGTTTAAGATACCTTTTTCAAAGTATATTTGTCTATAAAGTCGATGCATATAAAGTTAATGATTAATTTGGGATTAAAAAATTGTATGTTCTAAATTATTGCCCAATATTACAGATTCAATTACATAGATGAAGTTTTAAAATCGCTGTTGTAAAGTTTATATATTCAAAAGTTATGTAGAATCAATCATTACAGTAGGTACGTAGGTTTACTTACTCTATAAGTGTATGTATACTATTATGATTGATTTAGTATACGTTTTGTGTACTCAAAACAATAATTGAAATGGGAGAAAAGATTTCTGAAAACTTTTCTGATTATAGTAGGTAGTTGTAGATTTTCATGTTATTGATTACATTGAGGCTGTTCAATATAAGTAAATCTGATTTTTTGAGGAAAATACGTCCTCGTTCACGTCAATGTAAACGGGCCTTTATAATAATAATAATAATAAATTAATGATGATTGGATGATGTGTAATATTGATTCTTTTTTCATTTCATAGTATTTTTGCAATGCGTTGCTTTTAATTTTTATTGAAAATATACATGTATAAGTGCAATAGTTAGTTATGATTTACCTTTTTATGAAATGTCAAGTCCGCTAAAATGCGATACGGTTGATATGATTTCAAATGTTAAGCAAACTCGCAAAAAAAGAGGGGTTTCTGTATAAAGTTTCATCAAAACGATCATCGAAGAGTGTGTGGAATTTGCTCCCGTGGCCGACACTTTATGACGATCGGATTTTTTTTTTTTGGCATTCGTTTCGATTCCTTAAAATATCGTGCAACCGGTTCGCGCAATCGGTCGACCGGTCGATTCCGTTAGGTATCACGATCACAATAACCGGCGACAAATTGTGCAACGGATCTGACGCGCTCTTTATCGGCTCATTTGCGCCTTCGAGCTGCAGCGACTGCAATTAAGCCGTCACCGGCACATTCTCGAGATTTCTCGAGAATCGAGCGAGATTCTCGTTGCACAATGTCGACCGGTTCGAAAGACGAGAGCGCTCCCTACAAATTGCACTTACGCACTGACATTTCCACGACAGCAATTTCAAAAGAAAAATCGATTTTGTAGCATTTGATATTTATTGCACTCGGTTATCATTCGCCTTGTTGATATTTTTATAACATTGTATTTTAATTGTTTACGCCGAGACATTAAGCCCCGTCGTAATTCATGAATAATCGCTAAACAAACTCCGCTTGTAAGGTTAACACAACAAATTGCATTGCAAAATTGCACTCGAAGGTCGTAAAAAGCTTTTGTGGGCATCTCGAATGCCAAACACTGAATGTGGCGTATTTGAGTTGTCATTTTAACAGCGATATTCAATTAATTTGCGTCAAGAACACTCTTCAAAGTTTCATCGCATATATGTATGTATGTACATATGTATAAATTATTATTATAGAAATTTTTTTTGCTGACAATAGTTTCACGTCATGTGAAAATGCTTGATCGTATACAAAAGTAATATATAGAAATTATGCTGAAGTTTAGTAAAAAAAACTAGCATCGTTCACATTTCAATCAATATTTATAAAATTATACACAATTTTTGATAAAAAATGATATAAGGAATTTCCAAGATACTATAAAATTTGGCAAAAGTGATTGAATTTGCTTTTTAACCGGTTGTTAATCTCTGATACAATATTTTTTTCTTTAAAAGTCAACCGCCTATCGTATGAAAGCAGAGTTAAATGAATGAAAGGTATTTGGTCTTAAAAGTACATATTTTTTTAATACAGCTATATTCAAAATATAATATTAATTTATTAGTCATGTATTAAAATTGCATTTAATTGTATCTGGCCGTGGTGACGAATTGAGGTAACCAGTTAGGTCATCACGGTATATTGTGAAAATAAAATAAAAATAAAAAAATAAGTATAATCACATATTTATTATACCCGTTGGAGATTATTGGACTTTTTATGTGAATGATAGTGTATCTAATTACACACAGATTAAGAAAAATTTGATTGTCCATTGTACAATTACACAATAGACGTGTAAATATTACACGAAACTTTACCGTATGAAACTTTGCATCATTTTTTCAATATATTCAAAAATTGCGTGAAAATTCTAGGGACATCACGTAAATACATACGTATGTACATACATACATAGACACTTAAAATTGTCGTTTGATGACAGCGAAGCGCACTCGCCGCCGATCGAATCATCGACAAATCGCACGAGATTCAAACTCAAAACGACATAATCATCATCATAATAATAATAATAACGATGATGATTTTAAAACGCAGCGATCCGCTTAGCGCAGGAATCCGTTTTTATCTTTGAATTATTAATGGCGACGTATCGAAGAGAAGCTCGAAGAACAAAAACTGGTTCCTTAGAAAATATTATTTTCATTAAGGCACGACGGTGACACGTCGGAGACGAGATAACAGAGAGAGAATCACATAATGTTTATGTATAAGTATCGGTCCTGTGTGTGTGTGTGCTTGAGAGTGCGTATAATGTGCGGAATTATGTAAATTGAAACTTGACGCATGTTTTTATTTAACATATAATTGTGCGATAGAGAGGTAATTAGCTTTGACCGAGTGCAGGTGAGATAACGATAACGATGGAAACATTGTATTGTATGTATTTTGTGGCAAACAATGTTACACAATGCACACGTGTGTTATTTTCACTATTTTGGTACGATATCACTGGTGTTTGTTCGACGATTTCAGCTGATTATGCATCTAGATTGCAGCTAACCTTGCAAAATGTGCTAATGTGCAGGTACGACACAAAAAGACGGCACGGGTAGGATATCTTTGGCACAATTGTGCAACGGTGACAGCGAACAGGTCAGTTGTCAGTTTAATAAGACATACATACATATATGTATATACAAATATTTTTCGTACCAAACTGTCGACTCCTCTCGTATACTACGCATTATAAACAAAACTGTGTCGGTCGATTTTTAATTTAAATGTCACAAGCGTGACTTTCGAACGCTCCGGTGTATCCGTTAATTGTGTGGAATCAACTAAACTGTTTGTACCGACCGCGGTTTGTAATAACGTGTATTATTTATTCTGCACGGCAGATGTTTGCGAACACTAACTTTATTTGGTTTTGAATGCTCGTCGTACTTTTAGTTTTGCCTTCGCCATTGAACGTGTTAACGTTCGCCGTTGTAAACACGCCGTTAGATTGCCCGAATTCGTGCGCTCGCAATCACCGTTGTAAATCCGTCTTCATATGGTAATTTGAGTGTGTGCAACTACAGGTAAATTCTTATTTTCTCGTTACAGATATGTAAATTTTGATATCTGTTAAATGTTAAAGCTCTGTCAAAAGTTTCTCGAAACGACAAAGACAAGTTTGCTATTGCATTCAATTTTATTCTTGTATTTGAATGTATGCATTATATATATTTAATTGAAATTGAATGATTTTACTTCCAATATTCATCAAGAGCGTATCGCACGGTATGTACCTACGTGTGTGATGCTATGTACATACATACATATGTATATGCAAATTCATTTGTACAGAAATCGGTTTAAATTTGGTACGTTATTATTTTAGTGTATGATACATAGTATGGAATGCGATAATTATTTATTGAAAATTATTGTTAACATATGTATGTTTCAAAAAGCTACTTTGATTTACTGAAAGAACTTGGTATACGACAATACGACTATTATTCGCGTATCAATTTTTGACAGTGAAGTAGGGGGTACTCACAACTTTAAACACGAATTTAAAGAATTCTTTCCATTGTAATAAAATATTTTTATTTCATTTTTTCAGGCTGTCAGTATAGAGCTGAAAGAAAACCTAGCAGCTGGCGCTGCATCCTGGCCTTACCCTTCAGTCTACCATCCATACGACACTGCGTTCGCCGGTTATCCGTTCAACGGGTAAGTCCACAGTTTCTAAAACATCATCATCATCATTATTATTATTATTAATTGACGTATGTAATTGGTATATATTAGTAACAATGAGCGGCAGTGCGGTGGCCTAACACGGTTTCACCGAATGCATAATTTTCCGATTTAGACGCGGGTGAAAGGCGCACCGGGAACAATTGAAAGTAGTTAACGAACCACTTGACACATACCTGTAGATATGGATAGTTAGAAGCGAATGAGTACTGATTTTGTACATTTGAAATGTTTGCCTTTTCATTGAATATGGATGTAATTCGCTCATTGTATGTATGTATATCCATCTACACAATTCAAACAAAATTCAGGGCGATAAGCTTAGAGCGCTAAAAAAAAAATCAGGATATGAATCAATCTTTGTGAAATTAGCATTTTTTTTTTAATCTTAGCTTGTTTAATTTGAGGTTTTTAAATTAAACCAAACGCTTTAATGAATTTTAATGTAAAAATGTGAATTTTATTCCGCGTTGTTACGAAATCGTATTCTGCAACTTACATAATAAGTATACTGTTCACCTCGTGCGCGTACCTGTGTGTGTATTCAATGTGTCTACTTTATATTATAAAATTCAATAAAATGTATAACAAAGTGTGTCGTAAATGCGTTGTAAGATACACTTGTTGCATCTTATCTATTTGTAGATCGCGCTCTGAACAAACGGAATTAATCCAGTACGTATTCGTATGTGATATTTTTTTTTACCATATAAAAGTTATCATTCTACACAAAGTGGTCGATTGCACTAAAATGCACACGCGTTTGTGCACTTAAGGATTTTATTGTTACTGCATATAATATTATAAACATTTTGTAGGTACATACGCGATAAGATAAACACGTTGCACTTATACAATATTTGCAACCACCTCTCGGTATCGTTTCGCGTGCGGAATACGATTTGGAAAATTTGCGCGGTCCGCTATGTGTCAAATGGTCGGTTTTTAAGGGGTAAGGAGTGGGTTTTTGGTTGTTTGAAAATTATTAATGGATCGTGAAGGGTTACGTTTCGGTTTACGCCAACCTTATAGTTGTCGACCGCTCAAACCGCAAATCCCACGCGTTTTGAAACGCGGTTTACAGCCCCTTCATTCACGGGAAAGCGACGAAACAAATATCAAATAAAAACACGTGTAACGTACATTTAGTGGAATCGATTCAAATTTTTATATAGCGCCACGTACCTTAAAACGTTCACCTATCATTTGCGTTAATAATAATAATAATCCAATAGCCTCAGTATTATTTGTGCAGAAAATATACTTGACACATTTCGCGTAATGTAAAGAATTGTGCGTGCGAGCGGTTGTGTCATTTGTAGCCTCAATTTCCAAGCGCTTTAGCCACACAAATAATATTGCATATTATTATGCATGAAATATGTAATTATGCATACGATGTGTATACGCTATGAATTGGAAATTGTGCATTGTGTCGCAGAAAATATTGACTATTTAATTGAATAATTTGTTGGACGTACTGATGATGAATGCACAAGGATGTCGTGCATTATAAATAACGTCACATTACCAGTTTTAATTACTCGTTAAAGTCAACGCGCAAATAACACTTTTTATCATCAATTATTGGCACGTATTATTATTGTGTGTTGAATTCAAATTTCGTCGTAATGCTCTCTTATGTGTATCGAAACTGATGTGGTCAGAAATTAATTGATTTCCGTTCGATCGATCGATTATCGCGAGCTACCGAAGATTGCAGGTTTGCGCGCTTGTGCGCACGTTCTCGACATTATTACCATCTTTTTTTCCGTTTTTGGTTTTATTTATTTTCATTCAAACGAAAATATGTCGCGGCGATCTGTATCTTTCGGACCAGAGGCGATATATCCGAAGAGCAGGTGCATGTGTCGAGCCGGTTAATTGCGTACGAACGCTTGTAGGATTTTTCGTTTTTGTGAAATCTTTCGTCACTTAATTTGATACCGTTTTTTCAATACACGTATAATTTTTAATATAGTGCTTAATTTTTATTAAATTAATTTACATGAAAAAAATTTCAATACTACTTACCTGCACTGCACGTGAGTGTTGCAGACACACAACACCAATGCATATATGAATATTGATTGAACGTCACTTCCGGTTGATCGATTACGAAAAAAATTATCATTTTAATCGGTCTGTAGGTATCTTAAAACGATTATTTGTTCGTTTGTATGACTGTTATGCACAAAAGTTCGTACATACTTAAAATCTTCACAAAATGCCTATTAATAATAGTTGAAGGTGTGCATTTGTACAAATCTTAAGAAAAATGACGTGGGAACTTTTGTGGAATACCTTTTCTTTAGATGCATTTTTGTATTATGACACATAGGTAATCGCTACATTCAAATATAACCAATACAATACTTTCTAATCGGTTTCTTTGATTCTAAATAGACTCCAAGTAATGCCCGGTGATTGTGCTATAGTTTTTCTATAGCAGTGTATTATAACTTTGTAGTCGACTAATCTATATGTAGATATATAAGTAGGTATAGTATCTGTCCAACTAATGAAGTATTGACCGATTTAGAATCGATCTGCGCAGACTGCCTGGCTCTCAACCAATTAGTGCTAAATCTCGGACAGCCGCAACCCTCTTTTTACTATAAGTTGTATCGTGTGATCGTGCGAAAATTCGACCTCGAGATTTTGACTGATTTCGTTCCCTGATCACGTTTTTGTCATTTTTTGGAAAATGTCTGTATGTGTGTCTGTGTTTTGGGCGCATGTACCTACATACATGCATATGTAGAATCGGTATAACTCAAAAACCGTTTATCCTATCATACTGAAACTTCATATTTTTTATAGTTGCGCAAAAACAAAGATGGATAGAGGATATACATATATGTATATGCATGTGAAATATATAACATCAAAATAATTATTACTGGTTTCACTTTGTATGAATAATTGACTCATCGAACTCATGTACAATGTATGTAGGTACATACATATGTACCTACTATCAAACAGTCTAAATACACGATACGGATCAGTCGAATTTTTATCGCGCAATTGATTCAACTCAATGTGCGGATAAATTTATCCAATTTCCGGTGACGATAAATCGCATACTGCCGTCAAAAAATTAAATTATTAAAATGAGCGCGAACAACGCAAGTTAACATCGTAAAGCTGCGTTCACACTCGCAATCTACATACATATGTATGTACATTACATACATACATACGTACTGTGGTACAAAAGCGTGGGTCCGTTAATTAGTTTCGTTCGGTAGGACATGTCGACGTTGTTCGACAACAATAACGACGAACATTACGATATACTTCGTCGAAGAACACAATCGATCCATTAAATAAATAAAAATGTGTCCGTTTTCTATATGGAGACACGCAACATGTATTGGTGTGTGTCTTTACTCGTTTTGTGTGTGGTGCGGTCAACCTTTATGAATATGCTAATGGCCGTTGACGCTACAATATGGCCGGCCAAGGGTCACATCCATAATGTCGGCCGCGAAAATCAGCATTGTATGTGTAGTAACAACATTCAAAAGTTTTGTAGCTACTAAATAAGCGTTTTTACATAATTAATAGGGCGCGCGACCCCCCGAGTTTGAACTTTTGCTATATGTAAATGTATGGCGGTAGCGCGTTTATTTGTAGAGCGTAATAAAAAGTATTACATTTATGCATATGATTTGAATATACATACATACATACATTCATCGAATGTGCCTTACGTAGGACGTACATAGATATGGTCCTACTATATGGACATTAATATGTTTTTAAATTTGTCCCTAAAAGTGTATAGATACATTACAAGAAAGTAAGCGAGTCGTAGGCCATAGTCGTTCAGAGCTAAGATTTTTACCGAAATCTAAAACGAATCAAAAAAATAATAGTTTATTCGCATACAAATAAATTTTAACGATAGACTTTTCATCATCGTCATTTTCAGCCGTTCACCGTCCACTGCTGGATGAAGACCTCTCCAATCCTCTTCCATTCCTGTCTGTCATGAGCAATCTGCATCCACTAACTTGACTCCACACATTCTTCTCAATTCATCAACCCACTTGGTCTACCTAGCTCTCGGATACCATTCCAGTGTGTTCAGCCCATTACCAATTCAAATTTTTCTCACGTTCCGCTATATCTGCCACTTTGGTCATATATTCCTCGTACGATCACTTCTTGTTATACCGAGTATACATATTTCCACGGTTCTCTGTGTGCACTGGATCTTACGTAACATTCTTAAACTCAACATCCACGTTTCACATCCATACGTCATAACTGGGTGCATACGCAATGGTCGTATGCCTTTAACTAATATAAATCATTGAAATATAACGCAGGTGTAGATATCGTATTTTTACTGATTTTACTGTCTTAACTTCTTTAATGGGTGGCCTTAAGAGTACCTACAAGTCAAAAAACGAAAAAAAATCAGTACCACTTTCATTTTGACAAGTTCCAGATGGAATTGACTTTTGTGCTTTGGTGTGAACATGGACATCAACTGAAGAACTGCAAATATGCATTAATCCCGTTTTGACCAAAATTTGACTTGTACTCCTAAGGCCGCCTATCAAAGAACTATGGTCGAAAGTAAGAAAGTGCTACTTGCAAAAAAAAAGTTAGCAAAACCACGGATCGTTCAAAGTGTATCTATCGATATTACTGTGCCTACGAGTCGACATGTATTAAAACGCATAGGTATTGAAATACATATGATATAATTAGGTGTTGGTTGTAAGGAAAACCTTGCGATGGTATCGTAGAGTGTAAAAATATCCGATGACATACTAAGCGGTGAACCGGTCAGGGGTCGGAAACCAGTCAGGATAGAACGGTAGCTTTATACTACGGTAAAGGACAATCCGCAAGCTCACGGTGTGACACCACTGGCCGCTCATTTCAGAGGCCATTCGATAGTTCTGGTAATAAAAGTGCGTTTTTATTGTTGACCCGTTGTTATCATCACTAACGACACACTTGGACGCCCATCCGAAGAACTGACAATGTTCAACATCAAAACGACAAAGCCGACACTAGGAAAAAATCGTAATAATAAAAAGAAAAATAGAACCTTTGAGAGGCGAGGATCGATGTTTGTGTATGTATTTTTTTTTTATATCGTAGGGAGAAATCGACAAATTAACCAAACGAAATGGAAATCTCTGAACCGAATTACTTGCGTTAGCGCGCTCCTCAGTTCGCTAATTAATAATTATAATAATTAATTGGCCGAATAAAACGAGCCGTCGACGAGATTGTATTTATTATTATTGTGCACAAATATAATTGCGAAAAAATCATCATCATCATCAACGGTCGGTTTTCTCTATGGTTCTATCCATCTCTTTCTCTCCGTGTGTGTGTGTGTGTGTGTGTGTGTGTGTGTGTGTGTGTGTGTGTAGAAAAACTGGATTCGAGTGGTGCGTATGCAAATCGCGCATTTCGAGTCGATTCGATTATCTGCGAGATTTGGATCCCGTTAATCGCGGTCTTTAGAGATCAAATCTCATTTAACGGTTAATTATCTCATTCAAGCTAATCATATGTTTGTGCATTGGGTGTGCTTAGAATCGCATACAGTGAAACACTCGTTCTAAGCACACGTAATTTTTGATCGAATACACCCATCTGATAGAGATAGAACACAGTTTGAAATATGTACATACATATATACATACGCTTCTTATTCGAGAGAATTTTAATCTAACATATTCTATTGTCGGTTTGAATGTACAGATAAGTGCTTTTAAACTTGAGATGATTTTACTCTTGTTTTACGAATTTTTAGATAGTACTTTTATGTGTGTAGGTACTTTACAAACGAAAACTACCATAGTTTCTGTGATTTCAATACCATTTCTCGCTCGTTTGAATCTTCATATACCGGTTACAGCAAAACGTCAAAATTTGAAGTGCGATATGCAAATACAATAATAAATAAATATTCGGATTTCAAGCGATCGACGCACACAAACTTTGATTCCCTAGAAGTGTATGTACACATGTACGTGTATTTTTTAAATGCTTTATTACAGAAATCACCCCTTCCGTCATTTTTGACGGCGATCGCAATTAAATATACAGCATATAAATATACAAACGAACAATAAAGCGTACATACGTTAATTTTCCACTAATTGCACGGTAACGTATAGTCGCAGATAACAGTACGTGCAATTTATTTAACGTCGCGCAAACACAATGCAATCTCACAACGCTTAATATTTATTTAAATTATTATTAAATTACATGATACGTATATACGCGTGTGTGTGTAATTTTTCGTGTCGTTGGATGTCAGCCAGAGTTCTCTATGCAGAAGGTATAAGGCACACGTCGCGTTAACTCTTTCGGCGCGGCGCAATTAAAAATGCATAAATCATATGCAGCCGCCACTAGCCCCCCCCCCCCCCCACCCCCTCTCGCTCGTTACGGATGCACTAATGAATCGTATGACGAAGGGGAAGAGGTGGAAGGAGAAAGGGTGTTATT
Source organism: Parapsyche elsis (assembly GCA_022651745.1). Classification (NCBI taxonomy): domain Eukaryota; kingdom Metazoa; phylum Arthropoda; class Insecta; order Trichoptera; family Hydropsychidae; genus Parapsyche; species Parapsyche elsis. The sequence continues at coordinate 1,722,629 of JAGVSN010000019.1, forward strand.
TCAGGCAGTCGAAAAATAAAAATAATAACATTTAAAAAAATACACAGACGCCTGTTTTGTACGTTATCTCAACCCCAAGCACGACCCTAATGTACGAGTGAAATATCAATTAAGAAAAGTGTCACTACACGAACTGTCTGATCTGTGGAGCAGTACTAGGTGGCTACTGGGTACCCAAACAAGGCATACGAATTTGATTCTAATTTGACCTTTACGACTTCATTGTTGTTTTTGTTGGGTCGACGCGCTCGAATCATTAACGTACGCTAACGATCGGTTAGTTATCGCGGATAAACCTTTCGCTTAATTTTACGATTGATCGTTTTGAAGCGTCGACAATGACGTCACTAAATACAATTATACGTATCGCCAACGATGGGTAATTTCAAATGTAATATGATCGTTCGCTGTATGCGATTGTGCAACGTTGAACGTGTGCAAACTCCCCAAATCGCCACTGTAGACTTTTTAGAATACTCATTTCAGAATCTTGTGCGTTAATTATTATTATTATACCAACGTATTGATTACGTATGATGATTTTTTCTAAATATAGTTAAAGTAGGCACGCAATTATTGTTTAATTGAATTTTAATTTGTATATAAAATAACGTTAATATACACGAACACGACATAAATCTATTATATTCTAACATTGATCCACTGTTATTGCGCATTAACAACAGCGAACACGAGCTTAAAAGTTATACCGAATTTTGTGCATTATGTAGTTGGGCAAACAAACCAACTACACACTGTATTGCATTCGAGGAACACTAGGTACCTACTAGATTGCGGAATATTATACATTATATGATTTTAAAATACTGGAATAGTATTGAAAGGATGTGAAAGAAAGCAAGGTAGATCGAGTGGACGATGGGCTGATGAATTAAGAATGTGTGGAGTCAAATGGATGCAGTTTGCTCAAGACAAACAGCAATAGAAGAGGATTGGAGAGGATTTCATCCAACAGTGGATGGTGAACGGCTGAAAATGATAATGATGATGATATGATTTTAGACAGTCTTCCATACATTATTTCATTTAGAACCAAACGAGGTGTAATCGGAATACTTCCACTGATAATTGTGATTCACTTCAATAGACGACACACTCGTATCGTTTAGAACAAATGTTTTATTTATAACGGGTTCAAAGTTCACCTGTGAATCATATTTCCATATGAAGATAATGTAATGATATACCTAAAAAGATATGTGGACGTGTTTATAGGTAGCAATCTTTCAAGTGAATTGTGCAATTGATAACATACCCGTGCGTACGTAGCGTAAATACGAAAGCTCAGAGAATGCGAATTAATATTCCAAGAAACGGCCAAAGTATCGACCGGTTGACAATAAATTATCGGATAGGTGTGACAATAAATCAACGGGATAGCCCATGTGTGTAGGTGAATTCATACATTCGTCTTATATCCACACACTGAGTCGTCTAGCGAGAAAACTACACACATACTTAACCTTAACGAGTCTCAACCCTTTGACCGCGCTGCGTCTATCTACGGTACACGTGTTACCGATACAGGAGGTGGGCAATTAACGACAACAGAACGTAAAATAAATAAACTAAAACGAAAAAAAGGTGAATAGAAACGAGCAGAAGTGTACGTACTCGTGATGTGACACGGTTCGACTCGTTTCGCGTTTCGTTTACACGGTGCGCCCTCATCAATCACATTTTTAACGCGCATCTGTTTTGAATGTGTCTTCTTTTCCGCGGTGTCGTTTCATTAAATCGTACGTATATCAAAAAAACAAAAAAAAAAAGCTCCCGTGCATTTCATTTCGCCGTGACTGAAGATATATTTCATGCTTGTTGTGCTAATGGCATCTGCTCTTATCAACGTACCCTTCAGTTGTCGCGGCCTGCGAAGGGGTTGACGATTTTACACGCGTCATATTATATTATAATATGTGCTTACATGGGGGGAAGGGTGATTGAATTTCGAAGATGAAAATGTGATGCAAATGTTGCCGGAATAGTTGATCGATTGAAAACGGTGATCGGTCATTCTTCAAGCGTTGAAAATGCATTACAAATTATATGAAACAAAAATTCAATCTGATTTATATTAAACTCAATTGTCATGCAATAGCTTAATTGTTGAACATTTTCACAGTTTGTATAATTATATGTGTACAATAGATACATTGCAGTTAATTAAAATGTATCTCAAAAGTAACAAGTCACAAAAAGTGAAATGGTCTACATCAATAAAATTATTGTATTTATAATACAAAATAAACAGTACTATGAAAAATATGTGTTTTTGTTCTGCTTTCATCGTTTGAATGTAAAATCACATTTTACGCGTGTTTTCTTAAAAAAAAAAAAATGAGCTTTCAATGGTTTGCATTGCATTTTTACCCGTTTTAATTTGCAAGCGTATAATTTTGAAATTGAACGAATTGTATCATGTTTTGATGGCTTCCCGGTATTCGCGTACGAATTTTGTCATGACCCTCACGATTCATGATTCGCATGTTAGCATGACACGATGTTCGTCGACGCACGTCTTGAATGACCAATGAACACATTGAGATTCAAACATATGACCTAAAGTCAACAGGACATTCGACGCCTGTGCAAGACCGGAAATAGTCTACGGACATTTATTTACCAAACGTGCACACATAAATCTAACATGGATTAAGATTTGAATAGAATTTGTACGTCTATGGATTCCCCTGGATACGTTTTATCGATTCTATTTATAATAATGTATGATTTGTCGTATGCGACGACAGTTTGAGAAGCTTCGCGGGTAGATTCGGCACGCGCGCGTTTCCCTTTTAACACTTTCTGGTCACGACTATCTCCAACCCAATGCAACAAACAGATATGTAAGTAATTACCGGGAATGATTTATCAAACATGGTACGAACGTCCGGTGTTGTATTATTGACACACACTGTATACATTTAAATTTTATTCGCAAAGACAAACGAAAATAAAAAAGCATCTGATGTGACGAACGGACGACTCAATCAGCGCAACGTAAAAATATCATACCAAACTGCGATTATTTATCATTTATATTGATTTGAATGCCAGTAAACAGTATCGTATTTGAATTATACTACTTGCTAATATTTCAACTACTCGTATAGTAAGTCCAAAAGTTAGAATGTGTTGATTTACATCAAATTGATGCACATCCAATCGATCAAGTAATTTTTAACCCAAATCAGATGTATGTACGGTTAACATCCACTTGTTTCTATTTCCGCTTAGTCTAGCAAATGTTTTAAAATATTATATCAACGTCGAAAGGTTTCCGCAAAAAATAAAAATATGAATCATCGATCGCTTCCGGCAAAAGACAGGTACGAATCAAATTCACAAACACAAAAAAGTAGAAGCAAATATACATTTCCGTTTCTCGAAGAACTATGTATGTACGTACATAAACTCCCAAACAGAATTGTAGCATATGGTCTATCATACAGAGACGCATTCAATTTAATAGTATAATTTGTAGGTAAGAGCGAACTTTGTGCTCTATCGATTTTATTCATTTATTTATTTACGAGCACTCGAGTCGATAAAACAGGTGAAACCTGTTAACCCTTCTACTGCCCGTGTTTGTCAAAACTAAATAAATTACAACTGCGAGTCTTTAAAATAATATACCTATTACTCGTGAAGTCATGATAAATGTACATTTTGTATTCATAATCGTAGATAGTGCTTAGTTTTTTTTTTATATTTATTTTTATGTTACACGGTGAAACTTATTGTATATTCGCGAGTGTTCACTAGGGTCGGCGGCAAATATGGCGTTCGTGTACACCTCATAGTACACGCGAACGATCGGTCCTGCTAAATAAGGTGTTAACAGTCGTCAGATCGTTTGTTCGATCTATTATGACAAATGCGACGATCGGAACCCGTACATGGCTCTTACGTCCGTTATGTTATTGTCCGTTGCGATTTGGCGAGCAGCGATCGTCAACCCTTTACATTAGTCGCATATTAATATGCTCGAGATGTTCGCTCGATCGACCGTATATAAATAAATTTTACGCGAAATCAAAACAATGAATTGAAAATATATATAGGTATACATATGTAGTTACGAGTTGTCGTGGGTGTTTCAATTGCGGCCATTTTTTAAAATTTTATTTTGTCGAATTATCTCGATTTTTCTCGGTAGTGAAATTTTAAATATTGTAATTTACTTTTTGGTGTATTAATTTTCGTCGCGTTAATTACGCTATCGCTCGGCGCCATCTTGCGTTAAATTTTGCGAATTCGCACGGTTATTGGATATATTGTAACGTTGGCCGTGTCTCGGATTTACTATTGTGGTATTGATTTCATACCTAATAGTGCACGGTGCAAATTGCGTGCGCATCGTCCCGTTCCGTTCGGTGCATTTTTCCGTATAAAAATATGAAAAGCTTCCCAGTCAAAATGTACCAGTGGGTATCCTCCTTGTACTTTGTACAATTTTATTGTATAAATTGTGGAAATGAATGCGTTTAATATTAATATTAACGTAATCACTTAACTATTGTTATAATGTACCTAGTATACATAGTTTGTATTTGAATAAATTCAGCATGACTTTAAAATTAGAATTAGCGAAGTTTTGATACAATTTTAACGAAAAATGATTTTATACTGTATTCTTCATTTCAAGATTGATCAAAAACTATGTACAATAGTACCCGGCACAGTCCTTATTGTAACACTTTATTGATTAATTTCATTGAAAAGTTGATGTGAATTTATTTTGCACTTAGTTAAAACATCAATGCGCGTATGAGTCAAGGGTTTACTACATTGAAAATAGTTAAAAATTATAACCCTATTGAAATTCTACGGAATTTTCATTTCTTTACTACTTTAGCACTATTAAGACGTAAGTGTCATTAAAATTAAAGCAGCTTTTGTATTTTATTTTTTTTTTATCAACGCCTGAGAAGGTAGTGTGTTGGCAAAATGTTAAATTTAAACAAAGCTATTCTGATTTAATTGCTGTTTATTGCATCAACGACGTCATACCAAGTTGACACTCGCTCACTCGCATTTTTATTTTTTTACTTCATCGAATTTTTACGTACACGATTATTACATTTGCGTGTCGGCCAATTTTCGCACAATCGATGCATGTCAAACCGCAGTCGAATTTCGAACGTATCCGAAATACGACATTTTTAATTCACGCCGCGTTACGGTGACGCTGTTTCCTATTTCCGGTCAAATTCTGTCCTTTTTTTTTTTTACCCATTTCGAAATTTTTTCCTCGTGACGTGACTTCCACCCGACGCTGTACATTATATTATATTATATTATCATCGCGGGGCTATTGGTGTGCGTGCTCGTACACTTTTATAGAAAACAGGCGCGTTTCATGTTGACACAATTGACAATCGTGATTGACATGGGAGGAGGTAGTCATGCAATACACGAACGGGCGCACACTCTATGCATATAAGTACATAAGTGTGTGTTAGCGTATTAATGAATTTTTATATTATTTATTCGTACGTTCGTATATATTGGGTGTCATTCACCCGGTGTTTCCTCTGCTTATAATGCGAATCTGCGCGCACACACACACACCCACACCTGCACTCGCGCGCGATTATGATCAGGGCTTCTGATTAATAAACATCGCTGTGGGTTTTGCTTTTTATATTTATTTTTTACCTCGACTTAATAAGTCTAATCGATTATCTCGAGATTTTCGTACGTATTATGCGTGTTTTTTTTTTGTTTTCGTTTCAATTTTTAAAAATTCACCAAAAATTGTAGCGCTCAAACGGCGATAGCGATCTTAATAGATTTATGCGCGTATTATCAAATTACCGGTCGGAGATTGTTTTTTTTTTTTTAAGCTTTATTTTATTCTTTGGCTACTGTGTGGTTTTTTATTAGTATTTTTATTTCCACAGGGCGATGCAAACGCTGTAGAATCATAATGGAATTTTGTATAGTAAAAAAAAACAAGCTCATTCCATAAATTTAAGTTGATATATAGTGTGATGTATTGTTGTTCGGAGGGAAAACGCTTCTGATACATTATTCAAATAAAATTTACATGTATAAGTAGGTATTTACATAGTTATAATACAGTATGTGTATCTATGAAAATTTAATCATTCATGTATACGTTTCTATTGAATGATAAATAAAACAAAAAGACTTCACTAAATTGTGCAGTGGAACGTGTTTGTACCATTTTTTTCCATGGTTGTGATTGATAATTTTATTTTGTTTAAATATTTTTAAGATCTGTCCTAATCATATTGTCAATACAATTCTGGTTATATATGTATCTATATAAAGGCTCGAGATACAATAGCCATGTCATTATCGAAAAATTGCAATAAAGCTTAGATTTTAGTATAATATTAATTGTGTTGGAAAGAAATTGGGTTGTCTTTGTTATATAGTAAATCTTGATTCATGTCGATGTGGAATATAATAAAATTGGGCTCATTTTTTTCTTATGCACAGTTAAATGTGACGTTGAGGTACATATTTGTAATCATATTTTGGATTCATCTTTAGATCGAAAAGACACTTCAAAGATTCCAATTTAGAGTGGGTACGTTCAAGTATATCTAGGGTTGTCAAACGCAATAGGAACACTAGAGGCAACCCTGTCACCTATCGATTTGACATTCAAGACGCGAGTGGGGCCAAACGGTTGCGTTTAACAACCATTTTTGGTGGTTTTGTCGCGCGTGATCCGCATAAGATCCCTCGTGGCTTCTGTGTTAACATCGTGGCATCGTCTGGAACAATACGCGATTCGGACAGCGATCTCGTAAACCGGAAGTGGACGGGGTTACCCGTCGATTAATGAGCGAACCGTTTTCGTTAACGAAAAAATGACGTAACGCAAGATGATCTGTGTATCTGAAAGCGCGCGTGTGTGGTCCACAGACATTACAGATTTCGTTATTGTCTACATATTTTTTGTGTTTATTTTTTTCAATAGTCCGACTCGGTGGCAAATGTCAAATTTTCATTGATTCGTGTCTAACTGACTGGCCATTTCTCGATAACTCGAGCCACACCGGATGAAAAACTAATTTAGATTGTAAAAAAATAGTATTTCGGCTCGTTTTAAGTTTATCAGACACATTCGAATGTCAAAGTTGAGGGTTTCAATTATGAAAAGCTTTGAGTGCTGTTTCAATATAAAACACTGAACGGTTTAATATTGTGTGAATAGTTTAACATGTTCGCTGTCAATTGTTAAAATTTTCAGATTGAATTGATCCAGAATTATTAACCTTTGAAGTTTGCTTCAGTTAAAATCTCGTTCAGTCTTATAATTTTATTTTACCTTGTACACAATATGTTGAAGATGAATGAATGATATATTCGAAGATCGCCGTTTTACGATAATCGTGTATTGTCAATGATATTTCACGACACTCAAACAAGTACAAATTTCAAATTCGTGTATCTTTTTATGTCTTCCTGTTATCGTGTGGTGATTGTGCTACGTGGGCGGTCAAACCATTTTTTTTTTCAGTTAGGAAGGTGTTGTCAACACGCTATTATTATAGTCGGTTTATTTATTTATTTTTTATAACGATCTGTATGTACATATATAATCGTCGCTTAACACACATTGAGATCATAATGTTGTTAATACGATCAAATTATATATTTCGGTGTAAGTTATTATGATCGTTAGCATATTTATATCCCAATATTTACAACCGGCGGAAATTCGTTGTACGCAAACGAGTTTTTGTAATAAATATTGACCAATTTATTTATTGAACATCATTCAGCTGTGGTTTGAATTTGTATGATATCAATGTTTGTTATTATTGTGTATTTAATTAACGTTTTCATATTATATTTTATGTTTGGATATGTGTACTTGTCAGTTAATTTATAATCTAGTTCACATGTCAAGTGACCCGTGAACGCTGTTAACATTTTTTTTACACTAATAATTTTCGATAACATACTTACGATTAAAAGTAAACGTAAATTATATACAATACACAAATTATTCGAGCCGTAGCTAAAATACCTCTGAACTATTTCGTATAGGTAATAAATACCACGGCTAATTGACATTCCGGTATCGGTTTCGTTAACTATTTATCAATCTTTTGTTCGATCGAATTAATTAATTTGTCGCATATTTATGGATATAACTGCTACGGAACGATCTGAATTTTGATCGTTAAAATTAAGTTGAAATTTTATTCGTGCTCTTTGCATTTAATTCGGCCCGAGTATTTCTACTCAACGGTTCACTCTTTAATATACAAAATTATTACGTCAACAATGTCGATTCTACAATATAATAGCAACATTCACAATATAATATTCTCATAATGAACGTATAATGGATGTTTAAAAATGAGAAAATAAAATGACAGAATGAAGCTGTCAAATTAAGGCACTCTTTCAATTAGCGTGTTTTCCAAAAGTTCTAAATTCTAAAAACGACTTTCGAATGCCATTTTTTTTTTTTTTTTTTAAACACAAATTCGACGATCGCCATCAAAGTAGGTATTGTCAAATTTAATTAGTCGAGATGGAGCCGGCGAAGTTGAAATTAGCCAATTAGCGATGTGAGATGCTTAAACGAAGATTGAAAAGCGCCGTCGAGTTTTCCGATAGAGCTTTTCCGACTCCGCAAAAGTTGTGCTTTTACAGAACACACACACACACACACACATAGACCACAGTGCATATGCATTTGTGCATACAAAACGAGGCAAAAAAAAAAAAATTACGAGAGGGTTGGCAGAGGGACGCTCGGAAAGTGTAAAATAATAATGAAAAAAAAACCAGCGAGCAACAAGCGACCATTAGCGTTTAAATAAATCGCCTTAGCCGACCGGCTGAAATATCACAAAATATTCCTGAAAATTCCCCCAGACCACTTTCACGCTCGAGTGTGTGTGCGAGGGTCTAGCAACTCATGCAAAGTGACACAAACGAGGCCGCTGCTCATCGAGTCGTTAAAAATAAGAGAATGGTCGAGGAAGATGGCGGCTCCTGTGACCGTATAAGCTTATCGGGCTGTTCGGGCTTGTTTGCCTTGTCCGTTTACAGTGCAATGTGCATACCCTTTATTTTTATTTTATTATATACACCTATAGGTATATGTATGCCTTCTCGTCTCGCTCGTTTTTGAATACGAGAGTTTTATATATAATTTGATTGCCGCGAATGTTCCTATTTATGTAGGTATATTGCGTCCTCGTAGCACAAAGGTGACACGTCCAAGATTTTGCGAAAATCATTTATGAATGCAACTTTGTTCCTCTTTAATTATATTCGATCAAGGCAATCAAGTGGCACATCTAAATGACGCCACAACTTTTTTTGACATCGCGGAATGCAAAAGTTCTACTAATGTACTTGGGCACACAAGTGACAAGTCCGAGACTTTTTGTGTGCAGTTTGAAAAGTTTTCTTGTGAAAATTTAATAACAGTGAAATAGCATCTTAAAGTCAAGAGTACAATTTGTACAATTATCATTTTTATATAAAGTTCTCCTGATTTATGATGACCAGTACAAACTTTAAAATTGCCGCCGTGAACAATTTAATATTTGGGACATGTCACCTTTGTGCTCTTAGGACGCGATATGTATGTAGGCTCCTTTGTTTGTCGGATTATGGAAGTTCATATAGTCATAACAGATTAATTCTGTTTTGTTAAATGTTAAAATGTTTTGATGTAGGTTGAATTTGAATCGACTCAAAACGAATTTAAAAAATGTAAAATTTGCTATATGTATACATACATATGTATGTGTATGTCTGTAGGTAGTTTGCGTTAATTCGATAATACGTATCAATTATTTGTATTTTTCAAAGGTGTTAGTAAGTTAGTATGATTGATCGTACTGTAATCTAAAATCAAATATTTTACATTTGAAAGGTAGCATAAATGTCCTTTAAACTATAATGCAGCTTTTTTGCTATAATGCAGCTTTTTTGCTATAATGCAGCTCGAAAATAGCACCGATGATTAAAATTTTAGCTCTAAATTTGTATCGTACTTGTATGAAGCTAAATTGAATAGTTTTATTTTATGTCAGCGCACTTCTTTCAACAAAATTATATCAAAATACACAATAGGTACAGCGCAAAACCAACGTTTCACAATTCGATGTAAAGCACATAAAATATTTTGTATTATTTAAAGTGTATAAATTTCGTTTGAATTTTCTGCAGTTGCGTGCTCTAACGTTAAAGTTCATATTGCCTTTATTGTTGTGGAATTTTTTGCAGAATTTTATTCGTATCGTAACGACCCGAAATGCCGCATGTTTTCAAGACAATGGCCACTCGTGTGACGAGACTGTACTGACATGGTTACGCACTCTTTTTGTTTTACCTCGTCTTTTAAACATACCCAGCATCGTATGTTTATTTTTTATTTTTTTATTGCCAATATCCTCTCCACATGAGCAGGTGTCTTCGATGCGTTATTTCACCGGTTCGTACAATGCGACTCGATATTAAAATTGTGCTTCACAACACACCGACGATGCACACAATTCCAACCCACATACCACATGACGCAATGCAACGAAACGCATCGATCGGATGTGTATCATCACCGAATGCAACTAAAGATTGACATTCAATACATAGAGTCTAATCTTTTTTTATGGAGACCGTGCATGTGGGACCAACTTTGCGTGTTATTTGGACTGACGTGAAATGAAATCCTCACCGCACAGGTGAGGATTTAAATGCGAAGGGCTGCATACAGATATAAAGATGGAGGGGAGTGGATGGACGAAGAGAAAAATGAAAAAGGAGGGAAAAAAAAGGTACAGAAAAGGATACGAAAAATGAAACAAAACAAAACATTATCTCCATTTTGTCAAGCTTTGTACTTGTGAAATCCGATATTGACATTTGTTAAACAGCGCGCGTCAAGGCAACGTATTTATAAAATGAAATAAAAAACGAGTTTTTCTCGATCGGGTGACAGCCACGCCTATATTATTCAATATTATTACAAATCGATGCTTATATTAATTTGCTATGCATAAAAAATAAGACATACGACCGATGACTACTGCCAATTATGACGTATGGATGTGAAACGTGGATGCTGAATTCAAGCATGGAAAGCATGGAAGGATGTATGCTTGACATAACAAGAAAATATCGTAAGAGGAATACATGGGTAAGAAGCACGACCAAAGTGGCAGATATAGGGGAACGTGTGAAAAAGTTGAAGTGGAATGGATAGCAGATGGACGCGAGAAATATTGCAAGCAATGGTATCCGAGAGGATGTGAATGCAGACAGACGGACAGGAATGAAAGAGGATTGGAGGGGCCTTCATCCAGCGGTGGATGGTGAACGGCTGAAAAAGGTTCAAAGGAGTAACTTCGCGCGTCGGCGTTCGCGAGTTCGCCGTAAACGTTCTCTAGCGTATGTTATAAAACTGCATTTTTTCATTGCACAAAATGCATTCGCTTGATATTTTCCATTGTGTGTGTAATATTTTTATTAAAATCGGTCGGTAACTATGACAGTATTGTCCGATTGAATGTGGCGGCATTCGCAAAGTCTTGCACTTATGCACGTATTAATCCGCAACTAATGTCGCACATTTCGATGCAAAGCTTGCACACTCATAATACGTGCATGATAATAAGCTCAAAGCTCTCCCCGTATCGGCGACGCGTAAAAGCTTTTGACACTTACCGCATCTTTCTCTCTCGCGGATCTCCACTTATCTCACGCGCTCGCGCACCGAACGGGTGCATCCGTTTCAATGCACACACACACATTCGTGCTTGCATCGGGGTCGTCCGAAAGACATGCGTTTATTATTTATTATACATATACGATCTATCCGTTAATTGATTTGTTGCGATCGCATGTTGGTTGCTGGCTTTAACGGCCGTTGGGGCGCGTCACGCGGCCGCCCCAGGGCGACCGCTTTGTTGCAGTTTGTGGTTCTGCGTTACAATGTCAGCGGTCGTTACGCGGCCAGGGGTGGCCATTAATGGCACGCGGGCCTTCCGCAGACGCAGGGCGTCCCATCCGCCATTATTGCGGGCCGGAAAGTATGCGACATTCGATTTTACGAGGCGATTTATTAAAACGAAATGGCCGTTGTCCGAATTCTGGTGTTTAGTGCGAATTTATTCACTCTCAACATTATTATATATATGTATAGTAGCCGAAATCCGTCTGTCTGTATGTCTGCTGATAACGCTCGCCGACGTAAACCAGAACGTCGCGTGCGAGTGGGATTTATTTGAACCCGCGATCACCAGGTTGGAAATGAGTCGTGCAACACTATCATCCAACGGATGCGATGACGAACCTGCTACAATTTGACAATATAATGTCTCAATAGGCTCGCGACATTGCTAAATTGTTACGTTGTTGTATTGTAACGCAACAACTATAAAAACTATTAAATTTAATATTATTTTTCAGTGCGGGCGATGAGATACCACTCCGTTGATATTCAACGGGCTTACACTAGTATATGTATATATAGCGTCCTCGGAGCGCAAAGGTGACATGTCCAAAATAGTCCGGACTTGTCGCTTGTGTGCTCCAAGTACATTAGTGGAACTTTTGTGCTATGTGATGCAAAAAAAAGTTGTGACGTCATGCGGGTGTGCCATTTGACTGCCCTGATCTAAAAATAATAATCAAAGAGGAACAAAGTTGCATTTGTAACTGTGCTCCGAGGACGCGATATTCAAGTGAATAATTAAGGCAACGGAAAATCATCGGGATTGTATTCAGTGTGCGGAAAAGTAATGTTATCGCTTGAACAATCCCATGTATGTATTATAATGTATTAGAGCCGTTTAGTGTCCGAAAAACTACATAATGATCCATCTCACGTGCAACTGACAATTCAGTTATTAAAATTTTATCGTCGATCCAATTAGTGTGAAACGTAATTTTATAATCATTTTTTAGTTGATAAGCAGTAGAATGAGTGGGTTAATTTTGGATAGTTTTATATGCAGCTCGTGTCGCGTCGGCATCGTCGTCGCGTCGTTCCGAATTTAATCTATATTTATATCAATATGCACCACTGTAGTGCACATCGTGGAAAATGCGACAATTCTGTTATTATTTATTCAGCGGAAAGCGGTGTTGCGAATTCGGAATAGTTAGGAAAAAAATAGCTAATAAAAAGCGATCTGCGGAAAAAAAAAAAACTGCACGATTTACGGCCGAGCGCGTCTCAATTATACACAGCGTTTGGACACGCGCGCTCCCTTTTCCCCGACGCGCCGGAAAATCGGCGGAAAAGCATCGGGAAAAGCGTTATCTTGCGTTCCGATCGCACCGAAATAATAACGACCAGATGCGTCAGAGCCGGTCGAGCTTTATCGCTGGTTAAATTCGCGGCAAAAACGGGGGGGGGGTCAAGGGTGGTTTACACCGAAACGGTCGACAACGCGATTCGCCAATTTTCCAAAGTGGGGCCATGTACGATCGGCAAATTTTATCATAACACCAATTCGCGTGAAAGGATTCCAACTCTGATACCTTTTCCATTTTTGAGATTGAATCAAACTTGACAACGTTATATTAGTGACAAATTGGGGCAACCTGTCGTGTCACTAATATCACGTCGACCTTTTAAGTCAATCTTTAAATCATTAAAAAATACATTTCAATAGATGTTTCGGTGAAAAAATCATACACCCTCGTTTTGAGCTTCTTCAAGTTTCTTATAACAAAACCACACTAATAAAAAATTCGGTTGTAGCCAACCCATGACTAGTAGTTTCGGAAATATTCCGTGGTAACAGGATTTTTAACATTTCTACAAGAAAACAACAAAAAAAAACCAACTTTCAGTTAACAGATTTTAATGATTTATTTTTTCCGTAACTAGGTATTTATTTCTATAAGGATTATAATTTTACAATATTATGAAGACGCCAAATATTTAAAAGGTCGAAACAACTAAAAAACAAAATCTCGATCAAGAGTAAACTGCCACTTCCGGTTGGCGGATGTTGACCAAAATCATTACATCTCTTACACCTTACGTGACAATAATAGATATAAAAATTTCAGCTCGATAGACTTCATAGATCAGCGGTAGGGAACTGGCGGCTCCGGAGCCACACGCGGCTCTCGATTATTACATAAAATCAAAATTAATCCTATTTTCATAGCTTAGTGGCTAGAAAAAGTTTGAAGATCGTTTATCAAATTAAACTTTATAATACTTTTTGGTAATAAACTGTCGATAGCTTATTTTTTACACCTATCCATTTCACAAATCAGTAATATTTAATTTCATTTAGGATATTCATATATTAAAAAAAATAATATGTTGCGACTCCCAAGCGTACCAATTTTGCAAGGTTTTCCCTAATTTGACTCTTAGCTTGAAAAAGGTTCCCGACCACTGTGATTAGATAGACAGAGATACAGACATTTTTCAGAAATCGCGAAAACGTGATCAGGGGATGGATACCCAATACAAATCAGTCAAAATCTCGAAATCGAATTTTTGCACGACCACAATACTTGATCCGATTAGGATAAAGTAAAAATGTTCAGTTGCTACTTTTGACATTTAGACTGATTTAAAATTTTTAAAATTTTGGTACTTTTATTAGAACGTTCACCACGTCCCACGCCACCCTCCATTGTTGCAAATCGTCAACGTAAATTTGGCTTGTTGAGAACCGCTGACACGCGCTGAGGCTTTCACGCTAGAACCGACGCTCGAGAATGGCTACGGAAGGGGTGGGGTTTTGAAATGGAGGCTTGAACCAACCCTCCTCTCCTTACTCACATCCCTTCTACCGTTCGTCGGTCCGCCACGGTGAATTTTAAAACTGTCGGCCCGTGAACGCCATTTGCCGTACCGTGTAGGGTGTCGGCTCTCACCCTCACCCCAAAGCTCGTCTTTTGCCCCTCCCTCTCGAAAGCCACCTGTGACCCCACCAGCCCTCCTCCTCTACCTGTCTGTGCGACCTGTCTGTCTCTACTATGCGTGAAAGTCTGATGAAAGCACCGGGTATATTTGACTGCTGAAGAATTTAATATTTTTAAACGTCTAACATCTACATCCCCATCCAATGCCTCATGTACAGCCTCCCATACCCACTTCTTACTCCTAATACCTCCCCACTCCCTCATGCCTAGTGTCTGTTTCACAAACGCCAGCGTAAATCGAGCTACACGGTGAAAATCCACCCCTTACGCTTGCCACCTTCATATCACGGCACGCTGCTCTTTTTTTGCCGTTTTTTATTTCCCTAGTTTATTTATTTTTTAGCAGACTTTTACTCTGCAGGGATGTTGGGAGGAGTGTGAGAACTCCCACCCCCCCCCCCCTCCCCCCGTTGAAGTGAATTTTGTATCATTTATTTAACGCACGCTTAAGCCGCGAGCGTGCGCGTAAATTACTCGAAACTTTCTTTCATACGAGTACGGCAACCTCAAAAGTATAATTCGGTTGTTGGTTAGTAAAATAAACAAACGGGTCCGCTCCAAATTAGAGTATATAAACAAAACTGTTTCAATGCACGTGCGTTGATGCACCCGCTCGCAGATCAAACGCGCCGTTGATTAATTTCGATTCGAAACCTACGTGTGTATTATTACCAATCAAACGTATCCGAATGGATGCCGAAAAATTTTACCATTTCTAAAGTCGTTAACTTTGTACGCCCTTAATTAAAATGGCGCGCGCAATTCGATCGCAATTGCCGCGCATTAAAAACGCTGTTATAATTCATAAACGTAAAAGTCGTACTTTACGATGGCGTGTGTGCGTGCGAAAAAAAAAAAAAATACACCTAAGGGGGTCGACAGTGGGTGGGTGGGTGGGTGCGTGTCAACGAAAAGAGCGTTCAGTTTAAAAAAGTGCGCAAATCCGTGTAGCGCTTGTAGCGCGTTAATAATAATGGCTCACTTTACGCGCCCGTAGAGGGCTCCGCTCCACCAGGGGGGGGGAGAGGGGGGTTTTTTTAGGGGGAGGAGAGTACAAAACCCTCCCCCATGTCCTCCCACTTTCACCTCTTCTCACACAGTCGACCGAATATCAACCGATGGCAGTACATCGTTATTTTTGTGTTGTGTACATGGTGCTTTTAAATTGCCCCGTATCAGATTTTTATTAAATTTAAATTGAAAATAAGCAGTTGAACCATCGAGTGTTGAGTTCAGGTGAGATCGATTTAAATAAGGTTTGAATTCATAATATGAATATACGCGCGGTGAACGCTATTGATGAATCCGACTACATTTTTAATTTTAATTTTGTACACAAGAAGAGATCGTATGAGGAATACGTGGGTAAGAAGCATGATCAAAGTGGTAGATATAGCGGAACGTGTGAAAAAGTTGAAGTGGACACATAGCGAGAAGGATGGATGGCAGATGGACTCGAGAAATACTGGAATGGTTAAGGACTGTTGACAGTTAAAATCATATTTAAAACAGTGCACACAGAGAATCATGGAAAGGTGTACCTACATGTGCTTGCATAAGAGGAATACATGGAAGCATGACCAAAACGGCAGATATAGCAGCAGAGGAATGGATGGCAGCGAGAGATACTGGTATCCGAGGACTGGTATCCGAGAGGATGTGAAAGAAAGCAAGGTAGGGCTGATGAATTTAGAAGAATGTGTGGAGTCAAGTGGATGCAGATTGCTCAAGACAGACAGGAATAGAAGAGGATTGGAGAGGCTTTCACCCAGCAGTGGATGGTTAACGGCTGAAAATTATGATGACAATACGTAGATTGCAATTTATTTAGATTTAGATTTTAATTATTAATGTAATACTTCAATGTTGTATGTACTGAACTTTGGTAGTTAAAAAAAGTAATAGCGTGTATGAAATAATTGTCGATCCCGTCAACGATCATTCTCAACGAACGATTTACACATATTAGCCAATACCAATCACAATCGCATCAATCATAAAACTCAACAGTCATAATGTATGCAAATTTGTCGAATTTTAATCCTCGTTAAATTTTCACGTTTGGATAAATCAGGGTTGGCACAGCGACAAGACGCTTTGTGAATTATCGGTTAACGCAACCGCCCATAGAACTTCTAACCCCGCATGGCGGTTTCGTTGTTTTTTTTTTTTTTTTGGCATTATTTTTAGTTTAACCCGCGCTCCGCTGACGTGTTTTATTTTATTTTTTCGGGGCATTAGTCACCCCAAGGCGATGGTAGTCTCCTCGGTGGCGGATTGAATAATTAACCTGCGCGAGAGGGGAAAAAACCCAAATGGATGGTGGAGCGAAATAAAATTATGCAACAACGAGCGGGAAAATACCCGCACTTTCGTGTGCATCCTGTGTATAATACGATAGCGTATATAATACGCTTATATTATTTTCTGAATGTATGCGAGTGTGCGTTTTTACGTTGCCGTTCTCCCATAAAGCTGCTGCATGGGGGAAGTCATCTGCGATTGTCTATCCATCTTCGCCGAACGTATCTATGTAACTACTATGTGAAAATACGTATAGTACAGTACATAATTTATTATTTTGAATCGAGTAACTGTGCTCTATGTATACTGAATGATAGCTTGAGAACAATTCCGTGATATAAATATTGCGACAAAGTTAAATACATATATGCACACGACTTAAGCGCTTCAATATGCTATCATCATTTTGATTGCCGTTTGACGTTGATTAGTTGGTTCTTGTGTCCGTTGGTGTGTATTTGACTTGGCTGCTGTACTCATCGTATATGCACACGAACGAGAAAATATTGATTCGTCTTTTAATAATAGTTAATCTTTTAGTCAACTACTGGGCAATTTTAGTACGCAACAATGAAGTTCGCATTCAGCAGGCTAGTGCAAAATAAATACAACGCGTCAATCGAGACGACACGACCACTTCAATTGTTCTTTTAATTACGCTGTTCGAGACAGTCTTTAGATGCGCTCGCGTGTGCAACAACCTCTATGTTTTATGTCTCGATCGAAATATTGCAACTAGCTGCAAATAATTATTATTGCATTTCGCATTAGTGAGACGCTTTACGGAAAACGTTTTCAAGATAAAATGGCGCAATTTTCAAAAGTTTTCTAAGCTTCTGCCCCCCCCCCCCCTTGTTCCGTTCGTTTTAATAAGTGCAAAAGTAGCCATATCCGCTTATCAGAGATTAAACTTCTCGAACAACAGTAGTTAAAAGCGCTGAATCGACGAGATTGAAATTAAATTTTCCCTCGTATAATACCGCGATACAGTTATCTCATTGTCGTTTCCATTTCGGATGAGATTTTCCCATTTTCTTTCGTTTTTCCTTTTGTTCCATCCCCCAACCCCTCACCCTTCCACCGATTTATTTATTTCTCCCAATACAACACAAACGCTTTTCGTATTGTTGCTATACGCATTTTTAACAATTGATGAAATATATTCAAGTTTTTCAGTTTGACGCTAAATTCCGTTTCAAAATTTAGTATCAAAATCGTAAAGCAAACACAGCTGTACGACAGTCGGTTTTAAGTAAGGTCTGCGTTAATTGATGACTGCGGTAATCGAAGGGTTAACCGATTTGAGCCATCCCCTCGTCACCTAACCCCACCCTTCCCCTAGCGCGTTAATGGTTTATAAAACACAGGTTAGAAACAGACGTTAACACTTTGAGCGCCATAAAGAGCGACGATAAAAGACGCCTTGATGGCCGCTCACCCCAGGAGATTACGTCTCCGGCGAACGACAGATGTCCACGGCCCGTAACAAACTTAAAGAATCAATTTAATCTCACCCCCACCCAAAACCTTCCCTTATGGCTCTGATGTTATTGAATACAAGATACTCTATCCAAATGACTTTGACGGTATTTACCTAGGTATAGGTGTACAGGACATACATATGTACATACGTACATACATCAAAAGTATGCCCCGTACATTTAAAAAATTCTATCAATAGCTGCTTATTCAAGGATGTGGAAGTGCAATTAATTAAACCTATTCGTGACATATCGAATGCATTAAACGAAATTCAATTATCTCGAGTTCTTTATATAGCCATGTCTATATCATCGAACGTGCTCTACGTGTGATTCTACACGCTCTGCGCGTATATGTACGTATGTATGTGCACAGTGCATTTTACAAGTGTGTGTGAGTTCAGGGGAGGGTCCTCGCTCGAAGGTGGATCGGACATGGCAAAATTATGACCTCTTTAAAAAGGAAGGGCCCTCTCCATAAGCCGATGATAAAATCTAAGTGGCCATCCTTCTGTAATGAGGGCCTGGAAACACGGGACGCAACCCTCGCGCTCGATACCCCCAGCGGAAATTACTTTACGATAAAGCCGGGCGATTCTTTTTCCGGGGATTCGAATGCGCGCATTAACATCCAGATGTGATTTTATACCTATGTACGTGTATACGGGTACGGCCGTATGTAAATGTGTGTGTTTTAAAATCGATATTTTCGCATTGTCCGCAGGTACGGTATGGATTTGAACGGAGCGAGGAGGAAGAATGCCACGCGGGAGACGACCAGCACTTTGAAAGCGTGGTTGAACGAGCACAAGAAGAATCCGTATCCGACCAAAGGTGAGAAGATCATGCTGGCCATCATCACGAAGATGACACTTACACAAGTGTCGACGTGGTTCGCGAATGCTCGGCGTCGCCTCAAAAAGGAGAACAAGATGACGTGGGAGCCGAGGAATAGGGTTGAAGACGACGATAACAACAATGACGACGATGACCACAAAAGCACCGACGGAAAAGACGTTCTAGGTAACTATATGATATTTTATGTCAGTGAATGTATTCGTTGAATATCTATGTACTCGATTCAAGAATCAAACTTTCCTTCTTATAGAGGAAAATTAGTAGATACTAGCTATTTATGTATGTATGTACATACATATACGCCATGTTATTTAATAAATGATTTGTGTATTCAATATCAAATTTGCGGCTTTAGTAAAACGAGCCGAAACACCATCAAATTCAAGATTTTTTAGTTTACTTATCCATGTGTATTGTATTAATTTTTTTTGGAAAATAACACTTCAAATCCGATAGTTAATTCGGGGTATACGGATTGGTTTGTCGAATATTATATTAGACGTAACACATTGGGGGTGAACAAATTTTTCCATAAAAAGGCTTCAAAAGATGCAATGAGTGGATGACATGATATTCTGAGAAGATCATCAACGTAAAAAAAAAAAAAAAATGCATGAGAACAATGCTTTAATTTGAGTGTCAAACTGGTCCGAGTTACAAAAATAAATGGCTTTTAAGATATGGAAATTTTCCAAAAATCGTAAAAATGCGATCTCGTCACAAATCAGTCAAAATCTCGAAGTCGAATTTTACAATACATACTTTACATACATAAATACGTAATACGTACAATAGTACATACATACATATTTTATAGATGAATAAAATGAGTCTTTAAAAATGTATTATTTATCAGGACCAAGTCCATTCTATTGTATATTAAAATTGTCATTAATTTCGCACCGGTATGAAGTTTGGTGACTATATAAAGTCAGGCGAAGATCTCCTGACCCTAGATAATTAATTATAAGTATTTTAAAGCAATAAAAAATTACAATCAATAGAAAAAATATCTGACTATTGATTTTAATACTCACTTTGAGCACGGCGATACTATATTTTAGACCGCACAAAAGCCAAAAAAAATGGATTTTTTTTTAATGTTTTAAATCGCGAATATCTCATAAACGAGAGCACATCAACATAAATCATTATCGGATTCGAATTCAGTGGGTTAAATTTAGTAAAGATTGACCAATCTTCGCTCTGGGTTTTAAAAAACGTCATTTTTTTGTTGCTCAGTGTTATATGGACAACGTTTTAGTGACGTCGTACACTACTTACATTACGGCCGCTACACAGCAGCACCCCTTTCCTCGGAAACCGTAGCTTTAGAATCATGAAACGCCGAGAGGTGGGCGGGTATCGCCCAGGTTGAAGACCACTGGTTTCAAGCATTTTAATAAAACTCCTTTGATTGTTGCAGATTCGAAGGACTCGGTGACAGGGTCGAGCGAAGACGGAGATCGCGCAGGGGGCGGCGGAAGACTCGAGGGCGGAGGCGCCGGAGGCTCATGGGCGGGTAGCGGCCCTGCATCTCCGGAACCTTATCCTCCAGCGGCGTACATACCAGCCAGGCGCCCCCCGCCGCCCACCAAACCACGCATATGGTCCCTGGCCGACATGGCGAGCAAGGAGAGCGACCGTGCGCCCTCGTCGGGAGGGGCGGCGGGCGGGGGCGCCGGTCGCCTACCCCTGTCTCATCCAGTTCAGGCTCACCCCTACCGCCCTGATCTCTACCGGCAGCTGTATGCGCCCCCACCCCCGCCCCCTGACATGGCGCTCCTCGAGACATACTCGCGGTTGGGCCAAAGGGCGCCCCTGCTCTCCATGCTGGGTGGGGCGCTCGCCTTGCCGCCTGCGCCCCTTGCAAGAGCATCGCCCTCCTCCTCATCCACGTCCTCCATCTCGGAGCAGCCTGTCCCACACAAACCATGACTACACTGAATGGACACCCATATGAACGCCACTCATATCTGACCGATTCGATGGTAACTTGATTAAAAACAACAAAAAATAAATAAAACCACCCACTCTCTCGTTTTTTGCCCGTTTGCCACGTTAAAGTACGAGCGCGAAAAATTACGAACATACAACTCGTCATCACACTGCGCTGCAGCGATCGTTTTCAGTATCCAAAATGGCGTCTCGTACGCTCAAGACCGTTTCATTATTTACATATATGTAGATACATTTCGTGTGCGTACCACTGTAAATTTAAATGTTGCGAAGTTTGAACTGTGCCATTTATATACATAGTATACACGGAGTTCGCTTAAAATTGTTCAATTCAGTAAGCACGATTTCAAAAATTAAACAGTATAACTTGACCGAGTATAACTTTTCAACTGTACGAGTGAGTGTGCACATTGCTGTATGCTTTTTTTTTTTAGAAAATATGCACTGATTTCACGTGTAGAGATTCTTCAATGGTATTTGTTGCAATAATTAGATTCAATATGCTTGAACGTCTTATAGTGACTACATAATTTGTGTCTAATTTTAAGTCTACCTGTGCAACTGTCTACCGCTTTCGCCGTCTAGTTTTATATTAATCGAACACATTCAATTGATTATTTAACGTTTAAATATGCGTGCAATATTAAATTAAATGAAATGAAAAGCATTATCTGTTCAGTTTATACGTACATAGATAGTGGTGGCTTTAATTTTCCATTGCCAAAAGTAAAATCATAACGAAAAGTCACATATGAACGGCGCTTGGAGTGAAGTCACTTTTGTTACGTCATCGCGTAAAATTTGATTTGCGTTACTACATATGATAGTTTCAAGATTTGATGTATGATAATTATAAACGAAATGTTTAATTTATTTTATTATACCTTATTGATTTTAAAATAAAACACCGAACGTATTATAATTTTTTTTTTTAAATAAAAGTGCAATATGAACTTTGTGAACTTAAATGGGACGTGTCACTTGCCTTCTACAACGAGAATTTATGAATAATAAAAATAAAATACCGAGCCATGGTGAATATGTAAATATTTTAAGTTTTTTTGGATGAAGGAACCTTTGCAAATATTATTATAAAAAAAAATTAAATAAACACTCATTCGAGACGAAGATGGACAATAATAATACATTGTGATTTTTATAATTAATTTAATAAAAAAAAAATTAAAGTAAATAACACTAAGCGTAAACAATTATCGCATCAGGGTACACATATTAACAAAATTGGATGAATTGATTATTACCCCAAGAGAAACATAAATAATGATACAATAAAATGAAAATTTTGAATAGTCGTTGTTTGTAAAGAAAAAAGTAAAAAAAATCGTATGTACATGTGATATTGAACCAATATTATGTTTTATAATTTAATTGTATCTATTTTTTTTTACTTTTTACTGTTCCTTTGAATTATTTCGTAGACTTTGTATTGCATTGGTGCGATCATTACCGAATAAGTGATAGGTGTTAGGTTTTACCGAACGTGCCAGGGACTCGGGAATAAAGGTATTCCTGTATTTAGGAAATCCTGATCGAATCCTGGATAGGCCCTGAAATATCAGGGGGAGACTTGGTTATTTTCATTTCTATTCTGCAGTAAAATAAAAACAATATGAAGTGGAATTTTTTCCATTAAAATTTTCATACGAAATCTTTACATTTTAAATTTTAAATCTGTGACAATCCAATCGTACTTTTATGTATTTTTTTTAAATCAAAAACGAGCATCCTCACTCCCCAATTCATAACATCAACGAAGTATATATTTTTTTGTAATTAAATTTATAAAAAACTTGTAAAATATTTTTAAAATAGTACTATCCGTTTAATTGTAAATAGTACACCTAAATTTAGCGTATAAAAAAGGAAAAAGTTGGTCTCATTGACTCTCATTTAGAACCAAAACACTGCATTTCGTCACGACGCTCGGTCCACCATCTCTGTATAGTAAGGTGCAGTTATAAATAAATAAATAAATGAATAAAAAAATAAACATTTGCATATATACGTATCGTATATTGTATTATTACTATTATTATAATTATAATATTATTGTATGACGTAGTACAGTCTATAATTAATGGCATATACATGTTTTAAAACAGTAGTGTTATTTGGTAAAAATGTAAAAAAAAAACACATGGATAATTACAAAAATATCATGTTTTTTTTTTTTGATATTAGTGTACATAAAAATAAATAATAATGATAAAAAGATTTGTATGTACGTAATTGGCACCTTGCGAACACGAGGAACATGTGAATTAGTCATAACGTCATGAAAAAAAAATCTGTACATAAAAAAATCATGATAATAATTCGATTAATTGAAGAAAAACATAATTACTCTCATCGAAAATGACGCGAAGTAAGAATAGTATTTTTCACGCAATTTATTGAATATTTATATTTATTGGACGAAAAGATTCACTGCTAATTTGTTGTCATGATTTTTTTGTTGTTTTTTTTTGGTTAATCAATAAACAGAGCGTTGAACAAAATCAATATTGTTGTTTGAATAATCATTATTGTTTACTATTTTTGATTTCGATTTCAAAAACGACACTTGTGTATAAAATATGACAAGAGCGTGTTTATATACAATATAAAATATGTAATAAAATGAATAAATTTTATGAATATACATTTATATATATATATATATATTATATAGAGAAAAAAAAATATGTGAAATCGAAAAGACTTTATTTTATGTTTGTTATTATTAATAATGATATGATTTTTACAAAGTAGAAAAAAAATGTATTTAGTTGAACTGAGTTTTTTGTTTGGAACAAAGTTTTTATTGAGACAGAATTAAAATAGTCGCGAGAGTAATCACTATTTTTTTTTTGTCATCCTCCTATTATCGTGTGTTACTAGTTGAAATAAATTGCTGATAATGACAATTTTCACATGTTTTTCATTCACACAATTGAACCGACCCTCCCGAAAATTATCAACTTCCTTTATTCGTTGAACCGACCGGCACAGCTATTTCGGAACATTTAAGTGCTATAGTTGCTGTTTCTAAAGATTTAACACCCTCATGCCCGCACTTCACATTGGACGAGCGCTCACGAGCGGTGCCGAGCGCCAAGGTGTGGGTATGTCGCTCAAACATTTTCGCGTTAAGGCCAACGGACATCCGCAAAAGTTGAGCGAACCGCGAAAAAAGTAGGATGGCGGACCCTTCCCCACACCCCGGACCCTCCACATTCAGTGTTGTCTGTGCCTATAGTGCGTAAACATGGAAACACCGTTTTTTTAACTTCCATGCATTGCATACTACCAGATAATAGTTGTATGTGCTTATTGCACACAAGGTGGTCGCATAAATTACTGCGACGCTTGACATTTTTTTACGCAGTGACGCGACACTTCGTTCGCCGCCGCTTGCTAGTTGACACTAGAGTGGCGCCACTAGCGATACGATAGCAGCGCTCTGGACACGGGCGAGCAAGCGGCAGCTGACCACAGCGCCAAAGCCAACATTTCACGAACATTCGCGCGATGGTGAAGTGGCGGTATGACAAACCCGAGCGGATTCGCTGCGTCAAACTGACGAACCTATCGTCGTCCCATTCGCACCGATATAATTCGCATTGTTGCGAGTCAACGACAATAGACGTTTATATACAACATTTACGACGAGCACTGTTCTAGAGATAAGCTAAATTTTGCTCGCACAACAGTGGCAGGTCTAAGCAACACTGTCTGCGCATTGTCCCACCTCGGACATTCGCAAAGTTGGTCACCTTATTATTGCCCAGCCATGGGAGAAGACAACGTCTGGCAGACGAAGAGCAAAATTCAAACAAGTCGTCGTAACCGGTGTTCTTCGTTCCCGATGTATCTGTCTTTGACTGAAAGTCGTGCTGGTCGTCAAATGGGCGACCACCCGACAACAATGCCTGCCGACGGTCCATTATGTCATTCTGTTGAGAGCCAGAGGGGCCTCTGGGGCCAGAAGGGGGCCAAAAGGGGGCCTCCTCGTGTCGACCGGTCCAACACACCACGTCACAATGCACCATTTGTATCCAATAATATCATTTGAATTTATATGCACACACAACTCGAGCTACAGTTAAACACGGTCGACTCGAAAGTCATCCGATCCAATCTTAAAACATATGTATCGGCTTTGGAAATTTTCACAAATTAGAAATTCGATCGTATCGATTGATTGGTCGTTCGCTAAATATTGGGAACCGGATTCGGCTCAATGGCATACATACGTGATTATTTACATACATTTACATTGATAAACAATTTACATGGTGATTTTTATAATAAAATACTCGCGTACCTACGTATAGTAATGTTAACAAACTTCAAGGGTTATATGTAGATAATACTATTAAAAGTGATACTAACACTGTAGAAGGATGGATCTATGGTTAGATTTTTTTTGATTTCGTCATCATCATCATTTTCAGCCGTTCACCATCCACTGTTGGATGTAGGCCTTTGCAATCCTCTTCCATTCCGGTCGGTCTCCACACATTCTTCTCAATTCATCAGCTTATCGTGCACTCAGACTATACCTTGTTTTCTTTCACATCCTCTCGGATACCATTCCAGTATTTCTCGCGTCCGTCTGCCATCCATTCTTCTCCCTATGTGTCCACTTCAACTTTTTCACACGTTCCGCCGCTATATCTGCCACTTTGGGTATACTTCTTACCCATGTATTCCTCTTACGATCTCTTCTTGTTATACCAAGCGTAGATCTTTCCATGCTTCTATATATGTGTACACTGGATCGGTCGTATACCTTATTTTTTTTCCATATCGGGATTTTAGATTTAAAAATGATGTTCATTCTTCCTAAAGCGCTTCATTCTAGTTACATTCTTCGTTATATCTTTTCTTCTTTACAACCAGTCAAGTTCATCAATTGTCCTAGGTATAAATAATTATCAACTATCTCTACAATATGGTTATCTTTTTGATTTAAGATATAACAAACTAAAAATTGATATATGTATGTATAAAAACGATTTAAAATAAATTTCTGAATATTTAAGTTGAATTTTATATGAATAATTCGTTATTTTGTATTAAAAACGACTTATTTTTCAGCAAAATGTATTATTAATAATTGAAAAATTCACTATGAAACACGTCAAATTGTACACTTCTTATACTCATAGGTATTAGTTAATTAAAAATTCGTTTGTGAGTTTGTTTTGAATATTGGATCGACACAGCTAACATTACACCTACTAAATTTGTTATAATAAAACTATAAGAACGGGAATATCAACAACTATTCCAGGAAATTTGAACAAATCCAAACTGCAAATTTAACAGTATTATTAGTTTACGTTTTTAGATCTGTTTTTGTATAGTATGCTTGTGATTAGTTTCGTAATATGAAACTCTTTTCACTTAACGAATTGTATATGTAGATTGCGCGTTATGCTGAGTATGTATATTTTATTATTTTATGAATGAGCAGAACTTATTGAACTATTCCACTAGTTAGGTTATGTACGAAGCGAAGCAGGCAGATAAAGGCTCGTTCGTGCTCGTGTCTGAAACGTCTGAAAATATTACGAGGGGAATGCGTAGTGAGTGTTCAATAGGTACCTGCCTAGTATCGAACGGATAGACAGCGGCACGGAAAAGGTTAAAGCAATTGCCGACAAACGATTTCGTGATTTTACATCGGAGCCGACTGATATATCGCCGTGGCGATATCAGCGAAATGATTGGCCATGTCAAGAGGGGGTATGTTACCCGTTCGCCGGGGTTACCTGGTTCAACGCGTGTCGTGTGTTCACGACGCGTCTCTGAGACAGGGGTCGTCAAACGACCCTAAAATTGAAATGAACGATATCGTCCGACGTTGAAAAATTAAATTATTAAAATAATTACGATCAGTACAAAATTTTACTCAAAATAATATAATTTAAATCAAATTAAGGGTTGAGAGCCCCTGACATCTTCGATAATGCCGTATATTTCAGCTGTGAAGTGTAACTTCTTCGTTTTTCGAAAACATCCACGTTTCGCTATGATACACGCGAGTGTTCGTACGAGACAACGCATACAAGATATTCATACCTTGACCCATCAACTGCCTACTGAGATATCGAATTAAAAAAAAATTGGCAATTTATTAATTTTTTTTTCATTGCATAGCTTATTCGTTAACTTCATACGACTCATTGTGCATAATTCGTGTTCCAAGTTATAATAATATATTTTTATTATATTCAATCTTCGTGTTTTCAGTTAGTAGTGTAATTGATCTCGGGCCGTTGTCGTCGAGGCGTGAACGTGTTGAGTCGTCGTCGTCGGTTGTAGTAGGGTCACAGCGGCCAGAGGGTCCCAAGGTGAAACATGTTGACGACGACTGGCATGTTGCGTACATTATATGCCTTCCACTGGCATTCCTGTCCTTGCGCATAGCAATGCTGAAACTTTTTTTGTCTCTCACTTCCAAGTCGATGAAAAATCTAAAAAAAAAAATAAATTAAACAATATCAAATTATATCAGTACAAAACAAAAAAAAAAGATTGTATCAACATTTTTACATACACTGCAAATCAAATTAACCAAAATCATATAAAATTGCATTGGTTCATTTGTCGAGACTGTTTCTGCTATACATTTTTTAGTAGGTTGCCGCTTCACATGAAAACTTTATACAACTAGCGAAAAGCTTCACTATAACGAGATTCCTACTTCAGCAATTAAGGATGAGAGATACTTGTTTGTGAGCCATTTTCCAACTATTTCAACCAGTGGCCCCTTTTCATCCTCTCTTCCTTTTTTTTTTAACCAACTTCATACGGTAAAAAATTCGTATTGTTACAAAATCCACACACCTACATACCTATACATACATACAATGATTTGAAACATTTACCGTATTTACTTGAACGATTGCACTAAAGGGTAAGAAGTCATCTTTTGACGTATCAACGTGTATGGACTAGCTTCTCAGCAATACTCTGGGATGAACTCATCAAGATTCGTACTTCAGTAATTAAGGATTAGATACATGTTAGTGAGCCATTTTCCAACTATTTCAACCAGTGGCCCTTTTTCATCCTCTCTTCCTTTTTTTTTTTAACCAATTTCATACGGCTAAAAATTCGTACTGTTACAAAATCCACACACTACATATGTACATACACACAATGATTTGAAACATTTACCGTATTTATGTACTTGAACGGTGGCACTAAAGGGTAAGTCGTCTTTTGACGTATCAACATGTATGGACCCTAGCTTCTCAGCAGAGACGAATTCAACAGTGAAATCACCGTCGAGCTACGGTCGAGTGTGAGGCAAAGGTGGAGCATGTCTCCAACTGTAAAACCCTTACTAAATTGACTACGGTGACTTCATCGCACGTCGAACGAGAGAATAAACATTCGAAATCACATTTTTTTCTCGGCTTACCTGTGCCAGAGTGTGTGACTAAGCGCCAACGTTAATTAGGACGGGAGAGAGAGAAGGGGGGGAGGGGGGAGGATAGGGGGAGGGCGTGTGTTTTATTCACGTGGGTTTTAGCGGTTATTTGTGAAAAGGGCCATAAAAATGTTTCTCGATTCGTTGGCCATTGTGGTCGGCCGAGACCAATTTGGGAAGGACGTGGCGCCACCCACAATAAACGCCGCCACCGACAATGGCGCGACTATTTATTGCCAGAGCTTTTTATTGCCCCTCTTCTACCCTCCCCCCCGCCCCTTCTACACCCCCCCTACCCCCCCCTCGTCCAGTAATATATTTATTTATTTTGTATTATTGATATTTATTTGGCGTATGGGCGCCCGTTGTTGTTGTCGATTATTGTTTTTGACGGTCGCGCTTGATTTGTTGGGTGTGTTCGCGGCTCGGCGCACGAAGTGGCCTCTGCGTGAACCCGCGGGTTTTATAATATGCTATGCAAAAACACGGGACTATTATAATATAACAGGGACCCATTGTCCTACCCGGCTACCATTGGGCCGTTGCGGGGGGAGGAGGAGGAGGAGGAGGAGAAGGAGAAGGAGGGATTCCTCTTGCCGGTCGTATTATGTGGGCGAACGTGGACACACCTCGAAATAACGAGTGTGTACTCGCAAGTTTGATAGATATTATATGTACATACAAAAGCGTTGTGATTCGCAACTATGTATGTATGTACATACCAATATACGTATAAGTAAGGGTAGATGGGAAAAGAAGAAGAGGGAGACTATGTATGTGAGCCATATAACAGAACGCTCCGCTCCGATTCTACCAGCTGTGAAGTTATAAAGTGAAAAGCCACTGTCTGAAATAGTTGGTAACACAAGCTCACAGATAAGGATCTAGTTCTTAATTATACGTAGAATGAGGAGCAGTTACGATTGTCATCCTGGATGTTGGTGCTTCGTATATTATTTAAAAAAAGTACGCTGCAGGTTAAGTTTTTATTCTAATGAACGCATTTACACATATTTTTACCTTATCCTAATCGGATAAAGTATGTATTGTGATCGTGGGAAAATTCGAGATTTTGACTGATTTGTATCAGGTATCATCCCCTGATCACGTTTTTGTGATTTTTTTTGTTTATATTGCATCAAAAAATGGCAAAAAAAAATTGTATTTTTACATATAAAGGGTTCAAAGAAGGATTACAAAAATGCCATTTGAACTTCGATCACTATAACGAAAGGTTGAAGAGTCTCACCTCTTTGGAGACGAGAAGATTGAGAGGCGATCTAATAGAAGTGTATAAAAAAATAAATATAAATGTCCAATAAAAAATCTCCTCACGTTCAATAAAAATGCTCATCTCCTCTCTGAGACTCTTAAAAGACAAATCCAACAAAATTTTCAGAGACTCGTTCTTTTCAAAGAGAGTGGTTGAAGTTTGAAACCGCCTCCCAAATCAACTAGTAACTTCTGGAAATATATGTAAATCTCTTAAAAAATCATCTCGACAAGTTTTTGATATATAGGTATGTAAATGAATTTTTGTAATCCTTCAAATATAAATAAAAATTGTATGTTCAAATTACAACATACCCCCTGGCTCCATCGGCTATGCCGCCTGCCCGTGTATTTTAAATAAATAAATAAAAATGGTAACTTAAGAAATATTTTCTAGATTAACTGTATTTGTTTACTGCTGTATTGAACTGAAAACTTCCACGTGGTATACAAATTCAAAGTTTGTTAGATGACGTTATGTTGATTAAAACCCACCACCAAAAAAGAGAGGCGGTGGTATATTGTTGAACATTTTCTTGTTGTTTCAAATAATTGAATGCGAACATTTTGAAGAGAGAGCATCAGTCTTTAGTTCGGAATAATTCAAAAACATTACCATAGTATGCAGTTGAGCGATTGTTCGCAAATGTTTTTAGCTTCGCTCGGTCTAAGCTGTAAAATTCAAAACATTGCATTGTTTGAGTGCATTTAATACGATACCGGGAAAAGATCACCTCATCCACCCCTCTCTCGTCTACCCCTCATTTCATCCGTTTTCAATTCCCGTAATAACTTTGTGTATTATATGTATAATACTTTACAATGTACACTGACAAATTTCATCAAAGTTTTTTGAGACCGAAAGACATAATACGAAGGGAGGGAAAGACGAAGACAACGACTTAACCGACCCCCTTACCGAACAAGGGTGCCGATCCCCCGAAAGTTTTGTGTTTTTGCATGATAATGTAATAATTGGAGTCGAGAATTTGGCCGCCATTCTTATATTATTATATATTATGTGTGTGTGTGTGAGTTTGCGCGCTTAAAACTCTCGCCTTTGTTATACACTTATTTCATAGCGTGTAAACGCCTATTCTAAAACGTCGTAATACTCAGGGGCGTATCGTCACACTCGGCACTAAATAATATATAATTATATTTAACAAAAAAAATAATAATAATACATAGATACTTATAATATCCAAACACATAATGAGAACTATTTTGTAAAGTTACATTAAATATACATTAGGCGTTTATATACCTATCGGAGAAGATGGGAAAAAAAAGAGCCATTTAATAGCATCGGACGTATTGTGCGCCAATTTTCAAAGCGAACGATGATCTCACGAATTTTTAGCATTCTACAAAAAATAGCGACTGTGACTCATACAAGTTGCATTATGTATATAAATCGTAGTTTATTTGAAGAGATTTGAGATTTTTTAAGTCTTTGAGTTTGTTGGCAAAGTACAGTAGAGTAATTATACGGTGACTATACGTTTTGTCTATAATTTGGCCATGGGTGAATTCAAAGCTTTGTAAAACACAATTTGTATAACCTTTCACATTTTTCCGGAATGACATTTGCATGTATATTAAGGTTGAACATGTTTTACGTAAAAATAAAACGAGATATGGTGTATCAACAGGCCTGGGCAAACTTTTTGCCTGAAAGGCCACATTAGGAAATCAAAATTAATTTTTGACGTTTAAAATTTACTAGACATACATATAAGTATTTTAATGCTTTCAAATATGACAATTAATAGCAAAAACATCTCACTATTGCTTTCAATACTCATTTTGAACACCAAAGCACTAAATTTTGAGTTACAAACTGCAAAAGTAAAAAAAATGGGAATATTGTCCATTTTTTAAACGCTCATATCTCATAAACGAAATCTAAGCGATAATTTTCATTAGCATATTCAGATTCAGTGGGCTAGAATTAGTAATAATTTTTGGGTCTTCGCTCGGGTAACTCAAAAACGTGATTTTTAGTTGAATAGTGTAATTTCACCATATTCTTCAAATTTATTTTCTGGTATATAGGGCAACTTCATGGTTGGAAATTAATAAAAGTAATAGGCGATAACCAATTCTTCAATGTATGTATTATATGTATATCTAAATTGATTTTTTTTTAAAAGGCAGAAAAAAGTAATTTTTTTTCAGAAATACGATTATAGCTCACGGGCCGCATGTGGCCCGCGGGTCATAGTTTGCCCAGACCTGGTATAAAACAACGAAAAATTTTCTATTTCATCCATCTTACGAATATCACCATGTACAAGCTATTGTTCTTGTGGAACACGTAAAGACCGAAATAGACGACAGAAATTCGTTTATATTTTTATTTAAAAATTTTCAGCAATGATATCAAATCTATTTATCATCGAACGAGACAGTCTATTTGCTACACCGAACTATCGAGATTACGAGGGTGAATAGACTGCGTGCCTCGAGTTTGACGCACCTGTCTCGTCGAAGGTGAGACGATTATTCGGTTAAGTTGCGGGATTCTGGAGTGTGTTGGGTGTTTTTACGGGGTGCGCACTGAATAAATTACCACGGCTTATTACGACCACCACCCCCTACAACCCTCCCTCTCTTCCAGATGAAGTGGGTGGGGTAGGGGGATGCGAAGGCGTAGAAGTTGGTCGAATGAATTAATATTTAGATAAATGGAAAGAAAATGGCAGCGAGAGAGAGGCTTTGTCTCCTCCACGCCCGAGAAAGTTGCGAACAAACCGAAGATTACGTGCTAGAGGGAATGGAGGTGGGTTGTATGGGTGGGTATGAGGGAGAATCTACGGGGTGGCGAAGAAGTATTGTCGTCGTCGCTATTTGACTGCACAACCCTTATGTACACAATAGCACGTGTGTATTATATTGTTCGCGAAGTGCTACCCCGATTTTGAATTGTTATGGCGCGTTTACA
This sequence comes from Parapsyche elsis, assembly GCA_022651745.1. NCBI lineage: Eukaryota > Metazoa > Arthropoda > Insecta > Trichoptera > Hydropsychidae > Parapsyche > Parapsyche elsis. Next base: position 1,755,825 of record JAGVSN010000019.1, read on the forward strand.
TCGCGGTGCGTTCTGTGAATTTGTGTCGAACGCTTCGGCGGATATGCTCAATACGTCTACCATCCATTCTTCAGCTGATATGTATGTATCTGCCCTTTGGTCATGCTTTATACCCATGTATTCCTCATAAGATCTCTTGTTATATACAAAATATACCAGTATTGTTTTACTATCGTCATCATCATCATCATTTTCAGCCGTTCACCATCCACTGCTGGATGAAGGCCTCTCCAATCCTCTTCCACTCCTGTCTGTCTTGAGCAATCTGCATCCAGTTTACTCCACACATTCTTCTCAATTCATCAGCTCATCGTTTGCTCGGTCTACCTTGTTTTCTTTCGCATCCTCTCGGATACCATTCCAGTATATCTCGCGTCCATCTGCCATCCATTCTTCTCGTTATGTGTCCAGTTTTACTATAATGAAGTTTAAATGTTTATCTTATAATTGTTATACAATATCTGTTACACCGAGTACATATATACATATCTTTCCACCCGTCTCTGTGTGCCTTGTTCTTTCGTAACATTCTTGAATTCAAGAGTATAAAATAGAAATGATTTTCTTGACAGTTTTTGCGACCTTAATTTTCGTCATTGGCAAAATCTGGACATTATACCAGGAGGAATATCATGAAAGAGTGATTTGGGACCGAATTGGCACAATTCGCCTCGACAGAGCTGAACCTGCTTTCCCAGAAAATTTTCGGAAAAAAAAATCTACCGATTTTTCTATGGAGAAATTGGGGCTGTTGTCGTTTTCAGTACAAAATGAGGCTCGAAAATGTGAAAATCGACTACACTAAATCCAAATCGGTCATCTCCTGTTAGAATTTGCCAATTTATACTTATATGTACATATTTATATATATACATATATATATATACAATGTATACGAATTAAAAAAAAAAAAGTTATACATAGATACATATTGAAAGTATTCACTTAACTTTCGCTGAATCGGGTCTTAATTCGGCCATTGAATCGGCCCGTCCATCCCCTCACAGTTTTGACATCTCATTCTGGAACGCATCTCAATGTAACGAATCAGTCAAAGAGTGACTCGATGACACCAGTGTGTCCAAATGAAACGATGACTGGCCAAAACGAGTGATTGTCATATACCAGTCCCCTCCCTTAGAGCGTTCTCGCTTACCTATACGACTCAATTTATTTAAACCATTAAGTTTTTTTTTTTAATTTTTAATTTAATTTTTTTAATTCGGCACCTCTCACTACCCGAGAGGTGCCAATTAGGCATGCAAGTGGTTCATTGTGTGCACGATTAGCTGCAAAGAAAGGGTGTCTGTGGTGGTCATGCAATCAGCACAGGTCGATCATGATGACCACGCGCATTGCGCAAGACCCACGTCACATTGTCAACACACTACCATCAACGGTGTTGCTTCTTCTCCCGATGACACGGTGGAATTTAAAATATTCCCCTTCGATGATATTGTATGTAGAGATGTATGTGTGTGTGTGTCGTATCAAATTATTTAATACAGTTGTAATATTGTTGTGTTTTTTGTCAATATCAATGTCAAAGTCATCGATCAAGTGTGTGGCGAGCGGTCGATCGCCTAACAAATGCAGTCCGCCGCTCACAAGACCTGACTCTCAATCGCGGCGCCCCCATAACAATTTCATATAAAATATGATTAATTATGGCCTCAATTAATGCAGATATGTGTGCAGGGGTTGACAATCGAACGATCGATAGCGTGATTTTCAAATCGGCTGTTGCAGATCTCGATCAACGCGCGGTGAAAGTTTTTTTAATCAAATTCCCATTTTGATATGAAAATTCGATATGCGATAACATTTTGCTTATAAAATGACAAAAAGGTAAGCGGAGCTTTAGAGTACAATAAATTTCAGGTGAATCGGTCGATGTTTCGATACTTTTCTGAAACTTCAAGGTTCATGCAAAGTTTAATTTAAGTCGTAAATAAGTTCTGATGGGGAAAAAATAGTATTGATGGATGAATCGAGTGAATTTTCAACGCCATAAAGATGTCAATCAATATTGCTTGTATCATTTGCGAAAAATGTTGAAAAAATTCAAAAGGGAAGTATCGGGAGAAGGAAATTCGAGCTGATAGTTTTTCAAACTATAAATTATTGTATAACATTAAAGCTATGAAACATATCTTAAATAAACTACATCAGAGCAATAATAATAATTGACGAATAACAGTATTATCATCATTTTCAGCCATTCACCATCCACTGCTAGATGAAGACCTCTCCAATCCTCTTCCAATTCCTGTCTGTCTTGAGCAATCTGCATCCACTTGACTTCACAAATTCTTCTCAATTCATCAGCCTGTATTCCTATCACGATCTCTTCTTCATACATCTGTCCGCGATTCTCTGTGAGCACTGGATCTTATGTACGTAACATTCTTAAATTCAGCATCCACGTTTCACATTCACACGTCCACCTGTCAGTACGCCTTGGTCGTATGCTTTATTTTTTCAGCATGTTGGATTTAAAAACTATGTTAATTCATCCAAAAGCGCTCCATCCTAGTTTCATTCTTCGTTTTATCTTTTCTTCTTCACATCCAGTCATGTTAACAATAACAGTATACGCTTTCAAAAAAATTCAGCAGGCGAAATGTTAAAATCTTTCGTTTGTTGATTTCTGATGTATCCGACAGAATAGTCATAATTTATTTGAGTTGGTGATTACAACGGTATTGAAGTATTGTCATCGTTATCATTTTCAGCCGTTCACAATCCTCTTCCATTCCTGGCTGTCTTGAGCATTTGGCATCCGGTTGACTCAATTCATCAGTCCATCGTCCACTCGGTCTACCTTGCTTTCTTTCACATCTTCTCGGATACCAATCCAGTATTTCTCGCGTCCATTTGCCATCCATTCTTCTCGCTATGTGTCTAGCTTCTAGCCCATTGCTCTTGTTTCAACTGTTTCACACGTTCTGTTTATTGTATAGAGCGACAATTTCAAGGTCGAACTTTCGCACGATCGCAACACTTTATATCTATACTACGGCTATGGATAATCTAAAAAAAAATAGATTTATACTAATTTCAATGCAAACAGAAGTGTGTCGAACAGACTTATATAAAGTAATTTCATACTTCAATACTTAATATTGAAACGTCAATCTTTCACGCGTCGGACGGAGCAAGGAAGAAATCGATCATTTCGACGCTCTGCGAGAAATATTGGCCGTATTCGCGCGTAGTTTGAAATTCGCACGGGCCAAAACAGACACACACAGACTACATAGCTCGCGGGCCAACGGTGCAACACACCAGCTTAACCCATTTCGAACTATTCATATTTAATAACTGTCTCATAAGTCTGAGAGACGGCGGCGTGCGGGATAAAAAAAATCGCGCATCTTCAGCGACGATAGCGAACGGTCTCTGCCATATATGGAGCAATCGGAGCGCCATGACGTACGTGGCCCACCTTCCTTCGGCCATATATGACTAGTCGGGGGCATAATGAAGACATTGCTCGACGGGGGCCTAGCCCGCCGCGGGGCCCTGCATACATAGGGTCCCCAACTCGGGGTCCTTAGCCCCGCATCAATCAAATTTATATTGTCGTCGAGTCACAAAAGGGCACACGGCTCGCTTTTTACGTTTCACTCTCGTCGGACGTATTTTGGCTCTTTTTTTTTTGTACTCTCGTCGAATTTTATTTCGTTTTGTTTCGTCGTTGTTGTTGTTGTTTGTCGCCGCTTTGCCCCTTTCATCCACCGGCCTAGTGTCGAAGGTGATGAAGTTATCGTTATCGTCAGCGGGGAGTCATCATCGGCTATTATGTGTAGGCAGCCCCCATACACTACCTTACGAGTCTTATGACGTATGAATGTGAAACGTGGATGATGAATTCAAGAATGTTACGTAAGATCCAATGCACACAGAGAAGCATGGAAGGGTGTATGCTCGGTATAGCAAAAAGAGATCGTAAGAGGAATACATAGGTAAGAAGCGTGACCAAAGTTGCAGATATAGCAGCATGTGAATGGATGTCAGATGGACGCGAGAAATACTGGAATGGTATCCGAGAGAATGTGAAAGAAAGCAAGGTAGTACGAGTGGATGATGGGCTGATGAATTGCGAAGAATGTGTGGAGTTAAGTGAATGCAGATTGCTCAAGACAGACAGGAATGGAACAGGATTGGCCTTCATCCAGCAGTGGATGGTAAACGGCTGAAAATGATGTACATGAATGATCGTAGAGTCTTCTTTCACGTAGACTATAGCGCTGGATCTTTTACAGATGCGTATTGTCGACTCTGTGCTTGTAATCTGATACTTTTTACTGTCAAAGCAATAGATAATGCAAACTAACTTAACCCAACCGAATCCAATCTAATTTAACCCAGTCTAACCTAACACTGACAACTTTCCATTCGCGAAAGAAAGTTTCGAAGACATTTTTGAAACACGCTTGAAATATTGCTCTGAATTCTGTGTATGTAATATTTTTTCAATAAAACAATGAAAAAAAAAATAATAAACGCAATTGAAAGATTCGACAAGTGTGAAGTTCTCTTTTACAAATCATGTTCTTTCAATGATATTTTCTTTTAATCGTACAACTATTGTGTTAACTGAGTTATATTGTAAGAATATGTTTCGTATCAATCGATCGATCCGATTGATTTTTGAGACATTCACGATGCAGTGGTTCTCAATTGTTTTTATTTATTTTAAAATTGTAATCTTGACGGTGTTTCTTTAATGTTATTTTTAAAGGAAATCGGTGATTTTCGATAATTTTCTTAATAAAATTCTATATAAAGAACTATTTACAGCTATTTTGTTGAGCGTGTTCCATTGAGGACATGAACATGGCTCGTAAAAAGATCAATTTTTACGACAGCAACTTTAATACCGGTTCACAGATTACGCTAATTGCTGCTACAACTAGCAATTGCACCTTCCTTATAAACGATTAAGTACAACGCGCACATAGCTCGAGTTTCATTCGTAACATTAAGAGCAAATTATATTGATTAGAAAACTGTGTTGAATTAGTTTCTTAAAAAAAAAAAAAAAATAAAAATAAAAAACGAAACTACGCCGTGCACCATTCACAGAGAGAATCGCATTCAAAAGTCAAATACAGATCATCCGGTCATAAATAATAAATAAAATGCAACGTTGAATGTTGGGTGCTTTTTGAATGATGAGGCTGTAACAAGGCGAACAAGATGAAGTCTCCAATCAAAACCCGATCGTTGAAAGAGTGCCTTTGTACGCACACGTCTCGCATTGTACATATCGAAAAATTAAACCGAGTCCGTATTAACAAAAATAAATAATAACGAAAGTACTACAGCCTCGAAGCGACGACCTTTCAAATCAAACACGATTTTTTTTTAATTGATTTTATTCACTCATTCACGCATTACTATATGTACCTATATCTACATGTAAACGAATTTTCATCTGTTTATCTATTTGTGCAGAGGAACTTTCATTGATACTGTGGATCTTTTACATTGTCTCAATGACTCCCACCTAAGCAGTATACGCAATAAAAGTATAGCGATTTGCACTCGAGCTACATATGTAAAATTTCTATGGTGTTCCATAAACGAATATTTTAATACCCAATTCGGAACGCAAACGAATCGTAATAGTACAGTGCGCGCATTTATCATTACCTGGCCGTATTAATTGCCCGCAGATATCGATTAAAATCAATTAGAAAACATCACCATATGGTGATGCCTACCATTTATAGTACGCGCGCGAAAACTGGTCTACAGCTAGTCCAAGACAGGCATGTGTGAATTTGTAGCTACGATCGGACACGTGTACTCAATCAACGCGCGCTTAAATTGTATGTACCTACAGTGTGTATTCTATTTTAATTTTTTATTACAAAATGCGTACGTACGTACCTATTTTATACGGGGCAATAATAATTTGCGTAAGTCGTCCCCTCCGTATATGCGGTCGAAGAGACGACGATCGAAAAAACATGTCCGCCGCCGGAGTATTATTTATGAAAACCGATGTCTGAATGCCTGTAAACGTTTTTAATGCGCCATCAATAATCGCAACGTCATGTCGATTGGATGACGTACAAAAGAGATGACGTCCACATAATGTCATAATCGGAATCCGAGTCCGAAAATATGTATGTATGTATGTCGAACGGGGTTAAAAAGTTGCCCGAGCCATACTCGGATCGATGATGATCAGTTATGACCACCTTCGATCCGATTGGAAACCTATGGACTCCATATCACGTACACGAGTTTTAAAATTATATCTATAAGTCATCTGAAGACTAATTTCATACATACATAGATAAGATTTGTAATGTAGTATACTAACAGTAACCATGTCACATGATTCAATGATAGCGAAATCAATACGACTTCAAAAAAAAAAGAGACTGTCTAAAGGTCAAATATGTAAACCGTATTCATTTGTTTATTTCTAAGGATAAGTGAAAGTCATTTTTATTATCAAGAGTGCATCAGAAGTGCAAAGTGCATCTTAATATGCATAGAATATAGACGCTTCGATTGCTAGATTTTAACTCGAGCAAATCTCGTTTGAAATTATTCAACGTTTTCATTTATTTCGCTGTTTTTTGAAATATCGGAATTCCTTACTACATATTGTATTATTTTAAGCAAACGTTTTTGATTTATGAAATTTGGGTCTGATATCAATAAAAGCCAAAAATTTTTAATGATAATATGCCATTTCCTTAAATCGATGCTACAAATTTTCTTCCCACGTTATATAGGTATATAGCGCATTTTAAGCTTTTTAGAGTTCTAAAGTGTTCCAGGAAATAGCAAAGGTTCACGTAGACAGTACACTACGCTAAAATATGTAGAAATTCTAGCAAAAATAGACACACACTTAAGAACTAGGTATATTGACTATACAAATGCGTTTCATTGATCGGCATGGGGCTTTTGTCCTTTGGGTAGATGTCATCAGCGCACAACAAAGCGCTCGGCGGCCACTAATTACACAAAAATGCCCAGTTAGCACTATTCAAGCGCAAAACGGTGCCTTTTGTGTGTACGTTTGTTGTGTTGCCGCCGAATTGTGTACGACACACAGTTCAGGAGCCACTGTCATTAGTCCATGGGAAAAGTGCCGTTGCGCGTTTTGCCGCTCACTTCTAATTATTGTCGGTCGTGATTCAAAACCTGGAAGTGAGCATTTGCCGACAAGCTACATATTTATATCATGACTGTACCTACCTGTAGCGACAGCGACAGCTCAGTGGTAGAACATTGCACTCGTGGACGAAAGTTCATGGTTCGATTCACAACTTTTTCGACAGATTCAAGAACTGTCCATCCGTTCATCATCTTCATCATTTTCATTTTCAGCCGTTCACCATCCACTGATGGATGCAGGCCTCTCCAATCCTTTTCTATTCCTGTCTGTCTTGAGCAATCCGCATCAACTTGACTCCACACATTCTTCTCAATTCATCAGCCCATCTTCCACCTCGGTTCATGTTCATTCTTCCAAAAGCGCTCTATCCTAGTTTAATTCTTCGTTTTATTTCTTCTTCTTTACATCCAGTGATGTGTTTCTTTCACATCTTCTCGGATACCATTTCAGTATTTCTCGCATCCGTCTGTCCCTTTTGCCCTTGCCCTTGCCCTTTCAACCTTTTCACACATTCCGCTATATCTGTCACTTTGGTCATGCTTCTTACCCATGTATTCCTCTTACGATCTCTTTTTGTTATACCAAGCATACATCTTCTATACCTATGCTTCTGATAAGTTTTGGTTTGCTAAAATCTCAATTGTGATATAATTCACCAGTTTACCTGACTTAGTTGTTGAGACTCTACCGGACTAGACTAACTACCGGAATTAGTTGTTGTCGCTATGCAAAATTTTATCACATACAAAAAATTCTTCCTACTTACCAATTCCGACAAAGTAAAACTACTAGTGGTTATCTTTCCCTGGTTACTTCACTAAAACGATAAAATATCTATCAAAAATGAAGAGGCATCGCTCGATATCAAATATTCCGCTTTGAAAATCAAAATAATTCACATGTCTCAGTCGATTGAAAGATCATTCAGCAATACAAATTCAGTGAGATTTATAATCGACGTTTTACTCAAACGCGTAATTAGAATATGCGACTAAGCGGGTATAAATCGCATGGTCGCTTATTAGCCCTTATGATTCATGAACTTGTATACGTACATACTTATATTTATGTGGATATATTTTTTTACGTTTTGTGTCGGTTTCCAATTTATTTTCGCCTCTTTGTGCGTTTGTGTCGTCGCACATGCCCGCACGTTCTTACACCAGTTAATGTGGCACAACATGATAAATGGTCTCTAAACGGAGACGTAATTGATGTACTTACATAACACTTTCCGTGGCATGTGGGTTGTAATATGATTGGACACCTCGAATTTAGACGTGATGATCGTGACGACATTGACAGGGTTCGCAGTTGGCACTGGAACGAGGGTTTTGATTCAGAACGCTTCGGGTTCGAGCCGCGCGTAATTAGATTGTATACGAAATCAATATTTTTTACTGTAAATTTTAATACTATGAACTTCTTAGAATATACATTCACTGAATTCAAATACTCCCCAATGTATGTATGTATGTGTGAAGCCCAACGACTACTTACATCTTGAGATAGAAACATTTTTAATTGTGATTGATTATGACTAGCATAAGTCGCCGTCAAATATGACGTAGTGATTTATTTTGTTCGTCACATGTTTCTACGTATCTTCTTTCTTTTGATGCTCTACTATTTTTTCCAATATGCGTTCTTTTGAAAGAAATACGCGCTGAATCGTTTTAGTTTGCTATAATATGATTTCATCTTATATGGATCTATTAATATTTCTTTACTCGGTAATATTTTGATCAAAGCGAGTATTAATGCTAAGAAAATTGTGCAAAGGAAGGAAGTCATGACGACATGCAAGGGAAGTGACGTTGAAAGATGGGAACGGAAAGTGAAACATTTAATCAATAAATCAACGTACATATGTATTCTCCCGTCATTTTTGGCGGATACGTATTCTAGTGTAGGTATACATACATACATACGTGTTGATGATTTTAGTATTAAAATTTTGAATTAGTATCTATTAGTATGTATTAGTTTTAATTTATTTGGAAGATGTACATAGTTATATGGTTCGTTAGATTACTTTAATGTACGTTTTATTCAACTGGTCTTTTTCTTTTGAAACGTTCTGTAAATTTAAATATATGTATTGTAGAGGGGCTTAGTATACGACACTCGAAAACGTATTATCTGCAATTTCAGGGTAATCGTTTAATATTCGTATTAGCGGGGAGTGTTTATTTAAAAAAGCAATCTTCACGCTTGTCTCCCGGACCGCGCGCGCGGCTCTTCGCTAGAAGTTGTTTGCAAATTTACTTTGAGGCTTAGTCAGCGATATCTTAATTAAATTTCAACTTGGGGTTTTTACTTCCACTTCCCACCGAATGGAATGAGAATCCAAAATAAATGGAGGAGGGGTTGGGGATAGAAAATGAGTAAGGGGAGGTGAAACATTGTAATATAGAATGTGTATTGTAGAATGCTAACCAACAATTATTATGATTTGGAATAAAAAGGCCATTACATAATCAGAAATATAGAATAGTATAATTTTTTTCGCTTAATTTCTGTTTAGGGTTTAAAAATACATACAACTATTTATCGCACATGTTAGAGATTCGTTATCTCGAGGGAAACATAATTGTTTACATCGTAAAATTTTATGTTCTCAAGTGTTCCCACATGTCGGATTATCGCTCTCTTTCGGAAACTGTTAATGAGGGTATCGGGTTACTTTTTTGCATAAGGCGTATGTACAATGTAGGAAACGGAGATTCTTAAATTTTTAATTGCCTTCTTTTCTTCCGGAACAATAATTTTTATTTCGGGCAAAGCAATACATAAGCAAAAAATACAATCGAACAGTAGCTAGCACATTGGCGATCCTTCAATTGCTATTTCGTTACTTTAGTACTTGCCATGAAAATACTGAAAATGGGGAAAATTGCATTGAACATTCAAGATGCATATTTTCATAGGTAGGGTACCTACTTAGCTTGATGAATTTGGAACTGAGCGATCATATTCGACTGTTTTCACTTTCGTTTTTCGCAATATCACTGTGGTTGCTGTTTTGACACGTTAAACAGCGCGCAAGCAATCAAAGGGTTAGTCCTTTGGGCCAAATCGTACGCCAACTTCCGGTGTCCGGTTTAAACTGCACCTCCGGTTAACGAGCTGACCGGTGAGTTATGGTCGCACTAGCGGCTCATTACCACTGATCAAAAGTGAGCCGAAACCCTTTGCGCGAGCTCGCCAACTGTCTTCATCAGCCGTGCCGACGACAGTTTTATTCGCGAAATTGCACGTCAAATTATTTCAGCGGAAGTAGGGCGACCATGTGTCGCAGCGGCGGACTGGAGAAAAAAAAAAATAAATACCGATCCCGATTTGGGCATAGCATTGAAGTGCACACAACGACACGACTGAAACAATAGAAGGAAGGTGTGTATGGGGTGACAGATGGCCGCACAGAGCCGCACTCGTGAAATACTAATTGGCCATTAAAGCGTATGCCTTTTTGTTTTGATTTTTCGGTGAGCAGTCCGTCCCACATACACACAAATAATATTCGCCATTATCTCCCCGAAGAAACAATAAAGATGCCGGAAGTTCGTGCCAGTGAAATTTTTTTATCGAAGTTAACACTTCCAATGCCACGATGAAACTTTTGCAGTGTTTGAACCAGCTCGGTTTTTGAATTTTTTAAATTGTTTAAAGTGCCTATTGAATTTGCGAACGCTCGGAAATTCAATTTTCTAGTAGGTACGTAGTAGTGTAAACTTTTTGAAAGTGCACCTTAGAAAATTTTAGTACAGGTGTTCAACTTTTCAGGGCTAAAACAATAAGTGTAAGTGTTGAGTTTAGAGTGTGCAACGTTGGTTCAAAGTGAAACCAAGGAAAAGCTAAGAGAGTAAATTGTTAACTTTGTCAACCTTTTACCTTTACTGCATTATACAGATTATACATTGTCCTTAGAGTGTAACAGTGATTTTGAGTGTACGCAACCAGAATATTGCTATGAGTGTCTTAATTTGAATCGGTATGAAGTGAAAATTCACGTATTAAAATGTGCCAAATTTGATCAAAAGTTTTTGTTTTATTTTCATTCAAAAACAAATGTATTTTATCTGTCAACGTTCACTAGTCTACGCTTTCATACTTGCACATTACTGTGTTGTACATTTGTTTAAAAAAACGCTGGTTTCTTACCCCTGATCATTAGAGTGTAAATGTTTATTTTAAAGTGTGCTACGAACTACTTCAATGAGAAATATCAAAGGCGAGTAGAGTAAAGTATGTTTTTGTGTTTTACTTTTTTTAGCACGCAAATAAATACGTTATGACGATCGAATTTTCCACATATGTACATGTATGTATATGTATAAATACACAGTGTCTAACAGTTGAGATAATGTCAAATTTTCAATATTGACAAATGGACCCCTCGTCGTACGAGGGTTTGAATGAAACGATGCATTTAATCACAGCGAGTGCATCATCTTCACTCGTCGGAAGAGGGTGCACTATTTATGTCCACACTTGACGTTGAGGGCTATTTTTTTTGTGTGGACAGTATATCTGAAGGGTGGATTTGCGGTCAATCATATTTTGCTGGACACAAGCATACCTACGCGTAAGCAAAGTCTCGTTTGACCCTTTGCACGCGGCGACAGCAATGTACACAAATCCGAGAGGAAATATCGTTCTATTGAATTAGTCGCATTGACAGAGAGATTTATATGTTTTTTTATTTTTATGGAAGAATCCATCTGAATAAACTCCTCTTCCTCTTTTTCCTCACCCCCTCCGCTTCATACCACGTAACGTTTTTTTGGCTGAGGAATTTCTTCTCGGTTTGTTACTTTTTTCTGAGTGAAAACATTCATTTGTCAGTCGATGTCAACGTTCAGAGTAATGAATGTATGCGTTTGTTTGTACGTGTGAGTGGGGAAATTATGGTTTTCAAATATAAATTTGTATCACACTTGAAAATTTAAAACTAATTAAACATTTACATGATTTCTGGAAAACTTAATACAGCCGTTATTTTTGACAGTCGTGTAAGTCTATTTTTATAATCGACTGTGAATTTTTCTAAAAATGAACATATCATATCTGCTTATAACCGAAACTACTATTAACTCAAAATTGGACACCATATTCAAAAATAACGGCTCAAATAACAGAATAGACCAGTAGTTGGGAACCGGCGGCTCCGGAGCCGCATGCGGTTTTTTGTATAAAAACCTGCGGCTCTCGCTGTCTTCAAACGTTTTGCCCGAAATGCAAAATGTTGACACGCAATTTACGCAAGATAAAAATGAATCCCATTTCCACAACGGCATGGCAAAAAAAAGCTTTAAAGTCGTTTTTCAGATTAGCATTTTAATAATAAACAGTCAAACATTAAGAAATATCTTGGTGATAACTTATTTCTTACATGTATCCATTTCATAAATGAGTTACATTTTGAATATACATATGTATAATCCGAAAACAATATGTTGTGGCTCCCAAACTTACTAGTAGTTTTGCAAGGTTTTCCCTAATTTGACTCTTAGCTTGAAAAAGGTTCCCGACCACTGGAATAGACAGTTGAATATTTGATTAATACTCAACTCAATTTTAAATTGACAAAATCAACTTTTTTGAATGCAGAACTGTTGGTATTTTTTAATGAAAATCGACGCATAAATTCCACACAATTTGATACAGAGCTATGAAAACTTGCACTGAAAATACATTAGTTAGTTGATGCAATGAAACTTTTACATGAAAATATCGATTCAAATGTACAGAGCGGTAGAGATAGAAATAGATTGATGGTAGAGAGAGAGAGAGATGAGGCTTCTGATTTTTTCGCTGAAGTTAACTGTGTGTGAAATTCCAGCGGTTCCAATTAACCGGTAGCCGCGTTATCTGCCTTCCGGGGGACTTCAGCCACTTTCGACGAGATATTTCGGCCCGTTTCCAAAAATATTCGTTACCATTGTCGTGGGTGGGTGGGTGGGGTGGGGAGGGTCACCGTGGCTCATTCAAACGGTCTCGACCCCGTCATACACAATGGTGAACAGATCTCTCTCCAGGCCCATTACGATAACCCTTATCGCGCTCGACCATCGCCTGCCGTTTATTCCCATGCGTCTTCTTTTTTCCTTCTTCCTCTTATATTTTTTTTATTTTATTTATTCATTTACTTTATTAATACCTGTATGGGTATGTTTTTTTTTATTTACACGTCCGTGGACAAACACAAACAGCCGACGACGCACGAAAACGAAACGAAAAGAACAAAAAAATGTATATATGTATGTACATACATATATATGAGCTATGTAAATAATAATGGCGAAAAGTGCCGATTTTATCGAGCGGCTCACGTGTTAAGCATCGCCGGAAGAAATTAGGCGAGACATTAACGTGTTACGCGGCAACGCTAGCGACACTTAAACTAAGGTGACACTATTTCTTTTAAGTGAGGAATTGAGAAATTCACCGAAAATTTGTATACCATTGTAGACTACGTATTACATATAGTATTAGTAAAATGAACAATGGGAACATAAGTTATAAATTCGATTGTGTAGTATGTATAGACTCAAATATCTTAAGCTGTTGATGTAATTTCAAATCATGACTCTTCAGTATTTTTACGCATGTCATATCGTGTACCAAATCATACTTTCGCACATTAACATATAGAAAATCTTTATTCGACTTGACATGTTTGCATCGATGGGTCGGGTCGTACATGCAATAACCATAACATTCACGCTTCACTTCTGAAGATATAATACAATTACACATTTTCAAATACGATCTGTTCAAAATCTAACGATTAATCTGAACCCAATTTTGAAACTTTACATACGCGCCACACTTTGAGCAACCGCGTCGTCCTCTCCTCAGAACGGATACGATAATAGCTGAGTCGTCTCGGAAAATCTGAAACTCCAAAGTCGCGGCTTGTTAGTGAGGAATTCGCCTAATTGTCTTTCACTACTAATTATTGTAGCCATACGACCGCAAAAATAATATAAAAAAAAAACGTTAAAATAAAAAATAAATTAGAAATAGCGTCGCCACATTTTTCCCTGGAATTCATGTGTATAAAGGGAAAGGAGGGGAGGGGGGAAGGTGGGAGAGCTTTCAATGTTTTGGGGCCGTTCATTAACCGCTTATTGCTTCTTCTTATTGCCGCGAACTTCCACGCATTCCACTACAACGAAAATATATTATATATATATTTATATTATTGCTATGGCGCAATAAGCGCACGCGTTATTAAATTTTTAAGATTGCCCCCTTCCCCTGGATCATTTATTATATATTTCTTCCCCACCCCCGCTACTTCATAAGGTCTATTTTAACCCTAAAACCGCCCCCCCCCCCCACAGAAAGTCCCTCATTGTTCGCATTAAGTCGCTCGAGCGAATTCCTCGGCTCGCTATCTCTAATATATCTCGCGTTTTCGCCGTTGAGCTTTATTGTATTTGGCTTATTACTGAGCCTCAAATGAAATTGCGCAATTTAAAAAATTCTGGGTCGCGCGCACGGCATCCAAAGCAACGTTATACTAATGGACTTTTTATTGTTATATGTATAAATATAAATTTTTTCAAGCTTTGAGTGTCGGGATGTTATTGCGTCGAAATTAGCTATCGCGACTTGCGCGAGATTTTCTTCATTTATGATATCTACATACATATGTATGTACATCTTACATTGAAATTTGCAATATATAAAATGTTACGGTAGTTAATGTTCAGAATGAATACAGAATGGTTCACAGCTTTTGATAACATTATTTTGCGCTTTGAATCGTACTGTAAAATCACTTGGTGTGAAAATTCAAGTTGACCGTTCAACGCTTTGACTTTTCCTCAATTTTCCCGGAAAACTATGGCGTCGAATAATTAGACGGGGGTGCGTCGCCATTAATTCAAGACGTCGACACCTTTCGCTAATATCGGGGCAAGGGTTGTTAGCGACAAGTGTTTCTCAACATCAACACCGTTATTAAATTTGTACATTTTTTTCTCATAAGGAAAGAGTCAAAACTATATACTGAACTATAAACTTTTACTTAATAACTTAATATACTGATTTATTATTTGTCATTTAAAAATATAACACTTTGTTTATCTAATATGATTCTGTAATGGTTTAATGGTTATTTTTTTTCGTAAAAATATTAAAGAATGACATTGAATGTATGTATGTACATACGTGTCAATTGAACTCTGGTTTAATTTATCTTTTAGTTATGTATATGAAAAAAGGTCAACGATAATTGCTTGTTACTACAGCGGAAATATGGGTAGGATACGAAATATTTTTCAATGATTGAAAATTTCTTAAAAAATATATAATAGATATATATACAAATAAAAAACTTTAAATGATTTTTAAACATACGGGTTTCATCATAAAATACTGATTTGATCATTTGAATTTAATTAAAAGTTTATCTTGTTTGTATGTATAATTTTTGTAAAAATCCACGATTAATAAGAATTATGCCGGAAAATACAAAATATGCAGTAGATTGTAACTTTTGCGGTACACTTATTTGATTACGCTGTGGTCTCGCACACTTTTAATGTCATCATTTTACTCAATCGACGTCGTTTAAAATTGGTACATCATTGAATTAAATTTCACTATGCAGTTGGAGAATCTGTCGTCGTTTATCGTCCTCCAAGTTTTGGCTAAATACAATCTTGAGGCTCGTTTGTAAACGCGAGGGTGTTCGTTATACGTGTGTTTTGAAACACTCGAACAATTATTATGAATGGAACTGATATTGCCCTATGAATAATATCGTGCTACGTTAAACGGGGCACCCCGTTCTTCGTGCGAATTATCAACAATTAAAACACCCACACACACACACATAAAGATGTATACATACGTCGATCGATTTTAGAGTCAATTCTGAAGCTGGAAGTCGTATGGTACGCGATTCAAATAATGAACGCGCGTGAATCAGCGTTGCGCGTCACGTAAAATGACCAATTTTGAACACTTGTTGTATCTGTCGATAAATACTTTTCAACGGAAAACACTATTAATATTATATCTGCATTCTTCGGTCGCCTCGAGGACGTGCTCGTATGTTCGACAGAGTGCATACGAGATCCCAAATGTTCGTTCGTAAATACATGTACATACATACATGTTGCGCAATATAGTCGACCGTGAAATCGTTCACTGCGAAATTTAATGAATTTGTGATCTACATAGTTTAACGATTCACCGATTGTTACATTTTTGAATATATATTTTAAAAATATGTATGTACATATTTTCGAGCTGTATTCTTTAACGATGATTTTCGGTACAATTTTATTATCGTTTGAAACAATTCCTCGTACAATTCTTATTATGTACATATATCATCATCATCATTTTCAGCCGTTCACCATCCACTGCTGGATAAAGAAAGACCTCTCTAATCCTCTTCCATTCCTGTCTACTTACTATATGGACTACTTATGTTTTTAAATTTGTATATGTACATACAGTTTTTCACCGGAATCTAAAACGAATCAAAACTTATTCAAGGCAATGAATGTCTAATAGTTTATTCGCATAAAAATAAAATTTAATGTAAGACTTTTTTCATCATCATCATTTTCAGCCGTTCGCCACCCACTGCCGGATGAAGGCCTCTCCAATCCTCTTCCATTCCTGTTCCACACATTCATCTCAATTCATCAGCCCATCGTTCACTTGGTCTATCTTGCTTTCTTTCACATTCTCTGGGACACCATTCCAGTATTTCTCGCGTCCATCTGCCATCCGTTCTTCTGCTGCTATATCTACCACTTTGGTCATTCTTCTTACCCATGTATTCTTGTAATACCAAGCATACATATTTCTACGCTTCTCTGTGTCCAATGGATCTTACGTAATATTCTTGAATTCACGAGTATGAAATCGAAATGATTTTCTCGACCTTAATTATCGTCATTGGCAAAATCTGAACATTACTAAATCCAAATCGGCCATCTTCTGTTAAAAGTTACCAATTTATCTTAGTTGTGAGGCGGTTCCATCAAAAATTGGCATCTCCAATCCGCTATTCCTATGTTAACCTGCTATTGGGTCTGGATTCTTGTGTCCAGTTATTGTTCTTGTTCCCCTGAACAAAAAAAAAAAAGCAAAAAAACCGCAAAAATTATAATATAATCTAAAAACACTTCCTCTTTTGAATATTGGATCTGAAATTATGTATTTCCACGGCAAGTTGAATGATTTTTTTGTTATAATAGTGTTGTTATACCTATGCTACATCTACATTTATGGTATAATGAAAAAAAAAAAAACTAGATAAAGTCAGCTATTTTATTTTATTTTACATAAGCTCGAATATGGCTGTATGTATGTATAGAATTATTACTTGTTTGCATGCAATGTATGTATGTATGTAGGTACAAGCGCCAAGATTTAAATCGGCTGATCTACACTTGCTGTGGTATGTTAGCTCGATCGATATAACACTTGTAGGAATACGTATATACGTACATATGTACGTCGAGGAATATATATTCAAAATTAACGAACGAATTATATAACACATAACACAAAATCTGTGTTACTATCGGAGACGCGTGTCTGTAGAGTCGACTGTAAGCTCACACTCGCATCCAAAACCCCACCACCCCCAGAAATCTCCCACTCACCCTTAATCTCGACAAAGTCAGTAAAGTTTTAGCGCATGTGCGAGAGTGTACATGTGTGTGTGTGCGTGTATGTGTAATCAATTAGGTAGCATGATTTAGGGGAACAATATTATCAGACTTTATATTGTAGAGTGTGTTTTGTTAACAAAGTTTCCATTTTGGAAACATACCGAGTCTGCTTACAAGCAGTGGCGACATATGGAAGCAAACACAGAACACTTAAGATGCTAATTTGCGATTCTGTACCGGGGAAAAGCCTCGGTACAGGGCTTTCACATGTAGGGGTCGCAACGATAATTTTTAATTTTTAAACAATTCCGTATTCAATTCTATAAAATGGCAACTGACTTTCGTGCGCTTCGTATACTTACACTTCATCGTAATTTCAATACATCACATACACGTGTTTTTAATTAAAACTTCATTTAAATACACATCGTGGTATATACTCAATATAAATATTATCACCGTTGTTATAAAACATAGATGCTAATGGCTGAAAAAATTCTTGAAAGTTTACACTGCATAATTCAGTGCTCGGTCGAAGTTTGTTTTTGTGCAAAAAAACTATATGAATTTGACATTCAACAAACGTATAAATTAATGTAAATTATACCGAAGCCCCTTGACAACACCTGGCAAAAGGCAGGTCGACTTGTCGGGTGTGTGTAGGTTCCAGGGGAGGTTAAATAATATTATAAGCGAGCGCGCACCTCATACTCGAATCGTGCATTTTTACAGCCGCTCGACAATTTATTATACACATATGTACATACCTAGTTGATAAGTGTATCGTTGATGCAGTGTCTTTCGTGTCGATGCTGTATGTACATATAATGCTTTTTCAGTGCACTTTCACGCCATTTTGTACAATTCATGTGTCAGTCAAGTGGATAAGATGGTGCACGCACCAAAACAGTCGACAGCCTCGCAGATGGAAGTAGTACTGTTTTTCAGCGGTACCGTTTTCTCTGGGTCACCCTATTTTGCATGAGAAACAAGCGGGAAAGTCAGTGAATTTTTTTAAATGAAAATTCCCACCCGTCTTTGAAGAAATTTGAATTGCATTTAGGTGAATAGAACACTGGACATATACATATGTACATATACAAGCTGTTGCACTTGAAAATGTTTTAATTTATAAAATAACTAAATAATATTGGACAACAATTTTTCAATTGTATCATAACAAGGATTATCTATTCATCATCATCATCATCATTTTCAGCCGTTCACCATCCACTGCTGGATGAAGGCCTCTCCTCTTCCATTTCTATCTGTCTTGAACATTCTGAATCCACTTGACTCCACACATTCTTCTCAATTCAACAGCCCATCTTCCACTCGGTCTACCTTACTTTCATTAATATCATCTCGGGTACCATTCCAGTATTTATCACGTCCATCTGCCATCCATTCTTTTCGCTATGTGCCCACCAACCTGTTCACACGTTCTGCTATATCTGCCACTTTGGTCATACTTCTTACCCATGTATTCCTCTTACGATCTCTTCTTGTTATACCAAGCATACACCTTTACATGCTTACGAATTTAGCATCCACGTTTCACATCTATAAGTCATATCTGGCAGTACGCATTGGTCGTATGCATTATTTTTTAAGCATATCTGGATGTTGGATGTAAAAACTATGTTCATTCTTACAAAAGCGTTACATCGATTATATACATATTATCTACAGGCAAATAAATGCTCACACTGAGTGTGGAGACCAGAAGGTCTCAACCAACATAGTATATATTTATTCGAAGCATTTTATCGATGTATGTACATACATTTTACAATGTATGTACTACTGAAAATATTGTATATATATCGCATATACGAAATTGACAATAGAAGGGGAATGTTAGGTCGAATTTAACACACATTTAATTCTTCAATTAGGCAAATTATGATTAATCTACAATGTGTCTTATACGATAACAAGCTATGTACCGGGCGATATGATAATATTTATGATGACTTATAGTGATGGTGAACAAAAAAATGGTTATCGATCGCCGTCGGCGACGCTTATGCACTACACAGCTGTGTATAGTAAAAGAATACGAATAAACAGCGGGTCGCTGGATCTATTCCGTGGCTGGCTGTGCCGTACAAAGGGACAAAAGTAATTTATGGCCGGGGAGGGAACAAAGGAGGTGTTTATGTCATTAGCGTCTCCCCTCAATTAATATTCCTCTCGGCACAGTCTTCTCGTTTTGTTTTAGATTTGGCGGAAGGAACGAACCACTGCACACAGAGACAAACACCGGCATACACACATTCATGTACGCAAACAGCAAAGGCCGTTTATTGTAATCGCAATTATGTAAAATCACAGTAGCAAGTCGATAAATGTCCCCCAGTTTTTAGTTCCGATTCCCTAGCATTGTAGTGTCGCGAATTCGTCATACAATCATTGATCCGTTTGCGTTCGCTGAAAGGCAAACTAGGGACTGAAATTCTTCAAAAGCTTTCAGTGCAGTTAAAAGTGTCTATAAATAGATTGAAAAGTTCGAATGTAACGTTTGAAATACACCGCAGAACAAAAGACGTGTCTCTGCGGGAAATGGCGATTATTTTCTGACGTTATTGCTGTGGTGCAAAATGAACCGAATCTATGTATACAATGGCGAGGGTTCCATATTGAAAAATCTGTTGTCACATTCGCTCTCAAAAGTGTTATTGTCAATTACCCATTACGCATGAAAGATACAATCGAAACTTTTTTTTTTAATCCACAGGCTCACATATATGTAATATATCGAGAGCCTTTATAAAACGATAAAATGATACAATTATAATTCAGCTTCATTGTTTTGTTCGAACGTGCGATTCTCAGTATATGTAATGTACAAGTAAAATTGCGTCGAGTTGGTTCACTTTTGCGCAATCTAGCAGAGCGCGCCTACTCTACCTCTACCTAGTCGTAAAAAATAAAGGGAAGACACACGATTTAAGCCCATTGACAAATGACAACGTAGCGCCGCGACACAAAAGATTGAATGGAAGTTAAATAGGCCGCGGTGGGCAAAAAAGGAGACAGTCAAAAGTCGAACACGGCCACCGGCAGGTTTGTAAAAACAAAAAAATAATAAGAAAAAAGGCAAAATGAGAGAGAAGTTGTCGCCGCAAAAGGGAAACACTTCGGCCCCGGTCGTGCGGACATCGATCTGCAACGCGTCGATTTACATACAATTACCGGGACGAAGTGAGCGAGAAGTGTGATGGGGATGTGGCGACACTAGCGTCGAATCTATCCGTCGAAATTGCCAAAAATAAAAACAAAACGAGGGGGAGAAGGAGTTGGAAGCCGAGTCACGAATAATCCGCGCGGATTCCGGCAGCGCGCGCGCCTAAAAAATAAAAACAGGGTTCGGTCACTTTTTAAGCACTAAATTGCTCTTCGCTCCCGGTTGGACAATGGGTTCGGGACGTCAATCGACGTTCGAGATAAATAAATGGCCATTGTCGAGCTGTATCTGAGATCTTGGACCGGTGGCGCCAGAGTCTTGACACTCTGGCGACAGTTTTATGTAGCTCTCTACAGCGCCACTTCAATTATGTACTCACCCTATATAGGTAGGTGAGTGTATAAAGTATACATATGCGAGTGTACATGTGTGTGTGTGTGTGTGGGTGGATGTTTTCGATGTGCAAGTGGAC
The DNA here is from genome assembly GCA_022651745.1 of Parapsyche elsis. NCBI lineage: Eukaryota > Metazoa > Arthropoda > Insecta > Trichoptera > Hydropsychidae > Parapsyche > Parapsyche elsis. Next base: position 1,777,289 of record JAGVSN010000019.1, read on the forward strand.
TGACAGGACTATAAAAACGATCTTAGGACTCGTTAAAAGTCAACCTTGTCGTGTTAGGTAGGTAGATAGGCAGGGTACGAGGTCGAACGCTAAAATTCGATTAGTTGTGTAGGTCCTATTGAAAAGTTTGGTAAAGAAAAAAGCGAGGAAGTCCTCGAATTGAAATTTTAAAACGATGAGTAAATCCGTGGAAAATTTTCAGACTTCTTCAAAGAAAAGTAATCTACGATGAACCGTTATACGAATAAGGTTGAGGTTTTTTAATGTGACAAATATAAAAATAATGGCATAGTATGTCAAACAATCAAAAAATGTATTTATCCAACAGGCACATGTGTAGAATATTAAACATGCCCACTAAAATGTGTTGATACAACCCTACTCCCAAACCCCCATTCATGCGCTCTAGTTTGTACAATAACAGTGCAGCCCAAGGCTCGTTTGACAGTGCGTGAAACAATTGTATATTGTCGATTCGTAACAGCTTTGATAAACAAATTTTTTCGTTTATCGGATCTTTTAGAACACAGAATTTAACTACACTAAAATTTTCAACGAGGAGTGTATGTTCGCCCTGTTAAGGTTTTATATTGAAGATGTTTTCCAGAAATTCGTTTATAATAATAAGGAAAAAGTGTCGTTTATGATTTAAGGAAATTTGTTGATGGGGAAATCTTCGCTCAAAATCTGATTGCAGGAGCATTTGCAAAAAAGTTGCAATATTGAGCATTTATTTATTGAATTAAGTGGTGGGAAATAATTTTGATGAAAAATATAGTTGTAGGTTGTAGCTACACCTTTATAGTTTTGTTTCTAAAATCGGTCACTCATCATATTGTATTGTATTGCATACAATTGTAAGATTTTACTATAAAGCGATATGAATAGTTTACTCGATTTACACATGGATTCAATCTCGGTGAGTCGAAGATAGACAAATATGCGGAATTTTAAATTCGCTCGTCGCAGACAAGCAGTGTGTGGACACCGTCTCGTCGGACGACACAAATTGCCAAAAGCTTTTAGTGACCAATCTTGGTCGAATCGAGCCGTATCTATTCCGGATCTTTCAATTCGATATTAACGAGTGAATTTTTGTGCGCCCGCTGGGCCACGTTTGCACCTCAACGCTATCGCACATTTTTTTAATATGCGAGTCGATTTTAGTTTATTGAAAGGGCTCGTGGGGGGGGGGTGGGTGGGTGGGTGGGTTGAGGCGAAATCCCCAACTCCTTATCTGTATTCGGGGGACCGAAAAAAATGTACAAGTCGTGGTCCAAAATCAAACGTCGGCAGGACGCAATCAAAAAGGAAGCATCTTCACGAAGAATTTTAAGTATTGGAGATCCGTCCGGCCGAACACTCCAGTGGCGGCTCGACGTCTAGTCTATTAATATTAATTGATATTAGCGCGCGCGCCCTTTGAAAATTTCAAATTCGAAAGTACGAAAGTGATCAAACAGTATCTACATACATACAAAAAATATTACTATGACGATTCTGATACGTTTTTTAAGTATTTATTTTCTTATTTGAAATAAGTGTTTTTTTAAACCTTTTTTTATGTAAAATTCAACATCGGAATTTATATTAATACTAATTCTATTCTTATAGTGACTAAAGCTTTGAATGGAATGTATCCATTTATTCTAATGAATAAATCACATTGTACTATGTATAATGGATATAATATAATCGATGCATTTTAAAAAAATCTTCTTCATAGGTTGCGCTATACATACATACATACGTATGTACATTTATATCGAATTGATCATTTCAGACATGATAAAAAGTAAAATGATGACTTGTTCATGCGTTTTTTCCGCTCGCACTATTCATAATTTTTGATCCACCAAACTTACCATTTAATTTATAAAGATCGCAGACACAATCATCGTTCGGGAAATATCATTTTTAGCACTTTGCAGACTTACTTTTTCCTATTGAGTTTACATAAAATGTGACCACTATAAATATCATTTAAATTATCGCGATGCAAACAACATTACGCGTGTTTACGACGCGTGGGAGTTTATCACATATGAATTATAGAAAGAGGAAAGTCCAGCACCACTTGCCTCAATTTGTTGATTATAATTGTAAGCTATACCTTATGATTAATGATTAATTCGGGGAGGACGTGCCGTCATTGTCAATTGTCGGTTTGTTTTAATATAAGCAAGCACTTAATGCGTGTATAGATACAAATCGAGATGTTTATGTATGTATATTAACTTTGCTCCCGCGGCAAGATAAGCCGTAACTGCAGTTTTATACGCGCCCTTATCTTTCGACCACGCATCGAATATCCCCACGGAAAAAATCGAACCCCGATCCACTATCTCACACAGAATCTAATGTCAATTCGAGAATAACAAAAAACTAAAATAAAAACTCAAAAAAAGCAAAACAAAAAAAAAAACGACAAACAAACAACATCCGAAGAGGCAAAACGGAAAAAAAGTTTATGTTTATGTATGTATGTATAGTAGGTACCTACGTGTATATATGAATGAAATAAAAACGACACGAAAGCGTTAAAGGTTCCGCCGACATTAAAACACTGCGTGTTTTGGTGTGTATATATATTTTTGTTTTTTATTGTTATTTTTTTTTTATTTTGTTCACAGCATCCTGTGTTAAAAATTTATATCAGATCCCATTAAAGCGAGATTGATCAAGAGCGAACGGTGACCGAACGTTTACGGCCACAAAAAAGGATACGTCGTCGATGTCGGCTAGAAAAGGTTACACATCCCATTTTATTGATAATTACCCCACCACCATTTGAGGACCATCGCTCGTTAACTACACAGTACCGACAGTCGACTGTAACTATGTACATATGTACATACTATCGTTACAATGTTGTATGCATTCAACTTTAATTTTCATCGACGATTTTGATTGGTCTATTTGATTTGTCTGGAAACGGATGAAAATTTAATCTAGTACAACGAAAATCACACAATTTTTTACAAAATCTTTTTTAAAGTTAGATAAATCACTAGTTTCTTGTGACTTTAACATATGTAACTCCCAAAAAAAACTTGATTTTAAAAAGCGAGCAATTTTTGCCGTAGCATGAAAGGATTTTATTTGTATTATACTGTAAACGGGTCTATAAAATTGACAAACCAATGTACATATGTATATAGGTTCAACTTTGTAGAAAACGATCGGCTTACTTAAAAATTATCAATGAATGAATGCTAGAAGTTTAAAGTTCAAGAGGTGAGTTAAGTTAACAACTGAAGGAATTATAGATTACATACAACGATTTTCAACTTTTAAACGTTAGTTTTGTCTCTTGTATACTGAATGAACCGTACATTTCAATGTCGCATATAAAAAAGGAAAACGTTCAAACAAAATTCAACAATTAAAAGTTTAAAGTTGCATTCGATAAATTAAATAGGGATTAAGTCAATTTGCCCAGCGCTAAATAAAATCAATTAATCAGACGACGGAGAAAATAAAGAACGAAAAAAGGAGGCTCGCAGTAATGGTGGAGGAAAAAGAAGGGGGCAATTGATCAAAGGCGACTTTTGGCCCGAGACCACCTCCTCGCTTTCGTGCCAAGCTCCTCGCTAAAATAAAAAAAAGTCATGCTAATTCCGCGAGGGAGAGCGCAATTAAGCGTCTGGGTCTCATTATGAGGAGTCAATCGGGTTAGACTCAATTAAGCAATCTGCGTATTTATCTCATTTAACCGCGCTGCGCCCGCATGGGGTTTTAAAAAGTCGTATGTATCAATCGTATTCAAAGCGAATACCTAATCATCGTTTAGTCAAACGCAGTGCCAAAATACTTGAGAATCTTATAAAATATATTATTAAGCCACTAGGGGTGTGATACATGTGAACTGTCCGTACATAGTGTACATATTTATTAGTGGTTCTTGATGTTTTAATATTATTTGTTTTGTTGAGGGGAAGGTTAACTTAACAGGTCTAAAAGCACATGGATCCAGATCTAATAACAGGTTAACATAAGAATAATGGATATGACGTGTCATTTTTCTGTGGAACGCTCACACATCTGTTAAATAAATTGGAAAATTCTAACAGAAGACGGCCGATTTGGATTTAATGATGTCCAGATCTTGCCAATGATGATAATTAAGGTCGAGAAAATCATTTCGACATACCGAGATTGAGCCTTTGACCTTCGCTCTAGAGACTAACGCTCTAACCACTGAGCTATCGCCTGGTTAACTTTGAAACTTATCGTTGTACTTTTCAGGACTCTTTCATCTGTTAAAGCTGGTTCGAGTGGACAACGTGATTTTATAGCAATAAATCGATTCAATCGACGGTACTGTCAAACGGGATACAGGCTGTATTGTTATTGTATGTGGTAAAAATCAGAAAAGGAAAAAAATAATTCAAATTTTTAATGAAAACAAACAAACAAAGAACTCGAACAAAGTTTTAATGCAATTCCAGACAAAAAGACCAACATACAGAATGTAGGCGTAAAAATATAACAATAATTTTATTTAATTTAGATTAACGTATTGAGCGCAATCTTTATCATAATATGGCAACTTGGATTTGCTACAAGAAAATTTTAAAATTTGTTACCCATTACGTTTTGACAATTTTCCTTCGAACTACCGTCCTTATCATTCATTCAATATATGTATGTACCTACATACATATATTGTCGTGAACATTTACTATAGATATATAAAGTTGAACGATTTTTTCTGTCACTTTGGGGATTCGGGGGGGTTAAACGAGACTCACCTACCGCAAAGTTGCGACTGGACAAACGTTTCGCAAAAATTTACATAAGTCCGAGGAGCGAATACGCTAACTGGGGCGCTTGTAGCAAGCTCGCCGATAGCACACGGCGACAATAAAAACACGAACACCTTTCCTCAATGGGTAACTGGTGGGATGTTGGGTGTTTCTGGTCGTAGCTGCTGTACGCCGTTAACGACATATCAATACGGACGGGACGTTGCGGTCAATGCCGATAATGAAAATTGATGAGTGCTGTGTTGAAAAATCTCAAATATTGCACCGCACTTATCAATCACTTAGAAATATTATCCCCATTAGGTGATTATCATGTAATATTATTATCAGTTAAGACAATGTTGATACACTTATCTGTAATACTTGCGGATAATATGTATGACTCACTGTGTATTTTCCCTATTACTGGACGAAATTATTTCGCACAGTAATCCTTCGCGGTTTTCGCTCGTCGAGCTTTGTAGTTCAAATGCAGATTTTCGAGTCTGGTTTTAGAAATTCCATTTATAAATATCCTATTCAATCTTGTCAACGTTTTACATATGCAAGTGGGGCCCATAAGCTACTGACGGTTTTGTTTTCTATATATCTGTTTTAATTTACATCAATTGGCATGTGAAATCTAATATATAAAACACTTAAGTTTGTATGTACGTATGGGTCATTCGTCAATTACCAGGCGTTGCTCGGGCACGATTAATAGAAACGATGAAGTACACACGATAGTAGATGTTTTCGGCAGATTTAAGTACGTACGTCCCCCCCTAACCCCACCCCTCCACATCCCCGCATCCCTCCTTTATTACCCGGCTTTGCCCGGGGTGTAATTAATATAATGTAATATAGTGTTTGTTTAGTAAATTATTTCAGGAGCCCAAAAAAGGGGCCGCCGGGGCAGGAGGGGGGTCTGGGGGGTGGTAAGGGGCCGCCGGGGTAGAAGGAGGGTTTGGGGGTTGGTAAGGGGCCGGCATTGCTTTTCGGGAGTCCAAAAAAGGGTCGCCGGGATAGGAGGGGGGTCTGGGGGTGATAAGGGGCCGGCATTGATTTTCGGGAGTCCAAAAAAGGGACCGCCGGGGTAAGAAGGAGAGTTTGGGGGTTGGTAAGGGACCGGCATAGTTTTTCGGGACTCCAAAAAGGGGCCGCCGGGGTAGGAGGGTGGTCTGGTGGGGTGGTAAGGGGCCGACATTGCTTTTCGGGAGTTCAAAAAAAAGGCCGCCGGGGTAAGAATAAGGGTTTGGGGGTGGTAGGGGGCCGGCATAGCTTTTAGGGAGCCCAAAAAAGGGGCCGCCGGGGCAGGAGGGGGGTCTGGGGGTGGTAAAGGGCCGGAATTGCTTTTCGGGAGCCCATAAAAGGGGCCACCGGGGCTTGAGGGGGGTCTAGGGGGTGGTAGGGGGCCCGCATGGCTTGAGGGAGTCTAAAAAGGGGACCGCCGGGGCTTGAGGGGGGTCTGGGGAGTGGTTTGAGGGCCGGAATGGCTTTAGGGGGTATCAAAAGTTGAAAAAATCAAAAAAAAAAAAAGTTCACAAGTTCCAAAAAGTTCAAAAAAAGTTCCAAAAAAAGTCCAAAAAAAAAGTTGAAAAAATCCAAAAAAAAAAAAAAAAAAAAAAAAAAAATATATTGATAGAAAAAAACTCAAAAAATCCTATAGTGACGTCATAGCGTTACTATACTCCCTAAAAGCTAAGCCGGCCCCTTACCACCCCCCAGACCCGCCTCCTGCCCCGGCGGCCCTTTTTTTGGACTGAATTATTTACTAAACAAAAACTATATTACATTATATTAATTACACCCCGGGCAAAGCCGGGTAATAAAGCTAGTTTAAATATAAAGTTATCATATACATATATACATACATACATATGTATGTATTATAAATTGATGCATAGATTTTGGCAATTGACAATATTTTCGTTGGAACAAAACATTGCTCGCAAGCAAATAATCGACATTTTCACAAAATACTTGTTTGTGAAAATAATATCCACGAGTAAACTTATTTTTGAAATTTACTGCATTGATTTTTTTTAAATAGTTTTTAATAAAATTAAAGTATCTACAAATTGGCACTTTATCTGAAAACAAAATCTTCAGTGACTCAAGTGCCAACATTGTCGATATTATTATTAGATATTATTATCATTTTATTATTAGATATTATTATTATTATTATTATTAGATATTATTATCATTTTTATTATTAGATATTATTATTATTATTATTATTAGATATTATTATCATTTTTTTATTATTAGTTATTATTATTATTATTATTACTCATATTTTAGCCCTGAATTTCGTCAATTGTAACTTAAAGCTAGATGTTTACAGTGCGGATAAATCGTAGTCAATCCTTAGAAATAGCCAGTAAGTAAAATTCGTTCAAGTAGAACGACTTATACAGAGAAGGCTTTACCGAGCCTCGTGCGTTGGTATACATATACCGATTGATGAACCAATGCGTTATTGAAATTGTACATCATCTTATTTCTCATATGCAGTTCGAGCGCAGCGAGTAGTAAAATGAAATGCGCCGAATTTGCCGCTCTTGCCATTGCCTTACCGATAGGTTGCGTCCAAGATTGAACACTCGGCAAATACATACACGAGCGAATTGACGGTATTGACCGCAACCCTGCCGATATAGCACACACCTCTCGGTCGAAACTAATGAGCCAATACGAGGCTCGGCTTATCTGTCGTGAGCCCCCCGAGTCGCGGTGTCATGTGTGCATCTCCCAGGTACACCAGCAAGGGCTTATAATTCTGACACCTCTCTCTACAGGACCGATATCGTCGACGACCGGAAACGGCGAACCCCTTAATTGCAAACGGGCCATTGAACTGGCCCTTGGTGATACTTTATTTATTTTACTTCAACACCGACCGGAGTAATTGCGATCGTGTGACTTCATCATCATTTTCAGCCGTTTACCATCCACTGCCATCCACTGGATGCCTCTCCAATCGTCTTCTATTCCTGTCTGTCTTGAGCACTTGACTCCATATATTCTTCTCAATTCATCAGCCCATCTTCCCCTCGGTCTACCTTGCTTTCTTTCACACCCTCTCGGATACCATTGCAGTATTTCTCGCGTCCATCTGCCATCCATTCTTCTCACTATGTGTCCACTTCAACTTTTTCACACGTTCCGTTATATCTGCCACTTTGGTCATGCTTCTTACCCATATATTCCTCTTACGATCTCTTTTTGTTATACCAGGCATACATCTTTCCATGTATCTCTGTGTGCACTGGATCTTACGTAACATTCTTGAATTCAGCATCCACGTTTCACATCCATACGCCATAACTGGCAGTACGCACTGGATGTGTCACCTGCGGTCTTTGTGACCACAAATACAATACAATAATAGTATCTTGATGTGGTCTGATATCGCGAAATCATGAACTTGTCACCTTTGCGCTCCGAGGACGCGATATGTTAAATTTGAATAGGATGGATCTAACACTAATGGAATTAATTTGACTTGCTGTTAAAAATGAAACCGTATTGATGATCGTAATTTTATTATGGTTACTAAAGAATTATCAAATACAATATTGAGGTATTATTATTAGCGCTGAATACTCAAATGACCACGTTGAACAAGATTCATACTATATATTTTTAAAATATTCGATTTAATTTCTATTGGCGGTGCAAACTCATTATATCTATGTTATGATCAGATCAAAACCTAAATCATCCCTTTTGTGGAGTATGTTCGTTAAAAATTGAATATCCGGGGTGCGTTCTGAGAATGTATACGAGATGCGAGAAGACAAAAGAAGAGAAGAAAATAATAATAAAAAAAAAAACTCTCGGGATAGTCGCACCCGCGCACCTGTCACCTTTAATTGATAACCCCTGATCTTATCGCCCACCTCCCGGTTCTTAATTATATGGCAACTCCCTTATAGGCTTGTTAGCAGTCACTTAGCTGCGTTAAGGATATGTGGGATACAACGTATAATGTATGTACGTGGTGGTTTTTCGTGCGAAAGTGAACCAAAACCGATGCTTCTTATCATCGAGACGATTATTATATACGAGTACACAATATGTAGATAGATGGACACAGCTCATCGGGAATTAAATTAATTTTGTGGGTTTTCATATTCATTCTGGGACATTAGTTTTATACCCGAAAAATTTGTTGAGTAATATCTTTTGGCATTACATATATGTATGTACGATAACATATGAATAATTAAAATAATACGATTTGTCAAAATTTTAATAGGATTGCATCCGCCGAGATTGCTGACCACTTAGACAAAATTTTCATAAGACTCATATCTGAGAGTGTGTAACTTGAAATTACAATCATAGTCATCATCATCATCATTTTCAGCAGTTCACCATCCACTGTTGGATGAAGGCCTCTCCAATCCTCATCCATTCCTGTCTGTCTTGAGCAATCTGCATCCACTTGATTCCACACATTCTTCTCAATTCATCAGCCCATCGTCCACTCGGTCTACCTTGCTTTCTTTCACATCGTCTCGGATACCATTCCAGTATTTCACGCGACCATCTACCATCCATTCTTCTCACTATGTGTCCACTTCAACTTTTTCACACGTTCCGCTATATCTGCAACCTTGGTCTTGCTTTTTACCCACGTATTCCTCTTACGATCTCTTCTCGTTATACCGAGCATACATCTTTCCATGCTTCTCTGTGTGCACTGGATCTTGCATAATATTCTTGAACTTAGCATCAACGTTTCACATCCATACGTCATAACTGGCAGCCGCATTGGTCGTATGCCTTCTTTTTTAAGTACAGCGGAATGTTGGATTTACAATCATAGTAAGAAACCTAAAATTAGAATCGCACGATTGCAAAAAATGATATCAACTTAATATTTCTTATACAATCTATGACATTATTTATAGTTTCAGCACCTAATTGACACTGTTCTCGCTCTAATGAATTTTCAGCAATCGGCACTTTGATCTTGTGCGTTCATTGAAATCTTTTCGCCGACTTTTGTATGGGTATAAAACTCCTGAATAAATTTAACCAAAGCTTGGCAATTATAATATTGAATTCAGACTTAAAAAATAGTATCCTTAGAATACATTTTCACCAATTGAAAGCGTATTTGCGAAGCTTAGTAAGCGATATTCCCAAAAAGGCACGGCTATTGAGCTGAAAGTCACATTTTTTTTGTAGTTTTCGTGCAAGGTATCAGAGTTGATAAGGTTTTGGTAAAAATCCGTCGACTGGAAGTATCAGTTTATTTTTTTTATCCGAATAGTTGATATTAAAAAGTGATAACTTTTGCAAAGAAAATTTAAACGTAAATATTATGCAACGGTATTGTATTTAATTTTCACACAATTAGTGAGAAAACTCAGTTGTCCTATGCTACTTTACTATTTTTCATTTTGCTTATAATTTTTTTAATTTTTTTTTATTATTTGTCAGTGAGTGCAGCAGCAATAGCAGTACCTACTATTCCAGCATAAAGTTTACTAAAATGTCAGAGCAGGGGGCCTGTGTGTTTTCCGTGTGGGCAGAGTGGGCTCGGGCTTAATCCAATTAAAATAAATTTATTTGCGTTGTGCGGCGCCCTGCGAACTTTCTGCTTTTTGATAAAATTTTACATGGGCTGGGCTCGACCAATTTAATTGTTTGCAGTTTTTCGACACCTTTTTTTTCTGTCGTTTGCTAACCAGATTTTGGATAGGCAGACAGTTCTCGAACGTTCAACGCTGATTTCGTACTCAATCCCATTTATTTACGAGGAAAGATTACTTCCGAACTGTATTTACGAGGAAAAATTACTTCCGAACTGTATTCACCGCGTCAATTTATTTAAATCGAACGTCACTAATTTGAATTGCATTGTTTATACAAGAGTTTATTTATCAATGATATTTTTCCTCCACTAACTCGCAGGTTAGTTTAAGCAAATTCTCAGACTGATTTTATTTATTTCGTCGTCGTTATACTTTACACACAACGGTAAACTTTCGAGATCAGATATCTGCGGCAAGTTTTATTGAATGTTTACACACATGATTATTTTTTTCAGACATTTTGTATCTGTATATGAATCCGGATACAGTACTTGTAGAACACGGACTAAGACGCATTTTGTAAGTAAATTAAGAGCACGTGCGCAAAATTAACATATGTAAAATTGAATGCTTGTTTGTTTGTTTGTCCGCTATGCAAATCTACAGTTTTTAATTTAGAATCACCAAATTTGGTATACTATCTCATGGTACTATAACTTTGACGGTAGACGGTTTTTGGAAGGGTCGGAGTCCGGGGTCAAAAATTTTTAATCAATTTTTGTTTGTACTGGAAAAAAGATATACATATATTTTGATATTCGATTGTTTTTATAATTCATAATTCACCTGGCCGAGGAACGCCGGGCAATTTGGCTAGTATATGTATGTACATTAAATATATAAATGAAATGAAATAAAATTGGAGCGTTATGCTGTTTTGATAACTTGCATTCGCTCAGATTAAATACAACCTATACAACCAAGATTGACCTTTAGTGCATTTAGTATTTCGAAATTCGATCAGAAGATTTTTCATTAACTTTTTCATAGTGACATTTTCATTGGGTTTTTTTAAAATAAAATTTGATTTTTATCTGATTGTGATGCGTGGTTTTTTTCAGTTGGTGGTTTATCGGTTTGTTGCGGTTAGCCCCCATCAAATGAAAAATGCATAAATACAGTATCATTTTAATTTAGAATTCAGTTAATCACAAGACAATTGCTTTGCTACCACAAGACAAGACAAGACTATTTCTTATCCTGAATAAAATAAAATTCGCAAGGGAGAAAAAATGGAGCGAACAATTTTATGTCTGGCGATCTTGGTAAATAAGATATTTATTATAATTTTATTTAAACGTTATTTTTTTATTTATATAAAAACGAATTCATATTTATCGGCCTTTATTTTAAAAATCTGAATCTAAATGCACTCAACTATATTAAATTTTATTTTCTTTTTTTAACTGAACTGGCGAACTGACTATCAAATGGACCTTACCCACATATATTATATAATACATTCTCTAAAAATATATTATATATATGTATATGTGTAAATTTTAGAATCAGGGATATATGTATGTAGATAGTTATGTATGTATGTTGTTAGCACTTACATATGTACACTCTAAATGTACAGAAACTTATAAATGTGAGGTTATATAATACTAGTGTAAGCCCGTTGAATGTTAACAGAGCATTCTCATCACCCGTACTGAAAAATAATATTAAATTTAATAGTTTTTATAGTTGTTGCATAGATGGCGCGTTATAATACAACAACGTAACAATTTAGCAAAGTCGCGAGCCTATTCATTATTTATACTGTCAAAATTTAGCAGTCCCGTTTGGATCACAGCGTAAGCGCTCAATATTCCGATGTTCTGGTTTTTTAATGATTTATCTCGGCGAGCGTTATCAGCAGACAGACACACAGACAGAAGGAATAGGGCTATTATATATATGATAGGTATATACCTATGTATGTATGTACATATATGCGGTTTGAACATCTTTTCTGAAAGTGCATGAATTTTTTACTTATGATTCCTAAATACTGTGACTAAGTTATTATGTGCCCATATTTATTTTTTACATACATACATATGTACATATATATGTAGTTATGTATAAATATGTATCTATTCTTGTTACAGTGGCGTATTTGACAAATATTTTTACCATCTGTCAAAATGTATGTGAACTATTTATGAATATTGTTATATAATTTTGTGGTTTGTATTGTGTAGCGTATAGCCATATTTGAACATTGCGAATAAATCCTAATAAAATTTTATATTAAGCGAAATTTTCAGATGATCACAAGTTTCCAGTTTGCCGAACAACATCCTGTACTATTCCAAGTCTTCCTGAATGGATCGCAAAATTCAATTGACCAATCGCGGTTTGATTTGGTCGACAATAATCAATTGATTGACACTGACCAAAAGTTGGTACGTGTCGCCATTGTTACAAAAAAATTTACATCGTAGAAAAAAATGTGAAAACTCTTATACTTACTGTAATGCATCTTCTTTTCTTCAGAATGCCTTTACTCATACGAACTTAACAATGCGACACAAGAGGGAGGACATCCAAATGAAAAGTGCATGTGACACAATAGTGCAGCAGGTAAAAATGATATACATAAATGATACATAAAAATGATATACATATGTATATTGCTGTGAATTATTTAAAATATGATGAATCATCACACAAATATAATCTAAAAGTGCTAATTGTTTGTTATTTCGTTACAGATGTATGAAGAAACTAGGTCGTTATTAGATATACATGGTCAAAGGTGGAAAATATTTAACAATGCTACACACAAACAATATATTAGTCACGTTAAATGCAAGAAGTATGTATTCACAATTTCGCCTATATATTTTTATTTAATTTGCTTTCTAAACAATATCTATATTATTTTTCTGCAGTGAAAATGTTAGTTGCGCAGATGAGATTAGTGTGGGCAACACATTCAAAACAAAGTGCATTCAAAAAGAAGCAGCTGTTGCGCTGTTTGTTTTCAACGACGCCAATCAGACGCTGGAAAAAAGATTTTTCAAATATCCTAGTTGTTGCGTTTGTACTATAGTGCAACAATCAAATCATTACCGACGATAAAAATCAAATGCCAAATGAATTAGTTACCCCTTCTATAAATGGAACACACAAATATTAAGTGTGTTGAATAATATATAAATATGTATACGTAAGACTGTAAATATATATATATATATATATAAGACTGCAAAACATACATAAGACTGTAAAACATATTTAATATAAGTCTGTAAAATATTACCTTGCTTGAGAGAATAAATATAATAAAAAAAAAAAAAAACTTTTTCGAATATTATGTAATGCTTCTGATGAGTTTGTAGACAAAATGAGGCACAAAAAGTGCACGTGATTAAAAATTCATAGATAAAAAATACATAATGGGTTAAAATAAAAATAATCAAAAAAAAAACTATGAACAACAAAATCGTAGTTAACCTGTTGAGATAACGATATTTATGTACACATAAGAACAACGGAAAATAATTTTGTACAAAAAATTCGGGTGTAGCCAACCCATGACTTTATCCATATATTTGAGGAATACAAAAAGTAACGAAATTAATTTTTTAAGTACGTAAGTTAATAAAACGCACCACACACCAACATACATACATATCATGAAATTACTGTGTTGAGTGCGCGCGCGTATGTAAAATACGATCTTTGGCATATATTCAAATAAGAAAAACTACCATTTCTGGTCGGCGGACTTTGATCAAAACCTTATCAACTCTTAAATTTTATATGGAAATTATAAATATAAATTTTCGACTTGATCAATGGGGCAGTTTCTGAAATATTCTGTGGTAAACTTTTCGACAAAAAAATTTCCGGTTGACTGATTTTATTGATTTATTTTTTCGTAAATAAAAATTTCTCTCAGTATTACAACATTACAATATTGTGACGATACTACATATTTAAAAGGCTGAAAAAATTGAAAAAAAAAAAATCGTTCAAGAGTAAACTGTTCTCGTCGTCAGATGTAGACCAAAATCACAATATGTATCTCTTGCGGCTAACGTGAAAACTATAGATACGAAATTTCGACTAGATCGCCGGAGCGATATATGTATGTATGTACTTGATAGTTTCGGAGAAGACACACATACAGACAAACAACACACACACACACACAAGTACACAGGCATACAGACATTTTCCAGAAATCATGAAAACCAGGGGATGATACCTGATACAAATCAGTCAAAATCTCGAGGTCGAATTTTCGCACGATCACAATACTATATTCGATTAGGATAAAGTAAAAACGCATTTTTGACTTAAGAACTATGTATGTAATCAAAACGTAGTCTCAGTAGATAATTATATTGTAGAGATAGTTGTTAATTATGTATACCCAGGACAATTGGTTAACGAAGCGCTTTTGGAAGAATGAACATAGTTTTTAAATCCAACATCCCGCTATGCTTAAAAAAGACAGCATACGACTACATATACGTTATGCCTTACATATGCGAAGGCATATGTTACATGAGATCCAGTGCACACAGAGAAGCCTGGAAGATGTAAATATGCTTGGTATATAATTAGTAATGGGTTGGACACATAGCGAAAATAATGGATGGCAGATGGACGCGAGAAATACTTGAATGGTATCCGAGAAGATGTGAAAGAAAGCAAGGTAGACCGAGTGGACGATATGTGTGGAGATAAGTGGATGCAGATTGCTCAAGACAGACAGAAATGAAAGAGGATTGGAGTGGCCTTCATCCAACAGTGGGTGTTAAACGGCTGAAAATGATGACGATGATGTAAAAGGGAGATTTTAAAGCCACAAAATATTAACATTAGAAAGTTAAATAGACTATAGATTTCAATATTCATTTTGAAGATTGGGTTGCTATACGTTGTGACAAAGACCATACGTCTGATGTGGATAAATTATTCGATTAAAATCTGACTCAAGTGAATCATCACAATTATTATGATGGTGAACTCGTTATTTTGACAGTAATGTTTTTACTCGTAATTAAATTTTAGTGGGTTCACTTCCGACGATACTGACGACAGACATATGTAGGTAATTGAGATGGTTTACCATCAGAATTTTATTTTTTAGTACACGATGTTTGACATTGATTCCCATTAAAATACAATTATAACGGTGATTGGTAGACCGCTTCTACTCGTACAAATAAACATATACACGAAGTTTTCGCGATTCGTTCGGTTTGGCGTGCGTGGGTTGCGCGCTCGCGCTTTGACCCGTGACAGACTATTTGTCAAGCGGTGAGAGATGTCGTCATCTGGAATTTCTTTTGTGTGTGAAGTCTCGGAGACTGCACCCACAGGTGTCCCGACGCTGACAAATGGTCACCCGTTCGTTCAAACACAAATTTCTATTAATGAAATCAAAATGCCTTCATCTGTTGTGCGATAAGACGTGCGCGCGTTCAAAAAGTCACCCGACCGATTCGATTCTTATAAATATTTTTAATATTAAATTTTAAGTGTTTGGGCGTTGCCTGGAATCGCAATGATATATTAACTATACAATAGGTACGATAATATAATTTTATTTGGTTTGGTTTCACACGGTTGGTCAGAAATGGGACAGATTAGTTTCGTCGCAATTCGTGCGAAAACGAATACAATTTTTAATAGTAATCAAACTTATATCCTACACTTCAGATACGTATGTGTTTGAAGCTGAAAATACGATAACGTCTATTTCCACTCGCTACCTCAACTATTTATACACATACTATAGATCTATACAACAATTCAAATTTAGAGCTTTCCCATTCGAAACGAACTGTCCTTTTAATGAATTAAAACTGATTATTTACAGTTTCTCGAGTCATACATTGATTTTTGACAGTTTAAATTGTGTTATTCAACGATTGGGTACATAAAATTACAACATACAGAAGTTATGTAAATAACTTAATTTTGAATTACTGTAATTATTCAAGTGGGTTGTCAGTAATGGTAAATGTGCTCAATTTGTGAATGAGACCATTTGTGGCAATATTTAAATGAAATGCATCACATTTTTTATATACCGTTTATTTTTATTATCATTCATTATATATGTAATAGCCCTGTTCTGTCTGTCTGCCTGTGTGTGTGTGTGTGTGTGTGTCTGTCTGTCTACTGATAACGCTCGCCTCGGTAAATAATTAAAAAACCAGAACGTCGAACGAGTGGGATTTGAACCCGGTACCACTTATTCGGAACAGAGCGCTTACGCGGTGAGCCAAACCAGATGATGTAGGGCAGGCCTCAACGTGACTATTTATAGCCGAATATAATAAAAATAGGCTCGCGACTTTGCTAAATTATTACGTTGTTATTATAACGCGCCATAGATGGCGCAACATATTATTGCACAGGCAACAACTATAAAAACTATTAAATTCAATATTATTTTTTAGTACGGGTGATGAGAACGCTCCGTTGATATTCAACGGGCTTACACTAGTATTATGATAATATTGGATTTTTTTTTATAAAACTTTTTTTATATAACAGATCCTGGTAATTTTTTTACAAAAAAAAAAATTATAAACCATAAAAATTTTAATATACAAATTCGTTGTTCCTTTAAGTTCAAATTATGTAAGTTCATATTTCTTCAATTTCGAGTCCAAAAACAGGCAAAAATGACTACGAGCCATAATATAATGCGGAAATTCGTTTAGATTAACGCTTTTGCGAGACCAGGGCCGGAAGGGGTTGTTCGCTAATGGTGTTTGTTTAGGAGAGGGTCTCGAGGCGCGCGACCTCAATGGGTTAAAAACGCCCGCCAGCCGGACACAACGACGAATGATCAATTCACCCCCCAAACGGTTGATAGGGGTTTTTCTCACCCCACACACCTCCACAGAAAGGCAGCTAAATCAAAACGGCAATTAAAAACTGTTCGAGGAAAACTTTCATAATGGCTCCCTTCACCCCCCTCGTCCCTCACCCTCCCCTCAGATTATTTTTAATGTGGAGAGATGGTGTATAAGGCAGTATCTGGCAAGGCAACTGGCGAACCGCTCGACCGGTTCGGCACGGTATTAAAAAGACTAAGAGCCGCCCGGTACAATAAAAAGGAGGGTACCGGGCGTCATCTGGATCCAACATAATTAAAACGCAAAATATTCGCCGAGGTCCCCTCTTGTACCAGCCCTGGACCCACCCGCAGGCCGCTCCTAACGAGCTCCGAAAACCCCTCCAAAGTCAACACATCACCACTAATGCTAGACACACTCTCGCCTTATATCATGTATATTATAATATTATATGCCTTAGCATTGGAAAGTGGAACGATTCCATTATTTATACCTACTGTTTTGAAATAATACAAGATTTTCTGAAAAATTCTGGCACACGTTCTTACCCTATCCATATACGTACGTAGTACAGATAAAGTATTATGCCTTGGATACTAAGACTAAATAAAATGTGTTAATTAATAGCTTAGCAAAGAAAGTGAGGTAGACCGAGTGGACGATTGGCTGATGAATTAAGAAGAATGTGTCGAGTCAGGTGGATGCAGATTGCTTTAGACAGCCTGAAATGGAAGAGAATTGGAGAGGTCTTCATCCAGCAATGGATGGTGAATGGCTGAAAATGATGAAATAGTAGTGTAAAACGTGGATGCTGAATTCAAGAACGTTGCGTAAGATCCAGTGCACACAGAGAAGCGTGGAAAGATGTATGCTCAGTATAACAAGTAGAGATCGTAAGAGGAATACATGGGGTAAGAAGCGTGACCAAAGTGGTAGATATAGCGGAACGTGTGAAAAAGTTGTAGTGGATACATAGCGAGAAGAATGGATGGCAGATGGAGGCGAGAAATACCGGAATGGCATCCGAGAGGATGTGAAAGAAAGCAAGGTAGACCGAGTGGACAATGGGATGATGAATTGAGAAGAATGTGTGGAGTCAAGTGGATGTAGATTGCTCCTCAAGACCGATAGGAATGAAAGAGGATTGGAGAGGTCTTCATCAGCAGTAGATGGCGAACGGTTGAAAATGATGAGGAAATGCTTAGCATTCGGTGTTTTTAAACTCCATTCCGCTCTTTTATAAATCACTGTGCGCAAAAATTCTTACAATTTAAGTCGTTTGACGATTAATCATGAAAATGTCAATGTGTCATTTGATTTTTAAAAAAAATGTTTGAGACAATCTGTTATTGTAAATGGACAAATAAAATTTCGAATGGTTGGTTCTGTAGTGGAATAAAATGATTTCACTATTTCTTTAGCTATGTATGTAGACTATGTTTTTTCGAATGAATAAATTAAGCTCAAATTCTTTGAATTGTTATTTACAATT
This sequence comes from Parapsyche elsis, assembly GCA_022651745.1. Lineage (NCBI taxonomy): Eukaryota > Metazoa > Arthropoda > Insecta > Trichoptera > Hydropsychidae > Parapsyche > Parapsyche elsis. The sequence goes on from JAGVSN010000019.1 coordinate 1,795,965, forward strand.
CTACGAATGGGCAACTCTTCAAAAATAATATTAGTTTTTAAATGTTGTGATATTAACAGCTATTTGGAATAATCGTTTGTTTGACTATGTATTATAATAATACATGTTTGTAGGTACAATACTTTTATCAAGCACAAAATTTGTTCTTATGTTAAATATCATTTTCAACTTTGATTTGAAACATACAGGATTATATACAGAACATAGCTCACCTTTGAACAATCATTAGGTGCACATTGAATGATTCAAATATGGACAAAATTGAAACGGAAGCGAACGAACGACAGCGAGAGCGTCAACGAGAATACGAACGCCCACTAAATTTCGTATATACGAACACGAGATAAAAACGACAAGAAAAATTACACAATACATGTATGACTTACTACCTACTTACAGCTCGGTTCTGGAAAGTTCTCAGAGAGACGACCGAAAAAAAAAACAGATCTGACAGTGAATACGGTAGTATAGTAAATGTGCATTAATCAAACAATGACCAAAAGTGGTAGTAGGTGTGCGATGATGTCGACGATAGTGGACTTTATAAATTGCTGATGTGACGTGAATGAAGCACAAGTACGTGACGTGACGTGTTTGTAGTATACACGTATTGTGGATACACTTAAAAATCAAGCGTGGCCAACACGCGAGATTCACCACGATTTATCATGATAAAATAATACACTGTTGCGAAAACTGAGTACGAAGATCGAACGCGCGCCTAAAAAGCTTTATAATAATCGACAAATGAGACAACTGAGAGGTACTAAATATAAAGGGCATGCTATGTAAATTATTTGAATCACAACTATCCGTATATACATACATACATATGTATGCATTATGCATATTCAATTATATGTACATACATACCATTATCATCATCATTTTAAGCCGTTCACCATCCACTGCTGGATGAAGGCCTCTCCAATCCTCTTCCATTCCTGTCTGTCTTAAGCAATCTGCATCCACTTGACTCATCATATTCTTCGCAATTCATCAACCCATCGTCCACTCGGTCTACCTTGTTTTCTTTCACATCCTCTCGGATACCAATCCAGTATTTCTCGCTTCCATCTGCCATCCATTTTTCTCGCTATGTGTTCACAACTTTTTCACACATTCCGCTATATCTGCCACTTTGGTCATGCTTCTTACCCATGTATTCCTCTTACGATCTCTTCTTGTTATACCGAGCATTCATCTTTTCATGCTTCTGTGTGTGCACTGGATCTTACGCAACATCCTTGAATTCAACATATGTACGTACATATATTAGAGTTGAAAGATGAGATATTAAAATGAGCTGCTTTACGGAAATCAAGCTGACTGACCAGCCTTAAATTAAAAAGTTGATGGCATAGCAGATTTGTGTAAATATAATTATTACTATTTATACTATAAGTATAATACAGAATGAACAGAAGTCTGATTAGATAAGCAATTTCACCCACTTTTAGAAGTTGGCAGCTAGTCGGTTTGTTTTTTTTAGTACACAACTCTAGCTCAAAGCTTAATATAAGCTATTGTCGTTTCTGTCGTTGTGCAATTATAATAAAAGGATTCGATTTCAATATATTTTCATAGACACTTTTCTTTGATGTTTTATTTCATTGTTGAATATGAATTCGGAGGAAAAGGTATTGGTTACGTTTATGGATAGTAAACGAGCAAATGCCAACTTTTCAAAGGTGCCTCGATAGATATGGACATTCAAAGCTAGCACTGGAATATTGTTCCTTTATTTCTTTGACGGTCTTTTACGCTCGCGGCGAGGATCAAAACCGTCACGAGCGACTGGATTAACGCCACCGCAAACACGTTTCGGCCACAATTTAAATAAATAAACAAATCGGTCCAGTGAAAAATACACAACACACATACATACATACACACACACAACAGAATTCGGTTGTAACGAAAATAAACGGTAGTTAGCGACCATTAATGATCGCCTTGCGTTTACAAAGTGTGACCATGTGTCAGTCAGCCCGGGCTGTTTTTTCAGACTCTCGTTTTCTCGAGACTTTTAATTGTCACGTTAAGTGCTTTATTTCGTATCTAAATGCGGCCGTTTGCGCTCGAACGTATCGCGTTTCTAAGCACACTGTGCTCGAGCGTAGAGTGCGATCGAGAGATGGTGGACCAGCCCGCTGGATACGATCCCAATCGCACAATACTAATATAAAGTATTTCTCACCGATCCGTCCCATACAATTTTCTTGACCGTTTGACAAATCGACAAACTTTGCAAAGATTATTGCTATGATCCACCAGTGTCAATCAAAAACAGTTGGTCTATCCACGAAGCCTCACTAACTATCACATTCTACATACATATGTATAATATGCAACAAAGGGCTATTTTTTTTTTTTTTTAAATTGTTATTCAGTATTTCTGAACATTAACAAATTGACAATATGCAACAATACCGTATTATAACCCTTCGCACTAAAATTTAATAACATTTTAACAATCAAAAAGTTATTATCAAATAGTGGTTTTTTTTTTTCATTTGTCTAATTTGGTTATACCCAGCATACATTGTACGACTACAATGAGTTAACAATAGATAAAGAGAATGTTAGGGATACTCGCGGAAACTGACGAATTATTTAGTCCGAATTCGTCAAGTGGTCGACATAAAAAAAATTGTATTTTTTCCAAAGGTTATCTATTTATAGCTTTATAATCGGAATTATTAATTCCATTCTAATGCCGGCTCTTCATATTAGACGAGCGCTGACGAGCGGTGCCGAGCGCCAAAGTGTGGGTAAACATTCGCGCGAAGGCCAACGTACTTTGTAAACATTCGCGCGGTATCCGCAAAAGTTGAGCGAACTCGAGCGACGGTGAAAAAAGCAAGGTGAAAAGCAAGACCACTAGCGATACGATCGTAGCGCTCGGGACGGGCGAGCAGCGGCAGCTGACCACAACGCTAAGGCCAATATTTCACGAACATTCGACGAATATTCCACGAAAATTCGCGCGATGGTGAAGTGGCGGCATAACGAATGCGTAAAGCAACTCATTGACGTCAAATTTAAACGTCACGCAATCAACTTACACAATAAGGTTAATATGCAAAAATAGTAAGTATCGCTTATGACGACTACTGAGTGCGTGCAATAAAATGCAAACGTAAAAGTTGATCAATATTTTCCTTTTAAGTGTCGTTTCCTGCCATTTTAAACGGTATCCTGATTCTGAACCATTTTGAACTTCGCAAACGTTTCCACTCGCAATGACGTCGAGCTCAAATAATTGCTCACACTTTTCCCTGTCACATTTTCCTCGTCAACTTGAGCGTCGCGCTGTCAACTTTTGACACGGGTCTCCGCGGTCATTTGACCGCACTACGTTTAAATCTGCATAATTGTTCCAGCGAGTTTGTTCGCGTCGTGATGACGGCAATCTTCCAACCACCTCGCAAACGAAAGCCAACGGAAGTCTCTACGACGTTACGGGGATCGTCCTCCCCATGGGAATATCGGTTTGTTTACGTGTGCGCGTGCTTGTGTTCGGCTGCGGTGTATATGAGTGTAACTAAATGTATACTGAGGACCAAAAGAGTGCAAACAAGGTTGCTGTCGAATGTTTACCTTCGTGTGATTTATAGGCTTGTGCGGATTTGCCGTCGATGGACAGATGCTAGCAGCGTCGATGTCTCTTCGGCGGCACAGGCCGACAGCGATAACAGTATCGGATTTCGCGCGAAGCTCACATGATTAGCTTCGGTGCATAGAATCGACGTCGAAAGTGCGAAAATTGTAAGTGGGAGGGTCTGTGGGTAAGCTGTGGAAGTTTCATCGCGATTCTGTATCATTTGAATGTTGAAAAACGGCTATCCATAACCGATTGTAAGTCAATCGAATCAGCGGTCTCAATCAAACTCAATGAAAATTTTTACTATACAAGAAAAAGCTCTTATGTTCGAGGGATGCCCTACTAAGGAATGTGTCTACATGCCAATCAAATGAAAAAATGAATTACATACTATTTTATTTTTCAGTCATAATGTGCGTACTCCCAGTTATGACGTATGGATGTGAAACGTGGATGCTGAATTCAATGTTACATTAGATCCAGTACATAAAGAGAAGCATGGAAAGATGTATATATGCTTGGTATAACAAGAATACATGTGTAAAAAGTATTATATAGCGGAACGTGTAAAAAAGTTAAAGTGGACACAGCGAGAAATACTGAAATGGTATCCGAAAGGATGCAAACGAAAGCGAGGTAGTCTGAGCAAACGATGTGCTGATGAATTGAGAAGAATGTGTCAAGTCAAGTCAAGTGGCTGCAGATTGCTCAAGATAGACATTGATGGAAGAGGATTGGAGATACACTACCTACTTCGTCCAGCAGTAGGTAGTGAACGGCTGAAAATGATGATGATCATGAATGAGCCAGACTTGTAAACTTAGTAAGGTTCGTGGTTTGAATTCCAATACAGTCGAAAGACTGTTGTTGGTATTTTTTTGATGCAAGTAAATCCAAATGTGACCTATCTAGTCGTCGAGATGGTCCATATGCATATATGTACATACATACATAGGCATGACAGATAATAAAATGATTGTCAAATAGTATAAGAGTCTACGCTTGATTGAAGTGTGCCACCTTAGGATGTCATAATGTAGATGTACATACATACATAGATGTGGCAATGTTAAAAGGTTCAAATGAAACACACGAAGTACACGAAAATCGGTAATATGGCCTGCTTCAGTTACAAAATGTTTTCAACAGTTGGTATTGAAAGTCAATTGTACAATTTTGTGACGAATCCGAGTTTCCAAAGTGATTTGCATGGCTTGCAAGAGTTGTTCGTGTGACTGTTCAATATCGAATGACTTTTTCGAAGCTTGAAGAATCATCCCGTACACATCGAAAGCTCTACGAAGCGACACGTCGAAGCTTACGCTGTGATGTGCGTCAAATATGATTCGTTGGCAAGTAAGTACCTGCCGGCGCGCGTTATACAGAGGTGTGTGCACAGCGCGGCTCCTAAATAAACATTGACACACATTATAAATAATAATGGATGGGTGAATGGTTTTCGGCGATGTCACACAAAAGTATCAACCAAACACCCCTGTGTACATACACACGCATATATGTATGTATAACACGTAAGTACTTACACGCACGCACGATTTTTTTCGCGCCAAAATCCAAAAATCGCCCCCTACCCATCCCTGTATATAAGGCAGTGGCCTGGCACGGCCCTGTAGTAACTCTATACTGGGTGGCTTTTAGCTCGTCACATTCGCAAACATTGGAGCGCTGTTAAGAGAGCCCGGCGAGGATTACAGTGCGATTTTTTTTTTTTGTGTATTTCATTCAGGACGTAGGCTACGGCACTGGTGAATCTTCGCAGGCTCATATATGTACATATATACTACGTCGTTACAATATGATGGATGATCGATCGACGGCGATCGTCAAACGAAAGTTCGAGCTAAAGATTTAATTTTTTTATCACACGTGTTCCTCCAAAACCACTTTAAAATCCTAAGCAAACATCGTACCAATAAATGCGACGTGTAAACAAATCATTCATAAGATGTTCACGTATGTTAACCACCGTGCGAAGTAATAGTATAGGCAAGTTAAACAAACGCGACCGACTTTTAAAACCCTCCGATGCTTACTTTGATATTGTAGAATCGCATAGGCGTAAGCGTAAGTAAGCAATAGTGCGACACGTTTTTTTTTTTTTTTTGTTATATTTTATTTTTATTTTATTTAGTACGCTTTGTTTATATTTGCACAGTGCTCCCCCGCTCCCCCCCAACCGTGGCATCAAATTTGGCGTTTAATGGAGGGTAGGTTGTGCACACACGTTCGGTTACATTTGTATTATATTTGCGTTACACGGACAACCACTTTTGATTTATGGATGTTTTGGCTTTTAAGCTGCCGAGTACAATGGCGCGACCCCGTGTGCGTATAATCGGATAGAATTCGAGGTTTCCCAGCGGAGCGCATTACTTACTTTGACTTCGCGCTGACCGAGTTAAGTTTGTAATAATTAATTTGGCAGGATTTTACCGACCGCAAATAATCGTACTTGAATTTCAACTGAAAGGTTTGTGGTTTAGATTCACACATAGAGATTAATATTCATAATTTACATTTAGTCATTGGAAACGATTCTTTGCAAAAATTTGACATACTTAATACATAATATTCTCTCTTATACTCCTTGTATTAAATATTCGTTTATTTTTTATCTTCTTCGAAAGTCAACAGAAAACCATTCATGTAACTTTATTATGACAAAGTAAAAATGTTCGTCAAAGGTGAAGTACGCCACCTTAATAGGATATGGATTTCGTCGACGAACAAATTTAGATATAAATTATAGGAATACAACATAACCTAACTATAGAGTCCTTAGAAAATTGACAAAACTTCTATACATATTTTCACAGCAAGGTATAATTTCAACATTAAATTTGAACATTATTCAAAATATAACAAATTCAATTGAAAAAAAAATTTACACTCGCAAAACAAATTAAAATAGCTTTAGGCATTTTTTATTGTATTTTTATCATTATCATTATTTATTTATTTTTCATCTTCTGCATTATTATTTTACTAACCGATTTATTCTCTATTATTATTTTTCTTCTTTGTAATTATTCATTTCTTAGCTAATTATTATTATTATTATTTATAAATTTACATGGATGCAAAAAATTGCAGCCCCCCTTGCCATCTGGAATAAACTATGATTATTATTATTTGATTTTAGTTGAATCTATAAAGTAACCTAATTTTGAATCAAGTCAATTGGAAATGGAAAGAGTTTCTTTTAGAGCTAAAGTTTTAAAGTCAAACGCGTAAGCGTTAATTCAATTTGAATTTTGGATTTGAAAATGAACGCCTGAAACCACCTTCAGTTCTGTATGTTTCTTATTAACGATTCACTTTAAGATTGATACAACTCACAAGACTTCCCCGATTCACCATTGCCATCGAAAAACTAACATTTCTTTCGGAAATTGAACGGATCGTTGCATTACGGTAGAAGCGGTGCGTGAGTGATGCTCTGTGCGACCCGTTAAATTAAAAAATAAATATTTTTTACGTCTGAAAAAAAAATTGCATGCGCTTTATCGATTGCAGCGTTGCACCGGTGTGTCAGTGTGTATGTGTGCATAACGCACATTAAAAATTCGTTGCGCATTGCGGATTAAGGAAACAAAACCGGGGAATATTTGCGTTTGGCGCATTAAATAATATATGTATTGTGTTTGCACTTCCACGCCGCGGTCCCACAGTCAGGGGTGCGCGGTTGTGAAACGATGGTACGCGAGCCGCATAATAATATATTATTATTATAATTGATTTACAAAACAGATGAATGCAATTCACCAATGAAAGTATGAAAAAAGTCACATATCGTAGAGATAGTTGATACCTAGGACGATTGATGAATATTACTGTATATGTATATGTATAAGAAGACGAATGTAACTAGGATTGGAAGAATGAACATAGTTTTTAAATCCAACATCCCGCTATGCTTAAAAAAGAAGGCATGCGACCAAATGCGCGCTGCCAGTTATGACGTATGGATGTGAAACGTGGATGCTGAATTCGAGAATGTTACGTGAGATCCAGTGCACATATGTAGAGAAGCATGGAAAGATGTACATACATATGCTTGGTATAACAAGAAGAGATCGTATGAGGAATACATGGGTAAGAATCATGACCAAAGTGGCAGATATAGCGGAACGTGTGAAAAAGTTGAAGTACATAGACACATAACGAGAAGAATATATGGCAGATGAACGCGAGAAATACCGAGAAAGGTATCCGAGAGGGTGTGAAAGAAAGCAAGGTAGATCGAGTGGACGATGGGTTGATGAATTGAGAAGAATGTATGGAATCAAATAGATTAAGATTGCTTAAGACCGACCGACATGGAAGAGGATTGGAGAGGCCTTAACCCGGGCTTAAATTTTCCAAAATATTTATCTTCGGCCAAAGAGATACAATATTGGAACAAAGCATTATCAAAACAAATTTCAATTGGATAAAAAACATCGAAAAATGATTCGGTAGTATTTAGAGCATTATTTTTCTGGCTGGCAGGGGTAGCCGTAGAATGCTCGCGTACATTCACTGCACGTACACATACAGTCACGCATTTCTCAACTACCTACTACATTTTTGCTGCATTTTAAATTACTAAATACACTATAGGTATAAATGATAACCAGCCGACGACACTGTCGACAGGCGGTCACTAGTTTTTATACAATTAATTCAGATTACAATACATAATGTAAGACAAAAATTAAAAGGTTGAACGCAACTGGTGTGAACGTAACACCCCGCAGTTTAAGCGTTCATAAAGCGAAGCGTGTTATAAAGTGTATTCGATATGTTTTTTGAGTTGTTGTTGGTGTTACAGACACTTGCACAATTGCACATACATATGTATGTATGTACGTACACACATACACGCGAAAAGGATGACTCACGCCACTGTCAAAATCAACGCCTCGTCAACCGATAATAAAGCTACGCTCTTTGAAGTCATCTCATCGTATTTTATACGTGGATATTATATGTACGTACTCGAATGCGAATACATCAACGACAGAGCTGTTGTCGATCACGAGCCGTTTCGACGGGGTCCAAAATCGACGACTGAAGGATCATACTGAAACGGGTCACCTACTCTCTTCCATGCCACTAGTGGGTATGCATACATATGTATGTGCATATGTATAATATCTATATATTCCACTATTGATGCACACGGACTGCATTTCGAATGCGGCCCCGCAAACTGCACTCGAGTAATGCCGAGTGCTTGATACACACACAACCTAATGGACGATGATAGTCGGAGCTTCGAAAGCTCGAGTCGTCCAAACTTCAAAGATCAATTTTAGATACCTGTGTGTGTATGTGTGTATGTTTTATTCGACGACTCTCAATCAAGAGATACTTCGGTGATTTACCATCAGAGTCCATCTGAAAACGGAATACGTGCGACTCAACAAAATATCGTATGCACGTATGTATGTATGTAGGTAGGTACATACATACATACATACGTATATCAGCGAATGAATTTATATGCATATCGAGGGCTGACAACCAGAAGTGGTTATGTCCGTTTTCGGCGAAAATGGGTTAAGTTCAGCTAACAACTTGTTGTCCCTTGTGCTATGTCTGTAAGAAGTGTTTATCCTATTGGAGCGGGCCGTTTAAGATCATTATGAAATGTGCATGTCCATTACCGTATTCACCGTTCCCAACCAATCCACGATAATAATAAATGTTTAATTACCGTTAATGTGAATATATAATACTGATTCATAATAAAAAAAATTTATATTGAAGCAATTTCAATTTTTCATGACAATAAATTCAAATCTTTAAATGTTATTTCTCCAAAACTGATATTTTGGACATAAACACTACTGTTTGTCAGCCCTCGATGTGTTTGTCGGTACAACATTGAGATATGATTTAAATAAAACGCAGTTTTAAAATTAAATAGTATTTTTACATGTCCACTCGGGTGTGGGTTGCGTTACTTTACGAACATGCGCTGAAAATTTTATTTTTTTTGTATGTACATAAGTTTCAATAGGCTCGAACAACATTCTTAATTACGCCAACTACAATCGGAATCGCAAAGTGCAAAATAAAATAGAACAAAAAAAAAATAAAAAAAAAAACGTCCCTTTTGTAATTACGAAACAGGTCTGGCGAATGAAAAGGATAACGCTTCATTTAGCAGGCACAAATGGCTCCTAAATAATTTACGAATAAATTAGCGTCCGTTCCCCGCCATTGTTCCTAGGCCGCCCATTGTTTCAACTCTCCTAGCCAACAATAATCATTTTTCAATCGTTCGGCAAATCGAGCTGTCGATGCGTGAATTATACACCCTTTAAATACCGCGAACGCACACAAAAGAGTGGCCAAACCTCCACGCTTGATAAATATTTATTTTTCTAATTGTAAAAAAAACCCCATCGAGAGTACCCCCGCTGTTGCGGGTTTTTGCATATGTTTTCTTCGACGGTGGTGGTGTGTTGTTGTTTGTTTGTTTTTGTTCTGCCGATTTTAATTGTCGTGAAAAATGTTGTGCATCCATGCGCAAAAGCTCCCAATGTTCGACACGCTTTGACGACTGACGAGTCTTGTACGACGCTATACAAATTATTTATTATAAACGGTGCAATAACGAACTTTTACTCGAGCGATGTTAAGTAGGCGGTGAATGTGAGTAGTATTGTCGTATTATAATAGAATTGAGAATGTACCAAGTACAATAGTACTAACGAAATGTTCAATTAAAGGACGAAGCTTTCATCTCATACAATTCATTTAATTAATTGATCGTTGTTAAATGTGGTGAATTTATTATATAAAAATTAGCTGATTTTGTAAAGGCTTGACAAATCAGTTCAATATCAATAGGCGATATATGTATATTATTCTTCGTTATATAGCGATTAGAACTTTTCTATGGGCCCTTTTCAGATATGTCTTTTCTGATCTCTACAGCAGTTTTAAATCGTTGTCGTTAAGATAATCGAGTTATCAGGCGATCTTGTCTCTCGGATGTGCATCTTTTCATTCCGGTTCCCTTCTTAAGAGCAAAAGTTCCAGAATCCTTTTTGTTTTTTTACTATTCTTGACACGGTAGATACAGAACATCACATTTGCTTAGAAATTGACCGCAATGAACGTCCAGAGTTTGCCAAAGTCACGATTTTTATATTCTCCTCCCATGATAGTTGAGTGTATTTTTATTTTAACGATTTTGATCCTTAAACCTCGAAAGCTCACACTAAACCGAACTCAAATCTTAGAAAACAATCATATTTAAAAGATCCGATCGTTAAAAATCACACAATATTTTTATTGCCCAAAATTCGTAAAATAACAAGTGTTGCGTTATACATACATACATATGTATGTATGTGAGCAACCACGTATTATTGTATTTCAAGCAGGCGCAAACGGATTTAGAGTTTATCTCTTATTTGTACACGAACTCTCAATGTATGTGAGAGCCACGTACTGTGTTTAAATCACATTATTATTTAACATATTTGAAAAATTTCAATCATCTTTCAGTTTTGCCACATTCACACTTTTACACCTAGACAGTCAACTTTTTACAATCATCATTTTCAGCCGTTCACCATCCACCGCCTCTCTAATCCTCTTCCATTCCTGTCTGTCTTGGGCAATTATTCCACACATTCTTCTCAATTCATCAGTCCATCGTCCACTCAGTCTACCTTGTTTTTTTTCACACTCTCTAGAGTCTAGGATACCATTCCAGTATTTCTCGCGTCCATCTGTCATCCATTCTCCTGCTGCTATATCTGCCATTTTGGTCATGTTTCTTACCCATGTATTCCTCTTACGATCACTTCTTGTTATACCAAGCATACACGTTTCCATACTTGTCTGCGTGCACAGGATCTTACGTAACATACTTAAATTCAGCGTCCACGTTTCACATTCATACGTACATACGTACGCATTACGCATTCATATGCCTTCTTTTTACTTTATCCTAATCGAATAAAGTATTGTGATCGTGCGAAAATTCGACTGATTTGTATCAGGTATCATCCCGTGATCACGATTTTATGATTTCTAAAAAATGTCTGTATGTCTGTGTACTGATGAGTGTGTGTGTCTGTATGTGTGTTTTTCTCGAAACTATCGAGTCTATCAAGCTGAAATTTCATATCTATTATTTAAGTATAGGGCTCCATCCTAGTTTCATTAGTCCTAGTTATGTACATTCGTACAGTCATATTCACCAATTGTCCTAGGTATAAATAATTATCAACTATCTCTACAATATGGTTATATATCTCATCATAATCTGATCAATAATTATAATATTACAGGGACATTTTTCGTCTATCGGAATGTACCAATACCGTGCAATAAATGGCAGCAGGGGAAAAATGGCAATAAATAGCGATCTGCGTGCGACGAACTGCGACCGATAGGACAAAGGGATGGTAAATGGGTGGTTTGGGGAGGTTTTGTGGGGTTTAGGGTGGTTTTGTGGGGTTGATTGGGTGTCTCCGGCTGGTACATTTGTCCGCTTGTTCCGCTGGCCGAGATTTCAATTAGATCGCGCTATTTGCGGAGCACTCGGGCCCCGTGTTAAAGGCCGGTTATCATTTCATTCCCGTCCGCAGTGTTTCGGCAAACAAACCCCCGACCGACGATCATACGGGGTTTGAGCAAAGGGGGTGGGATTTTATTACGAATAGGCTAGTTGGCTAGGGGGATAAAAGTGGGAGGTTGCAACCGCCTCAAATAGAGTGGCGACCCCTGTAAATACGACTCCGTCATTCTCCTTATTTATTCTATCATTCATTATCATGCCGAGACGGACTAATGTAAGCACAGTGCTAGCATACAAATATAGCTATAAAATTTAATTTCGTTCCTTATATTATACACTCTAGAAAACGAAGAATGAAACTCTCGGATGGAGTGCTGTTTGGAAGAATGAACATTGTAGTTTTTAAATCCAACATTCCGCTATGCTTAAAAAAGAAGGCATGCGACCAAATGCGCGCTGCCAGTTATGACGTATGGATGTGAAACGTGGATGCTGAATTCGAGAATGTTACGTGAGATCCAGTGCACACAGAGAAGCTCAGAAAGGCGTATCCTTGGTATCGTAAGAGGAATACTTGGGTAAGAAGAATGATTAAAGTGACAGATATAAAGGACACATAGTGAGAATAATGGATGGCAGATGGACGCGAGAAATACTGGAATGGTATCCGAGAGGATGTGAAAGAAAGCAAGGTAGACCTATAGTGGAAGAATGCGTGGAGTCAAGTGGATGCAGATTGCTCAAGATAGACAGAAACGGAAAAGTATTGGAGATACCTTCATCCAGCAGTAGATGGTGAACGGTTGAAAATGATGATGATGATATACAAAATTAAATTAAATGTTGCTCATTTATGAAATGGATAGCTGGATAATGGATGCTGCCAGTTACGTGAGATCCAGTGCACACAGAGAAGCATGGAACGATGTACATATGCTTGGTATAACAAGAAGAGATCGTAAGAGGAATACGTGTGTAAGAAGCATAATCAAAGTGGCAGACATAGCGGAACGTGTGAAAAAGTTGAAGTGGGGACATAGCGATAAGAATGGACGGCAGATGGAAGCGAGAAATACTGGAATGGTATTCGAGAGGGTGTGAAAGAAAGCTAGCTAGACCGAGTGGAAGATGGGCTGATGAATCGATAAGAATGTATGGGAGTCAAGTGGATGCAGACAGACAGTAATGGAAGAGGATTGGAAATGATGATGATGATGATGATATTATACACTCTATCACCGTTTGACTTATCTGCACTAAGCATAGCAAATGTACTCCATATGATTGCGATGTGAAATGTTTTTTTATTGTACCAAACCATACAAGTTTCATTCCGCCGATTACAACTAATGAAAGTCAACTTTCAGTAGTTGGAATCGGCAAATTCAAATAGACACAATGCACTAATGCATCGCCGAGTATTACCTACATATAGTAATTTAATAAAAGGCGACATGTCAACTTTTTTTTTTCAATTACTTATGGGTATGTGTTCCGTAATACACACACAGCTTAATGCGAACATGCACGAAGGGATATTATTGCCGGATATAAAATTATCCAAACAGTGTTTTACGGCACGCCGTAAACTTATCGGTCATAAAACGGACAGTAGGTACTTGGGTACTTATTAATCCTTGGAAAAATTAAACGGTCGGCCGATTGGATTTAAATATTGTTAAAGTTAACCGTTCGCTTAACGAGGCAAAAATGTACATACATACGTAGGTAGGTACTGTTCGTTGTTAACGATATGCGATAAATCGATTCGTTAAAAACCATAACCGCAGCTAAGACACCTGCAGATAATTTACATTCAAATGATGATTCAACGTTTTATCGTTGAATTATGTTTGATGATTTGCTATTAACAAATAATTATATATATGTACGTATGTAGACCTATGAGCTAAAATTTTAACTCATAAAACGTAAGTAAATTTAATTTCCCGAATGTCTGAATACTATAAATTCATAGGAATAGTTGCAACTCTAGTTGATGACAATCAGTCAATTTTTAGTTCAATTCCAATACACAGCTCAAAACTTGATCAAATAAAAATTACAAATTCGTGCATTGTAATTTGAACAAGTCAGATAAAAGGTATATGTACATATATGTACTTCTTGTCAATTTAAATTCATTAAAATTTGAAGAGCAAGACTTAAACTTGTCGATTTCAATAAAATAAAATACAGTACGTACTTCTGTACCATTTTCGCTATAAACAAATTCCAGAAGTGTTAAAAATTAATATAGAAATTATTTAAGAAAAAAAAAAAGTAGTTACATTTCATACAATATGAATACACTGAATAATTTTCTGCTACATTTGAGAACCACCGAAACTATGTATGTATGTACGTATATTCTCATACGGCGATGACATCAATCCAACCGTACAACGTCATCGATACAACTAATGCACTTAATTCGAGTTGCATTCGCGTCAACGCGTTCATTACGCGGAGACTTCAACGCGTCAACAACATTAACCCATGGCGCGCCTCAACCGAGTCGACCACAATTTATCAGCAATAATTTAAGCCACTCTTTCAGTGCACACGTCAAAGTGTTAACCCAATGAACCGCGCAACTCAACCCACTTTAGTATGTATGTATGCCGTGTAAAATATTCGTCTCACACCGTACACGAGTATCTTACAAAAATGTGCGCGCGCTTTACATCCACTTTACAAGGGGGCGGTTTTCTTGATGGGGTGGGTGGGTGGGTGGGTGGGTGGGTGGATGTATGTGTGACACACACTTCTCGGCTTGTGACACGAGCTAGATGAATTATTCAAGTTTCAACCGGCAAAGGTGGCGCCCGTACAACGGCCCCTGGTGACGCTTAACCGGTCCTCAATAAACAGTGTCGCATTTAGAATATTTGCCCCCAGGGGGTGGTAGAGGAAAGGGGTTGTAGGAGAGGATCAAGACCATCCCCTTCCCGTCACCCGTTGTTCACTTTCAAAGATCCCCTTTTAAAGTCAGAGTGCTGCGGTTATACAATATTGTTAAAATGGCACTTTGGTATGTGTGTATTGGAATCGGTATCAATATAAACCAGTGGTCTTCAATCTGGGCGACATCGCCCACCTCTGGGTGTTTCTTGATTCTTAGTAGGCGCTACGATAATATTAAAGAAATTAAAAAATAAAAGTACTTCGACGAGTCAACGTAAATCGAAAAAAGTCGACGAAATAAAATAAAAAATTCGGGTGTAGCCAACCCAATCCATATACATACATACATACATACATATATGAGGAATACAAAGAGTAACGAAATTATTTTTAAGTACGTAAGTGAATAAAACGCATGCACACCACCACCACATACATATGTACATAACATGAAATTTACTGTGTTGAGTGCGCGCGCGTATGTAAAATACGATCTTCGGCATACATTCAAATAGGAAAAACTACCACTTCCGGTCGGCGGATTTTGATCAACTCTTAAATTTTACATGGAAATTGAAAATATAAATTTTCAGCTTGACCGGTTGAGTAGTTTCAGAAATATTTCGTGGTAACATGATTTTTGACTTTTCTACAAAGAAAAAACCCAACTTCCGGTTGACTGATTTTAATGGTTTATTTTTTCGTAACTAACAATTTTTCTCATTACAACATTACAATATTGTGACGATACTATACATATATTTAAAAGACCGAAAAAAATAAAAAAAACAAAAAATCGTTCAAGAGTAAAATGCCACTTCCGGCAGTCAGATGTTGACCAAAATTACAGTATCTCTTACGGCTAACGTGAAAACTATAGATATGAAATTTCGACTTTATCGCCGAAGCAGTTTCGGAAATATTCTGTGGTAACAGAATTTTAGAATTTTCTACAAGAAAAAACCCTACTTTCGGTTGACTGATGTTGAGAAAATTCCTTATGTCTCTTACACCTTACGTGAAAATAATAGATATGAATTTTCAGCTGCATAGTTTTGTTAGTTTCGGAGAAAACACACATATGTACAGACACAAACACACACAAGTACACAGATATACATACATTTTCCAATTATCATGAAAATGTGATCAGGGGATGATACCTGATACAAATCAGTCAAAATCTAGAGGTCAAATTTTCGCACTATCACAATAGTTTATCCGATTAGGATAAAGTGTGTGGCGCTTTGCAATTTGAAATATTAAGTATTTTGTATCCATTGTGTAATAATTCACAAACAACATCTCGTTGCAAAACGCTTAAATCCAAAATTACATGATTCGCTAAACATAGCGGTGAGTGCTATACATAAATAAGATTAAAGTCAATTCCAAAAATGCTCGACTTTTTCAACAACTTTGTCGATACAATGATGAGCAGTTTGTTCGTTTGTTGCAACATATGGAAATACGATGGCTTTCTGAAGGCAATTGTTTGGCACGTCTTGTGAAATTATTCAAAATTGTATTACAGTTCTATAGCAATGAAAACAACATTGATTTCTGCAATGAACTGTAGAGGGCAAAAAACGATATTTTTTACTTGGTTGGAATATTTATGAAGTTCAATGATATTAATCTGCGTCTTCGAGGTAAATTAGTGACACTTGTTGATTGTAAAAGGGCTATTATCTATGTATATTTATCGATAAATTAGCACTTTTCAAGCAAAATATCTTGCAGAAAGAATTTCATCAATATTCAGACTTATTTATAAAATATGAGCTTACAGTTCTGCTGATATAAATGCATTTGCAGATCATTTGCATGGTCTGAGAACTGACATGATCACTCAATTCAGTGACCTGATAAATTTGAAGATCGATTCATGGATGCTGGATCCATTCAAATTACCTAAATGTGATTGTAGTAGTAGTAGGTTTGATTTTTTAAATGGTTTTTCCTATAATCTCGATCAGCAGAATAGGTTGTCATCGTCATTGCTGTGTTCATTTTTTTATGTGCTATATGCAGGTGGGCGGTTAACATATTACAAATGAAATAATATTGAACAACTGGGCGCTGACTAAAAAAAGGTTAAAGACCACTGATATAAACTGATCAAAATCAATCAATTGTACAAAACAATATCCGTCAAAGAATAGGCAAATGAATTTATACAGTTATAGGTAACTAATCATTTGAAACTGTACCAACGATCCAAATCTATAGATAAAATCTTTCGCTAATGTATTTCGAAACAATATTTGAATTTTATTTGTAGGGCCAATCTAAGAAACGTTAGATATCCAAATAAGCTTTGAAATTTTCATTTCAGACAAAGAAACCTTAATGTTATGAAATTGAGCATTGCTAAATACCCACTGAATATAATAATTGACATTTTGATAATTTTAATAATTGAAGTTTTGTGTGTAGATAGAAATGTAAATTTCACGATGAAAAGCTTCAAGTTAGCTGTCAGTCTGTCCGTCAGGGAACGCTCGCACACCTCTTTTGATTTCATTTAAAATTTGAATTCTCAATTTTTTCCCGTAACCCTCAGTCACCGCTATTGTTAGTCCATTAATATATCGCATCCTCAGAGCACAAAGGTGACATGTCCAAAATAGTAAATTGTTCAGGGCAGCAGTTTCAAAGTTTGAACTTTTCGACATATGTATGTATATCAGAGGAACTTTATATAAAAAACTAGATTTTTAGATGCTATTTCATTCTCATTGAATTTACACAAGTAAATTTTTCAAATTGCATGCAAAAAGACCGGACATGTCACTCGTGTGCTCCAAGAAGACATCATTCGGAAGTGTCACTTGATTGCCCCGATAAAATAATTAAAGATGAACAAAGTTACATTCACAATTCATTTTCGCAAAATCACAGACATACAGGCATGTCACCTTTGTGCCCCGAGGATGCGATATGTCAATAATGAACACTCGTTGAAAGTCAGCGGGCAATTCTCCAATAAATAATAATAGTTTATTTAAAACAAAATCTCTGACGAGAAGAAAATAGTGGATTAAACCAGAAATTCATTCTATAAATTAAATATAGAATGATGTACATATGTATAGTTATCTACATTGTTTCGGACTCGTTAATCCATCAGAACCTTTTCTTATTTTACTATATAAACAGACTATCGTTCAAATTGAATCAACTCTCTTCTTGTATTGTAATAACTATGAACAGTTACAAAGCTTGAGCAGTATGAAAAAAAAGTACGCACTTGAATATAACGAATACGCATACAATATACCGGAAACGATCATCGTAGACGCGAACAAAGAATCACAAATACACGAGTATGAGAGCACTAAGCACGAGGGGTGAAAACTGACTATTTATTGTAAAAATGAAAATTCACACATACTGCGAACGAATCACAAATGTCATTGTGAATTTTTATAGAGATCGCTCGGGGGGAGGTGGGGTATTTCGCAATTAAAAATGATACATTATTATGTTCATATACTTCGACCGAACAAAAAATTTTGCCCTGGGATGGATTTGGAATGGCGGGGGTGTAAAAAAGTGTAAAAGGAATATATGGGGAGGAGGGGTTGTTGCTTTCTGACATGTCTGCGGGATAATTGCGTCTGTGAAAAGTGACAGAATCGACGACGATCGTCGAGTCGGATGTCTATTGTGGTCTATGACGATGGCAGCTGACGGTTGCCAACCTCTGAACTGTATTTATTTATCCGTCTCGCGGTTTGATATCGACAAACCGTAAACCTTTATCGTGTGTCTGATTGTGTCTGTGTACCACGACTGTTGATGAGATATCAGTCGCGGTTTTTGGACGCAGAAAAGTCGACTGAATGCCAAGTCTTCGCGTGGTTTTCCCATTTATATTATTATTTTAATCGTATAATTTACTATTGTGCAGTCGTGCAATACGATACATGGGCGCCTATTATTCGATAAGCGGCGATAAGCTTATGCGCCGTCAGCGGTGAGTGGGCGTCAACTCGTGCTGCAAAAAAATATCATTTTAACGTTTTTACAATTCTTTTCAGTCTATTGTCCAATCAATATCGTTTCGCAGCCTGCTAGCTAAGATCAAAGTGTAACATCTGTTCTCATCAGCTTAGTAGGTACATATCAGATAGTTTCAGATACGAAATAATTTTAACGGTATTATTCTAGTGTGAGACGAAAGTGG
Source organism: Parapsyche elsis (assembly GCA_022651745.1). Taxonomy (NCBI): domain Eukaryota; kingdom Metazoa; phylum Arthropoda; class Insecta; order Trichoptera; family Hydropsychidae; genus Parapsyche; species Parapsyche elsis. Next base: position 1,815,219 of record JAGVSN010000019.1, read on the forward strand.
TGACCTTGAAATTCAATATTCTACGTTAAAAAAAAAAAAAAAATCGAAAAATTCACCCCAGTGTGTTTTCTTCACATGTAATCGGAAAAGCGTGAATTTTTACATCATTTGTTTGGTCAAATATTTGAATTTCTTTTTACAAAAGTTCAAACTTGGACCGATTTTAAGGTTTACACTTTTGGACTTTAGATTTCTTACCGTGTGGCTCCAAAAGTAAGTACGTATGTGAAATTTCAAAATTATCGGTCACCCCTAAGTCGACCCTCCAGCACCTCAAATTTTCTGTTTATTAATAAATTTGTTTCCTACAACGCAGTCATGTAGGATCATTTCAGGGTTAACCAATAATTTTAAAATTTTACACACGTATTTTATATCCTCTAAGTAAAAAAAAATGTTCGAATTTAAAAGCCGTAAAAAAAAACAAATTGCAAAATTTCATCATATAACTGAGCACCAATCTAGTGTGTATACCTTGAATTATTTCAATGCCTATAATAACAGGCATTGAATGAAATATGTACGAAATTTTCTTCCCGTGGTACTTTGTAAAATACCTCAGATGAACAAATACGATTCACTTTCTATATTCTCAGATTTATTTACGCAAGGCTGTATAGGAGATATTCGTGGCATTTTGTATAGGGGTGTAAGGGTTTAATTATCTGCGGTCACGTCGACAGCTTTATCTGGGAAAACATTTTCACAAATTATTGATTGGTCTGGTTCATAATCCGCAAATTCTTGATGAATTGGGTTTTGACGTACCAAGTCAGTTTAAGTTCCTCGTAGAACATAATTTGTCATCCAACCCGATGGCTCGTACTGACATGCTAGCCATGTCTCCATTAAATTACTCAACCAGGCTGCCATACACACTGACTTATTTAATGTTAGTTATGGGAGGTTGGTCGACGTGTTTTTAAATATAAGATTTTAATGTATTATTTTAATATTTCTAAATTTTGTTTTTGTTTGTACTTGATTGTATTTATGATGTACTTGCTTGGCCACAGTGACGATTTGGGAAACTGTAAGGTTACTGTGGTAAAATTTTGTAAATAAATAAATATTAAAATCTTGATTCGCTCGCATAAAAAGGTCATCCGACATGATTTTAAGCGGCCACTTGCGAGGCAGTTGTACCGCAATTTAGTTATTTCGTTAACTGGCCCATTCCATTCGATAGTTTTTCCGCAACCCGCTAATAAAATACACACTGTCTAAATCTCTAAATAATCATACTGCGATTGGAGGGGGCAATGAATTATTGCGACATTTGCGCTCGGGGGAATATTGCGCATTACTAACTACCACTATACAATGTACTACGCAACGGAACGAAGGGGGTGGATAGGGGGTGGGAAGAGGGCGAAAGTCACAACAGTGGAAAACACTTATTTATGGCGACCGTTCGTGTTCGTGAAGCCTTTCTTTTGTTGTAATCTTAAAACGAGGAGTGTCCGGGCACGCGGCAAGCTTCCCTTCCGATTTGCGCGAGGACACGCTGCGCTTTTGTCCTGACAGGGATACACAACCATCGTGTTCTCGAGAGCACCCCCCTTTTCCCCACCCCACACAACCCCCCATCCACCCTGGTGTAATATAATGTTTGATTATATTATGTTGCGTATCCGCCTCGTGACCAGACCTCGTTAATTGGTCGCGGTGCAGTCCGGAAGATGTATGTCGTAACGCTTGCACTGACACGGAGGGGTAACATACGCAAAAATGTATAGTCAGTAATGTGTGCGGTGATCCGGTGATGTCGCAAAACGTCGATTTGGTGATTTAAATCAGCGGTCGCCAACCTGACGGACCACTAAACTCAAAATCTCGAATCCCGCGGACCACCACCATGATTTTTTCCATAAAAATAACATTCTAAATATCAAAAGTTATTTGCAAAAAGTTGGATATCACCTTATGGTGATAGAAAAATTATAATAAATAAACGATATATTTATTATTCAATATGAAAACTGCCAGTTGTGACGTATGGATGTGAAACTTGGATGCTAAATTCGAGAATTCTACGTAAGATCCAGTGCGCACAGACGAGTGCGGAAAGATGTATGCTTGGTATAACAAGAAGAGATCGTAAGAGGAATACGTGGGTATGAAGTATAACCAAAGTGGCAGATATAGCAGAACGTGTGAAAAGTGGACACAGCGAAACGAATGGATGGCAGATGGAAGCGAGAAATACTGGAATGGTATCCGAGAGGATGTAAAAGAAAGCAAAGTAGACCGTGTGGAAGACGGACTGATGAATTGAGAAGAATGGATGGAGTCGAGTGGATGCCGATTGCTCAAGACAGACAGGACTGGCAGAGGATTGGAGAGGCCTTTATCCAGCAGCAATTATTATACAGACCACCAAAATTCTCTCGCGGACCATCAGTGATTCGCGGACCACTGGTTGACGACCGCTGATTTAAATGACTGGCGATTACACTGAAAATTTCAGTCACATGCAATAAATACTCACACAATAGTATTTTAAATGTCAATAGATTAACTAATATAAAACATATGTACATATGTATGTTGAATGAATTGAATTGGATGAATGTAAATGAAACCTTAAAAGTGTGCATATGTTATTACATATTTTTAAATTAGATAAGAATTTATTACCAAGATATAACATCGTCTTAATACTAGGGGTAATAATAAGTTAATAGTTAAGAAGTTAAAATTACGTAGATCTAGGAGAAGTATCTTGTACAGGGGTCTCTTGTTAAATATATGTAATGGCCTGCCAGAAGATCTTGGAAATATGTATAAACAAAATTGATACATTCTTGGCAGCCTTTAAACAGTACATATGTATATGTGCTAATAGATAGTTAAGTTTAATTTTGTAATTTTAGCTTTAATTTACTGTTTGTTGTAATTTGTTTCTTAAGCTATGTTAAATAAATAAATATGCGAGGTGCGTTCTTTTGCTAATGCATCGATGCTGTTTAATTTTATGGAAATCAAAATCGCTTATATAATTGTATGGCGATGTTGGGAAATTTCGTATATGAAACTACTTATTGATTGCCAAATTTTCTTCAAATTAGGGTGGTACGGTGATTTTAAACGCAAACATGATGATTTTCAATCACCGAATAAGAAAAACGAATCGGTTAGGGTAGACGAAATTTTTCGTCAGGTTAGGTTAATTTGTTCGGTTTAAGAGTAATTGTTGACACTTTAACTTTTTCACACGTTCCGCTGTATCAGCCACTTTGGTCATGCTTCTTCCCCATGTATTTCTCTTACGATACTTTCTTGTTATATCAAGCATACATCTTTCCATGCTTCTCTGTGTGCTATTATACATACATATATAGTAACTATTAAACCTCATCAAACCAAACACATTCGGCCAGTTGACTTAACGTAACGTTGACTCTTCCTAGCTGGCTTTTCCCGAAAGGCTCAATCGGTGAATTGGGAAAACCCATTCGCGCAAACGGAGTCCGCGCCGTGTAATTCGAATCGAACGCTTTCGTTTACTCGAACGACACGGTTTAACAGTGCGCGCACGCACAAACACAAACACACGCACCCCGTCGTACAATATCCGGAGTTAACCCTGTGCGTACCGTCGGTCGCGTGCCGGGCTAATCCCACCCCCTCACCCTCCCACATATACGCATATATGTAAACAATAATTTTCTGTTCGAGCGCGTCGAGTCGTGCACATTATTATAAAAGCAATAACAAAACCGAAACTGCAAAGGACAATGACAAATAATGCACGCGTCGCAAACTAACCGAACGGCACGCCCCATTCAATGCGCTTTGAATTGCGAACGCATTAAGCACGCTGTTTCCTCACATTAGGGCCAAACTTGAGCGAGTGTGTTGGCGGGCGAGTGCCGGGCGTTGCCCGGGATAAAAAAATGGAATCGCAAAGGTGTGCGGAGTTTTATCATGGGTTGGCGCACAATGACGGGGTGGGGTGGGTGAGGTGTTTTTATTGGGATGGGAAGAGGTTAATGCGGGGTGGGTCATAGTCGTGTTTTTGATTTTAATTGGTATCAATGACTTGTTTATGGTCCGCCGATACAAAAGCCGTTGATTTAAATCTTTTATTTGCCGACACGCACCGATTTCACAATTTTTATAAAGGATTATACCCGCATATACAATATATTTTTACCACTGTTGTGTGCAATTAATTTAATAAAATATTCTCATTGTATTATTGCGTCATGCCTTTATGTCATTTACGCGTGTAATAATATAAATATAGGGATTGTTTTTACACGGTACAAAAACGTACAGAAAATCAATCATTAAATGTACGTGGGGCTTATCAGAGCAATAAAAATTAATACTTGAATTTTATTTATTTTTCAGACAAAAAAAATTTAACATTCAATTAGTATACATACATACGTATATATTGGCGTAAAATCTATCTTACCTACCTGGGTCATTGCAGTCACGCTAGCATTGCCAAAATAACAAAAAAAAAACTTTTTAGCAATGTATCTGTCAATAGTCGACAACGCGATTTTACGACCATTCAATCAATGGTACACTGTAAAATTGTTTCACGTGCTGTCAAACAGGCTAGGGGCCGTACCTGTTATTGTACAAATTATTGTTATTGTCAGAATCCACCGTCATATGACGGGTAACAAAACAAAAAAAAAAATGTACGCCAGATATATCGTTTATAATTTTAAAGTTGATTTATTAACAATGTCAATATTGGAATACTCAATATTATTTTATAGCACGTAGACTTAAATAATAACATGAAGTTTGTTAATATTTACGCGAACGAACCGCATCACTTTGACTTCCAGACATGCGAATAGAGGTTCTCAAAACATCACATCATTTCATCGACCGCTACTGAAAGTCATCTCATAAATAAGTTTTAGTAAGACATTTGTATATATACATACATACATATGTACATATGTATGTATATATGAAGTTACGTAAATATTTTTAGTTTTCTTTTCGTAATTTATTTCCCAGACTTCTATTTCTAGTATAATCGATATTCGTACTGTGCGGATGTTTGATTGTGTATAACTTGATAACACTTAGAGCAGTGCTTTCCAAACTTTTTAGTACCACCACCCACGTATTAGAAGGATAAACTTTCGCGACCCGCCTAGTTTTAATGGACATGATGGTAAGGGGATGGGGGGGTGTGTATTTAATTTTTTTTTAATACTGTTTTTATACTTAAAAATATCCATATAAAGTAAATAACTTATAATTAACGAAAACAAGCAGCTGGCATATACCTTGTACATCCATGGACTCGTCCAGTTGCAATGAGAAAAATGTTACTAACTCTTTGGATCAGCTCATCATTCTGCCCACTGGTTAATTTCATCGATTCTGCGTACAATCGTTTTGACTTCTATAATTCTTTCTTGCTCTTATCATCAATCATAATTCCAACCGTGTCTTTTATTGGTGGTAGTCTTGCCAATTGTGTGCGGCTTACTAGCTTGCGCGATTTGCAAACTAATCAGGTTAGAGGCGCGGAGAGATTTTTCATTAATGCTGGGGTAATGCGAAAGCTTCGATTTCGACGACTTTAACTGTTCCAGTTGTATTTCAAAAAATTCTAGTGGCTTGTTTTTAAAATCCGGATGCTTCGTCACAACGCAATTTTCTCGGACGCATCCTATTTTCTGTTGTGTCATCTTGTTTTTTTAAATTTTGTTGCATGTTATTTTTACTTTCATTTTTTTTCATATTTTACTTTTTAAATAATAAAAAAAAATCACATTCTTTCTAATATGAATTTTTCGCGACCCACTAAAAATCGGCTCGCGACCCACAGTTTGGGAAACGCTGACTTAGAGTATGAATTATGAGGTGTACATAAAGCATTCGATAGCATTCTATTGATTCATTTTCATACACACCGATTCAATCCAACCGACTTTGTGTCAATTTTTTCAGGAAACTGTTATTAGAGTAGCCTTTTCACTGCAACTAATGAGGGTGTGGGTGAGTTAGTGTCGTCGTCCGGGTTTCCCAGACTTGGGGTGGTAACTGGGGGGGTGGTGGTGTATTCCACCTTCTCCTGTCCATAAACAAACCTGTTGTGTAGCGCCTTACCGTGAGATTAGTTGTGCTCAGGTGGTGTCGCCGGGCTTAACCCATAGCCGCCCTAATGCCGCACACTACAAGCCAAATTGCTCGCAACAAGCAAACTACTGCTTAATAACTCTCACATACATATATAAATTCGAACGTGTGCATATGAATTCATTGGGAAATTTCGACTCTGTCGAACATGTTGGATTGTAAGTACATATATGTACATACATACGCATACAGAGCAACGGTGCCCGTTTGGGAAAATGTGTATGTATGTATGTACTTGAACCTACTACACTAAAAACGCAGTGATGAAAAATTCTTTATTATTACCAACCAGGTGCGAGAATCCAAGACATGAGTCCGTTGACTTCTTGTTCGACTACTGCGCATTGCCAATACACAATAATGATAATCAACCGTGATGTGCACACAAATACACACGCGGATTGTATAAATAGAGCGAGTGTTTGTTCGCCGTATCGTTTCTAAAATGATTCATTAACTGTTGAAGTCGTCCACTCGACGGGCCACTCGAGCCCGTGTAATAATTCAAGAGTAGAACTCTGTTTGAACTGGCGTCAATCATTCCCATGGCTCCAACACTTCAACGGGACTGATTGTCAGTGGTTTCCAACTTTGGTAACGAAAACGACAGTTTAACCAACGGTCTAAATCCTAAATTGCATTGGGATTTAGACGTGCGTTCATAGCCCCCGCACTCGATGTGTTAGTTTACTTTTTCCGCACATTATCGATTTCGTGTGCGGAAAATGTTTGAGAAACACTGGTTTGTAAAATTAAAGTCGAAGTTTATATCCTCTACTATCTTTAAGCATCATAGAAAATCTGAAGATTTAAAGCATAATGATAGAAAAAGGATGCAAAGATGAAGAAATAAAACGAAAATGGAGCGCTTTTGGAAGAATCAACATAGTTTATAAATCCAACATCCCGCTATAGTTAAAAAATAAGGTATACGACCAATGCGTACTGCCAGTTATGAGTCATAACTTATGACGTATGGATGTGAAACACGTGGATGCTGAATTCAAGAATGTTACGTGAGATCCAGTGCACACAGAAAAGCATGGAAAGATGTACATATGCTCAGTACATATAACAAGAAGATATCGTAAGAGGAATACATCGGTAAGAAGCATGACCAAAGTGGCAAATATAGCGGAACGTGTGAAAAAGTTGAAGTGGACACATAGCGAGAACAATGGATGTCAGATGGATGTGAGAAATGGATGTGAAATAAAGCAAGGTAGACCTTGTGGACGATGGGCTGATTAATTGAGAAGAATGTGTCAAGTGGATGCAGATTGCTCAAGACAGACAGCAATGGAAGAGGATTGGAGAGGCCTTCATCCAGGAGTGAATGGCGAACGGCCGAAAATGATGATAATGATACAAATATTTAATTTCGAGAAGTCGTCAACTGTAAAGAAAGATTTGTAATACTTACTATGTACACACATATATATTGTATTTATTTTAGAATATCACCGCGTACAAATGCAATAAAGTTATGTAGAAGTAATAAAATTTCATAATTTATCAAAAAAATAATTTCAATATCAGAACCGTAACCGTACAATTAAATATATCACCGAAAAAATATCAACACGCAGTTCCTGAACGATAGCATTGTGTGATTATATTATTTTACAATAAGATATCCTTATATACCACTGATGATTTTTATAATATTTGTAGGTAGACGTAGGTACGTACACTAATTCACTTATGACGCTATCTCAAACCGCTTGATTATTAATATTATTATCAGTTTTATTAAACGTTTGTTTGCACATACATAGATACATATGTACATATATTGGGCGAAGGTGTGACGTAAAGAATGCGACCGCAATAATATCCTTATCTCACATTGAAAACTCGATGTATGTCAATGGATTAACATTGCTAATAATAATTGAATGGTTTTTTGAGGTTGGGTTGGTTTTCCGCAACTACTTATATTTATTTATTTATTTATACATACATATACGGTATTTGCAATAGACCATTCCAAAATACACTTGATAGATAAAAATAATAAAAAAATTAAAAAAAAGAAAAGAAATACAAAGAGAAACTAAAGATACAATATTTATGAGTCTAAAAAATATGAAAATAAAAATTCCCTTACAAATGTAATATGTAAGTAGGTATATACTACGTAAATGATATTTAATAATAAAATGAACTATTCCGACATGAATCGCAATTGCATCGTGAGCTAAAGTGCTCGTCGGCTTAACGTGCGAATAATTTGAGTCAATTTTCCTCCCCAGTAGAGCAAATGAACGATGTCGAATACACATTTATACGCACAGTGCACTGCGATACATAACTATGTACTTACGTACGTACGTACGGATATAAATTTCCCCGTTGCGCATTTATGCGATTTGACGCAATCAACTGCATGTTAACCCCTCGTGACTCTTGTTGGGTTTATTAAGATTTTTTTTCCGCAGTCGAGCGAGCGAGTGCGCTTTCGCTCTCGATTTTGCCCCGAAATTTTGCCATTTCTGGCGCGAGGGGCGAATTATACGCACTTTTATCGAGGCGTAGCGAAAAACGCCGACCGGGAAAAGTATATAAAGCGTAACGTGAGTTACAGTCGTCGGTAGGATCGGTAATTTCGCCGGACGCCCGGAAAAACAAATGGGGCGTCGCGATGTCCGTCTGCGAAGGAAAACCCATCATTCTGACCGTGTCGAATCTTCGTATAATGTGATTCCATTCAAACTGCCTACGGTCTATGTATCTATGTATGTACATATACATATTTCGTATTGGAAAATCACGAGGTCGATTGTAGAGACTTTTTGGTCGGATTGAATCATCAGTTGAAACTTTTAATTTGCATCCTTACATTTTTTCTATGTAAACTAGTCAATAAATAGTGAACAAATAATACGGCATAAAAATGAAAAAAAAAAGTTTTTGTATATTTTAACATGTAAATATGTAGATAAGAATTTAAAATTATGAACGTAGTATGTATGTACATACCTATATTAATGGATCAAGTCCATAAAATCTATACTGAGATATTTAGACATTAATATCTACTAGTACATAGTACTGCAATTCGAAAATTGTACTGCTATTTGTTAAGCTAAGTTAGACGTAAACATGTTATCGATACACAGTGAAGTGTTTTAACTGCCCATTGGGATAGAAAAGAGCATTTTTTTTAAATTGCAACTTGATCCATTAATATAATGAAACCCTGTGTGTATGTATCTAAGGAACTATGTATGTATGTACAAGTCTGACGTAGAAAGAAGGGCAGAATCATTTGAAAATAACAATAATACAATACACTTTTCCAAATATAATTTTCTGCGGGATATGCAAACATCGACTTTAATCAATCAATTTATGTATTATCGTTAGCATTGGTGACATCGCTAGTTTTTCCATGGAGTCCTATTGTGTTATTGCCGTTATAATACCAATATTTATTTACTATCACCGTTTACCCAATTATCTTTTTCAACGTTGCTGATTTCAGCTTCTTAATCTTAATCTGTGGCCGGGGGGGGGTTATAAGTAATAAGTTAGCACTATCAATCTATTTCTATACATCATTTATGTACTACATCGTCCAAATGGTTAGTATGTAGTATCACCAGTGACAGCAGATGGATTCATATCTAAATTCTGAATGTTGGGTTGATGAGATGACAAACGGTTACCTCCCGATACCGGTTCTCCATTATTTTTAGCGTTAGTTAAATCAGAAATTACTGAATTTTGTCGTCCATTATCTGATTGAGAATATTCTTTAGTACACTTAGTAGATTGTACAATATCTTAAGAGACTCATCTTTGCTAATAATTGGGTTCGTAATTATATTCATAATTTGTAAAATTAAAGATGACAAACGTTGACCTCCCAAAACCTTATTGGTTTTTTCGTCCGAGTTGAGATTACTTGTAGGTGCATTTTCTAACACTTCGTTATTTAAACCAGGCATTTGACTACAATCTTCACTGTTATGCATTTTCTTCCAAATTTCTATTAAAATAATATTATTTGAATAAAATTCAACAAATTGAGTAAAAAATTACCGCTGAATTTAACAGTAACATCATTATTTGTTTCAATTGGATCCGAAAGCGCCACCTTAAAATAAAAGAAATATGTATTAAATGTATTGACCGTGGTATTGGAACTTCAGAGAGCGATTGATGAGGTTTCAATATTTTTTCAATCCATTTATTTATTTTATACTGTTTATTTATTGGAAAATTTATATAAAAATAGAAACGACAACGCTTATTAATAATTTTCACATGTAAAAATAAAAATAAACAAGTTTGAAAAAAAAAAAAATAAAAAGTAAAAAGTACGACAAAAAAACTACAATACAGAAATCAAAAAAAAAAAAAAAAGTAATACAGAGTAAGATATAAAAAAATTAAGTAAAATAAGATAAAGTAATTTAGGAACATAAAAATTTTAATTAAGATATTTTATCTATTGATGACGATATTTTTTGTGTAAGTTTTTATAATAACCGTTGACGTATAATAGTGCAATCTTCAACTTTTTTTCGGATCAGCACAAATTTTTTCCACATTTTAAATGTGAAATAAACATTCCACCCTTATATCACATGTCTAATAGTACAACTCCCTAATAATGCAACTGTCTTTAAAATGTTTTAGATTTGTGTGCAATTCAACCATTCCCCACTTAAAAGGATATCATCCATCGATCCTCGTAATGCGACATTTGCTTGAGACATACTGTATATGAAATACAACAATGATATTTTATAACAGTTTACCTGCACAAGGCACGCGGCCGCAAAGAGAAATACGCACTCCATGTCATTATCATTTTACCAATAAAACAATGGGACTTATCGAAATCATTTCATGATTTATATGTATACCAGTCGACGCTGTTGCAACAAACTGAGCCAAGTCAAAAATTTTAACCCTACAGTGTCAAAGCACTCCTTATCTCATGACTAGCCACTTCGGCAATTTCATGAAAAAATTAAAAGTCAATTTAATATTCATCAGTACATATTCGTATTATGCCTACATACATATATATATACAAAGTAGTAAAAAAAAAATCGTTTTTTTTTTTATTATTTTATAATCTAATTCGACATAATCCAAATATGTATATGGTGAGCAATGATGGTTCTGTTGAAACTTTTCCAGGTATAAGAGTTGCATGTTCGATTGGCCTGTTTACAACGACGGTTATCGGTATGATGAAAGTGCGATTTGTCGGAACGGTTGCGATACGCCACGGATACGGTCCGGAACGGTGACGACACGATTTTTAGCGCGTAAACCCACTCGACGAATTCGACTCCTCGCCATTGGGGTGAGTCGAAAGGGCGTGGAAAGTGATCGTTCCGCATGCAAATCTTCGTATATTCTTCACCACCCCTGGAAGCGAGGGTTGCAAATCTATTAGCAGGGGTGCGGAGACGCGGGTGCGCGAGCCGGACCCTTTCGCGACAATTTATATCATATTCATGTTCAGTCGGTGAGAAAAAGTAAAGATTGATACACCTTTTTTTTTACCAATGTTTGTAATATTCAGCTGGGTACAACGATGACGATTGAGAGACATTGGTATTGTTTTAATTGCCAGAAGGGGTTTACAACAATCTAGGATTCATCATGAGAGTAGTGTCCGAGCCTTTTAAGTCTCTAAGTACTGTAAGGAATGAATTAATAAGTCCACCGTGACACTCTTAATTAAGTATGTGTGGAATCGTTTTTATAAAAGAAAACACTTACAGATTGTTTAATGTTCCTATGAGTCTTGCATCTTTGGAGACGAGAAGATTAAGAGGCGATCTAATAGAAGTCTATAAAATAATAAACAATAAATAAAAAAACGCACATCTCAAAAGGTCTCTCAAAGTGGCAGATATAGCGGAACGTGTGAAAAAGTGGACACAGTGAAAAGAATGGATGGCAGATGGACGCGAGAAATACTGAAATGGTATCCGAGAGGATGTGAAAGAAAGCAAGGTAGACCTAGTGGAAGATGGGCTGATGAATTTAAAAGAACGTGTGCAGTTTTTAAATCCAACATAAAAAATAAGGCATACGACCAATGCGTACTACCATTTATGACGTATGGATGTGAAACGTCGATGCTAAATTCAATAATGTTACGTAAGATCCAAGGCACACAGAGAAGCATGGAAAGATGTAAATATGCTCGGTATAACAAGAAGATATCGTAAAAGGAATACATGGGTAAGAAGTATGACCAAAATGGCAGATATAGCAGAACCGCGTGAAAAAGTGGACGCTGTGAAAAGAATGGACGGCAGATGGACGCGAGAAGTACTGGAATGGTATCCGAGAGGATGTGAAAGAAAGCAAGGTAGACCTTGTAGTTCATCATCCAGCAGTGGATGATGATGATGATGTACACACTATAGTTTTCTTTCTCATAAATGAATAGTCATTTATACCTAGGGCAGTTGGTGAATATGACTGGATGTAAAGAAGAAGAAATAAAACGAAGAATGAAACTAGGATGGAGTGCTTTTGGAAGAATGAACATAGTTTTTAAATCCAACATTCCGCTATGCTTAAAAAAGAAGGCATACGACCAATGCGTACTGCCAGTTATGACGTATGGATGTGAAACTTGGACGCTAAATTCAAGAATGCTACGAAATATCCAGTGCACACAGACAAGAAGCATGGAAAGATGTATGCTTGAAAGATGTACGGGTGAAAAAGTTGAAGTGGTAATGGGCTGGACACATAGCAAGAAGAAGGGATGGCAGATGGACGCGAGAAGTACTGGAATGGTATCCGAGAGGATGTGAAAGAAAGCAAGGTAGACCGAGTGAAAGATGGGCTGATGAATTGAGAAGAATGTGTGGAGTCGAGTGGATGCAGATTGCTCAAGACAGACAAGAATGGAAGAGGATTGGAGAGGCCTTCATCCAGCAGTGGATGGTGAACGGCTGAAAATGATGATGATGATGAAATGAAAAGTCAGGTGTATACATACATACATACATAAATCGATGACTATGTAGTGTTTAAAGTTTCGCCGAACGCACGTTGGCCACCCCTGGCCAATATAGGCAGGGGTGGCACGCTTAAGAGAGCGGTTACCGAGCGGAGCCACCCCTATTACTGCGGCTGCTGAGTAAAAAAGCTACCCCACCCTCCCCAGTACCAACCGAACCTCCCCGCCCCCGAATTTTCCCCCCCTTATCGCCCATTTTCCCCGAATTTCCCATTGGATACAAGAGCGCTACGTGAGACCGCAATTGGTGGGCCGTAAAATAGAGGACTTTTTAATCGCGCCCCGGTCGTAAAACCCGGCCCGCGAGCCCGCCGCTTAATGAAGTCGGCCGCCCCCGGTTTGCGCTCTCAAGCCTCCCTCGGATTACGCCACTGTGCTGCTTTTGCTGCGCGTTCGTTCGCCAGCTCGCAGCTTTCGCGCCGATTAAATTTTCCGAGCTTTCCCCGCGAATATTTTATACGCGGCGCGCGGAAAAGCGCTCTCTCTTCGACGCTTCCTTCTCTCTCCCCTGCCGCTTTCCATCCCCTTCACCTTTACGCGTCCGTCGATCCATCTACCCCCCCCCCCCTCCTTGCCTTTTTTCCGGTTAGGTTTTTGTCTTTTCGCGGCAAATCGGCGCGTATTCGCACGAAAGCTCGATTCGTCGAGTGCAAACAGTAATAGTGCATAGCTTGCGTGTCGCGATCGGAAATAGGAATCATTTTAAAGTTTTCCAACGTTAATCCAACAAAGCTAAATCCAACATTCGGCTATGCTTAAAAAATAAGGCATACGACCAACGTATGTACTGTCAGTTATGACGTATCGATGTGAAACGCGGATGCTAAATTCAAGAATGTTACGCAAGATCCAGTGCACTCTTGTGTATGTACGTATGCTCGGTATAACGAGAAGAGATCGTAAGAGGAATACGTGGGTAAGAAGCAGAAGAAAAGAATGGATGGCAGATGGACGGTATGGACAAGACAAGACAAGGACAAGAATGGAAGAGGATTGGAGAGGCCTTCGTCCAGCAGTGGATGGTGTGCGGCTGAAAATGATGATGACGATGAAGGGGTATTGTGGTGGAGGCGAAACTTTCGGGATCGAGGCTTATTAAATGCCATATTTACCGACACATTATTTATTTAACACTATTCCATACTATTATTGTTCATTTATGGTTTTCCTTTTTGAATTATTCTGGTTATATCACAAGTTTTATTGCGATAAAATCAACATCGAAGTCTTATTTAATATGCAGTTTCAAACTTTTATTACCTACAGATTATTTATAAAACTAAAAGTTGATTCTGATATGCTTCAAAGCAGTGGTCAGCAAACCTTTTTCGAGCTAAGAGCCAAATCAGGGAAAACCTTGCAAAATTGGTAAGTTTGGGAGCTGTAACATATTTTTTAGGGTTGTACATGTACAACATTTATATGTACATATGTACCTACATATGTGTATATTCAAAATTAAATTAAATGTTACTCATTTATGAAATGGAAAGCAGTAAGAAATAAACTATTTTCGTAATATTTCTTAATGTTCGACAGTTTATTACTAAAAAGTATTATCGAAAAACGATTTAAAGCTGTTTATAGCCATGAAGTTATATGTAGAAATAGGATTCTTTTTGATTTTGTATAAATTGTGTTTCGCGAAAAACGTTCGATGACAGCGAGAGCCGCAAGAGGCATCATTTCAAAGCATCAAAAGTAGTGAAATCCTACTATGCACCTACTTACCATTTCCACATGTTAACTATACATACACAAAATCACACAATTATATCACCATTTTGCATTGAAGAATACATAATACATATTATATATAAATAAGCAAAATGAATAGTCATAGTCATAATAATTGTATGGCTAAGTTTGCGTCTCTGTGTACATATTATTAGTTTACACCTATGTATGTATGTATGTACATATGTACATACATACGTATGTAGTTTAGACTTCCGAGACGCTATCTATAACTCATCGAGCCGGGCCATTTGATTGTGTGAACTTTTATCCGGACGTGTGTGTGTGTGTATGTATACAAATATTTCACCTTATATAAATTTATTATATAGTTAGACACCCGGTCGACAGATAATCCTAGTAACATATTAATTTCCACACGTGAATACGGACCGCGCGATATGAAGAATTAAACGCTAAAGGGGATCATTTGTTAGTGATCCTTTTGAAATGAAATTCATAAATCTAACCGGGAATCCATTATGCCCGTTACTTCGGTGTGTATGCGATGTTGTTGTTTTTTTTTTTTCCTCCTTTTCCCCGGCTGGATGTGATGTGAACACAGATTTCAGGATGTTGTCTACACGATGGATGCGTTATGCCGACCGAAATGTCCGCGGGGGGTCCCGCCATTCACAGCGAAAAGTCAGCGGTCATAAACCGACGTTTTCCGATCGAATCGGAAACAATTGTCGTTGGCTCGAGGTGTGAAGGTTTGTGCGGATGGGTTGAGCGCCCCTGTCGCGTCGTCGCAAACTTTTCCGCGTTTCCATTGTCGTTGCACCAAATTGATATTATGAATAATATTGTATTTATGTATGCGTGATACGTTGAATTTATTTTCGTTTGCGGCATTTCTTAGTTAAACCATTGTACATACCGTTTCAAAATTAAAAAAAATAATGGATACATGAATATATATTTAGCATAACAAATAAAGTCTTAAATGGTAATCGATTATCATTGGTCTGTGGTAAGCAGTGGCTTTTGGCAGTTGTTTTCCCTGCGCGCTGCGTAAATTTTCTGATGTTCCCGATACCGTCTCACTTATTCTGTCACAAACGTGTTGGTACTGATCGATAGATGATTAAACCCTCTTTCTGATGATATGCGTTTTTTTTGTATTTCCTATTAGCTTTTTGGCAAGTATGGGCCGACATAGTAAAATTTAAAAAAATTTTCGACTTTTGATTTCTCACCAAAAAATAATTTACACAGTTGGTGTAAACTTTTTATGGCTTAAATCGACAGATCTCGATAAGATATTTTGTTTGGTAGCAAAATCGTTACGCAAGTACGTCAGAGTAGTGAGATGTACTGCTTGGAAATTTCCAAAAACGTCCAAAATAGCCGTTGGAAGATACGCCCCCTCCCCCCGCGTATCGCGCATGCGCGGTGTGAATTTAATATTGAAAATTTATCGTAGACGTATAACCGAGCGAATAAAATAACATTCATGTCAATCGTGTTATTAGTAACGAAGTTATAGTGTTAGAATGCATGCCCATCCAAACGTACGGTACTGGTACCGCACAGTGGTCCGCGTATAGACGTATTCACGTCTAAAAAAGATCAACTGCATCACCATTGATTAGTTTTATTGCATTCATAATAAACGCACGAGTTCTTGTGTCGAAGATTACGAAATGTCCTAATTTTACTTCAATGCGTAAATGTAGCTAATCAAAATATGTATGTACGTGTCAAATTTGATTTTGATGCGAATTGGAATTGTTTTGAGTTACGAAACGCAGTCTTGAATACTTTTGAGTTATGACTCGATTTTGTAATGTAATAATGTATTTTTTTATTTTTTACGTACTGCCAGTTATGACGCATGGTTATGAAACGTGGATGTTGAATTCAAGAATGTTACGTACGATCCACTGGCATACAGAGAAGCATGGAACGATGTATGCTCAGTATAACAAGAAGAGATTGCAAGAAAAATACATGGGTAAGAAGCATGACCAAAGTGGCAGATATAGCGGAATGTGTGAAAAAGTTCGAGTGGACACATACCGAGAAGAATGGATACGGCTGCAAGAAATACTGGAATGATATCCGAGAGGATGTGAAATAAAGCAAGATTTGGGTGGATGCAGATTGCTCAAGACAGACAGAGGATTGGAGAGGCCTTCATCCAGCAGTGGATGGTAAACGTCTGAAAATGATGATGATATGTCAATGCGCTTCAAGCTTTTGGATGAAATTTTATTTAATATAAAAAATATCGCCAATTTTTGCGCTGTGATCAAAACTACACATTTCCGTTAACTAATACTATTTAGTATGTTGACTTATTTTTTATGTCAAACAAACAATCCGTCGACAAATTAGACTTTTGATCGATTTTCGGCAACCAACATACGTACATACATATTATGATATACGAAACGAATTCTTATTGTTGGCAAAAAGTGAGCAATATGTCCGATGCAGAAAAACATTAGTATGGTACATACAATGTACGGGTATAATACCTACATATATGTACATATGTATAATATAAAACGCAATAAACAACGCAGAGTCGGTTCAATTTCGACTGTCGCAGTTTCGAATGCACACAATAACTTTTGAAACATAAATTAGAGGGGATTTCGGTCGAGTTCAACACGACATGGCAGTAACCGATTTGTATAATTTCTGGTTTTATTTTTGCCGCGTTTTTTTTTACCCCGGTCCCGGTTTCCGATATTACACACCGGCGCGTCCCCGGCGCATTATTAGGACACGAGGATGAGAGGGATGTGGGGGCAGGGGGGGGGGTTAGGAGGGGTTGGACGATGGGGGTTTATGGGGACGATCAAAACGAAACCTACCCCGCAGTTTTGGCGGTGAATGGCGCCGCGGGACGCCCCGTTAATCTGAATAATGGCCGGGCCCTAATGAAAGAATGTTTGCGAAAGATGTCGCACTAATACGACACACAATGCGCAGATAAATTATAGCGAGCGAGAGAGCGCATAATGCAATCATAAAAATATACACATAAATATGTACAAATAAACATCGCGACGGTGACGCTCTTGTGCGAAGAGCGTATTGATAAAAAGCTGGAAATTAAATAGTGTTAAACGGTTGACGATCCATGGATAGCGCGCGCTTTTGGCGTGATTTCGCGCGTACATTGCAACGCGCGAATAGTTCAGTATGTGGAAATCGATCGATCGTCGAATCATCGCAATGATTCTCGAAATTTAAATTACTACTACTATTTCCATGACGCCGAAACTATTAAATAAATTAAAAGATCTTTAAAATTAAAAATCTGAAATGGTAAACGTGAATTGACTGGTTGCCGAGCAGCCAGGCTTCTAGTGCTTGCATCACACAGGCAGCCACATACATTTGTTTTGCCAAATACATCTCGTGTTGGCCGCGGAAGCCAGTGGCTGCCTGTCTGGCTGCTGCGTACTTGTGGCTGCCGCAGCCAGAGTTTCCCGACTGCCTAGTGCGTTATCAAACAGGCAGCCACACATTCTCTAACATCGTTGTGGCTGCGCAGCCAGGCTGCCCAGTGCGTTACGGGCCTTAATATACTTTCACCGATACTGAGCATTGAAACTGTATATTCATTGTTTAATACATTTTCACTGCCTGAATTGGTGAAAATATATTTTCACTTGAAATATGTTTTCATTGTAACATATACACTCTCTCTGACTCTTACGCTTATGCTTATAGGTTGATGAGTGGTTTCTCCACTCATCAACCCTATCCAGCCGAGATCATAACATTCCCAGATATAACAACGCCAACGTTTCGTTCAAAACACATTTTTAGGATGACACATCATCGACTTAGGCCAACATCAACAAGTAACAAGCACATACGCTTACTTTAATATACTTTCACCGACACTGAGCAGTGAAAATGTAAATTCATTATTTGATACATTTTCATTGCCTGAATTGTTGAAAATATATTTTCACCTTAAATATGCTTTCGCTGTAACATATACATACATACATTAACTAGTGAATGCGTACATAAATTAAGTTTTAAACTAATTTTAAACACAATTTAGAAAGGTCATGAAACATACGTAAAGTACCATCAACTGAATATTCGGTTATGTAAAATTTTAAACTGAATTTTCTCGAGTTTAAGTTAAAGTGCTCTTGATATATTGAATTTATTATCGTTGTTATACGTACATAGTTCACGTTTGCCTCACTTTGTGATTTTTTTTTATCTAGTGATTTTTATTGGACACTTCAACGTGTCAGTATCCTCAACACGAGCTTAACTAAATTTCGGATTATAGTGGAAAAGCTTCGATTCAATTAGCGGGATTTTAAAATGTTGTAAGCCCATTCGAATTTGCGGCGCGATGTTCCGTTTAATGGCATCAGAAAGGTTTTATCGACGGCGAAGTAAATTAACAACAAAAAAATAAAACAGCAACAAAGAAACGGTAACCGTTCGCGTTTATACCTATTAAGCAGCACGAATAATCGACAAGCACGTTCGATATAAAACAACGAAACACGGCAACGAATCGATTTAAAGAGTTAGATATAGCTAGTTATCCATAGCTCGTTAACCGGCTTGTTAGTCCGGAATTATCAAGCATCTAGCCGTTCCAACAATGCAATGGGCTAGTTCTACTCACTCTCTACTATGACAAATCTCGACGATCCGCTCCGGTTGTCAACTCAGATTAGAGCTGAGCAACATTAATCGCAAATCGGTTATACCGCGTTAATGTACGAGTATATAATATTGTTATTAGGTAGATAGTGTATCGAGCGTTTCGAAAGGAATAACATTTAATTTTACGAGCATCGATAGCGTGTGTAGAGATTATCGAAGCGCTATTAAGTTATTGTGTATCGTGAAATTAAAAATAAAAAAAAATTATATATAAACAATTTATGGTGTGACGTAATAAATTTAATGGACCGAGTGAAACTACGATTGATACACAATACTAGAATATGTCATTTATGTATATTATATCTTTATAAAAAAAAATGCATTTCGTAATGTAAATTGTTACTACCTAAGGTAATAAAAAGTCGAGGTATATAAAATGGAAAAATTATGCCGCATTCATATGTACTTACAAGCACTTAATTTTAATTTAAATATAAAATATATTAGTGGAAGTGTCCGCCTGCCTGCCTGGGTCATTGTGTTTGCAATACGCCGCTATCTGTCAATGCAGAATTTAAGGGGATACCCCCGTTCAATCGACGGTATTGTTTCAAATACTTTCAAACGGGCTATGGACTGTATTGTTATTGTACAAACCAGCGCGCACGAGTGGGGTTAGAATCCACCTTCATATGACGAGCAAACCGGTTAGTTATAATATAATCAATCCTTTGTATTTTGATCACATTAAGCGATTTATTGTATTAATAGATGAATACAATAAACGCTAACTCTCTACGATTTATGTACATACATACATATATCAAATGATTGAATAGTAAATGTAAAAAAAATCAAATTATGGCACATTTACACAAGCAATTCCTACTACCAAACAATATCAAAGATTTAAAGAACGTTTAGAATCGTATCGAACGATGGTAAATATATACACTTGAATTTTGAACGTACGAGTATATTTAGTGAAATTTGCGAAAATTCGGTTAAGTGGCGTAGATCAGTGCTTCCCAAACTTTTCAGTTTGGCGGACTGGTAGAAAATTTTCCCAAGCACCGGAGGCCGGTGCTTAATTTATTAATTATTTTTCTTTTTATATGACCTTTAAATATGTAATATTAGCCAATTCGATGTGGCTCTAAAGTCTTAATAAACAAGAATATTAAATAGATTTGGAAAATGGTACCAAATTATATATTTACATTTGAAGAGACGGAAAATCTTTGGAAATATGTATCACAAATTTATAATTTAATACACGGTACGAATTATAAAATAAATTTTAATCAAGCTACAGTTCTTAAAATTAAAATGATATTAACTATTTAATGCAATAGGTGGGCCTGTTTATTGGTAACCAGTTTATCGAGTCGTGGTTCTATTGTTGACAGTGCTACACGCAAAGGGGACTTAATATCCACACTCTTCCCGATGTTGTCCTAATAATAATCATGGATGAAAAACCAGTTTCGCAGAGGTAAGTTGAAGAAAATGGGAGGAGAACTTTCAAGTAAATTTCAGCAAGTGCAGGATATTCTGCTTTGATATGTATCCAAAAAGAAGCTAGTGAAGTCATAGTTTTAAAAACCATCTTCAATCCTTCGCCAGCAGATAGATCCAACAGCTTATCTTGCAAAATGACACTTAAATCAACGTTTGATGCAATAAATGGATTTCGGATCCATTCAGTTCCTATCCGTGGATCGTCGTCTTCTCTTGGAAAATAAAACTCGAAACGGTCAATTAATCCAGCCAAGTTACCTGGGAACTTTTTCAGAGTTTACCCTGCACGTGCACTGGATCTACTGTCATTTTTGCAAGAAAGTGTTATTTTTTTTTTTTTTTGCTAAAATGAAGTATTCATAATAACTACTCGTAAATAATCCCGAACGGCCAATTGTATATGCTATATATTCCATTCATTTAGGTCCCAATACCTAAAAGTCTTAACCCAATAGAATTTGTGTACAAATATATAACTCTAGGAGTGTCAGTATTTTATTTTTTTATATAATATAACAAAATATATAAATATGTTTAAAAATATCAGGATCTGGTCAAAAATATAGATAAGTGTGCGGGACCGGCAACATGGGGCTCGCGGACCGCGGACCACGACCACTTTGGGTAGCACTGGCATGGCAAGGTAATTGTGCGCGCGCTCGATAAATTCGCTTTATTTGAATGGCATCGGGACCACACCCAGACAGACAGACAGACATATTCAATAAGCGGCGACCGGTTAAGTCCCAGTCGCTTCTTTTATATAGCGAAGATGTCGCATTCTCGGCAAATTGATTCCTCGGCATAATCGACACCCCTACCCTTCACCGGCTTTCTCCCCCCAAAGCCCTCCCCCCCAACCCCCACTACCCCTCCTCATCCCCCGGTACGATAATGGAGTGTGTGAGGAGTGTGTGAGCGGGGTGTATCCGTTGAAGTGGGAGAGAAAGTGGGTGGCAAGGGGAGGTTGCAGCAATATATATACATTTTAAAATCACTCTTCAGTCATCAGACGCGCCGCATATCCTCCCCAAGCTCGCCCCCCTCCCCCCCCCTTCTCTCTTCCCCTTTCGTTATCCCGAATTGACTATATTGAAATGTTTAAATGGAAAGGGGGTAGGGGGTGTTGGGTAAGGTGGGAGGGGGTATAAAAATTCCTCATCTGCCGGAAAACAATTTGGTGCCACTTTTCCGTCACAAAACAAACTTCGCGCCGCGGCCGAATGAGTACGGTCGACAGGAGTCGTCAACTCTCACAGGGGGTAGTTTGAAAATGTACATACGTATGTACATAGATGTGGGTTCGTTTGATATGTTTTTTTTTTTTTTTTTTTTAAGTAAAACTTCTTTTCGTTCGGTAGGGTAAAAACGGTTCATCCAACGTACCATACAAACGGAGCGAGCGATAAATGGTCACGCATATCCCCACTCCTTCAGTTTGGAGGTAGGCTATTGCTCTTTCGCGTTCGTGCTAGACTCTAGCACGTTTCTCTTTCTAGCAGCTAGAGAGAGAAACGCCCCGAAAACTCGAGCGTCCCCTCTGCGCCCCGCACCGCTCCTCAGTTTAGTAAAAACGTGTCATCGAAGCGTGGCACGACCCGAAAACCAGTCAGCGGGTACCCTCACTCCTCGGCTAGACGTCAGGTAGCAGTGAGAACAGTGAGTCATTGGGTGAGCGTTGAAAACCACATTTGTGTACACAATTCTTTCACATTCACATCTGTATTCCTTCTTGTACATTGCACTTGCTTTAAATTGCAAAGAAGTTTTTTTTGAAAATTAAGCAGTTTGTTAAAAAGTCCTCGTTGGGGTTCGCTAGAATGTGTTGTCGGTCACTCCTCGTCGATGCTTTTTTTGATAAAGTTTTTAAGTTACCGTATTATTACTATTTACAGGTCAAGTTACATCTATTTTGCTTTGCCTTTACCTATTGGAGAGTCTCCGTATCTTTTTGGATATCCTTGTGTCTTATGAGAGATTTATTGAATTATTTGGAAATAATGTTTTTTAATGTGTGATTTACCTCCTCAGTATCACCTCAGTATGTCTACTTTTAATTTTATTTCTGATTTTCTGAAACTCAACCTTATAGATAAAATATCTTTTATTTTTCTAATATTTTTATGGATATCACCAGTGTCTACTCTCTCAATATTCAATATTTATTTTTAGACACTGGCATACTTGTAGCATGACCTTTGGAACGCAGGTTTACCTACCTACGATATTTCGTTACCCGCCTGATTTTATGTTTGAAATATTGACTAGGTATTTATCATTGACAAATTTTCTCCATTTTTTACAAAATAGTTATTCATTAGATAAGATATTTTACTTCCTTTGTGAAATGTTACTCAATATATTTAGCTTATATTATAATATCATTGTATTAAATAGGATAAGCCCTCTAGTTAAGTAATCCAATGTGGTGTGAATTAAAAATATATGTATGTACAGTGAAGCGAAAAATGTAAATAATTCAAACATTAACCCGGGCGGGTAACGGAATATCGTAAATGTTTAGAATTTGTGGATCGATTGCTACCATTCTGTCGGTGTCTAGTTATTTCTCTCCTAAAATATATCATTTTCGGCCATTCATCATCCACTGCTGGATGAAGACCTCATCAATCCACTTCCATTTGTGTCTGTCTTGAGCAATCTGCATCCAGTTGACTCCACACATTCTTCTCGATTCATCAGCCCATCTTCCACTCGGTCTACCTTGCTTTCTTTCACATCCTCTCGGATACCATTCCAGTATTTCTCGCGTCCATCTGCCATCCATTCTTCTCGCTCTAAAATATATACGCAGCGTATTTCCTTATCTGATTCGAATTATGTAATGCCTAATCTGCCCATTTCTGGTTTTTCTACTTCTCATATTCTGATATTCTTACGTAACCACTCTCATACCTACATATATTCATCATTTTTACTTTAGTCCACGTTTATTACATTCTTGGTATTATTCAGTTTCTATTGTCGCAAATGTGTACCATCTCATATTATAAACCACTTACTGAATCTTTTGCATCAAACGATAGGCAAAACAAACCGAGGGCGAGAGAGGAGGAGAGAGGAGAGAGGAGAGAGTTTTCCTTATTATTCAAGTTTATAAATCTGTCTTCGACAATGAATACTCGCACTATCCATTTCCATCTCGCGCGTACGAATAACCCAGTTACATACCATTTTCACCGCACACGGACAAACCGATCACTTGTCAGTGCAGTCAATAATTTAACTTCAATTCGATAACTCACATGCGAAATTTATCCAATAACAAACAAAAAACTCTCGCGAGGTGAATATAATCAGGTCACCGTATAAATTGTTCGAGACTTGTAAAGCAAGGAGATTGGCAACCCCTGGAAACGTACATATAAGGCCGGTGTGGTCCCTTTAGTCGGCAAAGCCTCACACCACCCCCTATTTATCCCACCCCCTATCCACCTTCAGCTAAGATATGAGCTTATTCTTTCACGGAGTGTATGCGATGGGTAGTAAGTAGGTAGCTTCGGGTAAAAAAAAACCTTACATTATTGCTTCCAGACAAAATTACATTTATTTTCCATACTGGCTGTCTGTGTGCTATCCGCACCCAAATAAACGAGTCTATCTTCCTCCTCTTTTGAAAAGTAAAGTTATCAGCGAAACGCTGCAACCCGCTACAGCCTGACCCAAAACAATACACAATCATTATATTAAATATTATATAATTACTACACTATATAAAATACTGTAATATGGAGAGCTTCAACGATTGGGTTCACACTTATGATTGATATGATTTGCATTGGGTTGCAAGGGTGGCATTTTTTTTAAACAATTTCTAATATTTCTACTTTATATGGACAATTGGTGAACACGAAGAAGAGATAAAACGAAGAATGAAACTAGGATGGAACGTTTTTGGAAGGATGAATATAGTTTGTAAATCCAACATCCAGCTATGCTTAAAAAATAATGCATACGACCAATGCGTACTGCCAGCTATGACTTATGAATGTGAAACGCGGATGCTAAATTCAAGAATGTTACGTAAGATCCAGTGTACACAGAGAAGCATGGAAAGATGTATGCTTGGGATAACAAGAAGAGATCGTAAAAGGAATAAATGGGTAAGAAGTATGACCAAAGTGATAGATATAGCAGAACGTGTGAAAAAGTTGAACACATAGCGAGAAGAATGGATGGCAGATGGATGCGAGAATACTGGAATGGTATCTGAGAGGATGTGAAAGAAAGCAAGGTAGACCGAGTGGAAGATGGGCTGATGAATTGAGAAGAATGTGTGAAGTCGGATTGCTCAAGACAGTCAAATGGATTCAGATTGCTCAAGACAGACATGAATGGAAGTGGATTGGAGAGGCCTTCATCCAGCAGTGGATGGTGAACGGCCGAAAATGATGATGATGATACGGAAATTTGACTCATAGCTACAAAATGTACTTATGTATGTATGTGATTTTGGCAAGGTTTTGACAATTTTCCACCCACCAGAAGTGACTTTTATTTGTTCATTGCACCGTTTTATCTTCAATTTAGAATTTTAATCTCTCTAAAACTATAAAAAGTTGATATTTTCCATAATGCATAACAATCAATAATCTAGTGTGCTCCATAGTATTTTGATTAAAAACGCATCCAAATTATTATCTATTAACATATTTGATTGATTTTTGAACCGCACGGTGCGTTTATCTCATCTATAAGGCCGATTCGATGGGATTTTCAAATATTTGCAAGTCGAACCGGATAAAACATATCATTTGGGCTTTCTATACCAACCGAGGAGGCTTTTCTCTCGCAAATGTCTTATGCGAGGAGTACCTACTGCGTACGTAAGTATTATGGCAGATACTTACCGACCGGGTAAGTATACTACACTCACTTGCACCGGTAAATGTACGTACGAATATAAATGTATGTATAGTAGACGAACGTCCGCATATTAGCCGTCGGCTTGTGTTTTTATTCGTTGCCCAGACAGTCTAGAAACTTTTCCACCGCAACGTGCGTATACTGAAAGTTCATTATGTGAAAACGGACGTGCAAAGTATATGTACACCTCCACTTGCCGATTCTATGTATGTACATACATATACATAATATAAATGCTTGTATAGAAATATAATCAAATCTCCTCTTTCGCATCCCCCGTAAGGAAATCTGTAAGAATGGAACGAATGGTAGGGTTGTTTGGGCTTGAAGTGACTTCGGGTTCCCCTTTTCTTCGTCGGGGTGCGAAACAAAACTTGTAATTAATCTTCCACGTTCAAGTTTCCGACACGCCGAGAGACTGGGTTTTTATGAGCGAGACCGCCAGCTACACTTCACCGACACAAAGAGATCTCGTGACTCTGTATTACATGTTGTACGCGAGGCCTGCTCGCTCTCAAGTCGCGAACCACCGTTGAAGGGGATCTGCTCGCTGTATAGTTTATACCAACGTTGACGCTTTCCAAACTGTCAGATTAGTTGCTCGATGTAATTATGAAACTTTTGCAGTAATACAGTGACATTAATGTGTATTTGTTAGAGCATACTAAAGATACTTGGAGTATTTACTGTACCTTTTGACTAATCAGTACCAAAGTTTGCAGTTTCGACTAGCGTAGGTACCTATCGATTTAATAATTATCCACATTTTTTCATACACTAAATTATATTAAATGTTGCAAGTGTTAATTGGTATACATACATACGTCATGTACAAAGTGGAATTGACCTAATTGAAACAATTTAGAACGCTTTACTGTTCAATAGGTGGTGGCTAGAGAAAGGTAGACATGCCACAATTTTTTTTCAATTTCAATTGGTTTTTTTAATGATTTTCCAATCAAAATATAGGAAACTAGGTACAAAACATTAATGATTCTGATGAGCATGGGTTTTCCATTGAACATTTTCACAGCAGCCTCGGTTAGATTTGTTTTCTGTTGTAGTAAAGTTTGTTGGATGGTGAATGCTCTAGTGATTTCTCGACTCACTTATTATTATTCAATAGCGTTTTCGCGCATTGACCGCAACGTTAGCGCTACCGAAAATGAAAACGAAAAAAAAAAAAAACAAAAACGTCTCCAACACAGCTCCCGTCAGAGGCGACGTCGCACAATGAAGTTTACCCATCTTTTAACGAAAAGTCATTAATTTGGCTTTTTAACAAGCTCGAACACTGTCAAAACCGACATTTTTTGTTATGTCTGACACTCGAACACAATAATTAATGAAACTATACTTCAAAAAAGTGACCCTCGCGCCTCTGCGACGATGCGACGGGAAGCTCTTCAATCTTCGCACAGATAAAACTGTGACGATATCTTTCAGATAGAATAACTTTTTTCCGCCACACAAAAAGTAATCCTTTCCCCCCTCCCTTAACAACAACATCCGCATCCTTTCGCCTACGAATCTACACACTTCGAACAAGTCTGACGATTGGCTTCGCGAGTGAAAGTTTCTCGGCTAGTTAGCGATTCGTAGTTGACGTTTTTCATCTGTCGAGCGTATACATCACATCTGTGTATCGTTACAGTGATGGAGTACCAATAAAAACACAGATAGCCATCATAATGATTCCGCGTTCGTTTCTCTTCATCGCGAAGCCCCATTTCTTATTAGATTACGGGGCAGGCCCAGACGAAGAGGAGAGCCGTCGGCTCCGGGAAAAGTCATTAATATCACTTTAGCCCCCGACGGGGATGGGTCGCGAAAAGCAAGGGGTGTGTATGGGGGATGTAGGGGTGTGGACGGTTACGCAAAAAACCCCAGTCGCATCACGAGAAAAACCCCGCCAGGATTTTGCGGGAAATTCTCATTTAAGCCGCTGCCTCTGCGAAAGAGAGAGAGATCGCCAAAGTGTGGGACGCCAGGTTTGCGTACCCCACTCGAAATTACTACCCCCTCGACATGAAGAATAAGGCGATGAATATTTCATATCCATAACATAACATAAATAATACGGTCAACATTAAGAATTCATATTGAAAGTCTACGTATGTATGTCACATTAGTCTACCGGTGTAGTATGTATGTATGTGCATACATACATAGTCGAATGGACATCAAGTTTTTACAGTCAATCTGACTAGTAACATTTTATTTAATTTTAGACATGTGTTGGTATAATTACGTACATAGGTACGCAATATTTACATTGTCACCGATGAAAATTTGACTTTTATCGGTCGAGTTTTGCGCTGTTGACATTCTTTTTTTTTTTACTTGGATGCTCTGTTACATTCTTGGAAGAAATATTTTAAAAATTTGTCATCTTTGTCTGTCTTTCATCTGTCACAGCTGGTTCATATCAACAACGCGACTTATAGCCATACATTCACTTAATCAACGGTTCGCCATACAATTGTTTCACGTACTGTCAAAGGGGCCAGGGTCTGTATTGTTATTGTATAAACCGGCGTGCAACGGCTAGTAAAAAATTAAAATTGAACCAAACTGGGAACAAAATATAACGTTGCAATGATGATTTAAAGAAGCTAATCATTATATAGGTTCTCATATTTGTATATACATACATATAATGCATAAAGCTGGGTCGATAACATACGATAACAAACGATAACAATTCGCCTTCGCCCTTCGTCGTTCGCTGTTCGGTTCGCCAATGTGGACCCATCTTAATTTCTGTGATATCATTTTGGTGAAATTTTAGTTTTCATCGATCGATTTTTGTCTTATTTTAATTAACTTACATATGCAGATGCTCTGATTTTCTCAGGTCATTGTTTATGAAGGCAGAAAAATACATTAAGGAGTTTTACGGAGAATGTCTAAACATTGATTGATGCTAGACTTGTGAATACAATGTGAAGGAAACGCTGCATTCGCAGCTTAACTTATTTACGATGGGTATGAGAAGTTTTGAGCAATGTTGGATCGCATATATCGAAAAGCGAGGATTTAAAGTTGAAAGTGACGTCCTTGCAATTTAAATTATTCAACGGTATAATCCGTATAAGACCGAGTCGACCGAGCAATTGACGCTTCTAAGTAGATTAAGAACGTCGTCTTCTACCTACCGTATATAAACTTGTACTGTTTTTGGGTTAGTTTGTTTGTTTTCCCGCAGGAGATTAAGGACGCGTTTCGACGCATCTCTTCGCACCTTCGTCAGGACAGCAGCCGGCACGGCATCCATCAAACTGGCTCCCCGGGGACTCCTGGCTAATGCCTTTCGGATAACTTAACGCCGATGTGTGGTGTCCAGGTGCATCCAACCTGGAGGGCCGCAAGCTTTAGATTTGGGGGTGTCAACACACCATCGACCGGTTAAAAGAAAATTCGCGAAATTGGCTTATGAAAGTATTTATAGCTCGATTGTGTCCAAAGATACGTAACATTTGAATAAACTGTAAAAGTAAACGTAAAATATCTCAAATATTATATTAGAAGACAAGCTGAATCTTAGCAGTGACCGTTATTTTTGTGGTTAGCCAAAATACATCACCTAACTTTATTAATTATACTTTTTTAATATTGCACATTTGTTATCATGTTATTTTTCTTAATTAAATAAAAATATTGGGAAACCATTCTTAAATAACAAATCATTGAATAATAAAATTAAGGAATCACTAAAAGTCCGTACGACGCGATTGTAACGCAGTCAAAAGAGTACAAATTTATGAGCGCATTCAATTTAAGTTTTATACAAACAAGGTGAGGATAGGATTTTGACCTACTCGAGTGTGTTTAACGTCTTCGACGCAACATTATAAATATGTACATATGTAAGTCATCTTTTGCATCTGCATCCACTAATCATCGACACGCATAAAAATAAGTCATTTAAAGAGGGCTGGAGGATGGTTCAAGTTTAATGCTTCTGACGTGTTATGTGAGGGGTTCGAAAAATACGTCTGGAAAACACGTAGTTAATACGAGAGTAAACTTTACGCAACTAATAAATAAGATACGGTGCACTTCCCGCGAGGAAATTGCGCCTTCGAAACATTTGTCAGACGTGTCAATTTCGTGGGCCTTCCTCCACAAGTGGATAATTGAAAAATTACGAAATCGTCAATGTTTATCATCGCACAAGAGTGCGTGTTATCTCGAAACAACGCAGTGAACATGCGAGAGAGATCTCTTAACACCCCGCCGCGTAAATGCTACAGGGTTTCCACCATACATCTCTCTCGCCACTAAATTTTGATGAATGGGGCCCCATAGCTTCGTGTAAGCCGGAGGAGATAGCCGTGTGAGAGAGAGGTGTGGTACCTCTTAAATCTGCTAAGAGATATTAATTGATATACAAGTGCTAAGGAAGACCTCTCAGCCGCTGAGTACGTTCTAGGTGTGATGTGATATGAACCTCTCGGTATAACTGGTATATTTCTTCGCACGTTTGAAACACTCACTTCAAACTCTATAAAAAATAGTATGATAGTGGAATTTTTAAACAACAATAAATTTATCCCGAATGATGTTTGGAATACGTCTATGACATTTTTAACTTGAATCGATTCCGTGTTGATTTAAAAAAACAAGAGTAAACTTCTACTTCTAGTTGGCGGATGTTGACCAAAATCATAATATCTCTTACACCCTACGTGAAAATTATAAATATGAAATTTTAGTTTGATAGACTTGATAGTTTCGGAGAAACAGTTAAAAACTCCAAAAACCAAGGGTAAAAGTACTACTTTCGTTTGGAAAAAAAATGTAAAAAAATTATATTATTTTGAAGATCGTTACACCCACTAAATATGCAAAATTTCAGCTTAATTTGTATGATAGTTTTGCTGGAAAAACCTTCCAAAGATTACACAAATATTAGGTGGTTTTCTAAGGGAAGTACCACTTCCGGTTGACGAAAATTTTTGAAAGCCTAATTGATTGTAATTACGGCCGGTAAAAAAAATATAAATATAATGTTTCAGTTTCATAGGATAAACGGTTTTTTAGTTATTAGCGATTTTACACACAGGTACACAGACATACAGACATTTTCCAGAAATCATGAAAACGTGATCAGTGGATGATACAAATCAGTCAAAATCTCAAGGTCGAATTTTCGCACGATCACGATACTTTATCCGATTGGGATAAACTAACAAATGCAGAGCGTCGATCAATCTTTCAGTACTAAAACCAAAATATGTTCCATTTGATTGAAAGTACGTTTATAATATATCTGTAAAGAAATTTAATATGGAAGCTCGAACCATTTGCACCATCCCGTATTGTAGTCTGTACGGTATATTTATACTGTGAAGTTATTCATACATATGTACATATGTATGTATATACATTTGAAATGTCTGTTTGTTTTTTATTACTTTAAAACCGAACTTATATGTAGATAATACCTACATATATATGTATGTAATATGACGATATCAATTCATGGCATATATATGTGCATAGACAGTGTCTGTAGATGTTCGGTGTATTCTTCTGGTCAATAGGTGGCTTTTGGTGTTCATTGATCCGCTAACAACGACTTCTCACCCTCAACCCTCCCCCTCAATATCCGCCCCATTCCCTTATATCCTGAAACTCCTCACCGCCCTTCCCCCATTTTCGCCACCACCTCGTTTGACGTGAAGAAGGAAGCCGCAGTCAGAGGGTTATTCGTGTAGAAGATAGACAAAAGCCACCTCGTTCTGGACATCATTAATAATGATTTATTTTCGGACACCTATTATGGTGAAAGCGGTCAGCTTATTGCGCACAAACACGAACACACACACACACACATAATACGTATAAATATACTGATAAATGTATCGAGAATCTTTCTTTAAAAGCTCCTCTTAGATTATACATAAAAAAATGATGAGAATTTTGATACAAAATCTATAAATTTAGTCTAGCTTAAATCCAGTCTTAAATTAAATAGGTAGTATGGGAACAGGGCTTCAAAGAAAAGTAATTGTGAATGGATTTACTTTATTTTAATGCTTTACTTATTCGTTCAAAGATTTACGCTTAAATGATAATTATAATTATTCGATAATGTTTTCGCCTTAAGCTACGCCCGCACGTTGTTATTCACAATACGACACTTTCTTTGTGCAGATGTGCATTATTTCCGCGACAATATCTAATTTCCGCTGTTTAAGAAGTGGAATCACATTGTTAAAAACACTGTGTGCTCGATAGGTTGCGCTTAAACTTGAAGATCCTGCACTCTACAATATTTTATACATAGTTATGGTCTTCTCTGACCCACACCATCACTACTTATTGAGCTTTTGGTACGTAGGTACGTAGCCACGACACGTGGCGTTCATTGAGTGCTCCTTAGCAAGGAGTAACAGTCGCAAATCCTTCGTCCAGATTTGAATTGATTGGCGTCGTCCTGAAGGGGACGAGGGTGAGTGTCCGAAGGGCCGATTGGGCCTAGGTTTGGGAATTAGGGCCGGCCAGCACTCCCATTAATATCAATACGTGGTCGGGATATTTCACGGGACGCTTTCCGGCCCATCCCTAGAGATATGGCAAACTACCTGCGGCACTCAATGATTTTTACAACAGCGACGAGATAAAATATAAACCGTGTAGGTACGAAATGGTGATTGTTCGAAATCGTTCTATAAGAAAATAAAACTATAAAATATATCTAATTTTTTAATTGAACGATTGAGTGTATGTGTGTCTATTCAAAAAACCGTATTATAAAACCCTAGTTAAACCCTCAATAATAATATATTTAGATCTGTTAAAGATGTGGCTTAAGTTGGTATTTCTCATTTAACAAATGGTTCTAACTTTGTTCTCTTTGAAATTTTTCCTCCGACAATCGCGGTTTTCTTAGAAGAATAAAAATTAAAAGGAAATTGGCCTACTTTAAAGTTCTCGTCAAATTTTTCAAAACTGTCAAAAGCTATTTGGTGTTGGAAATCAATTTTCGACTTATAATTGTATTAACACAATCAAAAGATTGATCACCTTGGATTTACTGGTTAATTTTTAATATCTGAATTTAATATTTGAAAAGTGCAATATTTAAAACAATACCTACGTACATATGTACCTACATACATATGTACATTAGGGTGGAGCGTCATTGCAAAAATAAAAAATTGGCATTGTAATACCTACCAAAAGTTTCATTGTATTATCCGTATTCTCGTAAAAGTACTGAAAAAAATCTGTGAATATGTCTTCAGGCCTCTACCTGAAGGCGAAAAAATACAAATTTTTAGATAACATGCTCATAAAATTACCGTAACTTTATTGAATATTATAAGTACTTTTTATAAAAATCTAATTTATTGAATTATTCAAATAAGTGTGAATTTGTGAGCGTGGTGGAGGGAGGCATACGAGTAAATATAAGTACATATATGTGTACGAGTAAAGTAAGTATGTAACATAGTAATAATAAATACAAATTTTCCAATTAAAATTGCTATTTTTGAAGATTGGAAACAATCAATTGGAAATTTTCATACAAATTTTAATTTCAAAAGTGTTAGGATAAAGGTGCTGGTAGAGACCAGAAAAACTTTTTTAATTAAGCAGATTTTTTGGACAGAAGAGGTATGATGTAGACTGTAGAGGCAACTTTTTAGATCCATTTCAAAACGAATATCCCAAAAAAAAAAGTTCCATACATCGTCGCTCCACCCTAATGTACATACATACATATGTATAGGCATACTCTCTGTATACATATATGTATGTATGTACATTATTGTATTATATAAACAACACGATCAATCTTTTGATTGTGCTAATAAAATAATAAGTCGAAAATTCAATTCCAACACCGCTTAGCTTTTGATATTTATTTTATCTTACATTAATTGATACTCAATTCGCCGTAATGCTTAGCTTAGATTAGATTGTTTGAGTGCTCCTCTCACATCCGGTTAGATATTCGTATAATTCCAGCAATTCTGAAGACTCGTAGAAAGTGTCGTTTGTGTCACAGTGTCGAGCGCTGCCTGCTTAAGTCGTCTCCTGACACAAGAAGATTATATCCGTTTACACAGTGAATTAAAGTAAGCGACGACGCAGATCAGACATGACAAACCATTTTTGATCAATGAAATCGAAAAATAATTCGGAACTCGGACTATTTTACGATTTTTATTATTATTTTTAGACGCTAGGGAACTATAGTACCCCGGGGAATTGCACAGTGTCGATGACAGTCCTGATTCCCGAGTCGACATCAGGAAGCAATTAAATTTGCCTGGATGTCTGCTTCTTTTTGCGGTCGGCGGTTGTGTCGACAACCGCAAAATCTATTCGTGGACCGAATTCCCTGACTTCCTGAACCTTCTACGTATAAATATATCTACATTTTACATAAATTAATAACAGTAGGTACACAGTGCTGTATTCCGAATCCGACCGCAGTTGGTGTCAACTCATTCCGGGAAATGTATAAATATTATTCTTAGAAATGCACTGATTGAAGTCGATGCGATTAACTATTCGAACTGGGAAACTGCACTTCGGATTTCGGATGTCGAGATCCTGCTATTATACAAACATACATATCCTATTTGTACTTCGACCCATGCATTTTGCATTTGTATTGTGCATTTTATATTGTGACCCAGTATGCCTATATAATAATATATCAAACACAAACTCTGTCCATCATGTTCCTTTATTTACTATTGACATAATATATACATATTTATGGATGAAACTACATAGTTTTCAATCAGAAACTTTGTTTTTTATTGAGATAAAGTGGAAAATCCTAGTCCACACAAATAAGTTGAAGTAAAAGGTAATATGTAGTATTAAGATTGCTTTTTTACTTAAAAGTAGAAATTCTCCTTTAACCTTAATCCAAAATGATGACAAATTTAATTGCTGAAAATCATTCTTCAATGTAAATTAAGTAATAGTGTGTAGAAATTCAGCCTACTCTTCAGGATCAAAGTTTAACTCAATTATTGATTCGGTGCTCTCAAAATCAAATGGATTTTTTATCCAAAGGCTTTTCTTTACTGTTTCAAATTTCGACAATGGAAAATAGTTATTAAAGCTTTGGGATAGAGAAGTGAGGTGTGACAATATTTCGAGTTTTAATTCTTTTAAAATATCCTCATTGACAATGTTAAACAATGATAGATGAACCGACCATTCCGGTGTCATGCGAACAGCCCTTTCACAAATTCTATGAGGTCATAAAATCTATGTATGTAGGTAAAGATGACTCGTTCCATTCTCAATATTTGCATTTTTGGATTTTTTCCATTTGTCGCGACCCATTTTATTTATTTGGTTCGGAGACCGACAGTTTTTTGAACAGACCAACAGTCCAATATTGTATAGTCTATAACCCCGTTATAGACTATACAATATTGGAAGCGCAATGATCGAGCGCAAATTTTATCGGTATTTTGTTTATGTACAAGTTACCGAGTGAGTAGAATTAAGTTGGGTTACGCGTCAAATCACACAATCAAATTTCATAACAGTGAATAAACATTTCGAAAGGCATTTTGTAATAGTACTATTACAAAAGCGGATCAAATCCAGCCGACTACACAGTTTGAATGTTTGGAATTAAACAACAATGAATCTCTTCTTAAAAAGTTAATGGTCGACACTGTGGATTAAACGGGTGGCAAAAGAGACGCGAGCTCGTTTATCCGGCTCCCGTGCCGGTTGAGCGAGTCATAAATGTAATTGTGCGAGCTGGCCGTCGTATAATGGCCGCCCAATTAACCGGCCCATTGTTTTTTGGTGCGCCTGAGGACCTCTGTCGTGATCCTCCTCCTCTCGTGTTCGACTAATGTCCTCGACGATGATAATTTACACGGTCGCAAACTTCCTATGTAAATTTTCAACGCCCATTCGTCGCTCGAACTCTCGATATGCGTCCTCCCTGAAACAAAAAAAGTAAAAAAAAAAACAAAATAAAAATCAACGCGTAATATATAATGCGTCGACGACGAGCGATCAGATCAATCAATCAGAGAATGTATTATGTATACATGGGGAGAGACACAAAAATCTGATCAGCTCGTTTAAATTCCATCTGTAATGACATTGCGGCCTCATGAGCGACACTGTGAGTGCTCCACTTTACCAACGACTCAGGGCTGTCACATTGTTACAATTTATTATAATAATATATATCATTGTAGTGACCGTTGAAAGAACAATGCCAAGTAAAGCAGGACTTTTATTCAATGTAATGTGAAAAGATACTCTTCAAAGTTCAATAGCGTAACCACAAATAAATTTACTTTATCCACCCTAAGCCTGAATTAAACTGTTGTTCACATGCTATTTTATTTCGATAAGCTATGAGGTCGTGAATTTCAGAAAGGCCACCAATCAAATCACAGAGGTCATAAACTAAATATCATATCATTTTCGGCCGTTCATCATCCACTGCTGGATGCTGCCATCCACTGTCAATCCTCTTCCATTCCTGTCTGTCTTGAGCGATCTGCATCCACTTGACTACACACATTATAATCAATTTATAGGCTCATCGTCCACTCGGTCTACCTTGCTTTCTTTCACATCCTCTAGGATACCATTTCAGTATTTCTCGCGTCGATCTGCGATCCATTATTCTCGAACTTTTTCACACGTTCCGCTATATCGGCCACTTTGGTCATACTTCATACCCACGTATTCCTTTTACGATCTCTTCTTGTTATACCAAGCATACATGTTCCCATGCTTCTCCGTGTGCACTGGATCTTAGGTAATATTCTTGAGTTCAGCATCAAAACTAAATATATAAATATGAGAATGACCCATTGAAAAAAAACTGTTCTTCAGGATCAGCTGATCAGATAAGTGAGATTCGTGGCCGTGGAGTTAAAAATGATTCAAAAAGTAAAATTCACATCTCATACTTTGCCGTAACTTTGAACTTAATTTTTTTTATTTTCAATTTAATGTAGGTAGGTACCTAATTATTTTTGACTAATTAATTATTAGTACCTACCTAATCTTGTATGAAAAAAACTTTTTACCAAACTGATTAAACTGTTCGGCTTGTGGATTACAGTTGATCTTCATTGTGAAACTACCCGTTTTGTGCTATGGTGGTTTTGGTGGTGCGGTGGGACAACACTTCAGCCACCCCATTCCTTCATCCCCATTCCACTTTCATCCGTCGTTTCGCGTCTTGGGCGTCTATCCTTCGCCGAATATGACGCTCTCGTGTACTACACGAAGTACACGCATTCGACACGCTAATTACACGGGTATGGTTGTCTACCCCTGGAGCCGACGCGCAAATCGTACACGATGTCTGAACCACCATCCAGGCGAACGCAACCATCTCTCAGACTTTATCCCATCAATATTTCATCGAAAATTTGAAACGTACCGTCGAAGGATGCACACACGCGCCTTTTGACGTCGAATTTGACGCTTTGTAATTTATGAAAACGACGATTTTCAACATTGAAACTACAGTGCAATAGTAAACACGTACTTTTTTCAGTTGAAAATTTCATTTTATTTTTATTTTCTACGGTGAACAGTCACTGAACAATCATCGGGATGCACCTGTGCAGTTTCACACTGCCGTTTATTTTTTTTTTTCAGAGAACATTCGCAAAGTTTACGCTCAACTTTTCTCAGCTAAAATGGCACAAATATGTTTGAATTTACGTATTTATTCAAAAACAGTAATCAAAGTCACACCTTTCATTCATTAAAAGTAACTAAAGATGGTAATCAATGTCGAAATTGTTAAAATTAAAATTGCATTGATGATAATAACACGTTTGTAGGTTTCTGTTTGTGGGGAAATCTATGATACCTATACGTTAATATTTATAAAAATATAAATAGCGTGCCTAAATAATGCAAGTCATTTCAGTATGGACAAAAACCAACTTCTAATACTGCCGGTCAATCGCCCGATTAAATATTTTCTCACACGGGTACATACTTTTTTTGGATTTCTAATAGAATTATTAATATAAACTTCACCACAACATTGCATTGCCACAACTTTCCTTTGCTATTTCGTTCACAATAAACTATATGTACCTACGTATGTACATACATATATAAAATCTTTTAAATCAAAAAATGTGTGCGTTCATTTTAATTGATGTTTTCAACATATTGACACGTCATATTGACATCTTTAATGCCAATTTATTATGATGAAACTGAAAAATTTATTATGTTTTTTTTTATATAATCTTTTATTTGTGGAATTATTTAATTTAATGTAATTTGATTATATTTATTTTTAATATCAATTGTTTAATTTTACTATCAATAACATGATATGTTTAATTTTACTATCAATTACATAATATATTTAATTTTACTATCTATTACATAATATGTTTAATTTTACTATCAATTACATAATATACATATTTAATTTTACTATCTATTACATAATATGTTTAATTTTACTATCAATTACATACATATGTTTAATATTTGTTATATGTAATTTAATATATTTATTAATTTTATGTTATTATTTAAGTTTTTGGTTTGATTTCTTTATATTTTGCTAATATTATGTAATATAAATATAATGTATTAAATGCTTTTTCTCATGTCTCGCCATAGTGACAAATTGAGGCAACCTGTAATGTCACTATGGTATAATTTGTAAATAAAATAAAATAAAACTCTTCGATGTACATTTATTGATATATGTATGTATATTTAATATACATTTATATATTTAATTGATTATGAAAAGATCGAAAAATTCTAAATGAAATTTGAACCCAATGAAAAATTCGATTAAAATGGCTGCCAATTAACGCGCATAAGTCTTTAATGTATGCATTGGTTGGCCGCGATTCGGAATAGATATGGTATATTTTGGATTATGCACCGGGTGTACACGTACAGGGTGTATCGACGGTCGATTCTACAATCCCCCTAGATCACCTACAGAGTGTCCCAGTGTTATATTTATTCACTATTCTCGATAGGTTCAGATGGAGCGCGCATACCCCAACAAAAGGTGAGAGGATAATATTTTTGTCAGCTCATGCATAAAATTCGTATTAAACCATCTGGTGTGAAATTGATGTTTGGATTGGACCGAATCATAATGAATATGAAATTGTATTTTTGCACACACACACATATACATAGCAGATACACACCCCAATGTATCGTTTATGTTGGCGGATCGTTATTAATCACTTTTCGGATTATCCCTAACATGCCATCAAATAACCACGACTACTCGTAAATTTGCATACTTTTATTATGTATGTGTACATATATTGACGACGTAATGATGGCTTATGTATTGGCTAGATTAAATCGAACGGTGCGGCCAACACGCAACATTTCGCCCATTTATTACTTATCAAAACATGGGTCCTTTTCTTTTGAGAGGGCTCTCCGATGTTTGGGGCCTCTGATGGATGTGCGTTGTTCCTTCGACGAAGACACCTTCTGGTTCGTTTTTACGGCCGCCATTAATCATATTTACATGCCGAAAACTCGGGCGTGTGTTAAATGCAAATGAAGAAGACGCCGAGGCGGGCCAACGACCAATCCTCCATGTCCTGTCGTCACATTTAAATTTAGGACTTTGCATGCCCCTACTGATGTCATAATTGTTTCTGATCTGAAATGTTCCACGTCGTCCCTTATTTTATTATATATTGATTCTTATTGGTTTTATTTTTATTTCGAACGTACAAGTGAAATTCTCGTACCTCGAAGTTCATCGACACGTGTGCGCTTTGTTTTTCGGTAACGTCGAACAAAACCAAAAACAAAACCAAAAAAAAAAAAAAAATCGAAATGTATCAATAAACATGCGGCATGGTCTTAAAAAGGCGAATTCAATGAACACCGCCTCTCTCAAACTGGAGCCCAATCGTCTAAAATACAATATTTGTTGATAAAACCATCTAAATAAGATGTCTTTAATACAACACTAATCTTGGTTTCATACTTATCGATGTCAAATTTTGACATTTTAGTTGATTAATATTATTTTGAGAATATTTACTGTGATCAAAACACATACAAGATTGTGTGAGATTCGACTCATTTCATGGCAGGAACAGGAATAAAAATATCATAAGCAACAGTATTAATTGAATCTTTCATTTTTTTTAAATCATCATTTTCAGCAGTTCACCATCCAGTGCTGGATGAAGGGCCTCTCCAATCCTCTTCCATTCCTATCTGTCTTGAGCAATCTGCATCCACTTGACTCCACACATTCTTCTCAATCATCAGCCCATCGACCACTCGGCCTACCTAAGATTCTTTCGCATCCTCTCGGATACTATTACAGTATTTATCGCTGCCATTCATTCGTCTGCTATATCTGCCACTTTGGTCATGCTTCCATGTATTCCATGTATTACGATCTATTCTTGTTATACCAAGCATACATGCTTCTGCTTCTCAGCTTTCCATGCTTCTCTGTGTGTGTAAGTTTTTTTTTTTTAATATTAATTTAACTGTTTAGAATTTTATGATAAAAGCACGCCGCAGATGTGGATGCGTTAAGCTTCAATCCATTCATTATTACAGTGTAAACGTTGCGTATACAGATTAACCAAAGGTTTTCTATCCCTGAACTGAAACTGTTCGCTCGTTACGAGCATTAGCTATTACGTGTGCTATACAGTCGCTGTATGCGAAATAAGTTCTCAAATACAGAACTCACATATATGTAGCTATATTCATCTTCATTTTTCGTTTTCCGGAATATGGTTGTAGCGGCGTGTGTTCGTACACGCGAAAACGTCATCGTCACGGCCATTTTCGTCCCGGGAAAAGCGTTCCCGTCGTAAAAACCGGGTTCGGCGAACGTTTACCCCGGCCATTACGCACGCGCGTCCACTGTATCGGCTGCGAACCGGAATGTGCCGGATAAGTGAACCATTCGGATGCCGAGGGCCTCCAAGCCGCAATTGCAACGCTCGAGTGGCCTGTAAAAATGGTAAAACACAGACCGAACCCCCTCCTGCCTCCCCCATCCACCCACCCACCCACATAGACGTAGAATACCCCATGAACCTCCATAAACTCCCCCATATCGCTTTTTAACGCCCACAATGCATTCCCGAAGAATCGTCCGATCCAGTGGAAGCGAAATCCGTATGTTTTTTAAATTTTCATTATACAACGCATTTCCGAAAAATCGTCCGATCGACCGGATGCGAAATTTTTAATTTTCCGCATGTAGCAGATAGATACAAAATACAGCAGATAGCAGATAGATCACAAAATAAATACAAGTATAATTATAAAACCGCAAGGTCACGCAATATTATATATATGTCTATGTATAATAGCCGAAATTGTCTGTCTGTGTGTCTATCTGCTGATAACGCTCGCCGACGTAAATAATTATAAAACCAAAACGTCGCACGAGTGGGATTTGAACCCGGTATCACTGATTCGGAACAGAGTGTTTACGCGGTGAGCCAAACCAGACGATGCGAGATTCCTTTTATTTTGAACATATAAATCGGTTGAAAGTTCGCGACTTTTCGAAATTGTTACGTTGTTGTATTATAACGCGCCATAGATGGCGCATTGTTGCATAGATGCAACAACTGTAAAAAACTATTAAATTTAATATTATTTTTCAGTACAGACGATGAGAAACCGCTCCGTTGATATTCAATGGGCTTACACTAGTAAATACATATATATGTACAAACATGCAATAACAATTTGGTTGTATAATGTTTGCGATGCAATTTTTGATATTTAGATACAAAAATTGAAAATATTTGCATACAAAGAAATAGTCTTTATTTCAGTATAGGTACAACAAATACAGAAACCACTTAAATAAAGTTTGATACCAGTGCAGTGTGGGCGAGAGCCAATGATGTGGAAAAACGGCAGAAAACCTATCCTTTTTTTAAATATACATTATGATAATCGGCTAGACATTCAAGGAAAAGTTTTTTTTAAACCTTAAAACTATCACCAACCCTAACCCCCACCCATACGCACTGGTTTGTAGAATGACAGTGCAGCCCTTAACCCGCGACTTTAGGGCTTGTTGCCAACACAACGCTGAAAAAAATTTGTTTGTTATGTTGGCAACGCTAGCGTGACTACAACGATCCAGGCAGGCAAGTAGTGAATTTATTTTATATGAAATGTTAGTATGATACCCTTGAAAGTTGTATAATATATTAAAATTATTTCACATCACTGCTCGTATGTACATACATATGTACTATCGCTACTTGAATCTTGTCGAACTCCATTGAAGAGTACCTATGTACCTACTACGTGTGTGTGTGTGTGTTATACGACTTTCTTGTGGGAGGAGAGGTTGTAGTTTGAGTATCGGTCTTGTAACCACCCTACCCCACCCACTTTACCATCCCTAAATGCCCCCTACCCCTCCCACCTTCTCCTCACCCCATCCCGGAAAGCAACTCGCTGCAAGTTTTCTTCGCGGTCAACTGTTCCCCCTATGAAAGAAATCCCTCCTCGGGGCGATTTACCCTCCCACAACCCTCCCCCTCAGAGGGTTTAGGGGGGTTGGGTGAAGTTGCTCACCTCGCCCCGATGCGAAACGATAACGTCTCGACAAGAAATGGGCGGACTTTCAATGAAGTCCTGGTAACACTTTGTGTTTGGTTGTCCCCTTTTATGCGGAACAACCGGCAGATAGCGCCCGCCGATAGCCGCTGCCACCCCACTGACACTGTGGAACCGCAACCACACTAGTAAAGGCCCTGGAAAAAAAATTCGGGTGTGGCCACCCCACAACATTATCCAAAAACCATATATCTATAGAATGTGTACCGAAAATCTGATTTAAATTTAATTTCTTCTTCAATTAGTACCTGTTTGGTTATGTGTAAAGCCACGTACTCATTAGCGAACAGCGCGTGTAATGCAACGTGTAAAGCCGCGTACTCATTAGCGAACGCGAAAGCGTAATGCAACGTGTAATGCAATGCGCGCTCGCGTTCGCTAATGAGTACGCACACTGCGCGCCCCTTTGACTGATATTACACTTGGCCACTCCACCAACGCCTGATTTTTTTTGACGGTGGCCAGCATCTTATTACATTGCACCACTTTTAAAGTCACCTGCTCATCTTGATACAAAAAAATAGGGCTACGAAGCTATTCGAAAACTACTACATATGTATATGTAGTTTAGTGTAAAAAAAACGTGCAATACGACTTACAGCTAATTATCATCGTTTTCGAAAGCATTTTGGTTATAAAAAATGGGTCCGAAAACACATCTATCACATAGCACACGCTCTCGAAACATTTGCATTCGAGTAGGACGACGCAAAAAAAGGGGGTCGAAAAGGGATTTGGTGTCGATTTGTACTGCGAACCTTTGACTTCCAAGAAATGTTTAGACACCAGTGAATCGCAAAGTGTAATACGTGCCATCTAAACATGTATATCTATCTGGTAGTCGAGGTTCAAAAAAAAAACGAGTGTTGGTGGAGTGGCCAAGTGTAATATCAGCCTTAGTGTTTGACCAACACCGACACCGAGTGTGCGCGCGAACGCGTACACATTTACGAACTTTGTTGCACTACACGTTGCATTACGCGCTCGCGTTCGCTTATGAGTACTCGGCTTAATGTAATGCACGCTAATGTGGACGCACACTTTGTGTTTGACCGACACCGACACCGAGTGGATCGCCACGAACGTTACAGAGCACGCGCAAAGTGTGCGCGCGAACGCGTACACATTTACAAACTTTGTTACATTACACGCGCATGTTCGCTAATGAGTACGCAGCTTAATGTACTTATCCTATAATATATCTATGTACTTATCAAGTGTTGCCTCGTCGCTTCGTGACAAACTCTGCACAGTGAAGTAACGAGGAAAATATACTCTCCGGTAGTTTCTCGTCGCCTTCTAAAGGAAGAATGTCAGTTTTGTACGGAACCATTTCACCAACTGTATCATACAAATTCTGCCAAGAAATTTTAATAACATTTAAATAGATTTTGCCATACGACCAATGCGTACTGCCAGTTATGATGTATGGATGTGAAACGTGGATGCAAAATTCAAGAGTGTTACGTAAGATCCAGTGCACACAAAAAAGCATGGAAAGATGTATGCTCGGCATAAAAATAAGAGATCGTAAGTGGAATACATGGGTAAGAACCATGACCAAATTGACAGATATAGCAGAGCGTGTGAAAAAGGTGAAGTGGACTCATAGCGAGAAGAATGAATGGCAGATGGACGCAATAAATACTGGAATAGTATACGAGAGGATGTGAAAGAAAGCAAGGTAGTGAAAGGTGAGCTGATGAATTGAGAAGAATGTGTGGAGTCAAGTGGATGCAGATTGCTCAAGACAGACAGGAATGGAAGAGGGTTGGAGAGGCCTACATCCAGCAGTGGATGGTTAACGGCTGAAAAAGATAATGATGATGATGATGAAATGCTCCAGGAGCTATAGCATAGTTGATTTTGATACTGGAATCAGTTTTCCAATTTTGATGATATATTAATAATTGTATACTTTTAATTAATATTGTAATATTGCTATAAATTTACAATATCATGATGATATGAACCATTTTCGAGCAAAAAAATAAATAAAAAACTGATTATTGAATATCTGATTATTTTTTATCAAAATCTCACGGTCGAATTCTTGCAAGAGCAATGTTGCTTCAAATACACCTACTCGTAATTGGTAAGCATTTAAATTTCACGGAGATAAAACTTTGAAAAATTGCAACATAGTTAAATTTCGCTTTATCGATTATGATTGATTGAAAATGCATAGGTACCTATAATTCGTATATACAAGAGGAAAATTGACATTTAGAAATAATAATTTATCGGTTGAATTATTGATTTTCTCCACCATTTTATTTCATTATTTATTTTTCAAGTAGCGAGAAATCAGTATATAAATACACAACAATTTTCCGGACTCGGTACTTGTAAAAGATCAAATAAGCAAAATGAAATTCGTTGTGTTGCTCATAGCTGTGTGCCTCGTCCAGGTAAACCAAAAATAGATAAATGTACTCGTAACTATTGGCAATGTAAAAGTATTGATTTATTT
The DNA here is from genome assembly GCA_022651745.1 of Parapsyche elsis. Taxonomy (NCBI): domain Eukaryota; kingdom Metazoa; phylum Arthropoda; class Insecta; order Trichoptera; family Hydropsychidae; genus Parapsyche; species Parapsyche elsis. The sequence goes on from JAGVSN010000019.1 coordinate 1,860,188, forward strand.
TGTAATTTACTCATTTGAAATTTGTCTTATTTTTGTCAAGGTTTCAAAATCCGAAAAAAATAATATGGATACGAATACAGTGTTAGATGACGATGTCAATGGAGAAAGTCGTGGATCCACCGATTCCCTAACAGGACTCAAGTTTAATATGAAATTCAGTAAAAAAAGTAAGAAGTCCAACGATGTCGGATTACTTGGCGATGGCGATGGACAAAGTATGCATTTCAACCTAAGATTCGCTAACACGAAAAAAGGAAACGGCAAAGATGGTGAAAACTGAGAAAAATCCAATTTAAAACGTAACAACGGTCGTTATACACAATTATTAAATTTAAACTTTGTAAATCTATGACATAGACATTGTAAACAAATAATATAAACATTTCGAGTATTCAAAATAAAACAACTTCCATAGAACATACATATTTTTCAATTTTATTTTAATTAATTTATTATTATATGTACATACCTGGCACGTTTGAGTTGTCTGCCTTTACATAATTACGTAGATCAAATCTAATTTATATTACTTTAATGAGGCCAAACTTGAAACTATCTTAGTACCAGACAATTAATATGGCATTAGCTCCATAACGTATTTCAGTTGTCAACGATAAATACCTACAGTCAGTGCAATAACTAGGGGGTGGGAAAGTAGGCAGAAAATAAAACTTTATGAGAAGTAAAATAAAGCAAAAGTTGAGAGAATAAACGTGCATGCATATATGTACAGTCATTTGTTATTGTGTTGGTCGGATTGTTTACAATGATTCATTATTCACGAGCACCACACGAGCACACGTTAGGTTAGAATCTTTCATTATACGATATACATTTATAATTATTATCAATTTGCTTTTTTGTGTCTTTCGTTTGTGTTTCGTAAACGCGAATTCCGAACTTGAGGATTTCATAGAATATTTTAGTGTGATGCGCGCAAGTCGAAATGCAAACCGCTACCATGAAGGCTCTCACACACTGAGTACTGAGTTTTTTTTCTCATTACGCTGTATTTTTAACGGAAAAAAAAACCTGAAAATTTTCATTTAAAAAAAATTATGGGGGAAGGGGCGCCATAGCGTGGTCTCCCTAGGGCGCCGAAAACCCTAGTTACGGCACTGCCTACAGTGTACAAACATGCATGTACTCAAAACAAATGGGATATACAAAACGCAACGACTGTCAAAATTTTGACTTTACAGGTTTCCGAACTATGTATGTAGTTGCCGAACAACTTACATATACCTTCATGGATACATCCCCTGTTGGTACATGTTTCGAGTTTATGGAGCTGTTCTTTCAATATTGACACTCGTTGCCTTTTCTATATCGGACTTCAAAATAACACAACTCGTCCAAGTCGAGTTGCTCATTGGAGACTTGGTTCACGTTCGCACATACGGCGACTTCGAGATTTTCAATAAGACGTCAGCGAATTGGGATGAGGAGGAAGGGGGGAGGAGGGGGGGGTTAAGGGGATGGGAAATTCTGGGCCGGGGTGGTAGAATTCCAATGGTTCTGAACCATTTTCGTTCGTCGGCTCCCCGGGCATTTCAATTTGTTCCGGCCCTGTAGCCGCCCAGTCATTGTGTCGAGCTTAGTTTCGCCTGTGTTATACATCGCTTACACAAGTAGCCGGCACCCGGACTACGCCCCCTTTTCCACCCCCAAAACCCCCTTTTTCCACCCCATGACCCCCCAACCACCCCATGCTCCCGAACCCCCCCAATGACCGCTTTCTTTGTTACATTCCCGAAGGACAGACGCCCGGGCCGCGAATAAAAACGACGCTTAAGCTGTGTACATATGCCGAGGGCGATAAGGACGAAAAGCTGGACACCCTGTATATAGTGTACATATATTGTATCGCTTTAGTGTGTATGTGTGTGAAACGTCTTAAGCAAGTGTGAAAATTTTACTTGGATGTTCGCAAAGTGACGCGATGCGGTACAAAATAGCAGTTTTATCAGTTGAAGATAAACAAAAAAGAGAGATGGTTCCGTATAAATTGTCACTGCGTACCATTATTATTACAACTAATACTACTACTCCTACTAAAAATTCATTCGTATCTTATTTCCATGCTCTAATTGAAAATTACTATAATAAAGTGTCAAATCGTTGAATAGGTAATAAAATTAACAATTCAAGATAGTTACTCTCTGTTAAGAGTGGGCTGAGCACATGGATGGGAGATGGACGCGAGAAATTCTGGAATGGTATCCGTGAGGATGTGAAAGAAAGCTAGGTGGAACGAGTGGACGATGTGTGGAGTTAAGTGGATGCAGATTGCTCAAGACAGACAGGAATAGAGCAGGATTGGAGAGGCCTTCATTCAGCAGTGGATGGTGAACGGCTGAAAATGATAATGATGGTGATGATGATAAGTTTCGAGTTTATTTCGTAAATTAAAGATACAATTCCTGACTTCAATTCCTGATATTCATTTTGAATTTGTGACAAGAAGGGTTTTAGGTGTGAAAGGTTGAGCCAATAAAGTGGCAGATATAGCGGAACGTGTGAAAAAGTTGAAGTGTACACAGCGAGAAGAATGAATGGAAGATGGACGCAAGAAATACTGGAATGGTATCCGAGAGGATGTGAAAGAAAGCAAGGTAGACCGAGTGGATGGTGAACTGCTAAAAATAATGATGTCACATTCAAAATGAAATATTATAATAAAATTCATATACCTACATATGTACGTATATACATATATAGTAAATTTTATTGTGCAAAATCAAGTATGTTTAGTCGATCCAATTTGGTCTCCAAAAGTTTATTCACATAAAAATTAATCCAAAAAACGCACGAAATTATGAAAAAGTTAAATGTGTTAGTTGGTAGATATTTTAAATTATCGTACAGTGTTTGTGTAAATATTGGAGGTAAGTTGATTCGGGGACTATATATGTATGTATGTACATACATTAGGTAATATTCTATTTTAGATTAATACGAAATGGTCCATTCACTTAACTACAAAATCTCATTAAATTGTCAATATGTACAATAATAATATGTATTTGACTACACGATACATTACTCTTTTTTACGCGTATAAATCGTTCCATCAGTTTTTTCCCTCGACATGTGACTATCTATCAATTCATTCGTTCGACAATTCGACGTTGTTTATCGAACGAAGGAGCCCCATGGAAAATTTATTTTTATTTATTTGCATTTTGGCGGGCGAAAACCGCAAATAACGACCGTTGGGTGGGTCACACATCAAATAAAAGTGTCGCGCGCGAATAAGGAGGGTCACATTTCAATAAACAACAACATCGACGATTCTTGTACCGCAGTTGGAAAACACATCGATTCTTATTTTCCAGCCACACCGTAGACGCGTGTCCTTTATATATATATATATAATTTCGACGTTTTATATAATTTTCTATTGTATCGTCGAAATTTCGCGACCGGTCACGGACGGACGTGTCGAGATTGTGTCGAAGACGTGCCTAAACGTCGAAATGTCGACGACAGGCGATTTCGGGAATTCGCGGCCAATAGTGCATTCTGTCACGTTTCATCTCGCCAACATCACTGGTGAATTCATAACCACAACGTGACCCACACACACGGATTAGGGGTGTCACAAAGCTGAGTGCATGAATGACCACATATTACGCTAGTTAGCCATCGTTCGATGCGTCACATCGTAACTGAGATATTATCCAAATGTGACTATACAATTCAATGACTGACAAAATTTGACGTTTCGGTGTCGACAATTAGTAAGCAATTTTTTTTTTAATTTGAACGTTCCAAACTGTAGGACAGACATATCGATTCAATCAAGTTTTGTCAATTGGACCCCTGTCGAATCAAAAAAACGGATAAATTAATTCAGAGGCAACCCTATTTTTGAAGCGCATATCTGCTGCACGTCTATACGACGTGTCCGTCATCGATAAAAATACATTGCAATCGACAAAATAAACCTGAACTTTCGCCCTCTGTAAATTTTCATTATAAGTTTATAAATTCATAAATTGTCTCAATGTATTTGCACGTAATTATATATTAATTGCAATACTTTAAAGTTGCAACAAATTTCAACAATCAAAAAGATACTGATTTGCTTTTTAAGTACATCATCAGATTTGCTAATAAATATATTTTTCTTTTTGTATATGCATACATACATACATATGTACATATTAGAGCTTTTAGTATATAAATTGAAAACTTTTCATGCTCATATGTAACGTATCTAATACATATATAGAGCTTTTCTACTTACCTTATAACGCGAGCGTACTGTATTACATTTCGTATACGATTGTAAGTATATTTTTTATACATTCAAACGCGCTTTTCGCGGATTTTATTTAGGTAAAAAAAAATAAACAAAAAAAAAGAATAAGAAAGAAGAAAAAAAAGGAGGAAAAAGCGTACGAGTTCGACTCTAGCCAACCGGGGCTGTATGTTACCATTCATAAAATCCCATAAATTTGGAAAACAATAAATTCCCCATTGTGTGTTCGATGGGTATCTCTCAGGCGAGTCCTTTATCTCCTCGCCGAGCAATTTATTATTTATTTTACTTTCATTGTTATGCCCGCCGCTTGCCGGCGCGTGTTTTTCCTCGCGAGAAAAATGCACGACACGAAAGAGGGGGAGACCGAGGAAAAGCGGAGAAAAACGGGGAAAAATCAACCCCGTTGCCGAAATCACACCCCCGACCGAAAATGAATTATGACCCGCGGCCAATACTCGATTTCGAGTTTCGATTTGCAACACAAAACTCACATGTATACAATACGCGTAACTTTCGTATCTAAATCGTGTAATTATAATACGGAAATGAACAATCTCAACTAAAACATAAACAATCAAGTTAAAACAGTGGATCAAATAAATTTAAGCGGATATTTTCAATCGAATTGTCTTAAACGTCTTGATTTGGATTGATTGGTAACACCTGTTTGATTAACATTGAACCCAGCTCACAGTACAAAGTACTTTGAGTATCTGGATTCATCTTAGAATTCCAAATTTCAATCTAAAATAATAAAAAAATTTAAAAGCACCGGTACGTTTTACCCGTTCTCGATTTTTATTACATTGTGAAACTATTTCCGCTGAGTGTGTACTAGGCCTTATTATCTTCATTCTCCGTTCCCCAGAATGATTAGATATGGTAATAAATACTTAATATTAATCTGTCATCCCTAAGGCAACGATTCGCTATTTATTTCTTATTTATTTATTTATTTATGTATTTTCTAAGTAAAAACCCCAACAGGTGTATAATTAATAAATAAATAAAATGAATTATTTGGATATCATTTTTTGTAATCAAATAATTTTGATTGTGCAGCGTAAATTTTATTTTGACGCAGAGAACATCACTCAATTACAATGAGCGCTCTCAGACACACACTGACCACACGCTACGCCACACACGTCTTCTGATGAAATCCTAAGCGCATGAATTTCTATGGTTTTGTATGGCGTAAATGTACATTTGCCACACCGCATTTCCACCCTACGTCACATTATCAACGTGGTCATGTCACGCAATCACATCACGTGGGGTGTGGTACGTGTGTGCGAGCCTTAAAGTGTAAATTGTCGAAACGAACGATCCGTGCTCGATAGTGGTTCAACGAATCCGAACAGGGTGATTGATTTTTTTCTATTTTTAGCACACCTTTTTATTAAAATTTGAAACATTCACGTCTCTCGCCGTGTGAGGGTGCATTGACAATGACGTTCGAGTGGCGTAAAATCGGATTCGAACGATGCAATGTGTATCTACGTAGGAAAAGTGAATGTATGCAACGTATGCAGCTAGCGTTGTCCCTTTCCAATGAATAGCTCCAAAGTGGCCCCGAAGCGAGATAGAAACATCGACCATTGTGTCAATTATACGGCTCGTATGAAATATCAAAATGTCAATCCGACATCTTCACAATTGCCTGAATGAAATTCTTCGCCTGTGTGAACTGACACCCGGTGCTGAAAAAAAATCATACATAAAAATAAAATTACACACACACACAAATATTTCAGGCGTCGTCAACTGCCGATTTTGTGATTCGATCGATAGTAACCATACCATACTGTCCGTCGAAGTATTTGTGTGCTTTTTGACTCTGAAAACGAAAAACATCGATCTACTCGATGTGAAAGAAAGCAAGGTAGACCAAATGGACGATGTGTGGAGTTAAGTGGATGCAGATTGTTTCAAGACAGACAGGAATGGAACAGGATTGGAGAGGCTTTCATTCAGCAGTGGATGGTGAACGGCTGAAAATGATAATGATGAGTTTCACGTTTATTTCGTAAATGAAAGATACAATTCCTGACTTTAGATATTCATTTTGAATTTGTGACAAGAAGGGATTGACGTGTGTGAGTTTTAGGTGTGAAAGGTTGAGCTCGTCTGATATTCGAGGACAGGAATAATCACCTTAGCGGCTAAGAAGTAGGTAATAGGGCTAATCCAAAAGGGCCGGATCCAGGTAAGGGGCCGGTGAGCTCTACCGCAGTCGTCCCATTGTGGCCCATTTACAATTTTACGCTTATAATAATATTTTTATTTACGAGAGTGTGTCCCCGGCCCCCGCGACGCCACTGTTCAAATCGCGAGAGATATATGGGATTCGGCTACCATTCTTTATTGAGACGTCACCCTACTATGTATAATTGTATATGTGCGTCTGTCTGTCCGTCTGTGTGTGTTCATAATGACGACATCATGCTATGAGTTATTATTTTGTAATGGGAAAAAAAAAAGTTGAATGAAACATCACTGAGCTACTGGTAGTAGTACTGTGCAGTGTTCGGCAGATTTTAGAATTTTTAAACGGTTCAAACAAATTTCATTTTTATATTGCAAGTCATTAATATGGAATATGGTGTGCGTACAATATTTTGATTTTAATTTCAAATGTGTTCAATAATTCATTTGACTGATGATATTTTGTATAAATTGAATAAATATAGTTCTCATTAAATCGAGATTGTGAATGGAAAACCTTGTGGTTTTACATTACAGTTTAAACTTGTTACCTCACAAACTTCCTAAATTTCTATTTATTATAATGTAAATGGACCAAAATAATAATAAATCTTGACATTGTGAGTTAAACTTTATATTTTAAACTTTAATTTTAGCTCATAAAAAAGGAAATACAATAGTTTACTTTTTCTTTCAGATAATTAATCCATATCGAAGTTTGAGAACCAAATGAGTCGTACAAACCATAACATTCACTTTAAATGTTTCTAAATTTATAAAAAATTACATATATTCCTATTGCACTTTAAAGTGTTGACTCATAAAAAGGTTATAAAATAGTTTAAAATTTGTAAGGATAATAATCCATATCCATAAGCCATATCGAAAGCTGAGAACCAGTAGTGGTTATGTACAAAATGTCAGTTTTGGAGAAATTACTTTTAAAAATTTGAATCTTTGCGAATACAGTAATGGACATAAACATTTCATAATGATTTGAAACGGCCCGTTACAATAAGATATGGACATAAAGAATTTACGCAGAACTTAAAGGGTTTTTGCCAAAACATAACCGTTTCTACAAAGTTGTCAGCCCTTGATATTTTCAATGAAATTCATGACTAGACGATATTTAGATGAATTCAAAGTTTAATACCTCACTCATGCACTGTAGTAATTATGTGAAATGACATGTTCTAAAGCACCGAACAGTTCAAAGTTTTCAAGTGATCAATTCCGGTTCAATATTTGTACACGCATCAATTGTATTTCAATAATCCCAACGTATTTTCATCATCAACATGTGTGCGCCGGGCTTTTGAGGGGCAGCACGGTCCGGCAACTTTATTGTCGCTCATTCACGTCACAAACGACATCGGTAATATCTGTGTCCGGTGGGTCTCCGCATTATCGCACGATAAACAGTCACATACGTATATTACAATAAAAACGTACACAGACACACACACGTCGATCGTCATAAATTTACGGTGTGGGTAAGCCGGGTGCACAATGCCTCCGGTGCCACAATAATTCAGGATCGGAATATTTTTTTAGGCGAGCCGCACAATAATAAGCCATTTCGGATCGGCGGCGATACAACAAAACATTTGTCGAGTGTGCGTCCTTACCAGACTTACACAATAATGGAACATTTCATTTAAATCCGATAATGTCGCTGGCCATATGTATGCGAGCGCACAGTGTGGACCTCCAACTGTGGCGCGGGAGATGACCCAATACTTTGCCTGTATCGTTCGAATTTATCGCCATGGCCACTAAAGGAAGATGACTTGATCGAAAAAAAATCATTGTGTGGTTAATAATTAATTGAAAAATATATGTACTTGCTAGAAATCAGTACAAAGTGCAACTTAAGACAGCGCTTCGGTGTATAGGTACATTTACCTAATATCACTTTAAATGTGAAACGTTAACCATTTTTAATTGATTAAATAACTTTCATTGCAAAAAAAGCAACTACGTACACTTCAATATCTAGATGAGCTTAAAATGCAAAAAAAAGCTCATACTTCATAAGAATACTTAAAAGCACTCGATATTCTACTGGGTGTACTTTTACTTTATATTTTCTTGTTCGCTTGTTTTCAACGTGATTTTTATTTAATTAACTATTTAACTAAAGATTTGCATATTCTATTAATGCTCCCCTTATGTTCATATATTATTTAGTATCATCATTTTTGTTTGTTGGCAACAAGCCGTTATCTGTCAAAGCCGATTCGCGTTAACAACGCCATTTTATGGCCATTCAATCAATGGTACACTATGCAATTGTTTCATGTACTGTCAAACGAGCTATGGACTGAACTGTTATTTTACAAACGAGCGCGCACAAGTGGTGGTTAGGATGCATCAACTTTTAATTAATGTTTTAACGTTTCTACAAAATATAATTCAAATTTGAAGTTCAAAATCGTCAAAGCATAAATTCAAAATAAATAATATATCGCATATTGTATATTACAATCAGAAGCATTTGACAAAGTCACCGAGATCGTTTTTATCGGAAAATTTCAAGTTATCATTTGTTTTCGTTCGACAAATTGTTGAGGACAGACTTCTCCTATCATAGACAGACTAATCTATCTGCCGCTATCTGTCAAAGCTGGTTCGAGTCGACAACGCGATTTATGGCCATTCACCCATTCAATCAACGGTACCTACATATGTATGTACACTATATATGCAATTGTTTCACGTATTGTCAAACGAGAATCCACCGTCATATGACGGGAAAGCTGGCTTGCAAAAAAAAAAAATATAGCGTTGAATAACTTTCACTGTCTGAATAGAGACGATCCATCCACATCCTCGTCCAATAAATAGATTGAAACGTCAATAATTTTTAACTTTTCGAAGAAAAAAATCGTGATAATCTCGATCGAAGGATCGGATCGCATAAATCTTGATTTGTACACGGATTTTGATGTGTGTACACAATCGTGAGATTCCGTTTTTGTGTTCGTCGACGGGGACAAAAGGGCGATCCGTTTTGGTCCATTGTGCCATGGCCACCCGCGATCTTTCTGACAAAACATGTGCTGTATTTTGTGCCATAATTGTATAGTAAATAGGAAGCGAAAGTTAGCGGGCGGTCGCGTACTCGCCAATAGAGATATCTCTATTGATTTATGACACTGTCTTGGATCCGTGTCACTCGTACATAAACACGTGTACGTTCCCTATGCCTACGTATACGTACACCTATGGTGTGTAATATATAGATAGACGTATACGTCTATCTATTTATATATTACACACCATAGGTGTTCGTGTGAGAAATCAAAATAAGACGTTATGAATTATACAGTGTACAATGGCAACCTTCGAATGTGTCACATTTGGCCATTTCGTACTTTCTCTGCGTTCGCACAAAATACATATGCACAATGAGAGCATTGTAGTCACGCTGAAATCCTTAGATTCATATGTGAAAACTTCTGTCACTTGATTTATCGCATATAATTATTATATTTTTATGAGAACTGTGCTTAAAATTCGACTGCAACGTACGATATGACTGAATTTGTGAAAAAATTTTACACGTTCTCTAGACAAGATGCAATAAATTTAAATATAAAAAAATAAAAAATATTTTATGTGAATGGACAAGATTGAATTCGTTTTGTTATTGAGATCATCATCATCATCATTTTCAGCCGTTCACCATCCACTGCTGGATGAAGGCCTGTCTGTCTTGAGCAATCTGCATCTACTTGACTCCACACATTTTTCTCAACTCATCAGCCCATCGTCCACTCGGTCTACCTTGCTTTCTTTCACATCCTCTCGGATACCATTCCAGTATTTTTCGCGCCAATTTGCCATCCATTCTTCTCGCTGTGTCCACATCAACGTTTTCACACGTTCCACTATATCTGCCACTTTGATCATGCTTCTTACCCATGTATTCCTCTTACGATCTCTTTTTGTTACATAATTCTTAAACCTACTTTCATACTTATGTTGCTTAATTGTGTTAATCTATTTTTTAAATCTACCGAGTCTCACGCAACTATAACTTGAATAATAAATAATTTAGGAGTTATTGAAATATTTATGATTAAAAAAGTATAATTTACAATACATTTTCCTCTCATTCGAGTGATACCAGTTGTAAAAAAATTTAATAGACGATTATATAATGCAAACTTGATTTACCTTCAATATATAATTATGTTCTTGGAATGTTATCGTACTAAAATTTTAATTTAAATCACGTTTAATTCATACATCATACAATACATATCATCCCTCAAAATACTGTATGGATAAAGTTGCGTTTTGTTCGCACTATGTAAAGCTTTTTTTTTGTACACTGAGTAAACACCGTTTTGTTCGTAAACTTTCTTTCACACTCCAGAAGTAACAAAATGACGTTGTAAAAAAAAATATTTAGGTGTAAGCACACGCACACAGATTTTAGAATGTGACACTCCAGCGTAGGTAGGTATGCACGTACATATATCCAGCAATGTGGCAGGGTGTGTATGAGACGCACAATAAGCAAACCGGATTAATATATTTATGTTAAAAATAACAAAAGGTTAGCCGTTTACATCCTCGTTGTTTGCATTCAGGTTGTAGTTGCCATTGTGAATGGGAAGCAAAAAGGATGACGGCGTGAAATGGCTCTTTGTTGTAGCCAAAAGCAGTGTGTGGCAACAAAAAAAATTATATAATATATATTATATATCGTCATATAACGCCCCAGTATCCCCATCACACACACACACAATTTTGGGGAAAAAATCTAATTTAAATCATATCAAAGACACAGCTAACGAAATACGATTATCAAAAGCGCACTAACAACACTACTCGCTAAAGAATGATCGAAACACTACTCGCAATAGAATGATCGAAAAAATTCAGTTTAACGTTTAAACACAAAAAATCCATACAAATAAACTGACTTCTAAATTGCATATAAATAGAACCAGCTTTGTTTGATTTTATATGAATAAAAATACAATTGCAAACTCAGTCATTTCGATATCACGACATAACATATTGTCAAACTTTATTAACGCTGACCAATTGACTGTAATCAATGTGGTCACAGTCACATTATAAAAGCTGACGTACATATGTATGTAGATGCTCAAATAGTTTGCACAAACAGAAATCTGCGACTGCACGTTTCAAAGTTTTTTTGAGTCAGTGGAAGCTTAGATCATCGTTTACAACAGCGGTCGTCAACCGGTGGTCCGCGAGAGAATTTTGCTGGTCACTGCTGGATAAAGGCCTCACCAATCCTCTTCCATTCCTGTCTGTCTTGAGCAATCTGCATCCACTTGACTCCACTAATTCTTCTCAATTCATCAGCCCATCTTCCACTCGGTTTACTTCGCTTTCTTTCACATCCTCTCGGATACCATTCCAGTATTTCTCGCGTCCATCTACATACATATGTGTCCACTTTAACTTTTTCGCACGTACTGCTATGTATATCTGCCCCTTTGGTCATACTTCTTACCCATGTATTCCTCTTACGACCTCTTCTTGTTATACCAAGTATACATCTTTCAATGCTTCTCTGTGTGCACTGGATCTTACGTAGCATTCTTGAATTTAGTATCCAAGTTTCACATCTATACGTCATAGCTGGCAGTTTTCATAATTAATAATTATAATTTTTCTATCATTATAAGGTGATATCCAACTTTTTGCAAATAAATTGGAGTGCCAATACAAGTGTAATTACCATTTCATATTTAGAGTGTTATTTTTATAGAAAAAATCATGGTAGTGGTCCGCGGAATTCGAGATTTTGAGTTTAGTGGTCCGTGAGGTCCGAAAGGTTAGCGACCAGTGCTCGAATTCAGCGGGAGCGGCAGGGAGCGGGCGTTCCCTTTCGTGAAATTTGAAAACGTAGCGTACCCTTTCGTGAAATCTATAAATTTAGCGTTCCCTTTCGTAAAAAAACAAAATTTCCGTGCTCTTTCAATAATTATTACCGAAAAAATTTTAGAAGGTGAATTTTTATTACATTTATGACGGAATTCCGACAAAGGCATCTTATCTGTAGCCAAAAGCCATTTAAAATATTATTATGTTTTGAAAAAGCTGGATGCACGTGTGTTACTTCAAGATAACATTTAGAATTAGAGGGTTTTTAGATTCTATTTATTTTGGTCGGTTATGCGCAAAAAGTTTTATTGCTTTATGGTCGGCACTGTCTGTCACACTATGGTCGAACTGCAACGGGCCTCTCTCGATAATTTACGATATCTTTCTTTGAATTATTGTCGGCTTTCTTATTTTAACAAAATTTCTATAGCAGCTGTACCGCTACCATTATACTAATTAATAAAATTTATGACGCCCATATAAAATCGTTGAATATAATAAAATCGGCCAAAAAATAATGAAATCGATAAATTTGTACAAAACAGTCAGAATGCTCATATTTTAACGACTGAAACAGTTTTCAGAACAGTGTATAGAATGTAAAAAATCAGAGACCATTTTCAGATGTACCTGTTGAAGTTGACTTACAGATATTAAGCGGTATTAATCTGGATAAGATTTTGCATTTCGATGAATATATAGATATGTATGTATAGGTATCTACATACATATAGTAAAAAAAAGGTCGTTTGATATTTTTTGAAAATTATCGAGCGCTCCCATTCGTGAAAATTTCCATTTCGAGCACTGTTGGCGACCGCTGGTTTACACGTATACACAGTACCCACGTTAAGCAAAGACACACGTTCAAACGTCTTAAATTCAAGACTGGGTTGCGCAAACTGTTTGAACATGCCGATTCGGAAGTAAGCATAGATGACCTATGCAATTATTGAATTTGACTAGTTGTTTGGCCGCCATCTTCGCTGTCGTTGCGACACGTGTTTTAGCTTGGGAAAACATGGCGGCCACGATCACGCGATACTCCAATTCGGTCGCCATTACCTCTCCCACCCACCCCACCCCCTAAAAGTCACCTCATACCATCCCTCATTTCACTCACCCTCCACTCTAGGTGATGATTCATTAATAATAGCCGAAATCGGTGAGGAGAGTTGACCATTTGGGCCTTTTGGGGCGCGCTCGAGAATCCGAATCGCGTAATTCGAGGCGGGGTCTCGTTATCCGCGGGTGCGCGCATTAATAAGACGCCCCCGGTTCGTGAATAATTACGAACGATATCCGCGCTGTATGAATAATTTAACGTCGTCTCGGCGCAAATGACAAATGCCGTCGAATCACACGGTAGCTGAGAGCATTTGTCAAACGCGCGCTAAAAACAGGGTCGCAGTCCGAGTAGAATGCTAGAATATAATAAAATCCAAAAAAAAAATGCATTCAAATTTATATAATACTAGCTGAATTGCCCGGCGTTGCTCGGGCGGGTGACATTTATTCTCCAGTACGAATAAAAATTGAATGAAAAATTGAAACAAATGAAAACATTTATTCTCCAGTACAAAATTTTTTTCAGATTATAGAATTTGTATGGGGCCCCTTTGACCCCCTGTTCCAACCCCTTCCAAAACCCACCTACGGTCTGACTTGGGGTATCATGAGATAGTATACCAAGTTTGGCGGTTCTAAGTTGAAAACTGTAGATTTGCATAGCGGAATCACAAACAAACAAACAAACATTGAATTTTATATAGTAGATTATTATTATACCCGTAGTATTTATTACCCGTTGAAAATAAATGGATGTCTATTATTGACATATACTATAAACTACGAGTAGGTACTATAGAGCCAGCGGTTGCCAACCTTTCGGACCTCACGGACTACTAAACTCTAAATCTCAAATCCCGCGGACCACTACCATGATTTTTTTCCATAAAAGTAACATTCTAAATATGAAATGGTAATTACAATTTTATTTGCACTCCAAGTTATTTGCAAAAAATTGAATATCACCTTATAATATTTAGTGAGTATGTCTGCTGATAACGCTCGCCGACGTAAATAATTAAAAAGCCAGAACGTCGCGCGAGTGGGATTTGAACCCGGCATCACTGATTCGGTACACTGAGCGCTTACGAGGTGAGCCAAACAAGAAAGGCTGGCTTCAACTTGACTATTTATATAATAAAAAATTGGCACTTTGTTGTTACGTTGTTGTATTATTATAACGCGCCATATATGCAACAACTATAAAAACTATTAAATTTAATATTATTATTCAGTACGGGTGATGAGAAAGCGCTCCGTTGATATTCAACGGGCTTACACTAATCACCTTATAATGATAGAACAATTATAATAAGTAATCGATATATTCATTATTCATTATGAAAAGTGCGGATCACCGGTTGGCGACCGCTGCTATAGACTATAGACTACAAACGATAAACAAACTACTATAAAAGACTACGGCAAACTCTCGAGTCCAAAGGAGCCAAATATGAGTATCACAACGATTTAGAATTTTTTCGACAGCCACAAAAATATTTTTACAAGAAAAATTGATAGCACGTTATAATTGTTTATTCATTAAGTGAAGAAGATTTCCTGAATAAAATTAAAGTAAATATTCTGAATATATGTACATATAAGGTGGCGTACTTGAATAACAAGCGTTGTCTCTTCACTATTCGAAAAACATTTTAGCGTCTGTCACAGTAACTAAGAAAAGATACTCTCCAGTGGTTTCCCATTGCCTTCTGGAGACGAGGAAGGGATAAAAGAAACGTAAAATGATTTGGTAGGTAGTAAGGAGCCGTTTCAGTGGTGCCAATTTTATGAAATCGTAGCTGGAGTACCTGAGTAACTGGCTAGTAGCTTAATGTGTATTAATTTAATTCAATTTTTTACCTAGGTATTAAACATTTAAGTTTGCCTCAATGTACTATATTTTATGTGTATTAGCGTACCTGCCTGGGTTATTGCAGTCACGCTAGCATTGCCAACATAAACAAAAATGTTTTAGCGGTGTGTTGTGCAAAGCTGCTTAGAGTCAACGACGCGATTTTATTGCCATACACCTATTCAATTAACGGTACACCAACCAGTGCGCACAGGCATGGGTTGGTCATATGATGGGCGAACCGGCTAGCTATCAACTATTTAAAATGCATCATTCAAAAACCAAACCACAGACACAATTGTTATTTAAAAAAAGCAAAATTTCACTTTTGTAAATATAGCGGCAAAGTTACGGCCGATTAACTCCAACCAATGAAGACTAGGCGATAAAAGCAAACAGGGAAGTGAGAGAGGTGGGGTTGTTATTAATAACCGCGTGTATACAGCGAGAATTATTATTTCGCGTACACGCATTATAGGGTTAGAAGAGAGGTGGGTGTGCGTGCTCGAATCCAATCTAGATATTGTTCAACCAGGGAAACGACACGACAAAACCAACCTTTTCATACACGGAGGCGGGCTCAATAAAATTTCTAATGACGTATGGCTATTTTTTTCCATCTCACGCATACCCCTTTCGCGCTCACGCATTATTAAAAAATAAAATAAAAATTGTGTTGATTTATTAAAATTAATTGAGCTATCAAAACTGTGAAGTGAGCATTCGATTATGTTTGTTTATTATTATTATTATTAAATTAATTACAGTTGTATGCGCTACACGCCATGGATACTATCGATATCGAACATAATGTGAACATTCGCCTCTGCCACACACTCTCTCTCCCCCTCTCTCTCGTCCACTTTTCTACATATTGTCCTCTCCCTTTCGCTCTTTATCGAGTCCATGTAAAGGTAGGTAATTGCTGAACCTCCCGGCAGATATATGTAAGTATATTTACAGTATGTAAAAAGCACAAACGCGTTTTACAGTCATAATCGTCAAATTTACAACGGTCAAAACGTCGCACCGCTCACACACTGAGTGATATAAATGCGCCCATTAATTTTATACACAATGGAAAATGTTTGTTCGTTAACCCTTTGCTGGTCGCATTTAAAAATACATTACATTACACGTACGTGTATGTTAAAGATATTATTCGCCGAGCTTTCGCGGCCGAAGTGAGTGTGAAATAACGGGGCTGTGACAAATTTAGATATTTTAGCACAGCCCCGATTGTGCAATTTAAGGATTGATTTCTCTGACATGTGGTTAAATTTAATTTGATTAATAATTATAGTTAAATCAAATAATATTAAATAATGAATTGACTTAAAAAATACCCACTGCAATATCGCGAACCTTGTGTTAAATATTAAATTCGATTTTTTGTAAGATTGTAAGTAAAAGGAAAAAAAAAACCTTTTAAAGGTATTGAAAATAAATAAGCGCAACGCAACGAGTGTCAATTTTATTTTACGTTTAAAAAAAAATTCGGGTGTGGCCAACCCATGACTTTATCCATATATTTGAGGAATACAAACAGTAACGAAATTATTTTTTTAAGTACGCAAGTAAATAAAACGTATGCACAGCACCACACCAACCAACATACATATCATGAAATCACTGTGTTGAGTGCGCGCGCGTATGTAAAATACGATCTTCGGCATATATTCAAATTAGAAAAACTGCCATTTTCGCTCGTCAGAAGTTAACTAAAATCACAGTATCTCTTACGGCTAACGTGAAAACTATAGATATGAAATTTCGTCAAAATTCCCGGAGCCGTTTCGGAAATATTCTGTCGTAAACTTTTCGACGAAAAAAAAAAACCTACTTCCGGTTGACTAATTTTAATTATTTTTTTTTTTAAATATAAATTTCTCTCAAAACTACAACATTACAATATTGTGACGATACTACATATTTAAAAGGTCGAAAAAAATAAAACAAAAAAAATCGTTCAAGAGTAAACTGCCACTTTCGCTCGTCAGAAAATGAAAAAAATCACAGTATCTCTTACGGCTAACGTGAAAACTATAGATATGAAATTTTGACAAAATTCCCGGAGCCATTTCGGAAATATTCTGTGGTAAAAGAATTTTATAATTTTCTACAAGAAAAAAACCCTACTTCCGGTTGAATGATGTTGACCAAATTCCTTATAGCTTTTACGCCTTACGTGAAAATAATAGATATGAAATTTCAGGTTGATAGACTTGATAGTTTCGGAGAAAACACACATACAGCCACACACACACATAAGTACACAGACACACAGACATACAGACATACAGACATTTTCCAGAAATCATGAAAACGTGATCAGGGGATGATACTCGATACAAATCAGTCAAAATCTCGAGGTCGAATTTTCGCACGATCACAATGCTATATCCGATTAGAATAAAGTAATAATATCATTTCGAAACCAGTGTCATATACATAAAGGTGGTCAGATTTGGGAAATGCGAATACGGGACATTTTTGGTGGGAATATATTATCACGTTTCAGCATACAGTACATTTTGGAAATCACATATATTTTATGAAGCATTTCCCTGTTTTATAGTTTCATTGTTTTCTTTTACTAAATTATAAGAACATTACTTACATACATCCATTACTACAGTTATATAATATAATTGTGATAATCGAGCTTATTGCGCTCATCTGTCCATTGTGCGTCGATCGTAGAAAAACTCCATTTAAAAATCCATGGTGTTTTTATCTACTTTATTTGGTCATCTTCTACATATGTATTTGTTCAGAAATATATGTACTGTTTTGGAACACAATATTAAGAGGTCATTTTATTTTTTTTCTATTCCTAAATCAGTTAGATCGTTTTTTGAACCCCTTCATAGTGTGGAGGTTAATTTATTTAATTAAAATAGCTTGAAAAGCTAATTAAAAACAAAAAAGTAGCTTAAAGCTAAAATTACAAAATAAACTTAATAATCTATTAGCACTTACTTCTTAGATACTTCTTCTAGATCTACTCAATAACATCCAATCAAAAAACTTTGTATTTGTTTAATGCAGTGGTCGGAAACTGGTGGCTCCAAAGCAGCATGCGGCTCTTTGTATGAAAAACCGCCGCAGTCGCTGCGTGAAACACAAAACGTTGACACACAATTTACACGAAATCAAAATTTATTTATTAACCTATTTCCATAACTGTGTGGCTGTAAAAAGCTTTAAAATCGTTTTTCAGATTAAACTTTATAATACTTTTTAGTAATAAACTGTGGAACGTTGAAAAATATAATGTTATTTTTTACATCTATTCATTTCATTAATGTAACATTTCATTTCATTTTGAATATATAATCCGAAAACGATATGTTGTGGCTTCCAAACTTACCGATTTTGCAAGATTTTCCCTAATTAGGCTCTTAGCTCTAAAAAGGTTCGATCCGATCTAACCCGATCACTGGTTTAATGGTTGGTTCCCTCCAGTTCCTTAAATGTGTCGTCAAGTAAGTTTCATAAGAATCTGTATCTTCAAAAATAATCTTTTATCTTTCCGAAGTACTACATTGTTGAATGTTTTTACTTTATCCTAATCGGATAAAGTATTGTGAACGTGCGAAAATTCGACCTGGAGATTTTGACTGATTTGGATCAAGTATCATCCCCTGATCACGTTTTCATGATTTCTGGAAAATGTCTGTATGTGTATATATATACACACATACACAAGTACACAGACTTGTGTGTGTGTGTGACTGTAAGTGTGTTTTGTCCGAAACTATCAAGTCTATCAAGCTGAAATTTAATATCTATTATTTTTACATAAGGTGTAACAGCCATAAAGAGTTTGGTTAACATCAGTCAACCGGAAGTAGGGTTTTCTTCTTGTAGAAAATTCTAAAATTCTTCTACCACAGAATATTTCCGAAACTGCTCCGGCGATTTTGTCAAAATTTCATATCTACATATGTATGTACATACATATACACAGTTTACTCTTGAACGATTTGTTTTTTAATTTTTTTTCGACCTTTTAAATATCGTCACAATATTGTAATGTTGTACTCCTGAGAAAAATTGCTGGTTAAGAAAAAATAAATCATTAAAATCAGTCAACCGGAAGTAGGGGTTTTTTTTTGTCAAAAAGTTTACCACAGAATATTTCCGAAACTGAAAAATTCTATAAAATACGGGACAGTGTTAAAAAACGGAACATGTCTCGTAAATATGGAACGTGTGGTCATCCTAAGACTAGGTTCATAATGTGAAAAATCAGCAGTAAAATTTCAATTTTACATTATAATCTATAATGTAAAATTGATATTTTACTATCGATATAAAATTTTATTGTTTTTTCTTTGATTCGTTTCGTACCGTACATACCGATTTGTGTTGCTTTTTAATCGATTTTTTACACATTCAAATGAAAAAGTTTCACTAATTTATATGAAAAAGTAAAAAAAACTTGTGAATTATGTATGTATGTAATATGTATCGAGAAATAATTAATTGACTTTTTAATTTTGCAAGGGATGACCGAAGTGGCTAATCACGTAATAAGTTATTATAAAAAATGTTATTATAAAAAAATGTTATATCAATCCTAATGTTTGACTTGACTCAGTTTGTCGCAACAGCGTTGACTGGTATATAAATTATGAAATGATTTCGATAAGCTCCAATGTTTTATTGGGTAAACTGATCGAAATGAAGTGCGTATTTCTCTTTGCGGCCGCGTGCCTTGTTCAGGTAAAACTGTTTTTTTTTTTTAATATATTTAAAATATCATTATTCTTTTTCATATATATGTACATAGTTCATGTCTCAAGCAAATATCAAATTACGAGGATCGATATATGAGGTATTTTTAAGTAGGAAATGGTTAACAGTTTCAAAAATTGCCCAAAGAGCTAAAACATTTAAAAAATTAAAATTATACCTGGACACTCCACCAATTATTTGCTCAAATTCATTATATTCGAGTAGGACCATGCAAAAAAGGGTCGTCTACCTACTAATGAATACAATGAATTCTTGGTGCGGTGTTGGTATTGGTGTAGTTGTTCTAGTCTAATTTAGCCATTAAGGCATGATTTCACGCGTACTGCAACCTGTTACGACACACGCTGCAGCTATCGTATGGCGTTAGAGCGAGATGGGCTTCTCCCTTCAAACTGCACGTTCATTATTATTATGAAATGCTTATTTCACAGTGAAAATGTGGGCTACTGTGTACGTGAAGGGTTATTACAAAAAGTATCAATAGTTAAAATATTAATTAATTAATTAAAAATTTTATGCAAATATTGAAACTTCACCAATCGATCTCTGATGTTTCAATACCACGGTCAATACATTTAATACATTTTTATTTTATTTTAAGGTGGCGCTGTCGAATCCGGTTGAAACAAATAATGATGATACTGATACATTGAGCGATAAAAGTTTTTCAACTTTAGTTGAAAAAATGATAAAAGTAATAATTCAAATCGTAATGAGTAAGAGTGATGGAGATGGTAAGAAAATGCGTAGTCTCCTAAAAAAAGTAGTGCTTGAGAATGCACCTAGAGGTAATTTCAACTCGGACGAAAAAAACAATGAGATGTTAACAGGTCAAAGTTTGCAATCTTTAATTTCACTAATTAAGAATGTAATTTTGAACGAAATGAATAGCGTTAGTGAGTCTGGTAAGGTATTGCACAATCTACTAAATGAAATAAGGAATGATGCAGTAAATATTCCCACTTCGGGTATGCGACACGAAAAAAATTCAGTAACTACTGATTTAATGAAAACTGAAAGTGTTAATGAGGAAACGATGATAATAATTTGATTCCGCTATAATATTGATAACAACACCTAAATAGGACTCCATGGAAGAACTAGCGTCGCGGTCAAAGTTAACGATAGTAAATAATATGATCAATTCAGGTGCACATATGTTTGAATAAATATAAATATAACACAATATCTATAGTACTGTAAGCCCGTTGAATATCAACGGAGCGGCTTCTCATCACCCGTACTGAAAAATAATATTAAATTTAATAGTTTTTATAGTTGTTTTATAGATGGCGCTTTATAATACACAATAACAATTTAGCAAAGTCGCAAACACTTTAAGATTTAATATTGGCTAATTATAGCACGTATGTACGTCGTCGTCTCCGTTCGGAAGATAGTGTAACCTCGATTTCTCCCAACCTGGTGATACCGGGTTCAAATCCCACTCGCGTGACGTTCTGGTTTTTTTTTTAATTATTTACGTCGGCGAGCGTTATCAGCAGACAGACAGATGGATTTCGGCTATTATATATGTATATAATAATATAATTCGAAGAAAATTATCAAAATAAATAATTGGAAAAGTTTATTGTATTAATATTATTTTTAATGTATTTCACCCGCTTCTTCATACAAACCATTACACAATTTTTGTTAAGATTGGTGTACATACGTATGTACTATATGTATTGATGTTTGCGTTTAATGGAAAACAATGAAAGCCCGATTACTATACATATGCCTCACCTATAGAGTTACGCAGCAATCTGTGTCCATCACGCTTGGAAATTTGCTGTGGAGATTTCAACAAAAAGTGAAACTCGTAACAGTCGTAACCCAAATTTACACGCCACGCGCATGCGCCAAACATACGTGACACACAACACGAGTTGCATGAAGCGGGAGGTCACACACACACACCCGTGGGTGGCACTTGCGCCACCCTCATAACCTCACTCACGTATACAACACTCGTGACACGATAACCACCCGGTGACACTCTCAACAGGCACTCGCTAGTACATTACTATATAGTAGCGCTAGATGGCTGCCTGGGTAGCCACGGAACGCTCGCACACATTCATGGCACGTACTATACACACACTCACACATACACACTCACTAACAGATACACACACACACACACACATACATACACACTCACTCACTCATAAACTCATTGTACGGGTGGCGTGAAGCGTTCGCATTTTTCAACCACCCACTAAATTTTTGCCACATTTTCAACTATTAAATACACTCTCGGTATAACATATGTAAATGATAACCACCCGATGACAGTGTCAACGATTACTGACCAGTCCATACATAACTGCCACTTATGACGTATGGATGTGAAACGTGGATGCTAAATTCAAGAATGTTACGCAAGATCCAGTGCACACAGAGAAGCATGGAAAGATGTATGCTCGGTATAACGAGATGAGATCGGAAGAGGAATACGTGGGTAAGAAGTATGACCAGGGTGGCAGATATAGCGGAACGTGTAAAAAAGTTTAAAATGGCAATGGGCTGAACATATGTACATATAGCGAGAAGAATGGATGGCAGATGGACGCGAGAAATACTGAAAGGTATCCGAGAGGATGCGAAAGAAAAGAAGGTAGACCGAGCAAACGATGGGCTGATGTATTGAGAAGAATGTGTGGAGTAAACTAGATGCAGATTGCTCAAGACAGACAGGAGTGGAAGAGGATTGGAGAGGCTTTCATCCAGCAGTGGATGATGAATGGCTGAAAATGATGATGATGACATACTTAAGCTTTCCATAAGCATTGCTTTCGCCAACCTCGCGACCGTCTCTGGACACTACCTACAAATAAGCGGGCGACGTTATGCGCGAAATCGCTATGTCTCAAAAACCATTAATCCTATCAAACATGTATTAATAAATTTATTGTTGTCCATTACAATTCATAAGGATTCCAAATAATTCGTCCACCGGGAGTGGTTCTTTCCCTCGTTAGTTACATAATTTTGTCTCTTTAAAATTCTTTTCTCCAAAACTGTCTAGTGTTAAAGTTTTATTTATTTATTTATTTATATAATACATTAGCTAAAGCTAATTACATAATCCTTAACTAAGCACCTATACAGAGATGTTTTTTTAAGACTGCCAGGAATTTATCAATAGTTTTGGAACTTCTAATTCCATCTGGCAGTCTATTATACTCCAAAACACCTCTGTACTCTTGATGCTTCTCCTATTTCTATTTATTCTAACATTTTTTATAATTAAATTATTTTTATTCCTTAAATTATATTCACATACATCCATTCCTCTCACAATAAATTTTCTAAAATATGATGGTAACATATTTTTATCTAACTTGAGTATAAATACCAACATACAAATCCTCGAAGTATCATTCACATTCAACCAATCTAATTCAATCATCATATTTTTTATACTAGCATAGACCTATCCTTATTTAAAATACATCTCATACTGTAATATTTGTAATCTATCATAGTTGACTTATCTAACATATTTAATAATGAACCACAATAAAATGCGGTCTGAAAATTACATTATAAATTATTTTGGTTTCTTTAGATAATAATTTTCTTAGCCGACATAATATTCCTATTTTTTTTATTAAAAATTGACCGTGTAACTTAAAATCTAACTTATCATCCAATATTATTATACCCAAATATTTGAAATTATTAACTAGTTCAATATTACTTTCACCAACTTTTAACCTAAAATCCGTTTTATTAATCTTATTATAATTAATCACCATTGCGTTGGTTTTTTCTACATTTAATTTTAATTTGTTTTTATTCAACCAACTTATTAAATTACCTAATTCAAAATTTAATGTTTCCATTATAAAATTAATATTATTATCTACTATATAAATGTGTCATCGGCAAATAAATGTATCTTACATTTATTTACAACCTTAACTATATTATTTATGTATACTAAAAATAATAATGTTCCCAATTTTGATCCTTGGGGAACGCCCCATTCAACATTCAATTTGTCTAAGTACGTATCACCCAACTTAATCTTTTGTTGCCTGTCACATAAATAGCACCGCAGCCACTTTAGTGCAATTTCAAGTATTCCAATATTATAATTTTTTTTTACCAATATTTCTCTATCGATTGTCTCAAATGCTCTTTTGAAATCTAAAAAAACTGCACCTACCATATTCCCATTCTCATTAAGTAAATTCATCCAGTTAGACACTACTAACTGTATGACTGTCTCTGTTAAATGCCTTTTCCTGAAACCAGATTGTTCAGGAGCCAAGCAATTATTCCTATTTATATAATCTCTTAACTGTCGGATGACAATCTCCTCCATTATTTTTTCAGTTACAGGAAGCATGTCTATTGGTCCGAGTTCACATGCTTTTTCTGTGCCTTTTATCTTAGGAATAGGTATGATAGTTATTATTTCTAGTTTCTTTGGTATAGTACCTTCAGTAAGTGTAATATTTATTATTATGACTATTTGTTTTCCGATTGATTCCGAAGTTTCCTTAATAATATTTAAAGTTATCTCGTCTATACTGCTAGTATTCTTCATATCAAATACAATTTCTTTTCAGTCATCCACTTTTATTATATAAAATTTATCCAGTACTATAACATTTATCCAGTTTTGAAGCTTTTGCGCAAAATATTATAATACGAAATTTTAGTTAAATACGCTAGACCAGGGATGGCGAACCTATGGCACATGGCATGAAATAATGTGAATTCCAAATTTATTAAATATTGGAAAAGGGTAACGAACAACTTTTTAATTTAATTAATAAGTGATATTAACGATAGAAAAATGTTTTCAACGTGCTAACTAAATAAATCGATCAAATGTTTTCGTAATTGATTACGTAACAATTTAGCAAAGTGGCGAACCTACTGAGGATTAATATTTTAAAATTATAGGAGGCCTGCCATCACCGGTGTTGGGTGAACGCGTTAGCGCTAACTCAACCAACCTGGTGATCACGGGCTCAAATCCCACTCGCAACGTTCGTGTTTTTTCAATTAAATTTGAATTAGTGTTATCAGCAGACACATAGACAAACAGACGGAATTGGGCTATTACATACATATATAATAATGTCCAGATCATTTTAAGTGTGCATTTCAGTGTGCATTTCATTAAAATCGTGGGTTGACAATCACATGATTTTTATGCATTTCGAAAACAAAGCAATTATTTCTTTAAAAACATACTTATAAATAATATCCTGAATAGTGTTTAAAAATTCAAAAATGGAGTGTGGCTTTGTCGACACGGTTCTCTCACAGATATTTTGGTACTGATCGATAGATGATTAGACCTCCTTTCTGATGATATGCGTTTTTTGTATTTATTGGCTTTTCGCCGAGTGAAATTTAATTTTTTTCGCCGACATAGTGAAATTTTAGATTTTTTTCCACTTGTTTTTGATTTTTCACCAACAAATAATTTACACCATTCAACTTTTTACAACTTGAATCGACATATCTTGAAGAGATATTTCGTTTGATAGCAAAATCACCACGCTAGCACGTAATAGTTGCGAGATACATATACTCAGTGGTGTAGCGACCGCGTTCGCAGACCCCGCAATGCGGGGGGGCGCTGAGGCTTAAGGAGCGCCGCGAAGCGGCGCGCCTTTTTACTAATTTTTACTTTATCCTAACCGGATAAAGTATTGTGATTGTACAAAAATTCGACATTTAGATTTTGACTGATTTGTATCAGGTATCACCTGATCACGTTTTCATGATTTCTGTTGTATATTTTTTATTTGATCTAAACCAGTGGTCGGCAGCCTTTTTGGAGCCCGGAGCCAAATTGGCGAAAAATCCAAAAAATGGCAAATTATCGAAGCCGATTTATTTATTTATTTTATTATTTAAAAAAAAAATATATATATATGTATCTATATAAATAAATTTTACTGACTTGCAAGCTGTAGAGTTCATACAATTAGTAGTCTACACGATATTACTTAACGTTACACAATTCAGAACTAAAAATAAACATTTTGTCTGAAAACGGATTTTAATGTTATTTTTGAACTTTGAATTTTCGTTCTTCAATTGTGTTCTTCAATTGCATCAGTGCATTAAAACTTTCGTCACTTAATTGATTACGGTACGAATTGTTCACAAATTTAATTGAAGAAAAAAATTTTTCACAATAATTTATTGTATGTGGAACTAAAAGCGTCAAGACAGCAAATGCAAGCTTCCTTACGTTCGAATAACACTGTTCGACACGAAAAATGTTTCCGAGACGAGATATGACTTTTCTTATAGATCTATGCCCAGTGAACACGAATCTGGTAATAAAAAATGTTGATTGGCTCGAGATTCGGAGATATACATATGTGTTTTTTAAATCACGCGATTTTTCTATTTCTTGGTGTTGTTCGTTCGAAGTCTCAAAATCTGTCAATTGCTTGTTCAAAATGAATATTGGAATCTATAGTTGGGTATTTTATCTTTCATTTGTAGTACTTTTCAGCTTTCAGATATTTCTAAGTAGTCGTCCAGTTTAAATCAAAAGTCAAAAGTATGTATTTTCACTTGGGATTTTTTCCCACTGTTAATACAATTTTATTTTGAGTTTTTTCTATTGAAACATGTTTATTAGGATAGTGTTCTGACCACACTATTTTTGTTTTCGTTTAAAAGGGTTAATTGGAAGTGTGCTGAACTTTAAATCGGTAAAATTGCTAGCTTAAATTGCGTACTACTGAGACCAAATTTGTGCTGTATATGGTAGCTCTTAGATCACAGATGTATGCATGTGTGTATGAAAACATCGAATAGAGCAGTGCAGGGGTTTGAAACTTTTTTCAATTTGCTTTTAAATAATTTTGTAATTAAGTAATTAGAAGGTTTTGAATTTAATTATGTATTTATTAAATACGAATATTTATTAAATATGAATATTTATTGCATAAAAATAAGTATCAGTATATATTAAGCAGCCGAATAAATATAATTATACATATGTGTTATGATGATACGTTCGCTCATTGCTCGCTACGTTCGAGGCAATATTCTCCGACTCGAGCAACATATGATTTTTGACTTTTCATGTTTCAAAAATTTTTTCGTAACTCTTTGTATTTCTCATGGGTTGGCCACATCCGAATATTTTAGCTTGTTCTATAATTTCTTTCCGACCAATTTTTTTAAATGCTCTACTTGTCGTATTTTCAACCTATGTACGTATTTGCATCTCGTTTTATTTTATTTATTTTACTCGTTATAAGTGTTTACCAATGCGAAGTCCAGAAGAAAAAAAATTCTTCGTAAAAGGGGGGGTTCTTCGTAGGGGAGAGGGGTGCCTTATTTATTTTTTTGCGGGGGGGCGCCTGAAATTCACGCTACGCCACTGCATATACTGCATGGAAATTAAAAAAACGTCAAAATAGCCATTGAAAGATACGCCCCTTATCCCTCATCTCGCGCATTCCCTGCCAACTCAAGGTCATGAATGTATGGTAGACGTATACGCGAGCGAATAAAATAACATTTATGTCAATCGTGTTATTGGTAACGAAGTAATAGTGTTGGAATGTATGCCCATCAAAACGTAACACCGCCGTTTCCGTACTGGTACCCCATATGTATCTAGGTCTGTGTAAAGACTAAAGATGTATTCACGTCAAAATTAAATAATTGTATATGTATATCTGTTATAAATTGTTTTTACTCTATCCATATTTTATTGAAACATTCATACATACATATATCTACTACATGGATTTACTGAAATTCAAAAATAATAAAGCATCAAATAGTTTAGTCATTTTCATTGTACTCTATTATTACCATCATGTCCTCCATTTAATCTGACGGCGTTGTTGGTACCTTGATTTCCATTGCGTCCACCTTCAGTGTCTTCTTCAGTATGTTCTTCTTCAATATGTTCTTCTTCAGTATGTTCTTCTTCAGTATGTTCTTCTTCAGTATGTTCTTCTTCAGTATGTTCTTCTTCAGTGTTTTCTTCATCTCGAAGACCACCATATCCATTACCACCTCCATTTTCTTCATTATTTTCATATTTCTTGATAATTTTGACACATCCTACTACGTGCCGGCTTAGTGAATTTATTCCCACACAGTCATGGACACCCATTCCATTTTCATATTGGTTTAGTCCATTACCATTACCATTTAGTCCATCTCCACCTTCATGTTTTACACTTCCATTTTTTCCACCTCCATTTACTCCACGTCCGTTTTCTCTACCATGTTTGTCATTAATTCGTTCAACCGAGGTCGAGAGTATACCCTTGAAAAAAAATGGTATGATAAAAAAAAAATTCTTTTGTAATTTGTCGCAAAATCAATTATGTCAATTAATCGTGTTAGTAAAAAAATGAGAGTTTTTTATTTTTATTTTCAATATGTATGTATGTATATTTGTTTACCTGAATTAGGCACACAGCAAAAAACAAACCGAGGAACTTCATGTTGTTTATCCACTCGTACACGAATGTCTATTCTGAAAAATTGTTCTGTATTTATACTAATTTCCCATTACTTCGAAAATAATGCGCTGGAAAAAAAGGTAGGAGTAAATCATTAAATCGATCGATAAAATTTTTTCTCATCGTTATTTTTAAATGCAGAAGAAATTGAAAATTCAACTCGGTACTTCTGGTCAATGTATGTATGTACATATAATGTGGAAATTGTAATCGAAAAAATAATGTATCCAATTGAAACAATGTTTCTGCCATTAAAAAACTTATAATAAAATCGTAAAAAGTTATCGTTCCAAATGATTTTTAAAAATGTATTTTCATAAAACACTAGATAAGAAACCAATAAGATCGACTCTTTTACGGTGTTGGGGCGTAAAACTTAAAAGTTTTTAAACCTTTTATTTCCCCATTCAAGAATGTAATTATTAATGTAATGATTGTCAATGGTTAGACTGGTAAGGTATTGCGCAATCTACTAAATCAAATTAAGAATGATATTGTTACTATTCTCACTGTTACTATACAAAAAAAATAGGTCTAGGAAGCTATACGAAAACTAGGTACTCTATGTAGTAGTATGAAGACGTAGAAAATATATAAAATTCAACCTCTCATATTTCTTTCTGAATTTCATTGTTTTCGAAACAATTGCGTTGACGTTGCGTTGCGTTGACAAATGAGTACGACGATGCAAAAAAAGGTCAGAAAAGGGTTTTGGTGAAGGTTTTTTTCATCGAACCATTGATTTCTAAGATTTTTTTATGCAGCAGAGAATCGCACGTACCATCTTAACCTGTATATCTATCTGGTTATCGAGGTTAAAAAAAAATCTGGTTGTTGGTGTGGTTGCTAAGTGTAATATCAGCCTTAGACTCCTTCTGCGCATACTACCTGGGTCTGAGCCAATGATGTTCGTCACCATCTTGGCCTCTTGTAATAAACATGTACGATTACAAACCAAAGTTGTTAATCTCAGACAGTCATAGCCCCCTTTTTACTTTATCCATATCGGTTAAAGTACATATTGTGATCGTGTGAAAATTCGTCCACGAGATTTTAACTGATTTGTATCAGGTATCGTCCTATGATCACGTTTTTGTAATTTATGGAAAATGTCAGCATGTGCGCTTGTGTGCCTGTGTGTGAAATCTCTATAAATCAAAAACCGTTTATCCTATTACACTGAAATGGGTTTTTTGCCGGCCATTACAATCCATAAGGCTTTCACAAATTTTCGTCGACCGGAAATGGTACTTTTCTTGAAAAGTCACCTAATTTTCTATTATATTTTGAAAGTTTTTCCAGCACAACTACATATCATATATAATGTAGTTTATGTAATGACTGAGCTTCAAAATAATATTAAAAAAAAAAATTTCTTCGAATCTATGTATGACCTCCATCAATCTGAAATTTCATATCTACAGTTTTCACGTAAGGCGTAAGGGATATTATTTTGGTCAAAATTCGCCAACTGGAAGTGGAAGTTTACTCTTGAACGATTTTTTTTTTTTTATTTTTTTCAGCCTTTAAAATATTTAGTATCTTCAAAATATTGCAATATTATAATCTTTAGTTGCAATATCTATAAAAAAATAAATCATTTAAATCGATCAACAGCTTGAAGTGGGATTCTTTTATTTGTAGAAAAGTCAAAAATCGTGTTTCCATCAATTAAGACGTGATCAAGAGATGATACCTAATACAAATCAGTCAAATTTTTGCACGATCCTAAGCGTAAAAACACGCTATATGATATAGTAATTTGACATTTCATTTAAACTACCTATGTACATAGTACATACATAGAGCTATTAAAATGATGAACGGTAAAATATCTGTTTAAACCTATTGATTAAAACATTCAGTTTGAACAAAAATACGTCTGCGTTAGCAGTTAATATTTTATTTGGAATATGAGAATGAAATAAAAGCATCGAAATGGATACATTAGCATAACGAATAAAGTGTTAACTGGTAATCGATTACAATTTTATTTATCATTGGCCTGTGGTACGCAGTGGCCGTCGAGGTGTTCGCGCCGTGGTTTTTCCTGCGCTGTACGTAGAATTTCTGATGTTCCCGATACCGTCTCACTCGTTCTGTCACAGACATGTTGGTACTGATCGATAGATGATTAGACCCTCTTTCTGATAATATGCGTTTTTGTATTAATTGGCTGTCTACTGGCTTTTTGGCGAGTATGGGCCGATATAGTGAAAATCAAAAAAAAATTTCGACTTTTTTATGATTTTTCACGAAGAAATAATTTACACAGTTAACATTTTACGGTTTGAATCGACAGATCTTAAAGGGATATTTCGTTTGGTAGCAAAATTACTACGCTAGCACGTCAGAGTCGTGAGATATACTGCTTGAAAATTTCGAAAAGCGTCCAAAATAGCCGTTGGAAGAAATTCCCTTCCCCCGCACCTCGCGCATGTGCAGTGCTAACTTAAGATTGGAAATTTATCGTAGACGTATACCCAAGCGAATAAAATAACATTTATGTCAATCGTGTTATTGGTAACGAAGTAATAGTGTTGGAATGTATACCCATCAAAACGTAACACCGCCGTTTCCGTACTGGTACCCCATATGTATCTAGGTCTGTGTAAAGACTAAAGATGTATTCACGTCAAAATTAAATAATTGTATATGTATATCTGTTATAAATTGTTTTTACTTTATCCATATTTTATTAAAACATTCATAAAACTACTACATGGATTTACTGAAATTCAAAAATAATAAAGCATCAAATCTTTTAGTAATTTTCAATGTTACAGGTTCATTATTCATTGATTAAACATCGTGAGTACCTCGTTGAATAAGTTTAATTTAACAGATTATACAAAATGGTACTCTATTATTACCATCATGTCCTCCATTTAATCTGACTGCGTTGTTGGTACCTTGATTTCCATTGCGTCCACCTTCAGTGTCTTCTTCAGTATGTTCTTCTTCAATATGTTCTTCTTCAGTATGTTCTTCTTCAGTATGTTCTTCTTCAGTATGTTCTTCTTCAGTATTTTCTTCATCTCGAAGACCACCATATCCATTACCACCTCCATTTTTTTCATTATTTTCATCTTTCTTGATAATTTTGACACATCCTACTACGTGCCGGCTTAGTGAATTTATTCCCACACAGTCATGGACACCCATTCCATTTTCATATTGGTTTAGTCCATTACCATTACCATTTAGTCCATCTCCACCTTCATGTTTTACACTTCCATTTTTTCCACCTCCATTTACTCCACGTCCGTTTTCTCTACCATGTTTGTCATTAATTCGTTCAACCGAGGTCGAGAGTATACCCTTGAAAAAAAAATGGATATGATCAAAAAAAAATTCTTTTGTAATTTGTCGCAAAATCAATTATGTCAATTAATCGTGCTAGTAAAAAAATGAGAGTTTTTTATTTTTATTTTCAATATGTATGTATGTATATTTGTTTACCTGAATGAGGCACACAGCAAAAAACAAACCGAGGAACTTCATGTTGTTTATTCCACTCGTTCACGAATGTCAATTCTGAAAAATTGTTGTGAATTTATACTGATTTCCGATTACTTCGAAAATAATGCGCTGGCAAAAAAGGTAGGGGTAAATCATTAAATCGATCGATAAAATTTTTCCTCATCATTATTTTTAAATGCAGAAGAAATTGAAAATTCAACTCGGTACTTCTTGCCAATGTATAATGTGGAAATTGTAATCGAAAAAAAATATGTATCCATTTGAAACAATGTTTCTGCCATTAAAAAACTTATAATAAAATCGTAAAAAAGTTATCGTTCCAAACGATTTTTAATAATGTATTTTTATAAAACACTGGTTAAGAAACCAATAAGATCGATCAACTTAAGAAGCCTAAGAGTTTTGACCGATTTAGATTCCTTCTGCACACACTACCTGAGTTTGAGTCAATGATGTTCGTCTAAAGTTGTTAATCTCGGACATTCACGGCCCCCTTTTTACTTTATCCTAATCGGATAAAGTATTGTGATCGTGCGAAAATTCGACCTTGATATTTTGACTGATTTGTATCAGGTATAATCCCCTGATCACATTTTCATGATTTCTGGAAACTGTCTATATGTCTGTATGTCTATGTACTTTTGTGTAAAATCGCTAATAACTCAAACACCGTTTATTTATTTTAATTGGCCGGGTTTTCGGCCTTCTTTAGTTGGTTAGAGTAGGTTTTGGGTGAGATATTGATACAGAAAACATATATGAAATTCTATAGCTCTGCTAGAAGGAAAAATTAACAAAAAAAAACGATAAATATCGTTAAGAGGGCATAAGTCGAACTGCACTGTGCCGAAGACGATGACGTATAAACCAAACGTTATGTTGTAAACATTGTACAATATTAAATTAGTACTTGTAACATTTTTCATAATGTACCATGCTTACAACAGAACGTTAGGACAAAATAGATAAATATTAATTTCATTTTGCTAAAATTCAGTTTTATTATTAGTATGGTATTAGTATTATGTATGTATGTACATAGTTATGGTATTAGTATTATGTATGTACATATGTACATAGGTATGGTATTAGTATAATCCATGAAACGTATAGCATAGTGGAAATCACAAAAGCGGCGTTTGATAGTATTAGAGTAGAAGATTGGAAAAAATAATGCAAACACCTTATTTTGCAAGAGCAACATATTCTAAAGGAAAAAAAGATCGATTTGAGATGAATGAGTTTACTTTATATGATTTTTTCCTAACCACAAACATGTTTACCTACTCCACTATAAATTAAATTAAAAATAATTGAAAAAGGTTTTTCACCTCTGCTCTGTATTATGGTCTACCTCTGTTCAACTATGGTACATCGAATATTTGGCCTAGACCAGTGTTTCCCAACCTTATTGGTACCATGCCACACTTCAACAATTCAAAAATCTCCACGCCGCGCCCCCCTTATCAAATTTTTATTTACCTAACAAATTCTGAAAAAAAAAAGAATTGCTTCAAATAAAAAATGCACATATGCAATATATACTATTTTTATTTAATTTTCATAAATAAATAATATGTATATTATGTTACATTACTACTCGAAAGAAAATTAATGCGATCCTTGGGCTTGAGGTGAGCTGCAAAGAGTTTTTATGTGGGGTACTAATTTGGTCAATTTTAATCTTAAATCTCCACGGTTTGTGTTATCAAGACGATTTCGTTTTTTCAATAACAAATCATTTACAGCGCTAAAAACGCATTCAACTAAATATGATGATGGGAATGGCAACAGTGATTTTCTTGCTAAATTTGTCATAATCGGGTATTTTGTTTCTGCCTCGACACAAAGCCACGCCATTGTATTTTTTATGTTGATTGGTGCTTTAAAAGATTCATCATTTTGCAATTCTAAAAGTTCTTCTTGATACTGTATGGCCACATCAGTTATATCTACCAACATTGGTTGAGCTATCCAAGATGGGAAACAAATTTCTTTTAAATCTGAATATCTGTCATTTAAGTCAGTGCTACTCTATTACTATTAGTCAGTGCTACTCTATACTATAGTGCTACTCTAATACTATTTTACAATAAAAAAAAATTTTTTTTTTTGAAATTTTATTAATAAAAAAAAAACACATTATAGGTACTTACATAAATAGATAAACTAATAAAATAAACGATGATACAAAAATGAATTTCCTTATTATGCAAGCATTGAGTATTTAACATATTTTAACGCTTTTTTATAGGGCAAAACTATTTATTTTCCATTTTTAACGAAAACTTAATGAAATTTGATTAATATCGATATATGGATCTTGGATTAATTATTTTAAAAAATCGTAATCACTTGTAATAAGCCCCAATGGGAGGTCAATTATAATGCAAATACGCCAGTTCAATTCAATTTAAAAAATTATCTTTGAAAAAAAAATACGCCAATTCATAATTTTTTTTAATTAAAAAAGTGCGTCAGATTTGCGGCTAACGCCGCGGAACAGCAGGCAATCGTTCGCGGAACGGCGCCGTTCTGCGGAACATAGTTTGAGTAGCACTGATTTAAGTCACTAGCCATTTTATCCAAGTGATCCACAATAACAATTATAGCTCATACTTATTTAGCCAATAAAATTGCTCAAATTTGTTGTCCGAAACATTTTTTTTATACACCTGTAGAAGTCAAATGAAGCCAAATATCTGCATATGTTTCAGTTACAAATTAAGAACAAAAACAAAGGAGATATCATACCAGCATCCCTCAAGAAAAACTTAAAAATAACCTAAATCCCGGTAATAATATTTTTTTGTATCGAAATTAGGTATTATTTTTTTTTATTCGAATCTATTTTTTATAAAACCATCTCGCCTTAAAGGCGCTCGCACACCTCTATGGATTTCGCACGACATTCGTTCGTAATTTTTCGACGAATTTCGCAAGTCTGAGATTTGTACTGCGCATACATGGCACGACTGCAGCGCCATTCGATACAGAAACTTTTATTCGACAGCATTATTTTTCGTTATTCGAATCTCGTTTTTATGAAACCATGTTTTTTGTTCTTAATTAAGTAGTTTAAACGTGTGTTGCTTATTTGCATTGTCTTAAACCAAATAAACAACAAGAAATGTATTTTATCTGCGTTTTAATACCGCACATGAACCTTCCACTTTTAGCTAAAAACATATTTTTTCTAAAATTTTGACTGCTTTGGGCAGTATAAAGAATTAAAATATAAAAAAAAAAAATATACCGTTTGTTTTGTATATCCATGGAGCAACTTTCCAAAGTTTAGGCATTTTGATTTTCAAAAAAAAAAAATTCGCTCCAGCCTAATATGTATGTAGGTACATATTATGTATTGTATTACAAATTAAAATTGTAAATAGGTTATTTGGCTCAAACTTTCCTACTGTAAAAACAAACACTAAAGATAAAGTAAGTTTATTTCATGTATTATTACTAACACACATTTATTGTAAAGTGGATAATGACCACTTGACCAGGAACCATTTGGATAAGTTTTTAGTAAAAAGAAATACTATAAACAATATATGGATAAATAAAAGTTTTTAAAAAATCCCAATCCTACACCATCCTTCCCCGTAACTTTTCTATCTCCATTTCCTCCATTATTTCAGCCGTTTTTTCAATTATCCAGTAAAACACATCCTATGGTGTGTTCGGCGCGTGCTAAATTGTGTCCTATACAACCATGCTTTCCCGTAACTTCTCTATCTTTATTTAGTCCATTACCACCTTTTTCCCCATTATTTCCACCTCCATTCCCCGATTTGACAACTCCTCCATTTACACTTTCAACGTTTGTTTCAGTAGTTGTGCCATCTCCTGCATTTACATTTTCAGTAGTTGTGCCATCTCCTTCATTTACATTTTCAGTAGTTGTGCCATCTCCTTCATTTACACTTTCAGTAGTTGTGCTATTTACACTTCCAGTAGTTATGCCATCTCCAGCATCAGTGTCGTCAGTAACTGCATGACCGTTGAACTCCATGACAGTGTTGTCTTCGCCGCCTTCTCCAGGATTCCTGACTCCGTCGTTCCCTCCGCTATTGACTGTTAAACATCCTATTGTATGACGGAGCTCTCCATTTAATCCAACACATTCATGTTTTCCTGTAATGCCTCCAACCGAAGCCGAGAGTATACCCTTGATTAAAGAAAGGAATGAATAAGTTAAATTGAATATTTTGAAATGGTCCCAAAATCAATGATTTCAAATAATCGTATTGGTTGCAGAATTAGATTTTTGTTCTTTTTATTTTCAATATTTATATTTGTTTACCTGAGTGAGGGATACAGCAAAAAACAAGCCAAGGAAATTCATGTTGTTTATCCACTAGTTCACTGATGTCGACTCTGGAAAGTTGTTGTGTATTTATACTGATTTCGCACTACTTGGAAAATAGTGCGCAGGCAAAAATGGTAGGAGTTAATTGATAATTTTTTATTTCATCATTATTTATAAATGCAGAGAAAATGGAAAAAAACACTCGGTATTGTGTGGAAATTCTTATCGAAAAAAATATATATCCAATTTATATAATGTTTCTGCCATTCAAAAGTTTATCATATTTAAAATTGTAAAAACGTTATTGTTTTAGATAAATGTTACTAGTGTATTTTTTTAAACAGCATTATTTTTGCGTAAGATTTTTTTCCTCTTGTTTTCAATTTCATCATAGTTTTCAAAATAAATTGAAAATTGGATTGTTTTCTTTTAACGCTTTAACAGGAATATACATTAGGCTGACCAACTTTTTGAGAAGCCAAAGAGGGACAAAATCGACCGACTGCAAATATATTTTCATTAAAATAAGTCCAATTGAAACCGGTAAAGGTATTTGTTGCAGTTTGAATTGTATTATTTAATATGTGAGCACAACATCCAACAAAAAATTTTTCTCCACCAAGAAGATGACTAATAAATAACTTTTTGAAATACATTATTTTCACCTTTTCGTTTTTTTCCTTCAATTATGTACATATGTACATACATATTTATGTATGTACTCGTATATGTAAACACGGGTAATCTCAACACAGGCGAAGAAACGATTCCAATTCAAGGATGATAACATGCAATGCAATATTATATGATAATGCAATGATTATGCGATCTTCTAAATCAAATAAAAAATGATAGTATAACTATTCTCAATGTCCTCATGAACGACGAGAAATATTCAGTAGTTCTGATTTAGTCAACACTGATGAATAATTGTAATGGGGAAAACAGTGATAATAATTTATTTTCGTTATAATAGTGATAATAACACAATAGGGTTTCATGTAAAATATTACGTTGTGGTCAATGCTAACAATAAGGCGCAGAAATTCAGCCTGAGCTAACTCATTTACACTGGATAATGATTGTCAGCAATTAAATTTGTCATCAATTTGGATTAAGGTTAAAGGAGAATTTCCACTTTTCCAACTAATTTCCACAAGTAAAAATTCGGGTGTGGCCAATCCATGACTTTATCCATATATTTGAGGAATACAAAGAGTAACGAAAAATTTTTTGAAACTTGAAAAGTCAAAAATCAAATATTGGTCGGAGAATATTGCCTCGATCGTAACGAGTAACGAACGAACGCATCATAATATGAAACAAACAATTTTCAACACATACTGAAACACGATAAACTATCACTTCTACTATACCAATAATTTTGATGAGTTTATTTTAAACTCATCATTGCTATAAGAATTCTGTAATATTATAAGAAGTAGTTTTTTGATTTAATAGAATTTTTGAGTTTTCTACAAGAAAAAAAACCAACTTTCGGTTGACTGATTTTAATGATTTAATGAAATTTTTTTTCGTTACTAGGTATTACTTTAAGGTTTATAATATTACTATATTACGAAGATATCAAATGTGCCAAAGGCCGAAAAAAATGAAAAACGAAATCGCGTTCAAGAGTAAACTGCCACTTCCGTTCGGTGGATGTTGACCAAAATCATAATATCTCTTACACCCTACGTGAAAATAATAGATATAAAATTTCAGCTTTATAGGCTTGATAGTTTTGGAGAAAAAGTTAAAAACACCAAAAACCAAGAGTAAAAGTAGTACTTCCGGGTGGAAAAAATCTTTAAAAATTATATTATTTTGGAGGTTACACATTACACATACATACGTACTACATACGCAAAATTTCAGTTTAATGTGTATTATACATAGTTTTGCTGGAATAACCTTCCAAAGATTACACAAAAATTAGGTGGCTTTCCAAGGGAAGTACCACTTCCGGTTGACGAAAAATTTTGAAAGCCTTATTGAATGTAATGGCTGGCAAAAACATATACATATGAAGTTTCAGTGTAATAGGATAAACGGTTTTTGAGTTATTGGCGACACGCAGAAGACAATTACGATCTACATATGATCTCACATGTCTTTATTCTTTGAGTGTGACTAGCCGGGACGGCAACGGAATTTACTAGTTCTCTCTGCCATAATTTTATGTGGTGCCATCAGCTGAGTGCGTGCTGCTAATTATGTCTTAAAATGGCAAACAGCTATATACAGCCATGAAATTTTTTTGTGAATAACTTCAATTTATACTGAAGTTAAAATAGATAAGTTATTTAATGCTCCAAAATACTTGACAGCTTTTTTTTATATTGTAGGTTGAATTTGAGCTTGAAAACTGTTCGCTGTATTAAGTTGAAATATGATATTTGCTTTGAGGAAAAATTTTGGTCAAAATCTGATAACTGGAAGTGGTAGTTTACTCCCGACGAAATTTCATTTGGAAGTGATAGTTTACTCTAATATCATCAGAATCTAATATATCGTATCAGAAACGTTGGTGCATGTGTGCATCTGTTCGTTGCGAGCTACATGTATGTATGTATTGTATTGTACATATGTATGTATGTACATATGTATGTATTGTTCAAGGCACATTTTTAGGATTAAAGAAAAAAGGAATATTTCATTTTTGAATTTTGCTTGGTATATAACAAACAGAGATTGTAAAAGGAATACATGAGTAAGAAGCACGACCAAAGTGGCAGATATAGCGGAACATGCAGTGCTAGAATTCAGCGGGAGCGGCAAGGAGCGGGCGTTCCCTTTCATGAAATTTGAAAACGTAGCGTACACTTTCGTGAAATCTGTAAATTTAGCGCTCCCTTTCGTAAAAAACCAAAATTTCCGTGCTCTTTCAATAATTATTGCCGAAAAAATGTTAGACGGTGAATTTTTTTTACATTTATGACTCCTAAATCATAATCTTTCACTGGAAGTTAAATTCATTACATTTCAATTCCGACAAAGGCATCTATCTGTAGCCAAAAGCCATTTAAAATATTATTATGTTTTGATAATATTTAGAATTCTATTCAATTCCGAGGGTTTTTAGATTCTATGTCGGCTTTGCGCAAAAAGTTTTTATGGCCGGCAATCAGCATTTCGAACTGCGACGGGCCTTTTCGAGCCATTGGTCATTTTGATGATTTACGATATCTTTCTTTGAATTGCGCGACCATTATACTAAAGGAACCAAAATTTCAAAATACTTCAGTCTTGCCTGTCCCTCTGATGAGAGAACTTGAATTTACCGAACGTATTTGCAATTTCAATCTATCATCGGGAATCGCTTGATTATTTTTTTTATTTATATTTACTGCACTTCATCACTAACAAACACTTTTCTAGCAACATTTTTTAAGTTGTCTTAATTATAATTACTGCACGTGACTAACTAAATAGTGATTTTAACAATTATTCTAATATATACAACCATAAATTCTTTTATATTGGTGTACATATGTTACGTAAGTGTTTTGGTGTTATAATATATGTATGTATATAAATGTACGTACATTTTCTATACATATAGTTAAAAAAAAAAGGTCGTTTGATATTTTTTGAAAATTATCAAGCGCTCCCATTCGTGAAAATTTCCATTTCGAGCACTGGGAACATGTGAAAAAGTTGGACAATGAGTTGGACACATTGCGATAAGAATAGCTAGCAGATGGACGCGAGAAATACTGGAATGCTATTCGAGAAGATGTGAAAGAAAGCAAGGTAGACCAAATAGACGATGGGCTAGTGAATTGAGAAGAACGTGTGGTGTCAAGTGAATGCAGATTGCTCAAGACAGACAGGAATATAAGTAAATTGGAGAGGCTGATGATGATGATGATGGTAAATAAAGTCATTGATTAACTGAAGTCAATTTTTTCTGTGTTTCGAAAAAAAACGATGATATTATATTAATGAAAGCCTTGTGTGTCTGTGTTTATGTCTGTAAGTAGAGGTGTAAATAAAGCTCTATTAGTTGTTTTATTGTTACGTTATTAATATTACTATATGGTAGTGCAGGAATCTGCCTGTCTAGGTTGGTAGCCAAGCTGTGGAACACTCGCATACCCGTCACAGTGCGTACTGTACCTACATACATATACCTACCTACGCTCAATTGCTTACTCGACGCGGGTTGAACGGGTGGTCACGCTTACGCTACATAACCTCTACTAGACTATTCTCACGCTACATGTAAGCCAGCCGATGACACTGTCAATGGGCAGTTATTCATTACAATAATTAATTTAACAAGAAAAATACACGACCTATAGAGCACATAGGATATGGGATTGCCTTTTGTATATTTAACACATTGTTATGGCTTATAAGTTATTCGTTATAAGTTATAAGTTATAACACAGTATGGCTTGAGTCTCGGCTAAATTAGAATGGTGAATGGTGGAAGAAAATAAAAATAAATAAATAAAATTGCAAATGGTTTGTTTGGTTTTGGTATTACAAATGGTTTATTCTCAACAAATTAAATTTTTTATGGATTTACATAAGTTCGAAATTGATAAATTTAAAAAAAAGTTTAGTTATTTTTATGGTATAGGAATGCTCATCCTTGATATCTTGTTAAATAGACTTAGTTCCGTTTCGACCACTAAGTCAAACCGTTTCACCTGCACCATTAGCACTTCCATTTCCTCCATTATTTTCGCCGTTTTTTCTATTATCGACGCTACGTTCAGACGTTTCACCTGCGCCATTATCACCTCCATTTCCTCCATTATTTCCGCCGTTCCTCTCCAGTGTAACACATCCTATTGTGTGATCGGCGCGTACTAAATTATGTCCTACACAATCATGTTTTCCCGTAACTTTTCTATCTTCATTTAGTCCATTGTTTGTTTCAGTATTTGTGGCATCTCCACTATAATTGTCAGAAACTTCATCATCGTTAGTGCTGTCTCCGCCATCTTTTCCAGGATTCCTGACTCCGTCGTTCCCTTCGCTATTGACTGTTAAACATCCTATTGTATGACGGAGCTCTCCATTTAATCCAACACATTCATGTTTTCCTGTAATGCCTCCAACCGAAGCAGAGAGTATACCCTTGATTAAAGAAAGGAATGAATAAGTTAAATTGAATATTTTGAAATGGTCCCAAAATCAATGATTTCAAATAATCGTATTGGTTGCAGAATTAGATTTTTGTTCTTTTTATTTTCAATATTTATTTGATAGTTACGTATGTATATTTGTTTACCTGAGTGAGGGACACAGCAAAAAACAAGCCAAGGAAATTCATGTTGTTTATCCACTAGTTCACTGATGTCGACTCTGGAAAGTTGTTGTGTATTTATACTGATTTCGCACTACTTGGAAATAGTGCGCAGACAAAAATGGTAGGAGTTAATTGATAATTTTTTATTTCATCATTATTTATAAATGCAAAGGAAATTGAAAATAACACTCGGTACTTCTTGCCAACGTATTGTGTGAAAATTCTTATCGAAAAAAAAAAATCCAATTAAAACAATAAAGTTATTAAAAAGTTTATTAAATTTGAAATCGTAAAAAAGTTATTGTTTGAAATAAATCTTACTATTGTATTTTTTTAAACAGCATTGTTTTTGCGTAAGATTGTTTTCATCTTGTTTCCAATTTTATCATAGTTTTCAAAATAAATTGAGAATTGGATTGTTTTCTTTTCAACGCTTTAACAGGTATGTACCGCGAGTAATCTAAACACGGGCTAAGAAACCAATAAGATCGACTTACGGTGTTGAGTCGTAAAAGTTTTGAATCCTTTTATTTCTCGATTCAAGGATGATAACATGCAATGCGCTAAAGCAATATTATATGATAATGCAATGATTTTGCGTTCTTCTAAATCAATTAAAGAATGATAGTATGACTATTCTCAATGTCCTCATGGACGACGAGAAATATTCAGTAGCTTCTGATTTAGTCAACATTGATGAATAATTGTAATGGGGAAAACGGTGATAGTAATTTATTTTCGCTATAATAGTGATAATAACAAAATAGGGTTTCATGGAAAATATTACGTTGTGGTCAATGCTAACAATAATAAATAATCTCATAAATTCAACTCGATGCGATGGTTGTGTAAATATAAAGGCTCCTACACGCTGAGCGAACCCAACAGCGAACGACGAAGGGCGAAGGTGAATTCGGGCTATGTGGACGTTGCAGCGAATGCATGATCGGTTCGCTTGCTCTCAGAGTGAACAGTTTCTTGTTGCTTTGCTGCTCCATATAAACACTTTTTTTGTGTATTTATTTATTTGAGTTTTAAACACCCATATGGCCCTTACATAAACGTATTTAGAATGACGTACAATTAAGATTTTGTAGATGTGCAGCTAATTTTTTATCTTCGTTTAAAGTGTTTAAACAATAAAAAAAAATGGATTACAATCCGTAAACTATCTATTTAGTTTTTTGTTGTCTTCTTTACACTCGCTAAAATAGCATAAATTTTAAATGGAGTCATACGGGTGAAACTTCACTAAATCTGAAATAAAATTGTGCCGTCCAAAGTGTCATTTTTTATGATATCAAACCTTAAACGTCTGCAATATTCGCGAGATCGCAAACAAATGCATTCATACTATTTATCACGTCAGGCAATTTCAAAATTTCAAATGCATCATAACCCAGAAGACCATAGTTACATAGTTTCCATATATAGATATTTAATTGATTGTGGAGTACGACAACTGCTCAAGTCGGGATTTTCAAACATTTCGCAATATACATATGTACTTGCGAACAAAACACATATAGTCAACCATTGTTTCCTCTGTAGGTACTGCTTTGTTAAATTAAAATGCAGCCCCTCCATTTCTGAATTTTTTTGTAAGTACGGTAGTAAACCTATTGAAAGCGAGTTGATAGTTTTGTCACTTGGTGATTTATTGCAGGGTTTTTCAAATTTTGGGTTGTGACCATTGATATATAATAATCTATATTTATGGTTATTATTCTACATATACATATATATGGTTCTGACCCATTGGTGGGTCACAAAATAAATAAAATGGGTCGCGACAACACGGAAAAAATACAAAAAATTTATTTCGTTAACGTTGCATATTTTGTGAATGAAACGAGTCGTCTTTACCTAGATTTTACGACTTCGTAGAATTTGTCGCATAATGGTGAGTACACACCGCCGAATTGAACGCGAACCGAATTCGGAGCAAATTTGAAGCGAACGATAGGATTCGCTTCGTTGGTTGTAGGTATACACTTAAATCTTC
Organism: Parapsyche elsis; assembly: GCA_022651745.1. NCBI lineage: Eukaryota > Metazoa > Arthropoda > Insecta > Trichoptera > Hydropsychidae > Parapsyche > Parapsyche elsis. The sequence goes on from JAGVSN010000019.1 coordinate 1,903,782, forward strand.
GGACCGAATATCGAGTGAATGTTGACCCTCGAACGGAAATACAATAGGCAGAATTAACAAAAGAAAATCTTAAACAACTAACGACAAACAAAAAAATACACTATTTGCGTTCGGTGGATTTTCGCTGCAAGAGCGGTCCCATCAAACGATTTTTTTTATAAACCCTTATTTTTGTGTGCATTTCGTCTTTGTTCGTGGCATCTTGGCGAGCAGTTGTACTTATCACCAAACAATAAAACAATTAACTCACTTTCGTACATACAATGAAATTCAGAGAAAATGATGAGGGGTTGAATTTTATATATTTTTACGTATATATAATATGCCGGGTAAATATTGTAAACATTACAAAACTTACCTCGGGGAATCGTACATATGTAGGTACATATACATACATACATATGTATGTATGTACATACATAGGTACATATTATATAGTATGGGTTCACTCGTATGTACATATGTATGTATATGCGCCCGCGAATACTTTCAAGGCTTAATATCGTAAAAATGACACTTAGAAGCACAATTTTATTTCAAATTCAGTCAAGTTTCAGCCGTATAACATTTAAAATTTACCGTCATACATATTCACAATTCATGTTGATCTTGATTGTACGTCACACTAAAAACGTTTATGTAAGGGCCATATGAGTGTTTAAAATTCAAATAAATAAATACATATACAAAAAAATTGTTTTTGTGGAGCAGCAAAGCGAAAAAAAACCATTCGCTGTGAACGATCGCTCCGAGACCTAGCGAAGCGAACAGCGAAGCGATTGTTCGGTTCGCATTCACTGCGACGTCCACATAGCGTCCAAATAGCCCGAATTCGCTTTCGCTTCGCCTTCGGTTCGCCTTCGATTCGTCGGTGTGTACCCACCATAAAGATTGAACCGCACGCGCACTAGGCGGAACTGCAATGTGTGTACGTCACGGCTCGACAAAATATGATTTGTATAAAATTGTATGGGATAGACCGCACTACGCGGCAGCGGAACTGCACTTCAAGTGCTACAAAAATATTTTGCCTCGTCGTGTCGCGCAGTGCAGTGCATCGCAGTTCCGGTCAATTGGTCATTGTCAGTCAATTTTTTACATTGTTCTTTTTGACAATGTAAAAATAGGAACTGATTTTTTGGTCACAATTTGATACTGTGGTAGTTTACTCCCAAACGAAATTTCGTTTGGATGATAGTTTACTCTCATATCATCAAAATCTAATATATCGTATCAGAAACGTTGGCGCATGTGTGCATCTGTTTGTTGCGAGCTATGTATATATGTATCTACATATGTTCATTGTACAAGGCACATTTTCAGGTTTAAAGAAATAAGAAATATTTCATTTTTGAATTTTGCTTGGTATAACATATGTATAACAAACAGAGATTGTTAGAGGAATATATACATGAGTAAGAAGCACGACCAAATTAGCAGATATAGCGGAACATGTGAAAAAGTTGAAGTGGCAATGAGTTGGACACATTGCGAAAAGAAAAGCTGGCAGATGGACCCGAGAAATACCGTAATGGTATTCGAGAGGATGTGAAAGAAAGCAAGGTAGGCAAGTGAACGATGAAGAGGCTGATGATGATGATGATAAATAAAGTCATTGGTTAACTTAAGTCAATTTTTTCCGTGTTTCGAAAAAAACGATGATATTATATTAATGAAAGCCTTGTGTGTCTGTGTTTCTGTCTGTAAGTTGAGGTGTAAATAAAACTGTATTAGTTGTTTTATTGTTACGTTATTAATATTACTATATATGGTATTGGAGGAATCTGCCTGGCTGGGTTGGTAGCCAAGCTGTGGAACGCTCACATACCCGGCATAGCGCGTACATGTACCTACCTACGCTCAATTGCTTATACGACACGCAAAAAAAAAAAATAACCTCTACTAGACTATTCTCACGCTACATGTAAGCCAGCCGATGACACTGTCAACGGGCAGTTATTAATTACAATAATTAATTTAACAAGAAAAATACACGACCTATACTGTTGTCCTAAGCCCACTTAACGTAACTGACAAAAATTACGAAAGTGAGCTAGATGTGTTTATGGGGGTGTATTCTTGCGATTTTTCATATCAAAATTAATGTATCTTCATCCAAAAGTGACTTTCTTAAGCTATTAAATCTAACGTATCTGCATGCGCAGAGAAATAGTATCACCGATACTTAGCGAAAATAACGTATCCAACAGTTACATAGCAAATTCAACGTATCTGCGTGCAGATACGTTTTTTCCTCTAAGGACAATGCAGTTACGTTAGTTTAGCTAAGGAGCTACGCAAAGCTACCGAAGCATTTTGTTTAGCTAAAATAACGCAACTATTAAAACACATTTAGAGTTGCGTTAAACTATCAGGAATTTCTTTTGCAGGTGTTTGCGTTTACAAAAAAAAAGTGACACGTTTGAGTAATTTTTATTTATTTTACACAGATTTATTTGGCTTAAAAGCAAATACACAGCAAGCATCAGCTCCCAGTGTCGCATAGTATCGTCGTTTTTTGCTGCTGGAGATTATTATTATAGAGCGGCACGCGGTGATGATTTTACATATTTAATATTGTTTATTCAATAAATAATTCAATTATAATTATAAATTTAAAACTTGCACTCGAGGCAAGTGGATAAGCTAATAAAAATATAATATTTTGAACTGGCGTTTACACAGTTTTGTTTTAAAGATTTCAGATTTCAAAGTTACGTCGTATTTTTTGACTATACATATATTGTCGTAAATCTTTTGTGTAAAAAAAATTATATTAATGTATACATATCTTTTTACTTTATCCAAATCGGATAAAGCCGTTATTTCTATTATCGACGCTACGTTCAGACGTTTCATCTGCACCATTATCACCTCCATTTCCTCCATTATTTCCGCTGTTCCTTCTAAGGTTGACGCTAAGTCCAACATTAGTTGTTGCGCAAGTTTGATCTGCACCATTGCGATCTTCGTCACTATTTTTTACTCCATTTCCATTTCCTCCGCTTCCGTTTACTTCATTTTCATTTTCTCTATTTTCAGATTCTCCATTTCCATTTTCTCCATTTCCATTTTCTTCATTTCCAGTTTCTCCATTTCCATTTGCTTCATTTCCATTTTCTCCATTTCCGGTTTCTCCATTTCCATTTTCTTCATTTCCAGTTTCTTCATCTCCGTTTACTCCATTTGTATTGCCGCCTCCTCCTTTAGTATTATCGCCTCCGAGGCCTGCTCCGATATGTTCGGAGGTCATTTGTACACATCCTATTGTGTGACGATCCTGTTGTCCATTTATTCCTACACATTTATGCTTTTCCTGAAGTCTTTCAATTGAAGCCGAGAGTATACCCTTGATAAAAAGAAAAACAATGGATAATTGAAAGGCTCGTAATATCGACGATGTCATGTAATGATGTTGGTGAAAGAATAAATGTTGTTATTTTGATTTTCAATATTGATTTGATATTTATATTTGTTTACCTGAATTAGGCACACAGCAAAAAAAAACTGAGGAACTTCATATTGCTTATTCACTCGTTCACGAATGCAAATTTTGGAAAATTGTTGTGTATTTATAATGTTTTCCATTACTCATTAAATCGATCGATAAAATTTTATCTCATCATTATTTATAAACTAGTAACTGCCGTTAACAACGTCATTGGGTGTTTATCATTTATATATGGTTATCATTTATGTATACCTGTATTTATAGTGTTTTCAGTAGTACAAAATGTAGCAAAAATGTATTAGGTAGCTAGGTAGTTAAATATAAATCTGTTCCGAGAGTGTTTGTGTGTGTGGGGGTGAGAGTGCGTGAGCGTATGTGTACGTGTCATGCCATGGTATGCGAGCGTTCCGCGACTAGGCTATCACTGCCAGTCAGTCAGGCAGATTCCTGCGCTACTACATATTTATACATAGGAGAAGTCTGTCCGCGATAATCTGTCGAACGAAAGCAAGTGATAACATGAAATTTTCCGTTATAGGTAAACGATTTCCGTGACTTTGTAATGCTTCTGATTGGTGTATTTGTCCCAATATATTATTTATTTTGAATATGTTTAAACCGATATTAAATCTCAAATTTTAACAATATTTCGTAGTAACGTTAAAATGTCATTAAAAATTAACGTTGTTGATGCATCTGTATAAACTGGCTGGTTTGCCCATCATGTGACGATGGATTCTAACCCCACCCTCCACTCATGTGCGCTGGTTAGTACATACAATAACAGTACAGTCCAAATTTGTGAAACAATTACATAGTGTACCGTGTGGCCATAAAATTGTGTTGTCGGCCCGATTTGTTGACGAACGACACCGCTGTAATTTTATTTATGTTGGCAATGGTAGCGTCACCGCAACGACCCAGGCAGATAAACGCTTACTTAAATACATAACAATAATTCTCTATTAATCGTTCAACAAAACTAGCATACATATGGTTTGGAAACAATAAAGTTTCAAACGGCGGAAATTTATATTTTCTCCGATGTACATATGTACATATGTACATCGGAGAACAATTTGTCGGTCGAAAACGAGTGATAACATGAAATTTTTCGTTTTAGATAAACGATTTCGGTGACTTCTGTTTACCGCATTTGTTGCAATATGTATGTATATGTACATACTAGTGTAAGCCCGTTGAATATCAACGGAGCGTTCTCATCACCCGTACTGGAAAATTATATATTAAATTTAATAGTTTTTATATTTATTGCATCTATGCAACAATGCGCCACCTATGGCGCGTTATAATACCCAATCGATTTTTTTTTACTTTACTATTTATATTATAATTATTAATTATTATATATATAATTATTAATTATTATATATATAATTATTAATTATTATATATATTATTAATTATTATTATATATATAATTATTAATTATTATATACATATATAATAATTATAATTTTGTAAGTGATTTTGTAAAAATAAAAAAACAAAAAAATAATAATAGTTTTTTTAGCGCCATCTGTGTCCCCATTAATTGATCCAACGGTAACGATAATTTCGATAATTTAATTAATAACCAGGTCGATAATTTTTTTTTATACCTTATTTTATTATATTATAATTATTAATTATTATATTATATTATAATTATTAATTATTATATTATATATATAATAATTATAATTTTGTAAGTAAAAAAACCAAAAAAATTATAGTTTTTATAGTGTCATCTATATGTATGTAGGTAATGTAGGTAGGTAGGTAGGTATGTAGGTAAAGCAGAGTAAATATCCCTTTTGTAGGTAATGTTTAAAAAAAAAAGGACTAAATTGAGCAAGGGTGATGGCAGATTAGTCTTAGGACGTTCTTCCCGAGCCTGAGGTGGGTTCGATCCCCACTCGTTCTAGTGGTTTTTTAATAATTTTTCTTCAGCGAGCGTTATCAGCAGACAGGCAGACAGACAGACGGATTTCGGCTATTATATATATAATTATTTATTTTGAATATGCTTTGACGATATTGAACCTCAAATTTTAATAACATTTTGTAGTGACGCTAAAACATTAATTTAAATTTTATGTTGTTGGTTCATCTGGATATTACATAAACTAGATGGTTTGCCCCACCCTCCGTACCGTGTAGAGTCCAGCGGTTTCCAAACTTTATGCTACTACTTATTATTTTTTTTCTGCGTCTCCCTATCTTTTATTTTTAATAGATATAATAATATAAACACGTTTTAAATAATGAAACCTTTATTTGAAAAAATACTGAACACTACAATAGACAGAATAATAACAGTAATAGTCCGCGCCTACCAGTTTGGAAAACGCTGATGTAGACGCAAAATTGCGTTGTCGACCCGATTTATTGACGAGCGACTTGTTTCCAACACCGCTACAATTTTATTTGTTATGTTGGCAATGGTAGCGTCACCGCAATGACCCACGTAGGCAGAATGACGCTTACGCTAATATGTAATAATGATTCTCTATCAATCGTTCTAGATTCTTCTTCGTAGATTCTAACTCCAACCCCCATCTGTACGCACTGGTTTGAACAATTATACATAGTACAGTATATAGCCCGTTTGTCTGAATGTAAAACAATAAAATTGAATAATGCACAGTTGATTGAATTTATGACCATAAAATTGCGTTTTCGACTGTAATCAGCTTTGAGAGAGTAGGAAAGTTTGGAGAATATTTTCGGTGTCGACGGAGTTAGGGATTGGAAAGTTGTTTATGTACGTATGTATATACAGAAGAGCTTGTAGAATGAACAATCTATTTGGTTTTTTAGGTGAACAAGTTCTCAACTGTAAGTATTCGGAGTCATTGAAACTAAGTCGCGTATTGTGCTATAAACAAAATTTTTCTATCGCAATCAAGTAGCTTAATATCCACTAGATCATATAAAGTATATTTGCAAAGTTTCGTGCTGATTAAGCAATTAATGACGGAGTAAATTAGGAACAAAGAGACAGACAGAAAAAAATATAGACTTCGGATTGGTCCACTTTTTGAATTTTATAGCGCGTGCAAAATCAGGGTACACCTATCTTAGAAAGGCCTTCGATTGTATTATTATTTATTTCAATTTTTTTTTTATTAATCTCGTTTCATTTTGTGGTCTTATCATCATCACGTTCGAGTTAATTTCTCGCCGGTTTATGCACTTAATAATATTATGTATATTAATCCAAAAGATAAATTCGAATGGAGTGTTCCACTTCTATTTTAGATTCGTAACAGTCTTTTGAATTACACGCACATAAACGCGTATCACACCCATTAATTTTTAATCAATGAAAATAGAAAAAAAAACTAAAATTAGTTTCCCGGGTGGCAAAATGGTGTTACGTTGCGAGATATGTTTACTAAAAAAAAATATTAATGGATTAAAAGTTCTTTGATTTTATCGATATGGGTGCTGATGCATTCACATTTTACTTTATTCTAATCGGATAAAGTATTGTGATTTCGTTTTTCATTTTTTTCGGCCTTTTACAATTTTGGTATCTTTATAATATTGTAATAGTATATTTTTTAAAGAAATACCTAGTTGCGAAAATATAAATCATTAAAATCGGTCAACCGGAAGTAGGGTTTTTTTCTTGTAGAAAATTTAAAAATCCTGTTACTACGAAACATTTCCGAAACTACTGAGCCGATCAAGACGAACTTTCAATCTATAGTTTTCACGTTAGCCGTAAGAGATACTGTGATTTTGGTCAACATCCGCTTACCAGAAGTGGCAGTTTACTCTTGAGCGATTTTTGTTTTTTTATTTTTTTCGGCATTTTAAATATTTGGTATCGTCATAATATTATAATATTATAATCCTGAGGTAAATACCTAGTTACAAAAAAATAAATCATTAACCGGAAGTTGGGTTTTTTCTCATTGAAAAGTCAAAAATCCTGTTACCACGAAATATTTCTGAAAATACTTTTTATAATTTATATTTATAATTTCCATATAAAATTTAAAAGTTGATAAGGTTTTGATCAAAATCCGCCGACCGGAAGTTGAATTTTTTTCTTATTTGAATATATGCCGAAGATCGTATTTTACATACGTGAGTACGCACTCAACACAGTGATTTCATGATATGTATGTAGATATGTATGTTCATATGTTGGTTGGTGTGGTGGTGTGCTCGCGGTTTATATGCTTACGTACTTCAAAAATTTATTTCGTTACTCTTTGTATTCCTCAAATATGTGGATAAAGTCATGGGTTGGCCACACCCGAATTTTTTACTTTATTTCACATATACAATATATTATGTATGTACCTATGTATGTACATACATTATATATATAACAGTCGAAATCCGTCTGTCTGTCTGTCTGCTGATAACGCTCGCTGAGGAAAAATAATTAAAAAACCAGAATGAGTGGGGATCGAACCCGGGACGCCAGGTCGGGAGTAATCGCGCTAATTTGGTCCTTTTTTTTTAAACATTACCTATACAAGGGATCGTGACTCTGCTTTACCTATAAAAGGGATCGTGACTGCTAATAATACATAGATGACGCTATAAAAACGCTATAATTTTTTTTTGATTTTTACAAAATCACTTATTATAATTATACAATTATAATTATTATTATATATAATAATTAATAATTATAATATAAATAGTAAAGTAAAAAAAAAAAATTTTCCAGTGGGTATCGCGGATCGATCGATTTGGGTATCGATTTGGGTAATGGGGATCTCTATTACGATATTACGATATTTAAAATTCGTTTTACGCTTTACGAGCGCGCTTTACGATATTTAAAATTCAGCGGGCGTTGATATTCAACGGGCTTACACTAGTACATACATAGTACGCAATAGGTAAATTATTGTGATGGTGCGAAAATTCTACCTTCTGATTTTGAATGAATTGTATTAGTTATGTATAATATGATCAGGTATGATCCCGTTTTTATGATTTTTGGAAAATGTCTCTAGGTATATGTGTATAGTCACAGTAGATAATCATATTGTTGATATGAGATAGTTGATAGTTATTTATACCTAGGGCAATTGGTGAATATGACTGGATGTAAAGAAGAAGAAATAAAACGAAGAACGAAACTAGGATGGAGTGCTTTTGGAAGAATGAATATAGTTTTTAAATCCAACATTCCGCTATGCTTAAAAAAGAAGGCATATGTACTGCCAGTTATGACGTATGGATGTGAAACTTGAAACTCAAGAATGCTACGTAAGATCCAGTGCACACAGAGAACCATGGAAAGATGTATGCTTGGTATAAAAAGAAGAGATCGCAAAAGAAATACATGGGTAAGACTTATAACCAAAGTGGCAGATATAGCAGTACGTGTGAAAATGTTGAAGCGGCAATGGGCTGGACACTACTTCCTGCACTGGATGCAGTACTACTTTAACTTTACATAAGTCTAAAGATTTCAATATCGATTTTAAAGATTTGATTCATTAATTATGTTAACGCCTCACATACTAATATATTTTAATTGATTGTATCTTCTAAGCCTTTGTTATAATATTTTGAGTACACAGACAAAGTCGCCTAATCAGTCACCCACAAGTCAGCAATAATCCAAAAGTTAGTGTATGATTATTACGAGAAGCATGGAAATATTTATGTTCGGTATAACAAGAAGAGAGCGTAAGAGCAACACGTGGGTAAAAAGCATGACCAAAGTGGCAGATATAGCAGAATGAGTGAAAAAGTTGAAGTGGACACAGCGAGAATGGATGGCAGATGGACGCGAGAAATACTGGAATGGTATCTGAGAGGATGTGAAAGGAAGCAAGATAGACCGAGTGGACGATGGGCTGATGAATTGAGAAGAATGTGTGGAGTCAACTGGATGCACATTGCCCAAGACAGACAGGAATAGAAGAGGATTGGAGGGCCCTTCGTCCAGCAGTGGATGGTGAACGGCTGAAAATAATGATGATATTGTATTTGTAAATAATGTTTTCCTGAAAAATCTGATCGGCTGAAATACGCGGGGCTTTGCCCACTGCTATACGACTGCTCTCGCCCACGCATATATAAATTGGCATTAAAATAGCACGTGGCGAGTTAATCACGCAATAAACGCGCGTAAATATAACCGCTTGATGTAGTGCCGACCGTTGTCATCTGTGCAAAGTACGTTTTATACAGTCACTTTGTAGTACAAAGTACAATTAGACCGGCACAATGACACGAGGGGTGGTTGGGTGGGAAATTGTCAGGGGGTTGGAAATGTGGGGGTGTGAAGGGGTTTTCCCCTGCCTGGTCTTCTTTGTGTGTCCGACCTCAATAAGTTGGCCGTTACACGCCGCACGGAAGTTTGAAAACCGCCTACACAAAAACTTTCCACCGTAACAAAACACACACATTCTCATATAATATTACACACGTGGTGGCTCAGAATCGAGTGTGTCATATCGCGTCTTCAGCACCAAGGCGACATGTTTTGCAAGACGTTTTTGGGAATTTCCAAGCAGTATATCCCACGACTCTGACGTACTAGCGTGATGATTTTGCTACTAAACAAAATATCTCTTCATGATCTGTCGATTTAAGCCATAAAATGTGTAAACTGTGTAAATTATTAATTGGTGAAAAATCGAAAAGATGTCGAAGAAAATTTAAAATTACTATGTCGGCTCATACTCTCCAAAAAGCATATCATCAGAAAGAGGGTTTAATCGCCTATCGATCAGTACCAACATGTGTGTGACAGAACGAGTGAGACGGTATCGGGAACATCAGAAAGTCTACGCAGCGCGCAGGGAAAACAACGGTGCGAGCACCTCGACGGCCACTGCTTACCACAAGCCAATGATAAATAAAATTGTAATCGATTACCAGTTAAGACATTATTCGTTATGCTGAATAAAAATATATTATTGTATCCATTTCGATGCTTTCATTTGATTCTCATATTCCAAATAAAATATTAGCCGCTAACGCAGTCGTATTTACGGAATATCTACGGCCGTGTTCGATACAGCCACACCCCGAATTTTCCCCTGATTTACGATGACCAGTTCCAACTTTAAAATTGCTACCCTGAACAATTTACTATTTTGGACATGTCACTTTTGTGCTCTGAGAACGCGATATAACAACGCCCTCCTGATTCAAGCAAAAGTATGTTTGATGCCTTTTAATTGCTTTTTTTTTATCACAGTGATGATTCTGACTTTTATGAATACCTATCATAGACCGCGTCATTCATTAAAGATAAAATTTTCCTAGTGAAATAGTGTCTCGAATTGAATCAAACGTGATTTATCTATTATAATAATGAATCAGTGAAAACTTAATTTTTTTGAACCCATATCACTTCTTAATTATGTCTGAAAAAAAATACAAAAAAACAAAAATTCTAACGTATTAGTATACTATATATATTAGCGTAACAACTGCTTGTCTGGGTCATTGTGGTCAAAGCTGGTTTGAATCGAGAACGAGAATTTGAACGAGATTTTATGGCCATACACCAATTCGATCAACGGCTGTACTGTTATTGTACGAATCAGCCCACACGGGTGGAGGTAGGGGGGTGGTGAGGTGCCGGGTGACAATCCACCGTCATATGATGGGCAAACCGGCTAGTTACATGTAAATATAGAAGTGATGTTCACTCATTATATGAACTGTTTAGTTTGAAAATGTTATAAGTTCACTCCAGAATAATTGAGTCAAACTATGTATGTATGTACGGCGATGTAATTACGCAATTATTTCATTTAAACATTTGATATATGTACATATGTACATTAAGCATGTGTTACAAAAATGGTTGGAAAGAAGTAATAAAAATTTTGCTATTGTATGGAAGCGTTAAATGAGCTTTAAAACAAAACTTAATTTTGCTCGCTATAATAAAAGGTAAACAAGCAATTCCAAAAAAAAAAAACTACAAAACGTAATATAATCCCATATAGCCCGAATCACATTGAAACTGTTTTAGTATGTGCTGTGTTACTAAGTCGTGTAAAATCATACTGGTATTTGTTGTTTCGAAAGTCATACTTCGTGGGTGGTTCAATTGGTCTTATAATCCGGCAGGAGTGTCCTGACAAGAGGATATCCTGAATTTATATACGCACCATCCTATGCACACGCACCACTCGACCATAGGAAATACCATATCATATAAGGACAAACAAATATTTCTCCGGGGATACTACACGGCGGCGTTCAAGTGTCGACTTCCTCGAAACGAGATCCAGTTTCTTGGGCGTGTCGTATCAGGGGGGGGGGGGAGAGATGAAAGACAGGGATGAGGGGATAGAGGTGGGAGGGATGTGAAGAAGAAGTTCACCGAATCGATTTCGCGGTGAATTATTTTCCCGGGAAAATAAGAACGAAACTATCTGGTGTGATAATCCTCGGGAGGCCTCCCGGGTTGCGGGATATCGCGGATCCGTGTTGACAGACTTATTATGACATGGCGGCACAACCCATGAATACAAAGTGGATGCTTTAGAAAAATGCTCGAGGGAGGAAAGCCTCTTCTCCACTCTCACCCCCGTCACTTTCCCCTGCCCCATCACATTCCACCCCCTCGCCCGCGTAGCCTCCCAGAACGCGCCCGGGAAATCTCCGGGCGCAGTCGGCCCTTTGTCATTTTCCGGGGTTGGGCCTGACGAATACCTGATGCGACCCCTGACGATGATGGATAAGCGGAGACTTCGGGTCAAAACGACCCCAACGTGACCCCCCCCCCGTAGCCCCCCTCCTCATACCCTCTCCTCACACTCCCCCCGCCTCGGTTATAATATCCGAAATATCAGTGTCAAACTAGTGCCCTGCTCATTTATAATAAATAACCCCACTCTTACTCTCTTTTCGTTTGCGTTTTTTAACATGAAAAATTTTCTGAAGCTGAAGAATTTTAGTATTCAAACAAATTCTGTGATGCCGCCACTTCACCTTGGCGCGAATGTTCGTGGAATGTTTGTGAAATATTGGCCTTAGCGCTGTGGTCAGCTGCCGCTTGCTCCTCCGTTCAGAGCGCTGCAATCGTATCGCTAGTGGCGCCACTCTAGTGTCAACTAGCAAGCGGCAGCGAACAAAGTGTCATCGTGGCATCGGTGTTTTGGATCCCATATCGCGGGTTCTTGGTGGAGAATTTCGAGAAAGTTCAGAGTCACTGAATTGGTCCACATGATTACGCACTAAAGGCACAAACAACACTGGAGGGTTCCGGGGTGTGGGGAAGGGTCCGCCATATTTTTTTCGCGGTCGCTCGCCTTCGCTCAACTTTTGCGGATACCGCGCGAATGTTTATAAAGTACGTTGGCCTTAACGCGCAAATGTTGGAGCGACATACCCACACCTAGGCGCTCGGCACCGCTCGTCAGCGCTCGTCCAATATGAAGTGACAAAAGTTTTCAAACAAAATTGTGAAATCAACAAAGTAAACTTCCAATAACAATCACGTTGAACGTTATAAATAAAATGAAATTCTTATAGGCTGCCTCCTCCGTTATGCATAATTTGGTTTAAATCCTATGTACATATATACGTATATATGTAAGCTGTAAGTAAAAACTGTATCCTGATCGGATAAAGTATTGTGATCGAGATTATGACTGATTTGTATCGGGTATCATCGCCTGATCACGTTTTCACGATTTCTGGACAATGTCGGAATGGCTGTTTGTCTGTGTACTTTTTAACTTGAACTTAGAAGCTGAAATTTTATATCTACTATTTTCGCATAAGGTTTGAGAGATATGCTGATTTTGGTCAACATCCGCTAACCGGGAGTTGCAGTTTACTCTTGAACGAGATTTCGTTTTGTTTCTTTTTCGGCCTTTTATATATTTGGTATCTTCATAATATTGCAATATTATAATCTTTGGAGGAATATCTATTTAAAAGAAAATCATCAAAATCAAAATAAAATAAGAATTATTATAGCAATGGTGAGTTAAAAAAAAACTCAAAATCGGTATACTAGAAGTGACGGTTTATCGTGTTTCAAGTATACGTTGAAAATTGTTTGTTTGCGTGCACACCGTGATTTCATATTACGCGTTCGTTCGTTGCTCGCTACATATGTACATATGTCCGAGGCAATATTTTCCGGCTCAAGAGCAGAATTTGATTTTTTTATTTTTTTTCTAAATTCAATGTTGTAATATTTCATAATGCATGTATGTATGCATGTACACACATAAGTGTATATTTTAATATTGAGAATAAAATTTATCATTGAATATTTTATTACTTTTATTTAATGCAAAACGATATCACAAATAGCTTCGTCCACGTGTCAGAATAAGTTTGTATATAATATTAATAATTTCACAGCGCGTGAAATTTATGTAATGAAAATCTGAAATAAATACAGTATACGAGCAAAGATATGAGCTATTATACAATATATTCTTATGTTTTTATATTGCTCACTTGTCCGTAGCAATCTGGAGTATGCCACCCAAATCTGGAATTTTTGATACGATACAAGATATGAGCTATTATACAATATATGAAACAATATCATTCTAGTTTATTTAGGTAAAGTGGAGCGTCTTCATTTTCAATTCCGTACGCTTATTGTCAGTAACTTGTGGAAAAGTCTTGCGCTCGCATATGAAAATATTTCGTCATGGGAAAAAATTATGGGGTATATACGATTTACGAGTGATGGCGGCCATCTCTCGCCGAGTGAAATAATAATGTGTCTGACTTCACGCGCCCCCTCCCCCAAGTCCACCCCTTTTATACGGGACCGGACAAAGAGATTCCATTTTGTGACAATATTGTGTACACACGTTCCAGCAGGATCTGTGGCCTGCCAAGGTTTTTCCTATTATGTCTAAGGCTGTGTGCGCACTGTTATGGCGCTTGTATGGAAGTGGTCCGACCAAGCTCTACATCAGGGGAGCGCAACCAGTAACGTTTAATAATTTTCCATTGTTGAATTTAAACGGGGCTTTATACTTAAAATTCACACTCACTTTAAAACTTCATTTTACACAATAATAAAAATTGTATCATAATAACACAATCTTCGTAAATATTTTGAGATAATAAACAAGCCGCATAACACAATAAAAAAAAATTCCAAATGAAAATACATATTCCTAACTTTTGATCTTTACTGTGTGACTAATTGGAATTATTTGAAAGTAAAAAAAAACTACAAGCATTGAAAGCTAACATATGTACCTGTTTATTGGTTCCAATACTTTTTACCAATTTGAATATAAGATTTTGTGACATAGACCTTACGCTGAGAAAGCTGAGAAATGTCATGTTAAAATGGTTGAATGCAAGGGAGAATGCGAAGCTATGTACATATTTTAGTGTTTATTTATGTTATATCATTGAGTATTTGGATTGTTATTGAAGGGTATGACATATGTGTATATGTAACATATAATACTAAGATTACAAATAAATGTTATAAAGGGTACGGCTAATCATTTTGTACATACATATAGGTATCCAAGAATATAATAGGCTGCAGGTTCATTTGGCACCTCTATGCAAATAGAGTGTTTTACATTATTTTTAATTGGCTGTAAGCTTAAATAGGTATAATAGAAATGTATAAAAGTTATGCAAGTTTCATATTATGTAGTATCAAAGCTATTTAGTGAAAAGTCAAGCTCGTAAGACTATTCAATATGAAACTAGTGTATGAAGGTGTGCATGGTTGGCGATCTCTGGTCACGGGGTGACTTATACGGCTGTCGGCCATAATAATATATAGAAGCCGTATGAAAGGGTGTTAAGATACTACGTGTCGCAATCAGTAGGAGAAAAATTCTGTTATTATATACTTGCCGTGGTGGATTTTTCTATCGTTTTGCGGAACGACAAACCACCCTTCCACCTTCCACCCCATCGAAAACAACCCAACCACCCCCTCAATATGGTGGACTACACTGCAATTTCTTTCGCAAACATATAAAAGCACCATTGTGTCGGAGCGTCGACGATGAATGCATCACCGCATGTGAAGTGCGCGACTTTCAATGCGTGACAATAGTGGACCAAGTCCAGTGTCATCTAAGACAGCGGTGGCCGACCTTTCGGACCGCACGAACCACTAAACTCAAAATCTCGAATCCCGCGGATCACTACCATGATTTTTTCCATTAAAATAACATTCCAAATATGAAATGGTAATTACACTTGTATTTGAACTCCAAGTTATTTGCAAAAAGTTGGATATCACCTTATAATGATAGAAAAATTATAATAAATAAATGATATATGTATCCATTATTCATTATGAAAACTGCCAGTTATGATGTATGGATGTGAAACTTGGATGCTAAATTCAAGAATGCTACGTAAGATCCAGTGCACACAGAGAAGCATTGAAAGATGCATGCTAGTAAGAGGAATACATGGGTAAGAAGTATGACCAATATGACAAAAGGTAGGTACGTGTGAAAAAGTTGAAGTGGACACATAGCGAGAAGAATGGATGGCAGATGGACGCAAGAAATACGGGAATGGTATCTGAGAGGATGTGAAAGAAAGCAAGGTAGACTGAGTGGACGATGGGCTGATGAATTGAGAAGAATGAATGGGTGGAGTCAAGTGGATGCAGATTGCTCAAGACAGACAGGAGTGGAAGAGGATTGGAGAGGCCTTTGTCCAGCCGTGGATGGTGAACGGCTGAATATGATGATGATTATGAAAAATGCGGACCGCCAAAATTCTCTCGCGGACTACCGGTTGGCGACCGCTGATTTAAGATATTTACTACATGCAGATGCAGGTCGGAAATTACGGATAGCACTTCGTTTGATCATTGCTAAAGCTCGGGACGCATGCTTTGATCAGAATTGATTTAAAACTGCCTTAAATTTCCGCCTTTTGAAACTTTATTGTTTCCAAACCATATGTATCTATGCTAGTTTTGTTGAACGATTGATAGAGAATTATTGTTATATATCAAAGTAAACGTTTTTCTGTCTATCTGCCTGGGTCGTTGCAGTGACGCTACCATTGCCTACATAAATAAAACACGGTACACTATGCAATTGTTTCACATATTGTCAAACGGGCTATGGACTGTACTGTTATTGTATGTATGTACAAACCAGCGCACACGAGTGGAGGGTGGGGTTAGAATCCACCGTCACATGATGGGCAAACCAGCCAGTTTATACAGATGCATCAACAACGTTAATTTTTAATGGCATTTTAACGTTACTACGAAATATTGTTAAAATTCGAGATTCAATATCGGTCTAAACATATTCAAAATAAATAATATATTGGGACAAATACACCAATCAGAAGCATTACAAAGTCACGGAAATCGTTTACCTATAACGGAAAATTTCATGTTATCACTTGCTTTCGTTCGACAGATTATCGCGGACAGACTTCTCCTATGTATAAATATGTAGTAGCGCAGGAATCTGCCTGACTGACTGGCAGTGATAGCCTAGTCGCGGAACGCTCGCATACCATGGCATGGCACGTTCACATACTCTCACTCACATACACACACACACACACACACACACACACATACACAAACACTCTCGGCACAGATTTATATTTTTCAACTACCTTCTACATTTTGCACTACTGAATACACTATAAATACACAGAATAGATAATTATACATAAATGATAACCACCCGATGACGTTTGTCAACGGCACAAAGAGTTGATCTTATTGGTTTCTTAGCCAGTTTTATGAAAATACATTATTAAAAATCATTTAGAACGATAACTTTTTACGATTTTACTATAAATTTTTAATGGCTGAAACATTGTTTCAATTGGATACACAATTTTCCACATTATATGTTGATATACAATTTCCACATTATACATTGACAAGAAGTACCGAGTTTAATTTTCAATTTCTGCTGCATTTACAAATAATGATACGATAAAATTTTATCGATCGATTTAACGATTTACCCCTACTTTTTATTCCAGCGCATTATTTTCGAAGTAATGGGAAATCAGTATAAATACACAACAATTTTTCAGAATTGACATTCGTGAACGAGTGGATAAACAACATGAAGTTCCTCGGCTTGTTTTTTGCTGTGTGCCTCATTCAGGTAAATATGTGTAATACATACATACGTGACTATCAAATAAATATTGAAAAATAAAAGAACAAAACTCTTATTCTGTTCCTAATACGATTACTTGTAATCATTGATTTTGCGACCATTTCAAAAAATTCAATTTAACTTATTCATTACTTTCATTAATCAAGGGTATACTCTCGGCTTCGGTTGGAAGCGCTACGGGAAAACATGAATGTGTTGGATTAAATGGAAGAGACGATCACGTAATAGGATGTTTAGTTATCGATAGCGGAGTGGACAGTGGAGGCAGGAATCTCGGAGAAGGTGGCGGATACAGCACCAACGGTCATGAAGTTGCTGACGAAACTGATGGTGATGATGCCACTACTACTGAAGCAAACGTTGAAAGTGTAGATGAAGAAGTCGAAGAGCGCAATGGCAAATCAGGGAATGGAGGTGGAAATAATGGAAAAAAAGGTGAAGATAGAGAAGTTACGGGGAAGCATAGTTGTGTAGGACAGAATGTAGCACGCGGCGAGCACACAGTAGGATGTGTTACACTGGAGAGGAACGGCGAAAATAATGGAGGAAATGGAGGTGCTAATGGTGCAGGTGAAACTGTTTGACTTAGTGGTCGCCACGGAAAGTAAGTCTATGTAACAAGACATCAAGGATGAGCATTCTTATACCACTTAAATAACTAAACTATTTTTAAAATTTATTAATTTCGAATCTATGTAAATCCATTATTAAAATTTAAATTTCTCAACCACCTACTGTATTTTTGCTACATTTTGCACTACTGAATACACTATAAACACAGGTATAAATACCTATACATAAATGATAAGCATATGTCTAAGCACATTCAAAATAAATTATATATTGGGACAAATAACACCAATCAGAAACATTACAAAGTCACCGAAATCGTTTATCTAAATCGGAAAATTTCAAGTTATCACTTGTTTTCGTTCGACAGATTGACTTATGTATGTATATATATATATATATGAGGATTACGCTGGCGAACACGTACCCGTGAAAATCTCACGCACGCGCGCCAACTCGGAAAATTTTTCCCTTTTTCCAGCCTATCTTCCCCCTTAAACTCCCATCCTCCCCCTCCCCAAGAGAAAAATCACTTGTCAGATCAAATAAGACACATTCTGCGGGGGAGTGCGAGCTTTGAGGGAAAGGGGGCGGCAGGGGTTTTGCGCCTGGGGCGGTCGCCTTATGACACGACGTGTCGGCAGCCCCGCACATAAATAAGTGAGCTCGGACTACACCCATGTCATTTATGGCCTCGACACGGACGTACAAAATCGCAAAGGTCTTAACCCCCTCGCCACCCTTCGAATATTTCCTTTTGACCCTTTCTTGCCGTCGTCGTCGGCTCTAATTGCTATCATCGTTTTCCTCTGCGAACCCCGGGACACGCCCCACACAAGGAAAATCGCACCAAATAAAAATGTGATACACCGTGCGACTCGAACAGTGTTCCTCAAATTGTCAAATTGCATCCGTGAACAAACTGGCGTCCATGTTATATGACATCTATTATTAAAATATATACATACATATGTTTGATGCAAAGCGTAGGTAGTCACTGTACATATGTACATAGATATTATCATATTGTAGAGCAGCGTTTCCCAAACTGTGAGTCGCAACCCACTTGTAGGTCGCGAGCCGAGTGGGTCACGAAAAATTCAAAGTTCAAAATTCACATTCCAAAGAATGTGATTTTTTTTAAATTATTTAAAAAGTAAAATTAATATGCAAAATATATAAAAAAAATAATTATAATTCTAATTATAATAATTATAATTAATATATAAAAAAAAATGAATATAGATGCGTCCGAGCAAATTTGTGAAGAAGCATCCGGATTAAAAAAAAAAGCCACTAGAATATTTTGAAAGACAACTGGAACAGGTTAAGTCGTCAAAATTGAAGCTTTCGCATTACACCAGCATTAATGAAAAATCTCTCCACGCCTCTAACCTGATTAGTTTGTAAATGTTTGATGATAAGAGCAAGAAAGAAGTATAGAAGTCGAAACAATTTCGCCTATAATACGATTGCACGCAGAATCGATGAAATGACCCAGTGGGCAGAAGATGAGCTGATCCAAAGAGTTAGTGAGACATTTTTAGAGTTAATGAGTTAGTAACATTTTTCTCATTGCAACTGGACGAGTCCACGGATGTACAAGATTTATCCCAGCTGCTTGTTTTCGTTAATTATAAATTATTTACTCTGGATATTTTTAAGTATAAAAATAATTTAAATACACCCCCAAGATATCAATTACATCGTACGTAAAATAAATCTTTTGTGCTACATATATGTATGTAATTGAAAAAAATAAACTCCAAAAAAGTCATGGAAATTAGAAATGTGTTTTAAATTTTTTTAACCCATCAAACGATAGTTATAAAAAAAATTCAAATTAAGTAGATACTTCAATGTGAGTTTTTCCGTTATAGTTTTTCAAATTTTCTTCAGATCCAAAGTGATATGTTTCGATGGTCTTTTTTTGTCCGAGTTTTTAGTTAAACCAATCCGGTCCTGTACTCTCGTCCATAATGCAAGGCTTGACCCATCTTTTGTATCCGCGTTAAGGGCTTACATGGTAACAAGACGAGCGCAGGGCCAAGCCCTTGCTTTAAATATGCATGCACGCCACTGTCGCAACCGGTCAGCCCTTGAATATTTAAAGTGCGACCGGTTCGTACACGGTTCGTCATAAGCGCGCTTGCAAACCCACAAAAAATACACATTTTACTGTAAATCTTGCTAACCCAGTATCTACCGTGAAAAGTTACGCTTAAACAAGTCTACATAGTGTCATGTCACATTTATCGTTACTGTCCGTTTTAAAACGCAATCTCGATAACGAGCTAAAATTGTAACGCTCAACTTCAACTTCGTACTGTGATTGATTGTAAGAGATGATCGTCGTTTACGCTTTGCGAGATTTATGTACACAGAACTGCATAATATGTATGTAGTTTATTTGTTGTATCAAATATTATGAATACTATGACGTTGAATTTTGAGTCCGACTGTGACATGAATATGAAAGCTTATCGTTTCCTGCCAGCCATTGGAAATTATGGGGACAATGCAAGTAATCCAATCCATTGCAATGGGATCAAATATTAATATTTCATCACAACCGAAACCGTATCGAATTTCATGCACAAATAACAAAATTGCAAATTCGTCACACATAAAACATTGAAACAAGTGCATATAAAAATCTGCCAATTTGTGTGTGTGTGTGTGTATGTATGTATTTGAAATATTTTTAACTCTACTTTATACTGTATAGTTGAACAATATTTTTTTTTATATATATGTATATATACAGTTTTATATATATATATATACAGTTGAACAAAATGTCAATAAGCACTTAAAATATTTGTACTGGCACCAAATTTCTCAATTTCCTTAAAGAAAGAACGATCCTAGAACGATCTGCTTACACTTTCCGCGTCAACTTCAGTCAACCAGCATATATTACGCATTATTGTCTGACTTTACATTCCGAATTTGTTTTATTGTAAGCGTTTACTAATCTTAAAATTAACTATGTAAGTGAATTAAAAATAACAGCACATTTAGCTTTCAATCAATATATTCTTCGCCATCATAACTTCAAAGTAAACCGTTGTTCATTGCATTTAAATTTGAATTGCAGAATCAATTAACCATATCCAATATAATTTTTATCTAGAAATGAGATTTATATATGTACACTGTTGCGCATTTACCGAAGTAGCGAATAATTGAAATTCCATTGTTTGTTACCCATTTACGATTTCTTTACGATAACTGTTGATTATATTTGTAAAATCAAGTAAGCATGGCATGGGTACAAACTTCATTTGAAGGTAATTTAAATATTCGATCATTTTTTATCACATAATTTTCTACGAAATTGATTTCTTATGACGATCATTTATTTAATTCTTTCCATTGCATATTTAAATGTACTTATTTATTTAGTTCGAAAAATATCTCTATCTAGACATCAAAAATGTCCCAATTCTCATTTAAAAAATCATTTAGACAAAAATTTTTCTTTAAATGCAAAACAATAAGTTCAAAACGAACTCTTGGGTTACTGGGAACTCCATATGTTACAAATGTGTCGTAATCAGATTGGGACTGAAATAAATGAGACTTTTCATTTGGCGGTCATGGCTGACGATACTATCGATGTTTCAGAGCACACTCAGATGGTTATTATTTTGAGGTATGAGCTACATGGTGAAAATTTTTAACGATTTAGGGATTTTTTTCAGCCAGAAAAAAAGCTGATGGATTATCCAAATGTGTCTTCGATCAAATGAATATTTTTTTTAAAAATGGCCCTACTAAATTAATTGCTCAGACATATTATGGTGCTAATGTTATGGGGTGTACAATTTCTTGAATAAAATTTTTATTTTATATCTGTACTTTTCCACAAAATCTTTTCTTTTCTGCCAGTTAATATAATATTTTTTATCACTTCGAAAAAAGTTAAAAATTTTAGCCCCGCTTACAGCAGCACCCCCAAAAAGTCACGAGCCGTTACCGATACTTATCTTGGTCAATCATTGATTCGAGCGTCCTTAGATGTAATCTTCTAACTTCAAAGTGCAGATTGAAAGTTTCACCGTGACTTTTACGCATCAAACGAAAAGGATAATTAAAAAATAAATAAAGCCACTTTGAAAAGCACCGATCTGTAAATGCTCATACAATACATTCACACGGTAAAGTAAAAGTCACATTAATGCGATACCATTGTGCTTTCGGGCTTAACCGAAATGAAGATCAGATTTTGAGGCAACAACCAACCCCTTTCGGAGGAGAGATAGAGAGAGAGAGCGCGTGCCACTGTCACAGCTTGTCAAACGTTTGTTGTGTCGTCACCGCTGATTGATTATTATATCATCTCGAGTCCCCTCGTCGAGTCGCGTCGGTTGAGTCATAATGCAAAATAGCTATATTAATCCGAAAAAGGAGAGGGAGAAGCAGGAGGCTTTGCTACAGTCAGGCCAGGAGAGATTGGGGAAGAGTCAACCCCACCTCCCCCCCACCCTCCCCCAACCTACAACATCCCCGTCAAATCAATAAATCTCCCCCAGGGGAAGTGTTGATGTGTTTATCTAATAACAACCGTAAATATGTGCCAAATAAAGATACAGCGAGGGCGGGCCGAGAGACGCGTACGCGAACAGGAACAACAATGAAAAACCAAAAACCGAAAAAAGGGAGGACATAAAGGAGAGCAAATGAATATGCAAAATAGGGCACCCTGTGCCGGCGAGATACAGGATGTCCCTAATGAGGCGCGTGGCTCAGGACACGTGCCGCAAGTGTACCGCTCTCGCTGTGCTGCACATGTAACAATGTTCACTTTCGATTTCGCCCCCGGGCATTACTCGAGTGCGTATCCTGAGGAAAAAGGAACCGAGGACCTCTCTTTTACAATGTTCTGCTTGTGTAAAAGGAGATTCTTTTCTGTTTTTCTTTTTGTGTGTGTGTAGCGAAAAGCTCGTTAAATTAACGATTTCTGTTCGAATTGTACCTACGACGCTCGCATCGCATTGTTAGCTTTCTGAAATAATATGTGTGTGTGTGTGTGTGCGTATTGTGAGGTTGTGACCAAACAGCGATTTTGTGTATATTGGAAGATAACATTTTTCCTTTTCGAAAGAAAATTTTACATTGCATTTGTCGGCTTCATGATTGGATGTAAAGAAGAAAACATAAAACTAGGGTGGAGCGCTTTTGGAAGAATGAACATAGTTCTTAAATCCAACATCCCGCCATGCTTAAGGCATACGACCAATGCGTACTGCCAGTTATGACGTATGTATGTATGTGAAACGTAGATGCTGAATTCAAGAATGTTACGTGTATTTGTCTGTGCACGTTACCAGTGCACACAGAAAAGCATGGATAGATGTATGCTTGGTACAACAAAAAAATATCGTAGGGAGAATACATGGATATGAGAAGTATGACCAATGTGGCAGATATCACGGAACGTGTGAAAAAGTTGAAGTGGACACAAAATTTGAATGGATGGCAGATGGACGCGAAAAATACTGGAAT
The DNA here is from genome assembly GCA_022651745.1 of Parapsyche elsis. Lineage (NCBI taxonomy): Eukaryota > Metazoa > Arthropoda > Insecta > Trichoptera > Hydropsychidae > Parapsyche > Parapsyche elsis. Next base: position 1,927,395 of record JAGVSN010000019.1, read on the forward strand.
GGTATCCGAGAGGATGTGAAAGAAAGCAAGGTAGACCGAGTGGACGATAGACTGATGAATTTAGAAGAATGTGTGGAGTCAAGTGGATGCAGATTGCTCAAGACAGACAGGAATGGAAGAGGATTGGAGAGGCCTTCACCCAGCAGTGGATGGTGAAAATGATGATTTGTAGGCTTGCTATGTACAATACAATAACAAATGTAGTTTCGACAGCTAAAATACTAAAAATAAAAGCATAATTTTTATCTTAGATATCCAATGGGGGTTGTATGATCGGCCGAAGAAGCTGAGCGGCGAGCGTATCCGTCGGTCGAACAAATTATGTATATAAACAAAATGGATCTATGGCGATTGTTCGAGAGAAAGAGAAAATGCGCATGCGCAAGCGAATGCTTTTCCGTCACGGCATCATCATAGAATAGATACAGTAATTCATTGCCACTTTAATGTTTCGTCGTAATGACTGTGTGTACTTGATGACTTTTTACATCCATTGGCATTTTATATACGACATTTCACTACGAATAATATCATGTCAAATATATTGAACTAAAAATTTCGCACTCATAATTAATTATATTAATTTTTATTTATCTATTAGTAGATATTTAGGAAATCTGTACAGCACCTATTGACGACACTGGTATTTATGTAGGCTTTACATATTGGGTACGTTTAAAAAAATTCTAAAACGAAATAATATGGTGTAATATTAAATTACCACACGTAAAAACTGAGGATTTTAAAAGGCAAAGCTCAAACTTAAGTGTGTAACTTTTAGGAAAGCCGCACTTTGCTGGTTGCTGTAAATTTCATCCAAATTACGTCGGCATAATTTTTAATGACAATATTGACGTAATTTATTGATGAAACACACCCAAAACTCATTTAATTATATCTACCATTTTGTTTACAGAACATGATACATATTGCACCATTTGATATGCACATGTATGTATTATATTATTTGACAACATTTTGACGAAGACTTCTACCTACACCTACGAAAAGCACATACATATGCACATTTTGAACGATCAAAAGCGAATCACCAATAACCGCTCAAATAATTGTGAAAGTTTACCATATGGGAAGTAGACAATTTTCCATGGAGATCACACGATCAATCAATCATACGCGGACAAAATTCGGCATAACTGTCACCATATTGAATCGATCTAAATTGCGAGTCGCAATCAAACTGCGACAGAGGGGTGTCACAATATCCGACCGTATAACCCATCGTATAAATACCACAAAGTGGGCTTGAAAAGCTCTCGAGAACACACACCGTGGTGTGGCAATTCCTCAGACGGGAAACGGCATTGCGAGCTGTCGCGTCTGTGAGGCCGTTCGGAGTTGTGTGAGTGGCCAATCAGCATCCAGAGGCCGGAACAATTACCCAGGATCATTCTTAATTCCGCCCTTTCGTTGCTCGGCGTGTCCGTGGTCCTTATCGGGGTCGTCCGCAATCGGAATCGATACCAGACTGTCCACTACTAAGGCTCCATGCTTCATTCTACACCTTTTTCCTTTTTTTTCCTTTTTTTTTTTTTTGCCTCCTTTTGTCTTGTCGCTCTTTGTTTTCTTTGGCTCGTGTCCTCTAAGCCGGAACGAAGCATTTTGCCGCCCTTTCAAGTAAACTCCTTTGCACACGCACAAGAAAATACCGATATATTTCAACGTGGACGATTGCTAGTGGACGTTGCTACTATCGCGAATTTTCATCTAAAGCTCTAACGTACAACAGCTGCCAACGTGCTAACATGTTTGTAATACACTTTAATTTAAAAAAAAATGAGCATTTCAATAATTGCCCAACTACCCAATTGATTAAATACCGACTATTTTAATATAAATATAACAATCACCATTGAATGTACTATCCCAAGTAAGATTGTCTATATATGTACGTACGTATAGGTAGGTATGTTTAACAACGTTTGCGCTATTGTTCCGCGTTTCAAACAATAGACAATGAAACTCAAGCAATCCGCTGGATTGGTTTACCGCACTTGTCATAGCTACGTATTGAAAATGCTAAATTGCAAAACAAAAACAAAATACATAAATAATAGTCCTTTATTGATATTATATTAAATTATATTATCATTGAATTGGTGTACGAGTAGACGGAATAATGCGCCAATCAATATTGAACGTTTTCCGAATTGAATATATGTACATATGTACCTACATTGTAGGTTCAGTCAATTTCAAAGGATTTGAGAAGAAGATATTAAATAATAAAAAATGTATATGGGAACTATGCGGCTTGCATAGTTTTTCAAATTGTACGAGAGTCTCAAAGTGTCCATACGTGGAAAACTGTAAATGAAATAGCTCTCCATAATTACAGCGAGGCCTCTATCTATTCAAGCCCCTTAATTGAAGGAAAAAAGTCAACGTTACAGTCGTTTGAATCGTCTTCTGGTTGTGGGGGTTTCGTCGCAAGTCGCAACCTGCATTGATCGTCAAGCTGAGGATCGTATACGTCTAAATAATCCTACTAAATTCAAATTCTTGCTAAGAGTATCCATATTTCAATACGTTGTCGGCCTCTACGAAAGTTGAACTGTTCAAGTAAGTGAAAAATGTGAGCTTATAATTCCGTACATCTGCAGTTTGTGAAGTATGATGATAAATTTATATTAGTTTCGTTCTTTAGTTGAGCACCCCTGGGCGGCAATATCTAAAAAGACTTGTAACGAGAGAGGACTTTCTTCCACGATCCTTCCAATTTAGATACAACGGCATGCTAGAGCGAGACGAAAGCAATTAAAAAGTACATGTGTGTGAGCGAAACGGAACTTCTATGTGGCTGTCCTGTCGGCGGTTTCTTTTACTAAATCAGATTAAATGGAAAGACAATCACGATTTGCATTCAAAAAATATTTTCAATGGCTCTACGTTGACTTCTTGTTATTTTTTTTCCTTTTATCGTTACAAAAGCAGTTGCCTTTTACTTAACTGAGGCCGCAAGCCGCTGCACGAATGTTCCAACTACAAATTCAGTCCACTTATTTATGTATGTATGTATGATTCAATTAATTAAAACGGTGTATTTTAACATCTAAAGCAACGTAATAATTTGAAACGAATCAAAAAGTATTCAAAATAAATCGATAAAGTTCAATATTTTACTTGAGTGTTAGGTTACTGTAAGTGCGTATCACTTAATCATTGTAACAATTAGGATAGTGCCTATCTTTGTTAATTTATTGTAAAAAAATTCGTTACATTACTGATACACGTATAAAAGCATGTAAAATAATTGTAAATTGTAGGTAAACTTTAAAAACATACATCGAACTTTAAAAACATACAACAATATATACGATGTATGTAAAGGTATATCATCATCATCATCATTTTCAGTGGTTCACCATCCACTGCTGGATGAAGGCCACTCCAATCCTCTTCCATTCCTGTCTGTCTTGAGTAATCTGCATCCAGTTGACTACATACATTCTTCTCAATTCATCAGGCCATCATCCACTCGGCCTACCTTGCTTTCTTTCACATCCTCTCGGATACCATTCCAGTATTTCTTGCGTCCATCTTCCATTCATTCTTCTCGCTATGTGTCCACTTCAACTTTTTCACACGTTCTGCTATATCTGCCACTTTGGTCATGCTTCTTACCTATGTATTCCTTTAACAATCTCTTCTTGTTATACCAAGCGTACATCTGTCCACATTCATACGTCATAACTGGCAATACGCATTGGTCGAATGCCTTATTTTTTAAGCATAGTTGTATACATAGAAAGATAAAAAATTTATTTGTTCAAAAGCGCAATCCAGTCATCGAATAATTAGAAAATTTTTCCTAAAAAGCAACTAAGTTTTATGTATCTTGCATAGTTTAAAAGGTCACTACATGTGGCAAAATTAATACGGTACCAAAATTTTAGTAAAATCATATGTTTCATTGACAATATTTAACGAGCAATAATTTATCTACATATTACGTCTATGTTATAGTAATTTGTTTTCTATTTAGCACATTTAGAAGTTCTCTAAGAGTCTAGCGTCCGAAATCTGCACACGCGAAAAATAATTTGCGAAACATTATTAAAGTATGCGCATGAAACGCGATTCCGATACCCATCTCGTTTCGTGTGTGCAAAAACGATGTTTGTTTGTTGTCGGGCATGTTTATTACCTACAACGGTTGCTAACCGGGTAAATTTTTTTACCTAGTAATTGAAGTAAGTAATTGAACCGAAAAAAGAAATACATAAAAGGTTTAGATTCAGATTTAGCGCAACCGTCTTCCGGCGCGTGGAAACTTTTGTCATCTATCGTTCGTGCTGATTGCTTCAGTAAAGGAAAATCGTTTATCTAGTCTCATTGTATACATAATATACTTATATATTGTAGCCGGGGACAATGAGGGAGCCGGTATTAAATTGAATGCCTTCAATACATTGTATACGTATACGTGCTAGTGTATTTTAGTGTAAGTATACGTGTGTCATTCGTCTGGAGTTGGGTGTACAAATCCTCGGTGTATTGCCGCGTCAACGACTCGCATCTGTTATGGGGCAATTATCGAGGATATATCCCCCCATGGATTGATAGGATCTTGACTAACACGTCCCACATGCTTTGAGAAAAGAGTCGAGTATAATCTTGCCGAAAAGTCGTCGTCGTCGACAGCCGCCATCCTTTGGGACCGTTCGTTTCGCGTCAATATTTTGCCAACACGCTGACAAGTCGCATTAGAAGCTGGGTAAATTAGGTGAGAACACTTTTTTAAAGGATGTACTAGTGTAGATAAAAATACTGTGTTTGACAATAATATTTCAAAAACCATAAATAATTGGGCGTTTATTCATCAATTTTCTATCAGAAAGTTGTCTTTTAACATTGATCTTGCGGTTTTTTTTTAAATACACTAAACTTTGAATATTTAGTTCAATTACTTGAATTTAGCTCTGAATGTAGCTCAATAACATAAAATTTAAAAAATCAGTATCATTTCCGTTTGACGAAAATTTTTGAAAACCTTATAAATTATGACGGCCAGCACTAATGAAGTGTGATATGTACATACGTCGCTTTAATGATTTTTGAGATATACATATGTATGTATGTAGTGATTTCACACCACGAACACGTGATCAGGTTTTGATTGATACGCACCTGTTACGTATCAATTAAAATCTCAAGGTCGAATTTTTGCACGATCACAATTTACACACATATGTAGGTATGTACAATCTACTATGTATTTATTTATTTATTTATTAAACGCTGATTAGAGCTATTACATATAAAATACATAATAAATTAAATTAGAAAAAACACAAAGGGAAAAAACTAATACATAAATTATGTTGAGTTGATAAAAGAAATAATAAGTCGTTGTCTCGGGGACGGAAGATTAGTATTGAAATTCTGTTTACTTATTGCCACATCAAATCATTCTGGGGATGGGAGAATGAAGATAATAATTGTTACGTGAAATATTTTCACAATCCAATAAAAAACGAGAACGGGTAACACACACCAGTACTTTTAAACGAAAAGTCGAATGAAGAAGAATAGGACTATCTATTGGAGAGTTTAATTTTTTTTATATAAAACAATTACATCGAATATGATTCTTCTATTACTTAATTTTTGACAAAAGAGAATCATAACAAATATTCAGTAGGTTTATTAAAAAGTAAAGTGAATATATCTCAAAAATTTATATTGTATTTTTTCAATAGAATACAAATTAATGGCAAAATGGGGTGACCAAACTAGAATTATACTCTAGTTTGCTTCTAACTATTGAACGGAATAATAATTTAAAAGTATTAAAATAAAACGTTTGACAGTTATGATAATGAAGATGTATGTATGTATATTGGATACAGTAATAAATATAATCAGTCATTTTCATTTATAGATCAATATGATGTCGTCTACGAGAACGTAAACTGTACGTTCTACGCGATCTTTAAGTTTTCCTTTTAACGTGAAAGTATCAAATAGTTGATCCTGTTTTGAATTAATTTGTAGACTGGGCCATCTTAGATAAAATACACGAATGCGTTGAAAGCTGTACGAGTGTGTAATTCTATACGTTAACAAAATTACACACTTTAACGGCCAACGCGTACAACCTTTTGGGTTTCGATCGAGAGCGTAATTTATCTGAAATCGCTGTGTGTACGTACACAGCTTTCAACGGTTCGAAGCAGATACGATTTTGTCATACACGCCTTTTACCCTTTACTCTTCTTCGGATTATCTCTGTCGGAAAGCCTCCCGGTGTCGTTCGACGACGGTAATAAAGTCGTGTGCGAAAGGGCGAGCCCTTTATCCGGTCGAAACGAACCGGTTCGAGTAATGAATGCGCACGGCGCGGCGCCGATAGTCAGATCGGTCAATAATTAAACGTTAAGACGTCGCACACGACGATAGCCATGGCCAATTTATGGCTGTATTTACGGCCACGGTCATGGCCATGGTCGTCGCAGTGGTAAGGGGGGGGGGGGGGTCTGTGGCCTCGTGTGAGAGTTGCGCGACAACCCTATCTATCACTGATTCGGTTAAACTTTCTGAAACTTAACCATCGATTATATCAGACAACAAATTATAGGTAATTTTGAATGAGTAAAATAAGTATATCGTATGAAATTTTTAACATTTTTTTAATGCAGATTTGTTCCTCGTTGTACTAATTTGTTATTTTGACCGTATGAATGTGAAATATGTATATGGTTAAATCAAAAAAAAAAAATTTGAATTGTCAAAATCTAAAATTATATAATACAACAGTTATATAACTTAAGAAAAATTGATTTTACTATCAATATTTGTTGAGTCAATTGTCTGTATTAATTTAATTATTTTTTTATTGTGTATGTATGTATGTATATTTATTTTTTTAAATAAAATAATTTAAATTTCAAAGCTTTTCTTGTACGGCTCCATTAATCCATATAAGGCGTTTGAAAAATACGACTGGACTTTTATTGTTTTTTTTTTTTGTGCGCTCGATCTCACATTATAATGGAACTTCAATTCTTTATTTATTTGCAACTTCAAAAAACGACGATCGGCGCTCTTTAATTGGCGTCATATATTTTGACTTTGTTCCGAAATCAAACATATAAATAAAAAAATAACATTCGATTCGAATGTCAAAGTGTTCCTTTTGTACTACAAAATAACAATCTTTCATCGCAGCTTAAATTAAAATTTTATTCTAAATGCTACCAGTGGATTTTCGGGGGGGTATCGTCACTCCCATTTTCGGCTAATGAACATCAACGCGAGTGCATTTAAAACCCATAATTCGTGGCGGGGTTTGAGGGCGTAGACCGCGAACATAAAGGCTCCTAAATTGCGCATTAAGGCGCCTCTAAGCGCCCTAATAATTACACCGCAAGAATTTTTAAGTGTGGAATTTTCCGGAACGCATTTACGAGAACATCCCCGAATGATTTATTGGGTCGTTATTGAGCGTCGACGACCTCTGCCTAAAAATTAATATAAATTTAATCAAAACAAATTGGCATTGTTATACCTACAATAAGGACATGTACACTTTTAGTGTTTTGATTGAAATCGTGCGATTTCAATCATTGTATGCCAATAAATGAACCGTATAGAATAAATGAATTTACCTATCAATTACAGTATGCTAGTTGAAAGCATTTCAGATACTCAAAAAATTTCTATTTAAAAAATAATTACTTAACTTTATCCCTACATATGTAATTTATACATCGCCTTTTAAGAAGTAGGATCATGAGTAGGACATGGCAAATATTCAATTTTACCGATTTTATTTATTCGTGTATTAAACTTAAATCGATTCAGTATTTGATTTCGACCTTGCGCTGCACTGAATCGCTAACAGTGAATCTCAAAAACAACGCTAATTTATCCCATTAACTACCTTATACACCGCAAAAGCTAATAAACCCGATCGGAACCTTTGAAACGTTCTCTTCCACATAGATATATTATATGAAAACATACGACGAAGCATCTTTGACCATAAATAAGCCAACAGATAGTCGTTAAATTAATTTATTGTATCAGAGCAGTAAATGAAAGACTTGGATTTTTGTTGTTGCAATAAATTAACAAATTAATATGCTGCTTTGAACTGGTAGATCATCTTCAGAAACGTCATTGTTGAACTCACTCGTGAGGACACATGAAAGTCGAAATAAGTGCCACTTCAAACGTCGCAAGTCCACTGACACATCATCCAGTAGTAAAAATAATAAATATCTACCAAGCTTTTGGGAAAAGAAGAGAGAAATTTCAAATATTCACTAAGAGTGTCGAAAGCTAACGTTCAAAATGTTCCATTTGACGATTGATATTTTCGTCGAGAATTTTTCTCTTTCGGTATATTGTTTCAACGTATTGATTGACGTATCCACTTCTTTAATATCCATTTGACAAACATATTTTCTTTTTAAAATACGAAGCTAACTGGCTTAATGCATGAAACTAGCTAGCTATTGATCTAAATTGTATTGAAACACTGATATACATATGTTCAAATATGTACATATATAGGCATTTATAAACATGTATAACAAATTAAACAAATATGTACATATGTAATTCATTCAAAATAACGTAGGAGTATATTTTGGATAAAGCCTAAAAATATGTACTAATTCTTTAAACATTTCATGAAGTACGTTTATAGTACATATATTGTATATATTCTTTTCAGACGCGAATAAAAAGGTTTGAAGAATGAACACTTTAAAATATAACTACATTTTTTCAATTTGAACAATTGTAATTGGTTTTCAATTTCAAAACAAAACTTTTGAACTAAATTTTACATGTGAATATGAAAAATCAGATGAATTTATATGGAAAGAATGTGTAATAAATCGTACCTTCTATTCATATCATACACAAAAACATGAATAACCAAATCACTAAAGCCTTTTTCATTAAACAATCACGATTTGAGCCGTTCAAAGTGTAGACCTGTAGAGTGTAGACGAAATCTAAGTAGAAAGATTTTCATTCTTTGTATGCGGACAAAGTACTCGTAATAAATGTATAGTTTACGATGTATAAACGTTATCTTGATATTTGATTATCCCGGAAATCTAAAAATATTAAACCGCATAACCAATCTTTGTAGAACTTAGTGATATTTTATGGGGTACTTTATATAGGTACATACATACCTACACATATACATATGTATGTATAATGATTAATCAATTTTTTATGCAGCAATATTATGACATGACAACAATGTTCCTTTAAAAATCATCGACTCGAATCGGTCGAAACCGGTTTTTATTTAATTTTTATTAGACTAGCGTTTCAAGCAAAAAAAAGCACATTGATTCATTAGGATTGAATAATTTTCATTCAAGCTTAAGCACGCTTGAAATTGAGATTTGTATACATATTTTACGTTGTTAAGCTTCGTTTAAAATTTTGATGTTCAAATGTTAAAATTAAAATGTTAAAATTTCATGTTCCTATGGGAACATGAATCGATTCAGTGACCAAATAAGAGATCGAGTGTTTTTAAATCCCTTCAGGTGAAAAATTCGATTGTGCATCGAATTTTTTTGCATTCGCAGAATGTTGACAGTTTTGTCGATGAAAAATTCAGAATGAGCCAGGCGAAAACAGTCAGAATAAATTAGGCTTTGACCTAAATGAAGTCCTTTTACAGTTCGCTGGACACCTATCGATCCTTTCGTATTTATATACATAATTGATATTTATTCCTAGTCTACGAAACCTAGAATTTAATCACACGCTCGCAACTCGCAAACGCATGAATCTCACTACGTTTAATTTTAATAAAAATAATAACCTGATTCGTACCGATGATAATAACGGGAGGGACACGTTTCGGATTAAATAAAAAAACCGTTGACGAGTCAATAAAAACCCCTCAAAGAGGAAACCCGATCAGCCGTCGTTGATCCAAATGAGTATTTACACGTCTTTCGGATCTATGTATTTCGTGTGTGAGATCATCTCAAAGAGTGTGGTTGATGATTTTTTCCATTTTAAATTTACTTCGTGTTTGTTTTTTGTTTATAACCTTCGTATTAAAATGTCCTCTTCTATCGTTGGCATTGTTTTTCAACGTCGTCAAATCGGCTATATCGAAACATCGGACTGACATCAGATAGCATTAACGAATCTACGTCCAAGTACGTTAATAAAATTATTGCTATTCGACGAAGACGTCGGCAATGAGAATTTTACTAAAAACTACTGTAAAATGTACTTGTGTATGTCCTTATTACATACTTTTTGTTACGTGATTTATTTCAATATTTAAGCATTTTTGAATTTAAAAGCAATATTATGACCCAAAATATAGGATACCATTGATTTTCATCGTTTTCATAGTTTTAATGGACATGATAGGTGGGAGGGGTATTTAAATTATTTTTATGCTTAAAAATATCCATAGTTTTATTTATTTTGAAATAACTTATAATTAACTAAAACAAGCAGCTGGGATAAACCTTGTACATCTGTGGACTCGGCTAGTTGCAATTAGAAAAATGTTACTACGTAACTCACTAACTCTAAAACTCTTTGGATCAGCTCATCTTCTGCCCACTGGGTCATTTCATCGATTCTGCGTGCAATCGTATTATGTATAAGCGAAATGGTTTCGACTTCTATACTTCTTTCTTGCTCTTATCATCAGACATAATTCCAACAGTGTCTTTTATCGGTGGTAGTACTACTTAAGCTGTTCCAGTTGTTTTCAAAAAAATCTGGTGGGTTGTTTTTTAAAATTCGGATGCTTCGTCACAAAATGCCAACGCAATTTGCTCGGACGCATCCTTATTTTCTGTTGTGCCGTCTTACTTTTTTAAAATTTGTTGTATATTATTTTTACTTCCCTATTTTTTCATATTTTATTTTTAAATAATTTAAAAAAAATCACATTCTTTGGAATTTGAATTTTTTGTGACCCACTAAAAATCAGCTCGCGACCCACAGTTTGGGAAACGCTGATCTATGTTATTAACTTAAAAATGAAAATTTCATAAATAATATAAATGTTATATTTTTGTTTTGTTTTATCGAGTTTGTTCCGCAATAAAATAAATATGATAGCAACTATGTACAAACATACATATATGTATGTACATATGTATGTACAACTTAAAATGAAAATTTCATAGTTCAATAATGATAGATTGTTTTCATTTGATCGAGTTTGTTCCACAATAAAATTAATAAAAACCGTGTAAATTTATAATGCGAATGTATTCGTGTACCAATAAAAATTAAATCAAAAGTAATCGGTTATTTTATCGATTTTCCCACTATTTTATTTTCTGAGCTATTTTGAAGCAAAAACAAATTAGTATAAATATTCAACAGCTTTTCAGAGTTGATACAGTGGAAACGAGAAAATAGGCGATATGAAATACATCGGATTATTTCTTGCTGTGTGCCTGTTTCAGGTAAATATTTTTGATAGTTATACATAGTGATATTATCAATAAAATTCCAGTTCTATTAGCGGACCAACCAATGAAAAATGACGGGTTCTTGACTTGTGATATCGTATTTCTATTATAATTTAGAAATATAATGTAATTTATGTATGTATGTATGCGTACACATGCGTCATTTGGTTACCATTGTTTACAAATTGTACTTAACGAGATTCATTTCACACGTACTTTCAAGAAATGGAAATTATATTGATTAATTAGAAATGCAATTACACGACTTCATTGATTTTATAACTACATATTTATTTATTTTGTGAATTAATATGAAATGATTTTATTCATTCTAGGCTATATTTTTGACCTCGGCGAATGCAGACAGTGCACATGGTACGGAAACACGTGGTGACAATGCAGCTAATAATGGTGGAGGAAATGGAGGAAGCAATGGTAATGGATTAGAAGATTTAAATGGTAATGGAGGCAATGGTGTGAGAAATGAAGTAAATGGAGCACGTAGTCCAGGAGGTACATCCCGTGGTCCACCAGATGATAACTGTTATTGCCCTCCTGAATGGCCCGAATGCCCTCCTCCTAATTGCTTAGCTAATATAGTAAATAAAGAAAGCAATGGTGATGTATTAGAAGATTTAAATGGAAATGGAGGCAATGGTCTGAGAAATGGAGTAAATAAAAGAAGCATTGGTAATGGATTAGAAGATTTAAATGGAAATGGAGGCAATGGTCTTAGAAATCGAGTAAATAAAGCACGTTCAGGAGGTAGACGCCGTGGTCCACCAGATTATCCATGCTATTGCCCTCCTGGCTGGCCCGCTTGCTACCCTCCTTGGTGCGTCGATGAATAAATACCACGTAGAAGTTGCTTAAGAAGACTAACTCTATTACTACAAGATAATCAGGATTTCATATATGTATTATTACATATGTATATACATATATAGTGACTTTATTGCAATGTAAATGACCTAATGATTTTATGCCACTTCATCGTGTTTCAATTTTTGTAAATCTGTGTAATAAAAAAATAATTTGCATCCAAACAATTTTGTTATTTTTGCCTATTAAAATGATTATCATTATTGTTGTGTGCCGGCCGGCCGATCGTGGCCGGATCCGAAGCCGAAACCTACATACATAGTAGGCCGGTCGATATAATTTTATTTTTACTTTCATGTTTCAATATTTCATTTGATCCTACTTATGCCACCACACTGATAATCATAAGATTGTTTATAGTGGTCTTATTAAACCAGATTTACAGTTCAAAAATGTAAATCTTTTGGATGTTCATTTAGTCGTATTTCTAATGATATTGTAGTTTTTCCAATCGCCACTAACTAACTATTATTGCCACAATTAGCGCTTCATTGTATGTAGTTCGCTTTTAAATGCGTTTTCTTTATAAAGTTTTTTCAAGTGTTAATGACATTTATCGTTTTTGATTTGAGAAAAACTACCATATCAAAATTACGACGATTACATTTAATTCCAAATTTCAGTTCTGTAACTTTATTGCAATGTAAATGACGTAATGATTATAATCCACTTTATCGAGTTTCAAATTTTGTAAATTTATATAATAAAATGAGAATTTACATGAAACAATTGTGTTATCTTGGCCCATTAAAATGATTATCATTAATGTTATTTGACAGAAAATTATCTTTACATTTTTCCGAAATAGCGATTTTTTTTAACCTATCAATAATAGCCATTTTTTGACATTTATTTCTCAACAACTACTATATTTTTAAATTCATTGCTTGATGACGTCAAGTATTAACACTCAAAAAAATTCTTAAATAACCACAACTTTAGACTTTATTTCTTGTTGGTGATTTCGTTACCAATGAAACAAAGTAAAAATGTGGCCAACCCATGACTTTAACGTAACGAAGTACGAAGAACGAGTAACGAAAAAGTAAAAAAACTGAAGAATGTGCACACACACACATATGTAATATCGCTCGCATTCGCTTCGTTATTATCCACCATATTCAGCATATTCAGAGTAAACTACCCGTCTATTAGACGACCAAATTTTTTTATCGTTTAATATTGCTATAAGAATTATAATTTTAAAATATCTTGAAGATATTTAAATGTAAAAAAAAATCAAACATAGAAATTTTATTCGAGGGTATCTTTTACTACTACTTTACTACCACTCCGTTGGCAGATTTTGACCAAAAGCATGTTTTCATACATTTTACCTTAAAATTATAGATATCAAATTTCAGCGTGATACAACAAGTGGTTTGAGAGATATCAAACCGTTTCTTGTTTACCATATTTTTGGCTTTGCTACGAGAAAAAAGTCCCACTTCCGGTCGACCAATCTTCGCGATTTATTTTCTTACAACTTGGTATCGATAAAAGGATTGTGATATAAAAATATTAAAAACACCGAAATAATAAATAAAAAATAAAATTACGTTCAAAAGCACCCACTTCCGGTAGGTGGATTTTAACTAAAATCATATTATCTCTTACATCTTACATGAAAACTATAAAAATGAAATTTCAACTTGATAGACGTGATTGTTTCGGAGAAAAAGTTGAAAAACACTGAAAACCAAGAGTAGGTAACTACTGCTTCCGGTCGTAAACAAAATATTTAAAATGAAGAGATTTTTTTTATTTGGTAATTGAGTTAACAATAATAGTTGTATTTAAAGCTGTAGATATATTGAATATTTAATGCAACGTTTTTATATATTTATGAAAAACCATAGTTTTAAGTTCGATAATTCAAAACGTGTGTTCTTATTCAAACGAAGACGGTGCACGGAATCGAAATTTTTTCAAATAGAAAATCGTCTTAATAGCGATGATGTATTTTGGCGCCATTAGCGATTTTTCACAGCCCGCGGCGACGAACCGACAAATTTTTCCAATTGGGACCAATTCTCGACAGAACTTTCCTCGGAGGTGAAATATGATAATATAAGACGATGAAGGGGATGAAAATCAAGGGTGGGGGTAGGAGAAAAAGCAGAAGTTTACAATTAATTAATAGACGACAGCGATGGCCGCTTTTTTTGTTAACCGCTCCCGGCCGAAATGCGCAAACTAATTTGCAAACACCCTTAAGCTTTTTAATGGATTTAATTGTCTCCTTCCACCACCGCTTATGATTATGAGCAGAACTTTACTTTTTATTTGCTATTGGGAAATACGACGACTCGCTGGGTAGTATTTTAATTCAAAAAATCATTCAAATATTGTTCTCAATTAGTAATGGACTCATAGCTATTAAATTATGATCATAATTTGATTGAGTACGAGATAAAATTATTTATTCGGTCAAAGATGAAAAACATATGCACCCTTTCCTACACTTTTGTAACGTAATTAGGTTCAATCGTTTCACTTTTGTGCTATTTTTGAACCTTTCAGTGTACGCTGAACAATATTCTAATGAACAATAATAGCTATAAACTTGGCGCTTATATGATTTTCGTATGATTAAATGAGTTCGATACAAGATACATAATTATACAATCGATAATCCGTTATGTGTCAAAGAAAAAAATTCGGGTGTAGCCAACCCATGACTTTATCCATATATTTGAGGAATACAAAGAGTAACGAAATTAATTTTTTAAGTACGTAAGTAAATAAAACGCATACACCACCACCACACCAATCAAAATACATACATACATATCATGAAATTACTGTGTTGAGTGCGCGCGCGTATATAAAATACGATCTTCGGTATATATTCAAATAAGAAAAACTACCACTTCCGGTCGGCGGATTTTAATCAAAACCTTATCAACTCTTAAATTTTATATGATAATTATAAATATAAATTTTCGACTTGATCAATAGGACAGTTTCTGAAATATT
The DNA here is from genome assembly GCA_022651745.1 of Parapsyche elsis. Taxonomy (NCBI): domain Eukaryota; kingdom Metazoa; phylum Arthropoda; class Insecta; order Trichoptera; family Hydropsychidae; genus Parapsyche; species Parapsyche elsis. Next base: position 1,942,709 of record JAGVSN010000019.1, read on the forward strand.
CTGTGGTAAACTTTTCGACAAAAAAAAACCCTACTTCCGGTTGACTGATTTTAATGATTATTTTTTCGTAACTAGCAATTTTACTCAGGAATACAACATTATAATATTGTGACGATAATACATATTTAAAAGGCCAAAAAAAATAAAAAAAAAAAAATCGTTCAAGAGTAAACTGCCATTTCCGGTAGTCAGATGTTGACCAAAATCACAGTATATCTTACGGCTAACGTGAAAACTATAGATATGAAATTTGGACAAAATTCCCGGAGCCGTTTCGGAAATATTCTGTGGTAAAAGAATTTTAGAATTTTCTACAAGAAAAAATCCCTACTTCCGGTTCACTGATGTTGACCAAATTCGTTATGGCTTTTACACCTTACGTGAAAATAATAGATATGAAATTTCAGCTTGATAGACTTGACAGTTTTGGAGAAAACACGCATACAGACACACACACACATACAGACATACAGACATTTTTTAGAAATCATGAAAACGTGATCAGGGGATGATACCTGATACAAATCAGTCAAAATCTCGAGGTCGAATTTTCGCACGATCACAATACTTTATCCGATTAGGATAATGTAAAAATCGAAAACAATTTTATTTTTATTTTCAATAGTTGAAATGCCTCAATGGATTTAAAGGTCAAAAATAAATAAATTAGTTTAATTTTGCACTGCAGTAATATTGTAATATGTCAGTTTGTATAAACTATTTCTTCCATCAATTTTTTCACCATTGCTTTCATTATTGCCTCAGTCATTTCCTCCACCATTGGCTCCATTTTTATCTTCCATCTTCCGCACCATAAAAGGACAGCAATGTCTACTGATAATACTAGCTAAGCTTAATGGTTGTTAATTGGTTGGTCAACTTGAGTTGGTGCAATATTTCCATCCAAATTGTCTTCATCGTTGTTCTCACTTCCGTCTCCTATGTATGTCCATATGTAGTACATGATGTCCAACTACACTACTCTGTTTGTTTTCCGTACCATCTACATACATTCGTTGGGCCCTTGATTTTAAAAATCTAGTGCAATATGTTGTTTTTTAGTGGTTGGTTCATTTAAATATAACTGAAATATTGTATGTATGTGTAGGTTTGGTATTTATCTGAACATCTTTTTTATTTACCTGAATAAGGCATACATAAACGAGCAATCCGAAGCACTATATCTTGCTTTGTGTATTGTGTAATTGAAAATTGTGTAAATCGATAAAACTTAATTTTAATTGTTTTCGATACATGGGAATAATCTCATGATATATCTACGTACACGGTTATTGCACATTTTCTTATCGAACCTATTTATTGAAACGAATTAAAACAATGTTTCAATAATTCAAAATTTTATAGCGTTTGAAACCGTGAAATGTTATACCTATACTTATGTATATAGTACTTGTTGACGTAAACTCAAATAGACTGGAAAACAGATACACTCAAAATTAATATAATAATTTAACTATCTACGTGTAGGTATAACGAATTAGTTTTATGTATGTGTGTACAAATTAATGTGTATCGAGAGATATTTTTTTACTTTATTTTCATCAATAACGAAATTCCGAACAAGAAATGAAGTCTAAAGTTGTGATCCTTTAACGATCTTTTGAATGTTAAAGCAATACTTCTCATCGTCAAGCCGTAAATTTAAAAATACAATTGTTGAGAAATAAACATCAAAAAAATGGCCATAAGGCCCATTTACACGGTGGGTTCAATAATCCGTTTCGTTTCCGAATCCGTTTTACCTAAAAATGTTTTCTTTACTGTTTACGTTTGTATACTCATACAAATCATAAATGTTATAAATAGTTGCTTATTTAGTACCTATTTTTTAACAATTTAAATCTCCAGAAATAAACAACGTTACGGTTCTGAAATATAAATAATTTGGATATAAAGTTAATCGTCGTAATATTGATATGGTAGTTTTTCCCAAATCAAAAACGATAAATGTCATTAACGCTTGAAAAAAATTTACAAAGAAAACGCATTTTATAAGACCCGGTACACACCGGGCGACTAGTTGCGCGACTAATCGGCCGATTTGTTGCGCGACCAGACCAAATGTATGCAGTTATATGGAGCATGCCACACCTGGTCGCCGCGTGGTCAGCCGACCAATTAAATAATTTCATACACTTGGTCGCTCACAAGTCGGCCGACCAGAGTCGCCTGGTGTGTCCCGGGCCTAAGCGAACTATGTACATACATACAATGAAGCGCTAATTGTGGCAATAATAGTTAGTTAGTGGCGATTGGAAAAACTACAATATCATTAGAAATACGACTAAATGAACATCCAAAAGATTTACATTTTTGAACTGTAAATCTGATTTAATAAGACCACTATAAACAATCTTATGATTACCAGTGTGGTGGCATAAGAAGGATCAAATGAAATATTGAAACATGAAAGTAAAAAATTAATAAATAAATTATATCGGCCGCCCTACTAGGCTTCGGCTTCGGATCCGTCACGCTCGGCCACGATCGGCCGGCCGGCACACAACACTAAAGATAATCATTTTAATAGGCAAAAATAACACAATTGTTTGGATGCAAATTATTCTTTTATTAGATTTACAAAAATTGAAACACAATAAAGTGGCTTAAATCATTACGTCATTTAAATTGCAATAAAGTCACTATACATATATGTATATATGTATGTACATACATACATATATGTAATCATACATTCATATATGCAATCATGATTATCTTGTAGTAATAGAGTTAGTCTTCTTAAGCAACTGTGGTATTTATCCATTGACGCACCAAGGAGGGTAGCAAGCGGGCCAGCCAGGAGGGCAATAACATGGATAATCTGGTGGACCACGGCGTCTACTTCCTGAACGTGCTTTATTTACTCGATTTCTCAGACCATCGCCTCCATTTCCATTTAAATCTTCCAATCCATTACCATTGCTTCCTTTATTTACTCCGTTTCTCTGACCATTGCCTCCATTTCCATCTAAATCTTCGCAATAAGGAGGGTAGCAAGTGGGCCAACTAGGAGGGCAATGACATTCATCATCTGGTGGACCACGGCGTCTACCTCCTGAACGTGCTTTATTTACTCGATTTCTAAGACCATTGCCTCCATTTCCATTTAAATCTTCTAATCCATTACCAATGCTTCTTTTATTTACTCCATTTCTCAGACCATTGCCTCCATTTCCATTTAAATCTTCTAATACATCACCATTGCTTTCTTTATTTACTATATTAGCTAAGCAATTAGGAGGAGGGCATTCGGGCCATTCAGGAGGGCAATAACAGTTATCATCTGGTGGACCACGGGATGTACCTCCTGGACTACGTGCTCCATTTACTTCATTTCTCACACCATTGCCTCCATTACCATTTAAATCTTCTAATCCATTACCATTGCTTCCTCCATTTCCTCCACCATTATTAGCTGCATTGTCACCGCGTGTTTCCGTACCATGTGCACTGTCTGCATTCGCCGAGGTCAAAAATATAGCCTAGAATGAATAAAATCATTTCATATTAATTCACAAAATAAATAAATATGTAGTTATAAAATCAATGAAGTCGTGTAATTGCATTTCTAATTAATCAATATAATTTCCATTTCTTGAAAGTACGTGTGAAATGAATCTCGTTAAGTACAATTTGTAAACAATGGTAACCAACTGACGCATGTGTACGCATACATACATACATAAATTACATTATATTTCTAAATTATAATAGAAATACGATATCACAAGTCAAGAACCCGTCATTTTTCATTGGTTGGTCCGCTAATAGAACTGGAATTTTATTGATAATATCACTATGTATAACTAACTATCAAATATATTTAAAAATATTTACCTGAAACAGGCACACAGCAAGAAATAATCCGATGTATTTCATATCGCCTATTTTCTCGTTTCCACTGTATCAACTCTGAGAAGCTGCTGCGTATTTATAATAATTTGTTTTTGATTCAAAATAGCGCGGAAAATAAAATAATGGGAAAATCGATAAAATTTTTATTTAAATCAATTTAATTTTTATTGGTACACGAACACATTCGCATTATAAATTTACACGGTTTTTATTAATTTTATTGTAGAACAAACTCGAACAAATGAAAGCAATCTATCATATTTGAACTATGAAATTTTCATTTTAAGTTGTATATGTACATAGTTCCTATCATATTCATTTTATTGCGGAACAAACTCCATAAAACAAAATAAAAATATCACATTTTTATTATTTATGAAATTTTCATTTTTAAGTTATTAGTTAATACCATAGATAGCTTTGTCTATAGTATCCTATATTTTGAGGTCACAATATTGCTTTAAAGTTAAAAAATGCTTAACGATTGAACTAAATTACGTAACAAAAAGTATGTAATAAGTACATACATAAGTATGCATACGTTTTTGATCTCTCAATAGAAAACTAGTTCATTCGACATAAACGATGTTCATTCGAAAGCAAGACCAACGTTAAAAATGAAGAATTTGAACGGTATCAATTGTTGTTTTAATCAATTTGAAAAATTCACTAGTTATAGAATCATGCAGATTTTGGATTGCGAATACTCAAGCTACATATGTAGTTACATTTTTCTGTATCAGTCAAATTTTATTAGTATAAGTCATCGAAGCAATTCGTTGAATCATAGAACCGTAAGTGCCTCTGCAAAGCTTGGTCCCAATTAGTCAAACAGTGAAAAAAACAAACAGATACATTATTATACATATCGTCAGTGATCTTGCAAACCCTCCTACCTCATTTTTTCCGATTTTTCGTTTTTGATGCAAAAAGTTGTAATACATACGTTGTTTTACACCTGCTTGCAAAATATTATATCGATACGAAGCTTTCAGAAGCCAGAATCATCAAAAGCAATTCCTCCTATCTCAAGAGGAAAAAAATGTGAACATAAATGTGTATAGCAATCTCATTTGACAGCAGATTTGTTACTGTGGGTACGACGGCGTTTGTTTGACATTTACGTTCACTTATTTCCATCTAAAAATCATAGGAAGGTATGAATATACAACTGGTTTCTGTATCTTTCTAATAAACGTAAAATTTAACAATATATAATGTGTTGTAATATATAAAAGTAAAATTTAAATTTATAAAGTGTATTGTGAATATTGCACTGACAAAGAAAAAGAATATTTTGACATCAAGATGTTTAAAAAGGTATTAAAAAAATGAATTTGGCCAATTATTTGCCAAAAAAAGATATGTGTGATATTTGCTCTGCACACAAACAAGGCAAATGATTTTAAAGTACGTTATGAGATGCTCTCGGTGGGACTCTTATCGTTATTCGCGCGTTCATCATTTTCCGCTCGAATTAATACGTTTAGATAAAATAAAAAATATTAAAATAGAAAACCAATCCTTATAAACGTGGTAAAATAAAAAACTGGCCAAATAAACGCACAATAGCAAGGAGAAAAAATGTGTAAAAAAAATATATTTTTGACTTTAAAAATTTGCTAGATAAATAATTATAAGTATTTCAAACTAATAAAAATCAGAATAAATAGGAAAAATATCTGACTATTGATTTCAATACTCATTTTGAGCACAGAAATATTATATTTTGAGTTATAGACCGCAAAAGCCAAAAAAAATTTTGATTTTTTTTTTAGATTTTTTAAATCGTGAATATCTCATAAACGAGAGCATATCAACAAAAATCATTATTGGATTCAAATTTAGTGGGTAAAACTTAGTAAAGATTAACTATTTTCCGCTCTGGGCTATTTTTTTTTGTAATTAATATCCTGTAACTAACAATGAAGAACATTATTTGATTTATATTATACGAATAAAGAATATTAAAATTGTTAAAAATGTTATATTATTATAATTATTCATTAAAATATGTATATTTGAAGCAAAAACTCGTATCTCATTTTTTTTTTCTTTCAAAAATATCAAATGCAATTTCTCCTATCTCAAATTAATCATAGTTAGAGAATTAAATTCATAAAAACGATATTATTTATAGTAATTAATGCCATTTCAAAAACTTATACATAGCTTAAATATGCAAATTATCTCAAATTTCGGGTATATTACGTTTTTTGTCTCTCCCGAAAAGTAGACAAAAATGAGATAGGAGGGTTTGCAAGATCACTGACGATATATTCTGATACCAACATTTGATATCAAGCGTTGCCACTTCACTATTTGACAAACAGTATACTGACTTTTTACTGGGGTAAGATATCCTCGAATGGTTTCTAATTGTGCAAAATTTGTAGAACCGTCTCACAACTTAGCCATATATGTATGTACATACATACATACATTACCAAATTTTAACAGCCGATCTGTATTTACATAATAAAATTCAGATATGGCGATATTTAAAGTCGAACCCCGTCGAGGAAACCTATCGACAAACGGGGATCCAATCCTGAACCTTCGCTGAAAAGACTAAACGCTCTAACCACTGAGCTATCGCCTGACCGCATACATTTCATCAATTCATTAAATTATTTAAAAATACATATGTATGTATGTACATGGGCAGGCGACATAGCCGATAGAGCCCAGTTACGTCGTGTACCTACATACGCTTTCTATATATTCAATTATGTATATTTGAAGGATTACAAAAATTCATTTATATTCAAAAACTTTATATTTTCTAAAGTTACTAGCTGATTTGGGAAGCATTCTTCTGAAAAGAACGAGTTTTTGACAATTTTGTTTGATTTGTCTTTTGGGTGTCTCAGAGTAGGTACGTACGTACGTACGTATGTATGTATGTATGTACGTTCAAATTTGGGATTTGACTTTAAGTTTTCGCTTTATTATAATAGCTTTAAGCTACCGTTTGTTTGTAATTCCAAACATTTACAGCAAATTCTAATTTCGGTCTAATAAAGGATTTATAAAATTTTGAAAGCAACTGCATACTAAAATTCTTAAAGACGCGCTTGATAATAGGTACATTTGTATATACAAATGAATAACACTTATTTACTAAAGAGTATGTATACATACATATATGCAGTCACAGTAGATAATCATATTGTAGAGATAGTTGATAGTTATCTATACCTAGGGCAGTTGATGAATATGACTGGATGTAAAGAAGACTAAATAAAACGAATGAAACTAGGATGGAGTGCTTTTAGAAGAATGAACATAGTTTTTAAATCCAACATTCCGTTATGCTTAAAAAAGAAGGCATACGACCAATGCGTACTGCCAGTTAGGACATATGCACATTCTGACATATGGATGTGAAACTTGGACGCTAAATTCAAGAATGCTACGAAAGATCCAGTGCACACAGAGAAGCATGGAAAGATGTATGCCTGGCATAACAAGAAGAGATCGCAAAAAGAAAACATAGGTAAGAAGTATGACCAAAGTGGCAGATATAGCAGTACGGGTGAAAAAGTTGAAGCGGCAATGGGCTGGACACTACTTCCTGCACTGGATGCAGTACTACTTTAACTTTACATAAGTCTAAAGATTTCAATATCGATTTTAAAGATTTGATTCATTAATTATGTTAACGCCTCACATACTAATATATTTTAATTGATTGTATCTTCTAAGCCTTTGTTATAATATTTTGAGTACACAGACAAAGTCGCCTAATCAGTCACCCACAAGTCAGCAATAATCCAAAAGTTAGTGTATGATTATTACGAGAAGCATGGAAATATTTATGTTCGGTATAACAAGAAGAGAGCGTAAGAGCAACACGTGGGTAAAAAGCATGACCAAAGTGGCAGATATAGCAGAATGAGTGAAAAAGTTGAAGTGGACACAGCGAGAATGGATGGCAGATGGACGCGAGAAATACTGGAATGGTATCTGAGAGGATGTGAAAGGAAGCAAGATAGACCGAGTGGAAGATGGGCTGATGAATTGAGAAGAATGTTTGGAGTCAAGTGGATGCAGATTGCTCAAGACAGACAGGAATGGAAGAGGATTGGAGAGGCCTTCATCCAGCATGATGATGATGATGTATATATGCAGATTTCGGATAATTACCCGCTAGTCCTAACACATATGTATGTACCTATCTATGTACGTCTACCACATATCTGTCCAATGTTTGCACTACGGCATTTGATCCGACGCGACGTACACGTGGGGCGTTCGGTGTCAAATCGCCGGTACATTTACATAGCCATGTACACGGGAGTGGTTTACCATTGAGCTGTTGCTGTTGTCGACAATGCAGTGGTGGTTTTAGCGGTCGTCGTTAAAGGGTTAAGCGCGATAGGCGTGTCCGTGGCGGCCCCTCCCGCCATTGGGCCAGCATGGCCGCTTGCAACATGGCCGACCGCACGACGTTGACCACAACAACAACAACAACACGATTCGTGCGTAACTGCACCGCGTAACTACGATGGGACTAACCGTCAGTGCACTGTCTAAGTACTGAGCCGTCGTGCTAAGTGGAAATTCTTCGGTAGGCGCGACCGTTTATAGATGAAACTCTTGAACCGCAGTCTCTTGGGCCCGTTCGTAATCTTTGTATCGAGTGTGACAGTGTGGCACTTTTAATGAAAAATGCATTTAATCGTCACGAATTTTGTGCTATGTATGTACCTACGCATGCGTTTAATATTGTCACTGTTGTAAAGTGTTTCATCCGTTGGAATTCACAGGAAATAAATATGCTAAGTTTGATACGTTGCTGTAAAGTGTAAAGCTATTGGATCGATTTTCTCTGATTTCAGGAGAATTATCTCTTGTGGCCGTTCGTAATGTTTGTATCGAGTGTGACAGTGTGGCACTTTGAATGAAAAATGCATTTAATCGTCACGAATTTTGTGCTATGTATGTACCTACGCATGCGTTTAATATTGTCACTGTTGTAAAGTGTTTCATCCGTTGGAATTCACAGGAAATAAATATGCTAAGTTTGACACGTCGCTGTAAAATTGGATCGATTTTCTTTGATTTCAGGGGAATAGTAGCTACTTACATATGTATATATAGTCTCTTATGGCCGTTCGTAATCTTTGTATTGAGTGTGATAATGTGGCACTTTGAATGAAAATGAATTTAAAAATGCATTTGAGCTCAATATTGTCACTGTTGTAAAGTGTTTCATCCGTTGGAATTCACAGGAAATAAATATGCTAAGTTTGATACGTTGCTGTAAAGTGTAAAGCTATTGGATCGATTTTCTCTGATTTCAGGAGAATTATCTCTTGTGGCCGTTCGTAATGTTTGTATCGAGTGTGACAGTGTGGCACTTTGAATGAAAAATGCATTTAATCGTCACGAACTTTGTGCTATGTATGTACCTACGCATGCGTTTAATATTGTCACTGTTGTAAAGTGTTTCATCCGTTGGAATTCACAGGAAATAAATATGCTAAGTTTGACACGTCGCTGTAAAGTGTTAAGCTATTGGATCGATTTTCTTTGATTTCAGGGGAATAGTAGCTACTTACATATGTATATATAGTCTCTTATGGCCGTTCGTAATCTTTGTATTGAGTGTGATAATGTGGCACTTTGAATGAAAAATGAATTTAATCGCCACTAATTGTGTGCTGTGCACACTTGAGCTCAATATTGTTACTGTTGTAAAGTGTTTCATCCGTTGAAATTCACAGGAAATAAATAGGGCGTTGAAACGTTGCTGTAAAGTAGGCATAAAGCTTTTGGGTCGATTTTCTTTGATTTGCCCTTCGGAAAATCTCTTTCAAATTAGTATAATTAACGGTCAAAAAATTAAGCGTTTTAATATTATTACGGGAGTTTGAAAATAAATCACCTGAAAGATACTAATATCGCCCATTGAATACATACCCAATTTTTTAAATTTTATTTTTGTTTGTTCTGCATATGTAACTGCAACTGTAAGGTTACTGTGGTAAAATTTTCTAAATAAATAAATAAATCATACTATTTTAATTTAGTTTGCACAATCTACATGATGTGGCCTACCATTATCAAATCGTCAATGTATTAGTAGGTACATACATATGTAGGTCCTGCTGAATAGTAGAAACGTTCACTCGGTTATCTATGTATGTGGAAAAACATCACCAGCCACTGTGGTACATTCATGATGTATCTAACTATCAAAACATCTATGTATGTGGGTATGAAAGTACGTTACAAAATTTCGATACAATTTTGGAATACGCATTCAAGCGCGGGCCTTTTGATATGCTGCAATGTCTACGAGCGAAGTCGGCTAATTTACAAGCGATCCGAATCTGATAGTCGATTGGTGGCGATAAAATGTTTTCGACCCAATGGCGGACGATCGTCTCCGGGGACCAATTAAAAGTCGACGATCAATTAAGGGAGAAATTCTGAGAGCGCGGCCAGCGGCAAAGGTAAGGGGTTGCCTTTGTCGGCAAAGCGGCAAAGGAGACCGCAGGTGCTCCAACAGATAACACCACCACCACCACCGAATTTAATACCCATGTACCTGGAGTACCTTGAGAGGACACTGTGAGCCCTTTCGAGCGGACCATGGGGGCGGCTGACACCTGCGCCCCCTCCTGTCACCCACCATCAACGCATGCTCCACTAGCTAATTTATCCGAAAAATGCGCTTTACCTCTTTTGACAGAGATACTTTTGCCTATGCATACGAAGGTGGTGGTTGTCAAACTGTGAAAGATCGAACAAGCGTAAATTTCTATATGTACACATAGTGTTGTAAGTCGAGAATATTCTCGGAGAACGAGAATATTCTGAGAGTATTCTCCAAAAGATTATTCTTCGAGAATATTCTCCAAAGATTATTCTCCGAGAATATTTGAGAATTTTCTTTTTTCTTGGTTACAAAACATCTCTAGATAGTTTAATAGCTTTTTAGAGAATTCTAGGATATTTTTAGAACCTAATAAGAGTAATGGGACATTCTAGAGTGTCTGAGAGCATTTTGAATGACAGTTTTTCATTCTGACGACACTGAATGTGTCATTTCGTCATTTTAACATACGCACTACTAGCATGAACGTTTTCCGCGAAATTCTCACAGGAATGCAATGCTTATTAACTCTGGAAGCAATAAATTATGAATACATATTTTTATTGCTTTGGTTATGATATTCCAGTGAAATTGTTCGCAAAAGATCGTAAAAAATTTGTCATATTCACGCCCCATCAAATTTAGTTTTTGTCACGGATACTAAACTAATATTATTCGTGTAATACGTATCACCTCTCCCAAGTATTAGCCCGGATTAGAGGGAGTTTACTGTATATTTAAGCAAATACGGTAAGAGTTAGTATTTATTTATTTAAAATACATGTTGGCCCATGGAGTCCAGGTTACATTGCAATATGTACTACAATTTTAAACAGAAAATTCTCCAAAAAAACAGAAAATTCTCGGTTTAGCGAATATTCTCCAAAAGATTATTCCCGAGAATTTTACAACACTATGTATGTACATATGCATACATAGTAACCTCATCACAGCAAGGATATTATCGTGCTAATTTTCCATTTTCTATGCATTCTAGCATCACGTCGCTATACAGTTAAATGTTAAGGAAAGGGAGAGTTAGTACGTCTTGAACTGTAATATCCAAGTGAGCGTAGTAGTCTCACGCTGGATTTAATGGAAAAATAAGCAATTTTTTGTGTAGGTTTGTAACCAACTAACTAATCAATGCTGAAGTGACTGAAAGGTTTGGCAAGCAGTAAACAAACTAAAATCCTCGGATATCTCAATCCTCAATCCTCAAAGATCAATCCTTAGAGAACAATGGAAAAATCAATGTTGCTCGATGGGTGCCTTCAAATTTTGATCTATTTTATTCAATTGCTCTAAATTTTCTAACGGGGTGTTTTTTTTGTTTGTAGGATGATTAAAAAATAGATGGCAGTTTGAAAGATGCTGTTTGTATTTATTATACGCCTGGATTTAGACAGAGATACATAGATAATACCTACATATTACATATGTATATTAGAGAACATAACAATTTATTATGTTATTATATTTATTTATTTTACTAATTATATCATAGTGACATTACAGGTTGCCCCAATTAGTCACTATGGTGAGACATGAAAAAAGCATTATATTTAACAAATTGATAGTAAAATTAAATATAATCAAATTACACTAATCAAATAATTCACAAATTACATTAAATCAAATAATTCACAAATTACATTAAATCAAACAATTCACAAATGAAAGATTATATAAAAAAAAAATAATAAATTTTTCAACTTCATCATAGTTGGCATTCAATTAAAATGAAATGAATATATTTTTTTTACGTAATCTTTTAATTATTTTTTATTATTTATGGAATTATTTGATTATATTTAATATTAATATTAATTATGTTCAAGCTAATTTTCATATATGATTATATGTTCTGTATTAAATGTTTATTCTCGTGTCTCGCCATAGTGACGACTTGGGGCAACATTGTCACTATGGTATAATTTAAAAAAAAAAAACCCAATGAATACATAAATTATGTTGAGTTGATAAATAAAGTAATGAGTCGTTGCCTTAGGGCCGACAGATTCATATTTAAAAAAAATCAATAAAATCAGAGTATTTATTACAATATCTAATCATTCTGAGGATGAGAGAATGGGGATAATAATAAATTGTATTCTTATATGTACATTGCTACACGGTCAATCGCAGACTAATCGGGGTCAAACTTAGCAGAGCTCTTATGATCCTGCAGTTTTTATCATCATCATCATTTTCAGCCATCCACCATCCACTGCTGGATGAAGGCCTCTCCAATCCTCATCCATTCCTGTCTGTCTTGAGCAATCTGCATCCACTTGACTCCAAACATTCTTCTCAATTTATCAGCCCATCATCCACTCGGTCTACCTTGCTTTCTTTCACATCCTCCCGGATACCATTCCAGTATTTCTCGCGTCCATCTGCCATCCATTATTCACGGTATGTGTCCACTCGAACTTTTTCACGCGTTCTGCTATATCTACCACTTTGGTCACGCTTCTTACACATGGATTCTTCTTGCGATCTCTTCTTGTTATAACGAGCATTGTACATCTCTGTGTGCACTGGAGCTTACGTGACATTCACATTTACATGCATACGTCATAACTGGCAGTACGCATTGGTCGTACGCCTTCTTTTTAAAAACTATGTCCATCCGGTCATATTCACCAATTGTCCTAGGAGCACTTTTTATATGATACTAAATACCATACAAAGCTTTGTTCCAATGATAGACTATTGTCAATCGAAATAAATAGAGCATTTTCTGTTTAAGGGGAGAAATTATTTACACCGACACTTACATACATACATACATACTAGATTGATTGGAAAATTTTCTTTCTCGCTCGTACGAAGCGTGGTCATAGTAGGCAAATCGATTGATACTACCATATCCAACACGATAGTTGATCGGTTTCCGTCGATGGCGAGCAGTTTGAGCACCTGTGGACATTATCACACCGCCGCGGCCAGAAGCACATGCCCGTTATGGTATTTTATCATGTTGAAAGATTGGTGAGGAAATCGTTTACGGCGAGAACAGTAATTTTGTGATCGCGCTGGCCCACCCGCGCTAACCCTCAATGGAATGTCACCATTAGCATCTGGCGATTCGATCACAGAATTTAATCGGCACGTCCGGCAGGCCCGGTCCAGAGAAGGGGGTTTATAATCGTCGATCCCGATCTGGCCGGAGGCGTCATCTCGAATAAAAACCAATAAAAATTGTCGACACGACCGCGGCCATATCGAGAATTTGTTTGACGCGCCGGCTGATTGATACGGGCCTGTTCTGTACTGGGCCCGTATCTAAAACAGACTTTTCCGGCCGGCCAATAAAAGATGTTAATTCGGACAAACTACACGGCAGACACTGACTTATCTCTCGCTCGGTACAACCAAGAGAGGTAGTAGCCACGTATCGCTATCGTCAAACGACGAAAGCGCAAACGTGTGCTTTTCCATACGTGCAATCAATTTTGGGGTGAGCGGAGGTGAACGGGTTATCGAGGACTCGGACGAAACGTGTACGGTGAATCGTTATCGAAATTTATACTCACAATGTTCTATATTGATAGTCAAAGTACATAAATTCAATATAGAAGTTCCTCTGATTCGGTTTGTAGATCTCGCGATTCAAATGTGAGCGCTTTGAAGGCATAGCTTAAATTGAAAGTCATTTAAAAATTATACAAAAGAAGGCCGTACGACCAACGCGTACTGTCAGTTATGACGTGGGTGCTAAATTCAAGAATGTTACGTAAGCTCCAGTGCACACAGTATCCAGTATCTACATAAATGCTCGGTATAACAAGAAAAGATCGCAAGAGGAATCCATAGGTTTAAGAAGCACGACCAAATTGGCAGATATAGCACAACGTGTAAAAAAGTTAGAGTGGACACATATTGAGAAGAATGGATGGGAGATGGATGCGAGAAATATTGGAATGGTATGCGAGAGGATGTGAAAGAAAGCGAGGTAGACCGAGTGAACTATGGGCTGATGAATTGATAAGAATGCGTGCGGAGTTAAGTGGATGCAGATTGCTCAAGATAGACATGAATGGAAGAGGATTAGTGAGGCCTTCGTCCAGCAGTGGATGGTGAACGGCTGAAAATGATGATGATGATGACCTATACTTCACTAAAGTATCTGAAAATGTTAGAATCATTAGAATCAGTTGCGTGTTAAACGGACTAAAAATAAACTGATTTTTATATTAATTAAAGACGAAAGTACAATGTATCAGATAGTGTAAAGTTTGATTGCGCGTAAATTATGTACAGAGGTAACATGCCGTTATGCATGTAAGACGCGTTGATGCAAAGCTAAAATATTCCAACACTGATGAGTGATAAAAATCTGAATTGAGTACTGTTCAATGGTAAGGATGTGAATTAGCGGAAAATGAAAAATAAAAGTCAATTGTAAGCTTTTAGATTGCAAAAAAAAAAAATGACATCAACTGGCGTTTGAGTTTCGATTAATTAAAACGTGTTCGTATTTAGTCACGGTGCGTCACATCACAGCGCTTGATATATCGTAGCTCTGGGTCAGATTCAGACGATTCAAAGGAAACCCACGGCCTATTCTGACGATCGTACACACCATACCAACAAACGGGTCATTTGTCCCCGTCATCCTGGTGTCCTGGGAACCGAGGGGGTGTCCTTTCGCCAAAAAGTGGGACGCCTCGTCCATTGTCTCCGCGACGAAGCGCACTCGAGGAGATTTTTCGTGCTTTCGAGACTCTTTTATTCGTTTTTTCAAATTTAATATACCCTGTGTGTGTGTGTCTGTGTGTTCTTTTTTTGGTTTTGGTGGGTCTACCGTGCCACCACTAAACGGATAATTAATTATCGAGCGGCGGATCTGATGATGGTGGGCGCCTCGTCCGTGTTTCCTGCAGGACAATCGTCCGGTCGGAGACAGGATCCTTCTGCTCTATAAAACCGACCCGACAGGGACGTATCTGGTCGTTTTCAGCATCAGAATTTTATCGATTTAAAACAAAACCTGACCATTAAAATTTTATGCATTTATTAAGTACGTAAAACAAACTGCAAAAAACGACATAAAGTGTCTGTGCTCAAATAGGTTCTATAAAAAACCAAAACATAATAATAAATTTTATTCCAGATAGCAAGGAGGATGGTGTAATCCTTGCCGTCCGTATAAGTATTCTCGAATCTACATAGATGATAATAATAATTATAATTATAGGTAATCAAAATAATAACAAAGAGGTTAATGTTGGTGGATATATAAAATATAGGAGATAAAAGTTAAATAGATAATAAAATAAATTAAAAATGCATAAGTGAAAATTCTAATAAATATTTTTTACATGATTTTAGTATGTATTTATATTTAAACTTACTTATTTTTAATTTCAGTAGGTAATTTATTTTCTTCCATCATAGCCAAATATTTCCTCATTATCAAAAAAATGCGAAAATAAAATAAATAAAGAATAGGGCCAAAAATATGTTCATTAATTTTAAGATAAAAGAAGACCGATTTTTCCATGAAGTACCATAAAAATTATGGCCCAAATCAAGAAAATTTTAAGCAAATACAAATTTTAATTTTAAGATTTGAGTAGATTTTTCATTAAAAGAAACAGTGAATCAATTAATTTATTTATAGTGTAATTTCATTACTTATACAAAACTATAATTTTTTTCTGTGCGCAATATACAATGTAAAATATACCTCATCATCATCATCATTTTCAGCCGTTCACCATCCACTGCTGGATAAAGGCCTCTTCATTCCTGTCTGTCTTGAGCAATGTGACTCTCCACACTCTTCTCAATTCATCAGCCCATCGTCCCCTTAGTCTACCTCGCTTTCTTTCACATTCTCTCGGATATCATTCCAGTATTTCTCACGTCCATCTGCCATCCATTCTTCTCGCTGTGTACACTTCAACTTTTTCACACGTTCCGCTATATCTGCCATTTTGGTCATGTATTCCTTTTACGATCTCTTCTTGTTATATCAAGCACACATCTTTCCATGCTTCGCTGTAAGCACTGGATCTTGCATAGCATTCTCAAATTCAGCATCCACGTCTCACATTCATACTGACAGTACGCATTGGTCGTATGCCTTTTTTTTAAGCATAGTGGGATGTTGAATTTTAAAACTATGTTCATTCTCGCAAAATTGAATGTGACTGGATGCCTGCGATAATAAAATCAATTTAATCATTTATTACCGATTTGATAGTCGATTCGTTCCATTGTCTCTGAGCATGAACAAAATAGTAATATTGTCTGTGATATAAAATGGTTAGGATCGGATTCGGCCCTGTACGATAGACAAGTGTATATTGAGTGTGTGTATCTAGTGTGTTATTGATAGTATAATTTTTTTTTTATAATTTCGTATGTCGGATACGTCCCTTTCGGGTCTTTAGGTCTCCTTGTTTATATTTCGGGCGATTGTAAAAACCGGAGGCGACTTGTCTGGACACCCTGACGCCACTCGGGGTCCTGGATTCGAGAGTCCTTAACGGCGCAACATCTAGATATGCCGTGTCGTCGAATTACGTGCGACCAGAATTCGGGATAAGGCGCCTCTTATAAAACGCCGATTAATATCGACATCGATCGAATAAATCACGACGCGCTCCTTCCGACAGTGGACCAAAGCCGATCAAATTAAGAGGATACCGTCAAATTATCGACTACGCTACTATTCTATTATCTAGATTTCGTTGAGCACGTTCTATATGTACTACACTATCACACTAAAATGTATTCCAATACTTTAAAATGTTATCTTTAATGTATAATCGTTGTTGTGTTGTAATGTTTTACTGCGTTAATAAGAATGGAATGTTACGTAATATCCAGTGCACACAGAGGAGCGTGGAAAGATGTATGCTCGGTATAACAAGAAGAAATCGTAAAAGGAATACATGGATAAGAAGCATGACCATATAACGTGTGAAAAAATTGTAGTGGACACATAGCGAGAAGAATGGATGGCATATGGATGCGATAAATACTGGAATTGTATCTGAGAGGATGTGAAAGAAAGCATGGTAGACCGAGTGGACGATGGGCTGATGAATTGAGAAGAATGTGTGGAGTCAACTGGATGCAGATTGCTCAAGACAGACAGGAATGGAAGACGATTGGAGAGATCTACGTCCAGCAGTGGATGGTGAACGGTTGAAAATGATGATGATGGTGACCTACATATACTTCACTAAAATATCTGAAAATTTTAGAATCATTAGAATCAGTTGCATGTTAAACGGAGTAAAAATAAGCACAGATATGCAACACAACAAACAACTGATTTTTATATTAATTAAAGACGAAAGTACAATGTATCAGATAGTGTAAAGTTTGATGGCAAATTAAATTACGTAAATTATGTACAGAGGTAACGTGCCGTTATGCATGTAAGATGCAGATTGCTCAAGATAGACAGGATTGGAGAGATCTACATCCAGTA
The DNA here is from genome assembly GCA_022651745.1 of Parapsyche elsis. Taxonomy (NCBI): domain Eukaryota; kingdom Metazoa; phylum Arthropoda; class Insecta; order Trichoptera; family Hydropsychidae; genus Parapsyche; species Parapsyche elsis. The sequence continues at coordinate 1,960,651 of JAGVSN010000019.1, forward strand.
GTGAGTGGATGGTGAACGGCTGAAAATGATGATAAAGAATGAAAGAAGTGACGTCAGCAAAAAATTTGTACATTGGTTTTTTTTTATTCATTTGGCAAAGTGTGTATTACCTCTGAACTTGTAGACAGAGCTAATTTTTCTTCAGAATATATAAATAGATGCGGTTAGGTTACATTTAGACAGGACCTAACTGCCCAAAATATTCATAATGGTTGCAAATCGCAGTCGACTCGGCGACGACAATGATTTTAACTGTCCATACCTAATCTAACCGATGGAATTTAAAACTAAAAAAAATTCTATTCAATCTGATTTTTAGCAATAATTTTTATCACACATATCCAGCCGCACATTAAACTTTGAAAAAATCTTCAGCAATTGAATAAGTGGATAATATTTTCAAGGTCGTTGGTTATCCGATTTTGGCTCAATTTTTATTTTCAATGCGATTAGGTTAGTCCACTTTTGCTCGCACGTTATTATCTGGGTGGTGTGGGAGTGAGCCGCTGTCAGTCAACCCTTTGTCGGCCGTATGATTTTTTGTGTCGTGTGAGAAGCGCTAAATCTCGCGGCTTTGTGCTCCATCGTTGTTATTGCCGCTAGGCCCACCTTTGTCCTCGGGGCAACAGATAAAACGACATAATGGACCGGTGGCAAGGATGTCCCAGCATCTTCAGCCAGGGATAATTCGTTCGTGAAAAAATCAATATAATAATTGAACTGCATCGCGGTATTTTGTAAGTGTTTCGAAGGTGTAATGAATGGGTCGCGTATGAATCGGGGGGTGGTTGAATTAATTAAAAGATCGGTGGACAGCCCTGTTTCGTGGGCAACGATGCGCAAGGATCGTCGAGAAGACAGGTCCTTAGGCGAGTGTACCTGCCGCCCCAAGACACATTTATAAATTATAATGACAATCTCTCCGTGTCGATCACTCGATGACAGATTTACGGCGCGACCCATAGTTTTGTCGTCTGCGTAACCCATTAGCTCCCCGCGGGATCGCTCTCAGTAGGTAGACAGGTACCCCCGCGAAAAAAATCAATCAGCCATGCATTAAATACTTATACTTAATAATAATAAGGTTTTTTCATTGTTAGAAAATCTATTCGGAAAAAAAAGACACGCGGTCATCTGCTCGACGAGATTTTATCGAAAGATTGAAAATATTGTTAGCCGCAAATCGAATTTCGAATTGGTACTCTCGAATAAATAGAGGGCAAACAGGAAGAGCGCACTTGAGCGATGTCAACCTTTCTCAGAAAACGAAATCCGTCATATTTTCATGATGTTTTCGCACGAACGATTCCCTTATTCGTGTCGACAACAATCCCCCGGTATTGTTGATCGAATATAAATTCGACAATAATGCCGTTTTTAAATTGACAAACATCGCGATGTGGACGACATCGACCGAAACGGAAAAAAATACGATATTACGAACAAACAAATAGGAACAAAGCGAGCGAACAAATAGGAGCGATTTTTTTTTTTACACAAAATCCCAAAACAATGTTTCGGGTATTAAAATAATAACGTATAAACGCTACACGTAGCAAGTACACAAATGTCTACTTGTAAATAAATACAATAAATTTCATGAACATCTTTCGTTTCGACGAAAACGCGTATTCTATACATTACATGAACTTTATCTGTACAAATTTGTTACAATTATGTGTGTGTGTGAATATAATTTCGAGCATCAAAACTCATTGTCTGCAAATTGTAGTAGTTTCATCAATTTTTACAATGTGTATATAGTGCGTATAACTTATTTGTATCGTCACATTACTGTATAGCCAATTGTCAGAGCAGTGATCCTTACCCCGTCCGCATCATCAATGACTAATTCGTAATCCTTTCCTTTGAACGTCATGACGTTTGTAAGTTTGTATTCAAACTCAACGGATAACATCTGCAATCCAATTTGACATTTTGAAAGCTTTGTCCCACACTTTGTGAAAAACTCAACGTAGCCAGGTGATATTACTTCGAAATAAAAATAAAATATGTGCGCATGTGCTCGCTCTAACCTTAAATTGCCCGACCGTAATATTACAGCGCACTCGTCTAACAAACTTATGGTTGTGGAAACACAACTATTGTACGTTCGTTCGTTCGCTGAATAAAAGAGTAATATAGCTCTGAGTGAGAGCTGTAAACAGAAAGCGCGCTTGATATGCAAATTAACTAAAACGATACATTTCTTTCGCAGGCGTTGCCAAACTGTGGCGCTGTTAATATTATTCACGTTTCGTTTAGTATTGAAAAGTTTGCAGACAAACTTCCGTGGAGAAAAAACATTAGTTTTTCAAACTATAAACATTGATACAAACTTCAATATTTAATATCTACGTAAAAAGTTGATTTTAATTAATTCACATTAAACTACTAGCCAGGCCAAGCTCATTGATTAGAGCGTTGTTCTCGTGAGCGAAACGTCTGGGGTTCGATCTCTGCATGTCGAAAAACTATTTCGACCTTAAAAATAAAGTCACTGGCAAGATCTGGATATTACTAAATTCATATCGGCCGTCTTCTGTTAGCATTTGCCAATTTATCTAACTTAATTGTGAGACGGTTCCGTAAAATTGGCACCGCCGAAACAATTCCATACTACATACCTACCAAATCATTGTCTGTTCCTTCTATCCCTTCCTGGACTCTAGAAGGCAATAGGAAATCACTTCAAAATATATATTCTCTTAGTTACTTCACTATAACAGACGGTAAAATGTTTGTCAAATAGTGAACAGGCAAAACTACTCGCCAACTAGCCAAATAGTATATACAATAACTTCACAAAGTGCAATTATTTATAGATGTGTGTCAAGCTACATATTTTGAGATGAATGGTGGATATAGACATTGCCACTCTATTTCGGTACTGAATAAAATCAATAAAATTTACATACTCTCAAGATTTCATCTGTCAATTCTTATTACACAATAGTAGGTACTAATAACCGATATAAATGAAAGGAACTTTCGGTAGAGCTGTAAATTCGAAACACATTATAAAGTTTGATGTTGAGAATCAAATTTATGTAAACATATATTTAATAAGCAAATGAAAGCTATCAAAATCATACATACATATTATGTACCTACACTTTTTTATCGACTCGCTCAGAGTTGCATCAATAGCTCACACTGTTTATTCGATCAATTGTGAAATGGTTGAGGACCACTGCATCGAGGACCACTGAAGCGGTTGCAGTTTTATGCAGGCGTTGCTACTACTACTGCAGCGAGTTGCAGTAAAACTAACCGAAAGTTACCAACGAAACTGTACAGTATACGGCCACGCTGTAACTCACCATACATTTATATTACATACATACATACATATATAACACACCTACATACAATACTTCATTTGCCGCAATATACATAACTTAAAACCCGACAATTTCACAATAAAACATTGATGTGTACATACATACATATGCATATGCATATTGTGTACGTATACAAGGGAATATACGTTAATTATGTCACACCAGCGCTTCTCAAATCGCGAAAAATCCGTACCGGAAAGACGTCACTTCTCGGAGACGACGACTTTGAGGGTGAGACATGGGGGGGAGTTGGGAGTGTTTCTTCAAAAATGCTCACAGTCTGAGCTGGCAGGGGGTGGGTTATTCTTGGGTGGGTGGGTGGTTTTGGGGTGGGTCGACAACCCTCGCCAGGGGTGGTTGTTTTATTTCACAACATCTCGTCGCTTGCTTTGCAGCGATACAATAATATCCGAGTTGACACCTCTGGCTCGTCAAGGGGGCGTAGTCGAGATATTTCTTTTTTGGCAAGTCGAATTGAATTTATTATTATACTATGTAGCTGTAGCACGTTGATGCAATTTGAATTGAAAATAGTTGGATGAACAGTTAAAGAAACAATAATTGGAGTGCGAGTTCTGAAACTAGCAGGAATCATCTGTACAAATACAAATAAAGTATGTGACTGAGTATAATACTCTTTCAATCGGTCAGAATCGTCGTGCAAAAAAATACGTCTGCGTTAGCGGCTAATATTTTATTTGGAATATGTAAATGAAATGAAAGCATCGAAATGGATACATTAATATATTTTACTAGTAAACGATTGCAATTTTATTTATCATTGGCCTGTGGTAAACAGTGGCCGTCGAGGTGATCACGGCGCGCCGTCGTTTTCCCCGCGCGCCGAGTCGACTTTCTGATGTTCCCGATACCGTCTCACTCGTTCTGTCACAGATATTTTGATACTGATCGATAGATGATTAAACCCTATTTCTGATAATATGCGTCTATTGGCTTTTCGGCGAGCATGGGCCGACATAGTAAAATTTTAGATTTTTTTACATTGTTTTAGATTTTTCACCAACAAATAATTTACATTTCGTTTGGTAGCAAAATCATTGCGCTAGCACGTCTAGTAGCTAGTCGTAAGATATACTGCTTGGAAATTTTCAAAAACGTCCGAAATAGCCGTTGGAAGATATGCCCCCTCCCACGCGCCTCGCGCATGCTGGGTGGCAATTTAAGAATGTAAATTTATCGTAGACGTATACCCGAGCGAATAAAATAACATTTATGTCAATCGTTTTATTGGTAACGAAGTTAACACCGCCGTTTCCGTACTGGTACCCCATACTGGTTCCGCGTATAGACGTATTCACGTCAAAATCCTGTCTCACTTATGTATAATCCATATCACAACAAGTTTGATATGGATTAGTCAGCCAGGTAGATACGCAAAATAATGAACACACAGACACAGTTACACAAGCAAACTTTAAGACAGGAATTCGATTAGTTACCAATCTAACCAGTTGATCATCAATATCAGTTTGGACCAGTTGTTTTTCGTGCGATCTTTCTCCAACTGTATTTTTTCATACGTGCTATTCGTATTTAATTTAAAAACCGTAGTACACAAACTATCGGCTATCCATTCACGTTTTAAAATTTCGGTATTGTTTTTGTGCGATTCCGTTACCGTTGTCGTGCTCGACCGTTATATACTTGTGCACAGTGTTCGGGAAGATTCGCCGCCCCGATGCAATATACGGTTATGGGATAAGTTTGCTGTGGGAAATTCGGGAACGGGGGAAGATCCGAGTGCGCCCATGGCTCGCGTGGAAAGTCCCCTTGCGTTTCAACAAGGCGGAAAAAGGAAGAAGTCGGCGGAAAACAAAATGAAAATTGTGTCAGCGGCGGCGCTTGTTCGTAGCGACACAGCGTGCCGCCTGGTGCCGCCGCCTGCTACCTGCCGCCCCTCGCATATTGCCCCTCTAGCCACTGCAAAAATTGCCACGTACGTACTAGCATATAATGGCAATTGAGAATTTGCCGATGTGTAGCTGCAAAGTGCGATCATCGCATGTCGAATGCGGTCGGTTTGACCCCAGCTCACGTGAATTGCGGTTATTGAAATAGTAATTTATATTCGGATAATAAAAAAAAAAAAAATTCGGGTGTGGCCAACCAATGACTTTATCCATATATTTGGGGAATATGAAGAGTAACCAAAAACTGAAAGTCAAAAAACCAAAGAAAAAAACAGGGTTTTTTTACTTTTTTACAAGACAAAAAAATGTCTTGTAAAAAACAAGAGCGATTTTGATGATTTTATTTTCACAGATTATAATTAGCATAATGATTATAGTATAACAATATTATAAAGATTCTAAATATTTAAAAGGCCGAAAAAAAAAAAAAAAAACGGTTGGGGGATGTTGACCAAAATCTTAATACCTCTCACTTTACGTGAAAATAATAAATATGAAATTTCAGCTTTATAGACTTGATACCTAGTTTTGGAGAAAAAGTTAAATACACCGAAAACAAAGAGTAAAAGTACTACTTCCGGTTGGAAAAAATATGTTAAAAAATTATATTATTTTTGCAAAATTTCAGCTTAATGTGTATCATAGTTTTGCTGGAAAAACCTTCCAAAGATTACACAAAAATTTGGTGACTTTCCAAGGGAAGTACCACTTTTGGTTGACGAAAAATTTTGAAAGCCTTATGGATTGTAATGGCCGGCAAGAAACATATAAATATGAAGTTTCAGTGTAATAGGATTATTAGCGATTCTACGCACAGATCCATAGACACACAGACATACAGACATTTTCCAGAAACCATGAAAACGTGATCAGGGGTTGATACCTGATACAAGTTAGTCAAAATCTCAAGGTCGAATTTTTGCACGATCACAATACTTTATCCGATTAGGATCAACCAACAACCAACAATAACAACAACCAACTTTCGGTTGACTGATTTTAATGATTTTTTTTTTCGTAATAATAACAATAATTTGTATGATAATGGGTTAAAATAAAATAAATCATATACTGAAATGTTCAAATTTAATACATATATATTGATTTGCAAATTTTTAATAATAATTTGACCGCGTATCCTGAATATCTTATCCTCGAACTTAATTTCTTCTATCCCTCCGTTTTCTCTGTCCCTTTCACATTCAGCTTATGTAAGTGTTTCCACTGCCTCCTTCGCCGCCTCTTTCACCACTTGCGCTATTTTTATTTACATTATTACTATCTTTATTTCCGCTTCCTATTATATTTTGATTGAGTCTAATGGTGCGTACACATTGGCGAATCGAACAGCGAACGACGAAGGGTTGTTATTGTGTGGACGTTCATAAAATATTCGGACGTTATTGTGTGGAGTGGTCCACACAATAACAATTCGCCTTCGCCCTTCGTCGTTCGCTATTCGGTTCGCAATGTGTATTTACCATAACATTTTCTCCATTATTACCTAAAATTTCTTTATTGTTTCCACTTCCAACTTTTCTGTAGTCGGTCCATCATTATCTTCATTATTTCCATTTTCCAAAATTTGTGTGTCCAGAAGTTCTTTTATAATGGATTTGATGGTTGAACCATCATATATTGCTAGACATCCTATATTTATTAAGATGTAAGCATTTGGTCCTCCACCTATTTGTCTTTGAGCATTATTTGATATTCCAGAGCAATCATATCTGTTCACATCACTAACATCTCGATCTCCTTTTACACCCGCCGGATTCGACAGTGCACCCTTAATTGAAAAAAGATTTTTATTATTTTATATAAATAAGGATTGCATCCCTTTTTCACTTGTTTCCAGTGAAATTTGTTATTTTGTTTAATTTGCATTAACTTTTATAAAATACTGAGAATTTTTTATTAAATTTATGTATAAATACATACATCAATTGTTATCATATTATTTTTTAAAACTGGTGCAAAGTTGTCCATGGAATGGGCTACACACGAATGCCAAGTAGTAAATATTACATAACAAATTTTGCTAAATGAAAAATCACTCGGTTTTAATGCAAAATTACCAGATGAGATGCAAAGTAAATTCAGTTCACGGTAAACACTGGTTTTATCATCAATGTGGGATATTAATAGTTTGACTGTACTTTGGTTTATACATACAGCACACAGCATAAGAAGGCAGATGAATTTCATTTTGCTTTTTCGTTCACCGATGTCTAATTGGGAAAGCTTGTGTTGTGTTGTTTGCGCTAATATATACAATATTTGGTGCGGCGACATTAGCGCGCGAACATTAGCGCGCGAACATTAGCGCGCCGACGTTAGCGCGCAATTTATTATTTTCATATTTGATAAAAAAAAATAGAAAACAATTATTCTAAAAACTAAAAACACATATGTACACGAAATAAGAACCATAACAATCAATGTTTGTTGATTTTATAACAATTAACTTATGTACATATAATGGTTTAAGAATAAAAAAAGCGGCACGAGTTGTTTCAATAAGTCTTTGTCGGTTTCGCAAAAATTGATAACATTTAAATATTTTCTTTTAGTTTCAATAAGTCTTTGTCGGTTACACAACAATTGGCTTTTAGTTAAAGTCGCAATGACCATTACTTTGTACATAAAGGGACCGCAACTGTTTCATTTCGCCGGCATTTTATTTTTTCCAATCGATAAAATTATCATGGATAGGTTTGTAAAAGTACCAATTAATTTTAAATAAGATGTAATTTTGACAGAAAAGTTATCTTGGATAAGTAAATATCTTTAAATGAGCAGTCAACAATACTTAATAAAAATAATCTTATTTTGCGCGCTAAAGTCCCACGCGCTTATGTCGGGGTTGTACGGCGCGCTAATGCCGGCGCTCTTATGTCAGCGCGCTAAAGTCTCGCGCGCTAATATCGGAGTGCCATAATATTTAACTGTTGAAAAAGTGTAGAGGAAAATCGATAATTTTACCATAAAAACTGTATTCCATTACAATTTAATATGCATAAAAAATTGCGCATGCATTTACTTACTTTTATTCATAAAACAAAATTGAATCAATGTTTCAACCGTTGAAAATTTGATCGAATTCAACGGTATAATTTAACTATCGCCCAGTCTAAATTTGTATTTATTCTTCGCGCGAATTTTTCAAGTGTTCTTGACATTTACATATTTATAACAGGCTCACTAAAACTGTTTTTTTTTTTTTTTACCCAAATGTGACGGTTTCGGAACTGGAGCTAATCAGCGATTATCATATCCGTTTTCAGTAAACAAAAATCGTATTAAATTGTAATTTGTTTGTACTTGTTAATACTGGGTACATACTATGAAGGATTCCGCGCACAGTTTGCTGACTCGAACAATGGGGGCATTCTATTATTGTTATCACACTCATTCTAAACCACCGAGAGTCGGAAGGGATGTCGAGAATCGATTTCGGGGATGCTTTTTCCGAAGCCGTGCCCGGGACCGATTATATTATTAATCCGTCGGGACTCATTGTTCCAACGGGACAAATTCAATCAGCGCTACATTGTCGAACGCTGATTAGGCCCAATTCGAACCGGCAATAAATACCATTAAATGTTTGCGGACGAGCTAGCGAATGAACCAACTTTAAATATAGTCCATCCCCGGAATTCTTGCCCGTCTTGCGCCAAGACGGACATGCAGTAAATCACGCTGGAAGTGAAGCCGCATAACTCCAGTGGGTTCCTGGCCTGATTTGTTGACCGGGCGGACATTTTTCTCAAGCGAGAATTACACGGGTCATACACACACAACATGGTCCAAATCTTAAATTCAATCCTCCACTGTGCACCTTTCGTCGAAGACTAATTAGAAAGCGTGCAGACGAGTCGCCGCTGTCGATTGTACACGAACGAAGCGTGAATTTATCTCGATATCAAATTAACACCGTTTAGGAATATTTTCGTGGAACGTTAATCGTCGTGGAATTTTCCGATCGATTTCGAGCCCAATCGTGTGCTCAACTATTCCATATTTAATTTGATAGCAATTATCGATCGGAATTTCGATCGATGTGTCGATTTTGGCTGCCCGTGGGTGGTCACCGTCGTTCGTTCGAATCTCGTCAAATAATAATTGATTGAAAAAGTTCGACGGGCTACGCAAGTATGCAGCGATCGTAAATCTTGTCTGAAAAATTCGCCGGGCGTATTTTCAGACGATGTTGACGAGTGCCAAACAAGTCGTCAACGGGTCAAACTGTACGCGTGTCTTTCGAGAAATGCCAACGATTCGACTTTACAACGCACAATACATCGAGCTTCTATTTCCGTTATGCTATTTCAGCAATTTGACGAGTGTGTGCTGATTTTTATTTATTATCGTTATAGTTCACTGTACTAAACGGAAGGGCGATGCAATATATTTCTACTACGTGGAATTGCCTAAGCCTCCGATTGATAATTAAGTGAATTTTAATGAATATGTATTTCCCTGCTAAAATCAACTATATTTATTTATTTAAAATACATGGGCAGGCTGCATAACCGATGGAGCCCAGAGGTCTGATATAAATTGTACATAAAGTTTTTGAATTTTTTATTTTAGTTATTTATATTTTATATTTGATATTTGAAGGATTACAAAAATTAATTTATATTGAAAAACTTATCGAAATGATTTTTAAACAGACTTATATTTTCATAAGTTACTAGCTGATTTGGCAGGAGGTTCCAAACTTCGACCACTCTATTTGAAACGAATGTGTCTTTGACAATTTTCTTAGATTTATCTTTTAGGAGTCTCAGTGGATGAACTCTGAGATGTGCGTTTTTATCGAATGCGAGGTTTTTTATTGGACAATTATATTTATACACTTTTATTAAATCGCCTTTCAATCTTCTCGTCACCAAAGAGGTGAGACTCAATCTCTTCAGCCTTTCATTATAGGGTAGTGATCCAAGTTCAGATGGCATTTTTGTAATCCTTCTTTGAACCGTTTTCTAAACATACTTTATTTTTTACTTTTTTAAATTTATTCCACTGCTGAGATTCCTCAGCTATTCTATTTCCTATCTGCAGTACTTTCGCCAACAAGCTAATGCATTTCTAGTACGTAAAAAGAAACAAAAAATTCCGGTCCGTTAAAAGGCGATACTTGACTTGTCTGCATCCAATTATCGATATTTCCACAAGGAGGTTCACAATTTTCAAACTGAACATCGGAATGGAGCTTTTCCGACCGGGTTTAATCGACCAATTTTTCTTTCCACTCTCGTGTGACAATTCTGCGAAAAAGGGCACTGAAGTTTCCGGCCTCTCGAGCCTCCACCGCCGTCAGATTTAACCCCTTAAATATAACCCCCCACCCGCAAACTTTAATTTTCGATTCGCCGCTTGCCCCACAGATTCGACCGCAATCTCTATATAAATATATAATATAAACATTTTTCGTTTATTACCGCGACCATTTTCCGCGTTCCGAATAAAACGAATCTAATTTTTCCGGGTCGTTCAGTGCGGTGAAATGGGTAAGGAGGAGGGGGGGATAGCATAAATTTATACGGAACGAGGAAGTGCCCTGGCCACTTACAAAGGAGAATAGCATAAAATCCATTAAAAAGTATTATTCATTTTCCTAATTCTGGTACTTTGGTAAATCCGAGGGCTCGGATCTCGTCCACACTTTGCCGACCGGCTGAAGGGGGTCGTAGGGAGGCTGTGGCTGAATCTTTATTAATAAAATTGCAGCGAAATAAGCCCGTATCCCCTAAAACGGGATGAACTACGGTATATACGGCTAGGGGGGTGTAGCAGATAGGTGGCGGTTTCGGGTAATAAGGAGCTCCTTACAAATTCCCGCTTTCTCGCTGAAATCGCCCCGGAATATATCCCTTTTTTACTGTTTATTATTGCTCGACGATAAGCGACCGGATGTGCGGGGGGCGTTCTCCTGTAAATCCCGAATTTTTTTTTTTTTTTTTCGACGACCGCAGAAGACCGTATCGGCGGATAAACCTACTCGCCTAAAATAGAGCCATTCGCCAATTTGAAAATTATTTCTGTTTAATATGTGCATACATTATTATACATTCTTTACAAATTATACGACTAAAATCATTACGCTGATTATTTACTAAGGAAAATGTAATCTATGTAATGTACCATTAGGGTGGAGCGACGATGTGTGGAACATTTTATTTTTGGGATATTCGTTTTGAAATAGTTATAAAAAGTTGCCTCTACATCATACCTCTTCTGTCTAAAAAAATCTGCTTAGTTAAAAAAGTTTTTCTGTTTCCAATCTCTATAAATAGCAAATTTAATTGAAAAATTAGTATTTATTTTTACTATACTCGTATATACATATGTACTTATATATATTTACTCGTATGTCTCCCTCCACCGCTCTCACAAATTCACATTTATTTGAATAATTCAAGGAATACGTAAATAAATTAGATTTTTACAAGAAGTACTTATAATATTCAATAAAGTTAGGGTAATTTTATGAGCATGTTATCTAAAATTTTGTATTTTGTGTTTAGATTTCGAAATTAATAGGCAAATTTTCATTTTTCGCCTTCAGGTACATAGAGGCTCGAAGACATATTCACAGATATTTTTCAGTATTTTTTACGAGAATACAGATGATACAACGAAACTTTTGGTAGGTATTACAATGCCGATTTTTAATTTTTGCAATGTCGCTCCACCCTAATGCACATTCAGTATAATCAAATACAAAATTATTACAACCAATATTGGATGCAATCAACATTCAGTGTAAACAACAATCGAATTAAACTTCAAAACTCATTTATGACATTATATTTTTAGTTTTATCCGTATACATATGTACATACCTAGTAGGTATACCGTATATGTACATATGCATAGATACAGTATTGTTTTCATTGTATTTGGACCATATCGCTGATCTACGCGGTTAAAATTACGTACTACTACATATGTATATTCGACAAAACATCGTCAGAGATCTCCGATCGGTTCAGCTGTAGTATTGCTTATTTTTTTACATTAGCATTTCCGTTGGGAAATTCTGAAACTTTTCACAGCCTACCCTACCCCCCTCATCAGCCTTTAAAACCCCCCTTTCCCCTCGTCCTCTTTATCCCACCACCTCGTCGCTCTTTCTACGCGGGAAAACTCTATAAAAATTAAGCCGTACGCCGTCTCGGCGCGTTTCATTACTGGTTTTCTTTTAGTGCGCGTAAAATTCCCAAAGCAGAGTAAGACCAAGAGGGGTGTGACGTTGGGGATGGGGGATGGACTTGCACACACCAGGCCTGGCATTAAGTTTTTGTAGGGCCCTTCCTTTTATTTGCCCGCTTAAACCTTATAATGCCATTACAAAGATTTTCGCTGCGCATTTCATCTCTGTTCTGATCCCCGGCCCTCTTCCCCTCGATAATGCGATTTTAACTTACACACTTACATTTAATATACACGACTCGTTTTTCCCGCTTTTTTTTCAGTTATATTTATCCGTTTATCCCCTCTTCGCTTTATTGTGTTATTGTTTGAGAGTGCGCTGAGGATCGCCTCCCACCGTAATGAGGATAATTTACCAAGTGCGAGTGACGCGTCGTATCCTAAAATAAATGCTCGTGTTGAATAAGATACACTTGCACTCGACATTTGATATGAATGTAACGAAGTTGAATATTTTTCAATCAATTTACGACTAAAACTACATTGGGCATGTTCAGGTGAATATTGAGTATTGATTTGTATGCATCTGGTGCTTTTCGTTTGAACCCTTTACTTCATCTCTCATTGTGATTCAAGAGAAATTAATTAAAACTGCATCATATTTTCTTTCGTTTTCTTCATCCTTTAACCTCAACTTTTCAGACCGGAAAAAATTTTCAACCTTTCAGACAGGAAAAAAATGTAAATAAACACTAACGATAAAGTAAAATTATTTTCCTTATTTTTATTACTCATCATCATTTTCAGCCGTTCCTCATGCAATGCTAGATGAAAGCCTCTCCAATCCGCTTCCATTCCTGTCTGTCTTGAACAATCTGCATCCACTTGACTCCACACTATTCTTCTCAATTCATCAACCCATCTTCCACTCGGTCTACCTAGCTTTCTTTCACATCCTCTCGGATAACATTCCAGTATTTCTCGCGTCCATCTACCATCCATTCTACTCGCTATGTGTCCAGCCCATTGCCACTTTTACTTTTTCACACGTTCTGCTATATCTGCCACTTTGGTCATACCTCTTACCCATGTATTCCTCTTACGATCTCTTCTCGTCGTACCGAGCATATGTACATCTTTCCATGCACTACATCTGCGTGCACTGGATCTTGCGTAGCATTCTTGAATTTAGCATCCAAGTTTTACATCCATACGTCACAACTGGTTTATTATTGGAACCATTAGGATACGTTTTTAGTAAATAAGTATTATGAAAATTATACGGAAAAATAAAAGTTCTTACAATTAAAAACAAACAAAAATATGCCTAATCTAATTATTGTATTATATGGCAGTAGTTGAAATGGGGCCACATTCACATGAAATACGATTTGACAGGTGGTTTATCGCCGCTCACCGATGACGACCGTAAACTAACCGCAAAACGTTGATTTAATCGGCGCAAATCCCGGGCGACGCCTGGTCATCAATTTGAACAGTAAACAATCGTTATAATAAAATTTGATTGCGTACAAAATTCTCCAATGTAAAGCGCCACTTTACACGCACCTCCCCCCCACTACCACCACATATTTCCACCTCCTTCTACCTACCCTTCCCTTCATCACACCCCCCCCCCCTCACCACCACCACCCCTCTCCCGAAATATTGTATATTTAAATGAATTAATTTGAAGCGACGCTCGAAATCGGCGACCGGAGATGAGAAGAGAACCTCCGGTGCGGGAGAGGGTGGAGGGGGTGGGGGGGGAAAGCCTCAAGATTGAAGGGGGCGAGGAAAACAGCGCAGGATGGGGACGTGGGGATGAGGAGGTGGATGAAAATGGGGGATGGGAAGAACGCGGTCTGGGTGGAAACATGGCGGTCGCTCTTTTTACAGTCCCCAACGTGTTACAACAAAAATGTTCCTCGGAGTGCTGTCACGGGGTGTGTTCCGGGCTCCCTCAGACCCCGTATCCTCCCCATCCCCTAACCCCAACCCTCCGCCGTTCCGCCGCATCTCCTGCTACACACTTATTATATAAAGAAGAACCACCTTCTTTTGCTTAATGCCTCGAGTATTAAGCGGCGCTGCTGTGAACCCCCCCCCCCTTCACCCCTTGCACCCTCCCATGGGGGCGGATTCCTCGAACCCCCATGGGCCCCCATTCGAGGTGGGGCCCGCCCCAGAACTTATTATCCCCTCTCACTCCCACCCACGGCCGCAAACCCTATTATACTTTCCGCTCGCTGTTAATCTTGAAAACTTTAACTTGAATTCAGGGACGGGGGGGGTGTATAAAGGTGGAAATGGGGGTTCGGGGGGGGGGGGGTGGGGGGTTCGGAGGACGCGCCGCACTTTTTTTCCACTTCAGCAATTTTTATATTCACCAGGTGAATGCGTATATGTGTGCGGTGGGCGTATATTGTGTAGGTGCGTATTACATACATACATACATATTGTAGGACTTTCAGAAGAAAATATCGTTCAAATTGGTTGGGTATTGTTAGGGACGTTAAACACGTAATTAATCGTAAAAAGTGTATATGTAAATCTGAGCTTTGCAAAGTTCAAGTGTCGTGAATTACATATGTACATACATACATACATGTACAACATAGTGTAAAATTTTCCTGGGTGGTTGCAGCGTTGTGAAAAAATTGTTAGCTTGATGTGTTTGTCGACAACGAAAAGCTCTATTTGAGTCGACAACGCGATTGATGGCCATTCAATCGACGGTGCACTGTCAAACAGGCCAGACGCTGTACTGTTTATATGTACATACATATATATATACAAACCGGCGGGCGTTCATTACAGTTATCAAACACACATTTTTATGTCATAAAATATCTACGTACATAGTCTGGAGTTTAAAGGTATTTTGATTAGATTATTACGTTTACGGAAAAATAAAACTAAACAATCTTATGTACAATTCAATATTATTTTTTACAAAATTTAAAAAAATATATGTTTATATTCTCATTTGTTTGAATAATAACGATATTTAGATTTACGTCAGACCTTAAGAGTCAGTCCCCAAAATAAACGTTTAAATTTTGCTTCGATATACATACATAATATTGAAAAATTTAATTAATTAAGCAATTCAAAGTTGCCTAACGGAATACTTCGACGGATGCATGGATGAAATACTTACATTCTGACGATTTTATATTTATTATATTATGCGACTATATAAATCTGCAATTTCCATAATATTCCATGTTTTTATAAGCACAATGGTTCACCAGAACGATTACGCCTGTGTATCTACATATGTACATACATATGTAATAAGCATATGAACTAATCCAGCATACTCTCGGCGATTAAGTATTAGGGATGAATGCACGTGTACCCCATTAGCGCATGCGACGATCGTACCAGGTAGATAGATAATACGTATGCATATGATCGGATCAGCTTCGCTCGATCCGACTATACACCGTCTAATACCCCCGTCATACATACCAAGAACGAAATAATATAAACGAGCATGCAAAAAAAAAAAAAAAAAAAAATCAGCCGCTCCATCCCTGAAGACGACGACCTCCTCCCCCATCTTTCCTCACACCCTCCCTCCCCAAACCACCCCTTCAACCCCCCCCCCCCTTCCTCCACATCCCCTCCTCTGCAATAACACAATGGCGCCGGCCCTGTGTCGAGACGAAGTACTACGACACGGCAAGCGTAATTTCAGATTCGCGTCTGGCAAAGTGGTGTCACTCGCGGCCCTTTGTGAGGCCCGTCAAAAGGGCCCGCGATCCCTCCCCAGCCGGCCCCTTTCATAGTTTCAAATGTGCGGCAAAAATCTTTTGTGCCCACAGTGGACGGCGGAGCAAAATCGTCCGATTTACCGCGAATTAATTGAAAAAATAAATGAAAATCACCTGTCGTTCGATAGCGATCATTTAGTATTGCTTTGTTAATAATTATCATTTAAACGATCGCAATTAAAATAATTGAGAGTCGAACATGACACAAATTTTATAATGTCATTAAAAATATAGGTACCTGTACCCGGTCTACAAATGACACAATTTCAACGCAAAACATGTACGAGTGGGTAATAATGATTATTCAATTATTACGCTTAATTGAAGCCGATATACATCAAACGAATAGGTATACATACGGTAGGTATACGTTCGCTCGTGGCCTTGTGTAATTACTATTTACGGTAACTGTGATATGTAATTCTGCAATTTATATCACAACCGGAAAACATTCTAAAATTATATTTATCGTCGTCATCTTCAGCCGTTCACCATCCACTGCTGGGTGAAGGCCTCTCCAATCCTCTTCCATTACTGTCTGTCTTGAGCAATCTGCATCCACGACTATACACATTTTTCTCGATTCGTCACCCCATCGTCCACTTGGTCTTCCTTGCCTTCTTTCACATCATCGAGTATTTAACGTTCCGCTATATCTGCCACTTTGGTCATACTTTTTACCCATGTATTCCTCTTACGATCTCTTCTTGTTATAACCAAGCATACATCTTTCCATGTTTCTCTGTAAGCACTGAATCTTGCGTAGCATTTTTTAATTCAACATACACGTTTCACTTTCAAACTGGCAGTGCACATTGTACGTATACCTTATTTTTCAAAAAACGTGTCAACGGGATGTTGGATTTGTGTTTATTCTTCCAAAATCGCTCCATTCTTCTTCTTCACCAATTGCTCTAAGTACAAATAATTCTCAACTCTCTCTACAATGCGATTATCTACAGTGACTACGTTTTGCGTGCAAAATTCGTTAAACATAATTTTAGTTTTATTTAAATTACTTTTTAAACCTACTTTCATACTTTCATTGCTTAATTGTGTTAATATTAACCCTTATGAATTTTTCATAAGATATAACACCCCATCACTACATATAACAAGTTTAATTATTTGTTATACACGTATGTATTTAATATTGCGACGAAACAAAAAAAGCTTTCAACATTTAACTCATTGTTAACAACATACAATCTAAATAAAACTTAAATAATAAATTTAAATACATACTACAACTTTCAGTGCATTACAAAAATGTTAATATGTGTATGGCTTGTAACTTGTAAATGGCGTTGATTTTACTAATTGTTCTTATTCTATAGATATCTACTCTATAAAATTCAATGTTTGTTTGTTGTTCCGCTATGCAAATCTACAGTTTTCAACTTAGAACCGCCAAACTTGGTAAACTATCTAATGATACCCTAACTCAGACCGTAGGTTGGTTTTGGAAGGGGTCGGATCAGGGGGTCGACGGGCCCCCATATACAACATTTTTAATTAATTTTTTTTTGGACTGGAGAATAAATGTTTTCATTTGTTTCAATTTTTGTTTTTACTGGAGAATAAATGTCACCCGCCCGAGCAACGCCGGGCAATTCAGCTATCTATATATATAAAAAGCAATGTCTGTCTGTTTGTTTGTCTCTTATAGGCTCTTAAACCACTCAACCGATCACGATGAAACTTACAGGACTTATTGTAATCATGGCGGGGATGGTTCCTGTGAAAAAAAATTGGAAAAAAACGGGAACGGGCCTGCTCACGCGTTAGAAAACGTATTAGGAACGGGAACGGGATCGGGCATTGCAACGCATGCCGGGTCAGCTAGTAATGTATAAAAAAGCTGTAAGTTTACCTATGTATGTACATACATACATAGAATAAAAAAAATAAAATAAAAATATGTTACAGGCAAAGTGTGCCTATTCATTTTATACAACTGTATACAATTTTAGGCATAGTATGATTTAAATAATGCTGCCGTTCGAATAACTTTTCATTTCAACAATTTAAACAGCCGATCGCGAAGAACGTGTGTTTTATCATATGTACGTGCCATTTCCAATTCACTTTATGAAGCGATGTACATATGTATGTACATATTGCACTTTGGGCATTGTGGGCGTTTTATATTCTCAATACTACTGTTCTTCGATAAAAACAACACTACGTACATACATATGTACATATGTATATGGATATGGTGAAAATCACAGTAGCGCAACGTCAAAAAATCCAACTCGACAGACAACGAGTGCCGCGTCAAATTTTCAAGCAAACGAAACGCGCTTCACAGAAACACGACGAAAAGTTAAATTATATTATACATACACTTACACAATATAATCACACCGAGATGAAAATAAAACTGAACGGTTCGCTTGCGGCTAGGGTGGGCTGGGTTTCTCGCCGCTAAGAAAACCATTGTAATTATTATTTTGAACGGTACAGATTACCGGCAGCCGAGTTGCCACCTTGAAATAAGCCTCATTTTAAGCTAATGGCGAATTGAAAGCCGGGGACGGTCTTAAAGGCCTCTCCGTACACCCTTACCATCCAGAAAACCCCCCAAACCCCTCTATAAAGTCGACTAAACCCCCCCCAAACCCCTCCCCTTTCTACGTACACCGCCACCGTAAAATATACAACTTATAATGGCAATAAGAAAATCGGAGGGGGCGAAACTTGGGCCGTCGGAGAGCCCGAGATGACATTATTATGTAAAAAAGTTAACAAAGTAAAGCTTTGTATATGAAAATTTATGTAATAATATACCGGAGAGGGGCGCGCGGGGGTGAAAAGAGGCGCTTTTCTTCCCCCCCCCAGCTCCTTCCTTCTCTTGCATCGCGGACTACCCTTGTTTTAGCACATTTTATATTAAACATAAAGGAGATAAATATTTTATGCGCGATGGCGGCGGTGCGGCAACTTTCTTCGTTAACTTGCCGACATTAAAATCCGGTACAATAGTAATAAAACAAAAGATTTATTATTACCGGGGAAATTATGATGTATAACGGCCGCCCCGGGAATGGTGGATAAAAAAAAAAAAAAAAAAAAAGAAACACCGGGCGAACGCTCACGGCGCGTTTTTCATTATTATTGTATTAATAATAATTTTAATATTAATAATAATGACGACGCGTTGTTTATATATGGGGGGGGGTGGGGGCCCCCCGTTAGCTTTTACGGGCCGCATAAATTACCAGGACGGACATCCATCGGGAAAAAATATCATCCCCACACCCATTATTCAATTTGTACACACTGGATGTTATTGGATCGTTTCAGAGCTGATGCGTACCCAAATTTGGGCAGTTTAATTAATGTAATTGAGTACTAAGGTTGTTTCGAAATATATGTAGGTATGTACATACATGCACTAAAACATATTGTCAGTTTAACTAACAAATTGCGTGTCTACATACATATGTACATACATACATACATTTAAACAAATTGTACAGGAGAACCGCACCAATGGAATAAAATGGTACTCTCATTCCATTTAAATGGTACAAAGACAGATTTTGCACTAGATTTCCACAATATATATGGTATTTTTGTGCAAATGTACGCAATTTCATAGTTAATCCGACGATGCGGGCTTTAAAGTGGAATAAGTTCACTGTCAATGAAATTATTACTATATACATATGTACATATGTACGTGCATACGTACATATATTAGCGTAAGCGTCTGCCAGCTAGCATTGCCGACATACCAAATGAAAACTTTTCAGCTGTGTATTGGTAACAAGCCGTTATCTGTCAAAGCTGGATCGAGTCGACAACGCGATTTTATTCCCATACGCCCATTTAATCAACAATTCAAAACAAGTAATGGGCTGTACTGTTATTGTACAAACCAGCGCGCATGGGTGGGGGTTGGGGTTAGAATCCATTTATACATACATATATACGCAACTATATACTAACACAATTATTTCATTTAATCAATTGACAGAAATCATATTTTTCATATGCTTCTAGCAAGTACATATGTATGTACGTATCGCGTCCTGAGAGCACAAAGATGACATGTCCAAAATAGTAAATTGTTCACGGCAGCAGTTTTAAAGTTTGAAATGGTCTTCATAACTCAGGGGAACTTTATATAAAAATGTTAATTGTATATATGGTACTCTAGTTTTTTAGATGCTATTTCATTAGTATTGTGATTACACAATCAAAATGTTCAAATTGCATGCAAAAAGTCCCGACTTGTCACTTGTGTGCTCCAAGAATATTAGTAGAACTTTTGTAATTTGCGATGCCAAAAAAAATTGTTATGTCATGCAGATGTGCCACTTTACTGTCCTGAACAAAGTGGAACAAAGTGGCATTTTCGCAAAATCGTGAACATGTCACCTTTGCGGACTGAGGACGCGATATGTAGAAACACAAAGTTGAATACAAATCAAAATGTACAAAAGTGTAGGTACTTTTTCCACGTTCAAATAAAACGATTCGTAGCTTGACTACATAATAAACAATTAGAACAAAATCATATGAATACACATACATACATATAAATCAAATCTATTCACATAAGCTCGCATATTTTGCATCTCGCGTCGAACAAACGTGAGACTGTGTTTTGTGAATATTGCAAGATTTGAATGAAATTCTTAACGAGCGCGAACCCGCGTTTCATCCGCTGATTTTTTAACGGTCATTCAGATTCAGGACCGTTTTCCCCGATATCGATTTCGTCACATCGGACGTAACAAAGCGCTATAGCCGGAGATTTAGTGGGGGACACCGGCGCTAATGGGGCCCCCCGGGTCCCAGCGGCCCATCAAAAGAAATTATAAATTAAACAAACACCGGGGACCATGGGACCCCAACCCGTTTGTCTCGCCGTAATTTATGGTCAACGTACACAAAACACACAAATACACCATTCGACCGGATCCCATTCATGACTACGACCTTCGGATACTATTCGTCTCACACACACACCATTGAATTTTTATTGAGAATCACACGAAAAATTCACATTTGGACTTGGTCCACTTTTCGTACTAAGATAAATATAGTTCCTCATTATATGTAGTTATTTGCTATAGTCAAAGTGAGAATTCCGCATTGTATAATATGCCTACTTTCACGCTTCATAAATTACATATACATATGTAGTAGAAATAGTACGCATGGAAAATAAGTTGAGAGAAAAATAGCTGGTTCAAATTGTTCTTAAGGATCAGCTGGTCTAATGACAAAAAATTTTACATCGTCATTTTCAGCCGTTCGCCATCCATCCTCTTCCATTCCTGTCTGTCTTGAGCAATCTGCAATCTAAAAATAGCATCTAAAAATTTAGAGTACAATATTATCATCATCATTTTAAGCCATTCACCATCCACTGCTGGGTGAAGACCTGTCCGATCCACTTCCATTCCTGTCTGTCTGTAGCAATCTGCATCCAGTTGACTCCACACATTATTCCTAATTCATCAGCCCACCTTACTTTCTTTCACATCCTCTCGCATACCATTCCAGTATTTCTCGGGTCCATCTGCCATCCAATCTTCTCGCTATGTGTCCAATCAAACTTTTTCATAGGTTCCGCTATTGTTCCACTTCGGTCACGCTTCCTACCCATGTATTCCTCTTATGATCTCTTCTTGTTATACCAAGCATATATCTTTGTGTGTGACTTTTTACATACTTTGCCTAAAACGTTTAGACGTTGTATAAAAATACTAGACGTTTTATACAATGTGGAATTTCACACTTTGCCTATAATTCATGTACCTACTATGTATGTACATACATATATATGTAAATGATATTTTTTGTGTTTATATACAGTTCGTTATTGTTCAACTAATCAGCACTAAGCTTTGCAGAAGTACTTACTATGATCCAGTGATTTTTGTCGGTTGCTTAATAATTGTGATAGAACACTTTTTTGTATACTACATATGTATGTATGTACATATATGACCATAGTTTTATTTAGAAGACTCCGACTCCGTCGAAAAAGGTAGATTGAATATTTGCAAAAATAATTACACTCGAGTAACGCCGAGTACCTACTACAGCGTACAGTTAATACCTATGTATGTAAAAACAGAACGTATGTTAATTATTATGGAATCGATAAGCTGAGTTCGCCTTTCAAATTTACAAGGGTCTAATAAAAGTCCCCGAAATGATGTACTGTGGGATTTTTTTTTTTTTTTTTCTTCACAACGTCGTTATAATTATGCCAAGATCGGATCATCCCTTTTTTGTCTTGCGTGTATCCTTTTTATTTCTGTCAGCGTCTCAATTTTTTTTTACCTCTTCGAGATATTGTCCTTTATGGACGGGGTCGAAAAAAAAATTGTCGCCAGCAGTACGTAACATTATATGCCCCCGAATCAAAGGTATTTGTCATTGTAAGACGATTCAAAGCGAAAAAAAATTACATATACACGCTCGTGTGTAATAAATGTTTCACGGGCGGGCATAAGAGCTCAAGTCGAAGATGATTATTTTGCTGTGGAACCGTTTTTTGACTTGCAAAATTGATATTAATATCATACACGTAGCAGTCACGTGTATTCAACATTGAATACTTAACTTTTCAAAAGAACCGCCGCACTACATTTATTGTAAAAATACTAAAAATAAATGTCCCTGTAGCTGAAATAACAATCAAAAACATACATGTTCCAAACCCCATAGTTTCAAAACACACTTTTAAGACCTACGCCCTTTTGCACAATGGAAAGAAGAAACAATACACATTTATACAGACTCATTGATTTCCATTAATGTTCTTTTATTGTCCTGACATATTTGTAAACTAACATTGTCTTTCAAATACATGGTATGAATATACCTTCTTTGAAAAGAAGTCACATAAAAAATTAAGCAATCGCAGATAAATCGACAATCGAATGACAAATTTGCATGTGAAAAGCAGCATATGTACTTACAAGCACAAAAAAAGAAGAATATCTTACACAAAACGTGAACCTGTCGTTGGGTGTATGTACTTACTTTTTTTTGTCCACCATTTAATCCTTTTGACGATATTTCAACAGGTGAAATCCTCCGAATTATATTTTTACTACAACGATCTTATTAAATGATACAAAGGATGCGGGGCTCGTTTCACTTGTATCTCACATATATGTACATACATATACCTATACTTATAGAGGAGAGTATAGTATTCGTCTTTTTGTGCCCGCATTAGTCTCGGGTTATTTGAGAAAAATCTGTCCTCAAGGTCCCCCGGACACCTAATATGTTACCCAATCCCAATGTACTTTTCATGTTCTCTGTTATCTTATATTGATAATCACCAGAACGAGATCTGTTAGACCTGTACCCATATCTAACGAACACACACACACACACCGAGACATGCCTATACACTGATGTGAATTTATGTTTGTAAAGCGATACTGCTTCGAGCCGGAGCTTGTTACCGCTGTTTTACTAGCGCCGTTGAACAGAAATAAAAATTTATGACGAATTAAAGCCCCTAAACTCATATTCACCCATTCGTAATCTCAATGTGCTTACAAGGATCGAAACTTTTATCTTTTGTTTAATGTTATGGGACTTTTTGAACAGGAACTAGCAAAGTGCAAAATAACAGTTGAACAGGATTCGGTAGCGATACATTTATAGACAAGAATAAATGATAAGCTTTACAATGCCTTCGATAGAAGCGTTCGAAATGAGCGCCCGATGAATTATCGGAAAAAATTACTTTAAATGCAATAACAAGCGTGAAATGGACTGATTAAAATTGTGTAACGCATCAATTGCATACATATAATACATCTAATTCTAGTGTATTATATGTATGTATGTAGTTACGGTGACCATATTTTCATGGAAAAAATTAAGGACAAATCTAAAAAAAGGTTCATAATAAAAAAACAGTTTGTGATTATTATTTTATTTTTAAAAACGACTCGAGAATAAAACATTCATCGGTAAAAACTGTTGATATTTTCGTTCAATCAACTTTAATTTCAAACTCATTTAAACTGATAGAGGCCTCACACATGGATATACATACATATCTTGTGATTCGATTGTAAGAATATGTTTTTGAATGGTTGAAGCTTGTTTGGCTGTGAACGAAAAATAACCATGATTCAAAAAAGTTATTGCGAATTGTAGGACATTTTTCTTGTTCCAAAAAGTATAATTTCAGCGGCTTAAATAGTTTTAAAATTATTTCTTAACCTGATAAAAGAGTTAACCATCTATTTTTGCTGTAGCCTATTTTTTTTTTATACTGGACGTCGATATTATCACATATTCTATACTTTAAATGTCAAAATCAATAATAGACCGCAAAAGTGGGTTTATGAAAAAAAAAATCCAAAGGACGACACCCTAAAATAAAGGATTATCCTCTATAATAAAGGATGTATGGTCACTGTAATTATAGTACGTTTAGATGTGATATGGAAATCTCAATACAAAACTATTACATAAAGACAATTCCATACAAAATTTTTAAAATACTACATTTGCATAAATTTTAAGAATCATACAAAGATTCTGTAAAAAAAATTGAATTACATTTCTTAGAGGAATTCTTAACCTAGGTCGTCAAATTATTTATAATCCATTTTTGATCCATACAGTAATTCTATACAACATTGAGCTACATATATGTACATATGAATGAATGTTTCAAATAATTGGTCATCACCTTTGACTTAACACTTTAACTAGCCCTCTAATCTGAATCTTAACACCTCAAACAGAACTTTGAATAGTATTAAAAAAAATAAAACTTGAAAACCAGCATTCTGAACACTGAAATATGAAAAATTTGTACGATACATAAATTTTTCGTCACTTTTCACATATTTTGTGGGTGTGTCTGTACATACACGTATAAATAAATATACATAATATACATTTGTGTGTATATGCGTGGGTGTCGGACGTTGTGCTTTTGGCAGTTGGCCGGTCGCGTTATCGGGCCGCTTGTCAGTAGCTTTGTATTCTTTTGAGTCCAACCTTCGTTAACACTAATGGATATTAGTGAGCAGCACAAAACCTGTATACGAAATAAACGATAATAAAACTGACTGACATTAATTTAAATTATCAGCTAATGTATGTTTATACTTATTTATATAAATGCCCCGAGTTGTCCCCGATAGTTGTACACTGACCATTTATACAACACACGCGTATCAGTATAAGCACCTATACATTATATATAAATGTAACTAAAAGTACATGCGAATGATCGAAAATTTGATCCGCGGTTACGTCAGTGTAACACAACCGTAACTGCATTTTCATACTGTGCGCGAATCTCGTGAGAATGAAAACTACATACATATACGCTTTTTAAACTTGCGATGCGATTACGTTTTAGTATGATCGCTCTGCTTTAGCGGGGAAAAAAAATATTCGTTGATCATATACAATTAGGGGAAACGAATATATGTACATATATTTTAGACAAGATTATGAACACGCGTGGGAATTCAACACGGGAAATATACAATAATAATATGTATAATGTATACAGTAAAATTTGCACGCAACACTTGTACAAAAAATTATTTTTTTTTGATAATTTCGTTATTTATTTCCATAAAAGCCGCACTCGAGCGCCTGTTGAGTTTTCGCCATTTTTCCGCTCTACTTTTTTTCTCGTTTTGATCACATTTACCGATGAATAGTGATAATATTATCAGCTACTTACACGTGTCGGCCGTATGAGTGTTAACGTAATGCGACTTAATAATTTAGAAGCGCTCGCAAGTCGAACGAAGATGGAAAAAAAAACTAATTTGAATAAGTTTTCAATACCGATGCGTGTGTTTTCTATTTTTTTACTGTTGCCTTTTCATTTCTCGGTCATACATTATCGTTGAATTAATTATTTATTGGCTGTATCGAAGCTACGGCCATTACGCCTAAAAGCTGATCCATTATTGCTAAACGCCATAATTGACTACCACCAAAATCATTTAAACGATGTGTTCATCGATACGTATTATGTGAATAATGACCGTAACTGTGTTTTCAGAAATTATTATTAATTGTTCTCATACGAACTTAAATCTGAACAACTTATACCTATGTACATATGTATGTATGTCTAATTATGTTTTTTTATCTATTAATACCATTTGTATATTTAAAATACCTACATACATATATACCTACATACTATCAACAAATTTAATTGCGCTAATTTTTACTGAAAAGGTATGCGATATACATACATTTTAATACAAAATACACTATGAATTACCGATACGTACCTTAAACTCTTAAAGGAACATGATGCATTTTAAATCAAATTTATTCCCACTTTGCATATGTAGATATAACTATATAAGTACTGTACATCAATATTCCATTTAAAATAGACTTGAAAAATGTTGAGTTGAATCATCATCATCATTTTCACCATCCACTGCTGGATGAATGCCTATCCAATCTTCTTCCATTCCTGTTTGTCTTGAGCAATCTGCACTCCACACATTCTTCCCAATTCATCAGCACATCGTCCACTCGGTCTACCTTGCTTTCTTTCACATCCTCTCGAATACCATTCCAGTATTTCCCACCGCCATCTGTTATCCATTCTTCTCGCTGGGTCCACTCGAACTTTTTCACAAATTCCGCTATATCTGCCCCTTTGGTCATGCTTCTTACCCATGGTAACCTCTTACGATCTCTTCTTGTTATACCAAGCATACATCTTTCCAGGCTTCTCTGTGTGCACTGGATCTTAAGTAACATTCTTGAATTCAGCATCCACGTTTCACATCCATACGTCATAATGTCCTAGTTTAATTTATTCTTCTTATTTACATCCAGTCATGTTCACCAATTGTCTTAGGTATAAATAACTATCTCTACAATATGGTTATTTACTGTGACTACGTTTTAGGTGCAAAATTCATTAAACATAATTTTAGTTTTATTAAAATTAATTCTTAAACGAATATTGCATCTAATCTTTCAAAGCTTAACTTACATAATATATTACATACAAAATTCTCGTATTGTCTACCTTAATAATCAACTCAATAGAAAAACACGCGTACAATTTAATACACTAGAATAATTAATTTATTTATTATCTCATTTGTACGATACGGTAGTATACAAACGGAAAATTAGCTAAACACACACACACACACACACAGACACGCATCGTACTCGCTGTTACAATGCATACCGCAATCTATTAATTATAAAGGCGGACGCACATCGACGCCACGGTGCAATTATTAACAAAATCTCAACCTCAACGACCTTACTTTCGGTCGGACCTTTTGTGTGTGTGTGTGTGTGTGTGTACACAGTGTATTTAATTTCGATTTGCGGCCGCGCGGCACAGGCCGGTAATAACGACCCGAGGCCCCCGGTTACATTTTTCATAATAACCCTTTCTATCCTTTAAATTAAACAACACAAATGAACCCGACGACCCGAAAACACAACCCCACCCCCCGCAACCTCCTCACTCCTACCAGAAATCCTACCGAACCACCCCGTGGGTTCCGGAGACATTCTAGTTTAATATGTAGCGTCAATTTGTTATTGTAGGACAATATGAGCACTGGAGGGCCACCTTTGCGAAATCCTCGAATGTAGAGAGGATCCTCTAGGGTCGGTTGGGCGAATGAGGGAGGGTTTTGGGGGGTGGTTTGGGGTGGTTTGATGGTGGCCGTGGCTAAGTCGGTTGTATGTTGGGCTTAAGCGGACACACGTAACATGGTATTGTCGAACCGCATACACACTCACGTAATAAAGTAACGGCTTATAACTTTGTACCGAGATAGAATGCGACAGTGTGTGTTTGTGCGGCTACATTTGAACTGTATCATCATCCATTCGTAGACCGATAAAAATTCAAAGTGGAAAGATTCCGTTTATTTGAAATGAAATGATAACAGTATTATAACGTAAACACATACGTCTTCTGAAATTAACCCAAACAAATTTAATACGTGCATTCGTAAATATGGTGCACATATGAGTTGTTGTGTGTTTACAAAAGTCACATGCGCGCATGTGCGGTGTGATAGGAAGTGTGCCACCTTCAAAGGCTAACCGACATCAAAAGATTAAAATTTATTCGGCGGTATCCTTTCACTGGATGTCTATAATAAATTAATGATTGATGGTGTAATAAGTGTTTTTTTTTTATTTCTTCCTATCTGCGATTCTTAATTAATGTCTCTATTAAGCGCGATAGTGGCCTTTCCATTGCGCACTTTAACCTATTCGTTTCAGCGTTCGATTAATCACTGCGAATTTTTATATATTATAAACAATTCTAGCGATGATAATGTTAATTGGATTACGTTTTATTAAAAAATATGTATTCGAATTGATTGCCGCTTTTACTATCGACCGATAAATGCAATAAAGCCGGATTTTAACGTATACCTTTAGGTATCGGATTCCGTCCGGCTACGGTCAGATTGAATTTAAAATAAATTTTCAACACCGCTTCGAATTAAATGCGATATTATTTTTAAAATTTACATATTTATTTACATAAACGAATATTATAATCAAATTTTCGTTGTTTAAAAATACAAACTTGTTACGATTTAATGAATGAGACAATTAAAAAATATCTAGTGCTGTGGAATAAATTGTATTTTTCGTGTATTTGTAAGTACATGTTACGGACTTGTGACGAATAAAAGTATGTTCATCGTACTTTTAGTACATATGTATAAACGAACCGCCGCATTGGCGAACGTTAGCGCGATAGAATTGCACGTACAACGGGAAATAAATCGACAGTGTAATATTGAAATAGCACACTTGAAATTTCAATGTTTAAGAAAATAATGAACGACGAACTATTGCGTTTAACCCATCGCACCTTGTCGCACAGCGATAAATTCAAAGCGGGGGTGTCCACGCGTACTTATGTTCGCGGCGGTACAAATCCGGGACAGGGCCGTCCCCAGCCCCCAGGTAGAAGGGCGTAAGGCTCAGACCACCCCGGGATAAGGGCTTATAATTCTAAGTAGGCAGCGAGACAGTGGCGGCGGGGTATTAAAAGGGATGTTACAGTTAGTTAACGCGCCGAGTCGGGGCCAACTTAACACGAAGGGCATAACAACCCCCTCACCCACCCAAACCACCCCATTGAAGTACCTACACTAAATAAGCCGCCCACTTATGTATGTACATACATGGACACGAATGTGATAGTTTGGTCACCCATGCGAGCTGTGTCCGCGCACGGTGTTGCTTTCCGTCCGTGAAGGTGTCTGCAAACCAGCGGTTCTCAAACTGGAGTCCGCCGTCCCCTGGGGGACCGCATAGTGGCTTCGGTAGGATCGTGAGAGATGATTTATACAATTTATATTTTTATATGCTTTTGGAAGAATGAACATAGTTTTTAAATCCAACATTCCGCTGTGCTTAAAAAATAAGGCATACGACCAATGCGTACTGCCAGTTATGACGTATGGATGTGAAACTTGGACGCTAAATTCAAGAATGCTTCGAAAGATCCAGTGCACACAGAGAAGCATGGAAAGATGTATGCTTGGCATAACAAGAAGATATCGTAAAATAAATACACAGGTTAGAAGTATGACCAAAGTGGCAGATATAGCAGTGCGGGTGAAAAAGTTGAAGTGGCAATGGGCTGGACACATAGCGAGAAGAATGGATGGCAGATTACTGGAATAGTATCCGAGAGGATGTGAAAGAAAGCAAGGGAGACCGAGTGGAAGATGGGCTGATGAATTGAGAAGAATGTGTGGAATCAAGTGGATGCAGATTGCTCAAGACAGACAGGAATGGAAGAGGATTGGAGAAGCCTTCATCCAGCAGTGGATGGTGAACGGCTGAAAATGATGATGATATTTTTATAATTATAGCATGTACATTTCTTGGGATATTTAATATCATCCCAACGGTATTATATGGTGTGTTATGTGCAGTCCATTTCTCCTTCTATATTTCTATCAACCTGGCGCTGCAAGGAAAATATATCACAGTGCTCCACTATCACGAAAAAGAAGAACTTTGTCCCATTTCCACAGCTGAACACATACATATATCTATTGATGAAAATGAGCTTAACGTCGATGACGATATCCTTGAGGTGATGAAACAGCATGTATCAATCTTAGCGATGAAATTTCTCACTATTTTCCTGACCTACCAGAACTTGAAAAATACCATCGATTTATCAAATAGCCCGTTTGTACTCTCCATTAGTGATCTGCCTTCGGATGACAATTTAATTCAAGAACAGTTTTTTGATTTAATAAATGATGGGGGGTGCAAAACATGTTTTTCGTTAAATGTGTTGTAGTGATTTTTGGATTGAAATGGCACAGTCCTATCTCGACATTGCAAAGATGGCTCTAAGAGTGCTGATTCCATTCGCAACCACCTATGAGTGTGAAACGGTTTTTTCCATACTACTTACTCTCAAAACTATCCCATTCGCATTGATGCGAATCAACGACGATAGAGGACGTCAACTTGACGCAGCGAGACCGCTCAGGTTTGTGAGGCCCTTAAGATGGTAAAATTAGAGAGGTGATTTTCTGTCATGTTGAAAATTCAACCCGAGAGTTATTTTATTGTTCTTTTAGTACTGTCTATTCAAAATGTGCATAAAATTGATCAGTGGAATGTTTTGACACACTAAGACTTTTTAGCGTCATTTTAAGACTCAAAAACTTAAACAAAATGCATCTATGTATTTTCAGCTATACATTTTTATACGATATAAAAATTCAGCACACATAATATTTAAAAATTCTTACCGACATGTAAATCTATGCTGTTCATTTGTTATTGATCTATTGCGATTCCAAATCTGTAGTAGCAGTTGCTTACATTTATTTACAGCAAAAATATTTTTGGTTTATTTGCCAAGCAATCAGTTGGGCAAAATTCGACAATGAAAATTATACGCATAAGTGAGCTAACAATGGACTGGGAAAATAATATTAATTTACAATAATTCAAATTTTCAATGAAAAAAAAAAATAAATGTGTTGAGCGTCGATAACTCTTTCAATTCAATTAATTGTACTATTTTGAATTGTAATGATATTTAAATTGCAGTATTGGATTATATTAGTTAAAATAGCAGGAATTTCTGATAGACGGACAAACGACGGAATTTAACTTTTTGTTTGGGTATATAAGAGAGACGAAGCGCCAATTGTATTCGTATTTAAAACACGAACTAGCCTATTTATTGTTTTACGCGCTGCGAACCCCATAATTCCTATAACCCACATATGTATATATTATATATACATATTCGAAATGATATCGCGTTAATTCTGCCGCCCATGGGCAGCCGCCTTATTAACGACCACTCGTGTCCACTGTCTTCGGGACAGATCTGGTACATAAGCTCCGGCCAAAGCCTCACTAAAGCCGTATATTAATTTGAAAACCTCACGGGATCGGTCCCCGTGTTTCCGCCATTGTAATAACTCTGAGACCCGAACTGCGCGACCCGCTCTAACATTCTCAAACTCGTAAATAACCAGATTGCGAATATATATATACTTTTTGCAACTATCACTACTGCAGTAAGTGTTTTAATTTAAACACGCGACAAAAATTTGTATCCGCGTGTACGTATGTCACATTGTGCGCGTTAACGTGTCGTTTGAAGTTAAGTAAGTACACTCGCGCGACAGTGGTTCGGTTCAATTAGTTCAAGGAGGCCTGTTGCAGGGCTGTTCAACTGATTTGTCTGAGCCGTAACTAGACGCCGTGACACGGGTAGATAGGTACATGCACATAATACGGCAGCGAGAGAGTAAATCTCTCGTTCTATAGGCTCGTCATCTGTCACTTGGCATTATGGTGACCCTTCAACGCGAGAATTCGTAAAAGTGTAAGATTAAGATAAGCGTAATATTATACAATCGAGGAATTATGGACATAGGTGAAGTTTCGGGTCGGATCGAGGCCAACCTTTTAGCATCGCATTGCGCTTTTGTTTGGAGTATGCAGTCTTCAAAGTGTACTATTGAGTAATGCGGTGTGTAAAAAAATCACCGTGCCACAATGAATCACTGCATAATAAGTCCAAATAGAGCGTACGTTGGAATGTAGACTTATATTCAATTTATATTATAGGTATTTGTATATGTGTGTTTATTTTTGTGTGTGTGTGTGCGAGACAAAGAAACGCTATGGTACATTTTAATTAATAGCCCGACACCTGAGTACACGGTACGCTTCACGTATCAAAATAAATAAACGAATGCAAAAACTAGTTTAACATTCGTACTCATGCAAGCCTAATTAATTATGATTGAACACATTGAGAAGCGTTGTAAGCCGTTTGCCAGTGGTTTTGCACGTTTATTTTCCGAATTCAATTAATTTAATTGGATCGAATTCGCTCGTTATCTCTATAGCGCGCCAGCAACTCGTGCAATATACATATATGTATGTATGTACATTTTTTCTTACATTGTACATATTATCTAATTCTAATATACATACATACATACATACGTGTATATGAAACAAATATTATGTATGCGAACGAAATCTAACATTACAAAATTAAAAATCGAGCTATCAGTTCAAATTTAACCATTTCAATCCTCGCGGTATTTGATTGTTGTGATTCAGTTTCAGATGGGGTTTTGAACGGTATACCCTGTACGAAATTACACGGAAGTGTTTTTTTGTGTTCTTATTAACGCTAATATGACGTGAGCGCGAGAGATGTTATTAATTCTGTTGCTACCAACAAAACAAAGATACATTAATTTAAAGCAGCATTAAGCGTTATCCAATTAAAGGCATACCTAAACGTCACGTTTATGACCCTGTAATTAGTTGCGCGTTTAATTTATTTGGACCGTTCACACGGAGGCGCTTTCGCTATTAATTTTAACGTTGCCAGGCTGCTGCTGTTGAGAGCCGCTGGCCTGTACAAGTACATATATGTATGTATGTACATATGTACATACAACATGTGTACATTATCGAATACGCAATGTGAAATTGTTCAGTTATAATGAGTATGTGCGATAGACTATCGTTTTAAATGTCGCTAATGAAGTCTTAAGAGCTTTAAGAACTTACATCACTGATGTATAAGTGCGGAAAATTTAATGAAAATTGCATGTATGTGTGTGTTTTGGTTCATCTTGGTAATTTTACACTCGCGCTACGTAAATATCACCAAAGCGGATGGTAAGAACATACAATTACTTAATTGCAATCATTGAAAGGAAATACACAATTTTTTGATTTCAGTATCCACTTTGTATGAACAATTGCAAGATTTTGTGATGAATACAATACTAAAAATAAAATAAATCATACATTTTTTAACTCGCGTATAGCTTTGAAACTAAAGCTAATTAGCATTATTCAGTTGGTATAAATATCTCACCGTCGCTTTGTATCTTAAATGAAGCATGCAATTGGCATGTAATTATCAATATGTAGGTGGGATATTTTCAACATTTGTAAAATAGGTTAAATCTATATTCAAGAACTCTTCGTGTTTTAAAAAGTACATAATTATGTAAAAGTACTTTTAAAAGTAAGTAAATCAAATTTTTTAAACACAAAATGTATGTGTACATATGAGGGTATGTTTGTACATATTAGCAAATATGTACAAAACTTTCAGTAACTTATTGCAGAACACTTCACTTATTTCCTCGTGTTAATTTAAAATGTTGAATAACATTAACTGATGAATAACATTAACAAAAGTAGTCTCAACAGCTAAAAGAATAAAAATGAAAACACTGTTTTGTCTTAGATATTCAAGGGAGATGGGAAGAGCAACGAGAGCATCTATTGGTCGAGCAAATTGTCAAAATTGATCAATTTATTGCGATTGTTCGAGAGAGAGAGCCAATGCGCATGCGCAAGCGGATGCTTTTCCATCACAGCATCATCATGCAATACAGCGCCACACGTCATTACGACTTTGCCTTTTCGTCATAATGCTTCGACATGTCGTATCCGTCATTTTAAAACGAAAATTACGTATATCATCATCATTTTCAGCCGTTCACCATCCACTGCCGAATGAAGGCCTCATAAATCCTCTTCCATTCCTGTCTGTCTTGAGCAATCTACATCCACTTCCACTCCACACATTCTTCTCAATTCATCAGCCCATCGACCATTCGGTCTACCTTGCTTTCTTTCACACCCTCTCAAATACCATTTCAGTATTTCTCGCGTTCATCTGCCATCCATTCTTCTCACTATGTGTCCACTCGAAATTTTTCACACGTTCTGCTATATCAATCACTTTGGTCACGCTTCTTACCCATGGATTCCTCTTACGATCTCTTCTTGTTATACCAAGCATACAACTTTCCATGCCTCTGTGTGCACTTGATCTTACGTAACATTCATGAATTCAGCATCCACGTTTCACATTCATACGTCATAACTGACAGTACGCATTGGTCCTATTCCTTCTTTTTTAAGCATAGCGAGATGTTGGATTATTACAAATACATACAGTGTACTAAAACTTTCGAACTCATTATTATTATAAATATTCATTTTTTTTATTTATTCCTACAGATTTTAGGGGATGCGCCACATCCAAGGAATCTAAGGACGGCACCCCACTGGTTAACACCTAATTCTACTTGCCTATTTAACTAGCAATTCAACTCGAAGACACTATATAAGCGATAGGTTCCGTTCGATCACCTATTTACCGGAAATAGCCACAAGCCAAGAATAGCACTAATACGCTAACCGGAAGCGGACATTATGTAGAATGCAAATCATATTAACACCGAATAGTTCGTCCTGTTTAGTGACGCACCGACGACACCGATATCAAACGTGACGCGTTAAATAGCCTAACGGAATGACGGTCGAAACGTGGAATGGGGATAGATCGTGTTAATTAGGGGCTGCTATGACACAATTAAATCTGACGGTTAGTCGACCCAGATGACAGGGAGTTCGTAGCGAGCCAACCCCGTTATCAATGCCTAACAGGCCGCCGTTACACACGTACAAATTCAACGGTTTAGAGGTGTGGGGTGGTGGAGAAGGGGTTAATATAGCTATCAACCGCGGAAAAGCGGGAAAGCGACGACACGACGACGAACGCGCGATCATCTCGTCGATTGTACGGGGGGTGTGTAATAGAAACGATATTAAAATTCATGTTGATCTTTAACACGTTATCTTTCGGCGTATATGATCGTGTGGTTAGTATGTATTTATAAATATATTTACTTCGAGTGTAGTTTTATGTATGTGAAGGCTTGGATATACATATGTATGTAATTAAGTGCTCGCGCAGAATGTTAAAACTGAGCTGGACAGAAAGGAAAAGGAACAAAGATATTATAATAGCTCAAATAAATTAAAAATTGTATGCAATTGGGACAAAAATTGGATTGACTACGTTCTGTGCCATGATGAATTCTTAACCAACATCATCAAGGGAAAGACCAAGAAAAAAGTGCATCAGCCAGATGATAGAACGATCTGATTCTATCAACTATCAGGTCATGAAAAGAAAGACCAATGATTAAATAGTTGGATTGCATTTGAGATTAAATTCCGGGGCGGAATTTGGAAAGTGAGCTGAATGGAAAGGAAAAGAAACAAAATAAATGAAAAAAGACAAATAATTTAATACATTGAGACAATAAGTGAAATTTGCATTGATCACACTCTGTACCATGATCAATTCTTAACCAATATCATAGAGGGAAAAATATATCGGAAAAAATGAATAAGAAAGCCAAGGATGAAATACATTACGATCTGATTCTATCAACTACATATGAGTTCATGAAAAGAAAGACCAACGATTAAAATAGTTGGAAAAAGGCTCACGGGCAAGGATCTCATCCTGGATTACTTGCAGAAAAATAAGTCTCAGTGCTAAGAGTGACCTCGTTCGTTTGAATCTAATTTGATCTAACTTAGCTTATGATCATTCGTAAATCGTAAGTATACTATATATAAATAAATGAACAGAATCGTAGAGAGGCGAATTTTATACGCACTCAAAATGTTTGTCAAACATCCGAATAATTACGCTGTCAATTTACTTATTTCAAGATTCTAACTGGAGTTCACCTTTAATTTTTAAATTTTGTAATATGTAGGTTATAACTAAAAGTTTTTCATTTTAGCACTAGATAAAAGATTTTATTTGTTCATAAATAGACAAGAAAATTTTGTTTATATACGAGGAAACAGTTTGTTTTATTAGATAGGAATTTTCCATTCCATTACATCGGATAGTTTTTCCGTGACATAAACGAACATTATATCGAGCAAATTTTATGTATTCCGTATGCAAGTGTATTACGTATGAAATATTCATGTAGCGTTTTGCCCGCAAGAAACCCTGTTGTCTCACCTTTGAGACGAACGATTTGTCAAAGAGTCCACTGGTAGTTTTTCGCACACCCTCCATTTTCACCACCCCTAACCCTCTATGTACACTACATTCGTTTTTTTTTTCAAAGTTCATATATACAATATTATTAAAATAGCAAAATATTTTTGTCCTGTTAAATAGCAAACTTTTGAGCTAAATCGTGTCAATCATTAATACTATGAACGAACAACTACCACATATCTACATAAATCATGGGCCAAAACTTCAAAAGTGATTCAATCAAAATGCAAATACGGAACATCATTAAGACACGTTCAACTTCAATAATTTTACGACCTCCAATTACAAACTTGCAATAATTATCAATTCCAAGCCGCTAAATTCGCCGTTCATGTTTCGCATCTATAAACTATGCGCCGCATATTACGCTCGAGAAGATAATAAATGAGATTTTATACGAATCAAAGTATACATATGTACATATAATATTATGATACAGATCTCTTACTGGCGAGCGTGACCGACAGCGCGTGCAAGATTTCCTTCGGGAGTCAAATACACTGACCGCACCATACTAGTGTATGATATTATGCATTAAAGTGTGATATGTATACCTATATCTTAAATATAACGGAAATTTAAATATCATATAATATTGCTTAAATCAATCAAAGAATTTTAACAAAAATGTTTGAATGAATAAAGTTTTCGTTACCAAAAAAAAAAAAAATGTTACGTTAAAACTATGTACATATGTATATTAAATAATACACGAAATCAGCTTGGTTATAACAATTTTTCGCTGTGGAATATTTGAACTGAGATTTAACCTGTTCAGTGTAGTGTTCGTTTGTTGAGAAAAATATTCCAAAAGCTATCCATTGTCTTCGGAACGAAATAAAACAAAAGAATCGGTACCAATTTTGTAAGGAATCGGTCTTAAATCTCAATAGGCGAAACGGTAAAATTTACATTTAAATAGCATCCGAGGAGCTTTTAGAACCAATTAATTAACCGAATCATATTATGCGATATTAAATTGACCGAATCGTCGGACGTTTATTGAAACGTTCCTATAAAACGAGTCAGTTTATTTTATAGTGCTCGCCGAGACGACAGTTTGAGAACCAGTTTGCTCGTGTGGACCGAGAACACGGTGGATGTGTACCCCAGGTCCGTTTTATGCATCCCCTTATCTTTACTGCTGCATAGACGTAATTATGTGTATTTTTATACAAGACCTAAAACATGGCATCATTAATCGGAGAGATAATGCAACAAAGGCGCCACGTCCTAGCCGATGGGAAGTTTGCCTTTTTATTTTGTCCCCTACGTTTTTTTTTTTTTTATTTTTGTTTTTTTTCCCGTATTCGCCTTTTCTGAGTCCTTTTATTTTTATTTTTTAAACGTGCGTGTGTGTGTGTTTGTTTGTCCGCTTTGCGTTGGCAACATTTGCTCATCATTAACCCTTAAGCTATATGTTCTGTTACGACGTTTTGTTTCGTCTTGTATGTTTTATCATTTTTTCTCAGTTTTGTTTCTTTTTCGTTGGTTTGTACGGTTTTATATATGTATGTGTGTGTGTGTGTGTTTGTCGGGTCTCAGAGAGTGGTCGTTCGTGGGGGCCAAAAAGTCGAAAATGAAAAAGCTGGAAAAATAAAATGGAACAAAAACGCGATGACACGTCGTCCAGCGAGAGAGACGATAAACTTTACGCAGGTATTTTATATTTTCAGAGATAAGTGGTTAATAAAGTTCGAACCGTGTAAAAAGTGACCGTGTACGCTTTGCGCAAAAGTGAACCACGTCTGATGATGGAAATTATTAACATTTAAATCGTAAAATTAATCATAAATAGTATTAGTATACAGATGTCATCGATAAACAATTATTTTAACTGATAAAAATTTTATATTGTAAAAAAAATTGTACCAGTAATTCAAATTCAACAATATACCTACGCTTTATTGCTTTATTCCATTCCGTTTTCGAATGTACAAACCATTTTTTTTAATGAAAATATTGCATAAGTAGGTACATATGTATATACCGTGGTCTTAAGAATATAAACTATCGTTTTTTTTGGACAGTGAACTTATTCCACTTATTCCAAAATACCCACATAACATACTACATACATATGTATAAACAATATTTTGCGAAATTTACCTTCATGGAAAATCTCACTCACAGTTTGCTTCCAAACTTAAAGACGCTATACCATTCCATTACCAATACCCTGTACTATAAAGAAGGACTTCTTTCAATACTTTGCTTATGCTAAAATGAAATAATTACACCTGTTGGATTTATAGTAAATAAATGAGCACCATCAGTCATTACCAGAAAAGCATAATATTTTACTATTGGGTATATATATATATATTAGCGTAAACGTATGTCTGCCCGCCTGGGCCATTGCGGTCAAGCTAGCATTTTCAACATAAAAAAGTGTTTAGCGGTGTGTTGGCAACAAGCCGCAATCTGGCAAAGATAGTTTGAGTCCAAAACTCAATTTTATGGCCATACATTCAATCTTTTTTTTCACGTACTATCAAACGGGCTACGGGCCGTACTGTTATTGTACAAACCAGCACACACGGATGAGGGCATACCACCTAGTCATACATATCGCATCCTGGGAGCGCAATGGTGACATGTCCAAAATAGTAAATTGTTCAGGGCAGCAGTTTTCAAGTTTGAATTGGAATCAGGGTATACATACATACATACATATGTATGTATTTATATAAAAATAATGATTTTACTGTGGCAATGGGCTGGACCAGTGCTCGGGAACCTTTTTCGAGCTAAGAGCCAAATTAGGGAAAATCTTGCATGGGAGCCGTAACATATTATTTTCTAATTATATATTCAAAATTAAATTAAATGTTACTCATTAATAATTATTAATAATAGTAAGAAATAAGTTGTCCTCGTGATATTTCTTAACGTTCGACAGTTTATTATAATAAAAATTATTATAAAGTTTAATCTGAAAAACGATCTTAAAGCATTTTATAGCCACGACGTTGTGGAAATGGGATTCATTTTGATCTTGTCTAAACTGTGTGTCAACGTTTTGTAATTCACGCAAAACATTGGATGACAGCGAGAGCCGCAGGTTTTCAAACAAAGAGCCGCGTGCGACTCCGTAGCCGCCGGTTCCTGAATACTCGAGAAGAATGGATGGCAGATGAACTGGAATAGTTTCCAAGAGGATGTGAAAGAAAGCAAGGTAGACCGTGTGGACGATGAGCTGATGCATTGAGAAGAATGAGTGGAGTCAACTGGATGCAGACTACTCAAGATCGGGATAGGCCTTCATCCGGCAGTGGATGGTGAATCGCAATTTTTCAAATTGCATGCTCGTGTGCTCCATGAACTTTTGTATTTTGCGATGTTCAAACACAATTGTGACGTCATTCGGATGTGCCACCACTTGACTGGCCCCCGATAGAATAATCAAAAGAGGACCAAAGTTGCATTCGTGATTCATTTTTTCAAAATCGTGGACGTGTCACCTTTGTGCTCTGAGGACGTGGTAAGTACCAATCTCAGTGTAGCGAGTCGCGTTCGATCGGCGGAGGCAACCGTTTTGCGGGGCCCAGCCACTGCAAGGGTTGGCCCCCATCTTGAGAGACGTTCGGGGGTAAGACCGGTGGTCAGCTTCGGGGGGCCAGATATCGGGGGGGCCAGCGTGTCAGGCCCAATTAGCGGGCCTGGCCCCTCGCTAAGTGCAGAACCGTGTCGCGGCCGCGAAGCGATAGCCGCTGACTGATGGCCGCTCGCTGACAGCTGACCAATCCGGGGGCC
Organism: Parapsyche elsis; assembly: GCA_022651745.1. NCBI lineage: Eukaryota > Metazoa > Arthropoda > Insecta > Trichoptera > Hydropsychidae > Parapsyche > Parapsyche elsis. The sequence goes on from JAGVSN010000019.1 coordinate 2,001,035, forward strand.
AACCGCTCGCACGCACCTTGCACGCGACACACACATATTCGTATCTAAACCCACTTACTACTACTACTACTACTACTACTACCCTCGAAAAACCACCCCTGGATAAAAAAAGTTATTCAATTCAACTCGTATCCCATGCAGCCAGTTTGATTCTGGGTCTGTGGACAAAATTATTAGGTCGCTTATACATATGTACATACAATCGACGTCGGACAGTGGTGGGTTTATTGTCAAATTGACGTTTCTACTTCAAATCCCGTTTCAATTACTACTTTTTTACTGTACGTAGTGATACCATGTAATCCAAAAACGAAACTAAAAATGATTGACGTAAGTTTTGGCTGTCTTAAACATTTTCTCTATATACTCTGCACTGGTTGAAATATACTCTACAACCAGTACCACAATAAATTCAGATATCAGTATATTCAAAAAAACGGAAGTAAATATGATTGACGTGAGCTTTAACTGCCTTAAAAATTTCAAATGTTAATTTTTTAACCACTGTGTGGCCTCTGCCACAATTTTTTTTATTTATTTCAATACTCTGCACTGATGGAAATATATGTACTCTACAACCAGTGTCACAATTCAGTATATTCAAAAAACGGAAATAAAAATGATGGACGTGAGGTTAAGCTGTTTTAAAAATTTCACATCTCAATTTGAAATTTTTAACCATTTCGATACTCTGCACTAATGGAAATATACTCTACAACCAATGCCACAGTTCAGATATCAGTATAGGATGTGATGATGTGAAGACAGACAATGAAACTATCAAACATGAAGATAGTATTGTATACCTTGTTTGCAGAGCAACATTAGAAAGCACAATTTAATTTAACTCAGTAATTCGTTAGTATACCTGCGTTCCAAAGATCATGCTACTAGTATGTCAGTGTCTAATCATTTATTTATACGCAATACGAATGATACCTAATTTACTATCGTTTGCTTTATTTAGTATCCTTTTACATAATACTAATTTCTAGTTATAACTTTCTTGGTATGTTTTTTTTATTTCAACACGTCCGTTGGGGCTGTGCGCTTATTGCGCAACTTTGTTTGGTTAAATAGTGAAGGGTTGGTGGCCTCGTGTGAGGGTAACGTCTGTGAATGGTAATATCTATCGAAATTTGTACCGTAAATATATATATTCTAAGGAAAACTTACAATCAAATAGATTAAATTTAATATTAGTATAGGTATCTACGTTATTGAAAGTATCGAAGTTTTTGTGTATCTACGTAAAATTCTACTGTACATATTTGTAGGTACAGACGTAAGATAATAAATAACAGTGATAATGTAAAAAAATATATTTATACGGGTCGTACGCATTATTATTATTATCGTTTTATATACAGACGTTACAATATACAAAATATATTTTGGCTTTTGCATAATCCGGGGGCGGCTAATCCGGGGTTCGCGGCCGTTCCGGGGTCCCGCTCTCGCTAACTGCTATAAGATTCATGAGGGATAAGTTCTCCTTAGTTATACAAACCATTTTACATTGGCATTTCACACCGAAGTAATTATTGTTCTCGGCCAACCCCAGTTTAGTTTGGCCACCCCTCTGGGGAGGGTTAACGGCGACGGGGACGGACGACGCCTGTTAATAATGTCGGATTAAAGGGGCCCCGAATGTTTACTGTATACAAATATAATGCTGATTGAATTCGAGACATTTGCGTTACAAGCGATCCGTATATACATAGTATATACCTACCTGCCCACGCACAACACACCTACCTATAAAATTACATTGATTGAAATTCAATCCGATCTACCCATCTACAAAATCATCATCAACTAAAGGCGGGTCCACATTGGCGAACCGAACAGCAAACGACGAAGAGCGAAGGCGAATTCGGGCTATTTGGACGCTATACCTATGGACGTCGCAGCGAATGCGAATTGAACGATCGGTTCGCTGTTCGCTTCGCTAGGTCAAGGAGCGAACCCTAACGCCCGTTCGCAGTGGATAGGTTTTTTTGTTGCTTTGCTGCTCCATAAAAACAATTTGAAATTTTCGGTCCAATTTTGTTTAACAAAAACTCAAAATCGGTTGGGGACATTCTGCAAAAACTGTGAAATTGCCCTTCTCAAATTAATTCCTCTGTATTGTTCCCAACCATAGATATAGAATAACATAGATAGGCCATTGCAAATAAATTTGCCTGGAAGCGTCTGAAGCAACGGGGATGTGCGGGGAAAGGAAGTCCCACAAAAAATAAGTCAGAAGTCAAGCAAGCAAATGACGCATTGCATTCCCAGTTCGCTTTGCATTCCTTTTTGTTCGGACATCTTTCGGGCGCTAAGGCCTATCTATGTGTGTTATTCTATATGTCATTTTTGTAGAAGTCCAACTAGCACAACATAACTAACAGCTGCAATGGCAACTTCTTCGTCCGACATGCTTCACTATACTAGTCCCTACACCTACCTCTGCAGAAGTCATAAACAATTAATTAATTTAATTGATTGTGAATAAGTGCGACAACTGCTCGTAACTGCAAAAAAGTAGTCCCATTGAAAGTGCATTTTGTCAGTGGGTGACTTATTGATTTTTTTTATGTGGACGTAGTATTTACCTAAAACCAACGAAGCGAACGACTGTCGTTCGCTGTTCGGTTCGTCAATGTGGATCCACCTTAACACGGTCCGTATTCTCCACAGGCACAAGTGAAGACCGATCACAAAACAATGAACTTTGCGCTAAACGCTCGTTATAACTTTTGAATCTATTATATTTATAGATAATTTAACTACATAGTGCTGAAAATGTTATGCCGAAGGCTCGCTCTGAATTTATGTCCTCAATAAGCTTGGTTAAAAGTTTCTCAAATACCACAATAATCAACCGATCGAACTCAATTTTCCACCAAAGTATCGACAGATTTGGTATTTGGGTGAAAAGTAGCAATCCAAACTTAATGAACACGTACGCGTGTATAATGTCAATTCGTTGAAAATGCATTGGTACATAAGTCTGTATGGGTAAGGTAAGGTAATGGTAATTCTATTGTATTGAATTTACTTCACCAATTTAAAGACTGATCGCCCCGGGGGCATTTCAAATTCTAAAACCGAAACTATGGTGCATATCTTTGTGGACATGATTCGAGCATCGAAGCATCGTGTACAGCGAACACGCGCCCGACCACAATAACCTCGGATTTCAACGAGCCGTTGCTGTGCGATTGATGCAATTTTCAGTATTAAAAAAATTAATTAATCTAGGGTAACATTCAATGGATGTGTTAACGTGAATACGTCTACATATACGCGGAGCAGTATGGGGTACCAGTATAGACGTATACATTCCGACACTATAACTTCGTTACTAATAACACGATTGACATGAATGTTGTTTTATTCGCTCGGGTATATACGTCTACGATGCATTTATGATTTTGAGTTGGCACTGTGCATGCGTAAGGCGTATCTTCCAACGGCTATTTTGGACGATTTTGAAAAATTCCAAACGGTATATCTCGCGACTCTAGCGCAGTGCTACTAAACGAAATATCTCTTTAAGATCTGTCGATATAAGCCGTAAAAAGTGAACTGTGTAAAAAATCAAAAACAAGGCCCATACTCACCAAAAAGCCAATAGGAAATACAAAAAACGTGTATCATCAGAAAGAAGGTCTAATCATCTATCGATCAGTACCAAAATGTCTGTGACAGAACGAGTGAGACGGTATCGGGAACATCAGAAGGTCGACGCGGCGCGCAGGGAAAACAACGGCGCGAGCACCTCGACGGCCACAGTTTACCACAGGCCAATGATAAATAAAATTGTAATCGATTACTAAGACTTTATTCGTTATGCTAAATAAAAAATATATTTTAATGTGTCCATTTCGATGCATTCATTTCATTCTCATATTTCAAATAAAATATTAGCTGCTAACGCAGACGTATTCACGAAAACCCACGGCCGTGTTTTTTTTTTAAATTTTGATATAACGATGTATCTACATACATATATATATATAAAGACGCGTTGAATGTGTACGCGTGTGTGTGTCTCGCGATTGAGTGTTTCGGACGCACACACAAACACCAAAGTCCCGCAGCAAAGTGTCAATGAAACGCTAAGATCGAAATGCTGAACACGTAAAGCAAATAAGGCCGTCCCATTTGGAGTCTCGACTTAATTAATATTGCCTGCGCGGAAGGTGGAAGGAAGTGAGGGGGAAGGGAAGTTTGATGAGTGAATAGAGGGGTGGGAGGGTGTTAAGTGGGTTGGGTGGGTTGAGTGAGAGGCCACTGGCTACCATCGAGTATAACCGGTGTAAGTTAATACACGACGTTTACGTGTTTCGACTAGGGTGACCAACCGTGGTGAATTTGTACGAACATTTTTAGATTGTCGGGTTATATTCGACCCCCATCTTTATGTCCTTTCGTTGTAGTGCCAAAATTTTAGATCGATTATGTGATTACTGCAAAAATTATAATTTAATACATACACTCTTGTGAAACGTGGATGATAAATTCAAGAATGTTACGTAACATCCAGTGCACAAAGAGAAGCATGGAAAGATGTATGCTTGGTATAACAAGAAGAGATCGCAAGTGGAATGTATGGGTAAGAGGTATGACCAAAGTGACAGATATAGCAGAAGTGGCTGAACATATACATACATACATGCATACATAGTAGCGAGAAGAATGGATGGCAGATGGAAGTGAGAAATACTGGAATGGTATCCGAGAGGATGTGAAATAAAGCAAGGTAGACCGAGTGGAAGATGGTCTGATGAATTGAGAAGAATGTGTGGAGTCAAATGGATGAAATGGGAGAGGATTGGAGAGGCCTTCATCCAGCAGTGGACGGTGGGTGGCTGAAAATGATGATGATAAATTTATTTTGTTCAATATTGCAATTTTAAATTTTTGCAACGTTTTTTAATATAATTATAGTTTTAACTAACCTTTTACTACAAATAAATTGTACGATTAAAAGTGATTCCTTCCAACTTCGTATGGTCCATTTTCATTTTCATCAAAATTTTCCTCATATACCTTTACCGTGAATTGTAGTAATTTTCGGTTATACGTAAATAGAACTATGTATGTAGCATATATGAACTAAAAATTAATCTGTGTATCACAAGCAACAAAATTAATTATTCATATATCAACGAGCTATCAATCGGAACTGAACCGTTCATTGCTCAACAAATCGAACTGAATCCACTGTTTTGAATGAGTTCAAACTACTGTCACTTTTTTATGATACATATATGTAGCTGTAAGTAAGAAGCATGACCCAAACGGCAGATATAGCGGAACGTGTGAAAAAGTCGAAGTGGACACATAACCTAACCTAACCTAACTTGTGGATGAGGCCCATATTATATAAAATAGGTATAGATTTGTGTTGCGTAAGATTCAGTGCACACAGAGAAAGTGGAAAGTGTTATAAGATATAAAGAATACATGGGTAAGAAAAGACCAAAGTCCAAATGGCAGAATGGATTAAAACACAACAGCGAGAAGAAGAATAGACGGCAGATGGACACGAGAAATACTGAAATGGTATCCGAGAGGATGTGAAAGAATGCAAGGTATACCGAATGGACGATCGGCTGATGAATTCAGAAGAACGTGTGGAGTCAAGTGGACGCAGATTGGTCAAGACAGACAGAAATGGAAGAGGATTGGAGAGGCCTTCATCCAGCAGTGAAGCTGATGATGATAGCTGTAAATTCACAATACAATACAATAAAGTTATATATACCCACATGAGAATATGTATAGTCACCGACAAAACAAGGATAACTTTCATCGTAATAATAATCTCAAGGCATCACACCACACAGTTGAAAATTAGCTTCCGTGACCAACACTACATCAACGGTAGAACATTCGACATGTCAACCGACTAGAGATGTATGATAAATGGGCGACATTAAATTAAACACGTACATATATACGTGTATAAACGAAGACATGAGTAATGATTACACACACACACACACACTCGGTTTGTTTGACAGTATAATGGAGGCGAGCATTTAAGTCTCGGATACCGTGAGATTGTCACGACTGACTGGGCGACGTGTGTTTGCCGTGCCACGTCCAAACCGGTCCCGATCCGAACTCTATACCGTTTCAAGCCACAACAGCCACAAACAGGTCATTTCCAGGGAAATTTGCACACGCGAAAAGTGCAAAGAGGGACACTAGACGATTCAAACTTCTAATCGGTGCATACACTTTGCGTTTAGGATCGGCCGCGTGCGAGATTCGGCTCGAACCGGTTCGCGCAACGTGGAGTTGCCGACGAGCGCGAAAACGTGATCAATTCCCCAGCGGTGGCAGTGATTCCTTTTAATTTCGCACAGGTTGTTCCGACGATCATGATCCATTCCTCGATGACGTGTACAGGGCCTGGACTTTACTCGGAATGCGACAGAATGGAATAGGCGGTCTTCACAATAGGCCACAGTCCATTTCCAACCAATGTCGAGACGGCAAAATGCAATTTTATTCGTGCCCAAATCCCACACGCAGATTGATACGAGTATGTGGGTGTGCATTTATAAGTCAATTTAAATGGAAATGCATTAAGTGCACAAGAGTGATCCCCCCCAGCTTACTTTACACACAAGTATAGTGTTGCACACATCGCAGATGTAAGCTACATATATGTATATGTACAAAAGTAAATCCCCAGTTGGTTGTGTGAATAAGGACTTAATGTCCGTGGGTGAGTGCATAAGGTTGGGGGCTGCGAGTGTAATTTAATTAAAACCTAATGAGTCATATAATATTATCAAATCAATTTATTTATCGAGTAAACACTCCTCACTTACAGAACGAAACACATGTGAAGTCCCTTCTATCTGCGTGCGGGTGCAGTGCGCCAATCGGAAAGCGAGCGATTCAATTACATATTATAGTAAACTGTATGCTATGTAACAGTGCGTTTATGGATGCGTTAGTTGAGCACCTAGTATACATATATAATGAATAGCCAATGTGAAAATTTTACATATGTATGTATATAGTGTGGTAAGTTTCTTGGCATAAATAAGCATTGAAAGAAATGCGATTTTTCGATGAATTTTATGTATTATATAATGCAAGACTACTAGAGTATTGCTCATTGACAATCAAATGCGGTAATTATGGGCTACTTATGAACTAAAAAAGTGTGGTGAATGTTGATGCCTACTCTTTAATAAATTTCAATTCAATTCCTTACGAATACATTTTAGTTACTTCGTCGTCATAGTAAATTCGGTCCGTTGTCTACCAACGGGCACTTCGCCAATGCTGTGTGTGTAAGCGTAAAATATGCCTGCCTGGGTCACTGTGGTCACGATAGCATTGTCAACATTTTTTTAAGTGGTGTGTGCCGACAATCTGTTACCTGTCAAAGTTGGTTTGAATCGACGACGCGACTTATGAGCATACATCCATTCAATCGACGGTATACTGCACAATTGTTTCACGTACTGTCGAATGGGTCAGGAGCTGTACTGTTATTGTACAAACCAGCGCGCACCGGTGGGGGTTCGGGGATGGGGTTGAATCTGTCGTTATATGACGTTGTTATCATCAACATTTTCAGCCATTCACCATCCACTACGACTACTGGATGGAGACTTTTCCCATCTTCTTCCTGTATGTGTTGAGCAATCTGCATCCACTTGACTTCATACATTCATCATAATTCATCAGCCCATCGTCTACTTGGTCTACCTCACTTTCTTACACATACTCTCGAATACCATTCCAGTATTTTTCGCGTCCATCTACCATCCATTCTTTTCACAGTGTCCAATCCATTGCCACTTCAACTTTTTCACACGTTCCGCTATATCTGTCACTTTGGTCATGCTTATGCATTAATAATTATAATTTGAACCTTTTCAGGCTGTAGTGTAATGTAGATAATGCAGAAGTGTATCATTATTATAAAATTTGTTTGATTGCATTAAATTTTTTAAAATTTTAAGCTTACTACTTTTTTTTTACAGACATTTACATGGTCTTAAATTTGTACAAGGACTTTGCTTCGTTTGCTTGCCGTCAGTTTTGGCGGACTCGCTTTCTATTATCCACGCTGTACGATAGAGCCAACGCGGGCTAATATATAGAGGGTACAGAGTCGCACACGTACGGGCCAGCGGTCGTCAAACGGTGGGGTCGCGGTCCACCAACCGACAAGTGATGGCGAACAAAACTAACACGCTGTACAGATCGATAAGTGGCTGCCAATCGTCGCTCACAATGCGTATTCTAAAAATCACCGTTTCCCAAATGTTATTCCATCAGAAAAACAAGAAGCGTTCAATACAACTGAGTAAAAATATACAGATCTCTCTCTTCGGAATATCGGCACTCAGTTCAGAAAAAACCGGAGAGGACTCCTTAGCCTTAGCAATGAGGCATACGACTCAGAATATCCAGATCTACTAAAATGTGGAATTAAAGAGTTAACCGGCGGATCTCAGTGTGTGTGTACCTATGTATATAAAGGTGCCTGTAAACGATCAACATATTCACGGCAATGTATTACCGGCAAGCATTGCCGGTAATATTACTGCGATAAGGTGATGTGGGCCGGAAATATAGTCGTGTTTCCCGACACAATTGTTCCACTTTTGCTGGAATGCCAGTGTGTTGACGAGTATTGTTGACATATTGCCGATGATATCGCTCGGTATACGAAAATATGTTTCTTTCCTGCTCTCTCACATACGCGGATCTCTGTCGCTGAGGTGCGGACACGACACGTGTGTTGACCTTCGTCGAGTACGAACTTGTTTTTTTTTTCTTTATTCAAATTTCAAAATGAATAACAAGAGGAAGATAGTTGGACGTACATATGTACCTATGTAGGTATATTTCGGAAAAATGTGAAATTTCTTGCGATGAAGTGCATAAAAATTTAAAAGTTTACGAACAATGCGTTTAAACACAAAATCTGTAAAAAAAATAATAAAACAGCAACTACTTGCCGGCAATCATTGAGTCACATATTACTGCGACACATATTGCGCATGTGATATTGAAAATATTGCTGGGTGGTTGACGAGCAATATTGCTGAAAAATGTTGATCGTTGGCTGATATTACACTTGGCCACTCCACCTACACCCGACTTTTTTTTTGAACATCGACTACCAGATAGATACATGTTTAGATGGCACGTATTACACTGTGCGATTCACTGGTGTCTAAAACTTTCTTGGAAGTCAAAGGTTCGCAGTACAAATCGACACCAAATCCATTTTCGACCCTTTTTTTTGCGTCGTCCCACTCGAATGCAATTGTTTCGAGAACGCGTGCTATGTGATAGATGTGTTTTCGGACCCATTTTGTATAACCAAAATGGTTTCGAAAACGATGATAATAATTAGCTGAAAATCGTCTTGCAGTTTTTTTTACACTAAACTACATAGAGTAGTTTTCGAATAGCTTCGTAGCCTTATTTATTTTGTATGAAGATGAGCATGTAACTGGTGACTTTAAAAGTGGTGCAATGTAATAAGATGCTGGCCACGGTAAGAAAAAATCGGATGTTGGTGGAGTGGCCAAGTGTAGTATCAGCCCAAGGAACCGAATGTATAACATAATTCAATAGTCAAATCAGATAGGATAATGCTAGTGTGAACGACAGATTCTGAATGTGCAAGAACAATGTCACGAAAAAATTACCAGTTTTGAAAAATCAAAATGGTTTTGTGTATTTTTTATAGAATTCTAAAGGTGCTTTAGACATTTTCAGGTCATTCTGTACACGCGTAGGTACGAAGGTATACGAGAGAGAGAAAGCGTTAAGTGGCGTAGTGATACACGCCCGTCGGGGAGGAAGAAGCTTGATAAGCACTTTGACTACTGGATGTGATATTGGTGCTTGTGGGGGTAAACATCCCACGGTGACCCTTGGAGAAAAGGATGGGTGGGTTGGTGGGTGGGATCCAAGGGGTGGAAACTCCCTCCCACTCTTCATCCCCCCCACACTCTTCTCTCCCTCTTCCCTTCCCCTACCTCTCTCCCATCCCAACCCCCGTCCAGTTCTCGTACCCCGCTGCGCAGTCGACCAGATTGTATTTTTACATTTTGCCAAACCGATGTACGGATGTAGCAAAACACCCGTCGCTGTTGATTTAACTTTCAGCCGGCGCTTCTCAAACTTGAACGATTTGTAAAATAAAAATATATAACAATACCAACATAACGTTCGATTGTAGCTAACCGTCTATCGAGAATTCTGATTATATCGTTGGTCAATTTTAGGATCACAAACAAGAATATAATCCTTAAGGGGATCTAGCTGGTTTACAGACCCGCACATAGTGCTTGTAGCGAGTAGTCAGTAAACCTATTACACGTGTCAAGTTGACTCGCTGAATGCTGCCACTCGCTGCCGCTAGAGGCGCTGTCATCAACTTGTGAGTTGTCAACGTGACAGCGCGCCCTTTGCGCTCACCGTCAAAATGAAGTGGAATTGTGAGCATATCACCAAGTTCCTGACGATATCCAGCGAAAATACAGAAAATAATATGAAATACTGAAAATATAGCTCTTAACCTCAAAACCGTGACTGTGAAATGGCTCCAACGCCGAGCGAGTGCGAGTAAAGTTCAAACATTCGAACTTCACTCGCCCGGCCGAAAAAGGCTGCGAGTTTACTAACTTCACCTATTACACGTGGCTTTTTACTCGCAAACCACCAAACCGGCTAGGTCGTAGTGAGTAAACTAGCCCTGTTAAATATTAAATATCTTAAATATCTTAAATATCTTAAATATCTTAAGAAGAAGATATCGAAGAATTGAGGCAATGAAGTTTACTAAAAGTTAATATAGAACAGTTTGTCATATTATTTTTATACACCGCAGATATACCTAAATACCCAGGAACTAAACTTGCAACTTTTGCCGATGACATTGCAATCATGTCAACGGGAACGAATACAGAAGGAGCAACTGCCAAACTACAAAATGCAATCAACCGCATCAACAAATGGACGAAGCGCTGGTGCATTATGCTGAATGAAGGCAAATCTCAACACATAAACATTAAAAATAAAAAATTAGATCATTTACCTGTCAATATCAATCAAAAGACAGTTCCTTGTGGTAATACAGCGAAATGCCTAGGAATGACGCTCGATGCCAAACTTCGTTGGAGTGAACATGTCAAAAAAAAATGCAAAAAACTGAAAATCTAAAAAATAAATGTGTACTGGCTGATAGGACCCAAGTCTAAACTATCTCTGTACAATACACTACTAATATACAAACAAATCCTGAAACCTGTATGGACTTATGGGATACAATTCACTGCAAAATCCCACATTAAACGCATCCAAAGCTTCCAAAACTAGACACTGAAACAAGTAGTATGTAGATGCACGGCTGTACTGTCGAAATGCGGACATACACCGAGACTTGAAAATGCTAACCGTAGAGCAGGAAATTTCAAAAAATGCTGAGAAACATAGAGTCTGTCTCCTCAAGCATCAGAACATCGAGTGGTGGGTCTACTTGAAACAAGAGTGCAAACGAGAAGATTGAAAAGGAAAAAACCAACAGACTTATTCCAAAAATATAATAACTAAAATGAATCTCTTGTCCCTCATTGGGGTGGCATGAGCGGTGAACGGAAGCAAGCAAATAAAGAAAGAATTATACATCGGTCAAAATTATTTGACCGGATTAATAGAAAAAGGAGAATTTTTGTGCGAACAGTGAACAATTTTTGAAAGAACTGTGATGAATTTTTACAGAAGTTCTCATTCAGATATACAATCGTTCACTTGACAAACTTATTTTTTATTTTATTAATCAGTGACATGTATGTACTCGTTTCATTTGAATCGTACAGGAAGATTACGATTTAGATAATTTACCATTAACTACCCTCGCTTCGAGGTTATGTTGACGGTTTTGGCGACAGTTTGAGAGCTATTGGCGTACGTTGGCGATCTCCTAGGTGCGATCAGCTCGATAATGAGACGGTCATTTGGACTAAAATAAGAGAAGAAGTCCCCGTCGCTGTCATTATCCGATAGCACTCGCGCCGCCTATTGATTTTGCTATTAAGATACAGCCGGACCCGATAACCGAAAGTAATGCCGATCCGATACGGAGGCCCACTATGTATAATACACGCACACTATCATCCTTTGACTTTGAAAACGAAATCTCTCTGTATACTTTTTCGCCGGCTAGAATTTCCATCGAATTCAATGCGAATAATGTATAATACCTACAATACGCTCACAAATGAATGGTGAATATAATTAAAGCAGTTTTAGTATTTCAATTGAAATTTGTCTAGGAAAATTGTTGTCTGAGCGCACATCGCACTTTCACCGTATGAGCATCCATTATATGAATTAAAATTTGTTTTCATATACGACATTGTTATTTCAGCGACCCGTCCCGCCTCTAACAATACATAATTCGTTACGTTAAAATTTCACATATTATACTCATACGCGATAAAAGCGTGAATTGAGATTCTCGAAAATTAATTACGGAATATTTCAGCCGGTAGGCGTGTGTATACATACACTCGCTCGAAAAATAAAATAAAACAACAACAACAACCGGAAACCGAGTATATTTAATTAAAATAAAACAAATAGTACGAACTTTTGTAATCTTGGCATACATTATTCGGGGCAATCGTCGATATTTACATAACTTTGCCGGTCTTTTAACCGATTAATTCGCCAGATAAGAGGCGAACTATCTAATTATTTTGATCGATTTACGGTTATTAAGTCGTACATTATAGTAATAGTAATAATGCGGCGAACGCAATCGAATAATATAGTAATTTATATTATTGTGTCTGAGGCATTTTCGCGAAAATGCGATAAAAACTTTACAAGAGAATCGTTTATAACGATCCGGGGGTGTTCGTATCGAAATTTATGAGATCGACTACGTATTTATTTCGCCAATTTATAAAAAAAATAAACTAAAACGGCGGCCGCGAATCAAAGGAATCGAAAAATCGCACGTATCCAGAAGTCGCCAATGTGAATATTAATTTATTTCACGTAATCATTTAATCAGTGTGCGATCATTTAAATTCAAATTTGACTGTGAACTGTTTAAGAAGCTTGAAAAAAAAATCGATTTTTCACAGAACAGATCTGTTCAGAACCGCTTTCAGACCGCGATTCACTCTTAATTCTCCACTGGCCTTTCGACTTGTGTTTTTAAAGTACACGGAAGCAAAATCCAAAGGACGGGGGAACGAGCAAACCATTCTCGAAAGTCCTCCCCTTCTGAAACAACGCTTTAGAAAAGGTTCAGCAGATAAATGTTCCCTATTTAAGCGGGAGTATAAAAAAAAGTACCGGGAGAATGAAGAAACTTTACATTGAATTTACTGCGTTATGCGTTTTTATTATGCACTCACTTATATGGAGAACCCTAAATGTAAACGTGAACCAAGTTCAATCATTCCAAAGTCAACCTTTGACGCGTCGAATATAAAATTCGCATTTTTTTAAATTTTTTTATTTTTTATTTTTATTTAATTAATCATGCAACAAACAGCTTATAGTATATGTACAATAAAATATAAATACAAAATAATATTAATATCACACAATACACTACAGCCAAAATAGTTTCAAACGAACAACAGATTAAAATAAGAAAAGAACTTAGGAGTTAGGACTGGAAAGGAACTTAAGCAAAGATAATTTAAAGGAGGGCAAAGAATAGAGAAAAGGATCAATATGTGCCGGGATTTCGTTAAATGACGAGCAGGATCTATAAATGAAGGAGTTTAGTGAATAATTTGTGGAACAAAGATTCAAATGAAACAATGGAGGATTTCTGACAGGCCTAGGGGGACAATGTAGAAGTATCCTACTTAGTAGGTAAGGGCTATCTAATAAATTATTTAAAAGTTTAAATACAAAGCAGAGATCCGAGACCGTCCTCCTGGTTTGCAGGAGATGTAATCACGGGAATTTGCAGAAGAAAGACAAAACCTGGAAATGGAGTACGTATGGAACTTCTTATTAATTTTTTTCCAATTTATTAATGGAATCTTGGTAAAACGGGTTCCATATAGTACTAGCAAATTCCAGGTGACTTCTCACAAATACATTATATAGTAAAGACACTGTATCAAAGGACTTAAAGGGTTTGGATACTCTCATTATGAATCCCAAATTCCTATAAGCCTTATTGACAGCCACATCAATGTGGGAATTAAAAGATAATTTACTATCTAATAAGACACCTAGGTCTCTCACAGAGTCAACTCTCAATACTCGCGTTTGCCCAATAAAAAAATCAAACAATACAGGGGAAGCAAGTCTGGAGAAAGTGATATGAAAACATTTATCTATATTAACGAGCAACTGATTAATATCACAGTAGTTCGAAAACGAGTCAAGATCGTTTTGAAGCTTAAGGCAGTCTTCAAGGGAAGAAATTTTATAGAATATAAAAAATAGAATAAATTTTTATATCATCAGCGAACAAGAGAAAAGATGAGTTTGCGAAGCAGGAACCAATATCATTAATATATAAGAGGAATAAGAGTGGACCTAGGTGAGAACCCTGGGGAACTCCCGAAGGTAGCACTTTATAACAGGACACTTGTCCATTAATCAGAACGGCTTGGGATCGATTAGAAATATAAGACGATAACCATCTTAAAAGATTACCGTGGATCCCAAGATTTTCAAGTTTATGGAGCAAAATGTAATGTGAAATCTTATCAAAAGCTTTAGAGAAATCAGCATAAATGGCATCAGTCTGACATTTGTCCTCCATTGTGCCTATAATGAAATCAGTAAATTCAAGTAGATTTGTCTCAACCGACTTCTTAGGAAGGAAACCATGTTGTTCAGAAATGATATATTTACGAAGGAGTGAAGAAAGTTGATCAGTAACGATCTTTTCAAAAATTTTAGCAAAAACAACTTCATTTCATTACTTTGCGGACTTGGTTCACTGTTGTGGGAGAACGGCATGCTAGAATCGCGGTGTACCTACACACATACATACATATAATATTTTTGCGGCCACTTTTCTTTTAAAATAACGCCGCGGACATTTCGCCGAAGTTAAACAAACACGAAACTGTGTTTATTTTCATATCACCATAAACATTGCTTTAAAACGTATGTTGTTTTCGTGTATTTTTAAAAACAATATTTGTTTTAGGCGGGCGCTGAAATAAAAATCGTATTTTTAAATTCGTGTTCGGTTCAATGTGACGCCGAGGTCATTATCGCTGATTTGTCTAAATAGAAATAAGCTAAATAATGTTAAATACAATTCTTATTATTTAAACGAAACACTGGTAGGTACATACATAATTTAAGCCGAAACTAAAATTGTCTACCACAATGTATGTCTATTTTAAATTTAAATATAAAATTGTCAAAGCTTGCATGGGCACGCTCTGAAATCGCAAAATATTAATTCTCATTTTGAAACAAATTATTCGTATGATATTAGCCGTCAAAGATGACGGAGATTGATCTTTGACGCCAATTTCCACCGCTATGCGGTGCGGTACACTTTACACCTTTTATTGCAGTATATCTTATATTAAACACAACATATACTTGCATTTTAAGCATATCTATTTCAGCGTATCGAAAGGTGTACCTGCGAGTTACACTGGTCAATAATTAATTAAAATGAGAGGATCCTCTCTATAATTTTGAAGAATTATTTTTATCTAAAAATATGTAGATACCTACAAAGCTTTACTTTTACGGCAAAATAAATGAATATTGTCAATGGAAATAAAATTTTAACGCTTATAAAATCAAGCAGTGGAACATTTTCAACATTTTAATTCAAATAATATATGTAATTTGAGATACAATATTTGAAGTTTTTTACTATTAAATAAACGAAAGATTATATTAAATTAGTAAATTTGAAAATTTACCATTACACCCCATACGTACGTATACAATTGCTTAAAAGTTTTCGGTATTACAATAAACATATCTTAAATAGAAATACATGGAAACTTTAACGATGTTTAAACAGTACTTTTAGATGTTAGAAAATACCTGTAATATTTCACTTTAATTTAACGTCAATTTTACAGTGACTCTCAAACTTACAAACGCAATCGTAAAATTGTCGTTGATATGGTTCAAAGGCGGTGCATTTGCACTTTGCGAGAAAAGCGCAAACGCACACGAAGGTAACCAACTATGTATACATACATAGGTACATACATATGTACATATGTAGGTACTCATACATAAATGCCTACATACACAGAGGTATGCACTCACGAACGTGCACATGCACAAACATGCAATCGTAGAAATTAATTCGGTTCGAATCGCGCATGCAACGTGCGGCTTATCCCGGGGTCGCATTCAAATTGTTACCCTTAAAAATGTGTACACATTAGCCGGCATACATCTGCCAGGGGTACTTAATAAGATCTCCCCTCCGTTTAGGCGTCTCGGGGGGCCGAAATGGAGCCCATTATCGCGCCTCCGCACCCCTGGCCCGAGGGGGATCCCACCCACCACCTCTTTTGGCCCCTCTGGCCCCCGTAAAAAACCCCGGGGGCTCCGCTGACAAAACTTACTTACACTCGAGACTGGCGGCTTGCATTACGGGGGTTAAACTGCACATACACACATTAAGCTCGAGTGCAACGAGTGTCGAGGCTGTAGTGCTAGTAGCTAGTATTTACCTATATGTACCACTACGACAAAGGTAAGATTTGGTAGATAAGGGTAGATTCCGAGTGGCTTGACGGGTCGATTCGATCGAATTGAATTTGATCGCTTAGCTGCATACTTAATAGACTACTGAATAAACATGCCTTGTAAATGTTTTATAGTTTTGAATGATTGGAGTAGGATGTTAAAATAGATATAATCAAACAGACAATTATTACAATTGAAAAAAAGTGGGTCCAACTGATTTATCTTGTACTGTTATTAGATACTATAAGTAGATATTAACTAAAACTAGATAATTTCAAAATTGTTTGGAATTACCTACCGATGCCGTACCTACATGGATATGTATTTCAAACCTAAAACTAAAACTATAACTGCATATGTGACAACTCAAAAAATTGAAAAGTTTTTCAATAAATGGAAAAAACTATTTCAACAATGTTGTAATAGTTTTAGTTTTATAGTTTTGATGATTGATATAAGGTAACTTAAAGTCAAATCCCAAATTTGAACGTAGGTACATTGTATGTACATACATGCAAATGTTTTATATAAATCATTTATTAGACCAAAATTAGAATTTGCTGTAAATGTTTGGAACCTTAACTCTAAACAAACAAAATAATACATTGTATGTTTAGAAAGGATTGAAAGAATGAGCACAATAATACCATCTGAACTTCGTTCACTACCCTATAACGAAATGTTGAAGGGAATGAGTGTCACCTCTTTGGAGACGAAAAGATTGAGAGGCGATCTAATAGCAGTGTATAAAATAATAAATATAAACGCCCAATAGAGAACCTCCTCACGTTCAATTAAAACGCTCATTTCAGAGACCATACCCTGAGACTCCTAAAAGACAAATCTAACAAAATTATCAGAGACTCATTCTTTTCAAATGAAAGTGGTTGAAATTTTGAACTGCCTCCCAAATCAGCTAGTAACTTTAAAGAATATGAACCACTTTAAAAATCATCTCGACAAGTTTTTGAATTTTTGTAATCCTTCAAATATAAATAACTGAATAGATAAAAAAAAAGGTGTATGTACATAATGTAACTGGGCTCCATCGGCTATTCCGCCTGCCCATGTATTTTAAATAAATAAACGAATATATGTACATATATATGAATGCAATTGGGCGATAGCTCAGCGGTTAGAGCGTTTAGTCACTTCAGCGAAGGTTCAGGATTGAATCCCCGTTTGCCGAATGGTTTCCTTAACGGGTTTCGACCTTAAATATCACCATTGGCCAGTACTGGATGTTACTTTATCCAACCGTCACCTGGATTGTGTAGTCTGTTGCATTATACGTATATGTAGATAAAAATTGTATGCACATTGACTCCAGCGGCTACGCCGCCTGCCCATGTAGGTATTCATCGTCATCGTCATGTTCAGCCGTTCACCATCCATTGCCGGATGAAGGCCTCTCCAATCCTCTTCCATTCCTGTCTGTCTTGAGCAAACTGAATCCACTTACTCCACGCATTCTTCTCAATTCATCAGCCCACCGTCCGACTACCTCGCTTTCTTTACCCGTGTATTAAATAAATATTTATATAAATAAATCGGCCGAAAACGAAAATCGACCCGTGGTCGGCACACGTGTAAACAACGGGGCCGGACTGCGGGCGTCTCGAGCCGCCAATTTGCAAATCGCCGCGCCAATCGATCGCGCAATTCATAGGCGAGTCCAGAAAGAGTGCCACGGTCGCATAATACAAGCCAAATAGACCGAATGCGAACGGTTTTGCACTGAAAGCGAACGGTTAAATGGCAGTGTCGTATGGTGAGTCGCCGCCGCCGGAATGGTGTCGCGTTCCATTATTGTGCGCATGCGCGAAAGGCGGGGCTTAGCTCCGCCCACAGGACCACGTGGTGGGGGGGTGGGGGGGAGGTGAACCCCTCCCTCTTTAACCCCTTCCCCTTCTCGCCCCTCCCCCCTTTCGTCCCCTCCCCTCCCCTCGCCTCGCTTCCTGTCGACCCCCGTCCCCCGTCCCTCCCCCAAACCGTGGCACATGTTCTGATCAATCGCGCGAGCACCGTGGCGACACCTGTTGGCGGACGGGCGAAGCGATCGACGCGACGGTTTTCCCGCGCGTCACTCTTCCGTTTCCGCTCGGCGTTTGCCACGGCGGAAAAGTCGATTTTTCCGACGTCGACTGTCGGGCGGTTTTCCGTTTACGAATTGAGCTGGGGGTGTTCGCCGCTTCGGGCAGCGGTCGGCAGCCTTTTATCGCGGATCAAATGTTTCTCACGCGGCGGTGGTTTATTTATTTATGGGCGGGCGACATGGTGGCCGATGCTGCATTTTCAGCCGTTCACCATCCACCGCTGGATGAAGGCCTCTCCGATCCTCTTCCATTCCTGACTGTCTTGAGCAATCTACAGATCCACTTGACTCCGCACATTCTTCTCAATTCATCAGCCTTGAATTTAGCATACTACGTCATAACTGGTGGTATACACATTGGTCGTATACCTTATTTTTGAAGTATAGCGGAATGTTGGATTTAAAAACTATGTTCATTCTTCAAAAAGCACTCCGTCCTAGTTTCGTTCTTCGTTTTTATTTCTTCTTCCTTACATTCGGTCATATTCACCAATTTATTGTCCTAGAAGCAATTCTTGAATTTAGCATCCACGTTTCCATCCGTACGTCATAACTGGCAGTACGCATTGGTCGTATGCCTTATTTTTTAATCATAACCCGCTATTGTGTTCCATTATGTATTTACAATTTGTATGTATGTATGTATATGAGACGGCTGGATAAAGTAGCATCCATTTCTAGCGAATTGTGTTATTAAAGGTCGAAGCCCGTTTAGGAAACTTTTCGACAAACGGGGATCCAATCCTGAACCTACGCTGAAGAGACAAACGCTCTAACCGCTGAGCTATCACCTGACTGCATATATATATATATATATTAATTTATTTATTTAAAATACATGGGCAGGCTGTTTAGCCGATGGAGTCCAGGGTGCATACAATTTGTATCTATTTAGATATTTATATACATATATTCAAAAACTTGTCGAGATGATTTTTAAAATGGTTTATATTTTCTAAAGTTACTAGCTGATTTGAATGCTATTGAAAAGATTGAGGTCTCTTACAATTTTGTTTGATTTGTCTTTTAGGTGTCTCAGAGTATGATCTCCAGAGATCATACTCTGAGACACCTCATGCTCATCCAGATGAGCATTTTTATTGAACGTGAGGCAGTTTTTTATTGGACTTTATAAATTTTTGACAGCAACTGGATAGGAACTAATACTCTTAAAGACACATTTGATAATATACCTATATAGGTAGGTACAAAGGAATAACACTTATTTACTAAAGAGTTTATACGAGTTGATAATTTTAGGTATTTTGTAATAACTACATATTCCTAGAATAGTAAATTAGATGATTTTTCTTTTGAACGTTTTTACGTGACTGTTCATCGTCTTCTTCTTCTTCATCTTTACTTTATCCCAACCATTTGGGGCCAGCGCAGCGACATGGATTTTTTTTTTTTTAATATTATTGCACTTCGATGTATTTCATCATATTGGACAATGTCGAAAGTTGTACAAAAAGCCCAAGAATTTTTAAATTTTCAAAATCTAAGTTCTTTATCCAAAGTGAATCTTTGTGATAGGATAATTTTAATTACCTCCCGCAAATATGGGAAATGGACGATGAACCTCTATATAGGGCAACGGGTAAATCAGCTTATAATATTATATCGCGATCGAAAATTGAATGTGTATGAAAAACACGCATTCATCTCTCATGTAGTATTCAACGGCTTGTAGACTGATATGACTTGTACGAATTGTTACATACATATGTACGTAGGTATCTACATACATACATACATACGAGCGAAGTGAGAAGAAGCTCGGTATACAAACAAAACGATATGACGGTAATTTATAATTAACCGTCTCTTAATAATTAAAATATTCGGCTATGGGTCAACTAAACCATGCCATGGGTTACCAGGATAGTCTATGGTTAGACTTATGTAGATTAGGTTAAGTCAAGCATTGAAATTGTATATGTATGTGCATTATTTTTTCAATTCGGTTATTTTACCCGGAAACCGAGCAATGTTAATAAAACCAAATCCCACTTATTAATATTGATACACTGCTAGAGTGGCAATAAAAGATATGATGATACCTAAATTAATAATTCAACGATAGATAAACACTAACTAACTGACTCACTTATCCAATATTTTATTAGGTATACATAGGCGTGAACACAAACAAGATCCACTCGAATCGTGTTTTTAATATTGTACAAGTACCTACTTATGTACATACCTACGTACCTTAGCGTAATATATAGAACATTTATTATTCGAATATGTTTGGACAAGTACACGATTCAACAATTTATGCAAAGACGTTCATGTTTTGTATCCAATACATTTGTGATTCTCAATCAGAGTTTAAGAGTTTTTATTATTGTATTTCAAACTGTAACGTTTCATTAACTACTACTTTCATTACTTTTTCTTTAACATTGCCTAACCGAATGTCAAATAGTAAGTAACTTGTAAATTTTTAATGCGCAAATCGCTAGCGGTAATAGGCGGGTCGTTTACACCCCAACTCCCTTTCCTTCCCCCCATATTTTACTCCCACACCCTACGTATTCCTCAAATTCGTTTAATAGGTTATTATGCAAATGAGATTTAAATCCAGTACGGCGACGTGCAATTGCTTTTAACGACTTTTAACCCTTATCAATACAAAAATCGTATTTTTTCCAACACGACTTTGGTATACTGTATATTATACATTCTCTTAAATAATACGACGATTATACTTACGAATTACACGTGTGCGTACAAAATGAAAATTATATTTAAAACGCAAAGTACGCGGCCGGCTAGAGCGCCGCAGTTGTGCCAGGTTTAATTTAATTTATGTCGACTTGTGTGTGGTCTGGTTGGTGGTTGTTTTTTTTCTTTCGTTTTGGAAAATGGGCCAAATTATACGTAATAGCCGCAATAAAGTGCACTATAGCCGAATATAGCATCCGAGATAAAAACTGAATCATTTGTAGGCTTTTTACTGCCCCCCCCCCCCTCTCGTACACAATAACATTTTTTCGTATTAGCATCGAACAAGCTCACGCCATAAATGTTTTAAAAACGTACCGACACAACATACCTATTTCGACAAACTCGTTTATGACGAACGAGCGAAACGCGCGCACTCGGGGGGTTTTTCACTTTATTTTTATTATTTTTAATTTTCAATATATTGTATTGTGTGTGTGTGCTTTCAGATGGACTTGAATTTAATTTTTCGTCCTTTTCGTGTACATAAATTTGACGTAAAGTGTGGGTCAGATTAGGACGCCTCGGCTACAACGAACATTATCGGAAAGAAGCAACGTGCGCTCGCCGCGAGTCGTTAGTGTCGTGTCGCGTTTGCAGCTACATAAATCGTACACATTTTAAGGTGTTTTGTAATGAATCGGCGTTTCTCAATCTCTTTTCGGCATTTTTTTTCACTTTTCGCACATCAACAGCTTGCACAATTTTCCTTTAAAAATTAAATTTTTACATTGAAACCTATGCAACATAATTAATTTTCAATGCGACATGCTATAGTCAACAAAGAGAACTATTCTTTCTATTGACTATAAGTATGCCAAATATCAATTGATTAACAAAATAAGTAGTTGTATGATATAACAACATTATAAGCCTACTGATACATAAATTCTTCATAGCAAAGTAGATGGATACTTCTATGTCGTGGGTTCATTTGGAATCCTCAAGTGTTGCAGAGGATTGGTTTGCTTGTGGCGAATAATTGCATTCGTTCACGAACACATCGTCTACTCATTGAGACGTTAGTCAGGTCTAATTTATTGACAGTTTCTCCCGTTACATTAAGGCTCTCGAGATATTTAATACCCTGACAATCTATGATGTGGACATTTTTTTCATCACTTATCCTTGCTTTGTATCATATTTTAAGTCTAATTTAACTAGGATAGGATTTTTTTTATTTATTTTGAAGCTTACATGTATGTATGTATCTATTTTTATATATTGTATAAGATGTTGATACGTATTTTTACATGTAATAATATGTTTTCGTAGTTTGTTGGTATGTGATTGAATTTTTCAAGTAAAATGGTTTATTATTTTGTTTTTAGCCTATAAATAAATAAATAAAAAATGATATAAACGTATTCATAATAATTATTGTAATGAACCAATTATTGAATCAATGTGCGTAATTATGTAAGTACCTATAAGGTAAAAGTCTAAAATATCCGCAAAATAACTTACCATACTATTATTAAAAATTGCCCGAAAATGCTGATATACATGCTGAAACATTCCAAAGACCAAAAAGCCTTGAAATTTTATGCCTAGTATAATAAAATAACATTATTTAAGCGGAATAGGATTTCACATATGTACCTACACATTAAGTAATTCTATAAATTTATACAAAAAAATATTTCTTCCCCTTCACAGTGATGTTTTATATTTAAAAATTTGATTGATTGAAACTAGACTAATATGAATAGTTATTTTTATAAGTTAGAATTGAAATTCTAAGTAAAATTGATTACTGACAGAACTACCTAAGCGTTAAATACTATTCTACTAAATAACTTGGTACAAACATTAAATACAGAACTGTTTATTCGCTCGCTCTCACTCTCACTTGATTCCATATTTAGTATTCATAAGTGCGTCTAGTTGCTTATGTAGTGAAAAAAATAAAGCGCCCATACACCGTTGATACGCGCAGTAAATGAGTGATAAAAACCAGTATACTCATTGTAAACACGTCGTATTATCAACATTATACTCGGGTGACTTTCATTAGAGATGTGACGCTTTGTTCTCGTAGCGGCATCTCTGTGTACTTATAAAAGGGGAAAAAAAGGTATTTATATTTATTATAATTTCATTCTGCTTTTCGCCTTTTATTTTCGAATGTACACAGTATACGTATGTTGAGTCAAGTTAGCCGATAAGTTGTAAGCTATAAGTTTACCAACACTTTAAAGAGGGACAAGTCGTCCCGGTTTTCGGGTTCAAGTGATAACAATATAAAACGCTCGCACTCTCGTGGCAATGCTATACAAAATTTTACACTAATTTGAACGGCTATCATTTATCAAATACACACGAAAGTGAATAATAATCGAAATCATAAATACTGCAAGGCTTTACCTACTATAAAAACTTTATAATAAATCAATGTGTTGTTCTTTCAAAGTATCAACTGTCTTATAAAATTTCATGGAAAGCTTTAAGACTCAATATTCATATACATACATATGTATGTATGTGCACACGCATAAGCATACAAAAGTATTTATGAAAATGTCTGCCTTGCATTTTTTAACTTACTATGCAGAAGAACGTTAAGGGTCTTCTTAAGTGGTCTCGATGAGCTCAAACATCCTCAGGTTTCTTTGAACTTCAACCTGAGGCCGTCATAATATACATTTAAAATACAGGGCCGTGCCAAAATTCGGTTTACCTCCTAAAAATTCATATAAAAACTGCCGAAAATTATGTCAATGCCATGTCAATACTTGCATAGAAAGTATTGACATGGTGAATATGTACATCAAAAACGCGATGCACAAATACTTTATAAGCTGAAGTAAGGAAAAATTTGATCTACCTACTTACCTACTGCTACATATACTTTGACTAGATTTTGTTTGTATAATTAAAAAAAAATCCTTTGGTAACCCTACGAGTGCGGTGTTGTACATTTGATCTTAAACCGACACAGGTACAGATTTCGATTTTCATAAACATTGAACAGAGTAAACACACCTTTCTCATGTTGGAATACAAAAACAAAACCAAATAATAATTGAAACTCGCTTTGTGGCTTATTCGAGTCGCGCCTACTAACGAAGTTTAACTCCATTGACCGTTTGTCGGTTACGTGTTAACAAAACACATACATACATAGATATGTATGTATGTATGTTGAAAAATATGCAAAAATTTTTTTCAACCTTTCAAATTAACCCTCGTTCTGTGTATATATTTATTTATCGCATTTTTTTTTTGTAAATCACGAGGTCCACGTCGACAGGATGGTTGTTAATATTTACGCATTCACGTGGCTCACGACAATAAAAGAAAGCTATAAAATTTAAATATAACGTTCGATACTGGCTGTGTGTGTGTGGGTGTATTTTTTTCCTATCGTTATTTTTATTGAAGGGGGGTACAATTCCACTACCCCGCACACCCCCTTCCCTTTATATCAATTTGCTAGCGAGTCCAATTTTTATTGCCTTTAGTCACTACATTTTCCTTTATGTGCATATTTTTTCATGTTGTCCACTTCTTTTTTCCCCAAACAAATAATTCGTTAATCTACAACTACATCTTTGAAATTTTGAAAGTCACTAAGAAAATGAAAAATCCTTAGCCTTTCTAACCTCCCACCCTTGCTTGCGAAGGTTAATTGTGCACATAAAATTTATTGGAAATGTGCGCACCGTAAAAAAAACATAAGCCTAAACCGATTAGTTATTCATGTAGAAAATATGCCAATTTTTTAACATTGAAATGTAATTTTCATTTTACTAAGCATTCTAAAACTATTCCGTTAGGATTTTCTTACAAAAATAATTGCTAACAAAAATAAAATCACTGAAATATTGAATCGCAAAATATAATTCTGCGATGTTTTTGAGCCAAGCTCAAGCTCACACCTATAGGCACATATAATAAAGAACAATAGATAATTTATTCAATTAAACAAAAATATAAGTATACCTAATTCATTTTAAAAATTGAAGACATTGAAGCATTACAGACGGACATGAACTATCGATTCAATGCAAACATCAATAATACAATGTTAGACCAGAATCGTACATTCATTCAACACCAAATGCACTATATTTTATCCAAATACCTATGTATACGAAAATTTAAAAAAAAAAACTACATACATACATATTATATACTACATATAACATCGAAAATATGGTAATTGCGTGTCGTCGCGCAATATAAGAGATGCACACACAAACAAACACACGAGTTCCAACATGACGAATTTCGACCGGCACTTTTTCGGACGTATTTTTATTTACCTCGAGACGGCCGTTTCGTGCTCGAAAAAGCGTGTCCTGTGAAAATTTAGGACCTACTTCCGGATTCCTATCCCCCGGAAGCATTCTTGTATTGCACGTTAACGCTATAACTCAATCGAAAATCGAACCAGAGAAGAGGGGCGAACGACAATTTATAACTCGATGGTTGTTTTTCTTTAAACAATCGGTCCACTGACTGTTTGAATTTCGAATATGTGAAAACTAGCGGCTATATAAAACTATATTCACTTAACCTATAACCAGACTGCACTGGGGTGAGTAATAATTGTTTCAATAAACAACTGATACCTTTCAAGATCACACTTGAAACATTATAGAATCCTTACTTTTTAATCAATTTAAAGACTAGTCTAATGTTTGATTTTAATTTATTGAGGTTTGCTCGGTTTCAGCAAAATGTGTGATTTATTTCTATTTTGGTTCCTTAAAGATTAATTTTTAAAATATTATTTTGAGTATTGGTTTCCTCTATCATCATTTTAACCTGAATCGTCATAAAAGTTGTCGACCCCCATTTATTCTCATTGGCCAAATAATTATAATTTTATACTTCTCTTTCTACTTATTCTAAAATATAATATACCAATAGTAGGTATACCTCACTGTTAATCCAGTAGAAAAAAAAACAATCAGATTTAAATTAGTCATTAAAACAACCTCCGAAATCAAGTCCTATATAATTTTTTATATAGTATTAAACCAAGTTCGTTGAAAAACGAGGATTCGATGCATAAATTTATTATGACCTTGAAAGTAATTATTTTGTAATTAATTTTATACGGATATTCATTTATTTTTGGATCACCTCGTAAGTGGATAGTTAAATCGCAACGCAGCGAAAAGTATCCAACTTTGGATACAGACTTCTGCAAATATAGACAGAATCTGCAAATATTCAACTGTTCAAGACAAAATTAGAAGGAAGAAACGGCAGAAATTCTCCTGGCCGCAGAACCACCCGAGAAAATGACTCAAAAACGCTAATAAAACTACCGTAATTAAGCAAGCCATTACATAAATTACAATTGATTCAAGCGAGAGCAAAAATAGATTCAATAAAAACTCACATTCAATAAAAAGACAAATCTAACAAAATTGACTCATTCTTTTCAAATATGTAGAGTGGTTGAAGTTTGGAACCGCCTCCCAAATCAGCTGCCAAATACCTCCCAACCGCATTTTTCTATGTGCGCTTATTTCCACGTGCGCATGTTCGTGTGCGGTTTAATCACCGAATCGTAAATACACCATAACCGTTTTATCAAGATTCCATTAATAAATTAATAAGAAGTTCCATACGTACTCCATTTCCAGGTTTTGTCTTTCTTCTGCAAATTCCCGTGATTGCGTCTCCCTGCAAACCGGGAGGACGGTCTCGGATCTCTGCTTTGTATTTAAACTTTTAAATAATTTATTAGATAGCCCTTACCTACTAGGTAGGATCCTTCTACATTGTCCCCCTAGACCTGTCAGAAATCCTCCATTGTTTCATTTGAATCTTTGTTCCACTAACTATTCACAAAACTCCTTCATTTATAGATCGTGCTCGTCATTTAACGAAATCCACATATTGATATATTGATCCATTTCTCTATTCTTTGCCCTCCTTTAGATTATCTCTGCTTAAGTTCCTTTCCAGCTTTCTTATTTTGATCTGTTGTTCGTTTGTAACTGTTTTGGCTGTAGTGTACCTATTGTGTGATATTAATATTATTTTGTATTTATATTTTATTGTAGGTATACTATAAGCTGTTTGTTGCATAAATAAATAATAAATAATAACCACCCGATGACACTGTCAACGGGCAGTGACTAGTAGAATGAAAGTGAGTTTGTGAGATGCATAATATGTACATTACGTGTGTGCCTACTGCCTACATACATATGTATGTAGGGTATAAGTTCGGTTTTCGCCGTCATTTTTGACGGGTGGGGTGTGGGAAGCGGCAGCGATGCTCTCGCAGTGGCTCAGTCAAATTAACACGTCGCAGTCCGTTAAATAAATAAATAAAAGTTTAACGTTGCCGAGTCGGCGGATGGCGAAGAAATCATGTCCGCCTGCGTGTTATTCGGCTGACAGTGTAATTGGGGGTGTTTTCGGTGCCCAGTTCGGCCCCTGTGGGTTGATTTATTCGGTCCAGGGCCGGACCAGAGGAAAGGGGAACAGGGGGGGGGGGGGCATGGATGAGTTATGGGCCGCGGCGAATTTTCCGCCATGAATTATTATCGTTTTTGCGGGCGAATATCAGCCGCGCGCCGCAATTAACCCGGCACACACCCGTTCGAAATTAAGCGATAAATTTGTTTCGCAAATCGGACACGATCGGTGGCAATAGCGTTTACATTATTATTACTAGCTGTAGCACCGGGCGTTGCCTGAGACCGTTTTCTGCAACAAACGGTCGTTGAATGTATATCATCATCATCATCATTTTCAGCCGTTCACCATCCACTGCCGGATAAAGGCTTTTCCAATCCTCTTTTATTACTGTCTGTCTTGAGCAATCTACATCAATTTGAATTCACACATTCTTCTCAATTCATCAGCCCATCTTCCACTCGGTCTACGTTGCTTTCATTCACATCCTCTCGGATACCATTGCAGTATTTCTCGTGTCCAGCCCATTGCCAATTCAACTTTTTCACTTATTCTGCCCGTCTTATGACGAGAAAACCGGGTAGTTTCATATCAATCATTTTCAGCCGTTCACCATCCACTGCCGGATAAAGGCTGTTCCAATTCTCTTTCATTACTGTCTGTCTTGAGCAATCTGCATCAACTCGACTCCACACATTATTCTCAATTCATCAGCCCATCTTCCACTCGGTCTACCTTGCTTTCATTCACATCCTCTCGAATACCATTGCAGTATTTCTCGCGTCCATCTGTCATCCATTCTTCACACTGTGTCCAACCCATTGCCAATTCACTTTTTTCACTTATTCTGCCCGTCCTATGACGGGCAAACCTGGTAGTTTTATATCAATCATTTTCAGCTGTTTACCATCCACTACCGGATAAAGGTTTGTCCAATCCTCTTTCATGACTGTCTGTCTTGATCAATCTGCATCAACTCGACTCCACACATTCTTCTCAATTCATCAGCCCATCTTCCACTCGGTCTACCTTGCTTTCATTCACATCCTCTCGGATACCATTGCAGTATTTCTCGCGTCCATCTGCCATCCATTCTTCTCGCTGTGCCCATTTCCACTTCAACTTTTGCACTCGTTCTGCCATATCAGTCACTTTGGTTATACTTCTTACCCATGTATTCCGCTTACCATCTCTTCTTGTTATACCAAGCATACATCTTTCCATGCTTCTCTGTGTGCACTGGATCTTACGTAACATTCTTGAATTTAGCATCCACGTTTCACATCCACATGTCAGAATGTATGTACATACATATGTGTCTTGTGAAAACAACAGCAGACAGCGCATCTGTCAACTGTAACTAATGAATTAATCGAACTCGTCGAAACAAAACTTTGTAGGTACACATTGGTGCTGTAATTATTTCGATTTCATAGACTGACCGGATATTGTACATGTGCAGTTCCTAGCGTTACCCGTGTGCATTTTTGATTAAAACGCGTCAAGGGTGTATGTATGTATGTATATCAGTGGTCGGAAGCCTTTTTCAAGCTAAGAGCCAAATTAGGAAAAACCTTGCAAAATTGGTAAGTTTGGGAGCCGCAACATATTATCTTAAGAATAAGTTAATAGTTAAGAATTTAAAATTAAGTAGATCTAGAAGAAGTATCTTGTACAGTCCCAGAACCCATAGCTACCATTACTGTTAGCACACTCATATGTCGATAACAATACTCTAATTTTCTAGTCACCATATATGTATGTAGCATATTTTGCTTAAGTCCTCTGCCGATGACGCTCTTTGAGCTTGAATAATTCAAAGGCAAGATAAGAAGAGATACAGAAAGGTAACATAATATTTCACCGTTTTTTTTAAATAGGTATTAATTAGTAGATTTTTAATTTTAAGCGGCGAGATATTACATGATGTATTATATATATTAACGTGAGCGTCTGCCTGCCTGTCTGCTTGGGTCGTCGCGGTCGCGCTAACACTGCCAACATAAACAAAATATTTTTAGCGGTATTAGCAACACGCCGCCATCTGTCAAAGCTGATTCTAGCCGACAACGCCATTTTATGACCATACACCTATTCAATCAATGATACACTATACATACAATCGTTTCACGTACTGTCAAACGGGCTGTAGTATATTTGTTGCGTTGAAAAAAATAAGCTCATTGACTTTTTGCAGCAGAATTTGTACACGAAGTACAAGTCGGGTGCTGCAGCTAGTGTTTAATAAATAATTAGCAATGCGGCCCTGGTCTCTCGCAATTATCTGACACCGTTTGATACCGATGCGGCACCAGAAACGACCGGTTCGCTATCAAACTGTTAACCAGACGTCTCAATCCCTTTGCTGGACTCATTAGGTCCGTGTTAACACGCTCTCCCAACACCGCCAATTAGCGCTGCCCGCACCTGCCATTTATTTAGACTGCGCCCGGCACGCAAAGTGTTAACACTGCAACGCGTACCTACCAATTTTCGCACAAGTTCAACACCACGCATACTCTACATACAATGTACAATCAGCCGTCCCTAACCTTTTTGTGTTCAAGAGTAGAGCGTTCACATTTTTCAGAAAAGTGTGGAAAGTCTCATCAATTTTTAGTGTTGTGATGCGATTCAAACCTCAAAAGAGTACACACGAATAAAAATTACTTTCTATCGAAAATATTATTGTTGACTTCGCCAATATTTTTTTTATAATTTCACTTCATTGGGTAGTAAAAAAACTAAAGTTTGATTCCTTTTAAGAATGAAACTAGGGCGCTTTTGGAATAATGACCATAGTTTTTAAATCCAACATCCTGCTATGTTTAAAAAAGAAGGCATACGACCAATGTGTACAGCGAGTTATGACGTATGGATGTGAAACGTGGATGCTGAATTCTAGAATGTTACGAAAGATTCAATACACACAGAGAAGCGTGAAAAGAAGTAGGTACATATGCTTGGTATAACAAGAAGAAATCGTAAGAAGCATCGTCATAGCGGAACGTGTGAAAAAGTCCGAGTGGACACACAGCGAGAAGAATGAATGGCGGATGAACTCGAGAAATACTGGAATGGTATCCGAGAGGATGTGAAAGAAAGCAAGGTAGACCGAGTGGACGATGGGCCGATGAATTGAGAAGAATGTGTGCAGTCAAGCGAATGCAGTTTGCTCAAGACAGACAGTAATGAAAGCGGATTGGAAAAGTCGTCACCCGGCAGTGAATAGTGAACGGCTGAAAAAGATGGATATAAAACTACCCGGTTTGCCCGTCATATGACGGCGGATTCATCCCCATCTCCCAAATCCCACCGGTGCGCGCCGGTTTGTACAATAACAGTACAGCCCCTGACCCATTTTATTTTATCATATTATATGTAAAAGCCTTATTTAGGCGTGTAACAACAATAAACAATGCTACCATGATCACAATGACCAGGGCGGGCAAATTTTAAGCTTATATACACAGTATTGGCGAAGTGCCCGTTTGTTAACAACGAAATGTGTGTGTGTATAGTAATTTGACAGTTTGCAAAGCGTAGGTATATGGCCATAATATGCGTGTTGTGTGTGTGTTGTAGCGTGTACAGTGTGCTGTAGATCGAGACGGTCATGGTACAAATGCATATCTGCCTCGTTCACACCGACAGCTGGCGACACTCGCTTGCTCTAGATATTAACTTGATGACAATCGTTTTATTTATACTGATTTAAAAAATAAAAAAAAAACTCAAAGACACTTACATACCATGAAACTTTATCACTTGTCGCCTCTGTGGAAATTTTTGAATTTTACAACTTCGAAATATTAGAATAAATTTTCCAAATATAACAAAAATTTTCGTACTGTAGTAACGAGGGTACTTCGTAAAATAAAATTTGCCCAGTACTCTTTAATCCTGTGAAATTCCCTTTCAAAATATAGTACATACATAGATATTCATACATACATATGTATGTATAATCTAACGGCAGTCTTATACGATATTAAAAATCGCACGCTAGTGTAATAAATCGTTCGCAAAAAGTGCCACCGTTGCACACGGTTAACAGCCGAAGATATTGCGAAGATTCAACCAGCTCCCCTCAAATGTTCCCTATCGTACCCTCCTCACCCCCCCTGACCCCCTCGACTCCCCACAGTATTTCAGTATCCTTCAGCCTTAGGGACGAAAGTATACGAAATGCGGAAGAGTAACACGATGGGCTGATATTAGAGGCGATTTCGCATACCCGGCACTTTGTCAAACCCCGATTTCAATATTTGATATGAACGATAGTGTGTACCGAAAATGTGTCGCTTGGACCTTGGACATTTACTGAACTTGCCCGCAAAAAAGAATGCTCAAATAAAAAGTGAACCAAATCCAAAACCGAAAGAGAATACTAGTGAAATTTTCCGTTGTCAGTGTCATTGTGTGGTTATCACCTACATACATCTACAGTGTACATATGTCCCTCATAATATACATATGTACATTCACCGAATCGAATTTCAAGTATCAGCAACAATCTGTTTGATCGAGTGTGACGCATTCGTGAGCAAATACGAGTGATTCCACTAAATAAATTGAACCTAGCGTGCATTGTATCGACACGTATAATATAAATTAACACTGTGTATTAAATTAAGACTCCAAAGTTTCGAGCGTTTGATCGCGTTCGCAGATTGGAGTTTCATTGCATGTACATATATAAAATTAATTATAAACAAAACAAATCAGATGATCACTTCTGAACCGAGGCGCCCTCGACAAAAACATTTCGCATATCATTATTGCATACGTTCGAGTGTGTACACGATTTAAGCGTAGCATGATCGGTACAAATGTTAAAAATACTGTACACGTCATACCTACTTAAAATCGGACAATAGAACCCACGTGTTAATATCAAAAGTCACGTAAGTGAATAATAATAATCCCGAAAACAAAATTTAAAATGTATTTACGCAAAAAAATCGCGTGTATCCTTTCAAACTGTCAGTCAGAAATATTCAAATTTCACTCTATGTAGATAGAGCGTGCGATGTAATTAGAATACATATGCACGTACCGTACGAATATAAGAATTTACAAGCGTCAGAATCAATTTACAGGGCTCGCGCCTCCCACTATCGAAGGGCCCCATCGTACTGGGGACCCAAATGTATGTACGGGACTATCGCACTAGCGATCACCTTACGTGTAAACGCAATTCTTGCGGATTAAAAATTGGCCAAGTCAAAACGAAAGGAATCGAGAGAAGGTTGGGTCCCGAAGGTCCCCGGGGTCCCCCCCACGCCTCAGTTCACTTCCGCAAATCACTCCACAAATTTACAAACGCTGTGGCTTTGTACGCCATCGTTTGCAGAATATTACTGTTTTATTATTTATTGTCGCGTGTCGCGCGATAGCTCCACTGTGCGTCGTTCAATTAAGCTCGTTGGTTTCCGGTGATTTTCCGACGATTTTCCGTGGTGCAAATTTACAATTGGTGGGTTCGCGATTACCATCCATCAAATCTGATTGAAATTTATAGCCAGAATACGATCGAGTGCCGCGGTACGATGGCCTCGTAGTAGTGCGTGAGATAATTTCCTGCATTGTTAGTTTGCTACGATCGATCCAATATGGATCGACTGTATGTGATCCGATCTGACAACAAAAATGGACTAAAGTCCCCAGGTTTGGATTTCAATGCATATACAGTTTGAAATTCAAGAATGTTACATAAGATCCAGTGCACACAGAGATGCACGAAAATATGTATGCTTGGTATAACAAGAAGAGATCGTAAGAGGAATACATGGGTAAGAAGTATGACCAAAGTGGTAGACATAGCAGAACGTGTGAAAAAGTTGAAGTGGACACACAGCGAGAATAATGGATGGCAGATGGACACGAGAAATAAAGAAAGCAAGGTTGGGCTGATGAATTGAAAAGAGTGCGTGGAGCAAGTGGATACAGATTGCTCAAGACAGACAGGAATGGAAGCGTATTGGAGAGGCCTTCATCCAGCAGTGGATGGTGAACGGCTGAAAATGATGATATACATATGTATGTATGTACAGTTTGAGCAACACGTTTCAATACAAAACGTGACCTTAAAGAGTACACGTTCCATATGCGATGCACCAAATAATTTTAAACTAATCGACAATTTGAAGCATGGTACGAAAAGGTTAGCGGGCAAATTTTAAACCGGCTTATAAGCGGTCAAACTACTTAACAGAGCTTCTGTTTAACCGATAGTAATCGTATCGAACACGTTAATCATTGTGCTGGACGACTTACTGTGTGGCTGATTTACCACGAGAACTGTGGGTCATTCCATTACTCACGATAGAAATACAAGCAAACCCAAACGAAAATTTTAAACTACATTTCGAACTTTTGTCCGTGTACAGTTCGCATATTTTGACATTGTCTGACTTCGACGTTGAACTGCAGAGTTGAGAGAAACGGATGATAGACAATCAATCAATCGAAGTGCCTACGAATACGGATCGAGCCGTTATTTTTAACGGGCACTTACCATACGTCGACACGTAGAAGACACCTCAATCGCAACTCAAACGATCAGTTCGTGCGCGGATCAAAGATAACTTTTTATCGGGATGACGGGGATGTGGGGGAGGAGGGGGGAGGAGTTCCTGGAATATTATTCAGTGTTTTCACGGTTGTAAATCACCGGTTTTATTCCCGTCGTCGCGCGTGAGATTGTTCCCGTTACATTATTTACTCGACGAAAACGACTACCGTGTTAGCGAGAGCGCGCATTATACTATGTAGATATATATTTATTTTCCTTGGCGCGAATGTCAGGGTTTGTCAACTGCCGGTTCACGATTGTGACTCGCACCCTCCCCTTCCCCTCTACGTGGACGTTCATCAGCTTTCGCACAATATAAATAATGTACGACGTAGCTTTTCGCGAAAATTCGCACGTCAATTTAGCCCGTAGGGTGTTGCGCTAAAATTGTATACGCATGTACCTATGTGTATTTTGAGCGCGGTCGTTAAGGGGTTACGGCAGTTCCGGTGATAGTGGCGTTTTATTGCTGTGCATATTTGTTCAATAAATACGAATTAAATTAATTAGTTTTACGATAGCCCATCGTTCGTATGACACGCTCTGTGTGTGTGTGTGTGTGTGTCGTAAACGATGCTGAAAGTTTACAGGTCACTTTATGAATATATTGGCATGCCTCAATATAAACGGTATAAATATTAAAACGATTCAATTTACGTTTTTATCAACATAATTTATTTTTTATTGTGATTGAATTTTGTTCAATGTCTTTTACTACAGAAAGAACATTTTATTATTATATTTGTCATACTAAATAGATAATGATGTGTATTGCCCCCCCTCCGTGGTTAAATTTTATTAAATTCATATAAAGATAGTGCTGTATTTTTTTTTATGAACAATATGTTTACGTATACAATAGTGGCGTAGTACATTGACTATGACTAATTATTGTATTTATTAGCGCCGTTTTTTTTTTTAAAGACAAATAAAATTAATTGCTGTCTAGAGTGAAATACACAGTTTCACATCAAAACATTCACTAATTACATTACAACACTTAAAGGGTTGCCAAAAAACCAAATAAAAAAAAACCGGTGATGACTCGAACACACCGTGTGCGCTTTTAAGCGAGAAAGTCAGTGGCGTCCGGCGATAATAAGATTGCAATTATTAATTCGAACGCAATTAAAATACGACACTCGGATATAAAGGTGATATTATTCAGATGATGCACCTGTCAGCGAACGCGTCCGACGCGTCATCGTGTGTACAGAATGACCCAAAAAAATACGCACGCAATATATACAACTGGCTAAATGCTAATTTTATTTTTATTTCTACTTCGGTGGCACGATACAAATTCTGATTGATCATCTGAATATGTGTTATCAATTGATTCACCAGCGAAAAATTTTACTTGAAATAATCATAAAATTATACAGAGGTATTTCCTATGATCCAGTATATGGTAGGTACATATTGTTCCTGTGGGTCTCTATGGTACTTTTGATATCTGAGAAAAGTTTAAAGCATTTGAGATTAGATTCTGGCGCAGAATATGGAAAGTGAACTGAATGGAAAGGAAAGGAAACAATTGTATGCAATTGGACAAAAATGGGATTGACTACGTTCTGTGCCATGATGTATTCTTAATCAACATCATAAAGGGAAAGGTAGAGGGGAAGACCAAAAAAAAAGTGCATGAGCCAGATGATAGAACGATTTAATTATATCAACTATGAGGTCATGAAAAGAAAGACCACTGATTAAATAGTTGGATTGCATTTGGAAAGTGATCTGAATGGAAAGGAAAAGAAAAAATTTTATATTGATAAAATACAAATAAGTGAAAACATTGAGACAATAAGATCAACCTCTATACCATAATCAATTCGTAACCAACATCATACAAGGAAAAATATATGTGAAGAAAGGAATAATAAGGCCAAGGATGAAATATACATATAACACTCTGATTCTGCCAACTATGAAGTCATAAAGAGAATAGTATGAACTCATAAACAAAAATCTGATTCTCAAAGACTAAGAAAATTTGGATACGATTGAATGTTCCATCGTCAATGCGGAATTCAACATTACTAGAAATCATCATCATCATCATTTTCGGCCGTTCGCCATCCACTGCTGGATGAAGGCCTCTCCAATCCTCTTCCATTCCTGTCTGTTTCGAGCGATCGGCATCCAATCAACGCATTATTTTCAATTCATCAGACCAACGGTCTACCTTGCTTTCTTTCACATCCTCTCGGATATACCATTCAAGTATTATCTGCGTCCATCTGTGTCCATCAATATTTTCGCACGTTCCGCTACATCTGCCACTTTGGTCATGCTTCTTACACATGTATTCCTCTTACGATCTCTTTTTGTTATACCGAGCATTATGCATGTTTCGCCGTGTGCGCTGGATCTTACGTATCATTTTATGAATTTAGCATCCACGTTTCACATCCACACGTCATAACTGGCAGTACGCATTGGTCGTATCCCTTATTTTTTAAGCATAGCTGAATGTTGGATTTAAAAACTATGTTCATTCCCCCTAGTTCATCAA
This sequence comes from Parapsyche elsis, assembly GCA_022651745.1. Classification (NCBI taxonomy): domain Eukaryota; kingdom Metazoa; phylum Arthropoda; class Insecta; order Trichoptera; family Hydropsychidae; genus Parapsyche; species Parapsyche elsis. The sequence goes on from JAGVSN010000019.1 coordinate 2,038,058, forward strand.
CCCATCCTAGTTTCATTCTTCGTTTTATTTCTTCTTTTTTACATCCGGTACTAGAAATAATACAAACAAAACGCTCAAAAGTGGAACATCTGGCCGTTCGATGCCCCAAAAATTAAGTAGCATCTCGCAGCTTATGGGTTATCACTTTGGAACGTGTCCAGGCAAACAGGAGTGCAATCATCCAATCAATTATCGACTCGAGGAGGTTGACGTGAGTGTGGGCTCCGAGCCATCCAACGCTCGTCAATCAATTAATCAATTTGCCCGTAGAGTGTACACCTTGAGGACCTCCAGGTGAGTTTCTCCCTTACACCTCCCCCGCCATACCACCTACACCTATACTTCTGAATAAGATCGAATACGACCACGCCCAAGCCATTTTTCCGCATTTGATGGTGGAAGAGAGTCCAGTTTTGACCCTTAACGACCCACAACTTCATCGCTGTCTTTTCAATCGGCAATGGTGGCCACGCACGTGAAAGAACCATTGTCGCTTATCCGATAGCGCACTGACCGCGTAATTATCAATGTCGCCGGACGGCAATGGGTTAAGTAACGGCCGCGGGAAGGATCAGTTAAATTACGCAAAATTGCACACTTGCGTTTTTAATTTGTCGAAAAGCTAACCGCGTTCAATATATGTACATACATACCTACATATTGTATAAACTATACACTTGTATAAGGTAAAATGTTTCGTTGAACTATAGCGTATTTATTTAATAAACAATTATCTATTAGCACTTATACAGAGGTGCTGTTTTAAGGCTGCCAGGAATCTATCAATTTTGTTTATATTTCTGAGATCTTCTGGTAGGCCATTGTATTCAACAACAAGATACTTCTCTTAGATCTACTTAATTTTAAATTCTTACCCCTAGTACATATTATGACTATGTTATATACCCTTATTGAAATGTCTTGGTAATAAATTCTTATCTAATTAAAAAAAATTCGGGTGTGGCCCAAAACCATGACTTTATCCATATATTTGAGGAATATGAAGAGTAACCAAAGACAGAGAAGGTCAAAAAACCGTGTACAAGAAAAATAACAGGATTTTTTACTTTTTTGCAAGAAAAAAAATCTCACTTCCAGTTGAGCGATTTTGATGATTTTTTTCTTCACAGATTGTAATTAGCATAATGATTATAGTTTTAGAATATTATGAAGATTCTAAATATTTAAAAGGCCGAAAAAAATAAATAACGAAAAATCGATCAAGAGTAAACTGCCACTTCCGGTTGGCGGATTTTGACCATAATCATAGTATCTCTTACACCTTTAATGATTTATTTTTTTGTGACCAGGTATAGCTTTAAGGATTATAATATTATGCCACTTCCCGTTAGCGGATATTGACCAAAATCATAATATCTCTTATACCTTACGTGAAAATAATAGATATGAAATTTTAGCTTGATAGACTTGATAGTTTCGGAGAAAAAATTAAAGTTAAAAAGTACACCGACACACAGACACACAGGCATACAGACATTTTCCAGAAATCATGAAAACGTGATCAGGGGATGATACCTGATACAAAACAGTCAAAATCTCGGGGTCGAATTTTCGCACGATCACAATACTTTATCCGATTAGGATAAAGTAATATGTATATACTAACATGCATACTTTTAAAGTTTCAATTAATGCAACATATGTACCTATATCTTATACTACATAATTAATCTATTGACATGTAAAATACTCCGCATAGCTCTATTTTGCATCTTTAATTACCCTATTTACTAAATTTAAAAATGAACCACAATATAGTATGTACAATAAATAACCTTCATTGGCACAGTTTTAATTAACTGCTTGGATTGTCCTAAGCCTTGTTCGTATACAATGACAATCATTGTTGGGAAATTTTGACGAACCAGACTGCCAATATAAAATATTAAGTAATTTGTACATGAAAATAGAGAATACGAACTTAGCAATTCTGAATTTATACATATTAAAACATTTCCTGCTAATGGAAAATAATTTAAAATGTTTAAATAGTGTAAGCAAATAATTCTGAATGAATAACTTGATAATCAATATATATACGAGTACATATGTTCAATTGGTCATATAACTTATGACCTCTCCTATAATAATTATTGTGAGCTGTGAATAATTGTATACTATCTATTCGGTATTTTATGATTAGACACTTTCTATGAGTCTAAACAAACTATTTCGACCAGTGACCTCTCTCTTCATACTTGGCAGACTCAAAGTGTTCTATTGTCAGTTTAGCATTATTTCTGAACTCTTACAATTGTATCGGCAATGTAGAATATACATTTTTTTCCATTGGCACATGATGATATTTGCGTCATGGAGTGTGGGCGGGTGAACGGTCTCGCGTGCGCGAAACCCCATAATAATAATAAACGCCATTGCTATATGGGAACACCGGCAATTCTAACGGGGCGAATGCAAATAAGCGCATGCTAATGCACCGGCGAGTTTCCCAACTTTCGCAATGGCAAAAGGGGAAAATCCACCGGAAAAAGAACACCGTGCATCCGTAATAAGAAGAAGTAGAAGCAGAAAAAGAAGAACGTCGAGAGACACTCGGCACTTCCTTCGCGCTCAAATTGGTACCACTTTGCTCGTAAACCGAGCTCTAGACTGTCTCTCTCTCCCTCCTTCAAATTCCTAGTACATATAAAGCCTCGTTTATAGACTACTGTGCCATTTCAGCAAATTTACTAGTGCTTTATATATATGTATGTTTAAGCTCTTCATTAAAATAATACATTACACTTAAAATTTTCAATTAAACCTTTCTAGTATCTACATATAATCGTAACGATACACTTATGCACCTGTTTAAAGATAATATTTTCATTAACAAACGAAATCTATCAAACTATTCCACCTTTTCTTCTTTTTACTTAATCCTAATCGGATATAGTATTGTGATCGTGCGAAAATTCGACTGATTTGTATCCAGTATCATCCCCTGATCACGTTTTCATGATTTCTGGAAAATGTCTGTGTATTTATGTGTGTTTTCTCAGAAACTATCAAGTCTATCAAGCTGAAATTTCATATCTATTATTTTCACGTAATTTTTCAGTGTGGATCGCTTCATTGTGTTGAATTTCAATCATACCAAAGTGGCACTTTATCGTTGTCGATTTGTTTGCTTAGTTGAGCTAAGCTTATCATCGCAGACTATTCATAAGTGTGAAGTAAATGCATTCATACCGCTTTAGTAACTTCACCACAATCAGTTTAAAATTTATGGTGCGTTAAAAGAAGCTTTCATTAATTCATGTGAACTAAACACTTTAAAGCGAAGCGTGCAAACAAAACGTTTCATTACATGGAAACTATTCAATTTCTAACTATACGTAATATTATGTAGGTAAAAAATTGTTTTTTTTTTTATATAATTAAAATAGATGATGGTGTATTTTGGCTGAAATCTGTGTTTGAATAATGATTAATTTATTCCTTTAAAAAAAAACAAGTGATTATTTTAATTCGTTAACAATTTTCCATGTATCTTATTAGCCAGTTGTCCATTACGAGACAGATCGATGAATGTGTCCGCATTCGCGACGTTTTTCCCGCCAAATTTTCCACTGCACTGAATCTTTTTTAAGCGCCAAATGACTTTTCAGATTCCGCGCTACAGTTTGAGAGTCACTTTGCATCGGTGAGAACGTGTTCGACACGTCGTTTTGCAATTTTACATGTTGCGAGCGCAGGACACGAACGCGCGTTCAATTTGCACGTCGCGCACGTGAACCGCATTTCACAGTCGGCGTGTGTGTGCGACCAACACGCGACTTTCGAACCTAATTAAATATCAAATTCGACGTATCCTCACCGGGGACTTGGTTCACTTTCGTTCAAACTAACCAAACAATGGATCTTTAACAGTTTATACGAATACGAATCGTTTGCGACCCGTATTCCCGCAATCGAAACTCGTCCATCGGTCGCGAATTGTGCCACTAATTGATATCGAAGTTTACAAGCGAGACCATTATTTTTCATTTCAATATAACCGTAAAAATAGAATAAAACTAACGAACAATCAAAAAAATTATTTCAATAATTGACGAGTTTTCCATTCGAGTGATACAATACAATACAAAATCATCAGTGTGTTTCGAATTTAATTATAAATGTATTTGTTGTTTGGTTTTAAAATAGTCAATCTCAATGTACATATTTTATTATTATACATTATACTACATCCTTTCACATAAAATTTCTCATAACTTTGAACGGTATGTTGTGTATCTCAACACGTTGACTAGATTGTGTCAATTTCGCTTAAAAGTGTTAATAAAAAATTTTATGTGCATTTCAGATTAACGCAAAGACAGAAAGGGTTAAAATATCATACAAAACAATGTATGAGTGATAAACATTCATGAAATTTTGTAACCCTGATTTTATCGGAACTATAATACATTGTAAAATTATCCCTTTTAGAAGCGAGCCACAGATTTAATTCAACTGAAGTATAAAATAACAATCGTACATTACATTGAATCATATTTTCAAGCGAGGGGTCGCCAATACCCCATTCACTTTAAAATGCGATATTGCAGCCTTCAAATGCATCTTTCACTCGCACCCTGTGTGTAAACGAGGAAGCGACAATAAAAGAGCAATTGAAATTTTTTTTTGAACAATGGGGTGGCAAATGGGTGGCAACACGCGTCGCAATGTCCAACCCCTACCGATATGGGGGTGTCGTCCATTCAGTGGCCACTTCCTCCTCACATCATCATCATCATCGTCATCGCAGCAACACATCTGTTAACGGCGTGGGAAGAAAGAAACGTGGCGATTCGGTCGGCCGACTCCCATTAAAGCCATTAAATGCCGACTCGCACTGTATAATATCATACATGTGTTCTCGATAATACTTTCTCCGTAAAAATATGCGTTATTTTAGTACCTAGGGGGGGGGGGGAAGGGTGGTTCGGTGCGTTATAAAGGCGCCGCAGCGACGGGGTTAAGCCAAACAGGATTACTTTGAGAGTGAAAGTGATCGCCGTAAGTCAATAAGCCCATACACGCTCCGCAGCGACGAGGTTAAGCGATGGGGATGCTCTCACCATGGCCATGACTTTTGCAATCATATAATATCGAACATTTATTAAAAAAGTGTACCAAGTCGATTTAAAACAATATGTTATCTACACCCACTACGTATTATACATATATGGATAAAGTAAATATCTTTCATTGCAAGGCGATTGAAGTAGAGATAAAAACTGATAAAAACATACTACAACTTTATATGAGAAATGCCCTTAAGCATTCTTATTCATTCAAAAAAATTGGATCACTAAGTGAAACAATGGTAAGTCATGCCATATTTATAGCTTTATTCTTTGATTACATAAGAGATTAGACTGGAATATGAGAAGTTGAGGAGCTATTTTGCAAGACACAAGACCGTAATTAATTTACTCAAGTGATTGCAAACAAAGAAGTAACTCTATGCAATTATAAATTACACATATTTGTCGTATGCAGTGTTGGATTAAACTATGTAAGTGCAAGCTGTGCGGACGCATATGTCGCCGGATTCAAAGAGGTGCCAAAGTTTTACATTCATGTATCGCATTGTTACTGTTACTTTATCCTAATTGGATAAAGTATTGTGATTGTGCGAAAATTCGACCTCGAGATTTTGACTGATTTGTATCAGGTATCATCCCCTAATCACGTTTTCAAGATTTTTGAAAAATGTCTGTATGCATTTGTGCGTGTCTGTGTTCTGGGCAAATGTGTGTAGAATCGCTATATGTAATTCAAAAACCGTTTTGCCCATTACACTGAAACTTCATATTTATAGTTTTTTGCCGGCCATTACAATTCATAAAGCTTTAAAAATTTTCGTCAATCGTAAGTGGTAGGTACTTCTTTTGAAATTCGTCTAATTCTCTGTTATATTTGGGAGGTTTTTCCAGCAAAACTATCATATATCACCCACACGAGGCATGTCCGGATGTGATTTATTCATTTTCACCTGGAACGCCATTTCCTCCAACATTGCCTCCATTTCCACCTTCTACTCATCCACCTTCTAGTCGTCCACCTTCTACTCGTCCACCATTACTTCCCAAGTTTCCATCGACATTTCCATGTTTTCTATGTCCGCCATCTACATTAGCCAAGGCCTAGAATATACCCTTGATAGAAAAAAATAATTCATATAAGCATATTATTCACAAAATCAATAATACATATGTGTGGTATTCGATGCCGGTAAATATAGTGAATTATACTAGTATACAGTGAATGGGGTTGTTATATATAAGCCTCTCTATACTTAACTGCTTAATACGAATCAAATACAACCATATATATATATTTTAAATCTTACATAAATACATATGCCATAGTGACGAATTGGGGAAACCTGTTATGTCACTATGGTATAATTTGTAAATAAATAAATAAATAAGTAAATAAATATGTAGACAATCTAATGACATATGATGCTACAATAATAATCTGATATTTTTTGATATTCTGACAGGTTGTCCACTGTCACCTTTGATGGGTAGATTCACTAATAGAACTCGTAATTTGTTAGTATTAAACTATTATTGATATCTTCTTTGTTTACATGAATCAGGCACACAACGGGCAGTAATTCAATGCATTTCATCATGTTTTAGTGATGCACTGATATCAATTCTGAACAGTTGATATGTATTTTTACTGATTTGTCACTGTTTCGAAATAACGCCTAAAATAAAATAGTGGCGGGTAAACGATAATATAAAGTTGATTTAATTATTATTGCTATATGTATTTTTACGACAAATAATACAAACGTTTACTTTCGTTAAACACAGTCGATAAAACAAATTGAAAACGTTAAAATTTTATGGCAGTCGAATCGGTGAAATTTTCATTTTACTCTATGTACATACATATGTATGTACATTATTGTTAGCGCACGATTTTAAACTGAATCAAACCAATCCACTTTAGTACGAATCGGTTATCTGAGCGGAAAAAAGGAATTTTTTGATCGCATGTTTTTAAAATTTTAAGGTTTAGTTTTGTTCTTTAATAACTGAACAATTTTTGTACATTCATAGTTTTTTTTCATTCGTGGCAACATTATTTCGTATGAAGGCGGTGACGTTAGTGATTGCGCGGAATAAGTTATTTGTCTGTGTGTCCGAGTCTCCATTGCCACGTGTAAAACAGCTCGTGTATTGTCCGGGAACTGAATATCAATCAAATTTAAAATGGAAGCTTTAATGGAAGGTAATCACTTTAATTTTACCGTGAAAAGTATTTTAAATTTCAACGCTATATATATTTGTAAAAAACTTAAAAATCACTCTATTAAAATGTAAAAAAATTCTTTTGATTAAATTTCAAATAAATTTTTAACCCTTCCAGGCACGGGCCGGTACAAAGATTTTTTTTTCAATTCATAAAGTAAATCTTCAAATTTTAGACACATCTGTTTTTGTCTGCAGCCACTTGCAGCCCAATAATTTAAACAGTTTTTCCCCAGATACGTCCTCGGGTTCCGGACACCTCATCACTCGGCGCGAGCTATTTGAAGCTCTACACAATAATACGCTCACCAAAAATAATATCAACAGTTATTTTATTGAGAAGTGGAATCATCAGAGGGTTCCAGAGTTTTTCACGAATATTATAAAAAAAATTATTTGGGAATTTGAGAAACGTTGGAAGATTTGTTATCGTTCTAAGAAACGTTTTCTAAGTAAATATTGTGATTGGTTGAATGTAACTTTGAATGTTTAATATCATGTAATGTTACATTGGTTGGGTTATATGTAAGTTTACTCTTGAGAAATATTTGTTTTTTTTACTTTTTCAGTATTAATTTTATTTTTTTGATACTTTTGATACTGATATATTCCTCAGATATACATAGAGATAGAGTTGTGGATTGATCGAGTTATTTTTTTTTTTTTTTTTAATGTAAAGAATTTCAAAAATATTTTAAAAATATTCATGATATAACAAAATAAAATTTTTTTTATTGTCATATTATTGTAATTAAATAAATTTTAGATTAAATTGAGCCATAAAAAACTTTTTTCCGCTCAGATTGCCAATTCGTCCCATTGTGCAATCGACTGAATCGAACTGTTAGATAATTTTGTACTTAATGTAATAAGATTACTTTAAAGTGCATCAAAGTTGCTCAAAATATTATGTAGGATGAGCAAGTATAACAAGTTTGTTTTAACTATAACTTTTCAACGACTCGATTAAAATTTATTTGATATATCTTAGTCAATAGTGGTAATTTTATTCCGCGAAAATAAGTGGTTCAAGTTCAGTTCACTTTAACGAACATTTACTACACAACAATTGCCAAGTATAGGTACAGCCCATTCACTCGAATGCGAATTGGCTCATTTTTCGAGTCGACACTTAGAAGTTGAAACGTCGTAAGTGCAACACCTGTTTTGTCCGATTCGACTTTCAAAAGTGGCACGCGTCCGTTTTTGTCATTGATGTATGTCAAGTGGCGACACAAGGGATGGATTGGGTGGGTGGGTGGGTGGAATGGGGAAGGATTTACAAGGGTACAAGAGAACGAGAAGAGGTGAGGAGGAAAAGGGGGAGGAAGGGGTCGAGATGTCCTTTTTGCCGAGGGGGGGTGTATATAAGCGTAAAACGTCAGCCGACCCTGGCTAATAAACATTCACAACACATAAATTAAATAAAAATACAATCCGCAGCACGTGACTTGCTTTTATTAATCCATAATCGAAATATGAGGGGAACCCTCCCGACACTCCCTAGCTGTTTGCAGGAGTCGCGTGCCATCAAAGGAGAGGGGTGGAGGTGGAGAGAGGGAGGGCTCTTATTGAAAGTCAGCCGATGTTTATCCTCTTAACACTATAAACAATCTATGTGTCGCTCTTTATATTACCACACTACAATCGAGAAGCTGTGCATTTCGAGAAGGGCCCAAATGACAAAAATACGGTTTGAGAAAAGGGATTTTTTTGTACATATATATGTAATTACTTTTCATTTTCTCTTCATTAGATAATTATTACTATCACTGTATATTAGCGTAAAATTTGCGTGCATGCCTGCTTGCCTGGGCTGTTGCGGTCACACTGACAAACTAATTTTTTTTAGCGATGTGTTGGCTACAAGCCGCTATCTCTCAAAGCTGGTTCGGTCGACAACGTGGTTTATGGCCATACATCTATTCAATCAACGGTGTAGCCTTGATCCCAGGAGATTCGCCTCCACCACACACCCCTTCTCATCTGTAGTGCCCAAAAGAGGTCACTCTAACGGAGAAGGCTCTTGCAAGTAATTATTTTTTAACGCGCACGAGGATCATGGGTCTCAATCACTCGTGATGGCTGAAAGGCAGCAAAAAAAAAAAAGTTAATGAGGCTACCCGGAGGGAGTCCAGTCTGAAGGGGTGACATTCAGAGTGGAGGCCCTCCAGTCACGGGTTATTAGTAGGGATATTGGTGCAAAGTTATTATATAAATTGATAATAGAGAACAATAAGAAAAGAAAATAAGTAAATAAAAATTAACGACAGCAAATTGTTCGATAGTTTTTTTTTGCGATCACATGTACATTTTAACAAAAAAGATAATAAAGTAAGAAATAGTAGATAAACAATAGTCACTAAAACATTGGTATACGGTATAAAAAACGGTATAGTATACAATTGGGCCAGGGGTTGTGCTGTTATTGCAATAAACAGCGTTAAGTTCAATTTAAATCAGCCATCTCAAAGACGGTATTTATCAGTAGTTTTATTTATTTATTTATTTAAAATACATGGGCAGGCGGCATAGCCGATGGAGCCCAGGGGTCTGACATAATTTATACATTTATACAATTCTTAATTATTTATATTTGTAGGATTACAAAAATCAATTTGTGTTCAAAAACTTATCGAGATGATTTTTAAATAGATTTGTATTTTCGGAAGTTACTAGCTGATTTGGTAGACGGTTCCAAACTTCGACCACTCTATTTGAAAAAATTTTAAAAGTTTTGAAAGTTTTTAGCATTTAATGCTCATTAAAATTTTATTAGAAATTTAACTATTCATACGACTATCTAAACATTGCATAAAAGGCATTGCTGTATAAACATGCTCTCGATATAAGCGACCATTTAAAATTGAATTAATACTAACGATGCTCTTCAAGATAACTGTCAATAGGAATGTGAAAAAATTTGTATTAAATTTTTTAGGCGTTTTCTTAGATACGTTCTTCTTTTGCAACACTGTAACTACAGCACTAAAAAAAAACAGTTGAAATTTTAATCGTTACGCAATTTTATCACTAAGTAAAACAAGATCGAGCCAATTAAAGAAACTTTTTAGTCCCTCCTAGTTCCTCAGATCGTTCATAAAACTTTTCACTTCACTTAAATTTTTTTTATTAAAAATACATTTCAATCACGTGTAATGTAAATAGATGATACTGTTGAATATTGTAATGAGGACTCGGTATCGTTTGAAGTGCAATAGTGCTTGTTTGCAATAAGGGCGATATGGGGAGGATATGGGGTGTGCAACAAACACCAAGCAGTGCATATTGGCCGCCAACGAGTAAACAAGGGCGCAATAAGCCAAAGGGCAGCCCTAGATGTGTGCGAATATTAACGAGAAACGTAACACCTCGACAATGTCGTATATGTTTCTGTTTTGAAAATCTTGTAGAATCAACATTTAAAACATAACCATCGTGGGATTTAAAATTGTATAACATATTTGGTACTGAATAGTACAAAGGTACGAGTGAATAACTTTTCGTGAAATTCTACTATCATAGGTTGCGCTGAAACTTCAATATTATACCGAGACTTGAAAGAATTGAGTTTCGGTTGAATTTTTCGGCATAGCCTTTTTGCGCGTGCATCGTATCTTTTAACCCCTTTCCGGCCGCGCGCGCACCAAAGCGTGCACGCATTAAACGGTGAGCTTGTTTTCAATTTATCAATGGCCGGCGGGGGGTGGTGGTGGTGGTGGCTTCCAGAAAGAAACAGGTTTAAAATTAATGGCATGTGTGCGCCGCAAAACAACGCACACCGTGCAGAAAAAAAATGTGAGGTTGTGTGCGGGTTGATAAAAGAGCTCGCAGCGGATTCGGAACGGCGAAATGCAGACAGGAGATGGATGTAGGAGGAGCAGCAAAAGGTGTTGGATAAAAGTGGAATGAGGTGTTGATGGGGTTGGGGGGATTAGGGTGGTTTTCAGCCGATCGATAAGTCCTGGCTGGAGAATCCTGACGATGGACAAACAAACCCCACCCCCCCATACCCGAAACTCATTATCATATCTGGCGATGAACTAGTAGTCAACCTGCTAATTACTATTGCTAAAAATGCATAATTATCTGTGGAACTTTCCTCACCAATGATACTACCTACATATGTACATATATTTCCTATTACCTACGATCACGCCAAAACGCCCACTGTGAAATCACCGGATGCAAACTGAATAGTATCTCTCGATATTGCTGTTTTTATTATTAACGTTGAAACTAATTTTATATACGCGTTCCCAAAGTGTAATGAAATATGTAGTATATAAAATTGCACAATTCGAAATAAATAATAACGATTATAATATTGTGTGACTGGCACACACTTTTAAATTCATTGATGTATACCAACATATGTACATGAGAATGAGTATATTTATTTAAAAAAAAAACTACGACACTTCGAAATGTTCAAATTTTATCTCCGGAATTCTAGTCGAGCTGGCGAACATTTCTACAAAATAGTTTTCTTCAAAGACACCGAACAAAGTTATTCAATAACTAAATTTCCTCTACTGCTTTTGACACAATCGAATTCGAAGAGTAGAAAAACACGACGAAAATCCGGCACGAGCTGTAAAATCAAAATCAAAACCGCGTTACACGGATTGTGAACGGCAATTTATGTATCTGAACATTGTCAATTCTTTACTTTGCTAGTTATTTTTTTGTAATTTGAAAATTGATTGGATGGATGCAAGATCAAAAATTTCGACACTGTTGTATGATCCCTGCTACTTGGCTCATGCATTTTAATCAAAAAGTTTCCGACGAGTGTCCCTCGCGCGCTTTTCTTGTACACAAATTGCGTACAATATCCAAACGCAAATCACCAAAACACCAAACACGTCAAGTTGTCGACGCAACGTTAAGTTATTAATGATCAAACACAAACAATGTCAATTTCGCGTGTTGGTCAGTGTGCACACACACCCTCGTTACTAACAAAATCGGGGCGAGAGAGGGTATAGTAGCCACTGTCAGTCAAAGTCGTCCTGGACGATGTTCTCCTAATTTCCTGAACTGCACAACTTCTGAACGATCCCTCCCCGAACGGTAGTGTTTGCAAAAGGAACAAAGGGTATATAACTATGAACGTCCAGTCGACGGGTGGAAAATGGGGGGGGTGGTGGGGTCAAGGGGTTTGCTGTAACAATGCGGACGATGGCGTTCATTATACGGTCGTTTGACCGTTACCCATGAATTAACCGACCGGTAATGCACTGACCGGCCGCAAATAATAACATTAACTGTCGGCTAATTTATGGTCCCGCCGGTGAGGGAGACAGGGATGGGGAAGGGTGAGGATGTGGTGGTTGAGAGGGATGCAGCCGGTGGCCACAGTTGTGGTCCGCGAACCACCCCATGGCCCATCTACCCCCTCTCTCTCTCTCTCTCTCTGGTCTGATGAAGGTCCGAACGAGCACCCCTGACCGAACCGCAATCTGACATCCATATAAAACACGTTTGAAAAATTGACCAAAATTTTGGGTTCATTCTACTTTTTTGGTGGTTGTTTTTGTGCTAATTTATACGATCGTTCGTGGTGTACGTACATTTGCAAGGCATGTCATTCATTTAGAGAACGTACATACTTTCAATGATGCAAATCAATTTGAAATAGTTTATACAATAAAAGCAAATTTTCCGTTACCTATTAATTTTCCCCTATCTTAGGAATATTTCGGCGAAAGAATTCGTTCTGTGTACATTCTCTGAGAAGAATTATAAATTTTCCCGACTTTCATATGCAACTGTGCGTTATTCAGCGATGAAACTTGATAAAGTATTCCAAAACTTTAAACAAAAAAAAAAAAACACCACTTCCGGTCGGTGGAAATTCACAAAAATATCATCAATTCTAAAAACAACTACCAAATTTACGCGTTAGATACATACATTCTGCGTGTTGTTTTTTTTAAATCCATACATGCCGCAGACATTTTTGGAATTGTGATTCATCTTCATCAACCATCGTCAAAATATCTTGAAAAGTACACATGTTTGATATAATCATCATTTTCAGCCGTTCACCATCCACTGCTGGATGAAGGCCTCTCCAATCCTCTTCCATTCCTGTCTGTCTTGAGCAATCTGCATCCACTTGCATCCATAATACATATGTACACTACGCACGTCTTTTGATTCTTCTAAAGTGGCGAACTGAAGTCTCATATTTTTGTTTATGAAAACCTCTCCAAGAGGAGCAAATTTTGAGTGAATTTACTGTCGAGTTTACTTCGTTCCCCATCCACTGCCTCTCCAATGATGAAGGCCTCTCCAATCCTCTTCTTTTCCTATCTGTCTTGATCAATCTGCATCCACTTGACTCCACACATTCTTCTCAATTTATCAACCCATCGACCCATTCGGTCTACCTTGCTTTCTTTCACATCCTCTCGGATTCCATTCCAGTATTTCTCGCGTCCATCTGCAATCCATTATTCTCGCCGTTTGTCCACTTCAACTTTTTCACACGCTATATCAGTCACGCTTCTTAACCATATGTTTGATATAATATCTTTTAAATGTTGTGATGATACCTTGATCCAATGGTTAGATTATCGAAGTACATAGTGTATCCCCAGCTCACACGAACCGCGCGAGAAGACGCACGGGATGAATTAAAAAAAAAAGTCCATTTTGTAAAACCGCGTTAGATAAAATCCGCGTAAATCGGGGGACCGATGTACACAAATACAAAGTACAGAAAACACCGTCCTAAAAATGATTCAAATCAATCAGAATTTCAGGTCTCACTTTCCGTTACGTTACTTTGCCTGTGTGATAAAAGATACTCCTTATACAAAAACACGAACCTTTTACTCGTTGTGTTTGTTTACAGTTATTTTTATGACATTGATTCGAGACCGATTTCCTAGCATCTGCTCTATTATTTGGGGAATTTAGACTAAGCGAATCGCCCGTTTAGCTACCGAAAACTACCGGGCGTTCCCCGTTAGTAGATCGACCGCGACGAGCGCAGGTGCATATCAATCCCTAACCCGAATAATTGAGCGAAACGGTTCCTTTTTACGACACCGACGGTATCAGATGAGAGATTCGAAAGGCAAATAATGTTGCCGGCAACCTGTTGGTGGTTGACATTATCGAGGATGACCTTTCGATCGGACGCGCGGCGATGACAACTTTCCGAAGCCATTAGTGCTAATGGGGGCCCTCGTTATGCCATTTTTGAGGCCCTCTCCCGATCCGGAGGTGCCTTCCGATAAATTGTTAAACATTAAATAATTTATTGCCCCGTTGGAATTTTCAATAAAGCGATAAGGCGGACGCGTCGAACGACACATACCCCGGACGCGAACTATTCAACATCTGCCGAAAAATTCCGGTAGTTCAACGTATGTACATAAGTATGTTTTGATCGATCGTATAAATTGTTTCCGCGCTTTTAACCCTTCCGCTGTCCTTCCAATGGATGTTAATAACACTTAATCCTTCAGTGGAGCATTGGAATCATGAACAAAGGCTTCTTAGTTCGATTTCTGATATGGTTAAAAAACATATCACTTTTCTAGCATTACTTCAACTATTGGGTGTTATTAAAATCGGCTTATTATCTGACAACTATTGAAATGATTTTATTTAAAATTGGCACCATGTGAAATTCTACATACCTATTAATACAGTGGTCGGGAACTATTTCGAGCTAGGAGCCAAATTAGAAAAATTGGTAAGTAAGTAAGCCGCAACATATTACATATATTCGAATTATGTATTCAAAATTAAATTAAATGTTACTCATCAATCATTAATAATAGTAAGAAATAAGTTATCCTCGTGATATTTATTAACGCTCGACAGTTTATTACTAAAAAAGTATTATATATGTATGTATGTAGTTTAATCTGAAAAAGCCACGACGTTGTGGAAATGGGATCCATTTTGATCTTGTGTAAACTGTGTCAACATTTTGTATTTCACACAAAACGTTGGATGACAACGAGAGCCGCAAGTTTTCATACAAAGAGCCGCATGCGGCTCTGGAGCCGCCGGATCCCGACCACTGTATTAATATGTACAAAGCAACGAGTAATATAATAGGTATAGTCGTATTCTCACCATTACTTTACAAATGTTTGTCGAAAAGTGAAGAGGTAACTCTTGCAATCAAGTACACTATTTTAAATGAAAAAGACGAATCCTCCACAGCAGAAATAAATACATAGAAGCAGTGAGGGTGAGAACCTCTCTGATTAAGAATACATAATCAAATGTTATCTGATGTGACTGTACCTATTCTAAAATGTGCGCGTGGATGTGTCGACGACGCGACGATGTGTGCGTTTTATCACGAGTTAACTTAATCAATTTACTTTTTGACCTTTACGACGCGAGTGTGTGCAGTTAATATCACTTAACCCGCTTTATCTTAACCTCGTTAACCTCCCCCTGACCACGCTGCAACTATTGGGGCACCCGACATCTGTTTTTCGTAAGACGAACCTTATGGCCCGAGAGTAACGACGTTAACCGCTCTAAGCCATCGATATACGATGCCATAAATCGAATCCCCCAGATAGGCACTACCTACAACGTATATTGTTCGGCGAACGATGACCACTCGTGACACAATTAAAAACACACACGACCCTAGTTTGTGTATATAAATAATGAGGTCGATCGCCTATACTCTATAACTTTGTATACAAAACACAGAAAGACACTTTTGTCTTCTTTGGTACATACATACATAATGAATCATGGGTAGTTTAGGCTAGTCAGCAGATGAGTACCAATGTTGTCGGGTTGAACTGTTTGAACAACTAGCAAAATATGATAGCGCACGACGTCACCGTTCGACTGGTTAGTCAAATTAATCGGAACGAACTATGACTAGCAGGGGTGCACCACCATCTGGTTCATTCATATTCATAGTCTCGGCTCTATGTACGCTTCACAGATTTGGCTATTTAATGAGCGTTTTCGCTATCGGTTGTTTGCCTTTCCCATGGATAGTGCTCGTCCTTCCCGTTTCCCCTCCCGCGTCCATTATTATCCCGACAGGAGCGGCCCTTTGCCTTTGGCTGCCAAAACGGCAAACAAACTAGATGGAAGGGGGTTGATTTAGGAGGTGGAATGAAGGGGAAGGGGATGGCTTAGAGACCCTTAATCCGCGACCGAGCTCGATTGCATCAATCACTAATGCGCACGCGTCAAAGCAAAACCTTTTAATGAATTCTCAAATATCATAATATAAACGGCGGGAGCGTGTTAAATATCACACAAGCGTCTTCCCACAATTTTCCCCCTTGAAATTTCGAGCTTCGTTGTTTCGTTTATTTCAATTCTAACGGCAAAAAAATAACAAAACGAGTCAAAAATTATACGACGAATAATAGGTATGTACCTACACTACGCACGTCTTTTGATTCTTCTAAAGTGGCGAACTGAAGTCTCATACTTTTGTTTATGAGGACCTCTTTATCTGCTTGATTCCAAGAGGAGCAAATTGACTGTCGAGTTAACTTCCTTACGCTCACCATCCACTGCTGGATGAAGGCCTCCTCCAATCCTCTCCCATTCCAGTCTGTCTTGAGAAATCTGCATCCACCCTGACACCACACATTCTTATCAATTCGTCAGACCATCGTCCACTCGGTCTACCTTGCTTTCTTTCTCCACCTGCATTCTTTTCACTATGTGTCCACTCGAACTTTTTCACACATTCCGCTATATCTGCCACTTTGGTCACGCTTCTTACCGATGGATTCCTCTTACGATCCCTTCTTGTTTTCATGCTTCTCTGTGTGCACTGGATCTTACGTAGCATTCTTGAATTTAGCACCCAAGTTTCACATCCATACGTCATAACTGGCAGTACGCATTGGTCGTATGCCTTTTTTTTTAAGCATGACGGAATGTTGGATTTAAAAAATATGTTCATTCTTCCAAAAGCGCTACATCTTAGTTTAATTTATTCTTTTTCTTTACATCCAGTCATGTTCACCAAGGTATAAATAACTATCTCTACAATATGGTTATTTACTGTGACTACGTTTTACGTGCAAAATTCATTAAACATAATTTTAGTTTTATTAAAATTAATTCTTAAACAAATATTGGCATGACATATGCCTTCTTTTTTAATCATAGCGGAATGTTGGAATTAAAAACTATTCATTCTTCTAAAAGCACTCCATCCTAGTTTCATTCTTTGTTTTATTTATTTTTCTTTACATCCGGTCATATTCACCAATTTTCCTAGGTATAAATAACTATCAACTATCTCTACAATATGATTATCTACTGTGACTACGCTTTGCGTGCAAAATTCCCTATATAATTATGGTACCTACTACATATGTACATATGAGCTATCTTTTGTTGGGCGGAAATTTAACGAACTAGTCTAAGAACACATGGATTGAGGTCCAATAACAGGTTAAAATAGGAACAATGGATAGGAGATCCTACTAATTTTTGGTGGTGCCGTCTCACAAATAAGTTGTTAGCAAATTCTAACAAGAAACGGCCGATCTGGATTCAGTAATGTCCAAATCTTGAAAATCAATTCGACATACAATGTATGTACATACATACGGCAATCGAGCCCCAAACTTTCGCTCAAGAGATTAACACTCTAATCACTGAGCTATCACCTGGTTATTGTTGCTATTTACTAAGTACAAGTTACTCCGTAACCTATCAAAAAATTGACACGGCGGACACGGCTAGAATGCGTTTTTGTCTTTTGAAGATTTCCCGTTCGAGTTTCGTACGAACATACATATGTATTTTGATATGCTTTGTTGTTTACGTGCGCGCCCTCCCACTGCTCCGCCCATTGACATTTATATTTTCCGAACGGTCGCATAAATCCTTTAATAAATCCATATCTGGGCTATAAAATTATTTTATCAATAAATGGAAAGTGAATTGCCCAATAAATCATTGGGGTGTGGGTGAGGGGGTAGCGGAAGGGGGTGAAAATTGAGCGTCGACTTCCATTGTATTCGATAGGGGAGTCGAACATTTGGCTTACTACCTATAATCGGCAGTTATACACGCTCACACTATACGGCGTGACCAACCCTACCAATGTACCCTTAGAATTCACCACTTCCAACTTTGACTTGGCAGAAACTCAAAAGATATAAAAATCTTAACAGAAAATTACACGTGTGAATCATACCTTATCGTGCAACGCGTCTGACCCGAGATTTAACGAATCAACTTCCCGAAAATTCGCCGTCTCGGGAAGTTCCACGAAAGAGTATTTTTGAGCTAGAAATTGACAGTGTGAGTCATCAGCATCCATCAACATGATAACGAGATAAAATTCCTCATTGAAAAAATACGTAGCTTAAAAATTGCGTCAAAAAGTCATAAATTAATTTTAGTGCCACGTATAATTTGAAAGAATCAGCTATATATGAAGATCCAGATCGTGCCGATGCCACTATGTTGAAATTTTCAATGATAATATTGATTCCCAGAATGTAAATAACTGTGTCTTGAATCTGTCTGAAAAATAAGAGGGATTCATATTTTCTCTAAACGCAAATCATTCAACGATACTGAGAATCTCTGACGAAAGTGGATTCCATTACAATTACAAGTTAGCAATATAATACAATTGTTAATCTACTTACAATACTACTACTTACACAATACCTCAATAAAACAATCGTGACAAAGGATAAAAAAAATCCCATATGACAATAATGTATTTATCTGCATTTGAAATTGCGAGGAGGGTCAAACACATACACACACACACACACACACATGTCCGATAAACATCTACTGATATTATTATTATACTGATATTATCCGATATACGGTTATAATGCGCCCTTTCAATCGATTGGAACAATCCACCGTTTGTTGTTTGTTTTCCGAGATACGTATCCTCCCCTCAGTGATTTCGCTCGAACGGCAGTTAACACTTCCGCTGCCGGACAAAACGAAAGGTGGACATCGAACACGCGAAACGTACCAGTTGAATATTTCGTGCAACATCTTTCGCTCCTCCGTGGCCAGCTGCTAATCCAAAAATCCGCACATTGACGTACGCAATTATGTTAATGCAAAACGCAATTAACATAATTGGACAAAATTGGTCCGGCGCGCTGGTATTGTCGGAACGGTGGACACTGATAACGAAACGGATACATATTTACGCGCAAAACGGTCGAATTTCACTCCAATTATGCACGTACGCTCACGTGTGGCGAAAATGACGCCCTCTATATCCATAGAAGATATCTGACATCTCCAACAACAGCAACGAAAGAGTGCATAAATTATAATAAAGTTTAAACATAACACAACATGCACTACTGAAAGTGATTTTGCCAACTCTACATATGTACATATGTATACATAAGTCTCATCATCATCATTTTCAGCCGTTGACCATCCACTGCTGGATAACGGACTCGCCAATCCTCTTCCATTCCCGCATGTCTTGAGCAATCTGCATCCACTTGACTCCACACATCCTCTCAGATACCATTCCAGTATTTCTCGCTTCCATCTGCCATCCATTCTCGCTGTGTGTTCAGCCCATTGCCATTTCAACTTTTTCACACATTCTGCTATATCTGCCAATTTGGTCATGCTTCTTACCCATCTATTCCTCTTACGATCTTGTTACACCAAGCAAACACCTTTTCACGTTATCTGTGTGCACTGGATCTTACGTAACATAATTTTATTTGTTTTAAACAATATGAGCCTTATCCACAGGTTAGGTTAGGTTAGGTTAGCTATATATGATGATCACGGCCCAACTAGACTAAATACATACATAGATCATTTACCTACCAACTGCTTTTTATTACATGTGATTTTCTAAACAGACTTGTTAATTCGGTATAAAGCCGGCTCTATACCGAATATATTAGCCGAATTGCTTTTGACAAAATGTCCTCATAGCTTTTCAGACGACCGACCGTACACACGATTCGACATTTTTTTGACGTGGCGAATGTACATTGACATTATGATTATGCTTCCTCTTAATAACTTTTGAGAATAGTTTTCAGAGGTTTGCAGCGCATGTATAGGTATTTATGGTTTGAGATAATAAAAAAAAACGCCACAGTGCGATGGAACGTCGAAGTTAAAGTGGGAAATGAGAGAACAATAAGATAATGCGAACGAATTTTCCTATTCATCCCCTTTTATTCCAAAAGTTTCAACACATCCATAATCCGCGCGATGCGCTCGCGTCTCATCCTCGGTGCTAATTTAAATTTGGGAAAGTTGCAGCGGTTGCAAATACAGCGTTGTTTCTCTCCCCTAGTCTTTTTTCCCGTCGGTTAAGACGGGGGAGCGCCTTCTTTTCTTTCATTCTTTCTTTCGTTTTTTCTCCGCCAAACTGAAACTTTTTTAATTGAATTTAAATGAAAAGGGGTGGGCGGACGAGAGGGAAAGGGGAGGCAGTGGGTCGTTGTCGCTATCTAGCGCGCGATTTAATTTGGAAGGGTTGATTTTCGCCATAATTTAATTTAAATAAGCGGGAATGGCTGGGGTAGATTGGAAACGACGCACGTCTGGTCGAATTCACATGCACTGGCACCCTCTATTGGACAAACATCGAAAGCTTACAAATTCCAGTTTAATTCAAATTGCAATCCGATATCGAAAGTACACATTCACTCGACTAAATGTTACCTTCAATGTGCATACCATAGAAAGCCCATTTAACGTAGCCTGGGTCAGGCTAAGAACACTTTTAAAGTGTTTATAGAAACTATGAACGAAAATTGTTTAAGACTACAGAAAATCAAAACACTCCATAACAAAGTTTGAAATCGAGCAACATTGATTAGTAGTACTCGTCTATAGCAAATGTTTCATATTACATGTTCGATGTATTACAATTCGTGACTATTCTTCCGTTCCACGACATTTAACTTTTACATGCTTATTGGTCGAATGCATCGAAAAATGAAGAGGATTAGATCAAAGTGACAATGTATGTATGTATAGTATAGTCTCACATATGAGTATGTATGTATATAAATACATAGAACTCTTTGACGATGTCTCTTATTCGTGTGAGAGAATTCATTTGATTCTACGTCTATCGTTACAGAGACGAAAACTTACCCGAACCCAACCCCAACTGCAAAATACACCTTTGCTTGTGAACGAACCGCTAGAGTTTGTTTCTGAAAACTCTCAAGATTGCTTCCGCAGAGGCGAAATGCACGTAAAGCAACAGCCGGTGTGCAAGTTTGTTGCTTGCTCTGTCTGGCTGCTGCATTCGTGGTGAATCTTTACAAAAAACTTGCTTGTTACCGGCAACATTTGATTCCAACTGTGCATAAGTGTATACATTCACTGAAAGGGGTGGCATGGGGGTGGGGTTTGTGCGCGCGTGAATAATCTTAAACATACATATTACGTAGGTACGTATAATACCTATATAAAGTTGAAACATGCAAACGTATTAATATTCGTATGAACAAAATAGTGGTACTACCTAATACTTGTGAGTAATTTATGGATATTAAGTATACGCTCGAATAACACGTTTCTCATATACCATTCACATCGGATTAGCATGAATATATATTCCTTAGCGGTGTTACAATCAAAATCTGACCCCTCCAACCCCTTCTCCCCTCTTGTTCGATACACGGCTTCTCAAAGTGTTTTACGACAATACGTATGTATATGTATTTGGAACAAGAAACTATAACTCGTATAAAAATGTATTAACAATTTTCAAAAAAAATCCTTCGAACAAAACCAACATCCATCATTGGTAGTTTTTGGTTTTAGTTCAACCCTTTCATTACTTCATACATTAAACATGTTTATAGTATATAAGTATTGTAATCGTGCGATAATTCGACATCGAGTATCACGTTTTCATGATTTTTGGATAATGTCTGCGCGTGATGCTGATACTTGTGAAATGGCTGTATCTCAAAAACTGTTGTATCCTATCCTATCGCACTAAAACTTCATATTTATAAGTTTGGTGCTGGTTTTTACAATTCGTTAAATTTTTAAAAAATTTCTTCAATCGGAATTGGTACGTCCCTTTAAAAGTCACCTAATTTTTTTTAACCGTTGTTTGGTATCAAAATACAATAGAATACCTAATCCATATCAAATTTAAGTGCGTGTTGAATAAACGAGGTGTAAATTTTGAGAAACGCTGTCGACCCGAATTTTCTACATCTCGGACGAATTACAATATTTCCGTGTGGCTGGCAAACAAGAAACGACAAGAGTAGAAATAACGATTCTACAAAAAAAAAAAAAATCTACCACATGCAGTATAATGAACACGAGTACACAGAAGAGAGCTACATAGCACGTGTGAACGACTTTATTTTTTGAGAAAAGCCATCTATTATATGTAAATTTTATGACTTTATAATTATTGGCATTACAAAATGTTAACACGTCTCCGGGACACAACACCGTTCGTATTTCACAATTCGAAGCAAAAGCAGCAGCATAATAATTTATGCCTTTGTTTCCACAAAGTAATAATAAGCGGCCGCGTTTTCGATAACGATCCCCGAACACTTAACTTTAATTAACATATCACCTAACTATATCTCGCGTAAAAGTCCCCGAATTACCACCTATTTTATGATCACATCCGTCATACTTCTTTTTTGTACCAAAATTCCAATTTACACATACATACATGCGTGCAAAATATTCAATAACACATTAAAAAAAAACCGCCTAATTTTTTGCACATTATACGAACGCGTGGTGGTGAAACGATTCACCGACTAAAAAAAAAAATAATGATAACATTAATCGGTGAACATAATAACCGGCGACTAGTGTGTCGCATTAATTACGTATAGTACGCGCGCATATACTGTATTATAACAAGTGGGTTTTGCAGCGTGTAGGTGACATCTGGCGAGGGAAATAATCAAGCGAGTTTTCCCCAAAGGAAATGGGAGATGGGGTGGAAAATTGGAGTGAGGGAAACTCCACACTTTCCCGGCGCGACCGAATCTTAAAAGCAAATCAGAAATGTGTTCAAGTTTAATAAGTCGGAATATTCTTGCCGATGTTTGAAATTATTGTTTATTTATGAGCCGAGTTTGTAGCCCCGGCAGCAGAACCGACCCCAAAAGATCCCACCCTACCACCCAAAAACCCCCCTGAAAATGAAGGGAGGTGGGTAGGGGAGACTTTTGAGAATTTGTCGTCGGCCAACTAGAACGAGCTTTGTTCTCTCGTATTCGATTCGACGAATATTATTGGGAGAGATTACTAACCGCGATAAGAAGCGAGGGAACCACTTCTAGGTACATTCTACAACAGCACGCACACACACACGCGCAATTCTTATTGTACATTTTATTAAAATGGTAATCTAAATGTTGGCCGACCCGCTGTACCTAACAAAACTTGGTTTCGTTTCGAATTAAAAGTGAAATTCCACAGCCGAAAATACACACTGGCCATGGCAACCGTTGCATACTACATACAGTAGGTATAAACGCTCGCCCTATTTTTAAACTCGAATTATTCAACATACATACACACGTGCGTTTCGTCCATTAGGCGCTACGAACATACAGCCTAGTATGTTGTTTTCAAAGTGGAGTGCGACAATCCGCTTGGATGTGCGAAAACCGTGTATTTGTAAATAATTTAGAGCGTCGACCATTCGACGAATGGTATCGTTATGAATTGGAAATGACCGCTATGATTTAACGCCTGTCTATCGTTTCATAGCTGTACCACTCATTAGTGTCATAATTTCAATCGTGTTGTTAGTCGTACACATACATTGAATTAATGAAATGACGAGTATGCAAACACCAGAATTGTAAACACGAAAGTTTGCCTGAAAGTACATAACTCGCTTGTATCGTGTATTGTGGTTTTTGTCATTAAGTTACATTTAAGGTAAGCGCTAATGTTTGCATTACGTTATTTGTGATAGCTCTATACGCTATTTGAACAACAATATCAAATTTCTGTTGTTACGTGCTGGTTTAATGTGAATTAAACTTTAGTTCATCAATCATTTGAATGGTCGAAATCGGCGTTAAAGTGTGGCATACGTCAGTTGTTAATATGTATGTATGTGTAAATTTTGAACGCTTAAAATCGGCTTATAACTTTTGACAAGCGCTGATCCCTACGTTTCGAACAGTTGTTGCGGAAATAGTCAAATTTGCGCGCGCGTCCCCGTGCAGTGTTGCGTTCGATTTTTATAAAATATTCAACGGAACATTTGTCAAACTTTGTTTTTTTCAAATGCGAGCAAATTCCGCAATCGACGACGGACAGACGCGTTCGAAAAAAAATGTCGCATTTGTATTTTGCGTCGTCTTTTTTTCAAACACGGAAAAAAAATTTGTACGGATCGACTGCTTTCAGAGGCACTGAAACGTGGTCTTTCAGGGTTTTCGAATGCGAAATGAAATGTAGCGGTCGCGTGTGCGCCACACTACACAATTATGTATGTACATACATACATATGTATGTACATAGTGCACAAAAGCGGAGACACAATTCAAACATTTCCTTTTATTGACGAGTCTGACGTGTTGTTCAGCGATGTGTGTTTACTCACAGCGGATATTTGACCAATGGCAAATTTACCTACAGGTATAAAATGGGGTTTGACGCGCAAAATATCAACAACACATTGTATCTCTCTAATCGAAGACGAATAATAAAATACCTCCAAGGCTTGTGACCCATAAAACGCTGTCACGTGGTTGTCAGGAAGCGTGCGATGCGATAATCTGACTGTGGCCTGAAACGCGAATAGTATAAGCCAAGTCATTAGTAAAGATCTAACGGGGCGCAATCTAACTAAATTTAACCCGCACCCGGCCATTCGCTCTAAAAATATGTAAAAACAAACCAATTTTGTGTAAAACTTTATTTTATAAATACTCGACAGTGCCTAAAGTGTGACCCCAATTCGTTAATTACAAAATTTAAATTAACATTCACCAACAATGCACTTTTATCGCAATAATCAAATTCAATCTATATAATAGTTGCAAACTAATTAGAGCCGAAGCCTAAGTTTGCAGCTCAAAATCCAAGATCAGAAAAAGATATTCCGTATTTACATAACTACTAGTGTAAGCCCGTTGAATATCAACGGAGCGGATTCTCATCACCCGTACTGTGAGTGTTTGTGTGGGTGAGTATAGTTTTTGCATAAATGTCGCGTTATAATACAACAACGTAACAATTTAGTAAAATCGCGAACCTTTTGAGGATTAATATTGTCAAATTATTACTTATTACCCGTCATTACCTAGTTGATTCAAATTCCACTCGCGCACGGACGGTTCGTGTCTTTTAATTACTTACCGAGTCGAGCGTTATCAGCAGACAGACACACAGATAGACGGAATAGGGCTATTGTATATACATACATACATATATGTAATGTACATATTTGCATCCACTGCACATCGTCCACTTGGTCTTCCTAGCTTTCTTCCACATCCTCTCGGATATCATTCAAGTATTTCTCGCGTCCATCTGCCATCCATTATTCTCACTATGTGTCCAGCCCACTGCCGATTCAGCTTTTTCACACGTTTCGCTATATCTGCCATGCTTCTAACCATATATTCCTTGTTATTTTACCAAGCATACAATTTGACACTGAATCTTGCGTAGCAATTTTTGAATTTAACATCCACACATCCAAAGCGCTCCATTGAAGCGCTTCGTTCTGGCTATTGGTGTTTTGCCGTGCGCTGTTGATTTGCCCAGTGTGCACGTAGTATTTACCTTAAAACCAACGAAGCGAACGACTATCGTTCGCACTTCGCCGTTCGCTGTTCGGTTCGTCAATGTGGACACACCTTAAGTCTATTTTGTAAATCTACCGAGTCACGCGCAACTACATACATACATATATGTAACTATGTATATCGTCCGCGAATCTCAAATGGCTCAAGTGTCATCCGTTAATATTGACCACTGTTTTATACCAGTTCAGCCATCTAAATACGCGGCAATATGCCAATATAGTAATAAATAAATTTCGCAACCGAACCGGTGTTAAAATATCGCGGTTCGGTCACGATCATTGTTTTTAAACGGGAGCCTGTCTGCAAGGCGAGATTGCGCACCATGGACCAAATTGAAATTTCTCCTGATGGGGGGGGGGGTTGGGGGGAGGGGTCGACAGCGGGCGAGAAGAGGTTAAAGGCCGGTCCCTCGCGGCCCTGCCCTGATTAATGCCTTTTTCGGCCTTTTTCGGCCTTTTTAGGCCTTTCGACCCGTGCACGCGCAATAGCAACACACACATGATTGCGCAATCGCGATCGCACCACAAAAAAATGAAAAAAATAAAAAGAATTGCTCAATCCTCCCCGGCTGTTTAACAATGAAGCGGATTAAATATGTTAATTTGCACGTGCATGTTGTGTGTGTGTGTGTGTGTGTGTGTGTGTGTGTGCGCGTGTTTTGGCACTACAGTACATCGGGCATTACAACTGCAAATCCAATATAAATCTTTGTGTCGCAATAACGGCGACCGAGAGCGGATTATCGTCGATGGACAAACACATTTCGTCATATTAGACACACAGTTGTCATACGGAAAGCTCGCCAGATTTCATTCATGGGGGCTCACAGACTCACGCTTGAGCCGTGGCTCTCAAACATATCGTATTAAATTACGTATGTATGTATTCACACGTAGACTGGAGAATGAAACTAGTTTGAACATTGTTTTTAAATCCAACATTCCGCTATGTTTAAAAAATAAGGCATACGACCGATGCGTACTGCCAGAAATGTGGATGCTGAATTCAAGAATGCTTAGTATAACAAGAAGAGATCGTAAGAGGAATACGTGGTTAAGAAGTATGTCCAAAGTGGTAGATATAGCAGAACGAGTGAAAAAGTGGCAATGAGCTGGACCAGTGGTCGGAAACCGGCGACTCTTTGTATAAAAACGTGCGGCTCTATCGTCATCCAACGTTTAGCGTGAAACAAAAAATGTTGACACACAATTTACACAAAATCAAAATGAACAACGCCATGGCTTTAAAAAGCTTTAAGATCGTTTTTCAGATTAAACTTAAAAAAGAAGACATACGACCAATGCGTACTGCCAGTTATGACGTATGGATGTGAAACGTGGATGCTGAATTCAAGAATGTTACGTAATATCCAGTGCACACATAGTAGCATGGAAATATGTATGCTAGGTATAACAAGAAGAAATCAATACGATAGAGGGATACGTGGATCAGAAGCGTAACCAAAGTGGCAATGGACACAGCGAGAAAAATTGATGGCAGGTGGACTAGAGACATCTTGGATGCAGAAGTGGATGCAGATTGCTCAAGACAGACAGGAACGGAAGAGGATTGGAGAGGCTTTTATCCAGCAGTGGATGGTGATCGGCTGAAAGTGATGATGATGATGATGACGTGAACTACTTTCATAGATTTGGTGAATTTTTAGTGCAAGCTCCCCGAAAGAGCTTTGCGATTAATCCTCAAATTGAAAGCCGCAAAGCTGCCCTATAATTTTGCACTTCGAATTTGTATTATTATGTCGTTCAAAAACTGATATTTTTCGTTCATTTCTCGCCTTGCAAATTTTCCCGATTGACATCGGTATATTTGGGACGAATTTGACTGCCATTAAAAATTACATTCAGTGTGTATAAGTTTCGTGTAAAATATTAGTAGGGGAGGTTTGGGAATCCCCTATGACAGATGTCGCGTTTGACGGGTCCCTCTCTTCCCTGTCTATGTGCTGTTTTGATTGACGTGTTATTTTCGGGCTTTACGCCACTTTGCACAAGTTTCACCAGGATTAGTACGTCGGCGATTTTGGACCCCAACATGTCGCGAATCGGTGAACGTTGTGCGTCGATTCTTGACTTTTGTCACGTGTATTATTATATATTTTATTTTTGTGAAGCAAAATTTACATCATGTTTAAACATCATGGAAAATACGAATCAACATTCCTATTTCTGATATAATGAAACCAATTTCAAGTTTGATTGGGTTAAATGGCCTCACAAACCGGAGCGGATTATTATTCGCGAGCGGATAAATACCGACCGGTCACAAGCCGGAGCGAATAATAACTCCATTCCGGCTTGTGAGACCCTTAAAGTTCAATATGCAATAGAAGAAACAAAGCTGAGTTATGACATTGATATTTTAATTTCTATCTTTTCATATATCTACATACATATGTATGTATGTACATACTTCATGCCAGGAAAAAACCACAATTTTGCAATTTTCATTTAAACTGTGATACTTCAGAGGACGGAAAAAACATTACACCTATAGAACACAAATAGTTGATTATAATTCATCATTCATCATTTTCAGCCACTGCTGGATGAAGGCATATCTTCTATTACTGTCTGTCTTGAGAAAACTGCATCCATTTGACTCCACACATTCTTCTTAATTCGTCAGCTCATCGTCCGTATTTCTCGTTTTCTTTCACATCTTCTCGGATACCATTCCAGTACTTCACGCGTTCATTCTTTTCGGCATATTTTCCGCCAACTGTCACAAGTTCCATTATATCCGCCGCACGCTTCTCACCACTTCTCGCAGGTACTATCTACCATAAATTAATTGTAGTAATTAAGTGTGAAAAATTCAATAGCGATATACTGAGACGTGAAATGGTAAATCAAACAGATATCAAAGTACAATGTTGCACGATATGCAAATACACCATAGACGACAAATTGTGTATAATAAATAGCAAATGTAAAAGTTAAACGTCAGCGGTGCAATGGTGCGCAACTTATGCAATAATATTCCGATGTCAATGCATGTCACTAACAAAGTGTTAATTCCGAACATTGTTGTTGAGTGCAGTGTGCACTTTTGCCGCCCCAGATAAGCCGATATGGCACGTCACACGAAACGCAACCTTTTATATTATGTTGACCGACCCCAAAAAGCGACACATCGACAATTGCGTCAACAATTCATTATTATTCTTTAGAAAGAATCCAAAATAAATTCTTAAGATTTATTATGTATAAATTTATGTATCTTTTTAATTATAACTGTTATGACTCTCTTTTACATAGTTTAAATATGCACAAATTGTCTGATAGAAGAGTTATGAATGACTTGGTCTTTTTTTATAGATTGTAAATTCTTTTATTGATTGTCCTATTCTTGTTGAGTCGATTTTGCGACTAAAAGTTCCTACACGTTTTACACGATCTCAATTTTTGTTTGTGGATGAGGGTAATTCGTGTACCAATTATTATCGGCAGTCTCCTATTCCTAGGTTGATTGGGACTGGCAATAAGTATGGGAATTTATTGGACTATTTCTGTAATAACCTTAATTTAGTAAAGTATAAACTGTTGCTTTCTTTACGAAGTTCCTCTTCTTAGTTTAATTTAAATTATATGTATATTTTACTCCCGTATTGATGATATCTTCTCTATTTGTATAAAAGCCTTTTTTAGGCGTGAAATAAGTAATAAATAAATAAACAATCGTCATGGGAAACAAACAAATCCACACAAAAGACATCTCAGACACCCGAAGCTTATTAGATACCCACTACATACCACGTGCACACATACCGTTCAATTTGTACGCACCACTACAATTATGTATGTATAGTGTACTCGTGTGTGGCGGTGGATGGAAAGCGCGAATCCGAGCCCCCCGACTCGAATTTGTTCAAATTTCTAAAATGCACATGTTTAATGTTGTGTCTATCGCCAATTCGATCGAATTTTGACATACATAAATAGATCAACTATCGTGTTAAACACGCGATTTGCGCGTGTCCGATTTAATTCTCGGTTTAATTCACACACTAATTCAATATATAAAAAAAAAATCACGAAAACGTGATCGGGTGATGTCATATGCGATACAAATTAGTCGAAATTTCAAGGTCAAATCTTCGCACGATCGCAGTACATTATCCGATATGGATAAAGCAATAATGCAATCCTCTCCAATCCTCTTCCATTCCTGTCTCTCTTGAGCAATCTGCATCCACTTGACTCCACACATTCTTCTCAACTCATCAGCCCATCTTCCACTCGGTCTACCCTGCTTTCTTTCACATCCTCTCGGGTACCATTCCAGTATTTCTCGCGTCCATCTGCCATCCATTCTTCTCGCTATGTATGTGTCCAGCCCATTGCCACTTCAACTGTTTCACGCGTACTGCTATATCTGCCACTTTGGCCATACTTCTTACCCATGTATTTCTTTTGCGATCTCTTCTTGTTATACCAAGCATACATCTTTCCATGCTGCTCTGGGTGCACTGGATCTTTCGTAGCATTCTTGAATTTAGCGTTCAAGTTTCACATCCATACGTCATAACTGGCAGTACGCATTGGTCGTATGCCTTCTTTTTTAAGCATAGCGAAATATTGCATTTAAAAACTATGTTCATTCTTCCAAAAGCAATCCCAACAGAAGCAAGGATTAAAAAGCAAGGATTTGGCGCTGTATTTGAATCAGACCTTGAAATGGGTTTTTGAATAATGCGATTCGAATCACCCTCGTTTAAACGACTCTGAATACATTGACTTGTATATGCGCATTAATATATGTACAAGTATGCTCAAAATCCAATAGGAATATGTCGACCCTCTCGTATAGAGTGAGTATTTCAGTGCCTAATGAAATTGATCCGAATGAATTTGAATGCTCGTTCATTAATCAAGCGCTTCGAGACGAAGATGGGACGGACGGACGGACAGCCTTTTGTCACATATGGCTGCAGCTTTTTCGTATTAAAATGGGATCAGCTCGGATATTCCCTCAAGGACCGGCTGCAGGGACTTAACTGGGGATCAACTCCCTTTTTTGACACCCGGACAGGAGAGACTTTAACGGGGATGTTATAATAGCGTTATCGTGTCGCTACACGACACTGAAGGGGTGGATTTTAGTGGGTGGGAGACGAGGAATATTTGGAGGGTGGGTAGATGAGGTGGAAGGTGTTGTTACAAAACGCATTATTGCCTGCACTCGACTCGTCTTAATTAATTTGAGCACCCGTGCATACATACATAACGCTTATCATTAACTTTTCAATGTTAAAATTACGATGGAAAAACGTCTGAAATGTACGATACATACATACATATAAATACGTGTTCTAATCAAGTAAGTATCGTAGCAAAAATACGATCTGAAGTGAAAGCATTGTCTTTTATGAGATACCCATTTCATTAATGTGCAACGTACCGATTGTACTTTTAAAAGTACATACATTATCCGTTTGATGTAATACATATTTGGCACATAATCTCGACAGCTGATATCCCGTAAAATCAGAAACCGGAATACATTGCAGGTAAAAATATAAATAAAATTTATTTTGAATATTTCTGTAATATATAAAATATATAAAAAAAATAAAATGTCAAAATCATTTTGTAATTTTTAATGCGATTGGTTCGCTTATTTGTTAAAAAAAGCTATAAAATCATTTATCTAACCAAGAGTATGCATTAATAGGAGTATGCATTTAAGCGATATTAACAATGGAGTTAGAATATGGATTTCTTTTTACAAAGTTCTATCTACAAAGCCGGTATTTTTGGCTCACCTGTATTTCTACCGCCATTTTCACCAACGTTTCCATTTACGCGTTATTTCTTTTTTTATTTCCATTTTTTGTTCTTTCATTTAAACCTCATTTACACCAACGCCTCCATTTGTGCCACAATTATTATGGGTTCCATTTCCACCTCCATTTTCACTGTCAAGCAAGCCGAAGAACTTCATTTTGAAAGATAACTTGTTCACTGATGTTGACTTTGAAATTTTGTCCCGTATTTACTATACTGATTTCTTACGGCTTGAAAACCAACGCAAAGATGAAAATGGTAAGAAGAAATCGATTATTTTGTCGATAAAATTTTGTTTTATTATTATTTGTAAATGCATAAAAAAAATTGAAAAATCACAGATTTCCACACGTATACATGAATTTTACTATCGAACGAGTTCGATAAAAAAATTCCAAATTTTTAATATCAATTTCGAAGTCGTTCGAAATCACTGTGTTGGTGTACGTACGTACAAACGATTTTCGACCTACATACATATGTACATTTGTATACTAAATCACAGTAAAAATCTACTCCTACATAGTAGACCGATTTTGATGATTTTTATAAACTCATCAATGCTATAGTATTGCAAGTAACGCAATATCTGCCTGCCTGGCTGGTTGGCTGACCAGTTGGGTAGCCGCGGAACGATCGAATACACACACTCACAGCACGGGTAGTGCGAAGCGCTCGCATTTTTTAACTGCCGAATGTGCCGTGGCACGGCACATACGTACATATGTATATACTCCGTAAAATACACTATATGTAGGTATACATACACATAAATTTAATGATAACCACCCGATGACACTGTCAATGGGCATTGTCTAGTTGTAGAGTATTACGAAGATTAAACATATTTAAAAGACCAAAAAAAAAAAAAAAACGAAATTTTGTTCAATAGTAAACGACTATTTCTGGTTGGCGGATTTTAGCTAAAACCTTGTCAACTCTTACATTTTACCAAAAAACTATAAATATGAATTTTCAGCTTTATTGGTTAAGTAGTTTCGAAAAAATATTGATAACAGGATTTTTTACTTTTCTACAAGAAAAAAGTCCCACTTCCAGTCGACCGATTTTGATAATTTATTTTTTTATAAATTACGTATTGCCACAAGAGTTAAGATGATACAATATGATGAAGATACAAATTATTTAAAGGCCTAAAAAAATAAACTGGCAGATTTTGACCAAAGTTAAAATTCTTCATAGTAATTTTTTTTACCTCAGATTTTTTATCAAAAAAATTAAATTATTCATACTTTTTATTGTTACATTACAAATTGAATTGGGTAATGGAATTTCATTCTACAGCTACATATAGTTTTTTGACTTTTTCAGTTTTTCGTTCTTCTTCATATTCCTCAAATATATGGTTAAAGTCATGAAGTGCCTGCATCCGATCTTATTTTGTTTTAAATGTTATGTTCTACCTATTTTAAGTACAAAATGTATAAGGAGAACGCCGGGTACTTAGGGCTGGTATAATTTAAAATTGAAATTAAGCTAACATAAAATTTTTCAGAGCTCTTTGAATAAATAATATAGCGTGCTGCTGGGGACTTTCGAGCGTTCCGATTACGACTCTTACCGGACGGACGCTTTCCGGATTTGACGACTCTGTGGAAATCGGAATTGGAAATTTTTACTTTTTCTGATTTTACAACCCTGAGAGCTGAAGCGAGAGAGAGAAAGAGCGACCGAGACGCAATTAGCACGAGGGAAAATTACCCGGTTGATAAGAGACCAATAAAAAGCGCGAAGGGGTTGAAAATCGGCGTCAACACATCTTAGCCGACGAAGGGGTGGCATTTATTAAAATTTTACGATAAGCTATTAGCGCTCGAGGGGTTGAGAGTGTGTTCATAAACAAGTAGTGTGCGCCACCCAACCCCCTTCAACCCCATAGTCCCCGACGCGAATGCTCCTAATGTTCACGAAAATCGCATCAACCCTAATTTTGAGGGGTAAACAAGGGTGGATTGACTTCGACTTCGGGTTATACGAAATTAAGAGAGAGGGAAATATTGCGGCGAGGGGACCGAACAACCCCCCCTTCCCATTCACACCCCCGTCTCTATCCAACTCGAGTAATTAATTTACTTTAAGTCACCTTTTAATTATGATTTGATAATCGCATTACGAGCTGTTACGTATATTAAGCGTGTACCTACGTTAGTCGGATGATAATTCCAAATAATGAGATTAGGACAATGCAACGTTGACTTTTTCAGTAATGTCTCATATTCAATTGCATGCTTGTTTTGTCCTAAGGCAGAGTAGGTACATACATCAGCCAGTAACCATAAATTCGTAGGCGGGATTATTGTTTACGATCTTTCTACTTTTTTATTGATTGTCTGTAGCCCTTTTAGCCATCGGTTCTTTAGTGCTAAAGTGCAAAGAGCGAAAGCCATTTACATAGTTCTCTCCTTTCCTGAGTCCCGCCTCTAAAGTGTGACGTCGAAAGCCTCATCGTTACTTAGCTGAAATCAATACATACACATACATACGGGTGCCTACTCAATAGTCAATCTATAGGTAGGTACATATTATCATCATCATTATATTCAGTCGTTCACCATCCACTGCTGGATGAAAGCCAATCCAATTCTCTTCCAGTCCTGTCTGTCTTGAGCAATCTGCATCCACTTGACTGCTCACATTCTTCTTAATTCGTCAGCCCATCGTCCACTCGGTGTATATTGCTTTCTTTCACTACCTGCATTCTTCTCACTATGTGTTCACTCGAACTTTTTCACACGTTCCGCTATATCTGTCACTTGGTCATGCTTCTTCCCCGTGGATTCTTCTTACGATATCTTCTTGTTTCCACGCTTCTCTGTGTGCACTGGATCTTACGTAGCATTCTTCAATTTAGCACCCAAGTTTCACATTCATACGTCATAACTGGCAGTACAATGCACTTTTATCGCAATAGTCAAATTCAATATATATAATAGTTGCAAACTAATTAGAGCCGAAGCCCAAGTTTGCAGCTCAAAATCCAGGATCAAAAAAAGATATTCTGTATTTACATAATTACTAACGTAAGTCCGTTGAATATGAACGGAGCGGTTTCTCATCACCCGTACTGTGAGTGTTTGTGTGGTGAGTATATGTAGTTTTTGCATAGATGGAGCGTTATAATACAACAACGTAACAATTTAGTAAAATCGCGAACCTTTTTAGGATTAATATTGTTAAATTGTAGCAGGCCCGCATTATCTAGTTTTTTATGAATGCGTAAGCGCACCCCCTCCCGAACTGTTGATCTCGGGTTCAAATCCCACTCACACGCGGACGGTTCGTGTTTTTTTAATTTTTTACCGAATCGAGCGTTATCAGCAGACAGACACAAAGAAAGACGGAATAGGGCTATTGTATATAAACATAGCGGGATGTTGGATTTAAAAACTATGTTCGTTCTTCCAAAAGCGCTCCATCCTAGTTTCATTCTTCTTCTTTACATATTCACCAATTGTCCTAGGTATAAATAACTATCAATATCTACTGTGACTACGTTTTCCGTGCAAAATTCATTAAACATAATAATTTCAGTTTTATTGAAATAAAATTAAAAGTATGTACATAGATATGTCTGTTTGATCCGTTATATTGTTCGGTTAAAGTATCTTAATTCAATTAGTATCATTCCACGAATGTTCAAAAAAAGATTCAAAATCATAACTTGTCAAATGCATTCGTGTTTTGTACACGTTGAAAAAGGGGTAGTACTAAACACTCGCGAGAACAACTGACGCACATTTTATTTATTTCATTTTTGATATGACTATTGTATATCTAATATCCCGACACGTTGTTGTGTTTTTTTTTTTTATTAATTTTAAACTGCAACCGTAGTAGTTTAAATTTATTATTTTCAATTGAAGAAGCAACGCAAGCTGTGACCAGCACAGCCACCCCTCCGGTTCGCAGTCAATCCCCGACAATCCCTAAAGGGACAGTGATTGACAATTTTAAATTCATAAAATAAAAAATATATGTACATATAAGCGCCTATACTGTAGCGTTTCTCAACATCTGAGCGCATACATACATTATAGATATGTGTGCCTAAATAACGTTATAAATTATATGTGAATTCATCATTAGCCCCTATCGGTGAATAAATTGACCGTGCGCCATTAAATTCAATTACCACTTAATAATACACGAAGCCAAAACAAGAACGATTGTATCGTTTCGGTTTCGCCCTATTGTTATTATGTAGATATTGTTATTATACGCGTTTTATCTGACTGTTTT
This sequence comes from Parapsyche elsis, assembly GCA_022651745.1. Taxonomy (NCBI): domain Eukaryota; kingdom Metazoa; phylum Arthropoda; class Insecta; order Trichoptera; family Hydropsychidae; genus Parapsyche; species Parapsyche elsis. Next base: position 2,074,184 of record JAGVSN010000019.1, read on the forward strand.
TATACGTATGTGTATATTTTTTGTCCGTTTCGCTTTCGTTTTTTTTTTTTTTTTTTAACTTTTGTTTTTTGTTTTTTTTCGACGTTGCTGTTGCTGTTATCCCTCGGCATTCCGCTTATCGTTAATTTATTGGGATTCCTACTCATTGTTTTTGACGTTTCGCCGTTATTGGCCATCTGACAGGCGTGTTTAGACCAAAACAAAACGGATCAAAAAAAGAAATAAAAGCAGACACACACACACACCCAACGCCATACGAATGCTTCAGGTATTATCAAGGCATCGACGATATTAATTTCAATACATTAACAATAATAAACATATAACAAATATAATACATTACATATTAAAATGTACATTTAGTTGGATTTGAAATTATAAAGTTACAGAGGGAACGAATCGGCCAGTTATTTATGGCCCATCATTAATATATCCAATACATATCAGCGTCAATGGAGGGGACTTGGTTCACTTTTTAACTACTCTAAACTTATGCCGAATAAGTACAACTCTTCATTTTATACAAATGTAAATTTTACAAAATTATAATTCTTCTATAATTAAAGATAGAGTAATGTGATCGTGCGAAAATTCGACTTTTTGAATTTCGAGATTTTGACTGATGTGTATCAGGTATCGTCCCCTGATCACGTTTTCATAATTTTTTGAAAATTTCTGTATGTCTGTTAGGGGGATCTATTTAGAATCGTTATATCTCAAAATCTGTTTATCCCACCAAACTGATATACTGTATACATACGTACATATATGGATAGGGTAGGGAGCTTTCGTTCGTTTTTATGTAAATTGAATTTAGTTTTTGTTCAAAAATACCCATCGAACTTGTCAATACGTCGACACGTCCGTCGCTCAGTTGAATACCCCTGACCACGCATCTATTCAAAAGCTGATATAAGCTGTAGCTGAACAACTAAGTAATTGGCCGTAATGATTGTTATTTATGGTCCGTTCGAAGATAGCACTATCCGCAGGGCCCCGAGGAGGGAAGGAGTGGGGTAGGGGGAGAGTTAGGGACCCCTTTTAGAAATGGGAACCCATAAGGCCATAAGCAAACCACCATTCTTCTCTTAACCCCCTCAGTATGTCGCTAATCCACTTACGAACATCCCGGGCTCACTACTTCTATAAAATGTACCTACTCACCACTCGACCGATCGAAAAGCGATCAAAACGATCGACGATCAATAATAAATATGGTGCTCTCGCACTTTAAATACAGCGCTGTCAACTCGGCGAGATGTTCCGTTAAAAATTAACGGATGATTTACATAATCTAAATCTCGTTTTGTTTATCGTACACGCTACGGTATCAATCAACGGATCGAATTCAAAGCGGAACGAGTTCGAATCTTCGCGTGTCGCTCATTTGACAGATTGACTGATAAGTAACGCGATCTGACGTGTGATAATATTGTAATAGTTATTTATCAACGAGACGTGAATAACCGGTCGAGTTGATTTTTTTAAACGTAATCGAATGTGCGCATTAGTTCACACGCGCGATTTAAACGCAACACTATACCCATACAAAAAAAAACATTGAGATTCTCTGGAAATAAATTCGGGCTCGATATCAATATACACATTCTTGTTAAAGATTCTGTAATACGTTTCAGCCTTTTTTTTTGTATTTGAATCTAAATTAAAGCATTAAAAGTTTGATATAATTAATAGAGTCATAGCGAAACCGGATAATAATTTATTTTAATACACATTTACATAATTAGACAAGCAGATACGTACTCTTATATAGTCATAAAATTTGACTAATGTCAGTAACGACCTTCTTCACATGTACATAATTGAATTTAATCGCTATAATCGACCTAAATTCCGATAGATTATCGCGTTTAGTATTATATATACGCACACACATAATGCGACATAGTCGAATTTAAATAATATTACATATTACATATTATTAAATTTAATTTGTCATTTAGGTACCACATATTTTGTTTTTTTTTTTCGTTCTTAAATTTCGTCACGGAGAAATATTAAAGTCAATTCTGTATAATTATTATAATGATTGCCGCACATTAATTAAATAATTGTCCATATTCATGTTTAACATTGTTACACGACCGGCGGCTAATTAACCGTTAACGACCGAGGTGTATAAAAATTTTAACTGGGTTTCTTTTTATTATGTTGTATTTTTCCAGCCGTACATCACCAGCATTGCGTATAAACCGTCCCTTTATGATATTCAGTATTTCATCATTTTCTTACATCCACTGCTGGATGAAGGCCACTGCAATCCTCTTCCATTCCATACAATATAAATTAAATTAGTCATCCTCGATTAAATTTCGGGGATTAGCCGGTGACACATTCAAATTTGAGAGTGCCAAAATTAGTAAGGATTACGTAACGTTCATTACTATGTACATACCGTAATACTACTACTGCTAGTACGTGTATGTACTATATATAGTATACTATCGGTTTGCCCGTCATTCGACGGTGGCGCGCTGGTTTGAAGGATAACAGTACAACCCGTAGCCCGTTTGACAGTACCGTTGATTGAATGGGTGTCACTATCATCATCATTTTCAGTGTTCACCATCCACTGCTGGATGAAGCCCTCCCCAATCCTCTTCCACTCCTGTCTGTCTTGAACAATCTGCATCCACTTGACTCAACACATTCTTCTCAATTCATCAGCCCATCTTCCACTTGGTCTACCTTGCTTTCTTTCACATCCTCTCGGATACCATTCCAGTATTTCTCGCGTCCACCTGCTATCCATCTATGTATCCACTTTCAACTTTTTCACACGTTCCACTATATCTGCCAGTTATAGTCATGTGCTTCTTACCCATGTATTCCTCTTTCGATCTCTTCTTGTTTTAGCAAGCATACATCTTTATATGTTTCAATGTGTGCACTGGATCTTGTGTAGCATTCTTAAATTTAACATTCACGTTTCACATCCATACGTCATGACGGGCATTGCTATACATGCCCTGTCTTTTAAGCATGGTGGAATGTTGGATTAAAAACTAGGTTCATTCTTCCAATAGCTCTCCATCCTAGTTTCATTCTTCGTCTTATTTCCTTTTGTTTACATCCAGTCATATTCACCAAATTCTCTAAATATAAATAACTATCAGCTATATCTACGATATAATTATCTTCTGTGACTACGTTTTGCGTGCAAAATTTATTAAACATCATTTTAGTTTTATTGAAATTTTTTTTAAAACCCACTTCATACTTTCGTTGTTTAGTTGTTTGTTAAATAATTATATTTGAAAGTACCTAATATGTAGGTATATTCGCTAACTCATCGATGAGTATGATCAAAATTAAAATTGTCCAGGGCCAGGGGTACGAATCGAAGGCACCTATTAGGTACGACACGGCTAATTGGCGATCTGAATTTTCGGGGCAGGTGCTCTAAACAAACAGGGCGGGGTACCCCACTTTCGAAACCCTCTCCTCTTTTATCGTCGAAATTCATTGCCGTCCCTGACTCCGAATAACTAACCGGTTAAATGATCCCTGCCTTAACGGGCCACCGGCATTAATTTAAAACACAAATTATCGGGAAGGGACGAGCCGGAGCTGATTTAACAACTTTTTACTTTGCGGAACTTTAGAACGGTTAATTTCTTCATCGGAGCGTTCTTCCCCGCTCTACGCAAACGCTCACACTTTTACGTAACACTTTCGACTAAACGAATGCCCTATAATATTCGCTGATGTTATGGCCGATTAATTTACAAAGAAAACTACGTATGTATGTACACATATTACAGGCAAAATGTGAAATTTCACACTTAATAAAATGTTCAAAATATACCAATATACTACATACATACGTATATAGCACGTATGAAAAACTTAAAGTTTTAGAAATACTGCATTAAAAAACGGGCTCAAATTGTTCTTCGGGATCAGCTGGTGATATTGGTGACATAAAAAATGATTCGGACAGTAAATTCATTTATTTCATACTATCTGTAACGTGAAAATAAAATTGTGCACTCAATCTTCTACGACACGTACAAATAGTTTTGATTGGATTGTTTATATGACCATTTGTTTCAGATTACAACAAATAAAACGTACGTTCGATAAACTATCTATCACCATTTTCAGCCGTTCACCACCCACTGCTGGATGAAGGACTCACCAATCCTCTTCCATTCCTTTCTGTCTAGAGCAATCTGCATCCAATTGACTTCATACATTCTTCTCAATTATTCATCAGCTCATCTTACACTCGGTCTACCTTGCTTTCTTTCACATCCTCTCGGATACCATTCCAGTATTTCTCGCGTCTATCTGCCAGCCGATTGCCACTTCAACTTAGTATGTATTATTCTTACGATCTATTCTTGTTATACCAAGCATACTTACATCTTTCCATGCTTCTCTGTGTGCATTGGATCTTACGTAGCATTCTTGAATTTAGCATCCACGAACTATCTACATACTATATAAACTATATATTATTGCAATTTGAGCGTGCATTTATATAACTTTCAATGACAGTTCCAACATTTGGTTGAACTTCAGAATAACTTAACAGAATTCATGTGTTTTTTATACCTGTAATGCGTACTTGTATTATTAGATTCGAGATCTTATTGACTAATTAAAATAGCATTGTATGTAGTACCAAATTCGGCGCATAAATAAATCCATACCAAATAAATTTGCACAGTTGGAGATGCGCCGTTTCGGGAGACTTAGCTCGATTTGGGTTTCGCGTAATTTGTAAGGTAGCGCACTATGCGCATTACCGAGCACAACCCGTTTATTATCATTATTTATGAAGTCGATCGGAACAAATACAGAAACGGTTACTTTTTAAGCATGCCTTCGGCCGCTGCTACAGCGCTAGCATAACGAATTCGAATAATGACAATAAAAAATAATTAAAATAAAACGCCACATGCTAAAATGTACGAAAAGATAAGCAATGAACCGACCGACCGCATTGAACGAGCCTCGATCGCAAAAAGGGGAACACGAGATGAGACTTCAATTTGTTTCGGCTCCTCCAATTAACATTCTTTCGGTGCAAAAGCTCCGAAAAGTCACCCGTCACAATAATAATATGGCCCAAAAGCCTCCCGGTCACCGTCGTGTGAAGTTCGCAGGCCACCTGGCTTGTTGAGAGCTGCTCATCACTTTCAGAAAACAAATTTGTCAGCGAATAAAGAAGCAGGTGAAAATTGCATATTTATACTAGTCTCCGTAAGTGACTTTAACCCATACTTATAGGTTGTATTTTAAATTCGAGGAATACCTTTCGATTGTGGAGAGCGAAACCTTTGAATATTCCTTCATAATGAATGATTGATAGCCTGTAATTATCGACATTCAATTTTCTATAAATTGTGTCCCCAATTTCCGGCAATTATTCGTGCGTGTACAATCTGCCTAAGTATAGCCTTGGATCGCTTTAACACTCTTATGAATTGTGTTAAAAATATTAAGCCTTAAAGCCAAATAACACTGTGCAACAAAAAATCACGTATTTGAGTTACCCGAGCGGAGACCCAAAAATTATTACTAATTCTAACCCACTGAATTCGAATATGAAAATGAAATTTGTTGGTTAATTCTTATTTATGAGATATGAGCGTTTAAAGAAATTGACAATTTTTCCATTTTTTCGACTTTTGCGATCTGTAACACAAAATTATGTACTTTTGTGTTCAAAATGAGTATTGAAAGCAATAGTCAAATATTTTTGCTATTAGTTATGATATTTGAAAGCTTTAAAATACCAAAAATACTAAATAAAACCACAGACAGCAAAAGTAAAAAAAAAAACGGAGAAATTGTCCATTTCTCATAAACAAGAACTAACCAACAAATTTCGTTATCATATTCGGATTCAGTGGGTTAAACTTAGTAAAGATTGACTAGTCTCCGCTCCGGTAGTTTTTTTTTTTTTGCAGTGTAATTTACACATTTCATGATGACTTATTAATGCACGTTCAATAAGTATTGCAATTCTGACACTATCAAATGATAAACCGTAATAAAAATGCCATCGAAGTTGATCAAACCTATGTATTGTTCAAACCATCAGATAAGGCGGTAAAGTCGCTACTATGTTCAATTCAATTCAATAGAAGTCGACTCACATTCATTCGAATTGATATCCGGTTAATTTCGACAAATCGAAACTTTCACGCACTCTCACGACACAATCACCATCCCCGAGTGTACCTACTTGTGGAATTGTAAACACTTTTTTTTTTATTTGGGCTAGTTTTGTATGTCAAAAGTCGACACAGCATTGCGCGTACACATTCACACGTCACTCTTCCGTTATTATTTGTCATTCGATGCGATGAAGATCTCGCACAAAAGACGAAAGACGACGTTTCATGAAAAAAATATCGTGTTTCTAGCCGAAGACAAAACCTTACAAGTTGTGCACCCTTGTCGCGAACATCCCCCAGGTGACAAATCAATGAGTGACACGCGAAAGGAGCGCCTATGGCACCTATGTCACTCGCCCAGGACACAATGGACCTCGAATCAGTGGCATCAATCACATTTCATCATCTTCGAGTTAGCGTGACGTAATCTGACGAGATAGGTGGTCCTACTGGCGCGTTTACACCGACGAACAAGATAACGAGTGGCCAATATCAGATTCGGTCCAAGTTATACTCGCAAAGTTCAATAATAAATCCAACAGCGAACTTTTCGTCATATTTATAGTTGACCTTTGAGATACAACCGTTATAATCTTATAATGTAATTAAAGAATAATAATAAAACGTTCATTGATAAAACTTTAACTCAAGACAAGACAATACTACGTACTGATGTACATACATATGTACATATATCACACCTCCGGAAGAACAATAGCGTATTTTGTTTTACTACAATTGAGACGCGAAAGAATAAATTCAGAGAAATTGAGTACATATGTACATACATATGTAACATAACAGCAAATTTACTCTAGTTTCAAATTGTGCAATCTGTTTTTGAATTTTCCCAAATACCAAACATCTACATATGTATGTATGCACATACAGCCTCGAGGAGTCAACGACTTTCCGATTGTGTCATTGTTCTTTTGTAATGTATCATACTCATATGTATTACTTATATATGACACAAATTAATGTTAATGTTTAATAATTAAAACCCTTATTTTTAACTTTATGTTTAGTAAAGGTAGTGAGTTAATAAATTAAATCAAATTGAAATTAAAATATTTATTAAAAATTATAATTAACAACATTACATGAGCTGTATGTGGTGAATTATCACATTAAATAAACTTTTAACATTTTTAATGTATCGTTATTTAGTTATCGATGTACCACTTTTTTATTATTGTTGTATGTATATCTGTATATTTTTTTTATTTTGTATGATTTTAAGTTTTTACATATTTTAATTTTTTTTTTCAATTTACATACATATAAACATTTGTTTAAAAATATTTTATTATATGTATATATGTAGATACATATGTATGTACATATTTATACACACATACATACATGTATATGTAGTCTGTTTTTATTTATTTTTTAAATTCTGTATGTACATACATATGTATGCTAAACTATGTAGTTAAAAATATTGTTAGTAAAAATCCCGCACAGAAATAGCCCCAATTACGTATTGAGACTATTTCTGCCACTGTGTGCCGGCGCGTAAATTTGGATTTTGGTTACATTTTTGTTATTATTTATGTACATAATATGTACATACATACATATATGGAAAAGCCAATGGATCAAGGGTTCTTTTTGTCTTTCCATTTTGCTTTTTCTTTTTGTTTTTGGTTTTGTTATTATGTAATTAATTTAATGCATGACGAGATAAATGGGAAATATGTAATGTAATGTTCTATGTTTGTAAATACATAAATAAATAAATAAATGCATAAATAAATAAATTTCCACGTCCATTTGTACCGTCACTTACACCGCCGTTAATTGTGCCTGTAGGTACACCTCCGCCAAATACACCACCTGCACTTTCACCTCCACTATCACCGCCAATTATAACGTTGTTATATATTATGAATCTCTCATGATCTTCACTTTCACCATCATCGCCACCTCCATATCTATCGTCATCCATACTGTCCGTTACACCGTCGTTACTTGGGCCTCCAATTCCATCTTTATTTCCACTACCATTTTCACCGTCATCCATACTGTCCGTTACACCCCCGTTACTTAGACCTCCATTTCCATCTCCGCTTCCACCTCCAATTGCACTTCCATTTCCGTCTCCATTTCCATCGTCAGTTACACCACCGTTACTTGGGGCTCCATTTCCATCTCCAATTCCACCTTCAATTCCACATCCATTTCCAGCTCCAGTACTATTCAGTACAAAAACAACGTTAAATTTTCTATCCTCTGAATTTTCTAAATCTGCGAATATGCCCTTTATAAAAAAAAAATCATTACTTATTGTATTTTATCCACACGATATTATACCTATATATGTATAAATATAAACGAAATGCTTGCAGCATATTTGTACATACATATTTATGATGTAAAATAATCGCATTCTTATTAGAATGAGTGTTTTGCTATTGTTACTTTCAATGTCTATCTGATAATCTTTTTTATTTACCTGAATGAGACACACACTAAGAAGCAAGCTGAAGAACTTCATTTTAAAAGTACACTTGTTCACCGAAGTCGACTTTGAACAGTTGTCCCGTATTTATACCGATTATTCGATTATTCGGTCGATAAAATTATACTGTATTTATTTGTAAATGCATAAAAAATTGAAATATTACAGATTACACGTATTATGTGGATTTTACTATCGAACAAGTTCATCAAATTGAATTATTTATATATAAAGTAGGTACTGTAATATAATTTTATTGTTAAAGTTTGACATTGACACAAAAAATTCGGGTGTGGCCAACCCACGACTTTATCCATATACATACATATGTATGTAGTTGAGGAATACAAAGAGTAACGAAATTAATTTTTTAAGTACGTAACTAAATAAAACGCATGCACACCACCACACCAACCAACATACATACATACATATCATGAAATCACTGTGTTGAGTGCGCGCACACGCATGTAAAATACGATCTTTGGCATATATTCAAATAGGAAAAACTACCACTTCCTGTCGGCGGATTTTGATCAAAACCTTATCAACTCTTAAATTATAAATATAAATTTTCAGCTTGGTCGGCGAAGTATGTAGTTTCAGAAATATTTTGTGGTAACAGGATTTTTGACTTTTCAATAACAAGAAAAAATCCCAGCTTCCGGTTGACTGATTTTAATGATTTATTTTTTCATAACTAGGTATTTGTCTCATATACATACCTAGATACCAAATACCTCAATATACCAAATATGTAAAAGGCCGAAAAAAATAAAAAACAAAATCGCGTTCAAGAGTAAACTGCCACTTCCGGTTGGCGGAAGTTAACCAAAATCAAAACATCTTTTACACCTTACGTTTAAATAATAGATTTTTTAGCTTAGAAAATTTTAGCTAGATAGACTTGATAGTTTCGGAGAAAAAGCTAAAAACTCTAAAAACCAAGAGTAAAAGTACTAGCGGTTGGATGAAAAATGTTTAAAAATTATATTATTTTGAAGGTCGTTACACCTACTACATCAGTCAAAATCTCGAGGTCGAATTTTCGCTTAAATATTGCTCATGTGTATAAAATCAATAATATATTTAGCAGATAAAACAAAAACGATCATATCCGACGATTCAATTACATTTCCAATCTAAATATACAAATTATTACAAGCAGTATATGTATATGATATATTAGTTGTTTGGACTTTTGAACGCGTTGTCGTTATTTATTGCTCAATTACTATCGAAAGCGGTGTCCGCATGATGGACGAGTTGTGTTATAAAATATTTATCAAATCGTCGACAAATAATATTAATTAAGGAGGGGCGATTGAAAGGCACGAGTACTTGTATTTACAGTATTTATTACAGTACATACATATATAAAAATTGTTAAAAAATTGTAGCGATCGGCGAATGATTGCGATTCGCGACGAAGAATGCCGCGGGGGTTCGAGTTGGTTTATGGCAGACAATAAATTAAAAATTGACCATGGTAGTCGTGATGCGGTTACGAATCAACCATCAGCAACCAATTAAGCGTCAACAACATCATCATGAGCCATTAACCCCTGCACAACCCAATGAAAGTACGATAGGAGGCGTTAAAATATCATCCTGATCCAAATATGTAACTTATGTAGTATATAGTGAATTTGGTAACCATGGAACAGATACATTAACACTTGACATTCACTCAAATGATTATTGTCATTCACTGCAAAATAATGTGGTTAATATAATGGGAGAATAAGTTCGAATGACCTTTTATGCACATGTTAAAGATACAGAGTGAAATTCCCGAATCATAGTAATTTTTAGCGTTTTAGGTCAACTATGAAATAAAGTGATATTGCTATCCGAATCTGACCAGCTGATCCTGAGGTAAAATTTGAACCAGTTTTTTTCATGCAGCACTTTTGCACATATTTATTTTCAGACGTGCAACTTCTATGTTAATACATAGAGAGATTTCACACTTTGCCTGTAACACATATGTACATACATAGTAACTCATTACAGTTGAAAACTTTCGAATAAAGTATTATCTAAATTAGCGCCACGAGCGATTAAAATTATTATATATGTATGTAGGTAAATACTCAAATGAAGCTAATTTTTGGACAAAATATACATTCTTTCGATTTGGCAACACGAAACGAAGAATTGGTTTAATTTAGTATTCGATTATTCATTTCATCAATCTCATAAAACAGTCCAATATAAGGAATCACTTAAATACTTATAGGATGCAAAAATTGCAAAATATAGGTATGCGGTGTATTTTAATTAACCAGATTAACTAGTTTAAGAAATATATTGAATGAATTGAATTGGATGAATGTAGGTGAAACGTTAAAAGTGTGCATGTTAGTTAATATTTTTAAGTTAGATGAGAATTTGTTAGCAAAATATTTCTACAAGTATTTATAAAGGAGGTATAATATACATAGTAATACTAGGGGTAGGAGTAAAATAATAGTTAACAATTTTAAATTAAGTACATATATCTATAATAAGTATCTTGTACAGGGGTGTTATTGAATACAATGGACTGCCAGATAGTTTAAGACAAATTAACCGTTGACAGATTCCTGGTAGCCATAAAACAACACCTCTGTACAAGTGCTAATAGATAATTAAGCTTATTATGTAATTTTAGCTTTAGGCTACTTTTTGTTCGTCATAAGCTTTTCAAGCTACTTTATTCAAATAAATAACTTATAGTACCTATTAGTATATAGAAATTTTAATTGATATGCGGTTCGAACGTTCGCAGCTTTGGTAACAAGTTACACACATACAATACTTATTTTACAATACGTATGTATGTATGTATGTATGTGTAATCGGGTACACGTATCCAAAAATATTTCGCGAGCAAAAAAATACACGTGATACGTGCGTCCGATGATGATTTATAAAATGTCTACTTATAATGAGGCGTCTCGTTCGATATATATTTTAACGAGGAAATCGAAATTCTCATGATTTCGCCGCCTTTGTGAGGTACATATATCCATACCCTACCTACGTGTTTTTTTTTTACTTTTATCATTCTTTTTTTTTGTTTTATTATTTTCTCTTTTTTTTTTGGTCCTCGTCGAAGAGACTGCTAATAAAGCGACTCGGATTACGACCATTACCCACTCGCGGTGGTCGACGACAAAAAAAAACGAAATTTGCCACTGAGTATACGCGGCACGCACGCGCATAATATAATACAAAAATTTATATGTCATATCACATCACCGCTTATTGTAAATTGTGTAAATGGCGGTCGGGGGCACAAAAAAATACGACTTCGAAAATCGAAACCGACGTTCAGCGATCGCCAACCTAAAATACACCGCAAGGCTTTCCCATTGCCTTTAGCAATTCCCATTTAAGTGATTAACATAAATTTTCATACCGATCTAATAGCACAAGTTTGATAAATAAATTTCACGGACACGTAAAGAGCATATGTATATACTTGTGATGATTTTTTTTTGTACAAGGTAAGTCCGGTGTTATACACAAGAGAGTGCTGTTTTAGTTTTGGGTATCTGTTCCTCCTAACCGCATGTGTATACACATATGTCTTTATAAACGGGACACAAATTCGAGTGGCGCCAATTGCACCAATGCGTGTGTAGCGTTCGCTCTCCCTTTATGATAGTCGAACTTTGGTCGTTGTTCGACACACGCTGTTATAGTTACTCAAACTCAAACTGCATACTATTTTGTTAAAAGAAAAACTATAGTCCGAGAGGAAAATTGAACATTTTAATCAAAAGTTTATTTAAAATGACCAGAAAAGCAGCAATGATAAAATGCATTTTCATTATTCTATAAAAAATCTCAATGTTAAGATTTTTTTTAATTGAATTGGTAGTGATACTTTTGTCAGTCAATAATTTAATTTAATGTTTAATATATGTAATGTGTATGCGTCTAAAACAGTGTGTTGTGTAAAACACTATTGTGATCGTGCAAAAATTCGACTTTGAGATGTTGACTAATCGTGTACTGTCCCCTAATCTTGTTTTCATAAATTTTTTGTAAAATTTATGAAAAATTTGTTTGTTTGTGTGTACATAGAATTGCTACATATCAAAAAACGTTTATCCTATAGCACTAAAACTACATATGTACGTGTTGTTACGAATTATTACCATGTCTTATGCGGTTGGTAGGTAGGTAGGTATACCGATTTGCATCTGATACAAAATCAAACAGGAAAACTTCGGAAAAATCACACACTGCACTTGAAAATTTGCATTTGAAAAGATTGTCGACCGCTGGGTATACATCTCGACCCGACCAATTCAGTCCTTATACGTAAAGAGCACACGAGTGAGATTTGTATGCAGCCTCGTTACACACGTGTTCAGATACAACTCTCGGACACTTTTCGAACACGACCCCCTCTAGTAAAAGGAACAAAGTAAAACAAAAAAATAAATAAAAGTAAAGTCGCACAACAACGACAAAGCTATCCTTCACGCCAATTTCCCTCCCCCACCCACAACCCACAACCCACCCTATACTGCCACATTATGATTAACTTCGAATTTCCTATACGGAGTCTCTTACTAATGGATTACCGCAACGCACGTACCGAGGGTTCCTCCTGGCACCTCCTTCGCCCTCTTTTGATATGGTGCTGTTTCGACTTTAGGCAATAAAATGGGGTGGTGATAGAGGCTAAAGGGGATGGTGTGCGGGGGCTGAGAGCGGAAAAAGCGCAGAAAATCTCGACCCGAAGGTGAATTTTTCCAATTTTATTTTCTCCTTCCCATCCACCGCATACGAACGCAGCCCTAACCACCACCCCACCACCTTTTCGAAGTTTCACTTCTTTTTATTTTCAATCAAGATTTATCTGGCGTCTAAAACGTGTTTTTAAAGAAGTAAATTTGTGAAGGAAAAACGACACAATGGCGGTTTTTATATGGTTTCGTTACAGTCGAACCGAACGTAAAAGAAATCATAAAAAAAAGTTACTACAATCATATTATTGAATACTAATAGAACGATTCGATTAAGCTATCAGTTCCTTTTGACGTGAATACGTCTATACGCGGACCAGTATGGGGTACAGTACGGACACGGCGGTGTTACGTTTGGATGAGCATACATTCCGACACTATAACTTCATTACTAATAACACAATTGACATGAATCATGTTTTAGTCGCTCGGGTATACGTCTACGATACATGTACGACATTGAGTTGGTACCGTGCATGCGCGAGGCGGGGAGGAAAGGACGTATCTTCCAACGGCTATTTTGGACGATTTTGTTGAAAAAAATCTAAATTTTAACTATGTCGGCTCAGCCAATAGAAAATACAAAAAACGTTTATCATTAGAAAGAGGGTCTAATAAACTATCGATCAATACCAAAATGTGTGTGACATAACAAGTGAATCGGTATCGGGAACATTAGAAAGTCGACGTGGCGTGCAGGGAAAACTTCGGCGCGAGCACCTCGACGGCCACTGTTTACCACAGGCCAATGATAAATAAAAAAATTACTGTATTGATTGATTGTTTTGCTACAAAGAGACAGACATATCCAGTATTTTATCATCATCATTTTCAGCCGAGCACCATCCACTGCTGGATGAAGGCCTTTTCCATTCCCGTCTGTCTTGAGCAATCTGCATCTAGTTAACTCCACACATTCTTCTCAATTCATCAGCCCATCGTCCACTCGGTCTACCTTGCTTTCTTTCACATCCTCTCGGATACCATTCCAGTATTTCTCGCGTCCATTCTTCTCGCCGTGTCCACTTCAACTCTTCACACGTTCCGCTATATCTGCCACCTTGGTCATGCTTCTTACCCATGTATTCCTCATACATACATGTACATACATACATATGTACATTTTTAGCATACACCTTTCCATAGTTTTCTGTGTGCACTGGATTTTGGTCGTATGCCTTATTTTTTAAGCATAGCGGAATGTTGGATTTAAAAACAATGTTCATTCTTCCTATATTTTATATGGTAAAAAAAAGTTAAAAATTGTGGTACATCATTTGACTTTCGACATACTTTATATTTCGATATCAAAAAGTTACATTTTTAACAATATTGAAATTGATCCTCAAGAAAAGTAAAATGATCTTGTCGTAATAGTACCTACCTACAATCTTTTCTCTTGTTTTCGTGCAACTTCTCATAGTAAGTACATACATATTTCTCGCATCTTATGTATGTACTTACTGAACAGCTCATTTTAATTAGATAATCACCACAACGTATTTCGTGCAACGCAACACTGACTGATTTTTATCATCATTTCGCATCAGTACATTATAACAATGGTAACAACGCACTCATACACGTATTTTAATATTTAAAATAATAATAACACGTATTATTACAGACAGAGCGGGAGAGAGTGAGAGCTTCTTTTCAAAATGGAACAGGAGACGCTCTCCTTTTTAAGTCTTTTGTGTTTCCCGCTTCATTGATATTAAGCATAGTCCCGGTGGGTGTTCGGGTGCACGCATTTGTGTGAAACGACATTTTTCAATTCGTACACGACGACAAAACCCCGGGCCAGAGATAGTCAACATTTTTACAACTGTCGAGTCAAGGTTCAAATAATTTTCGTACTCGATGTGAATTGTCGCGAAATTTTCGCGGCTTTCGAATGGTTTAAATTTTTTTCCGTTCTTTTTTTTTTTTTTTTTTTGGCAGGTTTACGGAAATGGTAATGATGGTAATCCGCGTGCTGTGTCCACTTCTGCTTGATCGACATGCACCTGTTCCCCTTTCGTGTCGCGACAATTCACCACCTTACGTGTGTGTAAATATTGTGTATTAAAGACATACGACGGGTTCACTACTTGCGGACATACATACATATGTACGTGTAAAGTACGATCATAGATATTTAGACTGCGACTGCTGATGATCGTAATTAAACGTACTAATTTTACCATTGAAACTTTGCCCAAATCAAAATCAATCAAGAACAATTACATACCGACGCGTCAGCTTAACTATCAAACTGCGTATCTACGCTTAAACAAATTGTTCCAGAGAGCCAAAACAACTTTGGATTTCACGTTGAATTTCATTGAATTTCACGTTTTTATCAAAATCATATGTAGTTACATACATATAACACCCCCATGTACATACATATGTATACTAACCTCAAAATGCTTCACTCTAAAAACAACATCCCGTTTGTAACTGATATTAACTATCAAATTAAACAGGAACTACCAATAACCACGCTAACAAATTAGTAAAAAGTCTCGGTGATTACGATAATATAATTTGTTTTAAACCTCCGATTACTGTAAAAACGCACACTAACGATAAAGATTATTTTCCTTATTATTACTAACACACATTTATTGTAAAATGGATAATGGCCACTTGGCCGGGAACCATTAAGCTATGTTTTTAGTAAATAAGAAGTATTATGAACATTAATATATGGATAAATAAAAATTTTAAAATTAAAAATTAAACTAATTTCACGTTTTACTAAAACTTACCAAAATATTGTTTTGGAACAGATGTGTACATTGTAACACAGTTTGATAGTTAAGCTAAAACGATGTGCTCTAAATCTGTCAATAGCAATAACAAATAAATCCTCACAAACACAACTGATAGTCGTCTTTCAACATCCATCTATATACACACTACAGAGATTTCTTTCACTCTTGCATATTTCACCCTTCACTTGAGATGCAATTCATGTAAATTTATCTAAAGAGTGTTTAGAGTTCGATATTGATGGGTAAACACTGCAAGGCACTAAAACGACGAGTGTTTCTCAGAATGTCGATCGTCGATAAGCTTAAAATTGTACAGATACATTGTGCGATACATAGTACGACTCTTGAAATATTTTCCAAATACCAAAATACCACGGGAATACTCAGAGCGCAATACAAAATATTTATAGCGTGCGAGAATAAAGGTGCGTCCACACACACACACACACACACACACTGTACGTTTCAAATTCGACCCACGTTCGAACAACAATGCGACTGATATACATACATACATACATATAAATATATATATTTTGGTTTTTTTTTCATTTCTAATGTACACGATTTTTTTTTTCGTGAAATTTCATATTCGACCGGCGCGATAGCATCAGGAATTTCTAATGAAATTATTTTATTCGAGAACTAAAAACCCGTCGGCTTCGGGTCCCCTATCCGCGAGATCGGACAATGATGGACATGACAGCCGGGGCGTTACATTACCGCGATATAACCATTAATTATTCATTAAATATGTTTGTGCGATGGTCGAAGATAACGACACGTCGTCAACGAACCGCCACTTGCCCCGGTGTCAAAGATTAAAACATTAAAAACAATCACGTTACCTCAATAAGGAACGGTCAATCAATATAACGTTCGATACGCAGCGCTTGACCTAATTAAAAATTAAATTTTCAATTATGAAATACACCACTTTGGCTTCAACGCTAAAGTAGAAACATAGCTGCTTCACTTTTTGATACAATTTAAGACTATTCACAGTGAAGTGTCATGGAAAGTACATATACTCTCCAGTAGCTTCCTGGTGTCTTCTGAAGAGGTACGAAAAATACAACTGATAGGTATGAAGAATGTTAAGTAGTATCAATTATTCTACAGATGCATCTCAAGTGTTAGATAAACTAACAAATTCCATCAGGATACGATCGATACGGATTTTAATAATATCAAAATCTTCCCAGCGATAGTAACGGTCGTAAACCGATCGTATCGTAAATCGAAATACTTGCCTACACTTAGCTATCATATGTATGTATGTATGTAAGTAGCCGTTGAAACATTAAATGCTGAAATTGGTCTTAGTCGTATCCAGTCGAATAATAGAGTCATAGATCGTATGAATAAATTTTTTTTCCGACATAAAAACTATTGAGTTATAAATTATAGGGTATGTCGTTTAATATAATCAAAGATTATATTGGAAAAAAAGCTCACGCGTGTGTGTGTGTGTGTGTGATTTATTCAATATTTATAAGCTCGCGATGTGTCGACTCGGTTATAGTGTTGTAATGAAGATTAACACCTCGAGTGAGTGTCAATTATTTTCGAATTTATCGGAGTACCTATCATACGTATTACGTGCATGGTTGCGGACTCGTGCGATTCTCAACATTTGCAACGCGTTAATTATATTCCATCAAAGTTATAGAGCAATCAGACAAGCCAAGCAAATTAGATAAATATGTATACCTGGACACAAAACAGTTGCAATCTGCATCCACTTGATCCATTCACTTGACCGCACACGTTCTTCATACATAATTCGTCAACCCATCGTCCATTTGATCTACCTTGCTTTCTTTCACATCCTCTCGGGCACCATTCCAGTATTTCTCGCGTCCATTTGCCATCCATTCTTCTCGCTATGAGTCCACTTCAACTTTTTCACACGTTCCGCTATATCTGCCAATTTGGTCATGCTTCTTAGCCATGTATTCCTCTTACGATCTCTTCTTGTGTTACCAAGCATACGTCTTTCCATGCTTCTTTGTTTGCACTTACGTAATCTTACGTAACATTCTTGAATTCAGCATCGACGTTTCACATCCATACGTCATAACTGGCACTACGCATCGCTCAAATGCCTTCTTTTTAAAGCATAGCGGGACGTTGGATTTAAAAACTATGTTCATTCTTGCAAAAGCGCTCCATCCTAGATTCATTCTTAAAATGAATCAAACCTTTGTTTTTTTAGTGCCCTATGAAGTAAACTCAACAATAATATTTTCGATAGAAAGTAATTTTTATTCACGTGTGCTCTTTTGAGATTTGAACCGTCCATCGTCCACTCGGTCTACTTTGCTTTCATTCACATCCTCTCGGATACCATTCCAGTATTTCTCACGTCCATCTAAAAGTAACCACCTGCAAATAATATGAATCGTGGCATATTGTCAATATAGAATCCTTCACTATCGAATTTCAAAACGGAACATTTGCTCTTCTCATCACAATTATTCTAAACCTACAATTTTAGATACAATACACTGTATACGAATGCCTCAAGTTTGCCCGTCCTGTTCATCCGTGAAGAACGTTTGACATTTTGTTTCAAGAGTACATCATATCAACACTTGTTTCATTTCATTGAAAATTTGAATTATTATTTGTTTATCGTACGCCATTGCTACCGCTATCGTGACCACTCACGTCAACAATAAACACTGCTGACTGTCCACAAGTTCAATACAATGTACACATGTGCCGATACTGAAACGACTTATATTCATCGTTTAATGAAATTGCTTTTTAATTGCAAATCACTCATTATTATTATCCAATCCTCCACTCAACCTACCCCTACACATTTCAAGCTATCAGTAAGTCATTGTTTGCGCAAATCCTACCTTCCTTGTATTAATCGTGCCTCATTGTATCAATCGCAAGCGACCGAATCTAATTTCACCATGACGGGTCCCCAAACTTCACAGTTTTAGAACCTTTTGGCGATTTTTATACGTGTGTGTGTGGGCAGGTGTGTCTCTGACACCTCTGTCGGCTAATGGG
The DNA here is from genome assembly GCA_022651745.1 of Parapsyche elsis. Classification (NCBI taxonomy): domain Eukaryota; kingdom Metazoa; phylum Arthropoda; class Insecta; order Trichoptera; family Hydropsychidae; genus Parapsyche; species Parapsyche elsis. Next base: position 2,093,343 of record JAGVSN010000019.1, read on the forward strand.
CCGCTATCAGATGGCCGTTTGTCTTTCGAGACCACGCGCCTTTGCCACCTGCCCGCGAGCCTTCAATCATACATCCACACTCCGGGGTCTGTTTGACCCATGCCCACGTCAAACGGCGGATAAACGGGCCAATTTGTACTCAAAGGCGACCGCGATTCAAAAAACCACTCGCACACTTTCGCAAATCTCAAAGAACAACTTTTATCGCCCCGCCGATGACCCGTTTAACTTCTAGAGTCCATTAAACTCGAACACAACCATATCTACGCTCGTGCGAGCCGACTATCGTCGCATTCGATCGATCGATATACTGATTCGTTTAACGTACAACTGGTAAATCTTATATTTTTACATAATCAATTATCTATGTAATTCATTGGCTTGACTTCGTCATTCCGTTTTTTTTTTTTTGTTTTTGTTTCAACTTGCAAATTAACGGTCCTTAGACTGCAAAATAACTAACTTTTGAACGTTGTTTAATTACTACTATAGTGACCGTTATAAATTCAGGCTTTGATTTTCCTGCAAATTTTTTTTGCTCCAGACACATAGGTACATATGTATTTCGTGCTCAAATTTAGCGTTTCTATTTATTTATTTAATTAAAATAACTTAAGAAGCTAATTACAAACAAAAAGTAACTTAAAGCTAAAATTACAAAATAAACTATATCTAATATATATTAGCACTTGCACTACAGAGGTGCTGCTTTAAGGCTGCCAGGAATCTATCAATTTTGTTTATATTTCGGAGATCTTCTGGCAGTCCATTGTATTCAACAATACGTACCCATTGTTACCCGTTCTCGGTTTTTATTAGATTGTGAAAGTACTTTACCTTCATCCTTCCATCCCCAAAGTGATTAGATATGGCAATACCGAATTTGTTGATTTTAACATTAATTTTTCGTCCCCAAGACAACGACTTGTTATTTCTTTTATTAACTCAACATTATTTATTTATTAGTTTTTTTTCTAATTTAATATATTGTGTAATTTATATGTAAAAACCCTAACAGGCGTTTAATAAATATATAAATAAACACCCCTGTACAAGATCTACTTAATTCACTTAACTGACATTTTATTCGGCAAGTGAATGCAACAACCTTCAAAATTAAAAAAAAATGTAGTGAACTACGTGCCTCACTTTCATTATTTGTATTTCGTGTATTTGTTATCATAATGAGCTGCCAGATAGTTTAAGACAAATTAACCAAGTTGATAGATTCCTGTTAGCTTTAAAAAACACCACTGTACAAGTACTAATTGATAGATAAGTTTATTATTTAATTTTAGCTCCAAGTTACATTTTCTTTTTAATTAAATAAATAATTATAATAATAGCTCCTAGTGGAATTTCGTGTATATACATGAGAAGCGTTTAAACTTAAATATACAAGAAATGGATTAAATCCAATCAACGTTTCAAACATAACGGCGACGCAAGTTAATTTAAGCCGTAACACGATTCTCGACCGTTGCGTCCGTCGACACCCCCACGAATTTTCCGACGAGTTTTCCGGCAAACAACGTTAAATGTCGCATGTAGTGAGCTCGAGGGCCCATCTAATGATCACGAAGCCTCAAAGGACCCCAAAAACAAGCGATCCTTGTGTGTAAAATCGACATACAAAATTCTACGCGAAAAACTCCCGGGCGCGCCGAGGGCCCTACAGAATCCCATTCTATCCCGTTATGCATGTAGCTGAGGGAAAAAAAAATGACAATGAAAAGTATCATCGTCGGGAAAATGCGGCCGGTTTTCCATTGCCGGTTTTGTGGTCACGCAACAACGACCACCTACCAACACGATGATTGCCGCGAGATTTGGGATTGTAAAACAAATTGGTTGTAAAACATCGAGCGCCCGTCAAACGAGACGGCTCGCGCTTCCAATTTGACGGCGACGACGAATCGCAACGAAAACGTTCACGTTTGTCGGATGAAAAAATAAATACCGGCGAAATTATTCCCGGTTTCGTTTTTAGTGAATATATGTATGTATATATATGTATGTATGTATATCTGCGAGAGTCCGGTTTCGCGCTGGAGAACCGCGCCCCGTTTATGGAGTGCGGTCGTAAACCGCTCGTCGAATATAAATTAGTGTTATGGATGTAATTACGGTGATCTTATTTGTTGAACCAGCCAATGATCATATACTAACACGCCGTTGTAAAACATCTCGCCCGGTGGTCTTGACGAAGCACCGATGCGATGCATACTCGTCTAATAGATGTCGATCGTACCCCATATTACGTACATCATTCAGTTTATTAAATAAAAATTCCTAAAACTTATATAAAAGCTTTGCTTCCATATCGGGATGGGATGGGATATTGCAATGCATTATGTAACCATTTTAGAGACTCGGTGCAAAAGTTATCTAGCCTACATTTACGTCGTTTTGAGATAATGCGACAGAATATGTAATTGTCCGCGGAGACTTTGTACGGAGTTACCAAACTTCACGATGATGGCAGTTCGATAATAATGATAATTTCATATCATTCGAACATTCTTTCGATACATCCATTCTAATGATTATGCTATTTTGGTTTATATATGGCTAATCCATCCAAAATCTTCAACTGTAAATTTTTCTCAAAATTTATGTATGTAAAATACTATTAGCAGACACACATAGTACTCCAAGCTTTCATTCATTAAAAATTGTTTCTACAAAACAAATACCATTCTAATCCTTAAATCTAAAATTTATTTACAACTTTTCCCTCTCCGCTCTGCGCTATTATATTAATTTTAATTAATAATGGCAACAACATATTTTGGTATTTGTTGTGACTTTCGTGTATTTTGGTATTTATATGTTTTATAACACATACATTCAGCTTACATGAAGGCAGTATAAGAAGATATCATTATATTACATGGGTTTCTAGTATGTAAGTATGTACATATCTGTATTTGTACATACATGTGTTTTGTTTTTACTTTATCCTAATCGGATAAAGTATTGTGATCGTGCGAAAATTCGACCTCGAGATTTTGACTGATTTGCATCAGGTATCATCCCATGATCACGTTTTCATGATTTCTGGAAAATGTCTGTATGTCTGGATGTCTGTGTCCTTATGTGTGTGTGTCGGTATGTTTGTTTTCTCCTAAACTATCAAGTCTATCAAGCTGAAATTTCATATATATTATTTTCACGTAAGGTGTAAGAGACTTAATGAGTTTAGTCAACATCAGTGAACCGGAAGTAGGGTTTTTTTCGTGTAGAAAATTCAAAAATCCTGTTATCACAGAATATTTCCGAAACTGCCCTACCGATCAAGTCGAAATTTCATAATTATAGTTTTCACGTTAGCCGTAAGAGATGCTGTGATTTTGGTCAAAATCCCTCTTGCAGAAGTGGCAGTTTACTCTTGAACGATTTATTGTTTTTTTTTTTTATTTCGGCCTTTTAAATATGTCGTATCGTCACAATATTGTAATGTTGTAATTTTGAGAGAAATTGCTAGTTACGATAAAATAAATCATTAAAATCCGCCAACCGGAAGTGGTAGTTTTTCCTATTTGAATATATGCCGAAGATCACATTTTACATACGCGCGCGCACTCAACACAGTAATTGCAATATATGTATGTATGTATGTACATATGTATGTTAGTTGGTGTGCATGCATTTTAATTACTTACATACTTAAAAAATTATTTCGTTACTCTTTGTATTCCTCAAATATATGTATGAAGTCATGGGTTGGCCACACCCGAATTTTTTTTATGATTATTTGTATTTATAGGTATATGCATAGATATGTCTCAATGTAAGTTATTTTGGGCAAAAGCCTGTTTAATAAATAAATATCTACCATTGAAATGTCATATCGGAAAACAAATTTAAAAATAAAAATTCGATCTAAACATAGGTACACATAAACATGTTTGTCAAAATGAATAAATGTCAAAATTAGCATCAAGTTTTAATGATCAATTGATAAGTAATTGCAAACAAATCGTCTAATGGTTGAAGTGCAAGAAAAATCGGGTTCAAAAAAAAGTTAATTTTGAGCTTTTCCATAATGAACATCGGATACAAAAAAATTGTTAATACAGTTCATGAAAGGCTTCAAATGTTCGTTAGACTATGTATAATATCTCAGATTCGAGCTAATGTGAACAGTTTCAAACAAACGTTGTCTTTCAACCGACGACATATTTAACAACCACGATACTGATTTCAAAAATCCAATACTAACAATGAACGACCTATCGAATCTTGAACACACGTTTGTGATATGTTAAATTATTAAAAAAAAAAAAAAAAATACAATAATAGAATCGTTGTTTTACCTTTCAGCGGTTATTTCGTTTATCCCATCTCATTCAATTAGCTGCCCAAATGGCCGCATATCAATAAATTTTATTGCGGCCACCTACACGGATGATGTGACCGGTGCCATTTTTATTTTCCCACATCCTTTCTTACTATCGAGCGTGCTTCGAATTTCGCAGGCCCTTGCGGAAAAGCGTGATCTGATACACGGAATATAATAATACATGCGGCATTACTATTAGTATATACATTATATGTATATACTCGACGATAATTCGGCATACCTGTGCGATATAATTGTCGACGGAGAAAAGGGGGAGGGTTCGTAGAACGGATTGGGCACGTCAGAAAGTTCGGCCATAAATGGAACGAAGGGGGATTTTCACGTTTAACAATTTGAATAAATTCCAAAAACTGTTTTGTATAAACATGACGCGGATTGTGAAACAGTCGCAGAGTTTTCGCCCGAACACACCGCTTCGTCGATTCGACCAATTAATTTCTTCCGATTCGAACGCACAATGCGCATAGGTCGCAAACTGTCGAAAGCGAGTGTACATTTGCCAGTGTGTTCATTTTAAAAATACAAAAAAAAAATAATTCCCTAAATAATAATAGTACAATGTATGACAAAACGTAGTCGGGGTAGATGTACATACATACCTGCGCCTGTGTGAGTAATAAACAACATTCCAAAAGTAGGTAATATTTATATAAAGAATATTTCGACATTTGCCCGCGAGCCAATACACAAACAAACATCAGTGAAACATAATTGAAGATCAAACCGAACCCGACCCCTTCAAAGGGACCCCCCGAGGCATTCGACGAGGCTGCCTATTTGACTGTGACGTCACAACAACAACGACGAAAAAAATGGTCGTGATATCATATAATTAAATTTTATTAGCGTTATTCCGAAAAGGAAAGCAAATTATATCGAAAAAAGTTGGGGTACATTTCGGATTGGTCAATTTTTAAACGGTATAAATTTTAATAACATACACAAGTTTTGTGCAATATTAACGGAAGGCACCTGAGCCATCCAAGATTCGCTGACGACATAGTTATTAGTTGCATATGACTCGGTAGATTTACATACAAAATAGATTAACACAATTGGGCAACGAATTAATTTTAATAAAACTAAAATTATGTTTAATGTATTTTGCACGCGAAACGTAGTCACAGTAGATAATCATACTTACTGGATATAAATATGAAGAAATAAAACCAGGATGGAGCGCTTTTGAAAGAATAAACATATTAATAAACATATAAGAAATCCGACATCCCGCTATGCTTAAAAAAGAAGGCATACGACCAGTGCGTACTGCGAATTATGACGTATGAATGTGAAACGTGAATGCTGAATTCAATAATGTTACGTAAGATCCAGTGCGCACGGAGCAGCATAGAAAGATGTATCTATGCTTGGTATAACAAGAAGAGTTCGTGAGTGGAATACATGGGTGCATGACCAAATTGGCAGATATACCAGAACGTGTGACAAAGTTGGTGACAATAGGCTGGAGTCGAGTGGATGCAGATTTCTCAAGACAGAAAGGAATGGAAGATGTTTGTAGAGGCCTTCGTGATTATGATGGTGACACATGGAGCTAAAGTCTGTCCGTCAGGGCTAAAGTAGACTAGGCAACTGCACCGCCACTCCACCAACTTTTCGACCTTTTTATTGCTCGAATTCATTGTATTCGAGTAGGATGATATAAAAAAAGGTCGAATATAATGCATTATTTGTGTGGTGTCGGCGGAGTTGCTGGGGTATATTTTCAGCCTCGGGAATTTTATTGAAATTGCTTCAGTAGTATCAAACAGTTTATATTTTCACCGTACCCCGAAGCTGCCGATATTTTTTCCCATTTACATGTCGATAATAAACACAACGGGCAATACTCTAGTACAATGATATAAAGTGCACTTAAATTTGACCAAACGTTAATATATTATCAAGTTAACGGTATATTTGAAACCATAAGAATAAAGCTACCGTGTGATAATTTGTTAAAACCCATTAAAAAAAAGTATTTTATTAAAAGTACGTAATTCGTAGAATTATCTCGCGGTGAAATTACTCCCAGTGTATACATACCTATATAAAAAAATAATATTTGTGCAAGATGTGCAATTTCCAAATTATATAAACGACATTATAAAAGAATAACATCGTATAATTTAATTTTATAAAACAAAAAAAAAAACAATCGGATTCATTCTACATCATGTCTTTATATCTTAATAGACGCATTAAGTAAAAATAATAAAATAAAAACGCTCACTCCCCTCCCCCCAATAGCTCCGCGCACAAGGCAAATATAATAATATAATATAATAAATTTATATAATCGCGATTTAATTCGAGTACACGATGAGTAATTATATTTTATTGCGACTGGCAAATTGTATGTAATTAAGTCGTAAGCCATGCGGACTCGGTACGTAAATTCGTTTAAATGGATGTGTGTGTGTGTGTGAGTCAATCAAAATTATATATCATTACTATTTGTAAGCGAATTGATTGCGAACGTTTTATAATAATTATATTGCTCACTCGCATTTGTTTATGTTATTTTTTTATGGTGTTGTGTGCGTATTTTATTTACACAAATTGGAGTGTTCGCGAGCCAAAGGTTCGCGATCGCCCCGCGCAAAGCTCTCGCATACTTTACATATTCGATATTCTCGACTTTGTTTAGCCATTATGCAGGTAATGTAATGTAATAAAGAACTTCGTTCTTGACATTCTCGAGTCGAGAATATTTTATTAACTATTCGTGAGCGGCCACGTTCGTTAATGCGCAACGAAAACAAACCGCGAATTTTACAGTGGCGTTCGTGGCTTGGGCCTACTTTTTATTTCTAGGCGAGCCTACTCATCCCCTACGTAAAACCCCCTCACGGGGAAACCTTGAAATTTCATACTATAGGGGAAAAGTTTATGTGCCTATTAACTGAAAATATTCGCTATACAAGATGGCAAGACCTCCTTTATTCAATTGCAAAACGCTCTCTTATCTGAGGGGGAAAAATTAATGGATGTATTTAAATAACAATCGAAAGAAGATATAATGCCGTTTTAATTGTATAGATTAATTTTATTCAAGGTTCAAAACAAACTATGCAATTTTATTTTAGTGGTAGCAAGAATACGGTAGTTTTTTTCAATCCTAAGCTCATTATTATATATATAATAGCCGAAATCCGTCTGTCTGTCTGTATGTCTGTCTGCTGATAACGCTAGCTGAAGAAAAATAATTAAAAAACCAGAACGAGTGGGGGATCGAACCCAGGACCCCAAGCTCGGGAAGAACGCGCTTACGCTAATCTGCCAAAACCAGTTGTCGATTTGGTCCTTTTTTTTTTTTTAAACATTACCTATAAAGGGATCGTGACTCTGCTAATAATACATTGATGGCGTTATAAAACTATTATTTTTTTTTTTGTTTTTTTGATTTTACAAAATCAATTACAAAATTATTTTTTTAATTGTTTATAATTATTTATACAAAATAAATTACAAATAATTATAATTATATTATTATATATAATAATTAATAATTATAATTATTATATATATAATATAATAATATAATTAATTAATAATTAATAATTATAATTATTATAATTATTATATATAATAATTAATAATTATAATTATTATATATATAATAAAATAAATAATATAAATAGTAAAGTAAAAAAAAAAAAAAATTGGGGGATGCCGTTTCGATATGTCGATAGGTGATCTCTATTAAAAAAGCGCTTTACGATATTTAAAATAGCGGTCGATACGGGGATGGTTCTGACAAAAGAGAACAATTAAAACAGAACGCGACAAAGAGAACAGGACAAAACAGAAAACGATAAAGAGAACAGGACAAAAAACAGGATAAAACAGAAAAGATAAAGAAAACAGGGAACAGTGGAAAAATAAAATATTTATTTTTTTGAATCTATTTATTCCACGAAAATATTATAAATATTATAAAAATATACACTAGTCCTAGATGGTTCCATGACAAAAGAGAACAAGACAAAACAGAACGCGACAAAAGAGAACAGGACAAAACAGAAAAGCGATAAAGAGAACAGGACAAAAGAGAACAAGATAAAACAGAAAAGCGATAAAGAAAAAAACAGTGACAAAACAGAACAGTGGAAAAATAAAATATTTATTTTGTCGAATCTATTTATTAATCACATACATATAAAAAAGAAAATATTATAAATATTATAAAAAATAAATAATAAATATACAATATGTATAACAAAACGATGACAAAACAAAACAGTGGAAAAATATTTTTTTTTTTTTCGTATGTATCTCGATATTTTCGTATCTACTTATTAATTAAATACATATAAAACAAAATATAAAAAAAAATTATAAAAATATATAAATATATAAGTGTCCTGTCGAGGGTATCGGACGGTGGTAGATGTGACAAATTTATCGGGGCATTTAAAAATTTTATTTTTTTTTCTACTTTTCAGTTTTGTCATGTTTTGTAAATTCCGTGTTTATATACGATATACATATGTAGATATGCAAATTAGTTCGAATTGGATTCCGTCCGATTTTCCCATATACATACATACATACATATGTATTTCAAAATTCTATTCTAAATTCTAAAATATATTAACATTTAATCAAAAACATAATATTTTATTATATATGTAGGTATGCATATAAATAAAAGAAAGGTTTCTTTAACCACATAAAAAAATGTTAAATATTAAATGCTTATGCAATGTCAAGCCATAAAAAAATCATCGCAGTTAATTTAAATGCCCTGATAAATTTGTCACATCTACCACCGGCCGATACCCTCGACAGGATGCTTTTATATATTTATATATTTTTTCCACTGTTTTGTTTTGTCATCGTTTTGTTATACATATTGTATATTTATATATTTTTATAATATTTATAATATTTTCTTTTATATGTATGTGATTAATAAATAGATTCGACAAAAATAAATATTTTATTTTTCCACTGTTCTGTTTTGTCACTGTTATCTTTATCGCTTTTCTGTTTTGTCCTGTTCTCTTTTGTCGCGTTCTGTTTTGTCTTGTTCTCTTTTGTCGCGTTCTGTTTTGTCTTGTTCTATTTTGTCTTTTGTTACCGTCCTAGATATGTCTAGGATTCCTGATTGTTGCTGAGAGCAGAACGAAGTAGACTACCGGTACTTCAATAAAATATGAATATCTTCAGTAAGTTCAGTTCTAGGTAAACCGTGAGTTTTGTCTGTTTTACTGTCCGCATCTTCAAATTTATAGGTTGTGAAACTTCATCCTCAGAGTTGTGTGATTATTTGAGTTAAGTTGCGTGGTGAGTAAGTCACAATGGAGAGTAGGAAAACAAGGTTCATGTAAAAAAAAAAACACAAATCTTATGCAGACAGACTATACAATTTTATTATTGCAGCCGTTGGCAAGAGTAACGTAGTTTTCTTTTCAATCCCAAACTCATCCAGGATATTTCTAGGATTCCTGATTATTGCCGAGAGCAGAACTAAATGGACTACACTCGAAGACCTAGTATGTACTCTAATACAGTATAAATATCTTCAGTACGCTCAGTTCTAGGTAAACCATCAACTTTGTCTGCTTTACTGCCTGCATCTTCAAATTTACATTCCCGGGAGAAAATTTAGCACTCAGACATATTCAGGATGAGTTTGAGACTGAAAGAAACTCTCTTACTGATTGTATGCATATAAAACTTATGTTTTTCACTTGAACCTTGTTGTAAAACCAAATCATATCTTATTTTAATTGGCGTTTAAAAGCATCCCCTAAGGGTCATAACGTCATAACCCTCACCCTTCGTACAAGAGAGCGTTTTGCGACTGGATGATGGAAGCGTCACCATTCTCATCGTCACCAGCTCATTCGAGTAGGTTGAACGAAACCGAGCAAAAACAGGCTTATAGTCGCTTTTGTGCTTTTTTTCATCGCAATTATTATGTGTCGAGTCGTGTGGGATTAGTACGTTTTAAATAACTTCGTGATGACAGAGGGATGACAGAGGGATGTTGATATTAATTTTAGCCCGTTTTACTCTAAATTAAACGTGTTGTTGCATCTAAACTCTCGCATCGTCAATTTTTCTCATAAAAATTAATGAAAAAGTCTCGTGGCGGTCACAGTGAATTTTTCACATCGAGCTCGGAGCGATCCATCATCGCACTCGCGTACGTTAAGTAAACATCGAGCAGATCGAGTAGGTGGCGAACAACACGGAAAAAGCGATCGCTACCGTCTCCCGAGGGACATTAGCCCACTGTTGCATTGTAATCTCGGTGGCCCGAAGACATCCTGATAGAGTCTGAGCTGATTTATGATAGTGCATAAGGTTTTTACGACTGGGGACTCACCCTCATTACCACAGTGTATCAACCGCTATTACATAATATGATGATAAACGTATAAAGTTTTGATTTGATTTTTTCATCTATCAATTTAGGAGTTAGATAAAATACGAGGTGGGGTATTACAATGCATCGTGTAACCATTTGGGAGACTCAGTACGAATGTTACCTAGCCTACATTTACGTTGTTTTGAGATAATGCCACAAAGTAATTTGTCCGCGTAGACCAAACTTCATGATGATGGTAGTGCGTGCGATAACAATGATAATTTCAATATAAGTAGACTTCATATTTTATTTCTATTGGGCACCTTACACGGTCAATATTATTGACAATACCTTATCATATTGACGATAATATTGACCGTGTAAGGTGGAAATATTGATGGTTTAGCGTATTTATGGATTTAATTTACGCGGATTCGACTTTCCAAGCATCCGGGTCAATAATATTGACCGTTTAAGGTGCCCTTATAGACTAGGAAACTTTTGCACTGAGCCACACATTTGACCAATCGTATTTTTACAGGCCTTTGGTGAGTTAACCACTACTCGTTTTTAAACTTGTATTCTTAAGATATTCCTTTTTTTGTTTAAAATAATCCCTTTTGTGCTCCTTTTCATCACATGTTTTCCTTGTCAATAATATTGCGCATTTGTATTTGAACATCGAAATTTATTTAGCTTTATGTATTCACGATTCAGATCAAAATTGTGTTATTTTCTCACGGGGGATTGTTGTCGGTGTATCTATAAAATTTGTACATATATATGTATAAATGAAAAACTCTATAGATACGGTCTAATTTTACAGAGTAAAAAAATTACAATGCTGAAATTTTTAATTGAATTTAAATGTTTAATTTTTAATTGAACAAATTGAAGCCATTTTGAAATATTTTAATATGACAGAGTCAATGTGACTTCTAACAGAGTTGAATCATTATCACTTTTGTATTCACTTCTTCCCCACATCTCCTCAATTCCACACGAACAAAGCGAAAGCAAACACTCCGAAAAAAATTTGCAGCAATTAAAAAAAATCGCTCAACGGAAACCCCAATCAGATTCTGTAGCATAATTGAAACGCACGCTGAAAGTAAGCGTAACAGCGCGAAAGAGACAATGGACAGAAAAAAAAAATTCGCGCACACAGCAATCGCTCGAACCGCGGCTACAATTACCGCCTGCTAAAGCGAAAAGTTAATTCAAAGAAATGTGGGGTAGTTGTGACCCCAGGCAGTATCCTCTGAATGAGGTCGCGCTAAGTGTGTTCATATCCCTCGTATAGTGAAACCGACACCGGCGACAGTTCTCGCCAAACGCGCCTTCGGGCTCGAACGAGCATTGCGCGAATCCATTCAACCGCACACAACAATGCAACGGTGCATCGGAAGTGGGTAGTGGTGGTGGTGCAATCCCGAGCCCGCAATTATACCTCTCAGGTGAGGAGCCGGTAGGAAGAACTCGCGAGATACACGCTAGCGAACCTCGTTAGTCCGGAATCAGCGCAGCCGCATATCGAGCGAGCGGACGTGCCGCGATCGCTCTACCGTTGTTCCCAGAGCTTTCGTAAACACAATTCTACTTGTAAACATAAGCAAATGATATGCTTAAGCTAACCTGTCGATATTTTCAATATCGTTTTGTAACTCTTTGAGTTATGGCAGTTTGAAGAAGTGCGCTGAATCGTGCGAGCAAAAATGCGTTGCTTAACATTTTCAAACTAATCTGAAATCAAAACTTTATTCATAAAGTCAGGCTATAGCTGTGGTTAGGGTCTATTGAGCGAAGGTCCGTGGTGCAATACTCATAGTTTTTTTTGACCTTAATATTCGTCAATGGCGAAATCTGAACATTACTAAATCCAGATCAGCCGTCCCCAGGTGGAATTGGTCAATTTATTTATTTAGTCGTGAGACGGTTCGACTAAAACTTGGCACCTCCTATCAATTATTCCTATGCTAACCTTGATTCTGGATCCTTGTGTTTTTAAACCTGTCGGTTAACTTTCCCCACAAAAAAAAACAAAACAAAAATCATACAAAATTCATCAAAGCCTATAAAAGTATTTTTTTGTATTGAGACAGGTTGCGTTTTAATTTTGCATTCACTGCATTTGTTCAATATTTTACATTGCACAAGTTGCGTTGCTTTACACGCGCCGATATTTGCAACACGATACACTCTCATAATCGTTTGTGAATTATTATTATTATTAATATCCTAATTTCTTCTGACATAGAAGTGTACCGACTGGGAATTCACATGCAGATAATTTATTTTATTTTTTTTACTTATCCACACATGTACCTGAACGTGTTAAAAAGTTGAAGTGATATTGGGCTGGACACATAGCGAAAAGAATGGATGGTAGATGGACGCGAGAAATACTGGAATGGTATCCGAGAGGATGTGAAAGAAAGCAAGGTAGACCGAGTGGACGATGGGCTGATGAATTGAGAAAAATGTGTGGTCAAGTGGATTGCAGATTGCTCAAGACAGACAGGAAATGGGAGAGGATTGGAGAGGCCTTCATCCAGGAGTGGATGGTGAATGGCTGAAAATGATGATGATGATATGTACCTAGCACCTATATGTAGATAGATGTATCAGGTGTCATCCCCTGATGACTTTTTCATGATTTTTAGAAAATGTCTGTATGTTAGGCGGATGTCAATGTGTGTAAAATCGCTATAACTCAAAAACCGTTTATCCTATCACACTGTAACTTCATATACATACATATGTAAGTTTAATACCAACCATTACATCCTATGTAAGTGGTACTTCTCTTTATAAGTCACCTCATTATTTTATGAACGAGTGATTCATAATCATAACAAGCTTCAGCGTTTCGATGACTACCCTGTGGCGAAATACGATCTTTCTAAGCTGGTTTTCGAATATTCTATCTTGAGACTTAAAAACATAGTGATCCCACATAGCACAACCGCGAGCCGAAACCAACGAAGACCACCCCAGAAATGCGATTTGCATAATTGCGGTCGGTTAACACGTGTGTCCGTCGTCAAATTTTCGAATCACCCACTTTGAACGACACATAACCATACATAATAGTAATAAAAGCAATAAAAAAAGTGCGTCTCATACGCCGCTGGTAGTAGCGGGGCCGACTACTAATGAACAGTTAGCCCAGCACAGCGCGAACGCCATTCATCATAGTAATTGTAGGGTGTAATTTCGCTGTTAATAACAATAACAACGCGTAATTTATTACAATTATAGAACATTCACAAGTGTTGATAATTACGAAATGGTTCCTGAATACTTAATAAGCTACGATTTCTTTATTCGACCGAGCCGAGCGCATACATTACCCATATAACTACATATTTAAGTGTGGGTATATGCGAGTGGCCCTATCGTATATACTTATAAATATTCTTATATGCAAAAAGCAATTATGCGAATGCTAAAAGTATATAGTAATTATTTAAATTAGATAGTGGACGGGCGGGGGGGAGTGTCAGAAATCTTCATACAAAGTGCAGCAGAAAAGCGGAAAGTTAACAATTTACTTAATGACCGTTGATTCGACCGATTTCATAGATTTTACAATTGCAATACATTGTACATATAATGTTAATAAGGACAGAACTATGGGTACATTTCAGAATGTTCGTCAAAGTGAATATGCTAGCAAAGCTTAAAATCGCAAATAACATATGTACATATGTATACGCTCGTACATATGTAGTTATTGTAACAAAGTGTTTCATTGTGCCATTTCAAAATTACTAAAAATAATTGACGTACATATGCACGTATGTACGCTATTTACCATTCAATTATGAAAATTAGAAATGGAAAAAAAGTTAAAGCCCCTAAATTTTATTCTATTTTATAATGTAAAAAATATTTGTAGAGGAAAACTCGCCCATTCGAGGAAAATTCTCAATTGAATTTCTGAAACAAGTTTTTCTAGCAAAGTTTCCTATTGCTAGAAAACAAACGTATGGACGAACAGTTACATACATAGACCTGGGCTATTATATTATGTACTAAATTATTGCCCGTTGACAATCAATGGGTCTTTATTATCGAAATATGAGCTATATATTGCTTAATAATAATTAAAATTTTCAATGACAACAAAATAATTGTGTCGAGATTTGACACTCTTGATGCAGTTTCAATACAATCTCAAATAGACAGACAGACTTACTTACTCTTTATGTGTCTTTAATTTAATTCGACACATTCATTGTAAATTTTACATTGCACATTGTCTCAGAATGGGGGGGCAAGGGTTGGCATAAAGAAATAAGGGGGGGGGGAGTAGGGACGTGGCAAATCGGCTCCTCAGGCCCTAGCGGCGAAAGGGTTAAAGCATCGTCCGATTAAAACGCCACCTATTATTTTAATTGGGCGCTGCCAGGTATAAATTAGGGAGCAGATGTGTGAAACGGCACCGGCTCACTCGGCCTAACTATTTTTCTGCTCGCCGACTAATTATACGCCCCGTGAAAACGACACCGACACACACACAGACAAACAGACAGATACAATTCAAAATAAATACGTGCATTCAAAGTCTGGATCATTAGAATCGCGTATGCGAAGTGGGCGATTCGAATCTCAGCGTGAACAAGATATTCGGAAAGTCTTTATATGTAGACTGATAATATCAACAAACTTAATATACATACATATGTATGTATAACATAATCGAACTGTAAAGATTGGATTCGCCCAATTTCGAATACCCTCATATGAGGCCATCACCCCCCAACGAAAACAGTCTATTTATTTAATATTAAGTAACACAAAGCTCATAAAGTACAATATAAAATAAAATTAATTCCACATAACGCAATACAGCCAAAATAGTTACAAACAAAGAATAAATCATAGCAAGAAAGGAACTTTAGGAGCTAGGGCTGGAAAGGAACTTGAGTAAAGAAAATCTGAAGGAGGGCAAGGAATAGTGAAAAAGATCAATATGTGCAGGAATTTCGTTGAATGATGAGCAGGATCTATGAATGAAGGAGTTTTGTGAATAATTAGTAGAACAAAAATTCAAATGAAACAATGGAAGATTTCTAATACATAGATCTAGGGGAACAATGGAGAAGGTTCCTACTTAGCAAGTAAGGGCTATCTGATAAATTATTTAATAGCTTAAATACAAAGCAGAGATCCGAGACTGTCCTCCTAGACCGCAGAGGTACATAATCGTGGGAATCAGAAGAAGAAGAAGAGGAAAGACGAAACCTGGAAATGGAGTACGCATTGAACTTCTTATTAATTTTTTCCAGTTTAGGAATGGAATCTTGGTAAAACGGGTTCCATATAGTACTAGCAAATTCCAGGTGACTTCTCACAAATACATTGTATAGCAGAGACACAGTATCAAAGGACTTAACGGGTCCGAATACTCTCATTATGAATCCTAAGCTCCTATAAGCTTTATTGACAACCACATCAATGTGGGAATTAAAAGATAATTTACTATCTAATAAAACACCTAGTTCTCTTACAGAATCAACTCTCAATACTCGTGTATGCCCAATAAAGAAGTCAAACAATACAGGGGAAGCAAGTCTGGAGAAAGTGATATGATAATGTCGTCTGCAAACAAGAGAAAATATGAGTTCGTGAAGCAAGAACATCATTAATATATAAAGAGAATAAGAGAGGACCTGTTCCTACCTAGAGGTCTATTGACCTTTCCATTGGTTGATTGAGCCACATGTTGACATTTTGTAAAAATTTGGACGACAATGGGAGCCGCAGGTTCCCGATCGCTGATTTAGATACACGACTATGTACATATGTACGTAGTTTGAACGATGAAAAACGGACAGTCGTTTACACACAAAGTGACAAAAGACAACTAACCGCTCATTATTACTATTATAAATGCGTCCGTATAAAATTTTAATAGGTGGGTCGTTATCGAGACCATCCCTTCTCCACACCCCTCCCTGGTTTGTCTTTGCCTAATGACGGGATGGTCCCGTTTTCGAAACCCAAAATTAGACCCCCGAAATTATTGTGAGCCGTGCTGGAATTGAATGTAGTGTGTGTTTTTCAGATTCACGCCGCAATTTCGATAATTACTGTTTTTAAAGCGGCCGGCGGCGAACGGGTTACGGAAGTGACGGACAACCTTTTATTTTCGATCATTATTTGATTATTACTGACGACCGGTTAAATTTAATCTATACACATAAAATTATTGAATTCTTGTCTATGTCTTCCTTATACCACAAAGTTTAACTAATCGGTACCAAAATTTGCAGAGATAGCTTTTCTAATCGTGTGGAATTTATTTCTTTATATAATATAATACCATAGCTTTTTCATATAGAGATCATATGGGACAGCGCTTAGAATTTTGAAGGTGGGCTGAACGAAAAGATATGCTAGCTCAAATAAATGAAAAAAAGACAAATAAAATTGAATGCATTGAGTCTAGAAGAGGAATCTGCATTGACCACGCTCTATGCACTATGAAAAATTCTTAAGCAACATCACAACGAAAAATGGAAAGGGACAGAAATAAGAGACGGAGAAATAAAATAGGCACATAAGCCAGATAATAGAACGTTCTCGTATCACGAAGAGAAAAGCGACAAACCGAAATAGTTCAAAAAAGGCGCAATACCAAAGAAAAAGACGAAATATACAAAGTATTGCAGCAATTATTCCGGCTAATGAAAGACGGAGTGCTGCAAATCGAAACGCTGTCAATACATACATATGTACATATGTTACGTGTGAAATTCTGCATTGTATAAATTGCATCGTCATTTTATACAACGTCTAGCCGTATTAGGCAACGTATGAAATAAATTAATTTTGACGTCCAAATCGTGTTTTTTTTTTAATTTCACCAATCTAACCAGCTGATCCTGAAGTGGGTATAGTGTGAACCGGTCTTTTTCAAACTTAAGTTTTTTAAGCGTGCCTTTTATATGTATGTATTTGAATCTATGGAGCGTAGTACATTTTAAACTTCGTCTAGCCATTTTGTGTTTTGAATTGCGGGCTTCACATTTTGCCGATAGCACATACGTAAGACAGTTTAAAATTTACAATCGGGCGACTTCAAGCAGTAGGTACAGCTAATTGCAGCTGGATATTAGTATAGGCAGTAGATAATCATATTGTAGAGATAGTTGATAGTTATTTATATCTAGGACAATTGGTGAATGTAACTGTATGTAAAGTAGAAGAAATAAAACGAAGAGAAGGAGTGCTTTTGGAAAAATGAACATAGTTTTTAAATCCAACATTCCGCTATGCTCAAAAAAGAAGGCAATAGAACCAATGCATACTGCCAATTATGACGTATGAATGTGAAACGTGGATGCTGAATTCAAGAATGTTACGTATGATCCAGTGCACACAGAGAAGCATGGAAAGACAGATATAGCAGAACGAGTAAAAAAGTGGCAATGAGGTGGACCAGTGGTCGGAAACCGGCGGCTCCGGAGCCGCACGCGGCTCTTTGTATAAAAACGTGCGGCTCTCTCTTCATCCAACGTTTAGCGTGAAACAAAAAATGTTGACACACAATTTACACAAAATCAAAATGAACAACGTCATGGCTTTAAGATCGTTTTTCAGATTAAACTTCATAATATCGTTTAGTAATTGTCGAATGATTAATGAGTAACATTTAATTTAATTTTGAATATGTATATAATTCGAAAATATAATATGTTGCGGCTCCCAAGCTTACGAATTTTGCAAGGTTTCCCTAATTTGGCTCCTAGCTCGAGAAAGATTCCCGACCACTGAGCCGGACACATAGCGAGAAAAATGGATGGTAGATGGACGCGAGAAATAGTGGAATGGTATCCGAGAGGATGTGAAAGAAAGCAAGATAGACCGAGTGGACGTTGGGCTGATGAATTGAGAAGAATGCGTGGAGTCAAGTGGATTGCAGATTGCTCAAAATAGACAGGAATGGAAGAGGATTGAAGAGGTTTTCATCCAACAGTGGATCGTAAGAGGAATGCATGGGTAAGAAGTATGACCAAAGCGACAGATATAGCGGAACGTGTGAAAAAGTTAGAGTGGACACGAATGGATGGCAGATGGACGCGAGAAATACTGGAATGGTTATTATTATTATTATTATACTGGAATTGCTCGAGACAGACAGGAATAGAAGAGAATTGGAGAGGCCTTCATCCAGCAATGAATGGTGAACGGCTGAAAATGATGATGATGAGTACAGGACTTAAGTGACCACAGTACCTTCACGATAGCAAGGTGCGCGTAGGCAGACGGCGCACTAGGGACCATGTGGGAGGCATGGGCCGTGAATGAGATGACAAATTGAATGCGGGGAAATCGATTTGTGTTTGTGCGGCGTGACGTGGGAGGAGAATGGAGGCAAATGGGGAGGGATTGGAGGTTGTGGGTGGTGGGTGGTGGGCGATT
Organism: Parapsyche elsis; assembly: GCA_022651745.1. Classification (NCBI taxonomy): domain Eukaryota; kingdom Metazoa; phylum Arthropoda; class Insecta; order Trichoptera; family Hydropsychidae; genus Parapsyche; species Parapsyche elsis. The sequence continues at coordinate 2,112,464 of JAGVSN010000019.1, forward strand.
CGGTGGGTGGGTTCTCCGCAACTGGTACACGTGTAGCACGCGTGTACCCAGCGTGTAGCAGTTTGGCCAAACACGAAAAACACATTAGTGGCGACGGAAGCGAGCACCCTGTGTGTCTCCATCACGACCGGACACCGACCGATCGTCCACCACCCCCATGGTGAAAAGGTTGTCGTCTCTATGGTGACTCCATGGTTGAACCCCTTCCCCGTTGCGAATCTTGAAGATCCACCGCGAACATTGTCCTTCAAGCCGGACCTTATCGCTCTTCATACTTTTGGCGATGCTTTGTTTTATCTAAAGGTGCCTGTAAACGATCAACATTTTTCAGCAATATTGCTCGTCAACCATCCAGCAACATTTTCGGCATCACATGCGCAATATGTTTTGCAGTAATGTGTGGCTCAATGATTGCCGGCAAGTAGTTGCTGTTTTATTATTGCCCAGATTCGCCGAAGGTCAACATTCGTTTCGTGTCGTGTCCGCACCTCAGTGACAGAGAGCGTATGTGAGAGAGCAGGAAAGAAACATATATTGCCGAGTATTTTCGTATACCGAGCGATATCATCGGCAATATGTCAACAATACTCGCCAACACACTGCCATACAATAGTGTCGGGAAACACGACTATATTTCCGGCCCACATCACCATATTGAAGCAATACATTCCCGTGAATATGTTGATCGCTCACAGGCACCTTAAGCTACGTAAATATGTACATAGATTCCGCAAAGTGAAGCGAAATAATAACACGGTGAGAGAATTGTTGTAATACATACATACGTATGTAGATACATATCGCGCCCTCGGCGTACAAAGGTGACATGTCCAAAATTGTTCAGCAGCTTTAAACGGGTCAACGTAAATCGTGGGAACTTTACATAAAAATGATATCTCGTTGTTGATAGATGTAAAGAAGAAGAGATAAAACGAATAATGAAATTAGGATGGAGCGCTTTTGGCAGAATAAGTGTGTCGAGCGTTGATATGATGTTCTCTTGAAACAAAATGTCAATCGTTCTTAACGGATGAACAGGACGGGCAAACTTGAGGCAATTGTATACAGTGTATTGTACATATGTTTCTAACATTGTAGGTTTAGAATAATTGTGATGAGAAGAGCAAATGTTCCGTTTTGAAATTCGATAGTGAAGGATTCTACATATGTATATTGACAATATGCCATGATTCTTATTATTTGCAGGAGGTTACTTTTAGATGGACCATACGACCAATGCGTACTGCCAGTTATGACTTATGGATGCGAAACGTAGATGCTGAATTCAAACGCTGCCATTGTTCCAGTGAGGCATCTTTTTTTATCCCTTTTTAATACACGCGGTTGGAAGAACAGATTTTAGTTTTTGAAACGGTTCCATATGTCTATTGTAGGTACATATTTGTAACCAGGGGCGGCTGGTCCTAAGGAGCGCTGGAGCAGTGAACTCCCACTCTAAAATACTAAATTTATACCCAATCTAGATATACATAATTAGTATAAATACCCATAAAAATAAAGAAAAATGTAAAAAAATCCGTGCGCATTCGAAACAATACTTTATCCGATTAGGATAAAGTAAAAAGTTGTGTTCGTGTGTATGTTTGTATGTTTGCTAGCGAAGGAGTGCGTTCACGATTGCACTCCTATGGGCTACAAATGATCACCAGTTTCATACAAAATCTCCATAGATGTGAGCGAGAGCTACTCGACTCGTCGACAGGTGAAACAGCTATATTCGTATGAAAAATGAAGCAAAATCTGAGCAGCGCTCCTCGTCGAAGTTCGGATATGTCCGTAAACGTTCGGAACGCAATGGAGTGGCCATTCCAAAAAAAATTGCCTGGACAAAGCGTCAGAAGCAACGAGGGGGGGCGTGCGGGGGGTCTAAGTGCGGGGAATTCCCACAAAAAAGAAGTCTTATCTACTATTCTACAATATCTAATGAGTGACACACGACTCAGTCTCAGTGACTCGCGACTGACGTCATTTGTTTACAAACGATGTGGCGCGAAATTTATCTGTTTAGTTTTGTTACTGTGTTTGTTAAAATGAGTGAGTGCAACGTTACGTATATTAAAATGCATGCCAAGACCTTTGAAAACGATTAGAAATAAGAACAATAGGACCTTCCCGACCCAACATAACCTTAAAACCAATATGTACCACAAATTCGAAAAAAATATACGCGAGTTTTCAAATCAGAACAATATGGAAAAACATCGTGGCTGTGTGGATGTGTAGATACCAACAAATTGTTATGTTTTCTTATTTTCGCTGGTGGTGAATCTGCTTGGTGTGAATCGAGTGTGGATGATTTAGCACATTTGTCAATTAAAATTAAGAAAAATTCTTGTTGTGTGTTTTCACAGCAAAAAGAACGTCTGATGGGATTTATTTACAAATAAATAAAACTTTTTAAAATTAACTATATTTTTAACTATTAAACTTTCAAAATTAAAATAAATTAACCAACTCGTGAGAAAATAGGGATTTTCTAAAAATATTTTTTTCTTTAATATAAATAAATGTGCTAGGAGAATCATCTTCGTCAGGAATTCTAAAATTCGGTAAGTTTTTTTTTATATTCAACCTATATGTACATACATGTATGTATGTAGGTATCCTTTGTTTTTGACTAGTGAACCCCCTCTTTTGTTGGTCACCGGCCGCCACTGTTTGTAACGGGATATCAATGAATGGTATATTATTTCAGTATGACAGTAAAATGTTTGTCACAACTCTTGAATATCAAGTACGTATGAGAATACACGGTACGCCACTTTAAGAAGAAGAATGGGTGTTTTTACTTTATTTTCTTTCCACGAGATCAAACAATGAACTAAATTAAGTATCAATATCGAACACGCAATGCGCAACTGTTTCTATTGTAAAATTTTAAGATCTCTCGTTACAATTGCGAATTGTTGATCGATTTTGCGGACGGGCACTTCCGGCTCGTTCCCACTCGCTTCGAGAACGTGCTAACGCGTCAGATTTAATTCGTTTGGCTTCGGAAAAATAATTCGCCGATGAATTTCGGCACGGACGCCCTCATCGGCAGCAGGAATTTGCGGGGAATCATTGTTCTTGGAGCTTAGCAGGCCGAAGACGTGCCCAAAATTCCCAATAAGGACAGGTGGTGGTGATGGTGGTGGTAGTGGGACGAGTACAGCACCCGTCAACGAACAGACGCGCCTCGACAACCGACAACGACTATACATACATCAAACTGTATATCAGTAATCATAATGAATAGTTAATATTTCATATTTAATTAATAATAATTAATTGGCCTGCCAGAAGATCTCAGAAATATAAATATTGATAGATTCCTGGCAGCCTTAAAACAGCACCTCTGTATAAGTGCTAATAGATAATTAAGTTTATTTTATAATTTTAGCTTTAAGTTACTATTTGATTGTAATTAGCTTCTTAAGCTATCTTAAATAAATAAATAAATAAATTTAGTTTTAAATTAATGAAACTCCATGTAAGCTATCAATTTTATATTGAGCTACCCAAACTTCACGCGAAGGCAGGGCTAAAGTAATGATGATTTGAATTTAAGATGACTTGACCCTGCTAAAGAATGTTTTTATGAATCTAACTTATTTATTTATATTTTAGTGGATTCAGTTTATAAATGTCTACTTTCATGCTATTAAAACGCCAACGTCACAAATTTAAACAATATTTTGTATAAAAAGACTCAAATAGTAATGCACTATGCATAACTGAACTTTTCATTCATATTCAATTGAAAATCTCAATAAAAACATTCACCCAATTATGCAAACATGATTTTTCAAGGCGGATTTTTTTCAGATTGGCGCTTTTGGCGAATCGAGTCACAGGTAAATTCTAACGAAAACACATTTCGTCGATCGAACTGTACCGCTTGACCCACCGTTCGCCGCTGAAACGATCCGCGCTTTCCTAAATTCAAAACATGCCAGCGAAAAGCTGAAGATGTGATCTTTGGAGATATGTACATACGTGAAATGAGCGAGCACTTATTCGAGTACGTGCCAGCTGTACCCAGAACTCGTACAATAAATTCCCGCGATTGCCCGCCACCCCATCATCATTCCCCAACCTCCCACAAACATCGAAGCGAAGGGAATCTTTATTAATCTCCATCCAGGATTGTCGATCTCGTCTCGAAGACGAATCATTCCTCACCTTTGTTTAGCGAGACTGCGTCGTTCGAACCCCACCGCATAACCTTTAGACTGCAGCGCTTCCAAAACTTCCATCTCTAGGCGCAATTTTCGATTTTACCATGGTGAATTTACCCACATGTACATATTTAAGATATAACGCTTATATTGGCATCAATTGGCTTAAAAATTTGCGTCTATGGAACAAACTTCTTCCCCAGTTTGTACTGTATGAATAATAGAATTTGATTCGGTGAATGCGGGCGCGGTTTAATTTTGAGATTCTCTGCTAAATAGAATTTCAATATATGGATTCCTAGACGCGAAGAGATGCTAAAGAATAATAAGAAGGAATGAGCGCACACCGTGCGCTGAATAATAAATAGATTCCGATGAACTGTGCACAGATTAAAATTAATATACGAATGGCTCATAACTAAGCCGAGTTTCGATCAATAAATATAACAATCATTTAGCTTGTACACTATGTACATATGTATGTATGTACATATATAAATTGAAGAGTCTGAGTGTTTAAAAAAATATATACACACAAGTGGCAACACGTGTAGAACGCTCTCCAATTATAAACCGATTGCATTAACGTGTCTTTGTTCTAAATTAATAACATGCTATTGTTATTATACGGCTGTATTGTATGCGTTTTGGTTATACTATGTATACATGTAGGTATACTGAATGTGTTAAAATCCCCAATCATCACAAAAATCCCCAATCAGCAAAATGTTGACTGAATTCTCCCCCAGCTCTAGGGTTGCCAACTATTTTTGAGATAATTCCGGGACATGAAATTTTCTGCCAATATTTTGTCACCTGTTTGCTGTTTATTTAGGAACAACACCAATCAAAGCTGCGAAAATTCACCATGCATATAATGAATCGATGTCAATTTTGATTTGTAATATGTTATCAGATACTTGTTCCCGTGTCAATTCAACTTCTTTATTTCTCCTTCAAGGAAAAACATTTTATTTTATTAAAAATGTTGCTATAGTTATAGAATTCATTGTTTTCCTATGCATCCTGTGATGCATCTTGTAATGAAACAATTTACAATTTATTGGAATCGAATATAAATTTGTTCTTATCCTCCTCGGGTAATTTTCGTAGAGTGAATCTTACATTGCTGCAAAAGAATCCATTTTCCACTCGAAATTCTAATTGATTTAATAATTTTCACATAGTAGCATCACATCTAATGATAAGTATGAATCATTCTCCAATTCACGAGTAGGGTGGACGTGAAGAGTTGTATGCGATAGAAAGAATGATTATAAAGATTGGCTGTTTTAAAAATACATATATTTGTCAGTGGCTTTCTCTCAAATTCCCGAACATTTTAGGACCCATCCGGGATTTTGGACAGGGACTTTGTTTCCGTGATGATCCCGACCAAACTGGAACGGTTGGCAACCCTTCCCAGCTCTCAATTTTGAACTCGATACACCCACCGGCTTACATATATGGTCACTCTTCTTGGCGACAAACGCGCACGTGTTGGTTTCATTACGCGAGGGGATTACTAGCACGTGTCCCAGAAATAACACTTAAGATCGAGAGGAATGAGAGGGACGTAGAGGACTTGGGACTGACTCACTGAAACATCATCTCATAATAGCATATCCACATATTTCAATAGATACGGACATCAAACTCCGCTAATTTTCATTGTACATACATACATATATTTGTATAGACTGCAAGCCGACACTGAAAATCACATAGTGTGTGCGTTCAATTGATAAATCCCGACGAGCGAATGCGATTTGCATTCGCGGTTTAAATGCTAAACAAATATTTGCATAACTCAAAATGCGCGGTAATCCGCGCCAGCCCGCAAACAGTGCCGCAATATTGTCCCTCGGGGATTTTCCGCGCAAAATCCTCCATTTTTTGCGATTAAACAACGAATTTTCATTTTTTTTCCCACAGTATTCTAAAGCGGTGCACGACGAAAACTCAACCACAACATTGTCAAAGTGACCCACTATACTTGCCCACATAAAAAAATATATAAATTAAATACCTAAATCCTTTCACTGATACCTCGCTATACTCACATCATCAAATGAAACCATATGTAAACCTAGTACCTACACACACAGAAAACAAGTATCAACATTTTAACTTTCTTCTTGTTGGTAGGTACGCGTTTATTTATTGTATTTATACGGTACTGAATACCTTTTACAAATGATTTATACATAGATATAAAAAAAAATATCGAGGTTGATTTTTTTCACAATCTCAATACTTCATCTACATATATGTAGGTATAATATACACATATGGATAAAGTAAAAAGTAAAATATATAAAAAGAGGGCACACGAAGAATGAAATGAAACTATGAAACAATTATAAACTAGCATTACTATGTACATATATTAGCGTTGCCTGCCTAGGTTGTTGCGTTCGTGCAGGCATTGCCAACATACCAAACAGAAAAAAATTAGCGGTGTGTTGGCAACAAGTCGCTATCTGTCAAAGCTGATTCGAGTCGACAACGCAATTTATGGCCATACATCCATTCAATTAACCATAGGTACACTATACAATAAAATTGTTTCACTCACAGGTTATAGGGCTGTACTGTTATTGTACAAACCGGTTAACATAGTCATTCAAATTCTTGTCACTTGATTTAATAATTTTTACGTGAATACGTCTTTAGTCAGATCTACATATGCGGTACCAGTACGGAAACGGCGATGCTACGTTTGGATGGGCATACATTCCGACACTATAACTTCATTACTAATAACACGATTGACATTTATTATTATTTTACTCGGTCAGGTATACATTTATGATCTTGATTTGGCACCGCGCACGTGCGAGGTGTGGGAGAAGGGCCGTATTTTCCAACGTTTTTGAACTATTTTGAACGTTTTTGGAAATTTCCAAGCAGTATATCTCGCGACTCGGACATGTTAGCGAAATAATTTTGCTACCAAACAAAATATCTTTTCAAGATTTGTTGATTTAAATCGTAAAAAATGAACTACATACATATGTAAATTATTTGTTGGTGAAAAATCAAAAACAAGTCGAAACATATCTAAAATTTCACTATGTCGGCCCATATTCGCCGAAAAGCCAATAGGAAATACAAAACAACGCATATCACCAGAAATATGGTTTAATCATATATCGATCAGTACCAAGATGTCTGTGACAGAACGAGTGAGACGGTATCGGGAACATCAGAAATTCGACGCGGCGCGCAGGGAAAACAACGGCGCGAGCACCTCGACGGCCACCGTTTACCACAGGCCAATGATAAATAAAATTGTAAATAATAAAATATTAGCCGGTAACACAGACGTATTCACGGAAAACCCACGGCCGTGTTCGACACAGCCACACCCCGATTTTTTTTAACCTCGATAGTAGTTAATGTCACATGTAGTTTCATGTCTATGGAACTATTCGTTTGACACGCTAATTCAATTTTGACTTTTTTTTTGTCTGGGTGTTAACTGGGCTTTAAATATTGGATAGAACTGTTGATAAGGTGAACTTGTCGCTAAACTTCCATCTAATCTAACTTGTGCTTTCTAATTATGTACAACATTTAGACAAGCGGATAATTCGATGACATTGTACATGTACAAACTCGGATAATCGTCATCGAACGAACAGGATATAGGGGATGGGGAGAGGAAGGTATGATATGGAACGGATTTACTCAAACAGGGTTGGCAGTGACGGGGTGGTAGGTAGGCGGGGAGTTAGAGCCAGCCTCTCTCTGTAAAAATTAATTACAAACCGTGCTCGGCCGTACCGCGGGGGATGAATATGAAAAAGCACTTCATTTTTAATTGGAAACGGTATAAGCTGAGAGAATTTTAATTGATATTTTCATTTTTTTTTTTGCTTACAGCGACGCTCTACGGGATTTTTTCGAACCGTCCCTTTTATTATTATTATTATCAATTTCATTTTTTTTTCACATAATTTCAAACCTACATATGTACCTCCTATTTTAAATTTTGCAACTGAGTCAAATTCGTATACTTATATATAGGTAGTGTCAAATGCCACCGTCAATAATGGTTAACGCCAATTGCCTGTCACTCACCCACCATCGTCTTATCTTACGATATCATAGATACCTACATACATACATATCGATGGGTTAGTGCACAGATATTGTATGTCCAGTGTTGTTTTAAAATATTGTAAGTGACATACATACATACATCTCATGTATAAACTCAGTACAGATCTTTACAATTCATAAGATTTCGGAATTGTTTTGTCAACCGAAAAACTTGAACGTGGTACTTTCCCTTGTAAGTCACCTGATTTTTTTTTTTTTTTGACAGCCAATGACAACTAATCTAAGGATCTTTTTTTGTATTGTAAGGCTTATGATTGGAGTGAACCATTATTCCGCTAGCATTGGTGTCGCAGTGTGGTTTATGTACTACATACATATGTAGATATAGAATAACATTATTCTATATCTATGACTACATAGAAATATAAATGAGAAGGAGTGTGTGTGGGAGGCAAGATGGTCGTTCGTTCAAAACCGGAAGTGACCGGTAGTGGAGTATTGTCGACAGGTTGAGCCCCATTGGTGAAACGGAGGGGTTAAAAAATTTGACCAATATTGCATTGGTCACGCAACTGATGTCATTGGCGAGAGTCTTCTTCCTGTGGGCGGCTGTTGTGACCGCAACGGCCATTTTGACCGGTTGTTGTATAATGTTGGGTGTGGGCGAGGGTCGGTAATTACACGTATCAATTTACACAATGGGGGAAAAAAAAACAAATAAATAGGTAAATAAACCGCGGACAAATTGTGAATGACTCGTTTGCTTGTTGGTGATGTTCAATTTTACCGGTTTCGGTGTTACCGGGATTATAAAATAGATTACCGGTAATTACCGAAATATATTAATTTTGTTCAAATTTATATATTTTTTTTATTTTCAGCCCTAGATTATTTAATATTCTCATTTAATGGTCTACAGGTCTACGTCAATACAAAAAAAAGATGGATACACATTTCTAAGGAAACCTTTATATTTTATGACCCCCAATATATAGGTATGTATGTATGTACTAACACTGAATTGTTTTGAATTCGGAAAACAACATTTTAACGGCTAGTTTGCCGGTTCGTTTGACTAGTAGATCAAAAAACAATTGGCACCTTTTCGACATTCGGCACCTTTTTCGAACTGTTTTTCAAACGAGCCTCCTAGTGTATGTAGGTACCTACCATAAATTTATAATCTTGAAAGCAAAGATAAAGTACGTTGAAAATATCGTACTTAGTCCCAAGACTATTTTTGAATACATACATACATATAATGATTTACAAGTATGTATGTCATCGATTTTGAACTTACCCATCTGCCGATTTTTTTCTCGGAATTCAACTGAAATTCTAAAACCATCCCTTCCACACAAAAATTCTTAGATCAAAAAGTACACAAAAATGTACTTACTTTCGAGATTTTCTCCGTGTAAATGTATATATTATACATACATAATTCATCACGTAATACATCAAAGTTCCGACATTAAAAGTTTGTGTAAAAGGTGAATTTTTAATTAACGATTTTTTTACTAATTTTTTTTTTTAATTTAAAAAAAAACCGGTAAAAGCACGAAATGCAAAAGACACTCCGGCAATTGAAATATTGCGGGCGTGGCGTTCGCAGGCCTGGGAGTGAGAGTACGGGAATTCTCCGCTTTGACAGATCAGAGCATCTTGCGTCGCCTATTGTATCTTGTGGATTTTTGTTCTCTGAATCTCTGCCCAGCATTCAAAAGCTGCAATTGTAAGAATAATATCTTTCTTTAGTTCGATTCTAAAATTTTCTATAAAAATTGAGAATTACAGACTGTGTATCGGGAGTCGAGATTACAGTTTCTAAATCGGGACATTTCCGCCTAAATCCGGACGCCTAGCAACCCTGTGTAAGATCCAGTGGAGACAGAGAAGCATGAAAAGATGTACATAATATGCTTGGTATAACAAGAAAATATTTAAGAAGAAAACGTGGGTAAGAAGCATGACCTGTGGCAGATATAGCGGAACGTATGAATGATTTGAAGTGGCAATGGGCTGGACATAGCGAGAAAAATGGATGGCAGATGGACGCGAAAAATACTAGAATGGTATCCGAGAGGATGTGAAAGAAAGACGATGGGCATATGAATTGAGAAGAATGTGTGGTCAAGTGAAGCAGATTGTTCAAGACAGACAGGAATGGAAGAGCATTGGATAGGCCTTCATCCAGCAGTGGATGGTGAATGGCTGAAAATAATGTATGTATGCTAACCATACATCCTGGTTTGGCCGAGACTATCCCGATTTTGAAGGCGCGTTCCAACACCCCGGCCGGATTGACATTTTTATCCCGGTTTTTCATTTTGTACGCATCTACCGTTCAAGGTTTCTCGTAGGTTTCTCGTAAGTTGCTGACAATTGTTGATCAGTTAGTGCATCGTAGTCAAAACAGGTTTTGTCTTGTTTGTGAAAGATTGGAAATACTGTACATATGTGCAAAATGTGCATTTACGGATGCGTTAAACAAAAAATTTCCCTTTCTGAAAAAAGCATGTGGCTACATTGATCGCGTAAAATGTAAACAATGTTTGTCTGAGTTTTCAGTGCTTCAGTAGGCATTCTGATATAAAAAATATGCTGTGCTTTGGAAAGAAACTTCGCCCGTGGCACAAAATGTTCTTATGCCAGAAAATATTTCAACTGCTGAGTATTTTTGCAAAAAAAAGGCTTAAAAGTAATTTTAAAAAAATTGCACAAAATAAACAGTACAATCTACTATATAAAATTCAATGTTTGTCTGTTTATTTGTTTGTCCGCTATGCAAATGTACAGTTTTCAACTTAGAACCGCCAAACATCGTATACTATCTCATGATACCCCAAGTCAGACCGTAGGTGGGTTTTGGAAGGGGTCGGAGTCCGCGGTCAAGGGGCCCCCATACAATTTTTTTAATCTGAAAAAAATTTTGTACTGGAGAATAAATGTTTACATTTATTTCAATTTTTTATTCAAATTTTGTTTGTACTGGAGAATAAATGTCACCCGCACGAGCAACGCCGGGCAATTCAGTTAGTACTGTATAAATTGTAGAAGAAAATTCTCCTGCAAAATCGTGAAGTGTCCTGGCTTGAGAAAAATATCATATGTATTCAGGCGCGTACCCAGGATTTTTTCTTAGGGGGGGGGGCTAATCTACAAAATATTTTACGTCAATGATATCATTGACGTAAAAAAATGCCGATCATATGATCGGCATTTTCATTTTCAATGAAAATAAATGTGGCGACTTCTGGAAATTAAAGATTACATGGAAAAGTATGAACTTTTAAACCCTTTGTACGCCAACGACGCACGTGTGAGTCCAGTCGATTTCTCTACCTAAGCATACGATATTTTAACATTTAAAAATGGTTTTACATACACCATCTATTGAAGAACTTGGTTGGATGAAAATTTTGTATTTTTTTGAACATTTTATTTTAAAACAAAAAATACAGTATAAGCTTATATTAATAGTCCTATTTTTTTTTTTTTTTTTTTCTTAAGCTCATTTAAAATATCTTGAGGACTTACTTTTATGTGCCTATGTATAGGGCACATTGTTTGGGTTGTACTCCTTTAGGAAGTAGACAATTAAAATTAAATAGAATATCTAGATGCTTGGTAAATCTTTTATTCATTTGACTAAGCATATGATCTGCAAAATTTAAATAAACCAATCTTCGAAAATATTCCTCCGTGGTTTCATGTATTAAAATTAGATCTTGTTGAGAATTCGTCATTTCTTTTGGCTTCATAACTTCGATTCCAAATATATTGCTATTGTGGAACTGCGCACTCTAGCCCCAGACACATGACCCAACACATTAATTTGTTATTATACAATATACACATATGTATATACATTATTAGTCCACAGTCCTGATAATTAATATTTTATATCAACTATATAATTTGAAATAATGAATTAAAATAATTTTAGGGGGGGCTTAGGCCCCGAAGCCCCTGCTATCCATCAGTGTTCCATTAAAGTTCCGTGGCTATCCATTAGTGAGGTTATGTATTGTGACCACTTCGCGCAAACCGCGTTGTGTGAGCGATTGCGCGTTTATCCAAACTTTATAAAAAAAATCTCTTTCAAGAGTGGAACTGCCACTTCCAGTTGGCGTTCCAATATTCCATAATATCTCTCACACCTTACGTGAAAATAATACATATGTAAATATGGAATTTCAGCTTGATAGACTTGATAGTTTCGGAGAAAAAGTTAAAAACACCGAAAACCAAGAGTAAAAGTACTACTTCCAGTTAAAAAAAATGTTTAAAAATTATATTATTTTGAAGGTCGTTACACATATTATTCGTTATAAGGTCGTTATACACATAGATTTTAACTTAATGTGTATTATAGTTTTGCTAGAAAAACTTAGATTACACAAAAATTAGGTGACTTTCCAAGGGAAGTACCACTTCCGGTTGACAAAAAATTTTGAGAGCGTTATGGATTGTAATGGCCGGCAAAAAACGTATAAATATGAAGTTTCAGTGTAAAAGGATAAACGGTTTTTGAGTTATTTGCGATTCTACACACAGGTACACTGACTTGTTATTGATCGATGTTGACCAAAATCATAATATCTCTTACACGTTACATGAAAATAATAGATATGAAATTTCAGCTTGATAGACTTGATAGTTTCGGAGAAAAAGTTAAGGTTAAAAAGAGCACAGACACACTGAAATTTTCCAGAAATCATGAAAACGTGATCAGGGGATGATACCTGATACAAATCAGTCAAAATCTCAAGGTCAAATTTTTGTATGATCACAATACATACTTTATCTGATTAAGATAAAGTAAAAATGTGATTTGTTACAAACATACACACCTACAATAAAATATGATTTTATATTAATAAATACATAGGTGAAAGTTATTTATAAAAATTTTAAAATAACAATCAAAAAATATTATTTATTTCTTTATTACTTCATATGAAAATGTGAAACATTTACCATCGTACAATTAATTAAATTTATGTTTCGTTCATTAATCAAATTTTGGTACTAAAACAACTAATTTAAACGACCGGGAAGTGTGGATGCAACTCAAATTCAACTTTCAATTTGCTAATGTCACTGCAAATCTCCCGGGATGGCTGTACTGATAAATTTTGATTATTTTCGTATAATACATTGAGAAACGTTTTTGCAAGAAAGAGCGTAATTTAAATTATATAACTATACAGATAAAAAAACTGTATCACAATATTTCATAAACAACAGCAACACAAATCATAATGAAAAAAATGCATAGATATATATGTACATATGATATTTTTTGCATTTACAAATATAGATATGATACTTTTTTGCATTTATGCACATTTATTTTATTTGGTAAATTCAGAATGTAGGTACCACTTATTTTTAACATAAACTGATTCAAAATGATGCTTTTGGATGTTAAAACCAGTAAAATTCAGATATATGTAGTTGCAGTACAATTAGATGACTGCTGAAAATTTGCCGCAAGATAACTGAAACAAATAAATATCAATTAAATATTAATTGGAATTATGTATAATGAAATATGAAGAATATATCTATTTATTACTAAATTGATATATGTATATACATATTTTTGTATAAAGAAAGACTTCTACCAGTCTATTGCAATATGAATACAAAACATATCATAGTCTTAATTTATGTATTATTTAAAGTTCATCTTTGAAACTGTATATTGAACATCTAATAGTCTTTCAATAGAAGATTTTCACATCTTACACCAACTATGTATGTATGTATAAGAAAATTCAACCGTGGCATATAACGCAAATTATTTCATTAATTTATTCTAGTCTGTATGAAACAGAAATATACATACATCATATATGTATACATACTATAAATTAAACGATATTTTCAATGTATATTGCCAATTCTAAATATTCACTGTTATTATAGTAATATAATAAAAATACAAAACAGTTAACAACTTGCATTGTTCAATGGCCACATGTCGGAACATATTCAGGTATAACTTATGATGAAAAATTTAGTGAATCAGTTTTAATACCACTTTTTAATGATCTTCCTTTATAGACAAGTCATTCGAATTATGCATATTGCGACATTTTAAACATCAATTCCATCCACCGTGTGTACCCTTAGAAAGTCTTACAGAACTCAAATTTCCAAGAATCGAGTTCATACTTTTTAAACTCCCTGTAAAATGAAAAAAAGAAACAATATCAGTAATTTACATTGAACGTGTATGATTATAATTATGTAGATGGTATGTGAATTAAAAATGTTATAGTTAAATTAGTAACATCAATTAACTCAATCTATCCCCAGTTTTTGTAAATAACCTTTGCCTTAACTTTTTGATGGCCAATACGGATAAGCCTACATAGGTTTGGTGTTATTTTTCTACCTGAGATAAATGAAAACAAAAATGTCATCACCAGATAATACGTCAACGGTATTGGCCATCAAAACGGCAACGCCCCACCCATCTCTATACTCTGTCCAATTTAAGAAACATCCTAGTCTTGACTGACTCTTTTTATTTAGTTACACGAAAACAAGGTGTTTCTTAAGTTGGACATTAATACATAGAAAAACTGGGGATAGACAAAATTGACAACATAGACAATTAACAAATCGAACTTTTCCAAATTATTATTATCCTGAGTTTAAAACAGTTATATGCTATGTATATATTACATATGTATAATGAATACCCATTTACATGCTGCAACAAAATCATTATTATGAAAGTCAAATTAGTTCAAGTACTGGGTTAAATTAAATTGTGCTTTCTAATATTGCTCTGCAAGCAAGGTATACAATAATATCATTATCTGTGATAGTTTCATTGTCTGTCCTCACATCCTCACATCCTATAATGATATTTGAATTGCGGTTTTGGTTGAGTATATTTCCATCAGTGCAGATTTCTGCTAAAGATTGTCCCTTTGTATCTGAATCTGTCAGTTTAATGATCTTATTATTCTCTTCGACGATTATATTCCCGTTAACATCATTGTCTTTGTGAATATTTTGATCCCGATTGGAATCGCTGGTTCCGTCATTGAAGGATTTTCGTCTAAATTGTTCATTTCGAACTTTCTCGATTGTCGTCGTTGAGTTTACATTTGTATTATGAATTTTTTTATGGTTTCCTAGTGTTTCATACAAGAAACTCAATTGACGAATCTCCTTCGCTGGAATAAAATTTGACAAGTTCAACCAATTTTGTACTCTGTTGTTAGATGACGAACGTTTTATCTTCTTGTGGCTGAATTGAGATAGTGTAGAGCCCATTGTTATTGCGAAGTCCAATCTGAAACTGTATCGATGATTCTTTGCCTTTATTGACGCTAAAATGTAATGTATCAATTGACGGTATAGACAGTATGTTTTTGTGTTTCAAATATAAAATTAAGATCATTATTGTGATGGCAATTTCTTTGTCGTTTTCAAAAACGTCTTTCAATCTCAATTGGAAAATCTTTCTACGAACATTTATTTCATTCAAGTCGGAATCTAATGAAAATGTTTTCTCGTAAACATTGCACCATAATACCATTATACAAAATAATATAACAAATAATATTATTTCTCATCAAAATTAAAGAAAAATTTCCCTCTTAAATTTTTATCAACAAAAATAATGATTCGATCCAAAAAATTTCAAAACAAATGAAAAGTATTGAAATAAATTTGAATTACCGTAAAATTAAAATTGCATAAAAATGTTTTTTTCAGTTTGAAACTTAACCAAAAATCATCCTAAATTGATGTTTAAAGCAGGGCTAGTGGAGTCGGCTAAAAAAAGGCCAGAGTCCGACTCCGACTCCAAAACATAAAATTTAAAAAGTTCCGACTCCGACTCGAATTTCTAAAACAAACAACGCTTAACTGAAATAATGATAATTAATAAAAAAAAAAAAACATAACGATAGGTAAACAATAATTAATTAGTCTGTTTATCCTTGCAAAACTTGGGTTTAAACAAGCGCAAAATGGCAAATTGGAGTCCGAGTCGGGAGATTTTTTGGCGACGTTGACTCCACGAGAAAAGTTTGACTCCACCGACTCTGAATCCCCCACTCTGGTTCAAGGGTTAGTCACATTTTATTACGACTGTCAAACGTCGCCAAAGGATTCTCGAGCACGTATTCTGACAGATGCGCGGGTGTGTGCGCTTGTGAAAATACTGTGCATTTACTTTTTAGAACTTGGTTTCGCGAGCACGTCGGCCTGGCTGATGCCTGATATATTTTGGATGCTATCTACCAGTGGGTCTACTACGATTGACCGAAAGACGAATGATCGAACCAGTACTTGCCGATTGATTGTTTATTAAATTTTTGCGAATTTTTTTCGTAGCCGGTGCTTTAAATACCAAAGAATCCCTTTGATAGCTTTGTTCAGATACCTAAAACTGAATATAAATAAATGGAAAGAAACAGCGGTTCTTGTCAGTTATATCCCCGCCGGAAGTAGTGGTACCAACAAAAGTGCTTCCCACCGTTTGACAATCCCCTCCCTGAGAGTGTATTGGAGAAGCGTGTATATGTGCATTGTTGACATATTGAAATGCCAGTCAAGTATGAAATTGGGCAATAATTGAATACATCAATGAGTTAATTAATACATCAATGATTTACTTCTAGAGCAGGGCAGATAGTCTTATAACCTTCCAAGTGTTCCCTGCTCTTCGACCAGTGCTTGACCTGTGCGGACGTGTACACTACTACAGCCATGGAGACGGTTACATTTGGAGAGATTGATGAGCTTCAGGAGGCCTTCCTAAAGGAGCTCACGGGTCCAAACACGCTCTCGAACGCCAGGAGGGACAACATCCTGAAGGTGGTATTGAGACTTCTGAGATCTACCGCGTTGGAGAGCGGATTCGACGCTGTACTTCGAGAGGTGTCTCTCGTTAAGAGGTTGGTCTCTCCATCTCCTCTCCAGTCATCGAGGAAATCATCATCTTTTCCCCCCCCCCCCCCTTCGCCACTACTGCAGTTGTCGCAAAACCAATTGGCGCCAATAACTCGCTCACCGGTTCGAACTGGTACGAGCTATGCAACCGTAGCTGCAATGGCAACACTGAAAGTGACTCCGGCACCGACGAAGACTGGCGCGGCGAAAAGGAAGCGCGTTAGGCGACGTGTCAACAAACGTCAACAATCGCGAGCTGGCAACATCATGACAGCTGCTCCAGCTCCTATTGTTTCGACTCCTACTACTACTGCAAGGAGTAATTCCAATGTTCTGGACAAATGTAGTAAAGGGAACTGGGAGTTGTGATGAATCTCTCGGTGCCTTCAGAAGAAATAGATTTCTTCGTGTCTTCTATCTTCGGCCTGAAACCACAGCTGAAACTCTGGCTGAATATATGGACAGGGTTTTCCAGACCAAAGCAGAGACCAATATTAACTAAAAACACATAAATGGCGATTTCGGAGAGCGTTGCACCCGAACCCACCCAAAAAAGTAGGGTGCCCAGTGGTGAGTCCCTGACGTTTTATTACCAAAATGTTAGGGGTCTAAATAGCAAAACTTTTGATTTTTTCTCTGCCATTCTCAACCAGGATCATGAATTTATACCTATCTCTGAGTCGTGGTTGAATGACTCAGTTTTTGATTCTGAATTGTTTGATAGCAGATACCTGGTGCTTAGAAGGGATCGCGGGAGTAGGGGCGGTGGGGTTCTACTGGCCATTCGCGCTGACAAGGTACGCTCTGCACGAAGAATTGATCGTCTTCATACTTCAGGAGAGCACCTTTGGGTTTTAGTGGAAATGAAGCTGTTTTCTGTGATTGTTTGTGTTGCTTATTTTCCCCCAAATCAATGTCGTGACATCTCCAAGGCATTCTTTAGCAAAATAGAGTCAGAGCTCCCCTACCTTATGGGTAAGAAAATTGTAATGATGGGAGATTTTAATTTAACTTATTTGCCTTATTTAGCTGGAGATGTATCCTTAATGGCAGATTCTCTTGACATGTCAAATTTTAATAACGTTACGAATTGTAAAGGTAGTAAATTAGATTTAATATTCACCTCTTTTAATCCAAATTTATGTAATGTAAGTAGAAGTGGTTCTGTGCTGGTGGCTGAGGATGGTTATCATCCTGCACTGGAATTGGTGATTGAACTTAGCTACCCCACTTCTTCTGTTCAAAGTGACCCAGAAAGTACATGTACATATATCTGATGGTTGAATTTTTGGTAATGTTTTGGATAATCGTAACTGTAATATTCTTTTAGATTCTTTGTCAAATTGCGATTGGCGACGAGTTTACGAGTGTGCTGATGTTAATACTGCGGTTGATCACTTTTATGAATTAATTTATGATGTATTTAATTGCATTTTTAGAAAAAAAAAATCTTTTACTAGGAATAGAGCATACCCTAAGTGGTTTGATAAAAATTTGATTTCCATATTGAGGAAAAAGCACAAATTCCACAAGTTATGGAAGCGTTTTAAAGATCAATCTCTTTATGATAATTTTAGTTCTCTGCGTGCGCAGGCCAAGAGTATAATCACTTCCAGGCATGCTCATTATTCACAGGAGTGTGGAGATCAGATTTTTCGTGATCCTCAAAAGTTTTGGAACTTTATAGGCTCAAAAAAAGTCAATAATCCAAGATTGTCAGTAATGTCGAATGACAACAAAACATTTGTGGGTTTTGGGGATATTGCCGATGGGTTTGCTGAATACTTCAAATCTGTATCTGATTACAGCAACCTTTCATCCTCTCATACTCCTTGGTCATCCACGTTGAATATTGATGAGCTTAGCATCTCGGATCTGAAATATGGATTTGGAGGATTGAAACCGATAAGTTCATCGGGACCTGATTTTATTCCCGATTTTATACTGAAAGGTTGTGAGTCGTCTCTGCTTAATCCACTAAAATTTATATTTAATTTAATCTTGGAATCATCAGTATTCCCAGATAGATGGAAATGCACGAAAGTCACTCCGGTTTATAAAAAAGGTGATAAATCTTGCATAAAGAATTATAGGCCTGTTGCTTTACTTTCATCTCCTGCAAAGCTTTTTGAAATTATAGTTCAAAGGCATATTTACTTTCATAGTAAGCAGCTTCTGGTAGAGCAACAACATGGCTTTCGTCCGTTTCGTTCCACGATTACAAATTTACTTTGCTTTTCGAATTTTGTGTCGAATCACCTAGATGCTGGGGTTCAGGTTGATGTTATCTACACAGATTTCGAAAAGGCTTTTGACAGGGTTAATCATAAGATCTTATTATCTAAGCTCAATGATATTGGTTTTTCTTTAAAACTAACCAAATTATTTGCTAGCTATTTACAGGCTCGCCGGCAATACGTCACCTATGGTCATTCTTCATCTGACTCTTACTTGACTAATTCTGGAGTTCCACATGGTTCTAATCTTGGGCCTTTATTATTCAACCTTTTCATTAATGATGTTCTCTCTGCATGCAGTCATTCTAAATTTTTGATGTATGCCGATGATCTAAAGCTCTTCAGAGCTATTAAGACGAGTTCAGATTGTCATTTTCTTCAGGAGGATCCGGATTCTCTTGTGAAATGGGCAACTGTAAATCGTCTTCCTCTTAGCATCGGTAAGTGTCAGGTGGTCTCCTATTCCAGATCCTACACTCCATTACTTCACTCTTACAATATCGGTGAAAGTGATCTAATGAGGGTGTCAGTGAGAGAGATCTATTGGAGTCTGGTTCCGAGATTTGGTGCCCCTCTGAGGCGAAGTACTGTTTACTTATCGAGAGAGTGCAGAAGAAATTTCTTCGGCACCTGTATATGAGGGAGTATGGTTTTTACCCGTTTCTGTATCCCAGTGCATTTTTATTAGGAATGTTGGGATACAGATCATTGGAAACTCGGAGAAAAGTTTGCTTGATCAAACATTTTTCTGGATTATTAAAGGGTTGGGTAGATAATCCGGGGATTCTCAAGGAGCTTCGTTTATGGGTTCCAGAGCATTCCCATGAGTCTCGAGCGCGGTCTCTTTTCTTGCCTGTGCACGCACGAACCTGTATGCTCGTCAACTCGCCGGTATCGAGTGCGATAACACTTTTAAATCGGATTGCTAGGAGTGTTGACTTGTTCACGATTTCTGACAGCAACTTGTCAGTATTTTTGGATTTTTTCGATATATAATTTTTTATTTTCTTATGCAATTATTTTGTTATTATTATTAATTGTTATTATTATTGTTATTAATATTATTATCATTTTAATATTATTATTATAATTATGTTTGGTTTTGTTATCATTATTAATATTTTTATTATAATTCTCATTTTTAATTCTATATTTATATTATGTATCTGGCCGATGTGGCGTTTTAGGGATACCTGTGAAGTCACATCGGTATATTTTAAAACGAAAAATAAATAATAAAAAAAATACACGCTTCTCCAATACACTCTCAGGGAGGCGATTGTCAAACAGTAGGAGGTGCAATCACTGGGGGTACTACTTCCGGCGGGGACTTAGCAGACATGTACCCACTTTACCTTATTTAAGATATGAATTGAGATTTTTAAATACGGGTCTACTACGAAATACATATCGAGATGTAAGCAGCATTAGTAAATAGAAAATGGCCCTAGAAAATATGCTTTTGGCCAATTTTTACGCACACTTTAGGCGGCCGATTCCTTGGAATCGAAAACCTAGCGAATTTCAGTAGGAAAATCTAGAAAACGGGAACGGGAACACACGGGATGAGTGGCATTGCATTTCATGCCGGGTCAGCTGGTTAATTTATATTATTTTATTTTAGATTTGATACAGACGCATCCACAAAAAAATATAAAATTTTTCCAGTCGACCTCAGTGTTCCAAAATGATTCACCATTGATCCCAACATTTTGCTCTTGGAATACCTATTATCAATCTCTTCGTTAATTGTTTTTTTTTGTATTCCAAAATTTTTTTAAAAATTCAATTAATTGTGTTAAAAGATTGCGCATTTTTTTATAATAAAGCTATGAATGTCGATTAAAGTTTTTTTTTAAGTGGGATTGTCCCTGTCGGTAGTCCGACAATTATGGCAGCCCTACTGACAGCCTATCAAACTACCACCTGTCACCTCGCTTTCGGAACGTTTGTAATTCAAACACGATTCTGACATGGACTCAAGTTATTTACATACAACATATCAACTTTTCCACAAACGACACCGAAGTCCGCGAATCGCGGAATTCGGCGGAAGTTCCTTCTTGGTGTAAACGCGTATTCGGTTATTCTATTCAAGCATTGCTGCCACTCACGCGCATCAATGCTTTTTTTATTGCGAATTTGTTTCAATTCTATTAATAATCAATTGTTTTTGCACTACTTTACGTAATATATCTATTATAACAGCTAACATATATAATGGACGTATTACATTACAATATTGTATTACACTTCTCTGGATGAATAATTATTATTCTTACATAGCAACGCCAAACGCACAACATACTTCATATCATCTTATAACTCATATCCTCCCAAACGGATAGATTTTTTTTCTAATCAGGTAAGTTTTGATTGAACTGTGTCTCTTGAAACGATTTTATTTATTTGTTTACACTTCCCAGTGGAATAAAAGTGTCTTAATTGAGAGTGTGTGTTCGCATAATTTCTGCTTGATATACGCATATACCCTTCTTATATTTGTTTAATGGAAAATTAACATTAATCACACATTCAGGTTTGTAATTTTGTCCCAGTCGGTCGAGAGAAAACTGTAGAGGAAGGATATCAAATCAAATATATTGAACTAAAAATTATTATTACTCTTAATATTCATTTTTATTTATCTATTGTTGGAGGTTTCAGGGGATGCACCGCATCCCCAGCATCTATGGATAGATAAAATAAAAATCATTTATTTTTCAAATCACAAAGTCATTTGCATTTTATTTTTCACAAAAAAATAATTGAAAGAATTTTTTTAAAACATTTGTGTAATGTATGTATAATGATAGCTTTTATTAGTCAGTGTCGATTTTCTTTCTTTTACTTTTAACACTAAAATATAATTTAGAATTTTAATATAATTAAATGTAAACGAGTCTATCAGATGAAAACATTGATCACTGAATCCTATTAATAATAAATTGTTAAATGATAGGAAAAATGTTGTATAATGAATCTGAATATACATACAACAGCTACTAAAATGATATGTAGTTTAAAACTGTGTGAAGAACTATTATACGATACCAAAATAGGTTTACAAACATTGACATTAATTAATATTTGATAGGTTTGACTATTGGTTTCTAACGTCTATTATAATATATTTGATATTTATGTGTTAAGACATTTATTATTATTTTAAATAAATCTTGGTGATTACATATTGACAACATATTGTTTTTTCTAAACTAACAAACATTATTTTGATATCGCTTTTGATGAAAACCTTTCTACATTTCACTTCAACTTCTGACTATTGAAACAAACTTATACCGATTTCATTTTTGATAGAAACTTATTTTTTTTCTATGGGTATATTAAAAATCTCTCTTGCATATTTAAGCTTTGCGAAAATAGCTGATGATATAATAGCTCTTGTGATATCAATAATTTACAAAATTATCCATTTTTCCTCCAAACAAACATTGACTCCAAGTTTTTTCTTAACACTACTTGCACATACATGTACGGAACGTATACGTATGTAAATACAATAATATATTATGCTCATGTTTGCTATATGCATTTTTTTACTTTTTTTTATACATCCAAGTTATATAAACACACATAAATATAGGTATGTACACACACACTAATGCATATGCGTAAATGGGGAAAATTATTCAATTCAATCTTTTTTAAAAATGATCGTCAATTGGCACGAGATCTATATATTTTGATTTAAGAAAATTATATATTTCTTTAAACGTTGGTCTATTTTTGGACTTTCTCTCCCAACAGTTAAGCATTAATTTATAAATATCTTCAGGGCACAATGGTGGTCTTGGGTGAATTTCTGAAATATCAAAATAATATAAAGTTATACAACAATGCTAAACATATATTGTACATATGTATGTACATATAAAATAACCAGTCAAAATCTCAAAATTTTCACACCATCATTAATACTGATTCATCAATATTTTATCACACTACGTATAGTATGTATGTATGTACACATATGGATAAAGTAAAAATAGGTACATTTTAACATTTTAATTTATTGACCTTTGATTTCTTGTTTTAACAGATGGTCCTCTGCGAGCTTGACGATATCTTTTATACTCAAATCTTCATACGGAAAATGTTGGCACAGATCAAATATTTCCCATATGGTTATAGCGAATGACCATACTGTACCAGGGCATGTGTATCTTTTCTGAAATTTAAAATTAAATTACATTCGCATAAATATCATTTTAACCGACTTAGCTTGGATTGTAAATTTTATATTATATTAACCAGTAAAGTGCATTCCCAGCTTAGCCATCTAATTGGCAATGGCTTGGCACCTTCTTGTATGTAATAATGATCTGAATACAATGGCGAGCACATTGCCGTGTCTGTGACTTTTATTTTATTTCCCGGAAACATTAATATGTTTCTGAAACGATGCAATACAGAATGTACATATGTATGTTAATATACATATAAGTAAAACTTCAATATATTATGATCCATATTGATTAAAATAACTGTTCACCTGGCGGCTAAATCTTTGTGAACGGTGTCTCTAGCTTCCAAATATTTCATCGCTGAACATATTTGTAGTATTATAGAAAGGAATACTGGAAATCTGCAATGCAAATACTTAATTATTTCTGTTTTAGTATTATCAATGTTCAATTACCTTCAGAGATTTTCAATTTATGTACCTGATATAGTCGGTATTATTAGATTTTCGAAGATGTTGATACAAATCGCCGGCGTGCGTGTATTCGAATACGGCCAAGGGTGGGCTCTGACTTGTTACGAGTCCAACTAATCGAGACAATGAAGGATGATCCATGCTTCCTAAATATTTCAACTCTTCGAGATATTCTCTAAATGTTGCGTCTTTTTTGATCATTTTGACAGTTTTTAATTGAACTATCCTAGACGTCCCCGGCGATATCGGCTTTGAGTTTTTAGTTTCGTATATAGAAATCTAAACAAATATGACATAATATTGATTCAATTATTATAATTGAGTAGGTATAAACTATATTGTATATAAAAAGGTATAAATTTATATACATATATGTAAATATAGCGGAACGTGTGAAAAAGTTGAAGTGGCAATGGGCTGGATACAAAGCAAGAATGGATGTCAGATGGACGCGAGAAATACTGGAATGGTATCCGAGATGATGTGAAAGAAAATAAGGTAGACCAAGTGGACGATGGGCTGATGAATTGAGAATAATGTGTGGAGTCAAGTGGATGCAGATTGCTCAAGATAGACATGAATGGAAGAGGATTGGAGAGGCCTTCATCCAGCAGTGGATGGTGAACGGCTGTAAATGATGATGAAATATGTTTAGAGAATATATTCATATACATATTTAAAGAGCACCACTGAAGTAAAATTAAATGTATAATACATACATATGTAGTTATATAAAAATTTGAATTGAGTGTGAATATAACTTTTTATTATTAATAAAAATTTTCAGAATGCTAATTATATCTAAAAGACTGCATAATTATTGAGTTTTTATAACAGGTTCTTCTCGGAACTACTTAGTAAAATGAATGTTTTTTTGGCTGATTATGTATCATACCAACAGTCTCATATTTAGATAATGTTAATTATTTCTTTTATTTTTAATAAGAATTGGCACAAAAAATAAAATATCACGTTTGTCCTCGACAGACGGAAGAAACAACATACTTCTTGTAGTCCGAATGTTCCAATCTTTAAAATTAGTCGAAGAGAGTTTATCGAAATTGCGTTGATGTCAACTTCTACTTCTGGAAATGATCTCCTGAAAGCCGGGGATATATTCCAAATTGTAATGGCACCCGAGTCCTAAAAATGTAAAAAGCTATACACAGTTATCATTAATGTATTAGAATTATTTCTATATTAAGTGTAATGTTCACCGTACCTTGTTGGTCGTGGAACTTCTTCCATGTAATTTCTTCAGATCGGACAAACCAAACGTCTTGTCACTTTTGTCGACGCGACTTTCATGTTGAAGACTCTTGCCTGTTTTATCTCTACCTTGAGTGTTGAATACGCTGAATCGAGCAGCATCATCTTCGTCTTCGTCAGTTGTCTTCTTCAACGCTGAACCCAAAGTCATGAATCTCTGCACGGGCACATCATCCTGAAAAAGTTTCACGGTCAGCACTCGCTGATCCCATACACAAAAACAATCACAATCCACGAAACAATGTAAATATTGTATTATATATTCTCAAATGTAAATGAAGCGCAAACGCTGAAACGAATCGAAATACATCAATGCATGTAAAATATATATGAATAGGCAATATACCAAATAATGCATAATATTTAAACACGTATCAAATTTTTATTAACGCATAAATTACATTCACCAAACCGCTCGCCAATGTGTATTTAAACGAAACAAAGTAAACTGTGAATAAAATTTCAATGCGCTTGCAATTTTAAAAATTTAATTGCTGATACGCAAAATAATATGGATAATCGACAGTAGGTAAGCCAAAGCAAACCTTGCATGTCTAGGTATTAGTTATATCAAAAGTATGTTTCATTAGTAAATGTGTATTGTATTGAGTGTTGAATGTAAAGATAACAAATCGTTTTATTAATGAAACAAGTAGTATGGAGCTATGTGTTCCATTTAACCTCGTTTATGTAACGGGGATAAAAACGCGATTTAACGACGCCTACTCTGCTTGAAGCAGAATGGAATTTTGGCTATGTACCAATTCAATCTTATGCAAATCATACTTTTGAGATTACTCGTACCGCGAACGAATGAGTTCAAATGTGATTACCCTCGAATTCGACGGCACGACCCTATAATAGTCGAGGGGTCCATCTTCGGTTTCGTTAAGGCAATCAATGTGTATGCCATCCTGTAGAATATTGGGCAGATTGTTATGGTTGAACGTGCATTTGGCGGGTGCGAGAGAAACGACAGCTCTACTCCTGAGGCTCTCTGGAGAAACAGCTGTCACTAGCATTGGTCTGGTGTTGGCATGCTCCATTGAATAAGCTGGAGCTGGTGGCTGGTAACCCAGATCGTACGCTGACAGACGATCGGGATCCAAATCCAGTTCCAGGTAGCCATGGCCGAACCCTGAAGCCAGGTCAGCGTTGATGTTGTGAGCCAACTGTTCATTCCTGCTTGACTCGTATCCCATCTGGCTGTGGGTCGAACTCATGCTGACACTGTTGTTAGCCACACCATTCGGGTAGTATGGGGTCTGAGATTCTGCTGCTGCGGCCCTTCGCCCTTGGGACATGCGCCCAGCTCGAGGGTATTCTACCCTCAGCTCATCTGTTTCGGTCGGAGCAGGTGTCAAATTCGAGAACAGGTCCTGGAAAAACAAAAAAAGTTACATTAGTTTATACAAGCTTAGAGCGTTGATCTCTTGAGCGAAAGGTTCTGGGCTCAACCTCCGATGCGCCGAAAGATGTTCTCCACCTTTAAATATCGCCATTGCATTGGCTATATCTGCATATTACTATTTCCAGATCGACCTGCTTCTATTCATCATCATCATTTTCATTCGTTCACCATCCACTGCTGGATGAAGGCCTCCCCAATCCTCTTCCATTCCTGTTTGTCTTGAGCAGTCTGCATCCAATTGACTACACACATTCTTCTCAATTCATCAGGCCATCGTCCACTCCGTCTATCTTGCTTTCTTTCACATCCTCTCGGATACCATTCCAGTATTTCTCGCGTGCATCTGCCATCCATTTTCGCTATGTATCCAGCTCATTGCTACTTTAACTCTCACACGTTCCGCTATACATATCTACGATCTCTTCTTGTTATAAAAGCATATATCTTTCCATGCTTCTCTGTGTGCACTGGATCTTACGTAACATTCTTGAATTCAGCATCCATGTTTCACATCCATACGTCATAATTGCTCGTATGCCTTCTTTTTTAAGCATAGCTGGATGTTGGATTTAAAAACTATGTTTCATTCTTCATTTTATTTATTTTTCTTAACATCCAGTCATCTACACCAAATGTCCTAGGTATACCTATACATATATAACTATCAACTATCTTTACAATTTGGTTATCTACTGTCTCCTATTAAAATTTGCCAATTAATCTTAATTGTGAAACAAAAATTGGCACCACCAAAAATTTTTTTCCTCACGATTTCCTAAAATCAATTCTTAACCAAAACCATAGAGGGAATGAAGTGGAAGAGGAAACCCGAGAAAGGAAAACATATATCAGATAGAACGCTCTGATTTTACTAAATATAAAGTCATGAAATTATAGACCACATAACGAACTAATTTTATTGTAAAAAGGCTCATGAACTTAAAATACCGAAGACGAAGAAGGAAATACATAAATCCCACCCCCTTTCACTCCTCTTCAACTTTTTAATCTCACAAGAACAACGAGGTCAAATTTGGGTTGTGATTGTTCATGACTACAGTTAGTAAATAATTTAAAATATAGTCATAGTTTGCCAGTATTATTTCTCATACAATTTTACAAATGTGTCACGATTGGAGTTCATACAGCCACTCAATGTATTCCATTGGTCATAAGTGGTTGATCAGTTAGCAGGTTAGCGAAACGCAGCTGTATTATATTTTTTGTTTTCTAGAAAATAAAAAACAAAAACTTCAATATCAAATTAACTTACCTTAATATTAATGTTCAGAGTGTTTTTCAGTATAGACGCGGTGTTTTGTGAAGCGTATTTGTGATTCTTCTTCAGAAACACGATCGGCACGAATATGAGCAACAACACCGATATGAGTACGATCAGTATGACGATTATGTTCGTGGACCGAGATGCTGAAACAAGTCAAAATGAAAATATATCAAACATTGATCTCACAGGCGAACTTTGGATTAGGTGTTTTAGCATTTACAGTGCCGTTCGTTCACAAAGTTTCCTACCTTTAGTTGGAAGCGTGTTAAAAAATTCAACGCGATTTTGTCTAGGAAATAAAGTTACGTACCTATGAGACGTCGATCCACGTCGCTTATAAATATTGAATTTTCTAGCAGATGCTCGAAAGATTTTTGCTCTGTCTCCTCTGCAATACTTACGTTTACAGTTTCTGAAACATAAATTATTCCAGTTGCGAATATTTTATCGCCACTCGAGACGTTTGCCGTTTTGCGTATATTGCATTTATTTATGTTATACCTGTATAAAAGTACACTTCGGACAGCATGAGCCACTCCGAGGTGAAATACAATCGGATACGTATAAATTTGGCCAATCGGCCACCCTGTATATCAATGGTCACATTTCGAGCCCTCTGCGAGGATTTGTCCTCTTTTTCAAAATGAACTACCGGATCACCGTTGAAATATCTACCGCCTATGCTGAAAAACACCACTGCTGTGCTGAATATCTGAAAAGTCAATTTATACATCATATTGGTAGGTACACATTTTTAAATAAGTTTGCACGCATGCGAATCTAATTCTGTAGTAAAAGAATTTAACAAGATCGGTCTATATGTACATATGTATAGTTTGATTTTAGCTATACAATATAAATCTGAATTATTTGCTGGATGTTTTGTATATTTTTGTAGCTACATGTTTTATGGAAATTCTTTCGTCATTGAAATTTGAATGAAAACACTTGTCTATATGTGGTCTGAACTTAAAGGTAATATTTTTTAAATTTATTATTAATCAAAATCTTTGGTAACACATTTCATTGGTTGTACATTATACAATACAACATAATATGTCTACTTGTTCCTTAAGTGTATGTATTCACTATCTAGTCATGTAGGTACTGTATAGATTATTTTTGTAATATACCTGAACATCTCGACTGTAGTAATTATTAGCGAATAGATCGATTTCAGACACGTTTTTTATCACATCGAACTCGAAACCAAGTTCCATATAATTATCGGAGAACGAGGAATTCTTCCATGCGACCCAACCGTTCCCTAAAAAAAAGTTTAACAAAAGGTACAAATAAAATGTAAATAGAATAAAATAATTCATTCTCAAATACACGAACGAGTATATATGTATATCTTTATCTTAATTTATTGCGGATAAATTGTTGCGGTTGAGCGTGCAAGTACCTTTAGCAAAACCTATGTCCAACGAGAAGAAATCTCCACCCACTTGGCCATCGGTGAGTACCCCCAAACCCCCAACAATATTCCCTGAAGAGTCCTTCCAGCCATCATATTTCTTGTCAACGTGGTCCCCTTTCTCGGCCGAAGGATCAGGTGCGGAATAACTCAAAAGCCCACCTGAAACGCAGACAATCGTTAATGCCAAAAATATAAATAACGTTAGTACAATAATTATTTTAAAAGTATATACATAGATACCAACAATAAGTGAGGCATCTCAGGAATACCATACCAAACTTCAACGCTCGATAGACAACCTCACTTCGAATAAAGAGGAGGTTCATTGTTGACCGCCATTGATTTATTTCATACCAAAAATTATGATTCTCAACTATGTAGATTATGATACAGATTCGAACTAGCTCGAAACAAACTATCGATTAAGTATTGAAGTACAGTACCATCTGATACATTCTGTATTCTGTTGCATCGAACATGATTATTTTCCGTACCGCAGACTCCAATGGGTTCTGATTGTGTACGAACAGTCAATCTACCGTTGATTTATTTTAAATTAAAATACCAGTTTCGTCAAAATTGTATAGCCCATTGTTTAAAGTGTCAAATACAATATAAAATAATATACCTACATATGTATGTACATATATACCTACTATACCTATGTACATATATCATCAAAGCGCCGAAATATATCGAAACGGACAAGCGAAAATTTCGCAACGCCAATGTTTTCAACTGTACTATGCGAGTTTAATTATTCACAACGTATTTTTAGTCACGTTTCGATTGTAAAACGTCGACGCTCATTTGACATTTCAACATTATTACGGGGTTACGACCGTCGTTAGCGTTAAGCCCGGTTATCCCGGATTTAATACACCTGGCGCGGTGAGACCCATCATGCGGAAAAAGCTGCGAGGTACATACATACATATGTATGTATGTACATCTGACAAAATCAAAAATTTAAATAGTGATCCGAAACAGCAATCTAAACTAATGAGCGGTTGGAAGCTACGAAATTGTGCGTTTTACTACAGACTCGCGTAATTTTTAAAATTTCAAATAAGATTTTCAACTTACTTTCATCGGCACATCCATAAAGTTCAATCCTCAGACAGGATGTGCGTAGCAAAAGACTGTGCGGTACTATTCTCACTTTTGTGGCGTGTACCGGTGGTGTTAATTGATGTTTTACCACAGTATTGGTGTCTGAATTGCCTCCGAATATCTGAAAACAAAAACGACAATAAATATGTATAAACTAGTCACTGCCAATTGACAGTGTCATCAGGTGGTTGTCATTTATGTACATATAGTGTGTTTACGAGTATATATATATATATCAAAGCGTATTCTATTAAACTAACCGAACATCGAAATAAACATTAATTCACATTAATAAAACATTAATAAAATTTTGTATGGGGGCCTCTTGACCTCGGGCTCCGACCCTTTCCAAAAACCGTCTACGGTCTGCATATGTTAGAGTACCATGAGATGGTATACCAAATTTGGTGGTTCTAAATTAAAGTCTATTTTAATTTAATACACGCATACAAATAATTCGTATATACTTAAATACTTGGTATATACAAATACTTCACGAGTCTAAAGCCATCCATTATCAAGAGCTGTATGTGATATACATGAATTATAAAATTCTTTGTATAATAATATAAAATCTAGCCCTTAGCCCGTTCGTTTGTTAGTACATCTACAACGCTCGCACATATTTCAACTACCATGAGTATGTACATATGTACATATATGTATGTATGTATAGTGCGGCGCTATTTAACGCGTTACAAATTTTGTTAATTTAATCTATTATAACTATAGGTACATGTACATATGTATGTACATACAAGGACTACACATCAGTTAGTATATAGGATTACAAACCGTTTTATCATCCCATCTGGAGTACTGTTGCCATTTTGGCATCCCGGGTCGCCAATATTCCACTGTATATTCTTCGGTATACTCTTGACCTTTACCGTTGTGATAGCGACCTTGAGTAGCGACTGCCGTCAATAGATGAGGACTTCCAAGATCCACCTGCAGATATTCCCTGACACCAGGTTCGATTCCAAATTTCGGACACCAGCCACCGCCGCGCACTTCCACATTCAATCTGGAAATGTGAGATTTTTCTCTGTATTCATTCAAATATCTAAAGCGACAGGGTGCACAATTAAACGCGCTACATTAGGCTAATTTCGTTGGTTTCGAGTTCACTGTATGGTATTATTGGCGGCCATTAGCCGCGATACGATCTAGATGCGGATCTGGAGCCGATACATTAAATGCTTTATACTCGGAAATAAATAACTTTTATCTATTTGCGCGGCGAGCGCTTCTAAATCAATAGGGGTCGAGAACTTTAACAAAATTGGGGCGAAGGCGACACTTATACCCCATCGTGAGAAAGGGTACGCACGCCCACACTGTATCTACAATAATACACATAGACACCTATGTACGTACATATATTGTAAATATGATATGGGGACCTTTCATCGAAGGAAAATTCAATTGCGGACTGCACCTCATCTGGACTTTAACATCGCGGAAACCTTGCACGAGATAAAAGATCCGTCTTTTTCATTGTAGTGTTTGCACACCAATTACTATTATAGATTATACATAGATATTTGCATTAGCGTACATATGTGGGCGTTGGCGTGTGTTAAAAGGTTTTACTCGGGGAAAATAGGTCCTACTTATGTATATGTAACTAGATCAGCTCTATAGATTCAAAGACAAGTCGTTATGTCATACTTCATGTGTGTATGCACTGGCCAGTCAATGTATACACACAACACGAGTATTGACGAGGTAAACTCTTAGAACTCGGATTTTTTTGTATGTATGCATATGTATTTCGACAATTAATTCTGTAGGTGAATTTTCCTTCAATGAAAAATCTGTATCTGTTAAAACAGTGAAAAACAGCCGAGAGTGTAAATACCTGGCATTACCGGGGCGGACAAAGTCCGCGTAGGATGAAGTTGCATTTATGTTGGAGTTGTTAATTTTGCCAGATTCCATACCTAACGCCATCATACAAAAATCTGAAAAAGTAAAAAAAAAAGCATACACGTTAACTGGATCCAAATGTTTTTCTAGACCTCTTTCGTATAGTGTTTCTTTGTGTTTTTTGTACGTCATACGGTGTATAACGGTGGATTCTAACCCCAACCGTGTGCGCTGGTTTGTTTGAACAATAATAGTACGGCCCATAGCCCGTTCGACAGTAGGTAAAATAATTGTATTAGTATACCATTGATTGAATGGGTGTATGGGCATAAAATCACGTTGTCGACTTGATTGATAGCGATAGCGGCTTAGATAGCGGATTGTTGCAAACACACCGCTAAAAAAATTATGCTATGTTGACAATGACCGCAACGTGACCACAACGACCCAGACGGGCAGATTTTACGCTAATATAGATATATTGAATTTTCAATAGCTACCGAACGAATGATTGAATTCGATACACTGTAAATTTATTGTAAAAAAAAGGAAAATTTATTGAATTGTAATTAAAATTCAATATTGATAGTGGCGCGTTGCTGTTTGCCAACGCACGGCTAAAAAAAAATTATTATTATGTTGGCAATGCTAGCGTGATCGCAACTACCTAGGCAGGTGCTAATATATCGTCATCATCATTTTCAGCCATTCATCATCCACTGTTAGATGAAGTCTTCTCCAATCCTCTTCCATTCCTGTCCGTCTCGAGCAATCTTCATCCACTCGAACATCGTCCCATCGTCCACTCGGTCTACATTGCTTTCTTTCACATCCTATCTTTTCTTGTTATACCAAGCATACATCTTTCCATGTTTCTCTGTGTGCACTGGATCTTACGTAACATTCATGAATTCACCATCCACGTTTCACATCCATACGTTATTACAACGCAGTACGCATTGGTCGTATGCCTTATTTTTTAAGCGTAGTTGAATTTAAAAACAACATTCATTATTATCATAGATATAGAGTAACATATGTAGATAGGCCATTCCAACCAAATTTGCCTGGAGAAAGCGTCAGAAGCAACTGAGGGGTGCGGGGGGTTGAAAGCGCGGGGAAGGGAACTGCTACAAAAAATCGCTAAAGGTGGAATTGGGGATAACTTAAACTTTTTTTTTATCAAATTTAGAAGAAACATACAAAATTAATCAGTTTTATTTCTATTTCCCACCGTTGTATCAGGATACTTGAAAAATGATTGTTTTGTTAAACGAATGCCTTTTCGAAGAACATTTGCTTACCAAATTGTCCTTTTTCGTTATATAATAAACTGTAATATTTACATAATTTTCAATCGTTGCACGAATTAATTGCAATCTACGATTGGAAGTAGCAGGCTGATCTGTAGAATGTACTAATATGCAATTAAAAATATTAGTACATATGAATAATTCCAATATTTTGGAAACTATCCTGACAGTTGCGATATTTGATGATAATGATTGCCCGCCGATTTTATAGATTTCCTTATGATGGATTCGCTTTTAAAGCAAATTTGGAATACATCATAAGATGGATAACACAATCTTCCGAAGTTCCGCAAATTTAGTTCTTCGAGTGCGGCCCTGCTTGCGTCGCCGTTCAACGTTAGTGCTCTAATACAGTGGTTAGCAACCTACTACATACATTGTACATTGAAGTTCCACATAATTTTATTTTAAATATTGGACACTCTGCGTGCCACTAAATCAAACTAATAAAACCACATTAAGAAAAAAATATTTGACTATACCTAACATTAGTGACTTCCTTGAGGTTCAAGTTTTGAAGCTGACACTTCAATATTTAGTTCATTGTTTGAAGTTTTTAACTTTATGCAAATTTCCGAATTTTCTTCAGTGCCAAAACACATCCCGCGTGCATCTAGTGGCACGCGTGGCAAAGGTTGCCGATCGATGCGCGATATTATACGTACATCGCGCCGATATTTGAATAATGTTAAAAATACTATTATAATCTAAGAAATAATTAACACTCACGTTCTCTAATAGCTCACTCAGCACTGACATACATACTTTACTACTCGCATTTAAAAATCAGATCCTACATACATATAGTAATTATATCTGTTTTATTCGGAACGATGGTTAATTTGACGTACAACATACATATATTATATTGTCACTAGGATTACGTTCAGTCGATGCCGACATTGAATTCAATGTTCAGCTTTGCGGCATAGCGGTCAACCTCTTGCAAAATTAGAATCGGCAAGGACCCCGTATAGATTTGTTTACTCGCTCGCAGTCATCTCGACGCTTATTTTGATCGTGATTTATCCCCATGCTCACACGCTTCGAACAATTGGCGTGGTAAATAATTAATTTTCAGCCGACCGAGAGACACGAAGAGATCGGCAATTCGCAAAGATGCGCCGAACAATGTATTCGAACAATAAGATCCACAGTCAAATGATCAGATAAGACGCGAGGGTATTAAATTTGATCGCGAGCCCCATAATGGAAGCCGGCGAACGTCTCATTCCATTGTCTGCTTTTCCAGTCTTGAATTAATATTTATCAATTATAGAGTATTTAGAGTATAACCTTATCCGCAACCCTCCCCCATCTTCGCACACTCACATTGTGTTTATTTTTCGTTAATAAATTCGATTCGAATTTTTAGTTTTGAACGCATGTCGTATTAAGCCGAATTCTCGGTTTTCGAGGAACTGAAACGAAAATTAATTAAAACGCGCGTGACAACACGTGTACCCACGCATTTGCCGCGAAATAACAATGGTGGGTTTACAACGCACCGCAGACATATTTTATATTTATAATATGTTCATGCTTCTGGCACTCTTAGGTACCCATGTATGGGAAATTTCTGTGTAAGGTTTTATTTTTCTTCGTTTGTGCGGTCTTACCTTGCGTCACTCGCGTATTTATGTGATTCGCGATAATGGTGCCACTGAGTGAGATATTTTATTGTAATAAATTCATACCCGAAAAACAATTATTGAGAATATGTTCAAGTTCAAAATGTACTACGTCGTTGTGTATCCACAAGCTTTTGACGATATATGTATGTTAATAATAACAAAAGGATCAAAATTATTAACGTTCCAGATTTCTTGAACTGTATGTCTCAGTTAGTCAATGTTATGCCATTATTCCCATTATTCCCATTAGCCATTATTCCCTCTTGTGTTCTCTCTGGTTGATCTTCATCATCACCTTTGTACCTCAAAAAACCTCTACCCAGTGAAAAAATAGCAACGCTTCATAAATTGAAATAAAAATTGCACGTATGAAAAACTAAGAAAGGCATTTACAAAATTGGTTGGTGACATAGAAAATGATTCGGTCAGCAAAATTAATTTATTTCATACCCTGTCTAAAACGTTTAGGCATTGACTAAGAGCATTTCATACAATGCGGGGATTTCACAAAAATACTCGCAAACACGAACACACGCAATAACTCAAGTATATGTATATTCAACAAAATATTTACCCTTATCATAGTTTCAATGAAACTAACTTCAGTACTTTTACTTCGGAATTGCAGAATTACAAATGCAGTATAAATGAACTATTGAATTGCTCGCTAACCAACACAATTTATGACGTTGGGTATACATACATACATATATTATTATTGCACTTCATTTGAATATTCGAAGAAACGACTAGATTTGACTTTGAATGAACACTTCAAGTATTTTCTTAACAGTTTCGTTCTTAATTCAGTAAAATAAAAAAAAAAGTAATAAATCAACAAAGGCGGACTAGTCAATTACGGCACCGTTTGATCGACGAAAACAAGAAGAGGAAAAAGAGAAAGAGAGAGAGAGGAACAAAAAAAACCGGAATTTAATTCTACCGGGAAATTTCACGAAGGATCATCTACGAAGAGCGAAATCAAATAAAACGTTTCACTCATAAGCAAAAATAAATGTGTACAAGGTAAATAAATCTACCCCGCGTGTCTGTATGTGAATTTTACCTTTTGTGTGTACACACATTCATCAAACGAATTTGGGTATTTAAATTAACTGCATGCTACTCCAATTCCTCTAGAATGCATTCAGTGTGATGAATGATGATTCACTACATTTTTTTTTATAATTTCTGAGGAATTATCTTAAGCACTATTTTTTTTTTAAATCAAAGTAAAATGATCACTAGTCGTGCTATTCATAAAATTTAATATCGTACCACAAATGTTATCGATGCCAATGTATCGAAAGTACAGGCAGTTAAGTTCGACCATTGGAAAAATGAAGTGCAGCATAAAAGTTGTTAATGGAAGGACGACCCTTTTAAAAAGCTAGCTGGCAAGCAGTTCAAAAGCTCGTGCACTCGACGCTGTGCAATCACCTTTGCTGAAGCTCATGAATAACTAGTTCTTACACGGGGACGGAAAGTCAATATAGTGTGAGTGTGTGTAGTGATTTTTTTTTTATAACTGTGTTAATTACTTAGGTTAGCGGTGCAGCAAGGTTGTGGTTGCATCAGCAAACTGCAAACGACGGCCATTGAGGCTACTCTCAAGATAGTGCTTCTCATCGATGTTCTTTGATGTCATCCTGTAGCTCTAATTTTTTTCCTGACGCTTTCGGTATTCTGGCTTCGGACCTTCACCATAGTCATCTGCAGTAAAAAAAATTAACAAAAATTATTTTCAATTCCTGCAAATATCACTAAGTTGTACTAAAAAGTCTTTTAAAGAACTAATAAAGAGCTACAAGTGTTTGAAATACACATTGTCATCGAACCGAAACACACACCAAATTTCTTAGCCTAAAAGTTTGCTTCTTTGTTTGTTCGGCGACACGGTAAGTGAAGTTATTAAGTTGGGCTAAATTAAGTCAGATTTGGTAAACCCATAGATGTAGCATAAATTGGCATTAGCGCCTGAAAAATGACATACAAAAAGGGCATGCAAAATGCATGCATTTGACGCTTTCTCCGGGGAAATTTGTTTGGAATGGCCTATCTATGGTATTTTATATCTATGGGTAAACCAATAAGAGTTCAATGAAACGGTCAACAAAAAAAAAAACACGTTATAATTTACCTTCTCACCGAACACATTTTGACTATAAATATTAGATGGCGCTAAAATTATCATTGCGAATAAATTTTGCTAAAATGAAAAAAAAAAAAAAGAATCGTCACTAAGCACGTGCACACGCGCAGACGAGCTATCGAACAAATCGTAAATTTCAATTACATCGACCTTTTATGGGTTTAGCGAACAAACCGAGGACGCGGCCCGATAAAGAACCGACCGATAGTCGAAGATAAAAGGATACGACGATCCTGGGGGTTAAGGGGACGGTAGGGGGGGGGTGGAGGAGGGGGGGGGGCATTTTCAGTAAAATGGCGTTTGATTGAGATTATTTGCGGACGTCTCCGACTAAGACAATAAACCGGCTAAGAAGTGGAGCAATTACAGCGGGCTGCCGCGCCAGCTGAGGGCAAAAAGGGAAGAGGTGGGAAATAGGGGTAGCTGGTGACGGGACCTAGAGACACCCTACAACCCCTAACCCCCCCACACCTTCGTCTCTCCTCTCCCTGCCGAGACGTGACCGCTTTACCAATGCGACAATTTATAACCCTGGTGCCGGCCCTGGGTCCCGGTTACACGTGACACCTAACGCACCCTACTACCCCTCCTTTGCCGGTCGCCTACGGCTCGAAATGGAAAAGATATGTCAAATATCGAAATACATATTTTGTGCAACCTCCTTCCTCCTCTATCCTCCCCTACCCTGGCCTCCCTGTGCTCCCTTCTCCGTTCTTTAGTTCGCGGAATAAATCACCTCTTTCACGCGACGACTCAGATCCGCCGGTCCGATAAACGCGTGCCGAGAGATGCGGGAAACTTCCCAAAGGGCGACTTTTTTATAACGTGGGTGGAGGGGGAAGGGGTGGGGGTAGGTTCAAAAGGGCGCTTCTATAAAAAAAAATATATGATAATAATATATAATAATAAATGCGTTCGCAGTAGGTGAAAAAGTGTCGGGCGGATTTCAAAAGGTGCTTTTATTCCAAGAATAAGCGGAAAAGGGGTTGATAATGAAAACGCATCGGCCGATCTCTCAGATCGAATCGTGTGATTGGATGGTGAATTGTCATTCGGGCGGTCCTAATCCTTGCGCGTATATCGCTACGTTTCTGCTATTGTTCCGACTTGTGAACTGTATCAACGCTACCGGCACCGTATGAAATCGACGCAATTGATTGGGCATCTCATACAATATATGTACATACATTTCTCCTAACTTGGAGTGTGTAAGGGCATTTTCCGATATTATTTATTTATTAAACGCCTGTTACGGCTTTTACATATAAAATAAAATAATATATTAAATTAGAAAAAAAAAGCACAAAGGAAAAAATAAAATTAATAAAATAAACGATAAGTTGTCGTCATAGAGACGAAAGATTAGTATTAAAAAAAAAAACCAATAAATTTTATTGCCATATCTAACCATTCTGGGGATGAGAGAATGAAGATAATATATAATTATTACGTGAAATATTTTCACAATCCAATAAAAGACGAAAACGGGTACCTTTAAACGAAAAGTCAAACAAACAAGAATAGGACTGTCCATTACGGGGTTTAATATTTTATATAAAAAAATCCACCGAATATGATTCTTCTATTACTTTATTTTATCATTTTTAATTGAATCGCAACATAAATATTGCAATATTGCAACTGATAGCTAACGACAACGAGAGCAGTTCTTTAGCAGCAATTTGCTAAAACTCGAATCATGAAACTCAACATCAAATCAATAATTCGCGTGAATAATACGCCACACATTCATAGACTTATCGAGTAGTCTAATAGTAGAAGTGTCCAATTATTTATCGGGAAAGTGAGTGAAAGTGAAAGTGAAAGTGAGGTAAGCGAAGGAGAATAGATCTTTTTTTTTGTTGTTGTATTTTATGCGATGTATATTATATTAAATAACATTAACGAGACAATTCGATATAAAATCTTTTATAAGGTACAGAATCTGTTTTTTTAATATATATTTAGGTACTTATATATGTTTTCTGTACCTGTAGTTAGAACAAAACAGATGCTTTCTCCCTTGTTACGAAAAACACACTGTAGTTAAAAATAACAATGTAACGGCAAATTGATCGGCAGCTAGACGTCCTGACATGCAATATTTCATCAAGTTGAACTTTTCGAGCTCGACAGATTTTCCTCGGTTGGAGGGAAAACACGTTTCCGCGCCGGGAAACGTACGAAGGAAACGAACGGGCAATATTGCGCGCTTGGGAATACGAAAGTGACGTAACGGCACTAACCCCCCCCCCCCCCCGCCTCCCCTCCCCTCAAGGGTTACGAGAATAATTGTGCACCGGGGCAGCTCCACCGAACCAGTAATGAGAAAATTAACAGGCGCGTCAACGGGAATAAACAGTTCCTGGACACTAATGGTGCCGGCTCGTTACCCGACATTATCTCCACGGCCGCCGTTTGCTGGTCGACCGCTAATAAATGACTGTTATCTGCGTCGAACGCTCCCTGTTCCACGGTTAAAATATTAATCGTGTACCGTTTATGTGTCGAGGTGTACATATATTGTACGTATATATGTACTTTTACTACTGAAGATTAAACCGCGATAAATATGTCGAAAAGTAACGCAACGTATGTCCGTTTACAGTAATGATTCAAATACATGCATGGCATCGGAAGTGCAGCATGTATATTTTTCAAATTGCGGACTGAAATGCACTGTGTGCGTAATTACGATACTGTGCAAACCTGTGTTTATTTACGCAAAACAGCATGCGCTGAAAGATTTTACAGAAAGCCTTCGCATTCCATACTCTGTATGGTATACAGAGTATGTGTGCTTATTGCGTTCTTTTTTTTGAATTAAATGTTTGGAAATAAATAAAACTACCTTTCTGATGTTATCTATCATAAATAAAAAATTATGACTTTTAATTTATACAAAAATTGATCAGTACAATTAAAACTGCATGCGTTAAAATACATACACACTTTACATTGTAAAGTGTGTACGTAAGTATTTCATAAGGTTTATTTTATGTCACGGTAATCTCGGTACACATATCTCTCTTTCACAATAACTCAATAAAAGTATTAGATACAAGCAATGTTTCTTCGTCGATGAGCACGCCGTTTCAAAATATGCGAGAACTTCAAACATGTCTGCGTTGATTATTTCTATAATATTAGCTTACAGCTAATTTAAAATGATGTCAAACTTAGCACTAATATATGAAAACTAAAAAAAATTACTCTGTTTACACAATGTACTCTGGTGTCCAATAATGTATTGATTTCATTTTTGACAAATTAATTGGTAGCGTATTCTTGGACACCTGTGTAAAAAATGCGTAATGTATGTAGTTATACTCTTATTTCCTTTATTTTTTTTAAGCCTTGTATTATAATTATGTATATCATATCCTATTATCCTATAACAATCAAAATACTCAAGTAACACCTTATGATCTAGCACAGTCATCGGCAACCTATACCACGTGTGCCATTTTAATGGCACGCGGAGTTTCCAATATGTACTTAAAAATAACAATTCTGTGGCACTTCAGTGTATTTAGGCTGCCAATCACTGATCTAGCATGTACATATATGTAGACACTAAATATTATGATCTAGCATATACGTATAACCTTCATATGTCTCCAATTCTACCATCTACGCTTAAAATAGCTCTCATAGCCTTATTTTTTTAGTTATATTGCGTATAAGATCAATTCTACAGCTGGGATTAACTTCTAGAAAACTTTTTCATTTTTTTTTAATACAAAGCGGTGTTTTTTGAAAGATAAAAAACTTCTCGTGTAAATTGTCGTTTGCGAATCTGGGAATTCCATCGAAAAGTAATCTTATTTTGGGTCGTCGAACCGAATGATTCGACGTTATTGTGGACGCGGCTCGGACGTGGGCTTTTCTCGTTTAGAAAAGAGGGAGTGAACAGAGGAGAAAAAAATTGTACAACACCTAGGTGCAAACGGTGGAAACTAACCGAAAAGAAAAAATAGCATCGAACAGGCGATTTTTCCACGTGGCGCAAAAATTTTCCCGAGTATTTTTATAAACATATGTGACATACAATTTGTCAAAAATTCGACAATCGCCCCGTTACAACCATTATTCATGTCGATAAATGTAAAGTTTTCAATCTAGTGACCGGAGATATACGTCAAATAGACTCTAAGTATATTTTTTATTTTTTTTTTTGTCCTAGTAAGTATATAGCGGTAGCAGTGTCGCGTTATTGCCGAGCTGATCACGGCGGTTCTCGTTTGGGCCGTTTTTTCCTCACATTTGTTTTATCCTCGAGTGAATTCGAGGCTGAGAATGCTCGACCGGTTCAGATTACCGGTTCATTTGGCACTTTTTACACGGGCACCCTCATCCCCAGGCCGCGAACTAGGACACGTCTCCGCCCCGAACCCTTTTAATGCGAACCTTTGCCAAATTTTTCCGGTTTTTATACCCCATCTCTCCCCTCGTCTTTGTTTAGACCTAAACTGTCGTGGAAAAATTATCTGCGGTGTAAAAGAGAATTGTATTAATTACATGTATGTACCTACGTATGAAAAGCTCACGAATATTATCCCCAATCGTTCGTCTATTAATTGGTTGAAGAATTTTACTACTAATAGGTACATAACCTGGATCATTTGGAACCGAAATTCGTGATGTGTTAATTTGCTTGTGAATCTTGTGAAATTTTGGCGAAAATCAAGCGAGTAGATTCAACATTTAGATTAGTTTCAATCAAAATGTTATTCAATTTTTGAAAATTCTGTAAATTTTTCACTTTGAACAGTTCAAATCGTTCCAGGGACTACCGTGTAAAAAAATAGATATGTTCATCGACAAAAAAAAATCTTCGAACTCAAAAATAAATAGAATTTATTTTTTATTTATACGTAAAAATATTATCATAAGTTACATACATAATGAGGTAATAAATTGACATGATATCGATTTAAATTTAATTGAATATAAAAAAATATATTCATTCGGTGTTGCTAATTGACAATAAACGTACCCGTTTACTGCTGTGTTTCTTTTTTAATTTCTTTGTAGCCATTTTAAAACAAATAATCAGTGTAAAAAAAATAATTGGTCCGTTTTCCTGGACCATGCAAAAGCAAAACCGTGCAAAAAAAGAATCGGGTGTACATATATGTCTATTTACATACATATGTAGATATAGAAACAAAAATGTTACGCAAGATCCAGTGCACACAGAGAAGAATGGAAAGATGTATGGTTGGTATAACGAGAGGAGATCGTACGAGGAATACATGGGTAAGAAGCATGACCAAGGTGGCAGATATAGCGGAATGTGTGAAAAAGTTGAAGTGGACACATAGCGAGAAGAATGGATGGCAGATAGACGCGAGAAATACTGGAATGGTATACGAGACGATGTGAGTGAAAGCAAGGTAGACCGAGTGAAACGATGGGCTGTTGAATTGAGAAGAATGTGTGGAAACAACTGGATACAGATTGCTCAAGACAAACAGGAATGGAAGAGGATTGGAGATGCCTTCATCCAGCAGTTGATGGTAAACGGTTGAAAATGATGATGATACATACGTATATGTATGTATGTACTAGAAACACTGGAAAATTTGAGTGCAATCAATGTCTTCTAAACACGCATCCAAAATTTATCTTTCAGTATAAAATTGTTATTGTCGGGCATTGTCATGAAATAAATATAAAAAGTGAAAATTATTTTAAATCTCAAAACAATATAGGCAATCAAGTAAAAGGTTGGCCCACTTTGGCGACAATTCGCATAAGAAATTTCACTAGCGAATAGGAAAAGTGTATTCAAACGTATAATTTTTACGAGAGCACTCGTTCTCGCATATCCTTTTACGATTGTTGTTAACATTAAAAGCGTTGAGTGCGCACTTCCGGTCTCGTATTAAATTTAACGGACGGGATTTAGGCCCTCCACTTTCAAAATGTTTTAATCCGATAAACACACGTACATATACATACATACATACATATGTATGTATATGTGTGTGTGTATATTTCTGCGAGTAATAATAATCCTCGGGGCCAGGTTCAAGCCGGGGTACACCCACCTTTTAGGATTCAATTAATTGATCCCGGGCATTGTTTGCCGTTTCGTCTGCAAATCTCAAGTGACTGAAATGACCGACATCAATTTTGCCCTCGTCCCGATCCTGAATTAAGGATAGTTAAGCGTAACACCCACCCACTCGGATTATGTACGAAATCCCCAAGTCGTATATTATTGCGATCCCGTTCTATCCTCCGCTTAAATGTAA
Organism: Parapsyche elsis; assembly: GCA_022651745.1. Classification (NCBI taxonomy): domain Eukaryota; kingdom Metazoa; phylum Arthropoda; class Insecta; order Trichoptera; family Hydropsychidae; genus Parapsyche; species Parapsyche elsis. The sequence continues at coordinate 2,156,294 of JAGVSN010000019.1, forward strand.
GAAGTCGTTTTTCGCGCGTATAATGCCCATCAGTCTCTTTTGTCTTTGCTTGTAACATTTTTTTTTATTATCCATATTCATAGTATAAATAAAGTATTTCAAACATTTACCTTATTGAAAAGTAGACGGACTATTTTCTCAAAGGTTTTTATGTGAATTTTCACATAGGATGTAAATTATACTTTTTCGGAAATGGCCCACGATGGTCCTTTGTCTTTAGGGTGTGTTGAAATAAACACTAACGCTAACCCTCAAACAGACAAACAAAAGTATTTAATTATACGATAAACAAAGTGCCAACAGCAGTCTTTCTTGCTTTGAAGAGGGTTATATACTTATGTATATGCAGAAAAAACTATGCCGTTGTAGAAAACGACGAAAAGTACGCTTGTCTTATAGATTATGATCTCAATTGTCTCTCGTGCGTTATGTGGCTGACTAAAAATTGTGAAAATTTTTTGAATCCCACCAAATATAAACGTTTCCGTGTCATAAGGATTGGTAGATAGTTTTTAAGATGCGGTAATTTTACACACATCGACCTACAAAAATTACACTGTGCAACAAAAAAAAAAACTACCGGAGCGGGGACTAGTCAATCTTTACAAAATTTGACCCACTGAATCCGAATGTGATAATGAAATTTGTTGGTTGGTTCTTGTTTATGAGATATGAGATGTTATCAAGATGTGTTCAGTGACTTTAACAAAGATCATAGAAGAGAAGAGAGGAAGACTGAAAAAGTAATGGAACGCTCTGATTCTAACAACTATGAGGTCATTAAAACAAAGACAACTGATCTAAATAGTTGGAAAAAGGCTCACAGACAAGAATCTAATATCTTTAATAACAGAAGAGCTGTTCAGGAGACTATACCTGACATAGATAAGTTAAAATTTTTGGGTCGAATTTTTGCAGCACAACAATGCTGTACACTTTGTACGTGTACAGTATGTATGTATGTACATATATGGATAGATAGAGAAATCAAATTAAAAAAGACAAGGCTTTTCAAAGAAATCCGTGTATAAATGTATGTCGGAATATGTGTGCGTAAGCTAAATAATAAAGCTGTAGTTCCGCGGAGTTAAGGGCCGTAAGCTCAAATCCTCGCCGGAAGTATATTGTTAGCGCAGGTATACAATATAAATTAAATTAGTCATCCTCGATTAAATTTCCCGGGGATTAGCCGGTGACACATTCAAATTTGAGAGTGCCAAAATTAGTAAGGATTACGTAACGTTCATTACTATGTACATACCGTAATACTACTACTGCTAGTACGTGTATGTACCATATATAGTATACTAGCCGGTTTGCCCGTCATTCGACGGTGGCGCGCTGGTTTGCACGATAACAGTACAACCCGTAGCCCGTTTGACAGTACCGTTGATTGAATGGGTGTCACTATCATCATCATTTTCAGCTGTTCACCATCCACTGCTGGATGAAGCCCTCCCCAATCCTCTTCCACTCCTGTCTGTCTTGAACAATCTGCATCCACTTGACTCCACACATTCTTCTCAATTCATCAGCGCATCGTTCACTCGATTTATATTGCTTTCTTTCACATCTTCTCGGATACCATTCCAGTACTTCTCGCGTCCATCTGCCATCCATTCTTCTCGCTATGTATCCAGCCCATTACAACTTTTTCCCACGTTCCGCTATATCTGCCACTTTGGTCACGCTTCTTTTCCATGTACTCCTCTTACGATCTTTTCTTGTTATACCAAGCATACATACATACATATGTACATATGTATATCTTCCATATCAACCATACTTCTCTGTGTCTTATGTAACATTCTTGAATTCAGCATCCACGTTTCACATCCGTACGTCATAACTGGCAGTACGCATTGGTCGTATGCCATATTTTTTAGGCATAGCGGAATGTTGCATTAAAAACTATATTCATTATGGCCATAAAATCGCGTTGTCGACTTGAAACAGCTTTGGCAGTTAGTAACTTGCCAACACACCGCTCGAAAAAAATTGTTTGTTATGTTGGCAATGCGAGCGTGGCCCAACGACCCAGGCAGACAGGCAGACGCTTACGCTAATGTATTTATTAATTATATAGGGTGAGAGCATGATTCCGTGCGCTCAAACGATGAATATACATATATTTTTCTTTTGTTATATACATAGAAAGTATAATTATGATTTACGGTGGGGTTGGACGAGTTAGGGGTTTGGTTCATTTTTGTTGTGCACCATTATTAACGACCCCGCTGCGCCGCGCGAGCTTGCATTAATTAATTAATAGTACGCGACTTATATTAATTGTTATTAATTGAAATTAGGGGACTGCCCCCCCTCCCTCTCCTTTCCAGAACACTCTCTTCTCCGCCCATGTTGTTTCCTATTATTGTTATTTAATAAAACATGAGCCCCATGGGTGCCTTTTACTTATGTGGCTATAGTTGCGAGCGTACAACAAATTACATAATATATTATTTATGTGATGTCAACACAAAAATTCTCATTAAAAAGGTAATACTGTAGTAATAATTGAACTACATACATATATATGTATGTATATTTGAATGCAAACTTTCGGGAAAATTTTGTAGTCCCGATTTTTCAGAACTATGTATATATTTCGACATTAGCCGTACCAGAGCCAAATCACAGAAAGTAATACGTATTAATTTACTAGTTATTTACAAAGTTAGTTAGTTTATCGATTGTAGATATAAATTAGTTTTATGTGTAGTACATAGCGTCGGTTCGTTGTTTAGAGAAACTTTTAGATGTGTGCACACTTTTTTGCAAAACTTTTATGTATTATAATAAAATCGGTATCCAGTTTCGCCAAAGTTGTACTTAATAAGCGAAACAAAGTTGCGAAAAATACAAACGTATACATGTACATTTTTTCGCTCGGGGCAGATTTGAGAATCAGACTTTATGCCAATCACTTAAAGTTTTAACTTGGGAGAGATAAGCTCGGTGTTTTTACTTATCTTTTGAATCTTTCTTTGAAGCGAAGAAGACGAAAAAAAAATGCAAGCAAATGCGAAAAATGATCCCCCGAATAAATATTCAATTTTGGAATATTCATTCGAATTTGTTACATTTTATTTTTACATGTTTCGTTCGACAAAATGAGCGTGATTAGTATTCGGAAAAGCGTGTACATTTCATTTATCTATTGTTATTTTATCTGAAAGGTATAATAAAAAAAAACCAAAACCATTCAAACCATTTTTACTCTAAACTAAAAAAAATTAGATTACTCTTATAATCAGAAAGGGTTACAGCATAATTAAAATTATTCTATGCAATTTTGTAGCGTGATATCATATGAGCAACTTTTAAAACCATATTTGCCTATCACTCATTTACATATGTTGAGATATTTCACCTCAACTGAAAAGAGACTGAAAAGACTGCTAATATAATCACTAGTATATCGCCTGTTGACAATCAACGCGTTTTTGTTATTGACGTATGTTTGTATCCAAATTTTAAATAAAAACAAAATAAGTGTCTCGAGATTTAATACTAATAAAACAATTTCAATGCAATTTTTATAGCATTATTTTCGAACAGTGAGACAGAAAGACTCTATCTCCTTAGTTCACACATTTCATTTGTATAATCGTTTATTAAATATGATAATATGGGGTAGTGCAACGGCAAAGGCAGCTTTAAGATATTATAGGTTTATTATAAATGATGGTAATAGAACCAAACTCATTTTTTAAAATTATTTTTGGGAACTAGGCATACTCTAATCCAGTGCTTCCCAAACTTTTTAGTACCGCGACCCACTTTTAGAACGACAAACTTTCGTGACCCACCTAGTTTTAATGGACATGATGGGGGGGGGGGGGGGTATTTAAATTATTTTTAATACTGTTTTTATACTTAAAAATATCCAGAGTTTTATTTATTTTTAAATAACTTATAATTGACGAAAAAAGCAGGTAGGATAAACCTTGTAGATCCGTGGACTTGTGCAGTTGCAATTTGAAAAATGTTAATAACTCACTAGCTCAGCTCATCTTCTGCCCACTGGGCTTCATATTTCATCGATTCTGCGTGCAATCGTATTATAAGTGAAATCGTTTCGACTTTTATACTTCTTTCTTGCTCTTATCATCAAACATAATTCCAACCGTGCATTTTATTGGTGGTAACACTAAAGTCTTGCCAATAATTGTATGCGGCTTACTAGTTTGCGCGATTTCCAAACTAATCGGGTACGAGGCGTGGAGAGATTTTTCATTAATGCTGGTGTAATGCGAAAACTTCGATTTCGATGCCTTAAGCTGTTCCAGTTGTCTTTCAAAAATTTCCAGTGGCTTGTTGCATATTATTTTTACTTTCCCATTTTTTCATATTTTATTTTTCACCTTTTTGACATTAATAAAAAAAAATCACATTCTTCGGAATCTGAATTTTGAACTTCGAATTTTTAGACCCACAAGTGTTCACGCTGTTTGGGAAACGCTATTCTACATAACTCACTCACGTGACAAAAAATTCTATATTACGTGGAGAAAATTTATATTTTGTTCTGAAAAACTATATTTTTTTCTTACTTTCTTTGAAGTAGCTTTCGACAAGAGTGACACAGTTTAATTTTTCCCAATGTGACTATGCTCCTCCGGGGAGGGTAAGGCTAGGGCCAAAAAGGGGAGGGAAAAGAGAGGCGCGAGAGAGACTGGGGGGAGGAGAGAGGATCGACGCCATTATTTTCGTACGGCGTCTCCGCTAAGTCTTGGCTTTAAGTAAACATAAATCACTCTGGAGAAATCTGATAATGGATTTTTAATTCGAGAAATAACGCTGAAGCGCAAAATTTCAAAATTGCGTTGGTAGAGATTAAGGCTTTCGCTCATAACCCCCTACCACCGCTCCCCTCCCTACCCCTCTCCCCAAGAGAGGCATTTCCCTCGCGTAGAGAGTGAATTCGCCTATTTAAATATGGCGCGCAGGTTCGATAAAACGCTCAATAAATAATTAAGCCCCCAGAGCCGGTCGTAAACGCCACGAAAAAAGGGGGAGTGTAGAAGGGTGAGGTGCTTGCGGAGGGCCTAAGTAATTTTTCAATTTTTTCTTCGTTTCGGCCCTGGCGAAAAACTTGGATTAATAACGCTTTCACCCGCTCTCCTCCCCCACTCTCTCTCTCTCTCTCTCTCTCTCTCGCGGTCGGAAATATTTTCATTGCAGATTAATGGCAACACCTTGTGTTTTGTGATGGATAATATACATCATCGGCCTCTCCCCCGAAACGCTAAAATACCCGGTGTCATTTTGAAAGGAATACAGTGGGGTTAGTTAGAAAGTGTACATATACTTACATATGTACCTATACATACAAGTGTAATGCATAATACGACGAGCGAAAAGTATATACATACATACTGTAGTAGAGGAATATTTCAAAGATTATATTATAATTGCTTTAGAGTTATGTAGTTGCAGACCTCAAAACGTGATTCGTGATCATAAAAGCGTATTTGAGATTAAGTGTAGACTTACATTTAAACACGCTTCGCTGATGTTGCATCATACTACTACCTACATATGTATATACATATTCCGAATATATGTAAATCAACGACAGCTAAAATTTGCAATTTTTTTATAATCAATTCAAAACGTTCAATCTATCTATTGAGAATGTTTTCATTCAGCTAATTTGCCAATATATATATATATATATAAATCAATGTCTGTTTGTTTGTTTGTCTCTTATAGGCTCCTAAACCACTCAACCGATCGCGATGAAACTTTCAAGACTTATTGTGATCATGCCGGGGATGGTTCCTGTGAAAAAATTAATTTGAAAAATACATTATATTAGCGTAAGCGTCTGCATGCGTGGGTCGTCGCGGTCACGCTGACATTGCCTACGTAACAAACAACACACTTTTAGTGGTGTGTTGGCAACAAGCCGCTATCTGTCAAAGCTGGTTCAGGTCGATAACACGATTGTATGGTCATACACCCATTCATTCTATCGGCTGTACTGTTATTGTATAAACCAGCGCGCACTGGTGGGGGGTTGGGGATCGGGTTGAATCCACCGTAATACGATGGGCAAACCTGCCATTATAACACAAACACAGTATACAAAAAGCTACACCTCAAATTCTTAGATATTTAAATTAAAAAGAGAGTTCTCGAACCTGTAATTTTTAAACTCGACTTCCTCTCTTGCCTTGTATTATTATTAATGCGTGTACCAATTTAATTCGCTACCCGCGTATCTAAATCAAATTTTTGAAATGTCGCAAAATTGGAGGTGAACCTTTGCCGACCTCACACGAGTGGACACACATACAAATATACAATCTGTGAGTACATATTCATACATAAATATATATTCAAAACGATAATCGTCCGAGTTAAATCGCTGGTGACCCTTTCGGGGTCAGTGGGTCTCGTTTTAATCTGACAGCATGACGGCCGCGGGTTAATCCCGTCTATAATCAATTATAACCGGCCGAATTTTGTTTGTATTTTAAATTGTGTTTACATTTTCGGCGAGTGCTCACGCGAAATATCAATTTTGTACAAACACACACACGTACATACATACATACATATACTTACTTCTATACAATAGTATGTAGATGTCAATATGTATAAAATATTTTTACGTATACGAAATATATTTTATATAATTATAGTAATAGGCTTGTTTTATATATGTACATATGTATAATATGGTGAAACTTTTGTATGTTTCTTTGATTGTATTTATTTTATATGTTTTTATGTGCTTCGTGGGAATGTGGACGGCAGGGATTGCAATAATCTCTCTGTTGTCTGGAATAAAAACCACTATTATTACATACATATATAAGCCTACTAGGATATTTTCCGGGAGTTTTCAATTGAATTCGATCGCACGTTTGATAAATTGTAGTATGTATTGGATTTTTATGTAATAAATGTTTAAGTTATTGTGTGAGAATACAGCTTAATTCAAATCATACAATATATTCTTGCTCGCTGACTTTCAGAAATCACATACGGAAGTCTCATTGTTGTATGGAAGCGTTAAGCAAGTTGAAACACAAAACTCAATATAAATTGTTTCACTTGTAAAAAAAACGGCTTCAGAAATGAATCGTTATAATTATAACATTCAAGACTATAATTATTTATTTATTTAAAATACACGGGCAGGTGGCATAACCGATGGAGCTCATAAATATATATAAATTGTACAAACAGTTTTTAATTTTTTAAATTATTTATATTTTATAGTTGAAGGGTTACAAAAATCCACTTATATTCAAAAACTTGTCGAGGTGATTTTATTTTAAAGAGATTTGTATTTTCAGAAGTTAATAGCTGATTTGGAAGACGGTTCCAAATTTCAACCGCTCTACTAGAAAAGAATGAGTCTCCGACAATTTTATTAGATTTATCGTTTTGGAGTCTCAAAGTATGACCCTCTGAGATGAGCGTTTTCATTGAACGCGAGGAGATTTTTCATTGGGCATTTATATTTATTATTTATTATTTTATACACTTGTATTAGATCACCTCTCAATCTTCTCGTCTCCAAAGATGTGAGACTCATGCTCTTCAACTTTTCGTTATAGGGTAGTAATCGAAGTTCAGATGGCATTCTTATAATCCTTCTTTGAACCCTCTCTAAACATACAATGTCTTTTTACTTTATCCTAATAGGATAAAGTATTGTGATCTTCGATATTGCAAAAATTCGACCTTGAGATTTTGACTGATTTGTATCAGGTATCATCCCCTGATCACGTTATCATGATTTCTGGAAAATCTATGTATGTACATATATATGGCTGTGGATCTATGTGTACATAGAATCGCTAATAACTCAAAAACCGTTTATCCTATTACACTGAAACTTCATATTTTTAAGTAAGTGTTCCAAACATTTACAGCAAATTCTTGTACATTCAATTTACACAATGAACATAAAAATTTACATGTAAATTTGAACTATTTTCCCACTTCGAGCAAACTCTACAATACATATGTATACCATGAACGATCCGTGTGACTTAATTAGCACCGTGCCTAATTAATTTAGTGCAGCAGATACTGACTTTACCTTAACCTGATCAAAATCACCTCAACCGATCAAAGTTACTTAGCCCAAGCACAAATTTACCCACGCCGAGACACCGCGTATACAATCGAGTTTCATCACTATCAAATAATGGGCTAATTTCTCAGCGTGCAAACTTAATCTGTTTCAAATTGAACCAGTCGTGTTTCGGCGTGTACCCGCGTAATGAGATTTCTCATCAAAGTGGTAAAATTTCAAACGGCTCTTTCCACTTTTGCAAACGCGACTCGACTCCACTGGGGAAAAGAGGCGCTCCTGTGTCTCATTTGACGCTTAATTACACACGAAAAGGTGCGCGCGTGAATATGTTCGAGAGGGCCACGTTCGCTTTAACTTTGGCGCGCCATTTTCCCAATTTCGCACCGTCGCGTTTTCTCACATGGACAATCCGATTCGGTTCGATGATTACAGGCCCCGCGAATCGTGTGTGCAGCATTGCGGTAAGTGGGGTATGTGTGTGAAGAATGTGTGGGTGTATGACTATTATTATTTTAATCATACACAATGGGCGTTTTCAGCCATTACTTTTTATTACAAGTCACCCACCCCCTTCCCATGCTATACTTTCCAAATCGTAGTACGCGGAAAAGCGTACCTACATACCTGTAGATTATTATTGTAGGTTGAAAGTTGACTGAATGCAAAAAAAAAAAAAAACTGGCTGGATAGAAGAATTGCACTTTTAGGTTAACAATCAGGAATCCTAGGCATATTCAGGACGAGTTTGGTACAAATATTTGGTTTAAATTTGCATAAAGCTTATGATGTTTATTATTTGCACCTTTTTTTTCAACTGTCCATTATAAAACTGCATCACATTCTTTTGATTATCGTTTAAATACATTCCCTCAGCCGGGGAAGCGTTCTGTAACTGTATACATAATTAAATACTGAAATGGTATCCGAGAGGATGTGAAAGAAAGCAAGGTAGACCGAGTGGACGATGGGCTGATGAATTGAGAAGAATGTGTCGAGTCGAGTGGATGAAGATTGCTCAAGATAGACAGGAATGGAAAGGACTTCATCCAGCAGTAGATGGTGAACGGCTGAAAATGATGACAATAAAAAATGCGTCGCCACCTTGTATTTAAGATCCTTCTTTTCTGTTTATCGGGTCTCAAAATGGATTCTTTTGCTATACAATATATGAATTCGTATCCATGAAATAACACTCAAGGGTTATTTTATAGGGAAATCTGACTAAATTCCTTTATTTGAAAGTTTCTATTTTAATTTCATGTACATATACTAAAACTAAATATGAAAGTAGTTAAACGATGCCTTTAAAATTTATTATAGTATTATACCTTTTTCAAATCCTTCAATGCAATTGAATTTCATTACAATTTACAAGGTTATATATGTATGTAAGTATATATTGTTCGGAGCGGTGAAGGTTTAACACGCCAAATGTTGCCCTATAATACGAGCTATGTATACCGGTGAAAATCGCGTGACTTTTGACAATATCGTAAAACAGTTAGATTTGTACTACATAGTATGTATAGGTAGATACCATATATCCTTTTTGTATTATTTTTTTGGCATTGGTATACTTTGGATATGTTTTTTGGTTGTAAAATATGTGTGAAAATTCATGTGATAATTAAGTATTGAATAAAGTTTTATGAAATGTTTGACGCGTCTAAATTGCCTGAATTTATTGTGCCGACTATGGTTGTAACAATATGAACGTTTGCCGATAACTTTAAAGCGGACACATGGAATCTTCAAGGCCTAGCCTTTATGGCGGCCATAAAAAATATTATGCCTATCTACGGCGAAACACCATAACCTATTTTCGCAGCTTTGTCCCCGCGTAATATGAGAATATTTCAGAGCGGACGAACCGTGCGCGCTATTCAATAGTTTCGGATATCTACTTTTTTATATTTTTTTTCATTATATTATAGGAAAATTCCACTATCGAATTTGTCTACGTATACCGTGAAATGAAAATTCGATTGCGTGCGTGCAAAAATTTTAAATATTTTCAAGCGTGCGAACAAACATAAAATGGAAACCCACTACAATAAAATGGAAATAAGAAATTTTCTATTTGGTGAAACTATTTTAAAATTTTAAATACTTGAAATTAACTCTGAATATATGTGTATACATACATATATATTAAACAAATATACAGGATGGGGAAAAAACGATACCTGTTTTCAAACACTTACATATATGTATCACCAAATCTAATAAAATTACGATAATGAAAATTAAAGTATACATAAAGTATTAGTTCAAAAAGTACGCTTGATAAAAAAATGCATTCAAATTATGTATATTAGAATTTTTATGTTTTTCATATATGTATGTACATACATAAGTAGAACCCTTCATGTTATTTTTTCATTAATTATTGTAATGTTATTTGTTTCGGAGATACAAACTTTTGCAAACGACACCTTTTTTTTAATGACCATAAAGTGTTGTTTTATGACTCACAGCGTATATGTTGTATGTTACAGCGGTTTGCTGTTTTTAAACCATACCACCCCACTATTGCAACCGTGGCATGTTTGACCGAGACAAAGTACTGCTTTCGTATTCAGTATTCAATACTCGGTGACCGTACGGTACTAAAACACCGACCGACCCAACCGTAATAAAATACCGACCGAAAATTAGCTGGGAATAAACTCAAAAGTATTTTATGCGAACAGCTAAGGACAAAGAGGGGTCGTAGTGTACTCCATTTGTCCGATCGCTCGGTATGGGTACGAGACTTTGACTTGGGACGATATATATCAAATTGTGGGGGATGACTTTTCGGCACGCGGTCCCCTATCGGCATTTTTCTCCGACTCTAGGGGTCTCATATCTCATTATAATGCGACGTCTCGTGCTGGCACTGGTTTCGGGGCCCCAGTCCACCTGTCGCCATTGAAATATGTCACCGACCCACCTGGCCTTATTGAGCCCCCATAACACAACTCAAATACAAAATATCATTTCATATCATAGGCGGTTTCGTAATATCTTCCTACTGCCGAAGATGACATGCGACATACGTACCCGTGGGAACGGTGTTTGACTGCCAATATATCGGAGATCGGCAACCTTTTCACTAACAAGGGCTCAAATGTGAAATTTAAACAAATACGACGGACGCCTATTCAATGATCTTAACTTTTTAATTGAGTGAAATGCTTTTTGACAAAGTTTTTTTGTCATTACTAAATTACTAAATTCAAGAATGTTCCGTAAGATCCAGTGCACACAGAGAAGCATGGAAAGATGTATGCTTGACGATATGACTATGATTTGGACGGTAAAATAAATTTGTTATTATCATAGATGTAGAATAGCATAGATTGGCCTTAGCGCCCGAAAAATTACATACAAAAAAGGCAAGTAAAATGCATGCATTTTGCTTGACTTTCTTTTTTGTGAGAATTCCCCGCATACCCCCGTTGCTTCTGACGCTTTCTCCAGGCAAATTTGTTTCGAATGGCCTATCTATGGTATTTTATATCTATGGTTAGTGCCTAAACGCTTAGGTGCTTTATACATTGCGGGGACACACTTTGCCTGTAAATATGCGCTTTAGGGTAAAACGAAGAATGAAACTAGGATGGACTGCTTTTGGAAGAATGGACACAGTTTTTAAATCCAACATTCCACTATGTTTAAAAAATAACGCATACGACCAATGCGTACTGCCTTCGCGAGAAATACTGGAATGGTATCCGAGAGGATGTGAAAGAAAGCAAGGTAGACCGAGTGAAGGATGGGCTGATGAATTGAGAAGAATGTGTCGAGTCGAGTGGATGGAGATTGCTCAAAATTGACAGGAATGGATGAGGATTGGAGAGGTCTTCATCCAGCAGTGGATAGAGAACTTCTGAAAATGATGATGATATATATTAGTGTAAAATCTGCCTAGTTGCCTGCCTAGGTCGTTGCAGTCATGCCGACATTACCAACATAACAAACAAGCGGCGTGTCGGCAATAAGCCGCTATCCGTCAAAGATGGCTCGAGTCGACAACGCGATTTATTGCCATACATACATTCAATCAACGGTACGCTATATAATTGTTTCATGTACTGCCAAACAGGCCAGGGGATGTACTGTTGACCAGTGCGCATGAGTGGTTATATGCCAATCACATTTTAGTAATTTTAATCAATTTTTAACACAGGCAGTTAGAAGAATAATTCATACTCTATTGTTTCGAAGAAAAAGACTTCAGGTCTATACTGTTACTTTTTGGAAGAGGAGGAATAAAGAAAATACGTACGACGATGGGTTTTTAGATAGGAAGAATGTTACGTGGTTTGAATTTTGTACGGAGCCGTCGCAGCTGAGTCAAATAAAAAAAAAATACAAGATACAGCTGGTGGAGAAATTAGATTAATCTTTAGACTGTATCGGGATTTTTATGTTGTCACACGGGGAAAAGTGTCACTTGGCAAAAGCGTGGTCATCTAACGTCGGTGCTATCCATACATACCACCTGATGATGATATGTATGGATAGTAATTTCATTTTATATTTTTTGTTACGTTTATTTTATAAATCAATATTATTTTTTTTTTTGATGTTATTTTTTCATTCTTTGTCCATATTGAAATTTTGATGACAACATGCCCCGGTATTAGTGAAATTTTATCCCATATGGGGCATATTGTCACAAATCTAAAATAAATATTGTCTGTTCTAAAGTCAATTTCATCAAAATGATAATTCAAAGTTATCGCTGAGGTGCCTATGCATGTACACGTTCATATCTTTTATGATGTTCTAACTATTAACGTTGTCTCAAAAAATTGAAAGTCTTGAACTGTGACGGTATAGCCCCGGTCTCCCCTACACTCAATTTTGTGACAGTTGTTCGTTTCATTGAAAGTTTTACGATCGATTTCGCTGAATTCCGCGTTGCCGATCTCTGCAATAGACTGTAGGCCAAATTAGCATAAGGCACATACACTTCCACGTGTGTATGTACTAAATTTGGAACCGAGCAACAATATGATCGAGACGACACAATTCAGGAATGTCTTTGGGACTATTATTAGTACCCAAGGGTGGGGGTCGCATCGCACCTGTAGGGTCGTTAATATAATAGAAATCCTCCTTTAACACCCTCTCTCTCGTTCAAGTTTCCATGGGCGACATTGTTCTCGAGCATCAGAAATGGGTAGGTAACTTTTCGTCAATGATACACCTACCCTGTCAATATAAACAAAATTTGCGCACGGTGAATTTGCAAACGCGTGCAAATACAATAATATTATATTATATTGCTTTCGATATTAAATACCTGTCCTCCCCCTGCTCCGTTTATCATAGAAATTCCTATTGGGAAATTCGGTGAACCTGTTGCCCTTCTCACCCCCACCCTCCCCTCCTCTCATCCCCCTTCAACTTCTCCTGAAAACTCCACGTGCTCTTTAAATTAAAATTTATTTGGCAATCATCGTTCGCTTAGTGGGGGGTTTGAAGAATTTGTACAAATCTTTTGATCAATCCGAGAAGAAACAAACGCGGGAAATTCATTTAAAAATTCAATTGACTTTTTCAAACGATTCGGTTCGAGCGATGGCTTATTTAAATTAATTCACGCAATGACAGTTTCTACCTTCCGTACGAGAAATAATAATCAACGAGTAAACATATCTGACTGCGATCGCTTTATTGCATATATGTACATACATATATGTATATATGTACACGCGTTGCCAAATCTTAACCGTCGATAGATCATTCGTTCTAAATATCACTGAGCAACAAAAAATCACGTAATTAATTATAAGTATTTTAAAGTAATAAAAAATCACAATCAATAGAAAAAATATCTGACTATTGATTTCAATACTCACTTTGAGCACAGCAATACTATGTATATTTTGACCGCAAAAGCCAAAAAATAGATATTTTTTACATTTTTTAAATCACGAATATCTCATAAACGAGAGCATATCAACAAAAATCATTATCGGATTCGAATTCAGTGGGTCAAACTTAGTAAAGATTGACCAATCTACGCTCGTGAGTATTTTTTTTGTTGCTCAGTGATATTAGAATAAAAATTTAACTGCTCTTATTAGCTTTGGAATAAAATAATACAAAAAGAGATAAACAATACACCGAATATGAGGCGTTGTGTAAAAAAAGAGCCAATTCGTTATACATACATACATACATACATAGTCAATTGACACTTGTGTAGTGAAATCCACATATTAACACGCGTTGTAACACTTTTATTACTAGCAGTAAGTTAAAAACGAAAAAGCGCTATATAAAAATCTTATTCGCACAGAATATGATTGGTATATTTATAACTCATCGGTCATATATAGAATATTTAACATATCATTCGTTTTATACGTGTACAAACCTCTTCACGTGTCGATGGGTCGCAGTAGTGCAGTTTTTAAATAAATAATTTGTTAGTATGCATGTGCACGAATGACCTGCGCCGTTCATATTCGCATATTAAAATTCATCATCGGTCGTTGCAGTTGGCGTGCAACCCTCTTCGGCTATATTTAATAAAGGAATAATCAATGAGGGTCGCAAATGGACTATGGAAGCCGGTTTATTATGTCAACATTAATTAGAAGTCAGTCTCGACGGTCGACTAATAATACCATTCGAAGAGACAGTGAAACCTTTGATCTACATATATCGCATGCAACTTCAATTTGACTATGGCAAAATTTCAAATATATGTACATATATAATAACCATCCTAATAAAATATACCTAAAAGATATACCTAAAATTTCAAAACAACTATCGCCAAATTCAAACCATTGAAATGGTGCGTGTATTTATATAGTACAGAGGTTTAAATCAGCATGCGTAGGAGCTTTGTGGCCATTCTTTACGATGAGAAAGAATCGGCCTTAATCGAAGCGTGGTATTGATGCACGCTTTAACCCTTTATGCTCCCGTAGGTGTCGTGAACGTGTCAATAGAGCGATTCCCGTAAGGTATTGGGGTCCTTTTGGGAATATGTATTACACAATCGAGTGCGCAATGCCACAATGAACCTGGAGACTGAGGAGATGGGCTTTCGTCCACCAAAGCCCAACCCTTAATCTAATTTATTTATTCGATATCACAATCAATATACCCAAAGGCATAGCAAAAACTAATCATCGAGTTCAAATACTACCACCAAAGAATTATATAATATGTACATATGTATATTTTGATTTTAAAGATATTTCCGCTAAAACAATATTATACTGTACCTACTTAATATTTAAACATCGATTGCAGTCCTTTAATAGTGCTTATATGTATCTACATATATGAGTACATATTTTTACTCAATCCATTATACATATTATAGCGTCCTCGGAGTACAAACGTGACATGTCCAAGAAAGTAAATTGTTCAGGGCAGCAGTTTTAGTTTGAAATGAAAATATAATAAATAAATCAGGGGAACTTTATATAAAAATAATAATTGTACATATTGTACTTTTTAGATTTTAGATGCTATTTCATTGTAACTCATGTACTTTGTGATATTAAAAATAAAATTGTGACGTAATTCGGATATGCCCCGTTTTGATTGAATAATTAAAGAGAAACAAAGTTGCGTTCATAACTCATTTTCGCAAATCTTAGAGTTAAAGTGCTTAAGTTAGGTTTACATAGATTGGGTTAAGTTTAGTTAGGTTACATTAAGCTAGTTGCTAATTAATAATATTATTGTACTTGAAATGTTTTGGCCTGATATTTGTCAACGATCCAGCTTTTCATATATGTATGCATACTATTTATAATTTTCGCTTTTTGGGTTAAGGTTCAGATTTATACTATATTTTAGCAAGGTTAAATAGTAAACTAGGAAAATATTAAATCATATCCAATCTTCATAAAGTTTAACCACAGATATACATATCGATCGACTTGTTGAGCTCTGGAACGCAAAGTGCATAAATAATATAAAGTGTGTGGTAATAGATCTACGACCAAGTACCGAACAATGTTTAAAAATTCACACAGTAAAAGCAAAACAAATTTATACAACAAAATTTCTAAGTGAAGTCTCCCGGTATTTTATTATTTATTTTATTTTTGTTTAGTTTCCAAGAGGAAGTTCCCTTAAAGTCTTGAAAAGTGTTCCTCAAACTTTCCGGTGTTTTGACGTCGCAAATAAATATGTCTTCCCAAATCGTGACCGCACATGCGAAACGAGCTCAGCTAACGCTCGGGACAAAAGTGCCCGACATTAAACACGTCCCGTGGGATCTCGCAATTCTGTAACGTTTGTCCTATTTTTTTTTTTTTTTTTTTTTTCAGTGGAAAAGTTGCAATTTTCCGGCTCTCGGTTTGTAGAGAATTTTAGTACGTACATAAGTTTAAGAGCGTGGTTATGCGTAGCAGTTTCCGTTCAAAGATGTTCACATTTTTAACGCGATTTCAATGTGGAAAATTTTCCAAACGTACCCGAACTTCCAATCGAAATTCAATTTACGGCTATACGTGTACTTTATTACAACAATCGAATCACGACATCGAACACGCTAGTCGGAAAATTGATTCAGTGCACTTTTCACAAAAAACAAACCACATCAGCACCCGAGCGTCGATGAAGTGGAACGGATTATGAAATACTTGCGATATTGTGATATATTTATATTCATCATGACCATATTCCATTACATTGCAAGGCATATCAAATACATACATTCATACTAGACATATGCTAGTTAGCTAGTACAATTACAGGCAAAGTGTGAAAGTTGTCTAAAAGGCTCAAAATAGTCGAGCAAAGTATAAAATTTACTACGTTTCATACATTGAAAGAGAAAAGGCACGTATGAAAAGGTAAAGTTGAGAAAGAAGATTGCATGAAAAAAATTGATTCAATTGTTCTTTAGGATCAGTTGGTCACATTGGTAAGATAAAATTGATTCTTTATATAAAATGACGGTATTCTAACATATATACATACATACTAAATTTGCCCGTAACATACATACATATATGTATGTATGTACATATGTATGTATATTTCTGTACCGCCATAAACTTAGATACAATGATGGATACTATAAGGATAAACTTTCAGCCGTTATTAGTATCGTAAGTTCTGTAGCTTTGAAATGTTGATATTCTAACAAACAAGTCCTCTGAATTATATATTATGTGAGTATATTATATGAGATTGATTATTCAGTACTCGGCTTTGTTACAAATCAATCGATAAAAAATACTTTTTTTTCCCCTGGCGAGTTTGAACTTTGTCCGGAAAGGTTTAAGTCGAGTTTTTAGCGGTTGAATTTCGCACAAGAATACTTTGAATTATTAAAATGTTAGCTCGCCCTCAATTCCAGGGCCGGCGTCAGGTACAACACCAACGGCGCCAATAATTGAATTTTTTAACACGCTACTTGCGCCGTAGTATCTTTGCGTATATATTATCTATAAATTTAGCTACCGTTTAACGATAAAAAGTCGACTGTTAGCACAACCAACGACGATACAAAGTTTAAAAATTTACTAAATGCCGTTTGGATCTGAATTGAAATTTACGGAAATTTTGAATATAATAGAACTAATGTACATAAATCTTTCAGAAGAATAATTAACCGTTCATAATAAGATCAAAGTACATACTCGTAAATTCACGTAAATTCTTTCTGGATACTAATAAATTATTATTGGAATTTTAATTCTCATTGAAAAAAAATTCGGGTGTGGCCAACCCATGACTTTATCCATATATTTGAGGAATACAAACAGTAACGAAATTAACTTTTTAAGTACGCAAGTAAATAAAACGCATGCACAGCACCACACCAACCAACATACATATCATGAAATCACTGTGTTGAGTGCGCGCGCGTATGTAAAATACGATCTTCGGCATATATTCAAATTAGAAAAACTGCCACTTCCGGTCGTCAGATGTTGACCAAAATCACAGTATCTCTTACAGCTAACGTAAAAACTATAGATATGAAATTTCGACTTGATTGCCATGGCAGTTTCGGAAATATTCTGTGATAAACTTTTCGACAAAAAAAAAACCCCTACTTCCGGTTGACTGATTTTAATGATTTATTTTTTGATAACTTGCAATCTCTCAGAAGTACAACATTACAATATTGTGACGATACTACATATTTAAAAGGTCGAAAAAAATTAAAAACAAAAAATCGTTCAAGAGAAAACTGCCATTTTCGCTCGTCAGAAGTTAACTAAAATCACAGTATCTCTTACGGCTAACGTGAAAACTATAGATATGAAATTTCGACAAAATTCCCGGAGCCGTTTCGGAAATATTCTGTGGTAAAAGAATTTTAGAATTTTCTACAAGAAAAAAACCCTACTTCCGGTTGACTGATGTTGACCAAATTCCTTATGGCTTTTACACCTTACGTAAAAATAATAGATATGAAATTTCAGCTTGATAGCCTTGATAGTTTCGGAGAAAACACACATACAGACACACACACGGATAAGTACACAGAGACACAGACACACAGACATACAGACACACAGACATACAGAAATTTTTTAGAAATCATGAAAACGTGATCAGTGGATGATACTCGATACAAATCAGTCAAAATCTCGAGGTCGAATTTTCGCACGATCACAATACTTTATCCGATTAGGATAAAGTAAAAATAAGTGTGTCTGGTGTTCACGACGGACAAGCAGAAATATAGACTTTCATAAGTCTATTACATACATACATATGTACGTATATATACATATACGACATAGCATTGTACTGATGAAAAATCGAATACGGGTACATACTACCGTAGAGAGTTGCAAACTTTCCTTTTTTATTTATTTTATTATAAAAATCTTTTAGAACAAATGCTTTCGGCTTATTTTATGTACATGATAATATGTGAGCACTTTTGGAAAAATGAACATAGTTTTTAATCAAAAATTCCGCTATGTTTGAAAAATAAGGCATACGACCAATGCGTACAGCCAGTTATGACGTGTGGATGTTAAATTCAATAACGCTATGCATGATTCAGTGCACACAGACAAACATGGAAAGATGTATGGTTGGAATAACAATAAGAGATCGCAATTGGAATACATGGGTGAGAAGTATGACCAAAGTGGCAGATATAGCGGAACGTGTGAAAAAGCTGAAGTGGCAGGTGGAATGGACACATAGCGAGAAGAATAGATGGCAGATACTTGAATGGTATCCGAGAGGATATGAAAGAAAGCAAGGAAGACCAATGGGTTGACGAATGTTTACATATTGCTCAAGACAGACAGGAATGGAAGAGGGTTGGAGAGGCCTTCATCCAGCAGTGGATGGTGAACGGTTGAAAGTGATAATGAATATGTTCTTAAGCATTGTGAGAATGTATTTAATTTAGGTATTGTTAAACATTCAATTAAAATAATGTCTCGTTTCAGTTAAATGAAACTGCAGTTTGTTCGCCGCTTTCGGATACAACTTTGAGTCGTTCACTTTTTTTTATCCAAATACACAAGTACGTGTGCGTAACTTCGATTTTCTCGCACTTTGTTTTAATGTCGGCAACTTTCTTAAATTGCCTCATATATATTCTAAGCCGAGCGTCGGCTATATATCCGTTTTCAGACACATTCGAGTTTCAGCGCCGATTCGGAGCTTCGAGTTTAATTTCGTAGTTCACTTCGCGCGCCGCTATTTTCATACCCTTTCAAACTATTTTCGTTTCATTTTGCATTTTTTATTTTTTATTCCACTTTCGACGTTGTTATTGTAGCTACTGTCGGCATACTATGTGGAGGGTTCTAGTTATAATTCAACGCGGCAATTAACCGCCGTTAATATAACCGAGCTCTGGGCAATTACCGAGTCGCTTTCCACCTGCGATCGCTTTGACGCCTTTTCCGCATTTTCACGCGAACGAAAAATTTTCCACGCCAAACTGTGTGAAAAATATCATACGCTAATGTTAAGGTCTTAAAATAACGACTACGCGGGCCAAGAAGTCATTTTTCTCGATACGCACTCGACATTACGAATATAGATTTTTTCGCACTATATCACATTTTTATAGTCCGCTGTTGTATATTTTAATAGCGAAAATTCGTATAAAATACAACATTCCAATGTATGCGCTCGTGAATCGCATAAACACATTTTGAGTATCGCTTAATTTAAACGCGTTGTTAATATTCAAAACGGAGCGGTCGGGCCCCTCTATGTAGTTATACCTGTATAATAGACGTTATCAACATTCGTTCAAGAGAATCGCAAATTTAATACAATAATACCATAATCCGAATGTGAAATTTGCTCATATTTTATTTTCAAGCTTTGTGTTATTTTTTTATGAAATTGTGCTCGTTGCAATTTGATTAATAAATTCAAGTGAATATCGCACAATCAATCGCCTAACCACGTTTTATTTCGATTGCTGCGTTTTTATGTTATTTTATTTCACCCTCAACTATAAAACGCTTCGCATATCATCCTATATATACATACATATGTTTTACGTTTTTCACAAAGCCGAAATAAACAATTAATCTTTTTTTTTTTACCTTATCACGACTGTCAGATCGAAAAGCACAAAAATTATGAAATCGTTCAATACCTACGTATGGTAAAATGAGGATTGTCGCGATATATTTTGACGTTTTCAAAGTATGAATAATTTACACGTAATTAATAGGATTACAAAACATTTTTCATTTTCAAAGAAAACTGCCCAAACTAAAGATGCAATTAATATTGAATAACAATCAAAAATCATATATTTTCAATGGAGAATAAAATAAATACATATAGGCACCTGGACCTACGCTAACTTTTTTACTACCTATACAATTTTATAAACATTTTTCACATTTGACAAAATTTGTCTCATTTTTAATGAACACTTTGTTATAGTTACTTCATCTGTATATAAAGTAACTTTAACTGTCTAAAATCGACTGATTGGTACATTATTCATGAATGTGTGTAGCTTTTAGTGATTTTATATACATAACCAGTGTAAGCCCGTTGAATATCGACGGAGCGTTCTCATCGGTGTACTGAAAAATAATATTAAATTTACTAGTTTTTATAGTTGTTGCATTTATGCAACAATGCACCATCTATGGCGCGTTATAATACAACAACGTAACAATTTAGCAAAGTCGCGAGCCTATTTTTTATTATATAAATAGTCAAGTTGAAGCCTGCCTATTATCATCTGGTTTGGCTCACCGCGTAAGCGCTCTGTTCCAAATCAGTGATACCGGGTTCAAATTACTCTCGTGCAAAGTTCTGGTTTTCTAATTATTTATCGAGGCGAGCGTTATCAGCAGACAGACACACACACACACACACACACACAGACGGATTTCGACTATTATAATACACTAGTGTAAGCCCGTTGAATATCAACGCCCGCTGAATTTTAAATATCGTAAAGCGCTTTTTTAATAGAGATCCCCACTAATTGATCGAAAAAAAAAAAAAAAAAGTTTTTATAGCACCATCTATGTATTATAGCAATCCCCACTAATTGAACCCTATCGATACCCACTCAAAAAAAAAAAAATTTTACTTTACTATTTATAATATAATTATTAATTATATACATATATATGTATATAATAATTATAATTTTGTAAGTGATTTTGTAAAAATCAAAAAACAAAAAAAAAGTTTCTATAGTGCTATCTACATACATATGTATTATTAGCAGAGTTTTTATTTCATGGTAAAGCAGAGCAATGATCCCTTGTATAGGTAATGTTAAAATAAAAGGAACATCTCAGGAATGGGCCATGGCTTATGCGTTAGCGTGATAACTACCGACCTGGCGTCCCAGGTTCGAACCCCACTCATTCTGGTTTTTTAATTATTTTTCCTCATTTCCTATTTATTTTAACTATGGGTAATGTTTAAACAAAAAAGGATTAAATCGACGAAAGGCGGTAGCGAATAGCATCAGTGCGAGTAACTCGAGCCTGGGGTCATGGGTTCGATCCCCACTCGTTCTACCAAGTTTTTCCCCAATTTTTCCCCAGCGAGCGTTATCAGCAGACAGACAGACGGATTTCGGCTATTATATATATAATACGTACATTTACTTAAAAACCTTCAGGCTTTAGTCAAAACTTAAAAAATACATCAGTTTAATACTGTATTCCATGATTGATATAATTTACTCGTGTAATTTCATACGATTTTTTTTTAATCAACCTCAAAAATTTTAACGTTCATGAAATGAAAGCGATCAATCTTGTAACTATTGCGAGCACACACACACACACACTGTCTTTTATTTAATTTTTGCGAATCGAATTTTGTCGTAAAGCCGGGGAGTGGGAGAGACGCACGACAAAAGCAACCCCCCTTAATCATCCCTTATCGCTCGCGGGACTCGCGGATGAAACGTCAATTAGATTTAATAATAAATGATGTCACTCGACATGCGAGCCCCTAATGAATATTGATCTACGGTCGATAGCGAAGTCGTTAGCCACCAAGTTTCACCACCGATTCACCCTCCATATCGTATGTAGATAGACGGTCAGATATGCCCCTATCCTATATCGGCTTCGAATCCTGCTCAATAACGATTCCCTGACCCATATTATGCTCATCGGCGAAAATCGATTTCCATCAAAGTTTGCGGATAGTGGCCGCCCTTAACGTACAACTAAGTCTGCACGATACTAGAGTTTAACGATAGCAGCTTTTTATGAACGATAAATGGCCAAGTATGCTTAATATATATATATATACGTGTTTCGTCTTGTGAGGGGGAGAGGGTTAATTATGATTATTATCCGACTATCTCTCGCCGAGCAGAAGAAGATATTCGTGGGAGTTAACGCGCGAGCCATTCCCTCTCTCACTCGGCTAAATGAATTATGTATACAATGTGTTTTGTTTTCCCTTTAACCGAGCAGTAAGCACTCCGGAAGGAGATACTGGACAAAAAACCCCCTCTAATATTAATTACAACACGCCTAATGAATATAAGTGTAATATCCCGGAAAATCTTCCTCGTAATTGTCGCATTCATACTTTCAATCGTGAAGTTAAAAAAAATCTGAGAAAATGTCGTCGGCAAGCAACAGGTATACTCGTTATAAGTTAAAGTTCGATTTGGTATTGAAAAATTCCAAATAAATTGGCACCGTATTGAATACGGGCCATTTTTTTATCGGGGAGTCCACTTTTTATCGCTCTATTGAATTTTGTGTTAAAGCGTTAAACGTGAACTCTGAATACTCGTTCAATTCAATAACTATATTAACAGTCGTTTCGATATTTCGCATTAAATAAATTGCACGACATTCAATGTCGTATTAATAAAATACGTTTGAAAGGTTTAATTTGATACAACGCCTTTCAGAAATATTTTTTTTTTAAATATATGTACATAAGCGCATACACATATGTATGGAAATACTTGCGAGACGTTCTTCCAATAATATTTACATTCAAAGAAGCTGTCGATAAATGCTCACAGATTCAATCTTCACTAGTCCAAAAATACATTTCAAAAGAAAATAAATAGATATATTTTTCTAAAAGAGCCGTCAATACATAAAATATGTCGTCATAAGTCTGCTATAAATATACTTTATTACATAATTTAAATATTCGCTTTAATGCTCCAGCTATAACGACGTATGTATATAATATAACATTCACCAATTTTGATACACCTAGACAGGTAATCGATATGCAAATTACACCAGTGCCATCAATTCACACGTTATGAGTATGTATACGCTTAATTCTCTAATTGAGATGTAATCAATTGGCTAGTGATAGCCACTTGTTCAATACATATGTACATATAATATGTATAGTATTCGTTGTAGTGACGAATTGGGGCAACCTGTAATGTCACTGTGGTATAATTTGTAAAAAATAAATAAATAAATATGCCCAAATGTATGTACATATGTTATAATTGAATTATATATACATATATGTAGGATTCAATTCGAATTGGTATGAAATTACGATACAAAATTATTTATTTATTTATTTAAAATAGATGGGCAGGCGGTATAGCCGATGGAAATTACATTATTAAAAGTAATATGATTTCAAACTTAAATTCTGTTATTTCATTAGATAATGTACCAATTCGCTTTTAGGTGTGGCGTCGTAACATTTTGTAGTATTGGTGAGCGATAGTGCGCTTTCCGCACACTTCCGGTTCGTTTTCCCGGAACCGGAAGCTCGCAGGTCGTCAAAGATCGTCGAACGAGCCATAGGAAGTTACTATTGGCCACGTCTAGACCAGCGTTCCTACATTCGCACACATATTATCATCACAGGAGGAGCACTCAAATTTGGAGTAGCGTCGAAATTTGACATCGAATTATCGCAAAATCGCCATTTGGAGAGCTCTGGTCAAAACCGGAATCGCACAAATTTATTTATAGGCCCTAAACAAACTTGTAGGGCAACGCGTAAGCTCAAATTTGGGCTATTGAAGTAAACACTGGCGACGCAATAAAGATAACAAATTGCCGAGTCACGCTCCCTACCTGGCCCTGCCTACCTGTTGACAGATGACTCCTAATTATTCATACGGCAATATCGCGCCCGACAAACATTTCCCGCCAACCCCCCCTTCACGTTATATTCGAACTTGTCGAATCGATTATTCGCAAGTTTTCGCAATGTGGAGTTCAATATGGGGCGCGCACGAGAGATCTTGGCCCGTTCGAATCGGATGTATTATGCATACATATCTCAGAGTTCGCTCATGGCGCCTGTTGATTCGAAAATATCTTAAAAGTAATCGTCTGATTTTATTGGATTTACCAGCCGGTTTGCCCGTCGTGTGACGGTGGATTCTAGCCCCAACTTTAATCCGTTCAAAAACCAAGATCCAAAAAAATTCTATGTATATGCATATGTATCATCATCATCATTTTCAGCCGTTCAACATCCACTGCTGGATGAAGGCCTCTCCAATCCTCCTCCATTCTTATCTGTATAGAGCAATCTGCATCCACTCGAATGCACACATTCTTCTCAATCATCAGCCCATCGTCCGGTCGGTCTACCTTGCTTTCTTTCACATCCTGTCAGATACCATTAAAGTATTTCTCGCGTCCATCTGTCATCCATCAAACGTTCTGCTATATTTGCCACTTTGATCATACTTCTTACCCATGTATTCCTCTTACGATCTCTTCTTGTTATACCAAGCATACATCTTGTCATTCTTCTCTATGTGCACTGGATCTTACGTAGCATTCTTGAATATACGTATATGTAGTTGACACTCATAGATTGACCAATATATTTGCTCATTCATCGTTGAGTAGTAACAGTGAAATAAATAAAAGCTTTTTCCTCGACTTTTCACTATTTTTATATCACTTAACTACATAGAACTGTCGCATATCATCATCATCATTTTCAGCCGTTCACCATCCACTGCTAGATGAAGGCCTCTCCAATCCTCTTCCATTCCTGTCTGTCTTGAGCTATCTGCACCCACTTGACTCCACACATTATTTTCAATTCATCAGCCCATCTTCCACTCAGTCTACCTTGCTTTCTTTCACATCTTCTTGGATACCATTCCAGTATTTCACGCGTCCATCTGCAATCCATTCTTCTCGCTATACGATCTCTTCTTGTTATACCAAGCATACATCTTTCCATGCTTCTCTGTATCATTGCTACGCAATAGTCGTATGCCTTATTTTTTAAGCATAGCGGGATGTTGGATTTAAAAACTATGTTCATTCTTCCAAAGGCGCTCTATCCTATTATAGTTTCATTCGTTTTTTTTACATCCAGTCATGTTAAACAATTGTTCTATGTACATACATATGTATGTAGGTATAAATAATTATCAACTATCTCAATTGTGACTACGTTTTGCGTGCAAAATTCATTAAATATAATCCTTTTAATATAAAGGAAAGTGAAATCATTGATCAATTATAACATTCAAAGGCATTCTGATACTGACTTAAAACAAAAAGTACATATATACTAATAGATATATGTAGTTGCCATTCCAATTTTTCTGTACATTCTGATGCGATCACAATACATTCATTATCTTAACTACTCAATCAGATTTTGAAGATTTTCATCGCGAATTGACTTGCTCAATGACACAACAACTTTATCCATATCTCTGCAGCCTTAAGTCAAAATCACTTTCGGTTTTCCACAATTGCACAACCGCTCAAACATCTGCATTGACGAATAGATGTCTCTGAAGTGGTCCATATCTAAACAGAGCACTCACTCACACGACTATCCGGCAAAGGGGATGACTGAACGCTTTTAACCTGTCTGAATATATGAGGCACACATGTGGCACGAGTAATATGAGCTCATCTCATATAAGAGACGCTTGACTCATAGTGTTGTCGCGGTCGTGACACAACTTCCTAATTGCAAACGAACGATTTATATTCACTGGCGAAACTTTCCCCCCTTGTGCCAAAGTGTCGTTCAAAGACATGCGCCGTTTTGTCGTATCGTTACGTATCACCCACGTATGCATGTACACTTACGTACACTCTAGACTCGTTTTTTTTTTTTATTTTATTATTATGAATGAACGATGTTGAAAATAAAAATCGGTTGACACTGTGCAAATTTCAGCGTTTGGAAACTACCGTATCTCCAACACCGCAGATGTGGACGAGACATCGTAATGAATATTAATTATTAGATACTGCAAAATGTGAGGGCGCTTTGAGGTGGGTAATTAATCTTCATCGCCACCCATTACAATTAATGTGAAAATTTTTCTATAAATTTTGTCTACATACATACATATGTATGTATATACATACGTACAATATAGTGATGTTGAGATTTCGCTATTTTCATTTGTTATATCGCAAAAAACTGTTAACGGGTTGAGTGAACTGGAACTTCAAATTTAACAATACTTTATCTATTTACATATGTACATATACTACGTACATACAATATGAATACGATAAAAAAGTTTGGTGTTCATTTCTATAGGTTTTTTTACAATCAAAAGTGATGATTTTCCTTATCTAAATCTATGATATAAATTTAATTGAATTTTGTCATATAATTCCAGGGCACATGGAAACTTTGTCAGAAACGTATTAACCTATCAATCGATCTAGTGATAATTTACTTTCGTCCTGGATTCAATTTTGATATTTTTCACGCTCTTGATTGCTCGATGTACATAATTATGGTAATTTATTGTGACTCGTCAACTTGTGGTACCATCTACGTATATTTTTCGCTTCACAAAGATAATTTGAAAGTATGGCGCATTCCATCAGATATACAATTTTCTTTTACAGTTTTGAAGATGCTGCATCGGTTGAATGCGCCTACACTCACTTCAAAAGCGACAAACGACCCGCGTGAAAGGGGTTTTCTTTGAAGGTGAAAGACGTTCGTCCGCCTTTCAAAGTCTCTCATTTGCGAAAAATGTTTTAAAAAAATGTAAAAGTGGAGTGTAAAGAGCGAAAGGTGTTCAAGGAACATAAAAAAATGAAAATAAAAGCACACAACGTACGTGTGTATGTAAAAATTCAACTCGTCAACTCGTCGAGAAAACTAACGAATGTAATGACACTAGACTTGCCGTCTGTAGACTTTTCCTTCACCAAGAAAACGGAAAAATTCATCTGTTTTCCATCGCGCACCGTCACGCTACATGTTCCATGTATAGTAATTCAGTTTGCGACAACTTATGTAAGCGTTCAAATTCTTATATACACTTCGCATGCATCTGGATTCTAGATCTATTTAGGTATAAATGTGTCTCGATATGTTTGTATGTACATATGTACATATGTACTTGAGCCAGTGTCTGTTCGAAATTTCCGCTCGGTAGTCGAGTAGCTTTGGTCTCAGTAGTTTCGCCTCCACCCAGTCTCCTCGGTAGTGTCCAAAAGAGGTCACTCTAACGGAGAAGCTCTTGCAAGTAATTATATTTTAACGCGCACAAGGATCGGAAGTATCACTGGCGATAGCTTAACGGTAAAGGAAAAAGTTAATTGGGTCGAGTTGCAAGTTTGACATGCAAGCTCAGTTTTCTTTAATCTCATTTACATTTCGGGATTCTTGTCACTTTGCATACAAAAACCAACACGGTGAGCACTTTTGCCGACGATCTTTGATCTTTTCATCGTTTCCCATCTCGCGACATTTGTACGTCTTAATATCTAATTTGAATAATTTTACATAGTTTCTTGCGAATGGAATAAATACTCTACACTGCGGTCGATTGTTGACGAAATCGAATTTCAAAAATTATAATATGAGTTGAAATGAGAATACTAACAATAAGGACAAGTTTCTGGGTGAATTTTTATTGGTGAAAATTTGCTACCAATGGAGTTTTTTATAACAAAATACATACATATACTGTAGAAGATTTTTTAAAAATACATTTCCGCTTTTACAGTAGAAATTTTGGTACAACAATTTATGAGGATTTCTGAATTCCTTAATGCATAATGAAATCCAATGTTTTTAAACCAACTAAAAATTAACATCCAAAGTCATGGTTAGTGTTTATAGAGCTTGCAAAAAAGTGTTTTGAAAAAACCATGGATTTTCAATAAATTAAAAAATACATACACATATATACATATACTGAACTTATATTTAACTTAACAAAGTTATATTTGTGGATTTTAATAATAAAGCAGTATGATTGAACATAATCACTTATACATTAATTTTTTTTTTTGTCTGTGTTTTGAACTTTAAATTGATTAAATTTAGTTATCGCGTTAGCTCTGATAAAACCAAAGCAATAATAAATGATTTGATGAAAGTGTGATGTTTGACAAAAAATCGTTAAATCTGATTAAAACTCTTCCATCCGAAAATAGCTACATGCAGCCCCAGAATCCTTCTGTTTTGACCAGCCCTGATATATTATACCCAAATACAAGACAACGTCCATAATATTTACGAAGAATGTAAACTGAAATTCCTTGCGAATATTTGGAATTTCATCTGGTACAACACAGTTTGTAAGGAACTAATTTATTAACAAAATTCCAAATTTCGCCAGCCGGCTGAACCACTTATTCATACATACACATAGTAGGTACATATGTGCATGGCACGGCCGATAGTAACGCAACGAAATTGAGAAACAAATCTCTGAGAAAATTCACTTTTCGGATAGTGCACTTGCACCATTCGCATTCCGGCAACGAGATGCAACATATCACCCAAAACACTTGAACCGTTTTGCAAATGCCTTGAATACAAAATACGCGAGGCAAAATTGCACGAACTTCGCGTTGGAAATCTTGCACGAGATGTGCTTCAAAAATATCCCAACCTCGGTGATGGAATTATTTTCTTCAGTTATGCGCTAGACTACATTATGCGAACTTGATTTTCTGGAAAAACTGCACGCTGCCATCGTGAAACAAGCGGACGTACTTCGTTTCGAGCTTAGACCGGGGAATAAAGAGACTTGACGAAATTGAGCAGAGGCACTTTGCATCTAATTCGCAAGCGAGTAAAAAAAAATCAACATCCACGAGCGTATATTGTATGATAATAATACAGCGTCTGCGAAATATCTTCCGTATATATTTCTTAATTCAAATCCAGGGGGAGTGCTTCGTATCTGTGAGCTTGTAAAGTTTGCGAAAGTGATCGATCATTCGTCACGTATTCCGTCTGCTTAGCACACAATTTCGCTAGAACATATTTTGATGTCTATTACATCATCATATATATACCTTTTGATATATAAATATGAGTGTGCATATTTCACACGCGTACGTCACAACATCGGCCGTTTTTCATTTGATATTCCAAGGCGTGCGAGAAAAGTCAACGGGGAAAATTTTCATCCAGTTTTCCAAAATATAAAAAAACGTTCTCATCGGTACATATCCATTAACTTTATGTTGAAAATTTCATCAGAACAAAATCGGATTAATGTACTAATATGAAAAAATCGTATACCTTGATATTCAAGGGAAAAAAGGAAGAAAAGATAAGTATCACTTCTGGAAATGTATTCCCCAAATTGGGCAATAAGCATGAAGGGCTTCATATTTTTTATACACATTGAAATATTGATTCCATCCGGGATCCTGAAGGGACCGCTCGTATCATATATAACGTCTCGAAAGTTCTGAAATTGTTCAAAGCTTTCTCGAAGCGAAGACTTACGTATGTATGTATGTATGTATGTACATATGTGCGCAAGTTTGAACGTTTCATATTTGAAAAAAATATTGCTATACTTTAAAATATTACTTCCGCATCGAATGTGACAATTTTGACGAATGAAAAACGTGAAAGAATATTTAAGTCAGCTATGAATATTTTCTTATTGCGTTCAGAAACGATCAGAAACTTCTAAGATAAATAATATAATCTTTTTCAGTCAAAGAGAGATTATGTCTAGAGGATTTTTCTATTTGGTGGATTAAACGTATTTGAAATGGTATTTGTATTTAACATAAGACTTCTTAAAACGGGGTAGTCGAAATTTGCTATTTTTTTTATTTCTGATTTATCACAAAGTTAATTTAATTCATTTTTATACAAAATCTACGGAATTTAAGTTAAATTTTCAACGATCAAGTATTATAGGCAAAGTGTGAAATCTCCGCATTATAAAAATGTCTAGACATTTTATTAAGTTTTTGGACAACGTATGAAATATGTAAATGGATTTGGCTGTCGTAATAATATTTTTATCTCACCAATCTGACCACATGATCCCGAATAACAATGAACCACTTTTTTCATGTGTTCTTTCTGAAACTTCAATTTTTCATGACAGTGATTGTCGTGCATTAAGTCTTATAAAAATTATTGTTTAAATACAGTTATAATTACTGTATACCTATATACATAGATATATGTATGTATATAAACAGATGTAACTTTGAGTTGAAACTTTTTCCACAAGTAGATATCAATGTTCAACTGCGGGGACAGATAAGAAAGAGAAGAGGGGAGAGGGGGTACCACAATTAGCACCATTTTGTCGTTATAAATTTTATGAAGCGATCAAACCTTCAACTCTTCCCCTTCTCTCCCCATACTTCGACCGCGTGTCGGTTCAAAATTGCTCTCAAACTTCGCCGGAAGCGAGAGATTTGTTCGCAAACAGGTCTAGTGAAATATTAATCCGCAGTTATCCAGAAACAACCCTCTCTTTGGCTGGTACTCTCCCTTCCTTCCTACTCTGGTCCCTGTCGAGAATTAGAGTTTTTGACAGTTTTTCAATTAATCTCTGTCCGAGAACCTGGCGCCTCTACCTCATCCATTCTCCTCATCGCATCGGTTCAACATCGAAAGGGCCCTATTGAGCGTTACGTTTCGAACAATTAATCCTCAATAAATTGATATGATTATCAATTTGAAGAATAAATGAGAAAAATTTCACAAGTCTGCAATACCTATGTATAGGTATATCTATAGACGTAAATGAGATTCAGATTCAAATCAAGAAGTTCGTTTCAAGGTTTTAATGTAATGCACTCTTAAAATTAACACTTTTACAAGAAAACAAAAGTGTGTGTCGGGGACACAAACTTTGGAATGGATGATTACTTAAGAAGATTTTAAATCAGTAAATTACTACAGTTTAAATTGATTCTAATATTCATTTTGAACATAAAATTTTGAGAAATTGACGACACAACCCTATGAAATAGAAAAATCGCGTATTTTAATGATCATAATCGTAATAAGTGGATATAAATCTACAAGAAAAGTTATATCTTGACAGAAAATTAAAAAGTAAAAGGTAATTAGTTGAATAGTTAGAATTTTTATCACTTTGTTCTTCTTCTATCCAACTTGCGAATTTATTTTTGAAATATTGAAATGAACATCGTCAAAGTGCGCGAATGAATGAGGGGACTCGTTTTGACTCTGTGCTTTTAATTAACTCATTTATTAAACGAGCCAAACTCGAAAGCTCCATTGACCGGGGGTCGAAAGTTCAAATGGGAATTTTTCAGTGCGAATTAAAAACAAAATTGTAACGGACCATTTTTTTTCTAACCCTCTTCCCCCAGATTTTCTTTGCTTCGAATTGAATGTTGTAAAAGCGTTAAGCGTCCAAAGGAAGGGATGATCGATGGAAATGATCCGTCAAGTTAAAAGAAAAAGCCGATTCGACATTTGAATAAGAATGCGCGCTTATAAAATAAGTAAACCTTTTACGCATAGGTAAAACTAAATGTACGCATGCTTACAAAGAGAGGACGAGGGTTCAATAATATCAGGAAATTATATACCTGTAAATGAAGGTTGAAAAGTTGAATACGTCCAAAACGAAACGAGTTCACTTTTTGACCTATCAATGTTTCCGAATCGGTATAATAAACAAAGGTTGGCGATGATTTCAACGTTGCAAACTTTTATATAAAATAGATACTCCATGTATGTACCTACCACGCAAAATATTTTATCAACAGGAGAAGTTGTTTATCAAAATAAGCACGCGGTACGTGTATTCAAACACAGAATGGAATTTCGTGGAAGTCGTATTGATTGTAGAATGAATTCTAGCAGAAAATTGCACGTCTGCGAAGCTATCGTCGATTCAGAAAGGAAGAATGGAAAAATAAAAGGAATGAAAAGTTTACCTGAAATCCACAATTCAAACGGGGTGCTCGCGCACGCCGTGCTATTGCATACTTTAAACGCTTGCGTTGCTTGCTGTATGATATTTTTATTCAAAACGAAATTAAAAAATATATATTTCATATGACGCGAGCACGTGTGAAAATTTACAGAATTTTTCATACGCGTTTGCAAGGGGAATTTTCAAACGCGAGTTTATTGAAAAAAAATCACAACAGTCGTGTGAATCTATTGATAAATTTTATTATCTAGATTTATTCAATAGATTCTATAGAAAATATTTTCCGTCGATATGTTTTTTAGTAATATTACTTTAAAAATTTCACTAAATTTACTTTCAGCCCTGATACACACAACAAAATTCAAACATCCCAAATTCAACGAAACCGACGAGCAACTTTGCTTTGAAACATATGCTACCATTAGTGTTAATTGAATTACGTAAGATCCAGTACACACAAAGAAGCATGGAAAGACGTATGCTTGGAAGAGATCGTAAGAGGAATACATGGAAGCATAACCAAAGTGGCAGATATAGTGAAGCATGTGAACAAGTTAAAGTGGACAAATAGCGAGAAGAATGAATGACAGATGGGCGCGAGAAATACTGGAATAATATCCGAGAGGATGTGAAAGAAAGCAAGATAGACCGAGTGGACGATGGGCTGACGAATTGAGAAGAATGTGTTGAGTCAAGTGGATGCCGATTGCTCAAGACAGACAGGAATGGAAGAGTATTGGATGGGCCTACATCCATCAGTGTGTGATGAACGGCTTGAAATGATGATGATCATGAAATGTGTATAAGTGGCAGTCTGACGAGAATCCCAAAACTAGAAAAAATACAAATTTTTAAAGGAACAAAGTTTAACCACGTTTAAAGTTAAACCACTGACGCACTTGCACATTCTACAGTTGTATTAATCGGCACTAATGTATTTAAGTGTCGAAGGATACTTGATTGCGATCACGCATTTTTGCACTCGGGCAACGCCGGGTAACACATACAGTAAGATTGATACAGATTGATGTCCGTAGCACTTGTGTAATGCGAGCACGTCCATTATACGAATGTCAAAAGGCGTACTGAAAGCTGACTCAAACCGGTCAACTCGACCGGTGACGAAATTATTTACATAGCGGATTTCTCGCCCCTTCTGTCATACACACACACACACCAAAATATAGAAGTGGGAAAGCGAGAGATGGGGGAGGGGAGTAGGAGGATGCGAAAGAATGAAATAAAGTGTTCTTCTCGTATTCCCTTTATTGCCTGGAGTCCCTTCTTCTCCAGGGCGCGCTCGCCCGAGTCCTCCCTCATCTACCTGCATTTTTTATTAACGGGGCGATTTTTCACCTGTGCGATAGTTTATCTCTCACCTGTGAGACACGCTCCACTCTTAGCTTTCATAATTCAAAGGCATGGCCCGTCTCCGACAGAGGGAGAGTGTGTGGAGGACCGACCCTCCTCCTTCCGGCTCTGCAAATGTGTCGTTGCTTATTCGCACATAAGCACGCGCGTGCCTTTTATACGGGCAATACACGCCATCTATTTGAGACGACACACCGAGTTAAATAACAAATTTATACAGCGAGCGTCAAAAGTTACGGTCGTTTCGTTTTGAGAGCGTACGCATTATGCCATAGCGTAGAATACACTCGACTATCGTAAAATATCGCCGTAGACTCGTCGACTAATAATTCAATAAACCGCCTTGATCAACTGTAAAAAAAAAAAGGTAAAATACATAGACATCATGTCAATCAAACCATTGAAAATGTCAGGCTAATTATCAACATTTATAAAGCTTAGAAATATACAAGTATAAGCCAAATATTCTGCCAACTATGAGGTCATTAAGAGACAGTTCACTAATCAAAAGATTTGGAAAAAGGCTGATAAACTGAAATATCATCATTTTCAGTTGTTCACCATCCACTGCTGGATGAAGGCCTGTTCAATTATTTTCCATTCTTATCTGTCTTGACCCCACACATTCTTCTCAATTCATCAGCCCATCGTCCACTCGGTCTACCTTGCTTTCTTTCACATCCTCCCGGATACCATTCCAGTATTTATCGCGTCCATCTGCCATCCATTCTTCTCGCTATGTGTCCACTCCAACATTTTCACACGTTCCGTTATATCTTCCACTTTGGTCATGCTTCTTATACCCATGTATTCCTCTTACGATCTTGTCTCCTCATACCAAGCATTACATACGTATTTCCATGCTTCTCTGTGTGCACCGGATCTTACGTAAAATTCGAATTCGAATTTAGCATCCACGCTTCACATCCATACATCGTAACTGGCAGTACGCATTGGTCGTATGTCTAATTTTTTAAGCATAGCGGGATGTTGGATTTAAATATTGTGTTCATTCTTACATAAACTAAGATATGTATAATCCTTAAATATACAATCGATACGGGAACGTCAAAACAACTCAGAAAAATGATAATAATCGGATGTATGTACATACATAAAAATATATGGGTAAAATTCGCGGAATCTACCTATAAAATAATAAAATGTATATAAAACAATACTTTCTCATACCACGTATACCTAGTGTTGTAAGAATATTTTCCAAAAGACTATTCGAGAATATTCGAGAATTTTCTTTTTTCTTTGTTATGAAACATCTCTAGATAGTTTAATAGCTTTATAGGGGATTCTAGGATATTTTCAGAGCCCAATAGGAGTAATAGTCATTCAAATGTCTGATAGCCTTTTGAATGACATTTTTTCATTCGGACGACACTGAACGTGTCATTTCGTCATATTAACATAAGCACTACCAGCATTAACGTTTTCCGCGAAATTCTCACAGGCATACAATGCTTATTAACTATGGATGCAATAAATTATACAGATTTTAATTGCTTTTGTGAAGATATCCAGTGAAATTGTTTTAAAATAATTGAAATAATAATTGAAATTGTTATTTAAAATACATAGTCGCCGATGGAGCCCATTGTACATTGCATTATGTACATACATTTTTTGTTCAATTTAATTAATAACTATGTTTTTGGATAAATTAATTACTTTTATTCATTTCCTCCCTCATATTTACCGTTTACATGAATTTATCCATTTTCGCAGAAGGTTTAGTTGCAACGGAATAGTAAAAAAACCCCTCCAAAAAATGTTTCTCAAAGAATATTCTCCAAAATATTCTCGGTTTGGAGAATATTCTCGGGTATAAAATATTAAGTAAAAGATTTTAAATTTAATTATGACTTAAAAATATACTTCTAATTTCGCAGCGAATCAAAGTATGACAATCGCATTTCGAAAAATTAATCGTATCAGAATTCCAAAATGACCAAATTTCATTTCATACAGACTAAAGTGTCAATTAAATACTGATCAGATTAATTGAAATTCAAAAAATTCGAATAGTATATAAATTGAATGAAATTCAATACAAAGTGCGCCGTTTTAATTATTTTTTTTTACATGCAAACAAAATATAGGTATAGTTTAGTTAATATTCGTTCCATTTACCGGGGGATGAAGCTTCCAAGGGATGACAAGTTGACCGAGGTCGCAGTTGTCAAATGCAAAGCCATTAAGCCGAACCGTGACGGGAAATAATTATTAGCGCGATCGCCATAAGCTCGACGTAATAATAACGCGCATGCTTTTTTTTTTTTTGTTAGTTTTCCCATGCAAAACAGCTGACGTTTCCCGCGAGCAAATAGTTATACTCTTTTTATGTATATTGATTTTTTAACTAGCAATACTCATATCTGTCATTAGCAGACATACTCTAAATGTCCCAACAGTCCCATCACAATCAAATACCTTACGACACCTAGTGGTTTATCTGTAGCGTACGCGATCATAGGCGTTGCCCCTTCACTATTTGACAAACATTTTACTTACGGTTTACTGTCATAGTGAAGTAACAAGGAAAAGATACTCGCTAATGGTTTTCCATTATCTTTTGGAGGAGAGAAACGCAGACAAAGAGCTGACTATGATTTGGTAGGTAGGGTGGAATTTTTGGA
The DNA here is from genome assembly GCA_022651745.1 of Parapsyche elsis. NCBI lineage: Eukaryota > Metazoa > Arthropoda > Insecta > Trichoptera > Hydropsychidae > Parapsyche > Parapsyche elsis. Next base: position 2,192,937 of record JAGVSN010000019.1, read on the forward strand.
CGGTGCCAATTTTGTGAAACCATCTCACAACTAAGTTAGATAAATTGAGAAATTTCACCAAGAGACGGTCGATCTAGATTTAGTAATAGATATGTACATATCTATGTAGATCTTGTCGATCTTATCTAAAATCTTATCTTGTCGATTTATCTAAAAAGTTAACTAAAACTAACTTTTAAATATATGTAATGTATGCATATGTTCTATCATAAAGGAGTAATTTTTTTCGCGCTGATCTTTCAAGGGTAATATAATCCATCTTGACACGAATCGTTATAGGCGATACGTCAAAACCGACGAGAGCTTTCGACCTTTAAGGTTTCACGTCGGCAAAATGTCAACAGCGATGCATTCACAGTGTACACACAATATCCACTCAAATCTGCAAAAAAACACTAATAGGATAGTAGAAGACATCGTTAAGCAGTGAGTTCCCTTTGTGCGCCAGACATGTAAATTTATACCAAGTTAATGAGAACAAAGGAGCGATTGCTTCAGCACGACAAAAACGGCAACAGTACGATAGTCGAATTTAATGCTATATTTAGTATTTTTAGCGCTTCCACGATTCGAATTCCATTAACATTCCTCATCTTCGTTGTGAAATATATAACGTGCTTAGGTCGAATTTAAACCGACCGCGACTACCCGTAATTATTTATTCACGTAAGGCGAAATATGCTGACAAAAATAACAGGGCTTCGAGTTAAGTGTGCGACGTGAAATACTGCGGTAAAGCGAACAAAAAAAAATCGCATTTCGCTAAAGGAGACCCCGTATATTTTATTAACTTGGAAATTTGTGACACGTGTGAACTACAGTTACGCTTACAGTATTCTCATCCGTCAAAAAAATAAAATACACGCGGAAAATAGCCCACATTTCGCGTACTACCCCAGCGTTTCATATTTAGAACAAAGAAATATGATATAGTTTGAATAAAAAATTTTGGAGTTCATCGAGAATATTTATACGCATACTGATTTAAAATTTGACAGTGGACTTGGTCCATTATTGGTACAATCTAAGGCACTCGCGCACACACCGCAATACAGTTGTTGTTGTTATTATATTGTTGTATTAAAAAGTGAACAAAGTAAAGCGCGCGTGCGAGCACAGTTTCCAAGCAAATATACGACTCAGTTAAAACAAAACACCCATGTAATGGTTATATTATGGTAATTTCGCGTAATTTATCACGTAAAGTTTTACAAAATTTCTTTAATTAATTTCGCAAGTTTTTGCGGGGCTGGCGAGCGAGCGAACCACCGCGCTACTCATTCGACAATCGCTCGGATCGTTTACTTTGTTGATTATTATTTTTTTAGAGTATATTCTTTGAGCCGAGCTCGATATGCCAAACCTTATTGATTCGCTCGATCGCTTTTATATAACGTGCCGCAATATGTGAAATCTAGCAGGTACACTTGGAGCACATCTTGACATTAGAAAACATTTTACTTTTATTGTCACTCGGGAAAACTACCTACAATATTAAAATTTATATTGTATGCTGTCACATCCCGATAGACTTTTGGCTACAATTCTTTTAAATACATATACTAATACAGATTAATCAGCCATGGGCTTAAGTTTTAATAGTAGGGCCGACGGTTTACGCCCCTTTTTACCCTCGAATTTAGTCGAGAACTATTTATCGTTTTCAGATGCGTCGATATTATATTGACACGCAATAGCTGAATGTTTGTGTGAGAAAAACATTCCCTCTACTATATTTAAAAAAGTTATACATATGTATGTACATATACATACATACATATGTAAGTGAAGAGCCTTTCTCCCACACTTCTCTCTTACGCCCTTTTACCGCGTTCTTTAATTTTACTCTTACATTCTTACCCTCTCTTACGCACTCTTCTTCGAACTTAAAATATTCACGTTAAACTCTTTACTTTATGTTGTCGATTTAATTGTGAATAAACGAATTCAAAATCAAACGCTGCGTTTCTTCCTGTATGTTCCTCCACTCATCAGCCCAATCCAGAACCTAACAGTGCTATCAATTTTATTATACTAAGAACATATTGCTATGTACACCTAATCGTAAATTTTATTGTTTTGTTGGATTCATGTGATATTGTAAAACGTGTACTTATTTACATATTACACTAACATTTTCAACACAAGATATATATATGACTGTTTTGTAATGACTTATTTAAGGTTTTCAAATATGTTTTTCATTTATCTGTGAATAAATGATGATGATGAATTTTTAAGCAACATTATAAAGGGAAAGGTAGAAGGGAAGACAGTAAAAGGAAAACCAAGGATATAATTTACGAGCCAAATAATAGAATGCTCTGATTGTACCAACTATGTACGTACATATGTCGCAGTGGTACGGAAACTGCGGCTCCGGAGCCACATCTTTGCATGGAAATTTTCTTATTGTCATTCACAGTTTTGCGTGAAGTATAATAAAACATTTAAATAGTGTTTGAAACGCAATTTTTAAAAAATTCCAATAATTGGACCAACTTGACGGACATAAAAACCTTTTAAATCATTCTGAAGATCAAATTCTACAATAAGTTTCAGTCATAAATTGCCTATCATTGAATAATACCGTGAAGATAACTAATGTCATGATGTGAGGGGCTCGGCAGTAAGTAAAGGTAAGCGCCAAAATGATTAAATTGAGTTTTTTCGCATAAAAAAGGTTATGAGACCTTTACTACAGAAATTCGCAAATTGTTCAAAATTATCTCAAAAAATGGCAGTGCTAGCTAAGATTACTCATAGCGCCATTTATACCCAAATGTCAAAAAAACAATGTCGAACGCCATAAAAATGGATAATATTTTCACAGGAACATCGTGCATTATAAAAATATATTAATTTTGTTTAACTATATAATATGTTAATTTTTAAATGTTTCAAAATGTATTTAATTTATTTTTTGAAACCTATTTTCTTAATATCTCCAGAAGTGACACATGTCATTTAACATTATTTACCGCCGAGCCCCTCATTACTTTATCCTAATCGGATAAAGTATTGTGATCGTGCGAAAATTCGACCTCGAGATTTTGACTGATTTGTATCAGGTATCATCCCCTGATCACGTTTTCATGATTTCTAAAAAATGTCTGTATGTCTGTATGTCTGTGTACTATGTGTGTGTGTGTATGTCTGTGTGTTTTCTCCGAAACTATCAAGTCTATCAAGCTGAAATTTCATATCTATTATTTTCACGTAAAGTTTAAAAGCCATAAGGAATTTGGTCAACATCAGTCAACCGGAAGTAGGGTTTTTTTCGTGCAGAAAATTCAAAAATCCGGTAAAAAATCACATTTCCGAAACTGCACCGGGAATTTTCTCCAAATTTCATATCTATAGTTTTCACATTAGCCTTAAGAGATACTGTGATTTTAGTCAACTTCTGACTACCGGAAATGGCAGTTTACTCTTGAACGATTTTTTTGTTTTTTTATTTTTTTCGACCTTTTAAATATGTGGTATCGTCACAATATTGTAATGTTGTAATTTTGAGAGAAATTTATATCTGCCCCAAAAAAAAAATAAATTAATAAAATTAGTCAACCGGAAGTAGGTTTTTTTTTTGTTGAAAAGTTTACCGCAAAATATTTCCGAATCTGCCCCATCGATCAATTTGAAATTTCATATCTATAGTTTTCACGTTAGCCTTAAGAGATACTGTGATTTTGGTCAAAATCCGTCTGACAGAAGTGGCAGTTTACTCTTGAACGATTTTTTGATTTTTATTTTTTTCGGCCTTTTAAATATGTAGTATCGTCACCATATTGTAATATTGTAATTCTCATAGAAAATGCTATTTAAAAAAAAAAAAAAAAAAATAAATTATTAAAATTAGTCAACCGGAAGTAGGTTTTTTTTTTTTTGTCGAAAAGTTTACCGCAGAATATTTCCGAAACTGCACCGGCGATTTCATCGAAATTTCATATCTATAGTTTTCACGTTAGCCTTAAGAGATACTGTGATTTTGGTCAACATCTGACTACCGGAAATGGCAGTTTACTCTTGAACGATTTTTTTTTTGTTTTTTATTTTTTCGGCCTTTTAAATATGTACTATCGTCACAATATTATAATGTTGTATTCCTGAGTAAAATTGCTAGTTACGAAAAAATAAATCATTAAAATCAGTCAACCGGAAGTAGGGTTTTTTTTTGTCGAAAAGTTTACCACAGAATATTTCGAAACTGCCCTATTGATCAAGTCGAAAATTTATATTTATAATTATCATATAAAATTTAAGAGTTGATAAGGTTTTGATTAAAATCCGCCGACCGGAAGTGGTAGTTTTTCTTATTTGAATATATGCCGAAGATCGTATTTTATATACGCGCGCGCACTCAACACAGTAATTTCATGATATGTATGTATGTATTTTGATTGGTGTGGTGGTGGTGTATGCGTTTTATTTACTTACGTACTTAAAAAATTAATTTCGTTACTCTTTGTATTCCTCAAATATATGGATAAAGTCATGGGTTGGCTCCACCCGAATTTTTTTTAATTATAATTATAATTATTTTTATTTTAAATACAAAATCAAACTTGCCAATTTTGCAAATATCCCCTTGATTTGGTTCTAAGCACAAAAAAGGTTCCCGACCGCTGAACTATGCGGTCGGGAACCTTTTGCTGCACATTTTGAATACCATATGCTAAATTTTTCAATGGAAATAAATAATATTGTTGACGCATTTATCGCTGATGGGCAATCTCGCCGCATTGAGCTATTTAAGCGGTGGCAGTTTCTATGAATATCTACAATGTGTATTGGTAAGCATCTAACTTAACCATACCATAGCCTTACCTAAACTTAAATAACCCCACCTAATCTTACCTAAACGTATTAACTTAAAAAAAATCATAATCCTAAAATCTTTTGCAGATTATACGTATTATATTTCTTTGAATCGTTACTACATTTGAACGATTGCTCAACAAAAAGAATCTAAACGACTATATAGACGACCTTTTTATTCGAGCGATTTTCCATTGATACCAATAAAGATTTTCCATTTTGCGTCTTATTGAGATGCGACTCATAAAAAAAAATAAGTTTTGCATCAACAAAATGTAGTAGTTTCCCCAGTTTGCAGTGAAATAAATAAACTTTCGAACGGCTTTCCTGAAATACTACGAATATCGACACTCGTCTCTGTGCCACTGGATGTACGATTTGTAGGTGAACACTCGTAAAAGTATTGTAGTCTCATCCGAAAAGTTATTGTTCGCATTCTTGTATTGAATTTCCGGTGTGGAGAGTTCCCTTTCGACAGATTTTCCACCGGAACGTATACGGTACGGAGCCGGTACGTTATCTGCAAACATAAATCTGAACGAGCACGCACGTCCGCTCCCATTGTTCGCCGCAAACAACTTCCCACAGGGACCGATCATAAACTCGAATACATTAAGTGTCGGTGTGTGGTCAGCTCTCACGCGAAAACCCCTCCATTCAATTACAAAATAAAAATAAAAAATATATTAATAAATAAGTACATACACATACGAAACCACATTAAAAACGGCGAAAGTCAACCGAGCCACCCCACGCGATATCTGGTTTCAAAAACGCACGGCGACCGTGTTTCACTTTTCATTAAATAAAAATAATTAAATAAATAAGGAAAACGTATGTTATTATTTATTATAACGTGCGCGTTCGAGTTTGTCATGGCTGAAAGGATTCCACAATAGTTTATGTACATAAATGTATGCGCGTAACGTCCAGTATATCGACTTAGGTGCATCTACATATGTATGTAGATATCCATTTAACGATAATGCTTTTTGGAATATGTTACAAAAGTTGGCAAAAGATATCCTTGAAACTATAAAACAAAAAAAAATTCTTGAAAAATCTTCAGTACGTCAACATCTTTGAAAAATAAACTTCGATACCAAGTTTAGCTTTTCGCTACACTTACTTTGGATACGGTTATTTAAAACTTAATTATAGAATTTCATATAAATAGGCCTCAAAGTAGATTTTTTTTGTAAAAAGTTATTCTTTTGATATTATAAATAAACTAGTCACCGCACGTTGACAGTGTCATCGGGTGGTTATCAGGTATGTACATTACCTATAGTGTATTTACATAAATCTTTGTGAGCATATCGCGTTCACGGCACGTCACATTACTATATATAGTAGCGCAGAGGTTTGCCTGGCTGGCTGGAAAGCCACGGACCGCTCACATACATTCAATCATTCACACACACACGACACGGGAAGCGCTCACGATACATAACCTCACTAGCTCAAACAAACACTCGGCACGGACAGCGCTAAGCTTACTACATTTTGTACTAAATACACTAGAGGTAGTCATACGTAAATGGTAACCACTCGATGACAGTAGTACATACATTCATACATATATGTATTTATGTATGTATATACACCTGGTGGTAATGAAATGCGAGCGTTCTGCGGCTATCCAGCCAGTCGGGCAAAACCTTGCGCTACTATTTATATTAATAATAATAAAAACAAAAAAAAATCGCGCTAAAGTTACAATTTATTCCCGAAAAACGTTCCCCATATATGTAGCTACCTAGGTAGGTACATTATTCATAAGTGTGTAATTTTGTACTTTTATTTTGCTTACATCGTAAAATTTGAATTGTACATTATTATAAAGAATTGTTTTCGTATAAATTTATTCAAGCAAGTGAATAGGTAGAATAAAATCTATAAATAAATGATATAAGAGTCGCAAAGACGGGAAAATTAGTAAAACGAATAAATATTCAGCAATATCAGACTAATTCGAACGCAGCGAACCTTCGGTTCGCGATTACCGAACACCTACGCTACACCGTGTCTAAGTAAATTATAGCGGCCGTCAATCTTTAGGGCTGAGCCTTAACGAGAACGTAGTGCCATTACACTCGCACAGTTCCCACGTCCTTCATGCCTAATAGAATAATTGAATGAAAATATTACAGATGAAAATTCGCATCGCAATCATGATTATAATAATAATAAATAGCAATATACGAAATATAAGTACATATACGCCTACGTCGGGTCACTTATAATAAACGGCGTATAAGAAATATTCAAATTAGGTCCACGAAAATAAAGGTTATTCTCTCTCTTTTGTATGGTAATATTTATATGCGCAGTTTTTACGTCCATTGAGTAAAGGTGAAAACAATAATAAAAAAAAAAAACACACACACACCCCTGACTTTTGTATAATGTGTATAAATGTATGTACATATGTATGTACTACGTAGCAGACATAGTAAAATAATCGCTTTCGTTTCTACAAACGACGTTTTAAAATTTATGCATTTCTCACCCTTCCGCCGTTGAGGAGTCACGCAAATGACCGAAAGGGTTAGCCGTGGAAATGGGGGTTTAGACGTAATGATCCTCCTTTTTTCTACGTTTTATTTATAGAAAAGTAAGTGGCTTTGTACGCAATTTTTTTTTCGTTCTCCGTATAAAAAATAGCCGCATCGCTTGAATGAAAATCAATTTTTCCACAAAGCTTTCCGCTTTCCAATTGTTCTCGACGTAACGATCGACTGTGACGGAGCTCTTCTATACTGTAGTATTACGTATTTTATCAAAATAGTAGCAGTGAGATGAGAGCTTAGCAAAAACTACTCTGTAGCTGCTTAATTTCGTTCTCTAGTGACGAAAGTTCAAACGCGTTCGCTAATTTGGAAAGCTTGTATTTGTTTGCTGCAAGTGCGGTTTTATGTGCGAAGCTTACACTATTCCATTTCGGGCGAACAATAGAGCTTTTCATGACTTTACAAACGCCGTTTATTAGTCGTTAAAAATAATTTTCAAATACGCATGTACAATGCCTACGTGTCCGTAAAAATTGTGACTAAAATAAAAGCAAGGTAATTTTATATCAAAATAATCATTAAAAAAAAAAATAGGTCACATGTTTTGTGTACGACAAAGGAAAATAATTTTTTTTTATTGTATAAATTTAAATAGGACTATACAAACGTTTACATATTATAATTTCACGTACCATAAGCTAGGACTTGCAGTTGGTAAACATCAACAAGTTGCGTATTTCTAGAGATACATATGTACATATGTATGTATATGTGTGTGCATAGGTGTTTCTGTAATATGTTTCCAAACTTTAAAGATTGATAGGTGTCATTCTGAAAAAAAAAACTTGAGCTGCGAGATACGGATTCATTTGAATAATTAAATTTAATAATGACCTATTCCGTTTTATGCATATGGAATGTCTCAAATGTTGCAGAAAAAATTGGGTTAAAATATCGATGGTAACTTTACGAGAAGTCAACAACTCAAAGGTTTACTACAATGTGTCTGTTATACTCTGTATAATAAATTATTTTTATTTATTTAATAAATATTGGTCGCGTGCAAACAAAAGGTACATGAACGAACGCGAAGGAAATCGCTTATGTTCGTGCATAAAAATTCCGATTTCGCATGAAAAAATTTAGGAAATTGAAAAATTTTATAGCTCCTGATAGGTGTATAGTATATAACGAAATGATATATACACCTGTACAGGTGTGTATGTAAAATGTGCAAGTATCAGCAAAAGGATTACAAATATTTCATCGTTTAGTTTGCGTGCGTCGCCCGTATAAAAAATGACTTGTTTGCGTGCTTTCGAAAATATTGCCCGTATTTTCGCTGGCTGTCCTGTACGAGCGATAATTTGAATTGTTACGAAAAAATCTTACACGTAATTAATTAACGAAAGAGAAAAAAAATTTAAATCCCGATTAATTATAACAAAATACACACACACATATATGTATGTGTGTAATATACTTGCATATAAATAAAAACAAGCGACGCTTGATAAGTTAATGATACACGCGAATTTGATTTACGGCGACGACTTGCGACCACGAAAATTCAAAACATTTATACCTGTTTGTACGTACTTTGGTACTTTTATGTACTACGCACGTGCAAATGCTGAAAACTTTGCGTCGGATCCCCGTGTGAAATTTCTGTATTGTTTCACTCTTACGCCATTATCTAAATTAACAGTGCGAAACGTTGCCTATGTGTGTAAGTGTGTACCTACGCGCGATTTGAATAACATATTAAATTTTGTGTGCGTGAAAACTTTTCATTTTCGGAAAATTCACAACGATGCATTGTAACATACGATTATCAATTTGTAAATGATTAATCGCTCGTACAGCCGAGAAACACAGTGTGACGTCGTCTAAATTTGCATTTTATTTCTCTTTATTGTACGTCTAAAACGCCTTGCAAGCTCAACATTGTATATGTACAAGTAATAAGGTTGATTCGCGACAAATTATAAATATTGCAAAGGCTATTTGGAAAAAATAAGTCATAATAACACACGCCCATAAATGGAACCTTACCATATTTACACATTTTAGATTACTTTCCTTGTACATTATATTTTGAAAATAGCTTCGAATTAGTTTCGCATCCAGTAGTTATAAAGATAAAGACAAACTGAAAGCGACACCTACTTATTGAAAATTAAGCTTTTTTTAAGGAAAAAGTAAAATAAAATGCAATTTGTGCCGTAATCTGTATCTGTGAATGTTTTACATATTATATATACCAAATTTTGCATTTCTTATCAAAGTACATATGCGTGGAGAAATACACACTGTATACGAAACCCCATACTCGTTGACAAACTTTGATCAAGTGTATTTACAAGATGTACACATGTGCTTACACTAATTAAGCATTTACACCTCACACCTCATGTTGTAGTGGTGGCTCGAAATCTGCGGCGAAACATTGCTAAATTTAATTAAATAAATATTAGGTTATTGTAAAAAAAAAAACCGCGTGAGATGCGATACAACTTGATACAGCACGTAAAATTTTAATTACATAAAAATAGGATCGAAAAAAGTTGTAACGCGTCTCACTTACATATGTACAACGCTATCATTGCACAATCAGCTGTGTATGAAATGAATTACATATTAGAGTACGTTTCAATGTAAATTTGTGCTTTGTTCGTTCACACTCTTTACTTATTTGCGTTTAAAAGACATATTCAATTGAATCGTACTCGGCATCAATGCGCAAATGTGTCAGAATACGCATACATACAGTCTGTAATATTAAAACGCCAGTGATGGGGATAAATTCAAGAAAAAATAATTGTTTTACATTGGAACAATGAAATTGTGTCACATTTGCAAGTCTAAACTATGACTTACAATTTATACAGTAAAAAATGAGCACAACGTACAATTGGCGGAAAATTTTCATTTTATTAATGGGTGTAATGGAAATTACATACTTTTAAGATTTCTGAGACCAATCTTCGAAACACATTCAGGGTGTGGTATTCGATACAAAAAAACCAGTGATAGGGATAAATTCAAGAAAATATAATTGTTTTACATTGGAACAATGAAATTGTGTCACATTTGCAAGTCTAAACTATGATTTACAATTTATACAGTAAAAAATAAACAAAACTTACAATTGGCGGAAAATTTTCATTTCATTAATGAGTGTAATAAAAATTACACACTTTTAAGACGTCTGAGATAAATTTTCGAAACACATTCAGGGGATGGTATTTGATACAAAAACGCCAGTGGTATTTGAATTAAAACGCCAGTGATGGGGATCAATTCAAGAAAAAGTTATTGTTTTACACTGGAACAATGAAATTGTGTCACATTTGCAAGTCTAGCCTATGACTTACAATTTATACAGTAAAAAATGAGCAAAACGTACAATTGGCGGAAAATTTTCATTTTATTAACAGGTGTAATAAAAATTATATACTTTTAAGACGAGTTATAAATTTTCGAAACACATTCGGTGGATGGTATTTGTTACGAAACAGTCAAAATCTTTAGTCTTTTTAACTTTATGTCTACTTTTTTTTTAAATCGATGTGATCGATTGACGTGTAGCGTTTACACTTTTACATAAAATTAATTAATTTTGCCAACTTACCGCTCTCATGTCTCGGCGCCGAGTTGGAATTACGCGAAAGTTCTCACGATGACGATGACGACGATCCAAAACAAAGTTACCGAAATGAAGAAACAACGAAAAAAACGCGTTCTGCGTAAGGAACGCACGGCGCACAGTGGGACTAAGCGGTCGGCGAAAATATTAAATGTTGAAAAATCGCCGGATGGGAAAAGCTTTCGCGTCGAAAGTTTTATTGTTGTTGACGCGCGCGGAACCGCAGACGCGAAGCGCGAATCCGTCCTACCAAACCCACGGTGCGGATCCGACTGATGATGAGGAGCGGTGCGGATCGATCGGCGGCCGCGAGCTTACAAACGGCGAGCTTTCGGAACGGCGAGCTTTCGGAACGGCGAAGAACCTTCTCGTGTCCCGTTCTGACCTGCGTACTCGATGTCTTGTTGCGTCCCTTTCCCACATCTGTACAGTCGGCCCAACAAAAGAACTAGTCTCGGTCCACCTGACACTCCCCTATGTACATACGTACGTATGTGGATGTACTTCAACTCAGGTAGAGGACATTCTGTTGCCAAGTGGTTGAAGTGGTTGATGCGCGTGCAATTATCATTACCGTGACGACGCTCGTTATTTATGTATCCCGATCGTGTTGATTTTAAAGTGTAATGATTCCATTTTTTTTTTGAGTTGGTTTGTCAAAAGTGCCAATGAAATTCTACATACGTGCATATGTACATAGTTTGTGGTGAACCACTAAAAAAATGCACGAGTTACTTTTTTCCATAGCATACTTGCATACATACAAACAATGCTTTTAACTTCCTAATTCTATTGATACGTCGTCTTCTCGCCTCCCAACATTTAAAATCTCCATACTTGAACATTGATTTATCCAATCACCAATTCATCACTATACCTGATTAATTGATATACATATTGATATATATAAACCACATCAACTTGGACTCAAACGTTCAAGTTGATGTGGTTTATACTGACTTCAAAATAGCGTTCGACAAAGTCGATCATAGTATTCTTATCCGTAAATTGTTTGATCTCGGTTTTTCATATAATATCACAAAATTGTTTGTTGATTATCTGAGTGGGCGTTGTCAATTCGTGAAATATGAATCTCAATATTCCAAAGTGTATCCCACATTCTCTGGAATACCACAGGGTTCCAATTTGGGTCCATTGTTGTTTCTTATATTTATTAATGATATCCATACAGTCATTTCTAATTCCAATCTGTTATTGTATGCTGATGATCTCAAGGTGTACAGAGATATTCGAACGACAGCAGATTTCACTGCTCTGCAAAATGACTTAAATTCGCTGTGGGAATGGGCATCTAATAACCACTTACCATTTAGCATAGAGAAATGTCATGTCGTTTCTTATTCCCGATCTCTTGCACCTTTAGTACATCCATATAGTCTTGGTGGAAATATATTAGAAATGAAACTTTCCACAAGTGATCTCGGGATTACGTTTGAAAGCAGGTGGAAGTTTGTGGTGCATATCTCAGACATATGTAACAGGGCGTCAAAGATGCTAGGATTCGTCATGCGTAATGCTCATCATTTCAATGATATGAGGGTATTACGCCTTCTTTACGACACTTTGGTCCGCAGCATCTTGGAATCTGGTTCTATTATATGGAATCCCAGAGAAGTCAAGTATAATTTACAGATTGAGAGAGTTCAGCGGAAATTTCTCCGATACCTATACATGAGACAATACGGCTACTATCCCTCACTGTATCCTAGTGCTTTTGTTCTAGGTACATTGGGATACAACACTCTGTCATCTCGTAGGGATAAACTCCTTGTGAATCACTTCTGTAATTTATTGAGAGGTGACATATGCAACCCACCAATCCTCGAGGAGATGAAGTTGTGGGCTCCTGCACACTTCCGGGAGTTGCGTACGCGTCAATTGTTTCATGTTGTCAGAGCGAGAACCGGTGTCCTTGCTGACTCGCCCATTGCTCGAGCCATTCAATGCCTCAATTCACTTGCGCAACATTTGGATATTTTTTGCGCTACGCACCATCAGATCACCACATTTCTCATGCACTTTAAATTTTAATTTTGTTTGTAATAATTTTATTTATTTATAATTGATTTGCTGATTTTATGTTAACTTTTAATTTGATTCTATTATTATTATTATTTCATTTTATTATTATTAATACTTTCTAATTATTATTTAATTGTGTTTAATTTAAATTTAATGTAATTCGATTATACATATATATATATATATATTTTTTTTTTTACTACCATTATTTTATATATAATGTTTTTTTTCATGTCTCGCCATAGTGACGAATTGGGGAAACCTGTTATGTCACTATGGTATAATTTGTAAATTTGTAAATAAATAAATAAATCATTTTACAACGATTGCTCTTACTGTACTATAGGAATCAATTTGATTCTCGCGAATTTTAATACATATTACCTTCGCTTTTCCTTATATTTCACATTTCTCTGAATTTCTTGTAACGTAATATCACCACACCGCTATGTCAATCATTTCTTTCTACTTAACAATGTACTTAACCTACGTTTAATGTTATAATTTTTTTTTTACTTCATCACCATCATCATTTCCAGCCGTTCACCATCTACTGCTGGATGAAAGCCTCTCCAATCCTCTTTCATTCCTGTCTGTCTTGAACAATCTGCATCCACTCAACTCCATACATTCTTCTCAATTCATCAGCCCATCGTTCATTCGGTTTACCTTTCTTTCTTTCACATCCAGTATTTCTCGCGTCCATCTACCATCCAGTCTTCTCGCTATGTGTCCACTTCAACTTTTTCACACGTTCCGCTATATTCGCCACTAGGATCATTCTTCTTATCCATGTATTCTTCTTACGATCTCATTGGGGTATACCAAGCATACATCTTACCATGCTTCTCTTTGTGCACTGGATCTTACGTAACATTCTTGAATTTAGCATCCACGTTTCACATCCATACGTCGTAACTAGCAGTACGCATTGGTCGTATGCCTTTTTTTTAAGCATAGCGTATTTTACTTATTCAACTTTATATTTTTTATTTACTATTACTTATCTTATGAACAATTGTAACACAATGACACATTTTAGCAGACCGATAAAGATTATAGCGTAAATTATTCTTAGGCTGCAAAGGGATTCTTTTTTGCTACTTTCGTAGGTAGCATAAAGCCATGGAATCCAGTTGCTATAAAAAATGTAGCTCCGAAGACTCTGTCAGCCATAGTGAAAGTTGTTTCTAAATATTCAATTCTTTGTTTGGCAAAATGTAATCAAACACTATTTGATTTTTCCGAGAACGAAATGGAGTCTCTGGGTTTAATATTGAATAAAGAATTTGCTTTATTTTTAATTTCTATTTTCACTAATTTATTAAAAGTAATGCGTGTTTGTTTGTATTTATAAGTTAGATAAGATTTTGTTACCAAAATATTTAATTAGAGAATATAATATTGGTACATAATCATAATACTGAGGGTTAAAATATTTTTATAAAACATAATACTAAGGGGCACAGAATTTAAAATTAAATTGATGTAGAAGAAGTATCTTGTACAGTTCATTAGTTCATTACAATGGGCTGCCAGATAGTTTATGATAAATTAACCAAGTTGACAGATTCCTGGCAGCCTTAAAACAACACTTCTGTACAAGTAGGTACTAATAGATAGATAAATTTATTATGTAATTTTAGCTTTTAATTTAGTTTTAATTGGCTTTTAAGCTATAAAATAAATATAGAGACACTTCTAAGCTATGTATAAAAAGAAAAACATTCAGATGAAAGTATTGCGTAAAAGTGAAAGGCCGTAAGCATTTTAACTAATTTTGTGGAGTTATTCCATTTTCTAAATTTAAATTCAAACTCAAACATTAAACTTTTCTATTTTCAACAGTAGTGTAAATATGAAAGAAACTACGTATGTATATTGATAAAATAAAAGTGGAAGCACGTAGGTACATATTAAGGAAAGTGCTATCAATCTGAAATTTCATATTTGTAAAAAAAAATTATCTACTTACATACGTGCATATGTAGATAAAATGATCACAATACTTTATCCGATATGGATAAATTAAAAATCTAATCCACTATATCTACTTTTTCAAATTTTTTTAATGTGTTTTTTTCTGATTATAGTCGTGACCCAATTACGAAAAAGTTTAGCAGACGCTCGCAGGGCAAGAAATGGACCTCATAGTCGCGAGCGAGCGCAGAAATTATTGATACTATTGAAAGATTAAAAAAGTTGAAATGAGAAACGATGAACGAATCAACAGTGTATTACTCAAGGGGGTGAAATTGGCCGCATGTCAGATCGAGTGGATGGAAAGCGAAAGGAGCAAGGAGGAATTGAGGATGATAAATCGTTTTATACAGACCAGAAGTACACACCACACATACGCACCATCTCAATAGTCTTTGTCTAACTCGGTGGCTATTCATCCGCCTGATGATGGCGAGAATTTCCCTCGAATTTTTGCAGCCGCTGAAGGTGTTGAAGGACAATCGATAAAGGAGGCGATGAACTGCTTTGTGAAAAGTTGTTCAAAATAGACTTTGAAAATGTTGTTTTGTCTTTGGCAGACAAAGCCCCACCGGGGGGATCTTTAATGACCCTTGTAAGCCGCGGGCTCGCTCTATTCGGGAACCGCTTTTCAGCAACAAGTGCCCCTCACTTCCCCTCCCCTGGCATTCGAGACTGTATATACTATCAGTATTTGTTTAGAATTTTCAACGGGATGATGGACACTTTCCCCCCTTTCTACTTTCTACCCGTTTTAATATTTCTTTGTTGGTCGGGTGATTCACGTTAATTGACATTCGACAAGGCACGCTTATTGTTAGTCACGTTGAAATTGGATCGCATGCGGCTCGCGACCCGCCGGTTAGTCATATCTGATCCAGACCGAGACACGGGAGTGGTATGTAGGAGGTAAACCTTCCTATGTGTTTATTATATACAGGTTGATTCATGGCTCGTGCTAGGTCGGCGTAATACCTATGTTGGTGTGTACACATACGTTGCATGTGACGATAAAAGTGCATACTCGCAAGAGAAAACTTTCATTTCCGGCTAACAAATATTCATACAAAATTTTAATGCTAAGAATAATATAGTTATGTTTTAAGTTTAGACTAAATCCATTGAATAGTGTTTGCAAATTAAATCTGAAATGTGTCACTTCTGTTCGGTGGAAAATAAATTGTGATAGCCTGATCGATCACAAAGGCCGGGGGGGCAATCTTATTTATTTATTAAACGTCTATTAGGGTTTTTACGTATAAAATACATAATATATTAAATTAGAAAATAATACAACGGGAAAAAAAAACTAATAAATAAATTATGTTGAGTTAATAAAATAAATAATAATTCGCTGTCTTAGGGACGAAAGATTAGTATTAATAAAATCAATAAATCCCCAGTATTTATTGCCATATCTAATCATTCTGGGGATGGGAGAGTGAAGATAATACTTATTACGTGAAATATTTTCACAATCCAATAAAAAACGAGAATATAAAAAAAAATTATAACTTAAAATTATTTTATATAAAAATCATTACATCGAATATGAATAGCTTTACTTCTACACTAATTTCCTATCTTTCCATAAATGATACAACAAAAAGGTGTGAAGCTTTGAACATTATAATGCTCCTAACGCATTTAAACAATCGTGGCTGTACAAAATTTTCGGCTTATAGTATCAAGGAATAGTCGATCATTAACAAATAAAAGTGTTGTACTTTCTACATTAATTGAAATCAAGCTGGGCAGGTTAACAGTATTTTCATGATTTAAAATAGTGGGTATACGTACGAGTGAAAGCTATTTTAAAAAGTGTCCAGTGTTCAAATGCGAATCCGTACAAATTGCTGGCGATCAATTTCCGCACCTAAGCTCAAATGATTTTTTTTTTTTCATGTACCTTACAATTCGCACCGATGAACAGTAAGGTACCCTAGTTAACTTCGTACGCCTAGATATAAAGTAATAATATTTAATCGATTATATTACATATATTGTGACACGGAAACTTTTCAATTTTAAAACCCTTACCGGCCCGTCGGCAACATCAATCAAAACGAAGGGCGACTGGCAAATTAATTTGAATGTTTGCCGACCGGACCACTGAGCCCTTTTGTAATTTTCAGTCATGTTAACCACCATTCTTAATTATACGGCGGTTTGGCGTAAATGATCGCGGTCACGTTAACCTCGCAGTTGATTACTCAAATAACCGACTCGGCGTAATCTGTACACTCGACTCGCACAAAACTAACCCACCCACTCCCCACACCCAACTGAGTGGTTGAAATCTCCCCTTTATGAAATTCGACGGCAAAAAATGATGAGGAAAAAGAATAAGTATGGTGAAATCGATGCTTCAATCTAGTCAAATAATGTCATCGAAACGGGCAACAGTCGTAACTCGGGGTGATTTATGAGTCGCAAAATCGCGTGTTCGAATTTCGGCATATTTACTACCGCGGTACAATACGATCTTTTCATATTCGGAGAACAAAAAATGATCGTACATACATACATATGTACATATATGAGCGCCTTTAACTATTGACGTTTTTATTTATTTCATTTTATATTCAAAGCACGGTGAATTTTATATGAAGCGGAAAAATTGCACAATTGCACATGTGCATGAAGATTTTCTATTTTCTCAGAGCCAAACCGGCCCAAAGCACAACAGTAAAAAAATGAGTCACGTATGTAGGTAAATCATTTATTCTTTAAAAGGGCATTATTTTTCAAGAGCAAGTCATTCTATATTAAAATTATCATTCACGATGAAGCACTGTTTTCATCGTAAAGTTTTTGCAACTCTGTAAAAAGTGTTGCATTATTTATTATACTTTGCATCGCATTTACTCAAAGCGACTTAATTGTGACTTGGGCCGATCTGACGCCTCTCATATTTATGGCCTGAGCACACCAAAGCGAAATCGCGTATGAAAACTTTGAAATATGCGTGTGTGGCATGCATTAATCGGGCCAGTGTGTTCGATACAAATTGTAAGAAGAGCGAAATTTTCTAGATTTTCCTAGCGAAATTCGCTAGGTTTTCATACGCGATTTCGCTTTGGTGTGCTCAGGCCTTTAATGTGTAAATTCACAAGGTCGAATTTTTGCAGGTCAAACAATACTCACTTCGTATATGGATAAAGTAAATGTTTAATAACATGACCAGAACGTGTAACCAGTGCCAGATTATGTATGAAACAGCAAATTGCTAGTGATGTATGTATAAATTAACATTTTTTAAAATTATTTTTAGTATTCAAACTAGTAACTTCCTATTGACAGTGTCATAGTGTGGTTATCATTTCGCACTTTCCGTTTCGTGAGTGTTAGCGTGAGTTAGTGAGGTTATGCAGCGCGAGTGCTTCGTACAACCCGTGTAGTGTGTGTGTGTATGCGAGTGAGTGAACGTAACACGTGCCGTGCCGTGGTATGCGAGCATTCCGCGGTTAGGCTACCCAGCCAGGCAGATTCTTATATATGCAGTAATATGAAATTTGTTTCGTTTTATAAATTTTGAATTGTTTATGTCATTTAATATATAGAGCTTTAGCCCCAAAAACATGAACAAATACTAGTCAAACCATTTAAAGCGCTTACAGATTTTCAATTTCGAATTAATAATAAATATAAACGTGCACATGGAAGATTTTAATAATTCAACGCCGATCGATACAGGGTAAACTCAAACTTCCGATCGTCAGATTATGACTACATACATAAATTATGTTTATACGTGAGTCAATAATTAAACACCAAAAACCAAATATGATGCGAGAGTAAACAAACCACTAACGCTTAATCAATTTGTGATGAAATTATTATTACACACGATATAAATGTTATATGTGTGTACATTGGTACCATATAGCATATACTATAACTAAAAACTCGTTGTATAATAACGGATGCGATTTTTTTTGACATTACATGTAAAAGGACATCTTAATGATTGGATAAAAAAAAAAAAAAATTTTAGCGTTTCAACGACCCTTATCTGCTTTACTGAAAATAATGTTCCAGACTGACAAATCGTTAATTTTACGATTGTAACGAAAACTTTTAATTTTTGATTCTCACAGCCCGACTCCTCGGGGAGGGTGTTGAGTTTGGAAAACTTTTCAAACTTAAGTATTCCTTCCACGACCGACTATACTGATACTTTCTTGAGTTTTTCCACTTATATCATTTTCGGTGGTTTTTTTTCCCCTCACTCTATTCCACTAACCATTGTGAGTCAATCACGGCCGTTCGCCAAGTTTATATCGCGTTTGCATTCGAGATTATCCATTTATCGCGAAATTTTAAATATACATACGTTCGTATTCAAACCTGGGGGATCCATTCCGTTCAAAAAGCATATATCATTGACTCCGAATGCCGAAACTAAAACAAGAAGAAAGTTCGAGTTGAATGTGGCGCGTCAGTTAGAGGGGTAGGTATTTGCGCTCGTTTTATTTTCACGCGCGGCATTCATATTATTTTCAATTGTTGTTTTCAGACTTTTCTAATAAATTCGGCTATATTTCACTCACCGGTGAAAACAGAGAGAACAGAGAGGCCACAACCGCAAAAACAGCGTATTTCGCACCGAATAAAGCAATTATGGTCAAACGCAGCTAGTTTACGATCACTGTCGCCGTCTATATAAATTAATCAATTGATATTTAAATCGAGATCGATCAATTTCGTATCAACGCTGTTTTCAAACTATTCAAATTGGAATAGATTCCACTTTTAAACTATGAACAATATACACAGTGTTGTTATATACTGTCATATTTTTACACAGTTGTCTCAAGGACAAAAAAATTATGCACACATTAATAAATTACTAACATTTTTAATATAATTTCAAACTGATGTATTTTAATTTAAGTGACTACAGTTTTAATACAACCGTGAAAAAGTGTGTTCAAATGAAATTTTTAAGTGGGACAAGTACAAAGAACATTTCGTTAACATGTGATGGTAAAAATAAGTGGCCATTTACATACAATGTATATGCGTAGTTCAATTCAAAATTAATCTTTTCGGTTTTGACAATAAAAATTGATGAAGAAATTCGTAGAAATAAGATTCGGAGAAATCTTCATATAAGAATTATTTCACATAATCAAATAAGATGAATCTAATTGAAAACAATTTATTTACATACAAAGTTTAGTTATAGAATACTACGAAGATTACATATAAATAAGTATGGCTATATAATTTTATAACATTGAAAATATAATACCGAAAATATAATACGTGCAAAATTACTTTAAATGTATCGTATTTATATTTCAAATCGTTTTTTTCTTGATCTGTCAACTGCAATGTAACTAATAGTCATCTGAAATATATATCAAATTGTCTACGTTTTGAAATATTTTATTTTGAGAAAAGTTGTATAGCGTTTAATATAAATATAATAATATTATACGGGTAATAAATTGGCGATCGATACGTACGAGTCGCACTATGTAGAATATCAGTCTAAAATTTTATAACGTTTTCGTTTCATGTTTTATATTTATAGTGTAGACTTTGCGAAAGCTGCTTTTTAATAATGTTCAGTCTCCGATGTGAAATATGTGGCGAATAAAATGTGAAAAATATGAGTTTTTCATAACAAGGTTTTGCCGTTGGAGTGTCACAACGCACTTAAAAACGAAAGTTTAATTACTAAGTAAATATATTTTAAAAATGTACGTAAAAAAGCAAAGGGAAAATAATTCGAGGAATTTCTTTTGTGATATCATTTAGTCTCTCTTTACAGTCGTGAAGTCTTAAATATTTTAAAGCTTCTCATTTTTTTTCGCATTCAACGTGATATAAAGCATTCTGAAACCTTTGAAACAACTGATAATATTTTTGAATAAAAGAAGAAACGAAATATGGTTCTTTCGAAACCGGATATAATAAAAAAAAAAAACGTTGAAACGTACGTCATTTATATATATACATATATGTATATATATGTATATGTATATATTTACATATATGTATATATATATGTAAATATAAAATTCGGCGTATTATTTACATATTAACACACCAGTGTAAAAATTACAGTTTTGTCTATCAAAATTAAATATTGAAAAACAATTCTTGGAACGGAAAATTTTATTAATATCAAGCGTTTTTATTTTCATTGACAGAATTTTACAAACTGGCGATGAGCATATTGCGTTATTAATATGTACATAGGTATGTATACCTGTAAAAACGATTTTATTTGCAAAAAATTCTTGGAAACTTACAATCGTCTTATAATAGAAAATAATATTAATTCATTTCTATGATTTGATAGTAATATGATTTTTGCCATTTTTTCTTATGAACACACTCGTATTGTGTTTTATTCATATATATATATAATCCGTCAGCAGACTTGTACAACTTTCATTCATAATGACACAAATGATCGAAATTCCAGAGCAAACTGACACTTTGTAAGGGGTTTGATTTTCCCGGAATCGCCCACTGATTTCTAGGCGGTTTATGTAGTTTCGCATTTTGCACTGTAACGATAACGTTTATGTATGTATGCATAAATAGAATTTATGTAATTCAGACACGAAAAGCGTATTTAGATATTGAGACGAGGCACACGTTCGCACTTGAAGAGGCATCAACAATGGATGTCGTTCGCTATTGTTGGGGCTGGAGGACGTCAAACGTCGGTGGCTTCTGAAAGGTCCTGCTGAAGGCTCCTGAAGGATGATGGGATGTGCTGGCTGCTCTGTGGATCCTTGTCACGGATGACCAGCCTGGAAGAACCCCGACTCCTTATCTGGCTGCCAGTGCGCCTTCACAATGACAGCCGAGGAAAACGGACCGCTTTATCGGCTTCTTCTTCTTCCCTGCCCAGTAAAAAGGATTTGATCTTGTCTGCTTTGTGAGTGCCCATCGCCCTCATACCCTCCCCCTCTCCTCTCTCCTGAACCCTCACTGTCTATCTATGTAAGTATAAATTCCGACGAAAATAAACGGCCAAAATTGAAGCCCTTCAGGAAGGCCGTATATTATGATTGAGCAAATGCTACATCTACAATCCTTTTTTCCGGCAATAATTCATATTAGTTAAGATTCGATTTTAAATTCTTTATTAAGTTATATTTAAAATTCTATAGTTTCAATATTAAAGTGTATATATAAAATGTATGTACATACATGTACATATACACATACATCAGTTAAATCTGATATTTATTTTTGAATCAATTAGTTTTAATGTGAACTAATTCACTAAGCGATAAAGCAAATCAATACATATGGTTCGACGTGCGCGATATGCAATTTGAACTAATTTCAATTTGACACACGATATTGAATTGTTTGATATTGCGTCGATAATATAATACTAATTGACATGCATCATTCGATCTTTATATAACGCGTGTTTGCATTGTAGATTTTATTTTTAGACGAATTTATTTCAATATAAATGGTGCGGTGTTCGGTTCGCGTTTTGAGCGACGATAAAAAATTGTCTATTAGATGTTTGGCAAATATTTTTCGCTCGTCCTGTGCATACGTAAAAAATACGTGTCTGTGTATGATTTATACGGTAAAGTTTTTTATCTTTGACTTTTTCGCTTTAGTATGTAATATGTGTTTCCAAATTGTGTTGACGTAAATCAGACGCAATTTGCCATTTCTTTTGCGTTTGCTTTTCTCGGGACATGCGCGCGAAATGGGTCACGGCCATTTTTATCCGTCGAAAATTGTACAAACTTCGTTTTTTCATCGGTAAACTTGGAAATGACAGCACCGTGGTCAACGGAAATTCACCCCTTAATCGATAGCGAACCCCCTCAACCCCTTTTCTTTCTCGTCTTCCGTAATGCAAACTCTCTTAATCCACTTTGGGCTTAATGTCCGCGTCGTTATTGGTAATACTCGAGATGAACCACCGTCGAACAAAAAGCTACGTACTTCAAAAGTGGCCAATCACGACTTTGTCTATATACATATGTATGTACATATTACAACATATTTCAGGAATAACATTTTTAAAGAGAATTACGATCTTTACGTTACGATAAACTTATAATATCACAACGATATGCCTTTTAATAACAAATCAACGTATGTAGATCATGCGTTAACTGATACGCATGATGTTTAAATGTCAATAGATTAACTACATATGTACACAGTATAAAATATATGTCAAAACCTCAAAAGTGTGCATGTTGGTATATATTTTTAAATTAGATAAGAATTTTTTAGCAAGATATTTTAATAAGTATTTAATAGGGGGATATAATATATGTACATAGTTATAATACTAGAAGTAAGAATAAGTTAATAGTGAAAAATTTAAAATTATGTATGTATATCTAGAAGAAGTATCTTGTACAGGGATATTGTTGAATGGCCTGCCAGAAGATCTTAGAAATATAAACAAAATTGATAGATTCCTGGCAGTCTTAAAACAGTATCTCTGTATAAGTGCTAATATGTAGATAATTAAGTTTATTTTGTAATTTTAGCTATAAGTTACTGTTTGTTTGTAAATTAGCTTCTTAAATAAATAAAATAAAACACATCTGTATGTAAAGCTATCGATTCTGCTGTTTTATAAATAAACATGCAATTTCATAATTACAAATATGAAATTTCAGATGTATCCAATTAAGAAACGAAAAAGTCACTGTTAAAACCTAAACGAATAATCGATGGATGAAAGGTTTTTTCAAGTTCATGGTTCAATAGGTCTTATTGTTCATTTATAGTATTATAGCTCTCTCTCAATAAGCATTTTATACTTAGAAAATACTGTTGTTTGATTTTTCCTATCCGTGCATTTTCGTAGTCGTCGACGATGCGAATTTTCCTTGCGACGACAGCGACGACGACACATTCTTTTTGTCCCACCGCCGCGCTCTTTAATTGAAAACGAAATTAAATCTGCCAAAACAAAGTGCTGCTTAATTAAAAGGTCTTTGTGCCGCAAACTTCCCATTCATCCGGTTCTCAATTTGCTCGAAACTGCCATTGAATTGTCGTGGTGGCCGCGTTTTGTCGCACCGCACAATCGATAATGGAAAAATCGGTTCGCGGGACAAATGTCCCGCGAAAATAAACTTTCGGACAATACTTTTGTCCACGAGAATGTGCCGAAGGGTCCACAGCGATCCCCGTAAAGCTCGAAGCTCTTCCAGAAGCTCCAAGCGACAAGAACGGGAACGATATTTGATTTCGGTCGTTTCATGTTTATCTATCACATACACGAACTACCATGATTGAAATTCAATCAGAAATACATACACATATAGAACGAATTCAAACAATTCTATTCTGAAAATATTACCTTTATATTCAAAATAATTTCAGCGCTTATTGCTATACAAACATTTGAAATGTTTTATGAAATGAAATGAAACGGCGATCTTTCATCGAAATTTTAAATTCAAATATCAATTACATACAATTTTCATTTTAAAAAGGCCAAAACTCAAATTGTATCTTGTTAGTGCTTTTAAAACGTAGTTTAATGCAATTAGTATTTAAAATTCAATATAATCTTTTTTCAATATAATCTGCAGTTTCAATCAAAATGTGATTAAATTTATAATGGGGATCGAGTTGCCCGTCTAGTCTGCAAAAATTTCTGCACTTCTTTTGTACGATTTTTGCTGTCGTTGAAATTAAAAAAATGTACTATGAAGGTTCGAAATATTTTTCGTAAATAATAAGTTCAATTTATTTTAGTTGTTATTTGTGAAAAATATTTAAAACTCATTAAATTATTTGCCGTGAAAAAACTGTAAAAAGTACATTTTTTGCACATTATCTTTTGGATTATCGATTAAAGTGATGCTTTTGTACATTAGCTGTAATACAGTCGAACCTCGTAGAACATTCGTATAAAAAGTAGAAATTTCCCCATTTTCAGCCATGTCAAACTTGCGGCCCGAAGGCCACATGTGGCCCGCGATGGGTTGTATTTGACCCTCGGAACTGTATATAATTTTATAAATATTTTTTTATTTTACATGACGGTTGTTATTCATAAAACTCTTAAGATTTTAGTATTTTACCTGATTGTATGGTTTCTTGCGAACCTTTTTTCTTGAGACACGAAGTCAATACGTAGAATTTCAATTGAAATACATACCCTTTGAAGGAATATCTCAAACACATGTACATACATACATACATACATATGTCTCTTTTTATTTTGTCTTCAAAACATTTTTTTAATATACAATTTCACTTTCACTTTGTGGCGTTGTATCCGAAAGACGTAGTGAACTAAACATTCTATGTCTCATTTGTTAAAAAACAGTGATTATTTTCAAAGAATACAATATTAAACGACACTATGAAACAATGCATAAAGATAACAACATATTTAAAATAAGATATTTAACATATTAAAGTTGTGAAAAAGATTTTGCAATGTTTACTTCACCATTTAATTTCAATGTTGATAATACAAATGGAATTAATTGAATTGCAGTGTGATTCTGTATCAAAATAATAATTCATAAATGTTGACTTGGTCAATTTTTACATACATATGTATGTAAAAATCGTTTTCCTAAGATAATACATGTGAACAAATGTTTTCAACAATGAAAAGAATATTTTGTTTTATATGTATTTAATTAATAAATAGATACGACAAAAATAAATATTTAATTTTTCCCCTGTTCTGAATTGTCATGGTTCTGTTCTTCGCTGTTCTGTTTTGTCACCGTTCTGTTTCTTCATGTTCTGTTATACATGTTCTCTTATATCATGACTGTTTATTCCATTTTGCTCTCAGTCAATTTTTGTTTTGCAATGTGGCCCACGGACCCCAACGAGTGACATTGTACGGAAAATTTGAACTGTATTTCACCTGTCCAATAATCGAGAGATGACTAATATAACAATTTCCCACGGACTTTGATCCAATGCCGATGAATATTGTATACTTATTTCCGTCGTTGCATCCCGGTCGAATGAGTAATGCAGTAACCACACCCCCACCCCATTTCATAGCCGTAGAGCCTGATGCATTTCTTATGGGGTCTCGCGAACTGGTTTGGGAACGAGGGCGGGAAGGGGTCACTTCGGGTAAATAATGCAACGTCCAATTATGTTAGTGAGTTTGTTAACTAAGTTTCGCCGCATAAATTACAGGTCGTAAACTTCATTTATGCGCGCCGTCTGCAAGAATTATGAGCGAGCCGAAGTCCTTAAGCGCGAGAGCTTTTTACAATACCCAGCCGACGCGCGGCGCGTACAATGGAGCTTTGTGGATACTTTGTTAGTAACGGCGGATGCTGAAATTATTAAACCTTCCAAGTACACGGACTGCTTGCTAACAAACGAATTTCGTAATAACATCCCCGATCGCAGGGTAAAACCGCAATTGAACCGACAAAAACAACACATGTCAACATCGAAGTGTCGACAAATCCAATGAACAGTTCGATAAACAAGAAACGTGAACGAACAAGAAAAAACAATGTATCAAATTGTGAAATCCCCATATTGTATAAAATTCAGTCATATTATACAGTGCCTAAACGTTTCAGGCACAGTATGAAATAAGTGAATTTTGTTGTTGAGCTACATATGTAGATACATATGTATGTATCGAGCACGAAGAGCAAATTGAACCATTAAATAAGAAGTATTATGAACATTATATGGATAAATAAAAGTTTAATAAAAAAAAAAAAAAAGAACCAGTGCGGTCTCAACATACCGTCGGTCGGCATGCAATTCCGCGAATATGGCAAATGAGTAATTTTACAGGAGACATTTTACAGCGGTAATGCGTAAAATGTGGGGGTATGTAACATTCGCTGTTCTGCATATATTGATATACAAAATCAATTGGAACACATTTTTGATCACATTTTCAATGCAGAATAGCGTATTTGATGATTTTATATATATATAAATATTTATATGCTCTGTGTTGTGTATTCATATGGTTATCGATATAAAACCTATTCAATAATCCGAAATGTAATTATTCAGTGATCTGTTTATTTTGCAATTAATACATCCTTTTCCAAATTTTATTTATGTATTAAATAAAAATATAGCTTTTATTATACATATTATTTTTTTTTACAAATTATACCATAGTGACATTACAAGTTGCCCCAATTCGTCATTATGGCGAGACATGAAAAAAAACATATTGATAGTAAAATTAAATATAATCAAATTACATTAATCAAATAATTATGTTAATAATTAAATAATTATACATCTGTCTAATTTTATTCTCAGTAAGATGTGAATTTAACAACTTAAAAACTGAAAATTTCCATTTTTCCAACCCTTTATTACTATTTGCTATTTTTTTAATCTCAAAACTATATTTAGATTTTTTATAAATAGATTTTTAAGACGAAAAATAAAAATTTATGATTGGTCAAGCTTAGATCCTATTAAAACTGTTAAAATTGATTCACTTAAAAATAAATATTTTTGGTTAAATGACGCTTTCGCGGTATTGCATGCCGACCGACGATATGCACTATTTGATTTTTGCCTGACCATTTTGGGCATTGCTAATACAATGCAAGATTTAACTATGTCTGAAATATGTATATATATATATACATATATGTTTTTTTTACAAGGGTTAAATTACTTCGACTAGATTTTTTACCTGGAGGATCTATGTACAAGACGCATGTAAAATTTCAAAATTATTAGTTAACCTTCGAACGATCCTGTAGGACCTTGCTGTAAGGAAACCAATTTATTAATAAACGAAAAATTCACGGTCGTGGAGGGTCGACTTAAGGTTAAACACTAATTTTTAAATTTCGCATACTTATTTTGGACCTTCGGGGTGAGAAATGTTTGAGCCTCGTAAAAAATAAATTACAATATTTGGACCGCGCTAATGTATATGTATACATATGTACATACATATGTAACAAACAATAGTATGCATGCACATTTATTTTATTAAAATAGCTTAAAAAGATAATTACAAACAAAAAGTAACGTAAATCTAAAATTACAAAATAAAAATCAATTATCTATTTGCACTTATACAGAGGTGCTGTTTTAAGGCTTCCAGGAATCTATCAATTTTGTTTATATTTTTGAGATCTTCTGGCAGTCCATTGTATTCAACAAATTCTGTAACAAGATACTTCTACTAGATCTACTTAATTTTAAATTTTTAACTATTAACTTATTCTTACCCCTAATATTATGACTATGTATATACATATATCCACTTATTAAATGCTTATTGAAATATTTTGATAATTAATTCTTATCTTATTTAAAAATATATATGTTCATCATGTTCATTTCCTTTACATTCATCAAATTCAATTCATTCAACATATTTCTCATACTAGTTAATCTATTTACATTTAAAATAATCTATCTCTATTTTGCAATTTTTGCTATCTATCGTTAATTGCCCTATTTACTAAATTTAAAAATGAGCCACAGTACCTACATATGTATATAAAATGAGGACGAACAATTGCATTTAAGGCAACGTGTGAAAATGATACATACTCTTCGGATATGTATTAGTGAAATAATGAAATGTATACATTTCAGTGTCTACTACTGATGAATTCAGCACACGAAAAATAAGATTCTGGCACAAAATGTTCAGTTACTAGTTCAGAAGTCAAATATTGACACTCATTTTCTGTTTGTGCTGGGCTTTAGCTTAGATATAAAAATAGATCGAAGCCAGTAACGATTTGTCGGAATATCGCCATTCAATCAATTAACGAATCGTCAGTTAGGACGGGGCAATAACCGCACCTCATCGAGGCTTGCGCGATCGGTTCGCTTTTGAACCTTTTGGCCGCGGCCAACCGGAACTCGGTTAAATATTAAAATATCGAATCACCCTCCGGGGGGTCGTCAGTCATACTGTCACTTTGTCAGTACCAACTTTATTCGAGTAGATTCGAGTCGAGTCGCACGCACCCCCTAACGATTGGTCAATAATAATGTATGTATATGTACCGAAACGCGACGAAGATTTCAGAGAGAATAAGAAAAAGCGTGAGGGGGGGGGGGATGATCTTGTCAGACGCGCTTTTCAAATGTCAAAAAGGACAAAAGCTCCCCTAAATCAAATTAAAGCACGCCTAGCGAGCCAAAATCGAACGCACACTTTGTTGAAAAGTCAACAAGAGTCGGACCGTGCGAATTTTCAACCACAGCCAACAATATGAAATAAATTGAATTTTAAATTGTTTACCCCGTTGTGCTGAAATGCATGTGTAATGTTTGCTGACTCTGAAACGTCAGTGCATTTGATTTCAAAGGGCCAACGTTGGCAAAAGGCACTACTGTACCTACTGTACATAGGTGTGTGCGTTCCCCGTTCCGTGTGTAATTTGAATTTTAAATGTGCAAGCAGAGCGGCCGCCGTTAAAAGGTTAGGAGGCCCTGATTTAAATCTTAATTTCCATTTTCATTTTAATGCACTCAAAAAGCTTATCCGGTTTCATAAAGCTTAACACTCTCATTTGAATTCGTTGTCCGCAAGCAGTCCGGAGCGCGGTGCAAAACCGAGTCCATGCACATTCGTTTCGAGATACTGTGTACTTAAAAAAAAAAAATTGTTGTCATTGTAACGTGGACCAATCCATCGTCTGTGTCGAATGAATAGAATATGTTTGCTGTGGGAAAAGTGCGAATAAAGTCATATTTTACAATAAATGAAATATCAATTTAGCCCTGTGTAAAAAAATTTACTGACGGATACCTAATTCCTAATGTCGTTGAAAACCAAACAATAGCAAGTTAAGTTAAAACAAGTTAGCATTTTTTGTAATAAAATATAGATTAAGATAATCGTCTATGTCTGGATTATATGCTTCGTCAAAATCATTTTACACGATTATTCATAATTTATAGTCTTTTTGAATAAAAAAGTCACATGAACTTCTTCTGTAATTCAGGATTTGATCTTTGTCTTTTGTCGAATATTTTGATCGGTGTATCATCATTATCATCATCATCATTTTCAGCCGTTTGCCATCCACTGCTGAATAAAAGCCTCTCCAATCTTCTGCAATTCCTGTCTGTCTTGAGCAATTTGCATTCACCTGACCCCACACATTTTTCTCAATTCATCGGCATTCTCAAGCATTTCTCGCATTCCATCGCCATCTATTCTCTTCGTCAACGTGCTGATTTTATAACGTGGCATCATTAATTTATTATTGATATTATTATAATTTTATTATTCTGATGTATCAGAATAATAAAATTGAACTTTGAATCATTGTGCAAAAAATGTTGTGTGGTCAACAAATTCCGTGGTCGCAACCGAACACCGACCAACCGTAAACTAGGTCAAAACGTTTAACGTTTTCTAATTTAAAATAAATCTTCCATGGCTAATGATAGCAATATTTGATTGTAATGGATATTGACATTATGATTAACTTGCATATTAGGGGGGAGCGATCTTGTATGAAGAAAATTTTTCTCGTAATATCAAAAAGCTTGGGTTTGGAATTAGTGCCCTATCACATACCTATCATAACTGCAAAATATCTCTTAAAAATATTAATGTTTAGTACTGCCCCAAGCTGCTTGAATATTGGGAAAAAATATAAAATCTTCTTATGTGGTGGAGTATCCTTAGTAGGTGGAGCGAAATTATTTTTTTTGAAAATCGAAATGCTTGGGTTTGGAAAAGTTGCTCTATGGGTAAGCAAAACTTCACAGTGAAAATAGTGACAGAAGTCTCTGCTACTGTTTGTGAACTCTCAAGGTGAGATGGTTTCATAAAAACAACACTCTAATCACGAAAAATAATGTCTATTTTTAACACAAAAAAGAATTATGACTATTAAAATTATTATTTTAATTAAAATTGTTAGTATCTAGGTTATTTTTAAGTTTTTTTTGTGGGATTCTGGAATGACTTTTTCTATGTTTTTTGCTCTTAATTAGTAATTTAAACGTGTGTGTTGCTTATTTGCATTGTCTTAAACGACAAGAAATGTTTATCTACGTTTTAATACCGCATGCGAACCTTCCACTTTTAGCTAAAGTCATATTTTTTCAAAATTTTTGACCCCTTTGGGGCAGTATAAAGAATTAAAATATCGAAAAATATTATACCATGGAGCAACTATCCCAAGCGCAAGCATTTTGATTTTCAAAAAAAAAAAAAAATCGCTCTACCCTAATGTATGTACATATGTACATAATATGTATGTATTAATCTGCCTTATATATTCATGTTACATGAACATTGTGCATAGGTCAAATTTTGACTGAATGTGATTTTGATAACTGTCATTGAAGTAATTATCTATTTTCTGATTCAACGTTTGATTTAAATTAGTACAGAAGTTAAGCGTATTTATGTAAAATGTTCTATAATAAATCCATTATCATTGAGAGAAACATTATTTTTTGAAATTATGCGTCATACGTGTATTTATATAAGGATAGACAGTTATTATTTTTTCTTTTTTGAATAGCGCATTCGTATTCTTGAACAAAGTAGACAGATTTTCCGCACAATCCGAACGCATTGGGTGTTTTTCTCATTCTCGAAAGGGTTTTTCCACCGTGAAAAATTTTCAGCGCAAAGGAAAAAAATGATACATTCCCAACGTTACATTTCACATACGGCAGGGAAATATTTTACTTTTCTTAATGCGACCGGTCACGCAAATGAAAGTGAAATTTGCATGAACGCACACGCGTCCCTCTATATAACACATCGCATATTCATTACTCCCGTGGAAAAATTAAATTATACTTTAAGCAACGTAAGCATATTAAAAGATTCCCCGACCGAGTCGTAATTTTGTTTACATGCTACGTGTTGACAAAACTAGCAGTCGCGGTATCCCTTAGCGGTCACTAAACTAGCCGGTAGTGTTATTGTTGACTTTATCGCCGAGCATGCAAACTTCCACCGTGTTCGGTCAGATTAGTAAACCTGTGTGCGATGTTTGAAGCGAAGCTTTTAACGTCTACGTTGTAAATCGCAAATGTTTATCTTCGCTTCTATGTATGTTACTGAAATGAGACAAACTGACCGTACGAAAGCTTGCTTGTAAATAAATTTGAAACGCCTCAAGCGTATCTGAATGCATTTGAATCTGCTCTTCAAATAATTATCGATAAATAGTGTTCATTTATAGTAACACTGTATCATCGTCATAATCATTTTCAACCTTTCACCATCCACTGCTGAATGAAGCCCTCTCCAATCCTCTTCCATTCCTATCTGTCTTAAGCAATCTGCATCCACTTGACTACACACATTCTTCTCAATTCATAAGCCCACCGTTCACTCGGTCTACCTTGCTTTCTTTCACATCCTCTCGGATACCATTCCATTTCATCTGCCATAAATTCTTGTCGCTATGTGTCCACTCCAACTTTTTCACACGTACCGCTATACATATACATATGCCACTTTGGTCATGCGTCTTACCCATGTATTCCTCTTACAATCCCTTCTTGTTATACCAAGCATACATCTTTACATGCTTCTCCGTGTGCACCGGATCTTACGTAACATTCTTGAATTCAGCATCCACGTTTCACATCCATACATCATAACTGGCAGTACGCATTGCCTATTTATGCCTTTTTTTAAGCATAGCGGGATGTTGAATTTCAGACTATGTTCATTCTTCTAAAAATGTTCCATCCTAGTTTTTCCGTGCTTTGTATGTTGTAGTGCAATTGAAAAAAAATAAACGATACGTTTCAATAATATCACACTTAACCTCCATAGTTTCACGGTAAAAGTGCTCAATGATTCATCCATTCATGAAAAATTTTCTTTGACATTATATGTATGTATGTATGTATGTATGTACTATATTTTATATTAACTTTTTTTCCGTAGCTCTTAGCTGCCGCTATTGCCAACCCACTCATATATGTCAATAATAAACACCGGTTGATTGTTTCTACGGATTACCTACTCAAGAATGGCAATACTCTAGTTATTACAAATCATACTGACGTTGTTTGATCAATAACGAACTATCCCGAAAATAATACGGTAATAATTTCATGCATGACCGAATTTCAATTGTCAAAATGCAACGTCGTTTTAATCAATCGACTTTTCTATACAACATACAAATGACTTTATCTATGCGTGGAGTTACATATGTATGTATAGCGCAGTTAACCGTACACGTTTGCACAGTTTAATTTCAACTGTACATATGTAAAATTGTTTCATTACGTGTATTTTTAAGCTAAAATTTAATTAATACGTGAGAATTCGCACTACAATATAATCTAGCAGCTCGACATTGCAATTAAAATCAGTTTGATACTCGCCAAGGGTAAAAACAGAAAGCGAGAAAGCATGAGAAAAGGAGGGGGCTGGGGGGCGTTTAAACGTACATAGATGGCGTTTTGTACCTTAGAAATAATAAATAAAAACGCGTGACCGGCGACAATAACCGTGTAAACATTCCACTAATGAGAAACGATTAACAATAAATGTAAAAAAGCAAAAAAAAAAAAAAAAAATACTAAAAAAAATAAACGGGCACAGCTTTTTGCGTTATTTATTAGACTGGGACTCGTCGTTTATTATGCGCGTGTCGTGTTTTGCGGGGGACACTTTTGGGCCGAACCTTCGGTTCAAAAATAAGCAGAAAAAAAAAGAAGTTATAATAAAATAAAGTCGACCACACCTGTACGCTGCCGACCCTCGAATTTGGTGGACACCGGACGATCGCCCACGTTACCCTTGCAATTGGTATATTTTTTACATACCTTACTAAAATACACCTACAGTAATATAGCAGGAAATACGAACGAGTGTGAGCCAATTAGTATCCCCAATTAAAATCATTTAAATATTAAACCCAACTGAATTTTTTTAAATATATTATACACACACATACATCCATATATGTATGTATATGTACATAGAGTAAAGCTACAAATACACTAAAGTGTATTCGTACACTAAAGTGTATTCGCTCGCTACGAATACACTTGGTTTAAAGTTTAAAGTTTCATAGACTTTTTTTACGTAAGATCCAGTACACACAGAGAAGCATGGAAAGTTTTTTGCTTCGTATTACACGAGCAAGAAGCATGACCAAAGTGGCATATATAGCGGAACGTATGAAAAAGTTGAAGTGGACACATAGCGAGAAGAATGGATGGCAGATGGACGCGAAAAATACTGGAATGGTATCCGAGAGCATGTGAAAGAAAGCAAGGTAGACCGAGTGGACGATGGGCTGATGAATTGAGAAGAATGTGTAGGGTCAAGTAGATGCAGATTGCTCAAGACAGATAAGAATGGAAGAGGATTTGAGAGGCCTTCATCCAGCAGTAGAAGGTGAACGGCTGCAAATAACGATGATGATAATGTAATAAAACGCACCTACATATATGTACATACATATACTTTTTTTTTCGTAAATACCTACATATGTACTTTTGTTCCGCATTTTCGTTCATGCATTTTTTTCTACCATTTGAGATTTTTTTATTTCATATTCTGAATAAGCACTCGTATGTATGAATTGGCTATTAATTATATATGTATTATACATATGTATGTAGATGTAATCATAAATTCATCCTCAAATTTGGGGCCCATCGAATTACACGTGTATGTAAAATATAGTAGGTACTTCTTATAAAAGTCTTAAAATATTGACTGGTTGATTATTATACTAGTAATTGACCGTTGGTATTGTCATCGGGCGGGTACCGTGAATTAGAGGTTAAGTAGCGTGAGCGCGCACTGCAGGTTTTACGTTGCACGTATGTCTATGCATCTGAATAATAAAATTGTACTTTGAATCATTGTGCAAAAAATGTTGTATGGTCAACAAATTCCGTAGTCGCAACCGAACACCGACCAACTGTAAACTAGGTCAAAACGTTTAACGTTTTTAAACGTTTTTTTAATTTAAAATAAATCTGCCACGGCTAATGATAGCAATATTTGATTGTAATGAATAGTGACATTATGATTAACTTGCATATTAGGGTGGAGCGATCTTATATGAATATATACATACATATATCAAATGCAAGTCATTTATATACAAGAATGGAAACTTTGTGACCAAATTTTAAAATTATTTCTATCTAAACTGCATGGTTATTTTGGTACACGGATCAAGGTCAAATCTTCGCCAAATTAACTACAAAGATACGGTGGGTTTCATTTCAAGTTCAAATTTCAACTCGGCAGCTTCCAATGCAATCCAATACATACATCCATTGATTCAGATCGACGATCGCGCGGTGTAACTTACCCATGTCGATTTCAGGGCTGCCACCTTCGGGACACTTGATTAAATCGGTGCTCCGTTTCCTAGTTCGCGTATAAAAAGCATTACTTTTAAAGATTTGTAATCATAAGGTCCCCCAGGGCGGCTGCGGCACCGAGGTGTGAAACGGTGTGAAGGCTCATTAATCTCGCCCGCTTAAAATATATAAGCGTATCGTTACTCCGGTACGCCATACCCTCCCCTAAAGCCTCCCCTTTTCGACCGAGAGTCGTACCCTATTTTTTCCAGACAAACCCCGCTCTCTCTCCCCTCCGTCTAACCTTCGGGTTTTCCGCGTTTTCCTTCTCTTTGCTCGCTCGATTTGGGATCCGCAACCAACGAACGGAACGAACTTCGATAATCGGTCGATTAGACGACGCGAGATAAAGTGGCGGGCTGTGTTTGATATATGAAAAAAGAGTGGCTTTTACAAACGAAACTACCTACGGTTAGAATCGAGCTAAAGCTCCTCCGCAGAATGAGATTTTTTGGCCGAAATTATTGGTCAACTCCGCGATGGCCGGCTTGCTATTCTAATCGATCGTTTATTGTACATACATAGTGTTGAGTATTTCGGCAACTTTTTCGTCGGCTCTACTCGTATAGTAAATAACCGTAAAAGGATATACATTTGAAAGTCCGGCCACGTCTCCATACGAACATTTATCCCGAGTGAGCCGAGAGCGAAATGTTTCTTCGTAAAAATCCCAACGTTATAAACGTTGTTATTACAGATTTTAATATTCACTTGTTAGTGGAAGATATGTACAACCTTAAATAACATACAGCGATTCGCCTTTGGTGGTTTATATTACAAGGGAAAATAATCTGAATTAAAATAAGCGACGTATGTATGTATGTCTGAAGCTAATATAACATTATCAAGCTATACACAATTAAACATATGAAACTTCATGCGTTTGAATGATAAACTTAAGAAGACATCATTTTCGGAACTAATATTATTATGGTTTTGTTGTTATTTTTGCCGATTCGGTATAAAAGGTATCTACATATGTATGTAGATAATTTTGTCTAAAAATTTTGAAGGATTCGAAATAATTCGAACTGTTGTATTCACACACTTGGACCCCTCGACAAACACGTTTATCGATACTAGATGCTTCGTTATATTGACTATGTATATTTCTTTTAAACATACTAATCTAGGCTTAAATTTTAATAGTAGGGCGACCATTTACGACCCTTTTTACCCTAAAGTCAAACGCGAACTGTTGTCATCTCCAGATGTCAGTAATATATTGACGCGTAAATATCCAAATGTTTTTATGTGAGAATAACCCCTACCTTCATTTTTTCAATAGTCCAAATTCTATAAGAGTCGGACTCTTTGTTCGAGTGAGATACAGTAGTACATACATATGTAGATACGTTGTAGAGTAGGGACAGTAGAGAGAGTAGTAGAGCAGTATCTCTATATATGTATGTAATTCAAGAACAATGAGTTTAATTAAATATTAATAAAATGTAAAAACGGCATTTATTACGGGCTAGTGCCCAAAAATAGTTGGTGGCAGCGGAAACGCACTCAAACATTATAACACAACCACGACATCATCTCAATTATACAACATCAAGATCATAAGACCAAATCTTCA
The DNA here is from genome assembly GCA_022651745.1 of Parapsyche elsis. Classification (NCBI taxonomy): domain Eukaryota; kingdom Metazoa; phylum Arthropoda; class Insecta; order Trichoptera; family Hydropsychidae; genus Parapsyche; species Parapsyche elsis. The sequence goes on from JAGVSN010000019.1 coordinate 2,229,820, forward strand.
CTTCAATCAACGACAATCAAAAGTGTAACAAAAGACACTGCAACAAAATACGCAAAGAAAAATAAACACATCATGAATGTTTGCACTCGTTAAAAAAATCCTTTATTTCCAGATATTTCAATAAAGTCGAAAAATCTACATCAGAATTTTGTTGGATAATAGTAACGATAATCGGTAACACAGTGGAGAATGGAGAATGCGATATTGCGTTTGAGAGCACACTGAAAATATGCTGTAAACTTATGTAATATGTGAATTTTTAACGCAAATATCGATACTTGTGTGAACAATGTCGATTTATATTGTATGTATGTACATCGTCATAGAATTTTTCTATTCAATTGTGCTGAAGCATGAAATCTCATATCCTCAGAATGCATTCTCTCAATATATTACCAATCCAAGGTATATAAACAAAATTCAGTCACTTCGTTCAACTCGGCAAAACTTCAGAAATCAAAGTTCAATTTCGTTGTCGCGCTTCGAACTTTGTTGTTACATATGTATATTTACATATATAGGTACAAAATGACTAAGCGTATTCAATTTTTCCACGAGAAAATTAATGACACTATCTATGGAAATTTCATAGGTGCCTATATATTAAATTTTAATGTAAATCCTATTTATTTTTTCACGTAAGAGTTATAATTGATAGAATTTACTGTCGTAGTAAGTGGTCTACATGTCGCTGGATGCATTCAATTTTACGGTACTCATCTATATATATATAAAATCAATGTCTGTCTGTTTGTTTGTCCGTCTGTCTGTCTCTTATAGGCTCCTAAACCACTCAACCGATCGCGATAAAATTTTCAGGACTTATTGTGATCATGCCGGGGATGGTTCCTGTGAAAAAAAATCTGGAAAAAACAGGAACGGGAACTGGAACGGGCCTGCTCACGCGTCAGATAACGTACTAGGAACGGGAACGGATCGGGATCGGGATCGGGATCGGGAACGGATCGGGAACGGAAACGGAAACGGAACGGGACCGGGAACGGCCTGCTTACGCGTCAGATAACGTACTAGGAACGGGAACGGGAACGGATCGGGAACGGGCCTGCTCACGTGTCAGAAAACGTACTAGTAACGGGAACGGAACGGGATCGGGCATTGCAACGCATGCCGGGTCAGCTAGTAATCTACATATATATATATAAATCAATGTCTGTCTGTTTGTCTGTCTGTCTGTCTCTTATAGGCTCCTAAACCACTCAACCGATCGCGATGAGACTTTCAGAACTTATTGTGATCATTCCGGGGATGGTTCCTGTGAAAAAAAATTGGGATAAAACGGGAACGGGCCTGCTCATGCGTCAGATAACGTACTAGGAACGGGAACGGGATCGGGATCAGGAACGGGATCAGGATCGGGAACGGGACCGGGATCTGGAATCGGGAAAACGGAATGGAAACAGGAACGGGCATCAGATAACGTACGGAACGGGAACGGATCGGGAACGGGATCGGAACCGGATCGGGATCGGGAACGGAATGGCATCGGGAACGGCCTGCTCACGCGTCAGATAACTTACTAGGAACGGGAACGGGATCGGGAACGGGAACGGGAACGGTATCGGGCATTGCAACGCATGCCGGGTCAGCTAGTGTTTTATAAAATTTACGGACCGGAATGTAAGTAAGTAAGAATCCATTATAATATACATACATATGTACATATATAAAATTTGGTAACCGGACAAAAGAGAACAAGACAAAACAGAACACGACAAAAGAGAACAGGACAAAACAGAACAGTGGAAAAATAAAATATTTATTTTTGTCGAATCTATTTTTTAATTACATTAATATAAAAGAAAATATTATAAATATACCATATACATATATGTATAACAAAACGATGACAAAATAAAACAGTGGAAAAAAAATTTATTTTTTTTCGTATCTCGATATTTCGTATCTATTTATTAATTAAATAGATATATATGTATAAAACAAAATATAAAAAAAATTTATAAAATATAAAAGTGTCCTATCGAGGGTATCGGACGGTGGTAGATGTGACAAATCTATATATATATATATATAAATGAATGTCTGTCTGTCTGTCTGTCTCTTATAGGCTCCTAAACCACTCAACTGATCGCGATGAAACTTTCAGGACTTATTGTGATCATGCCGGGGATGGTTCCTGTGAAAAATTGGGATAAAACGGGAACGGGAACGGGTCTGCTCATGCGTCAGATAACGTACTAGGAACGGGATCGGGATCGGGATCAGGAACGGGATCGGGAACGGGATCGGGAACAGGAACGGGATCTGGAACGGGAACGGGACAGGGAACGGGCCTGCTCACGCGTCAGAAAACGTACTACTAATGGGAACGGGAACGGGATCGGGCATTGCAACGCATGCCGGGTCAGCTAGTTTATTTATAAATTTAAAATTTTGATATGAAAAATGGCAAGAATACACTCTAAAAAATACATCCAACTCATTTTCGTAATTTCTGTCAGTTACGTTAAGTGGGCTTAGGACGGCAGTATAAATACTATGTATAAAATGTAATATTATTTTTCAGTACCGGTGTTGAGAAAGCGCTCCGTTGATATTCAGACTAAGTACCTAATAAAGAGACATGTGATATGTACAACGCGCGTACGGCCGCGGAGAAAGTTTTCCGCGGGACGCAACGGTGCATCCGACGCTCAAAGGGTTAACTAGATCCCGTGCCGTATGTATACCCCTCGCTCGCGAATAATTCAACATGCGGCCAACAATAATTGCGCGGGCCGGTTGGTCCGGCTTTACGACTTCAGTTGCGCGCCCGCTGGGCCGCATGAAATATTCGTGGCGAAGCATCTTTATAATTAGGTCCGACCACTTTGCACGCGGGCCCGTAAAAGAATACGAGCGGCCCGACGGTCGAATCTTCCCCTGAATAATTGACGAGGCCGAATGGATTCTGTGGGCAAAAACCTTCTTTGTGTCGGCGCCCACCCCCACTGAATGTTTAATACCACCCCTAGAGCCCACACTCAAATCATCAGCGATCTCTCCGCCACATACACCGACACTCTCCCCACCAACTTCACCTTTTTTTACATTATCCTAATCGGATAAAGTATTGTGATCGTGCGAAAATTCGACTTCGAGATTTTGACTGATTTGGACCAAGTATCATCCCATGATCACGTTTTCATGATTTCTGGAAAATGTCTGTATGTCTGTGTACTATGTGTGTGTGTGTGTATGTCTGTGTGTTTTCTCCGAAACTATCAAGTCTATCAAGCTGAAATTTCATATCTATTATTTTCACGTAAAGTTTAAAAGCCATAAGGAATTTGGTCAACATCAGTCAACCGGAAGTAGGGTTTTTTTCGTGCAGAAAATTCAAAATCCGGTAAAAAAATCACATTTCGAAACTGCACCGGGAATTTTCTCCAAATTTCATATCTATAGTTTTCACATTAGCCTTAAGAGATACTGTGATTTTAGTCAACTTCTGACTACCGGAAATGGCAGTTTACTCTTGAACGATTTTTTGTTTTTTATTTTTTTCGACCTTTTAAATATGTGGTATCGTCACAATATTATAATGTTGTACTCCTGAGTAAAATTGCTAGTTACGAAAAAATAATCATTAAAATCAGTCAACCGAAAGTAGGGTTTTTTTTTTGTCGAAAAGTTTACCACAGAATATTTCAGAAACTGCCCTATTGATCAAGTCGAAAATTTATATTTATAATTATCATATAAAATTTAAGAGTTGATAAGGTTTTGATTAAAATCCGCCGACCGGAAGTGGTAGTTTTTCTTATTTGAATATATGCCGAAGATCGTATTTTATATACGCGCGCGCACTCAACACAGTAATTTCATGATATGTATGTATGTATTTTGATTGGTGTGGTGGTGGTGTATGCGTTTTATTTACTTACGTACTTAAAAAATTAATTTCGTTACTCTTTGTATTCCTCAAATATGTGGATAAAGTCATGGGTTGGCTACACCCGAATTTTTTTTTTTAATTTCGACCACGTCAGGTATGTATGTCTAGTACAACAATGGATCACCTATTCAGCGCGCCGCATGGTGAACCGGAATACATCCATGGATAGAATTTAAATCACAAATTTCAGACAAATTCTACAAAAAAAAAATTAAATGAAATGAAAGCATCGAAATGGGTACATTAATATATTTAACTAGTAATCGATTACGATTTTATTTATCTTTCATCATCATTTTCAGCCGTTCACCATCCACTGCTGGATGAAGCCCTCTCCGATCCTCTTCCATTCCTGTCTGTCTTGAGCAATCTGCATCCACTTGACTCCACACATTCTTCTCAATTCATAAGCCCACCGTCCACTCGGTCTACCTTGCTTTCTTTCACATCCTCTCGGATACCATTCCATTCCATCTGCCATCCATTCTTGTCGCGATGTGTCCACTCCAAAATTTTCACACGTTCCGCTATACATATGCATACATATGCCACTTTGGTCATGCGTCTTACCCATGTATTCCTCTTACAATCCCTTCTTGTTATACCAAGCATACATCTTTACATGCTTCTCCGTGTGCACTGGATCTTACCTAACATTCTTGAATTCAGCATCCACGTTTATTTTATTTTACTTCATCACCATCATCATTTCCAGCCGTTCACCATCTACTGCTGGATGAAGGCCTCTCCAATCCTCTTTCATTCCTGTCTGTCTTGAGCAATCTGCATCCACTTGACTCCATACATTCTTCTCAATTCATCAGCCCATCGTTCATTCGGTCTACCTTTCTTTCTTTCACATCCAGTATTTCTCGCGTCCATCTGCCATCCATTCTTCTCGCTATGTGTCCAGCCCATTGCCACTTCAACTTTTTCACGCGTACTGATATCTGCCACTTTCGTCATACTTCTTACCCATGTATTTATTTTGCAATCTCTTCTTGTTATACCAAGCATACATCTTTCCATGCTTCTCTGTGTGCACCGGATCTTTTGTAGCATTCTTGAATTTAGCGTCCAAGTTTCACATCCATACGTCATGACTGGCAGTACAGTACGCATTGGTCGTATACCTTATTTTTTAAGCATAGCGGAATGTTGGATTTAAAAACTATGTTCATTCATCCAAAAGCACTCCATCCTAGTTTGATTCTTCGTTTTATTTCTTCTTCTTTACATCCAGTCATATTCACCAACTGCCCTAGATATAGATAACCATTAACTATCTCCACAATATGATTATCTACTGTGACTGCGCTTTGCGTGCAAAATTCATTAAACATAATTTTAGTTTTATTAAAATTAATTTTTAAGCCTACTTTCATACTTTCGTTACTTAATTCTATTAACCTATTTTGTAAATCTACTGAGATACATGCAACTATAACTATGTCGTCGGCGAATCTTAGATGCCTCAAATGTCTTCCGTTAATCCTATTTATCATTGGCCTGTGGTAAAAACAGTGGCCGTCGAGGTGCTTGCGCCGTTGTTTTCCCCGCGCGCCGAGTCGACTTTCTGATGTTCCTGATACCGTCTCACTCGTTATGTCACAGACATTTTGGTACTGATCGATAGATGATTAGACGCTCTTGCTGATAACGTGCGGTTTTGGGTATTTCCTATTGGCTTTTCAGCGAGTATGGGGCCGACATAGTGAAATTTTAGATTTTTTTTTCGACTTGTTTTTCATTTTACGACTACACCTTACGTGAAAAAATAGATATGAAATTTCGACTTGATTGATTAAATAGTTTCGGAAATATTCCGTGGTAACAGGATTTTTGACTTTTCTACAAGAAAACAAAAAAAAACCAACTCCCGGTTGACTGATTTTAATGATTTATTTTTTTTGTAACTAGGTATTGCTTTAGGGATTATAATATTAAAATATTATGAAGATGCGAAATATTTAAAAGTTCGAAAAAAAAAAATATATAGTAATAAGCACACATTGATCGTCAACGGGCAACATAGCAAACAATTCTCGATTATTATTAGTCACTTTGTGTTTTATTTTGCATACTATGAAAGTTTAAGTGTTTCAAAATGATGCGTTGGCACCATTTGTATGATTTTATTGTTTTTGGGAGTTGGTATTACTGTTAGCAATATTTGCATGTTAAATTCAAATCTGACTTGGTTGTTGAGAAGGTTCCGTAAAAAATTACTTATCTTCATATTTTTTCAGCTGCTAATTCATTATACCTTCCATTTGATCCATCAAAATGTGACGGGAAACCACTGGAGAATACCTTTCCCCTGTTATTTCACTATGACAGACAGTAAAATGTTTGCCAAAAGTAAAGAGGCTGCCACTAAGAAATAAATTTTTTTTTTTTTTTAAACTGAACAGTACACGCCGTTAAACTAAGCGATGTCAAAAATCTTACACGAAGACGTATTAAACATAAAGAGCGAACTTTAAGTAAGTGGAGATAAATTCACGGCGACTATGTATGTATGTATGTATGTACAACTTTTCTAACGACCCCACTCAAGTTGTAACGACATCACACTCAAAAGCTAAAACAAACTGCACACACCATAATATAATTTGCTGTTAGGATACTCATGCATAAGTACACGTGCACTTTAAACACCGTTTATTTCTCTAACGTTTCAGTTTCGCCGTGATTAATAAGAGCGAATTTATCGTCGGCGAGACTCTTTCACATCACCAACAGCGGCGGGTTGCATTTAATGCAAATTGCAATTTATGCATCGGCGAGTCCGCGATTCGAGTAAACGCAATTTTTTTTTTGCGACCCCTCTCTCTGGGAGCGTTTTGCGGTTTAATATAATGCACCCCCACACCATGGACGAGGGTGTTGAAAAGGTTAAAGGAAACAAAGCTCGTAAATGTTGAGCGTTGCGGACGCCACGTGGCTTTGACGTGTGATAAACGACTTTACTGGAAAACCTCGCTTAGCGCTCTATAGCTTTTACTGCTTCCATCAATTACGGCAAATTCAAACCTCATACTGTTATTTTATACACTGCCGTGCCGTTTACATGATGTTGAAGGAATTTATTTCAGCCCTTTTTCTGTGCTCGAATATGATCAGAAATCCACAACACTTTACTTCGCACCGTTCAATTGCGTGCGATTTAAAATTCACATACATACATACATACGCCATATTTTAACACTTTCAAAAGAAAACAACGGGCTCAGTGGTTAGTTGGTTAGTCAGATAACCAAATCTTGCCAATGATCTTGAACATCGTCATTGGCAAGATGTGGATATTACTCAATCCAGATCGGCCGTCTTATGTTAGAATTCTCCAATGTATCTTACTCTGTTGCGAAACGGTTCCACAAAATTGACACCACCCAGAAATTACCTCCCACCTACCAAATCATTATCAGTTCCTTATTTTCCCCGATCCTCTCCATAAAGCAATGGTTTCACCACTGGTGAGTATATATTCCCTATACTGTATAGTATATCCAACTTAAGAAGAAGCTCAAGACTTTTGACCGATTTAGACTCCTTCTGCGCAGACTATCTGGGTCTGAGCCAATGCGATTCGCCATTATCTCATTCGTCATGAGATTCGCCACCGCAACAGCCGCAACCCTCTTTTTTTTAGTTGGACGGGTTTTTGACCTTTAGTTGGATATACATACATATATATGTACATATGTATATACATACATATGTATGTATATACATACATATGTATTAAAATGTTTTGAAAATAGTGATGAGACAACGCTTTATATCAAATACGCCACCACCTTCAGAAGAAAAGAAAACTAATAAATGTGTTAAGGGGACACAATACTAGTAAACGTTTTGACATAAGAAACAGACCGTATAAAATGATAAAAACAGTGTAAAAAATTCCAAGTGAATAGGCGTACTTTTGACCTTTGATCTAAGCTAGACGATTACCCAACCAAAAAATACATTAGCAGACGAAATACCTACATACTATAGATTACAAAATAACTATGTAGAATTGCTAGATTGTATAGGTACATACATACATATAACAAAGATTTTGAAAAAAAAAATACCGTATAGTGTAAGTTTCATGCCCGTTCAGTTCATTTCAGTTGATTGTGTGTTTTTCTGGATCGATTTTGAATGTTTTCATATTTATCGTAGCTAAACGTGTGTGTTTGAAAATTAAATACGAGGCCAGTTCAAATCTGAGCTGCCATCGCAATGTTGCTTACATGTGACCTGCATATTATAAATCACACGAGGCTTAGTTTACTCCGCACACGTAATTACTACGGAGCGAAACCGAGGATGCTATATATCAAAAATTTTGACTTTCGGGATCGATCGTTTTCTGAAAAAAAAAAATGTTCACAATTTTAATTATATTAAAGCTTTTACGGCATTGCAGTCTTTCTAGTTTCGAGCACACATTGCATTGTGAAATAAATGATATTGGTTTTTTTTTTACAAATCGAATCGAATTTTATAGGAAAAACGATTGCATGTGAATTCCGAATGTGTCAAATGGTCACAATTCAATTGTATGCTAATTATGTAAAATAAACAAAGCTAAAAGTCTATCCATTAAAGTTCTGTGATGAATTTCAATTAAATCTAAACACACACTAGTACAAAAAAATTAATTTTACTCAGATTTATAATACAACTCTTTTCAACCAATGCTGGTTTAACGACTATAAATAACACAATTTTGATTATTATTAATTCAAAATCAATGGGCGTTTATTGTTGAGGTGAGCTAGCTAGCAATATGTAGATGTGCTATAAATTATTGAAATATTTAATGATAACAAAATATATAGGTTGATACTTTCAATACAATTCCTGAAGGAAAATAGCTCTTCATTTGTAGTATAATGACGTTATCTAATAATCCAAAAACTATTCATATTTATTTATATAACATAGTAGCTAAAGCTAATTACATAATCCTTAACTTAGCACCTATACAGAGATGTTTTTTTAAGACTGCCTGGAATTTATCAATAGTTTTGAAACTTCTAATTCCATCCGGCAGTCTATTATATTCCAAAACACCTCTGTATAAGATGCTTCTCCTATTTCTATTTATTCTAATATTTTTTTATAATCTAATTATTTTTATTCCTTAAATTATATTCACATACATCCATTCCCCTCACAATAAATTTACTAAAATATGATGGTAACAAATTATTATCTAGCTTAATTATAAATACCAACATACAAATCCTCAAAGTATCATTAACATTCAACCAATCTAATTCAATCGTTATCTTTTTTATACTAGCATACCTATCAACATTTAAAATACATCTCATACCTCTATTTTGTAATATTTGTAATCTATCTCTAGTTGACTTATCAAACATATTTAATAATGAACCACAATACATAAGATGTGGTCTGACAATTGCATTATAAATTATTATTTTAGTTTCATTAGATAATAATTTTCTTAGCCGACATAATATTCCTACTTTTTTTTATTAAACATTGATCGTGTAACTTAAAATCTAACTTATCATCCAATATTATACACAAATATTTGAAATTATTAACTAGTTCAATATTACTTTCACCAACTTTTAACCTAAAATCAGTTTAAATAATCTTATTATAATTAATCACCATTGCTTTGGTTTTTTTTACATTTAATTTAATTTTGTTGTTATTCAGCCAACTTATTAAATTACCTAATTCAAAATTTAATGTTTCCATTATAAAACTAACATTATTATTTACTATATAAATCAATGTGTCAACGGCAAATAAATTTGTACTAAATTTAATAGTCCCTTTATATTACAATTCATTTATCGATCATACTATGTTTAAAATTAATTAATCTGTGAGTTTTAATAAACATTTCCAATAAACGACACGGCGCGGCGGGTTCGAAAACTGATATATTAAATTGTAAAATAATTCATATTTATTATGATACATTGTATGAAGAGAGTTTAAATTTTGATTAAAACTCGTTATTCAATTAACTTTGATAATGAAACGAAACGAAAAAATAAATAAATTAGAGTTCGCGTGCGAACGAATCAATTATTCATCGGAATCATAGTGAGACGGGATCTTGCAAAATATTAATGTAATTAATTATAAAGACAGTCGTCCGAAGCTTTCAAAAGCCGAAGAAACGACCAGGGGAGGTTTTGGTAATTTTCTTCGTAACAACGCCGGGAAAATAGTTACTCGAACCGCAAAAGAGGGAGGGTAACCGAAACGCTTTGTTTTTCATAACCGAAGGAGTTTGAGGCCGCACCACGGAATGACGAAGAAAAAAAAGTAATTTTAACCACAACCCCCATCCCTTATTTGGGTAGGTTTTCGACTAGATGGCTGGGCGATTTCTGTCGGTCGAATCGACCAATAATTTCCAGAATTTTCCTTATCCGTGAAGTCGTGGTAATGCGTGGCGCACAACTAACGAAGACTTATGGGGTCCACCCCATCCCACCCACCCCATAACGTGTCATTGTTTGCTCAGACACGCGCGTTAAATTACCGACAGCACGAAACCCATATGGGGAAATAAAAACAGAATTAAATAAATATAAATTGAGGGGTATTGCGCAAGTCTCGCCGTGGCTGATATGGTATGGTTCGATATCTATAATACATATTCAACAGTTAAGTTTTTTGCCGATCGATGTGGACATTTGCATGTTCGTGAAACTACCCTTTCGTGCGTGTGATTAGATTGAAATTTCCGTTCAGGGTGTAACGATTGGATGAAAAATATCGCGAGTCGTTCCCAGTGCCATTGTGAGATAGATGTAGACAGTATCAAACCAATTATGTACAGATATTGAAAAAAACCTACTTAAGCCTTTAAATAATCGCTAAAATCTGAGCTTCTGCTGATTCAGTATAAGATATAATTATAGTTATGCGTGAAAACTTTTACATTGGTCGTTTTATTTTTGAAAATTACTATAAACAAGTTCTTAGTCAATAAAATTTATAAATATTTAAATATTACCGTTAGTAACTTTGGCTTCTGAAAGGTTCATATGTATGTATGTGCTTAAATGAGTTTGAATTTAATGAAAAAGAAGCCTAGTATGTAATATGTCACGTTTAAATGAAAATAAAGTACAAATGTATCAGTGATTATGGGGAACTCTTTAGTACATATTTAATGTCAAACTCTTTCAGTGTTTGTGGTATTTCAAATGTTAATCACGTTTATGGGGTTTGAAGTCCACGAAATTCAAAAAATGACAGTGTTTCATATTATCAATATCGCCTATTTAAATGAGTGTATTATTCAAAGTTAAAATATTGAAAAATTTTATTCCAATATGAAATTCAAACAGAGTGTAAAGTTATTTTAATGCATTCATCAAACAATGGTAAAACGTTAAATCGGAAAAAAATTCCCAAAATTCCATTAACTTATAGCACGTACTCGTACAAGCTTGAACCTCAACGCATATGCTATTAATTATTATGTACAATGCGGCGTATATTCAATCACAGCTTACCAACAAACGCTGTACAATCCACTTAACGTTTTACGACGGTAATAATACGTAAAACGAATGAAATAAACAAACCTGACAATCGTACACGTGCGAAATGCCAAATCCATTAGGCGAGCTCGCCTATTTATTTTTATTAGACCTAATACTAATGATCTACCCATGTGTGCACTGTTGCGAAAGTCATGTATGTACACATACTTATATGTGTAATATTTGGTGCAGAACAAGTTTTGACCATTTTCTGCGGGACAAGTCTCGCACCCCCTGTCGCGAAGAAATCCGAGGGGTGAAATAAATACACAGGGACGTGCCCCGGCCATCAGTAACCGGCCGACATGGAAAAAATAATGCGAAATGATTAACTGTACCCTAATTTTTATACGAGGAAAAGCCATTAGCTCTTCCCATGGCGCCGATACCGGGAATGACACGCCGCCGTTGCCGTGAAGTGTTTTCGTCGGGGCGTAAGTTACGCCACTCGCCGCATAGCAAAAATGTTATCCTATGATGAATCGAACACATAGTGGAATCCGCTTGAAACGTGTCTACGCGACTAAAGTGTTTGATGTCTACGATCGTAAGTATGTAGAAAAGAACTGAAAGGACATGCGGGGTTAAACTGGAGAGATTATATGTACATAGTATACATTTGTGTGAGAGAACAACCGTACGGCTGTACGTTTAAGCTTCTTCCTGCATATATTATACGAGCTTTATAATACTGGGGAGATTAAATGAATTTTTAACAATAAACAAAACCAATTTTAGTTTATATGGACATATGTACCTATATGTCTTAGAAATTTAATTTATTTACTTTGTACTCACTATATTGATTGTGGCAGGTATGAACGTATCCAACCAAAATAGTCACAGATATTAAAAATAATTGGTTTAATTATAATATAAAATTCTAAGAAATGTTCGTGTAAATAGTAGACGTATGATTAGCTACCTTGAATAACGATATATGTACATAGTTGATTTCAAAATAACTTATGTAGGTATATATTCCAACTTTTTCAATTTAATTTATTCAACTTTTAAAAAAAGCCACCTGAGATTCGCGGTCGACATAGTCATAGTTAAATATGACTCAGTAGATTTACAAAATAGACAATGAAAGTATGAAAGTATGACAACAAGCAATGAAAGTATGAAAGTACATATGTAGGTTTAAAAATTAATATTAATAAAAATAAAATTATGTTTAACGAATTTTGCACGCAAAACGTAGTCAACTGTACATAGATTGTCACATTATAGAGATACATAGTTCAGAATTATTTGTACTAAGGACAATTAGTGAATATAACTGGACGTATAAAAGAAGATCAATGCAAGAATGCGATTAGTTATACTTTTTACTTCATTTTTTCGGTATAAAAAAAAGTTGTTATTCTGTTACTTTTTTATTTCTATTTTTAAAAGTTGAATATTCGAAAAATAAAGAACTAGCTAAATTTCTGAAATAATTATTAGCAATTTTATCTTGTATTAAATAAAATAATACATATCTAATTTGTATATTTTTCTTTTTTAACTTTCAGTACGGTCTTTAATTCCTCTTTTGTAGGATGGTTTATTGATATACATGATATTTGGATCTTGCAAGGAAATAACCATCGGTCCTACGGCTCTTATGGCATTGATGACTTATCAATAAGTCTCCGACAAAAATCCTGATTTTGCTGTTTTATTATGTTTAAAATAAAGTTGCTCTTAAAAAAAGTTAATTGCGTAAATATACATTTACATATACAAAATATACATCACACTAGAGTTATAATATCAAATATTGTTTCCTGAAACTACAAATGACCTAGGATTAACATCATTTACGTGAATTGTATACAAAAGTATAAAAAAAAAAACACAATTCTGATACTCGATTCAAAATGAACACATATGATTTTTTGCGAGTATTTTTTGGCCATTTGAAAAAATATCAGCTCAGCGAAGCTTATACTCGTGCCGAATGTGTCCTGCAGCTGTTTCCTTTGGATCGAAGTGCATCCAGTATTGATTTTTTCACCAGAACACCCACCGGGGATCAACAGGACAAATAGCCATCGGGCAAAACAGCACTCTGGTCGAACCGACTAATACCGACTGCTTAACACGACCCTTGTTCCCCTCGTCGCCGCTACCCCTATTATTTTTCTTCGTTTCGTACTAAAAGCTCTAGCCGAGCTAAGCTTCCAAATCTACCCGACACCACACCCTCGTTCAATTCCCCCTTTCACTGTTCATATTCGCGTTCACTTTAAAACAAAACCGAGCGAAAATATTTAGCGAGTTGCTTTGATACTGAACCTCGAAAGTTTAATTGCGGATCTGAATAGAAAGTATAAAAAACGCATTGAAATGTTTGTAAAGGTAGTTTCTAAGAATTTTTAACGGCATTAAAGCTCATTCATCTTCTGTTATTTAAAAAAAAAACTTTAAGTTTTGGTACACATAAATATAATGTGCAATTAGCGCAAGCGAATATCCCTATAAAGAAATATCCATGAAAAGTTTTTCTTTTGATAGCAATCCATGTATACGTAATTCGTATATGATTACAATATTGATGAGCTTAAAAAAAACTTTAAGTACACGACTTTTGAAAGATAATTTATATTAATGTTATATGTATATCCTTATTAAATATTTGCTTACTTTTAACTTCATTTTAAAACAAAATATTAATATTACATGCATACAAGCGCAGTGTACATATGTATATTCGTTACAGTTTTTCAACTTGCGCTACAGCTAAACATCTGATAGGCGTTTGATTAAAAAAAAGAAAAACTTACTTACTGACAAACAAAAAAAAAAAAAAAAAACGAAGCCTCGAGATCGTTGCGTGCGTCGAATTTTTATTATAAAATAATTTTCATTTCGGCCCCATCATAAATCAATGCAATTTAAGCCGTGTTATTGTTTATAAAGCTTTTTACGGCGCTAGAGAATCGGGCCTTTTAGCGCTTTTAAAACACTTAGTGAGTAATGAATAAGTAACTTAAATTTCACCAGAAAATAGATGGCTGTAATGGCACCGAAGTAAGTGATTTTTCATCCCGGAGAAAGTGTTCATTATATAGGTATTTTCTATATACATACGAGTGCACCTACATTATAGCGTATACTTAGCAAAAAGTGTATCACAATAGCGCAAATTCGCGTACACTCGCTTGTTTCCTCGAGTTTTGGTACGTATGTGTGAGTGTCTTTGCAATCGGTTCCACGGTTTTGCACAGTTGCCAAAAAGGAACGGAAAGAGTTGCTTGAATAAGCTCAAGTCGGAGAAACTTGCGCAAGCTTCGAAGTTAAATGCAAGTGAAGGTATAATCTAATTAGTGAAATATCTAACAGTGCGATTATAAAACTTTCGCAATTTCTTCGGTGGTCGAAAGGTAAATAATTGTGCAAAAGTTCAAAATTGCACAGGCGTGCACGGTAGGCTACTGTGTTATTAAATTTTGTTTTGCTGTTGCATCACAAAAAGTAGGACGCTTCGACCAACTACATAGTATGAATAACACGGTGAAAAAGTTGGAGTGCTTCATCATTACTTCGCTATTAACTATGTAGATAAACTTAAAAAGTACGTTAAAGAAGTTGTGTAAACGAAACAACCTCATAAACGAATGAACGCGATTCAAGTCCACTTTTTTTTATATTCTGAAATAATATTCATCATTTATAGAATGAATTTGTTTTACATTCCATAATTTGTACGTGACTGAAAGCTTTGAACCACTGTTTATCATGCAATTAGTCAAAGTACTACGTTGAGTCTGAGCTCAAAGATTTTTTTTGATGCTATGTACAACGACTAGTTTTTATAACTAAAAAACATTTAGCAAAGAGACTCTGAAATACGCTTCTTTTTCTTCTGCAAATATTAATGTGCACTTTTACGCTTTGAACGTTTACCATTCCATTTGCTATCTCTTTTATGTGCAAACAATTGATAGAAAGAGTTTGCTTCACATTGTCACGTAGCGTTCTTAGTAACAGAAATACGAAATATTTTTAATATGCAAGCGCACGGACAAAGGATATTTAAATCGCATACACGGACAAAGGATATTTTTCCAGAATTATACTGCAATCCATGTTTCATTATTATTTTATGTTACCTTTCGCTTCAATTCAATACTGAAATTTTTCTTTCTCTCCCTGGAGCTCAGCACTCGAGATTAATTTTTTTCATCGGCTCAACGTCAGATTAAATATTAGCGCATCACTCGTACATTGTGTCTAATATGGGTGATTCATAATATTTCAATCAAAAAAGGAAAATTGAAGCGGTTGGTAGAGGGGAGGGAAGAATGAAAGGGCAGAGGTTTGAAGAGTGGTGAAAAAAGTAAATAAACAGAATAAGGGATGGTTGAATCGCACTAGAGCGTAGTCCATACTCACGAATCCGGCATTTTCTTTGCGCGGACGAACTGGAAAAGTAGAAAATACGGGAAAACTTTTTTATCTTAAGTGCAATCGTTTCGTTGTATTTCGTATCGGGTGAAAAAATATCGAGATGGAGTCCCCTCTTCATTTTTTTTCTTCGTTTTTTTTTCGCCTCTCTTCCTTTTTTTCTTCTTCTCTTTTTGATGAAAGCAAATTCCTGTGAAGCGAGCAAATCCTTTCACCGCTGCTCGATTCTACTAATGCTCGGCAAGTTTACCCGGACGATAACCACTTACGCGGATCGGATCCCCCTTTGAGGGCGAGAAAATAAAGGGTTTTTTACACCAAGGGCACTGCATGTGGCTAGAACACTAAATGCCTGCTATTTCCTCACAGTTTCAGTTTTATGGTAAACTGAATAATTCGCCGGATCGATGTTGAATTTTAAAGACAATATTATTGCGATCAAAATCAAATCAATTTTCCATGTACAAGTCTTTATATTCTCAATGAAAAAACCATTACAAAACCATTGAACAATCATTTCGGTTAATCTTCGAATTCGACGTTTTACCACATCCATAAATAAACGCTTAACGTGAACGTTCAAAATGTAATATTAACAAAGTACAAACGAATCGCTTCGTTGGGCTGTTGAACACCATTATTTTCTCATAAAAGTTGAATCGGAAAAATTCGTATAGATTTATTCACTGTACCTATGTAAGTAAAATGAACCTTCTGAGTTCTAAACGAGCGTCAAAAACACAAAATAAACGTTTTGGTTTCGGTTATTTTATGTTGTTTTGTTTATTTTTTCTTTTCACTTCGTTCATTTTCCATTTTGCTTGAGACCACTTTCGAGCTAATGTGCGCAACCGAAGATTTACAGAACGTTCACTGTGTTTTAAATGAATGAAAAAGTATATCGGGAAAAAAATACGTAGCACACTTTCCTCAGATAGCGAAACAACCTGTGTGACGCCACTGCAAATTTTCATTTCAAATTATATTTTAAATTGCAATTAACATATTTCAAAGTGAAATGCATGCTGCTCGAAATGCAAATGACTACTTTGAAATTACTTTTCTTGTTTGCTTCGCTATCTACATATGTATGTATGTACATTATTAAATACTAGCTTATTGCCCGTTGATAATCAACGCCCGCTGAATTTTTCGTTGTTAGGATTTTAAGATCTGTGGGGTGGTGAGGGGCCGGCATAGCTTTTCGGGAGTGCAGAAAAGGTGCCGTAGGGGCAGTGGAGGGGTCTGGGGGTGGCGAGGGGCCGGCATAGCTTTTCGGGAGTGCAGAAATGGTGCCGTAGGGGTTGGGGGTCTGTGGGTGGTGAGGGGCCGGAATGGCTAGGGGGGGGGTATCAAAAGTTAAAAAAAATCCAAAAAAAAAAAAAAAAAAAAAAAAATTCAAAAAAAAAGTTCAAAAGTTCAAAAAAGTTCAAGAAAGTTCCAAGAAAAAGTTGGAAAAATCCAAAAAAACCGAAAAAAAAAATTTTCAAAAATATATTCATAGAAAAAAACTTGAAAAATCCTATAGGTACGTCATAGCGTTACGGGACACACACACAGAAACACACACACACAGACACACACACACACACGGACACACACACATTAAGCTTTTTTTCTTTATTAATATAATTATTATGAACATGTGGGACAATTGCTTATTTACATGAAAATTTTCATTTGAAATCATTTGAAAAATGAACATATTCCAAATTCCATTATAATTGAGTTTTATGATCAATATTTTTTTAGGCATACACTCCACAGTTTGACAATAGCTCGCGAAAATCGCACTGAATGCAACGGCACGTCTTGAAAAATAAAATGGCCGCAGTCGACTTAATAATAATGGCGGGGAATTTTTTTTAATTACAACCCCTCAGAAAATGTGCGAATAAACGTTGAGAAAACGAGCTGCCGTAAATTCGCCCGCGAAATTAATTTAATTTATTGCCGGATGATTGCTTGAATCATGGCGCAGGAATTTATGGATTATGAAGAGGGAAAAAAAAGAAATAATACAGAATACGCATTTAAATAAAAAAAATTACAAAAATTAAAACGGAACGGCTAATTTAGACTGTGCGTTGGATTTTTCGACATTTCGTCTTTAATTCTTTATTTTTTTTTACCGGGTATCAAAAGAAATGGGGTAGGCAATCGTTAGCAACAATCGAGATCCACGATGTGTGCGAAGTGTGAATGTGGGAAAAACTTTCCAAATCCCCGTGTCGATTTGAGCGTAATCGGTTCGCCGAAACTGGTTGCGGATAAGAAGAAAAAAAAGTGCGATTCGCACTATTTGGGGTGGTTGACTATCCAACTATTTGTTGCCAGTGGTTTTGCACGGGACGTGATCGGCCTTCGAAGCTGACCCGAAACCACAATATTATTCAATTGACGTACATATATATGTGTGCGTGTTGGGTTGGAAACCCCTGGAATTGAGAACTCAACCGTTTTTGAACCACGAAACCGCCATGCGTCAATTGAAAATAATAAATTATTCTGCGGGACGATTCAAATTCAAAATGGCGAAATTTTGAATTATGCCGAAGAAGTGTTAGTGCTTAAAACCACACAGTTTTAATACAATCAATATAAAATGCAACATTACTGCAAATATCTTTCAACAATGGTTCTATTGATTTTATTACAATGTGTGATCAAGCTAAATAAGATATTGAAATATTGTGAAATCAAATCAGCCAGACTATAACTGTTTGGGTGAAGTTCCAGGGTTCGATCCCCGTATGTAAAAATGATTTTATCGACTATAATTATCGTCATTGTCAAGATTTGGCCATTACTAAATCCAGATCAATCCTGTTAGAATTTGCCAATTTATCCAAGTATTTATCTCACAACTGTGAGACTGTTCCACTAAAATAGACACATTCTATCGCTTATTCCTACATACATATATTAACCTGTTATTGGATCTGGATTATTGTACTTTTAGAGCCGTATGTTAACTTTTTACCCAACAAATAAAAATTCGGGTGTGGCCAACCCACGACTTTATCCATATATTTGAGGAATATGAAGAGTAACCAAAAACTGTAAAAGTCAAAAAACCGTGCACAAAGAAAAAAGAAAAGAATTTTTGACCTTTTTTACAAGAAACAAATCCCACTTCTTTTTTTTTTCACATATTATAATTAACATAGTGATTATACATGGTATTAATATTATGAAGATTCTAAATATTTAAATATAAAAAATAAAAAACGAAATCTCGTTAAAGAGTAAACTGCCACTTCCGGTTGGCGGATGTTGACCAAAATCAGCATATCTCTTACACCTTACGTGAAATAATATATATATGAAATTTCAGCTTGATAGACTTGATAGTTTCGGAGAAAAAGTTAATGTTAAAACGTACACCGACACAGCGACACACATTTTCCAGAAATCACGAAAACGTGATCAAATACAAATTACAAATCAGTCAAAATCTCGAGGTCGAATTTTCGCACGATCACAATATTTTATTTGATAAAGTAAAAATTACATATATGTACATATGTACATATATGTACTACGTATGTAGTACTTTTTATCTGAATCGCCTCTAATATAATATGAAATTGAACTCTTCGTCCCAATCCGTTACCGCTTCAACTAGACACACACGAAACAAACAAACAAACGAGCATATTGCTTACGATCGCGCCATTTTACGAATTTAATAATCCGCAAAGTTATAATGGACAGTCAGTTACATAGTTAGCGCGCACCGACTACCGTTACACAACAGAGTCTACATAGTGACTAGACTATTGTTTTAAGCTTCGCGAAACTTTCCCGTTGAAAATATAACATTACATTATTTCAAATCTCACCTACCCAGTATTAAAATTAATTTAATTACACACATATGCATACATAGACACACACATACACACATGTACATATATATATATATATATATATATCATACAACACGTGTAAAGTGCGATAATAACGAGTGCGTGTAGGCGTATAGCCCGAGGACGTGTCCGGCGCTAATGCGCTCAACCCATTAACCGCCGGCTGTCCCGCGGCCAAATGGAATTTTTCACTAAATTAATTTGGAATTTTCCGACTCGAGTGCGCAGGCGCATTTCCTCAACCCCATCCCCTTTCCTCCCCTCTGCCTCGCGGAAAATACCGGGGCCTCGAGACCTCCATTTCCGTTCCAGACCGTTTTTGTGCCCGAGCGGCGGGAAACCCAAATCATGCGAAAAGCAATTAAACGCCATAAAACACGGTCCATCCGCCATCATTGAAAAAAGAAATGCCCTGATTTTCCACACACACACACACACACACACACACACAGTTATATTCATATATTAAAATAAAATCCAATATAATGTGATGGATGATAAAGAATGTTACGTAAGATCCAGTGCACACAGAAGCGTTGCTTAGATGTATGCTCGGTGTCGGTATCGGTAAGAAGATATCGTAAGAGGAATATATGGGTAAGAAGCATGACCAAAGTGGCAGACCAAGCGGAACGTGTGAAAAAGTTGAAGTGGAAATAAATTGGCTGGACACACAACGATAATAATGGATGGAAGATGGACGGGAGAAATACTGGAATGGTATGTACATATGTAGGTATCCGAGAGAATGTGAAAGAAAGCAAGGTGGACGACGGGGTGTTGAATTGAGAAGAATGTGTGGAGTCAAGTGGATGGAGAATGCTCAAGACTTGGATTGGACAAGACAAGACAATAATTGGAAGAGGATTGGAGAGGCCTTCATCCAGCAGTGGATGGTGAACGGCTGAAAATGATGATGATAATGTGACGGTTTGTAACCATAGACTCATAAAACGACGATAATTTTGATTGTCGTCATTTTTAAACCGAAATGGAATAAAATAAAGATTTTTTAATGTACTATGCATATCATCATCATCATTTTCAACCGTTCACCATTCACTGCTGGATGAATCCAATCCTCTTAAATTCCTGTTTGTCTTGAGCAATCTACATCCACTTTACTCAGCACATCCTTCTTAATTCATCAGCCCATCGTCCACTCGATCTGCCTTGCTTTCTTTCACATCCTCTCGGATACCATTCAAGTATTTCTCGCGTTGATCAGCCACCCATTCTTCTCGCTGTGTACTATACATATACGTATGTATGTACATATATAAAGAGCTGTGCGACCAACTGTTGATGTTGAACCGGATCGAACGCTTACCTTGACTGCTATACGTCAATAATAAAAACTTTTGTTGTTTTCGTTGAAAATTTAAAATGCCATCCCCGTAACACATACATACATGCACATGTTACCAATAAGCAATAAACACACGTTGCTTGTCAACGAGCAATATACTAGTTGAAAAATAAAACCATTGATAATAAGTAGTCTGACAAAAGAAGTACGTACAAGTAAGTTGCGTTGACTTTTTTTAAGTCTTAAGTTACATGTTATTCAAAAGGCAGAGCAAGAGTTTTTTTGTCTGCGGTTTTTGCGTCATTTCTCCAAAACTTTTCACTTTAAAATTTTCACATTTAAAATGAAGTTAATAACTTTGAACCAAAAAAAACACATGGAATGATGTATACAATTAAAATTAAGACTAAAACGATTAGTTTAATTTATTCCTATGGTATTTTTAACATACAAAATATCACCAAACGTTTTGTCCGTTAATTTGACTGTACATAGATTAAATAGTGCATACCATTTTCAATGTGACGGACTTTAAGATGGTCTTACTAACAATATGTATAGGTATATGTCTATGTCAATTAACGTACGAAAGACTTATTCAACTACACACTAATAGTCATTCGTTATATCCGCGATCGCAATTATCTAATAAGACGTTTATTTTACTAGAAAACTAAACGTTTGCAACCGGGAAAAAGCAGAATGGGAAAAGTCAAACGGCGGATGATCGTTTCACCAAAAAAAAATGTATTTTAATAAACACAGCGAGGGGGGAGAAGGCAGGGGTAATAAAGTATTTTTCTTGCACGTCCTTTCTGCCTTTTTGGTAATTCCAAGTGGCGAGATAGGCATCTAGGTGAAAATCGCACGGCTCGCGCAAACGTACGCACAAACGAACGGCGAAACAACATCAAATAAAACCAGAAATGAAAAAAAAAGACGGAGAACAAGAAAAAAATAATAAAAGCGTAGAAATTGTTTCCGCTACGAGTAACGTATACGTTGGCGGCGAACAGGCATTTTCTTCATCGATTTTCCTTCAATAAACTCGGCGATAGCATCAATACGTTAAACACACGCACGTCTATTGCAAACACAACAGTAACATGAAGTATAAAACAGTATATATGTATGTATGTATGTATGGTACATATGTATGTATACGTACACAGACGCACAGTTTATTTTCACCAAAAGGTTGTCTTTCCGGAAAACAAAGGAAACCCTATATCCGGTGACATCTGCGAACGCAAATAACAAAAATCAGTTTTGATACGTCTCGTCTACTTAATTCGAAACCTTTCGTTCGCGATGTAAATAATATGTCTAGAAAACATTATTTATATTTAAATTCAACAAAACATACAAAATCTACATACAGCTATAATCTGTATGTTAATATCTGTATAATTAATAATAAAGAAGGATTTGACACGCATTTTTAGTGTCAATAAAAATGAGCCCCACTCCTTAAAATTAGTAGTCTATAAATATAAGTCATGGACCTCTTTATTAAGCTTTATCTCGTTAAAAATATACATCGTCACCAAACACGGCGATCACAAGTGTAACAACACGTTATAACATCATCATGTTTTATCAAATTCCAAATGATATTTCGACAAAATATAATAAAGAAAGCGAAGCGAGAATTTTAATTAAACGATACTTTATCTACGTAATTTCTTGGAAATACGAATACGAGTTTATTTATTTATTTACAGAAACACCCACCATGACATAGCAGATTAACTAAATTGTCATGGTGGGTAAATTATAAAAATAATACACATACAAGCATAATGAAACATAATAAAAACATTAAAAAAAAAAAAAATAATGCATTAAAAAATCAATAAATAAAAATAAAAAATGAATATGAATCAAGCCACTCTAGGCTAAAGTCCGTGAGAAAAGATGAAAGGTGATTTGGTGATGAAGAAAAATATCGATGTGGACCGCAAGTATGTACGTACATACATATGTATGTACATATATTGAGACACAAAATGGCCCGAGCGATAGGGGATCAGCAAGGATGTTTGTTTGCAAGGACGAATTTTTTTCTTTACAACTCATCCATCGTGCCCTTTAAAATCATTTTTTTATTAGTCTAATTCACAAAAAAATTTTGTCTTACATATGTACATTAGGGTGGAGCAACTTTGCAAATATTAAAAATTGGCATTTTAATACCTACCAAAAGTTTCGTTGTACCATCCGTATTCTCGTAAAAATACTGAAAAAAATCTGTGAATATGTCTTCAGGCCTTTACCTGAAGGCGAAAAATGAAAATTTGCCTATTAATGTCGAAATCTGAACACAGAATACAAAATTTTAGATAAAATGCTCATAAAATTACCCTAAATTTATTGAATATTATAAGTACATTTTGTAAAAATCTAATTTATTTACATACGTATTCCTTGAATTATTCAAATAAGTGTGAATTTGTGAGCGCAGTGGAGGGAGGCATACGAGTAAATATAAGTATATACGAGTAAAGTAAGTATGAATAGTAAAAATAAATACTAATTTTCCAATTAAAATTGCTATTTATAGAGATTGGAAACAATCAATTGGAAATTTTCATTTCAAAAGTGTTAAGATAAAAGTGCTGGTAGAGACCAGAAAAACTTTTTTAATTAAGCAGATATTTTTGGACAAAAGAGGTATGATGTAGAGGCAACTTTTTACAACTATTTCAAAACGAATATCAAAACGTATCGGTTCATGGGCTAGTTTATGTATGTATATTGTAGTATACATATATGTACATACATATGTATATACACATTCATATGTACAATGTCAAAAATAAACACATTTGAATTTAATTTTTTCTAACTAATATAAATCATGTGCTTATGTATGTTCAATGGATAATTTAATATGAAGTATGAATTTGTTCTTAATTTGATTTGATCCCGCGGGTAAACGATATAACATTTTTCTCTGAAATACCTATCATACTATTAAAATTATGTTTCGACGACTTAGAATATTGTGACAGATGGAAAATTTCCAGTTCAGCTTGAATAAAACTAAAATCGATCTAAAATCTCATGGATGCGTGAATTCCACATGATGGTAAAAAAAAATGTGTACTATTATATAAATGTATACTATTCGAAGAAGTGCTATGTCCAGTTTGTGTATTACATATGTATCTCCAGTCTTTTGAAGAAGAAAAACGGTCTTTTGATCCGAGTTCCAATCCTTGATTTTTTTCTCGGATTTTTCAGGTATTGTTATTTTGAACAAACAACAGTATTATTGAAATAAAACGAATGGGTGCATTTCTCGCTACGGTACAGCTTCGCTGCTTTTATTCTGTCAGCTGTCAAAGAAATGTACGGAACGAACATGTGAAATGCACAATATTTTATACGATTACTTTTATTACAATTTCTATGCACTTTCTTCGCCATTGTACTTTTAAAATGTGTCTATTGAATATTATATGTATGTATGTATGTAGGTATATCACGCGATACGTTTCGAGCTTCTATGATTTCACAATACATATTGTATGTACATACGTTTATAAACTCGCAAGCTTCAAGATCCAATGAAAAGTTCAAGAAGCCTCACTAATCGATTTCTTAGTTGAAAATAGTTCGTACTGACATTTTCAAGGCTTTGAATATAACTTATATAAAATTTAATCAAAATCATGGATAAAGCTCATACCACAAATTTATCGTTCCTTATTTTTTTGTATAACTATAATAATCGTCGGTATATTGTCAGAAAACGTCAAAAATCCTTGTTTTGAGAAAATTTGTTTTTCCAGTAACAAGTGAGGACATAACTAACTGAATTCGTATTGACATCTTTAAATTACGTCAAAAATAAATCGAATATGAATCAGCTTGTTTTTTCAACCGACAGAACGTGTTGAAATCTACCGAATTGCATTATTAGGTTAAAACAGCCAATTTTTGACTTAACATTTTCTGCCAGTATACCGACGATTATAATCTATGACTATCAACGCCTGTTTATAATTTACTAGTCAATGCCCGTTGGCAGTGTCACCGGGTGGTTACCATTTATGTATATACTTATAGTGTATTTAGTAGTTCAAAATACATATATTAGGTAGTTGAAAATGCGAACGCTTCGCGCTACTCGTACCATGGTTGAGTTTGTGTGTGTGACTGAGTATGTGTACCTGTTGTGAATGTGTGCGAGCATTCCGCGGCTACCCAGCCAGGCAGCCCAGGAAGAATTTTCTGCTCCGAAATGACGCGAGTGCAATTTTGGACATGTTGTGTTAAATGTGTTAAAGAAGAACCACGACGTAACCGGTCAATGTGTAATTTCGTAATTTTGCAATTGTTCTTCCGGAAAAGCGAATCATACAGTAATTGGTTGGTTGCGAGAAAAAATAACGATTCAGATTTTTATAGTGGCAGTGGCAGATATAGTGGCAGTGTGAAAAAGTTGAAGTGGACAAATAGCGAGAAGAATGGATGGCAGATGGACGCGAGAAATACTGGAATGGTATCCGAGAGGATGAGAAAGAAAGCAAAGTAGACCGAGTGGACGATGGGCTGATGAATTAAGAAGGATGTGTGGAAAAAAAATGGCATAAATAGGCAATGCGTACTGCCAGTTATGATGTTTGGATGTGAAACGTGAATGCTGAATTCAAGAATGTTACGTAAGATCCAGTGCACACGGAGAAGCATGTAAAGATGTATGCTTGGTATAACAAGAAGGGATTGTAAGAGAAATACATGGGTAAGACACATGACCAAAGTGGCATATGTATATGTATGTATAGCGGAACGTGTGAAAAAGTTGGAATGGACACATAGCGACAAGAATGGATGGCAGATGGAATGGAATGGTATCCGAGAGGATGTGAAAGAAAGCAAGGTAGACCGAGTGGACGATGGGCTTATGAATTGAGAAGAATGTGTGTAGTCAAGTGTATGCAGATTGCTCAAGACAGACAGGAACGGATGAGAATTGGAGAGGCCTTCGTCCAGCACTGGATGGTGAACGACTGTGACGACTTCGTACGACTTTTGGCACCACTATTTAGCACAACATCTACTAGAATCGCTATAATTTAAAAATTCAACATCACAATCGAAAGCGACACTATCGGAAAACGAAACAATAAAAACAAAAACAAAAGCGAGAAGACGAAAGGAAAATGTTTAAAAAATTTCATGGTCTTTTGTGTGCGCACAAAGAGGTACATTTAGACAGAGTTAATTAATTTGACGATTCACCGTTCAAACAATCGTAATGTCGAGCCGCCTAAAATAAGGCTACCTACTTGTAAAAGGCCTTACCCTCTACCACTCGACAAGAAACAGAGAGAGAGAAGCGCCTTTTTGGCGTTCTAATGAAGAACATCTTTACGAGCTGTTTCGAACGCAATTACCGATCTGGAACGAGGAAGACGAGGAGGGGGGGAAAGGACATTTTCGCACAAATCGCCATTTTGTCTAATTAATTTGTCTCGATTTTGCGGTACGCGACGGCGATCGTCGTCGATTATTATTATTCGCGGTGACAAACCGCGCCCAGGCCGACACTAAAAATGGCAATGAAATATGGCGAGATAAATCCAACGGAGGCCAGGTGAATTGTGGCTCACCTGCAAATTATTCCGGGCAATCAATCTTGCCG
Source organism: Parapsyche elsis (assembly GCA_022651745.1). Taxonomy (NCBI): domain Eukaryota; kingdom Metazoa; phylum Arthropoda; class Insecta; order Trichoptera; family Hydropsychidae; genus Parapsyche; species Parapsyche elsis. Next base: position 2,256,515 of record JAGVSN010000019.1, read on the forward strand.
GTTGGCCGTGGCCGTAGGTAGGACTCCAGTCGACCCGTCTGTCCGGCCGTCCGTCTCTCGCATTTATTTTTTACGAAAAATCCGAAAATAAGCGCCACGAACTGTTGTGGTTTTTTTTCCCCGGCCGCATGTGACTGACTGCATTCTGTAACATTACAATAGGTATGTGCGAGTATTGGTAAAAAAAAATAAAAATTTAAAATGCAAGCCGATTCACCATTCGTGGCTTATACTTAATTTTTTATTACAAAAGAAAACCAACGTAATTCCATTTGATGTGTAATAGGGTGGAGCCGTTTTTTCGTAATATTATAATACTTAGGTGCGTAATATAAAATATTAGTGGAATATCACAGCGGTCGCCAACCAGTGGTCCGCAGAGTAATTTGAATATATTTGGAATTTTCCTGTTAATTAAAATGTTTCAGTATATTCTGATTCTACTTGTTTTGCAATTTTCGCCTTATTACGTTTGTAGGCTTGCCTATTTGCCTATAAACTATTTCGCAACACGAACTGTAGACGAATTTATAACAATTTTTTTATCATTGTAACATTAATGATGTCCATTTTCTTGCAAATAACTTGTAGAAAAAAAAAAGTGTAATTACCATTTCATATTTAGAATGGTACTTTTTTAAAAAAAATCATGGTAGTGGTCCGCAGGATTCAATAATTTGGAGTTTAGTGGTCCGTGAGGTTTAAAAGGTTGGCGACCGCTATCACATACCCATCATAGCTGCAAAAGATCTCCTAAAAATATGAATATTTAGTACTGCCCCGAGCTGCTTGAAAATTGGGAAAAAATATAAAATCTACAACAGGATTAGTAGAGTGGAGCGAATTTTTTTTTTTTTTGAAAATCGTAATGCTTGAGCTTGGGAAAGATGCTCTATGGGTATACAAAACAAACGGTGGAATTATTTTTTTGATATTTTAACTCTCTATACCAGCGGCTCTCAAACTTCTTTAGAATTTCTTGGGTGGCAGTCCCTTTAAAAATTGTTCGATGGCTCGCGGACCCTTTTATTAAAAATTAAATCAATATTATTTAACGAAAAGGGTGCGGCACTGAATATAGGCTGCTGTGAAAGGTACATATTAGTCGTTAAATTTAAGTTAAAATTTTAATGGGATGGATACATCTGCTTTGCCTGAACCAGTTCTTCTATGTTTGGCTTTGTTTTGACCAGTGCAACTCTCATGTCATTAGTCGCGTCTAATCCGTTTCGATATTTTGTTTTGAGAGTAAGTATTGTGGAAAAAGCCGTCTCACACTCATAGGTGGTTGGTCTACATCAGGATAGGACTGTGCCATTTCAATCCAAAAATCACTTTTAACGGAAAACTTGTTTTGCACCCCCATCATTTATTAAATCAATAAATTGTTCTTGAATTAAATTGTCCTCCGAAGACAGATCACTAATAGAGAGTACAAACGGGTTATTGAAAAATCGATGGTATTTTTCAAATTCTGGTATGTCAGGAAAATAGTGAGAAATTTCTTCGCTAAGAATTGATACATGCTGTTTCATCACCTCAAGGATATCGTTATCGACATTAAGCTCATTTTCATCAATATATGTGTTCAGCTGTGGAAATGGGACAAAGTCCTTCTTCTGTAACTTTACATGCCATAGTTCGACCTTCATTTTGAAAGCTGTCAATTTTTCGTGACAATGGAGCACTGTGATATATTTTCTTTGTAGCACCAGGTTGATAGAAGGAACAATGGGCCGCACACAACACACCATATAATACCGTTGGGATAATATATCCCAAGAAATGTTACATGCTATAATTAAAAAAATATAAATTTGCGTTCATTTCTCACGGTCCCACTGAAACCGCTTTGCGGTCCCCCAAGGGACCGCGAACCCCAGTTTGAGAACTGGGAACCCCTAGTGTGTGTGATGGAAAATGTGTTTTTAGCTAAAAGTGGAAGGTTCATGTAGCGGTATTAAAACGCAGATAAAATACATTTCTTGTCGTTTATTTGATTTAAGACAATGCAATCAGGTTATACATATGTTTCAGTTACTAATTAAGAACAAAAAACAAAGGTATGATGGAATGGGGGGAAATTTCACGCTAATGGGCTAGGGGCTGCACTGCTATTATAAAAACCGGCAGAGATGGGGTAAGAATTCACCGTCATATGACGGTCAAACCGGCTACTTAATATGTATGTGTTTGCATTGTACATATAAAATGTACTACGCTTCGTAAATTAAAATGGCACATGTGAAAAACTGTACATAGTTTGAGAAAGATTGCACGGTTAAAATTGTCATTCGGAATCAGCTAGTCTCAGATTAGCGAGATAGAGGATTCAGACAGTAAAATTTATTTATTTCATACTTTGCCCAAAACGCTTAAGTATTTTATACAATGCGGAGATTTCACACAAAATTTATGTCTTTTAAGTACATCAGCAATTTTATGATAAAGAAAGGCTTCCATATACACTCTGATGAAACACTGAAGAAGAAGAGGGTTTTGATCACTTTGTAATGTTTTTGGTGGTTAAAGTACTAGTGCTCAGTTGTCATTATCAAAATAAACATAATTGTCAAATTAACATGTAATCAGTTAAAATTTCGCTGCGAAAATCGGAAAAATAGTTAATCAGTGAAAAGTCTGATCCGCTAAGAATGCTAAGTGGTGAATTGGTGAAAGAACCTGGGGGGGTGATTCAGTCAGACAATCAGTGATATTTCCGAATGCCACACTCCTAGTGGAATGAAAAAGGGCTCTCGACGCAAAGTGTCACTTTTTCATACAGCGCAATTTATTATATAAGTGTTGAAAGGTTCAGCTCTTTGGGTCATCTGCTCACCTATCTATTTGTTTACGTTATTTTTTTTCAATTTCAATGGATTAGATGCGATCGTCCACGTAGCCATTCATTACACGGTAACTCTCTGATGAAATTCTACACCAATAATCCCGACACTGCAAATACGGCGTGAATAGTCGGCTTTTGTGTTCGTAAAAGAAATATTTTTTTCATTTTTTTTTTTTTTTTTTTTTCAACGGTCATCTTTCAACGAGAGTGTTTTCAGTGAAATGTACTAAAATGAAAAATGCGACGGTAAAGGTAGAGCACTATTGACGTGGTCGAATCGAACAGGTTTTCGAAATTGATACACCATTCGAATAACATGTTGACTTTTATAGCTGAAAAACGTTTTTGAAAATTCGTCCGCATTGCAATAAAATTCTACCATACATCTGTAAGTGTACCATATGTATGTACATGCAATGGAAAAGAAAAATACTCAACCTTTCGGTATTTCAATCATAATTATTTTAGCACCCATCTAATCATTGTTTAAGGTGATGTGGAAAATTTTCATTTCACTGTAAGACAAGATGTCGCTGCCTCCATTAACCCAGTTGCAAATTGTTTTCCAGTTCAAAAAGTAAGAAATGCAAGAAATTACAGGATGCATTTATACAAAAATTAAAATAAAATATAATATTTTATTTGTTTATTTAAAAAAGCGTTTTATTGTTCATATACTAACTATGCTCACAATATGTACATACATCTTAAATCTATTTTAATAGCTACTGGTTCAGTGACCATTATCTATTTTACACATTGTTCATTTTGTTAGTATTTATAAAGATTTTTTTTATTTTAATATTAGTGTTTAAAGCATAATAGGAGAAAGATCATAAAATATAATACAGTTTTAGTTGTCAAACGGAGAAGTGAAAAATATAAGTTTTTTTCATACTAACCATGCAATCGCTACATATAATAGATCTATCCAGTTTCAAAACTCATCCTGAATATGCTTACAATGTCTGATTGTTGCATCACTAAATTCAATTTTCCTTGCGAAGGTAAATTTGAAGATGCTGACAGTAAAACCGACAAAGCTTATGGTTTACCTAGAGCTGTCGACACTGAAGATATTCATAAAGTACTTATGGAAATCTTCGAGTGTACGTCCACTTCATTTTGATCGACAACAAACAGGCATTCTACGAATATACGTACATATTGATTTTGAGATTGAAAAATACTATCTACCACAAATAATAATAGTTCATTGTTCGTTTGTGCAAAAGTTGTGAATTTAAATTGAATCGTATATTTTTTTAATTGACGTTTCAAAAAACATCCTCTAATTTTCGCCCTTCAGACAGGAGAGCTTTTTGTGATTGGATGATGGAGGCGGCGCCGCCCCTGTACTTCATCTATTAACGCATCAAACTATCCGATTGTGAATCATTGTGATGTATTTGAAACACTAGTTTTGCTAATCACATCACAAATCAAATATTTTCTACGTACTTCACCATCAAACGGTGAAACTCAAACATAATGGAAAAACGCATGGCGGAAATTTCAGTAAAATTCAATCGTAATTACAAAGAGCTTTGAGTCACACCGTTGAACTTTCCCCGTATTATAACATATTACGAAATAGTAGTATGTATTATTTGTATGTACATATGTACATACATACATATGTATGTATAATTGTGACGCTCGTTGCAATAATTAGGGATGTCAAATTCTTCCAATGTTATTTAAGTAAATTGAGTAAGCAATTAAAGCAATAATATTGTTGTTCACTCTCACATAACTGCATATCATATTATTGTTTTTACGCATACCTGTAAGGGGGACCAGTAAAACACAAACTAAACAATCAAGTGAAACGTATACCGATTAGTCAAATTCGAATTTTGTACGATTTTACATTACTCGCGCATACTCGACGAAAAAATCCAAATAGTCGATTACACGAAAACATCGCTGAATATCTCGAGTATTCGACACTCGGGGTTGGCATCCCTAATTGCAACCCCTCGATATTTTGCATCCATTATCACTCGCTGCGATATTATTATTATTATTATTTTGCTGTTCGGCAAACTGCGAATTAGGGAAGAAGCGAACCGAAAAAATGGACACGTTCGTGAAATGAAAATACACATTTCCGGGAATGTTTTAAATCCCGAAAATTCGTCGTTTATTCGAAAACCAGTTCTTTGTTTTGAACAGTTATCTACGACGTCCAGATTTGCTGTTGCATTTAGATTTGCGAAAATTTACGCGTATGTTTCGACACAATACGGAAATTAACAATAGCGGAAACATTATCAATTTTGAATTTAATACACGCTTCACGATGCATGCTAGTATTAAATATCCATTGATATTGGAGTTTTTGAAAATGCTGAAAATGAAAAGCTTTTGAAAATGGCTCCGGCTTACAAAAACTATACAAATGTATGCAGTTCCATTAAATTAATAATGCCGTAGCTAAATATGAAAATAATGATCAATTAACGAATATGAAAATCTGCATTTAATTCCCTGGAACTGTTTCAACTGTTAAACATACACAGATTCAATAAGTGCAAACTTTAATTGAACTCGTTAAGAAACGTAATGAAGTTTTATATTCAAATTTGTGCACCATCAATTACTATAGTTTCAATTTAAAAGTGCTTACTATAATATTTTTTTAAACAAGATTTCGATTCCATTTTCCAACACGCATGCTATTTCATATAAAGTGCAAAATATGCTATTTTACATAAAGTGATCAAACAAAAAGTTACAGAGGTTCAAAATGATTATCCATTTCGCTAATCTTGCATTTGATTTAGCTGTAGTACGAGTATGTGTACAAATTCTAACTTACTTTGACCACGTTAGATTTCCAGTTTCGACTAATATATTTTTAACTACACCCCGTTCAAAAGTATAATAGAAGGACTATTTCCATGGTGGTTTTTTAAGAATTTCTTCACAGGACGCTTTTTTTTTCAGTGATGATCATTCGTCATCTGGGTGCGTATAAAAACACCAATGCTAACCTTAAATCAAAAGTGCAAGAAGCAGTCGTTCTTGTTTTGAATAGGGGCATCATCATCATCATTTTCAGCCTTTCACCATCCACTGCTGGATGAAGACCTCTCCAATTCCCTTCCAATCCTGTCTGTCTTGAGCAATCTGCATCCACTTGACTCCACACATCCTTCTTAATTCATCAGCCCATTGTCACATGGTTTTTCTTTCACGTCCTCTCGGATGCCATTCCAGTATTTCTCGCGCCCATTTACCATTCATTCTTCTCGCTATGTGTCCACTTTATCTTTTTCACAGCCACTTTGGTCATGCTTCCATGTAATTCCTCTTACGATCTTTTCTTGTTATACCAAGCATACGTCTTTCCATGCTTCTCTGTATGCACTGGATCTTACGTAACATTATTGAATTTAGCATCCACGTTTCACATCCATACGTCGTAACCGACAGTACGCATTGGTCGTATACCATATTTTTTAAGCATAGCCGAATGTTGGATTTAAAAACTATGTTCATTCTTCCAAAAGCACTCCAAGTACAATCACACATTTTAAAATCTAAATATATCTTCGAAACTACACAAAGTCAGTCAAAATCCTTCATTATATTCTTATTCAGTTGAAAAAAATCTATAGCATATGTACATACATCTTTTCATGCTTGAACAGCGTATAAGGTATAAACCACAAACTACACATTCGTCTATTTTCGGAATTTTAAATACACAGCACGAAAAAGTGAACATTTTCCACGAGACGCCTGTGATTATGACAGAACCTGTCCTAGGGGGTGCTATCGACGTTCATATTTCACAACTACCACGACGTGCATAGCTCAAAGCCATTTCGCAAAAGCCAGCACACCCAAAACCTATCATACAGTGCGAAAACAAATGGCAATTTTCAACCTGACATATCATTTCGATTTTCACTAAAAAAAAAAATGAAAAAAAAAAAAACCACACGATGTGAGCAATCGGTGGGCGAAGAACGTGTGGCATGCGGCACGCGAGGCGAAAACGCTAAACGACGCCCCATAAACGTGAGAAATGTCCCCCGACGATGTCTAAGGGGGGCCCCCATGGGGGCTCATACCCTGCACTGAGGCCCCATTTGCATAATTTTCAATAACGCCCCAAAACGCGAGCCTCACCTGCTAATTGGCGCAAACGGGGCACCCTCAAAACACCCCTCCACCCCACACCAATCGTTTCATTTTCATTTTCACCGACTAATAATATAACCGAATATCACGGTGACTTTGAGAAACGCTGGTCGACGACTCTGGCAAACTGTTTACACGAAATAATGAACAGCCCCTACGTGCATACAAAAATAAAATCAATTTCATTGTGTGCATACATATATAGTGCGATCCCGATGGGCTTTTTTGCCGCTTTTCTTTTTCTCGCTGTCGCGATGGGGGAAAATTGATCGAAACCCTACTAGTTACAAACGTGATGCGTGGAGGGTGGGATTTAAGTGATGGGACAGGTGAAATATTGCTGTGCACCACTCCAATATAACATTTTAGCTCTTATAGCCACTCTATTAAAGAAAAAACATATAAAGTAAAATATAGTAATTTTAAACTAAAACTTTGATTTAACACAAATACACGTACATAGGTAGATAATAAAATAGCAAAGAAAGTAGAATTATTAAATAGAGTAGATTAAAAAATATACTATCTAGAAATATTGGTTTATAATGCAATTGTTCGTCCTCATTTTATATATTGTGGTTCATTTTTAAATTTATTAAATGGGGTGATTAAAGATGGGTTGCAAAAACTGCAAAATATAGCTATGCGGAGTATTTAAAATGTCATTAGATTAACTAGTATAAGATGGATGTTGAATGAATGTAAATGAAACCTTAAAAGTGTGCATGTTAGAACATATATATTTTTAAATTAGATAAGAATTTATTACTAATACTTTTCAGTAAGGGGATATACCTATACATTGTATATACATAGTCATAATACTACATAGAGGTAAGAATAAGTTAATAGTTGTGAATTTAAAATTAAGTAGATCTAGGAGAAGAATCTTGTTCTTGTTGTTGAATACAATGGCCTGTCAGAAGATAGATTGAAGATAGAAGATTGATAGATTCCTGGCGGCCTTAAAACAGTATCTTTGAGTACATATATGTACATACATACATACATACATATGTACATATAAGTGCTAATAGATAATTAAGTTTTTTTTGTAATTTTAGCTTAAAGTTACTGTTTATTTGTAATTAGCTTCTTAAGCTACATATCTTAAATAAATAAATAACACAGCAACAACAATTTTTAATTGAGATAGCTTTTTTTACATTTATGAATTACCTACATACATATGTATACATATAAAAGGGCCATTAACTCGAGATGTTATAATATTCACCTTAACATTTGGTTCTTGCAGCCATAATATATATATTAAAATATTTTATTACTAACAGATTTTTCCGTCATATGACGGTGAATTCTCAACCCACCCTCGTGGATTGTAAAATAACAGTACAGCCCCTGACCCGTTTGACAGTAGGTACGTGAAACAATTGTATAGTGTACCGTTAATTGAATAGGTGAGAATATAGCCATAAAATCGGATAGTCGACTCGAACCAACTTTGACATGTAGCGGCTTGTTGTCAAAACGCCGCTAGTTTGTTATGTTGGCAACGATGACGTTGACGTTACCCAGGCACGCAGACAGATGATTACGCTAATTTATGTATATTGTACATTTATTTATTTATTTATTTTTACCACAGTAACCTTACAGTTTCCCACATCGTTACCGTGCCCAAAATGTGTGGCCACATGTTACTGTAGTTATTTTTTACATATATGTACATACATATATGTATGCACAGACTTTCAATAATCGTAGATACACCTTTTTATGGTATAAAAATCAACGTTGAAACACTATTAATAAATTTATGTTACATACATATGTAACATAAACTAGTACAAAGTACAAAGAGAAACTGTAAATTGAGCCAAATTTTCAAGGATTTATTTATTTATATCACATTTGAATCTTTTCCTGTAGTTGTACTGTAAGTTAGAAGTTTGTAATCCTTTTTTAAAATTTTTCAATATTAGACGGAATAAAACTTGCTGAATAAAGTGAGCCAAATACAAAATATACATATGTATGTACATAGATACAGAGAACTTTTAACTATACGGTTTCACGGCTGGATAGTAAAATTAACTCTACCTATTGACTTATTAATTTGAAGAATCACACAGTCTTATCACGTTTGTTTGCTTTTGAAATATTCAATTTTATCCACACTTACGTAACAGTAAAAATTTGCCAGAGACGTCACGTTTAGTTTGTCAGCTTTGATTCAATTGCCGAATTTAATCAAAATCACAAATTTACAGTTTCGTTTTATTAACCCTTTAAATGAAATGGATACGTACGTATGCATTCGAATCAAAATCAAATAGTCGAGTGAATACTTCACTCGGTCGGAACGCAAACAAATTTGAATCACAGCAACTTTTTTATGTACACATAACAAAGACAACGCAACGTTCTAGACCTGAAAATAAAATCATGTATTATTTAGAGTTTCAGGCGAATAATTTCAGTCGAATTGTCATTGAAGTCGAACGAGTGCCGAATGAAAACGACCGATAATAGAAACGCTCAATGGCGTATAATACACACATAACAATCAACAATATTATTTTATGTGCAATATACATACGTGGATAAATCACAATTGTGAATGTTTGGAAATCTTTTGTTCGCGTGCAAACGACACATTCGGTTAAAATGTAATTTCAATGGGGCTGGAGGATGAGAGAGGGGATAGGAAGAGGTGAGCATCGCGTTTTCCACATTGACAAACCAGATATTGATATGCCATAAAACGTGCATACACACGTACACGTAAACGTAATATGGGAATTCAATTTACACCAAACACACTCGATCGTAGTGAATTTTTTTATTATACTTATTTTGTGTATTTATATAAATTCCCGTAATAAATTACGTTGCTTCGAGACAAAGATAAAAACAAAGGAATTGTGCTGTTTAACCCGTAGATGAGCCATACGATAAGAATAAGTATACGGTTTAACAAGCTAAAATGGAATAAATGCAAATTACCCCCCAAGTCTTTGGGCCAAACTATTCGCGTCGACGAATCTTTAAATTTAAACCACGACACTAATAAATTATACATAAAAACATATTCAATGTATACAACAAACGCATACATACATATGTACATATTGAATTATTCCAAAGTCAGATACAAGACAGAAGTTAAATTACTTTCGATTCCGTAAGTTAACTGTAAAGTTACTGTTACATGTAAAGTGCTAAAACCTGTCGTCTGTCAATCTGTCTATCGGGGATTGTATTTCAATTGTTGTAAAACTAAACACTCGATACACATCTTTCGTTTTCATTGAACTATTATATTATGTATGTATGTACATATTTGAAACAAAAATTTTTCCGTAAGCTATACGTTTTAGCTATATTTAGCCCACACATACATATGTCAGTGATAAACAACCGTTGATCTTCAACAAGCAAAACTCTAGTTTTATTATAAATATTATAAATCCAAATCTAATTTGATACAATTAAATTACAACGTTCATTTCTTTATTAAAACCGAATTAACTCTAGAATGAAATCTTACCGTAAACATTCAACTTACGTTAAACAGATTCCAAAAAAACTCAGAGGAGTAAAACTGCCATTTTCGTTCAGTGTATATTTTTTTAAACAATGCTATATTTTGTATTATACATACATATGTAGATGCGAAGCTTTAGTTTAATCTGCCTAAAAGCTTTATTGAAAAGATTGTTTAAGCGAATCCAAATTGGTGTAACGTAATAATGGCAGTCAATAAAATGTACATATACATATGTAGGTACACTTGAAGTTAAGCGAGCTAAATATTCATTCATTAAATTATCTTTTATTAATTCGTATTTTTATATCCACACACTTGAACCCTTCGACAAACAGCCCAATTTCAGACACACATTTATCAATGCCAGATGCGATGGTATATTGATTATATTTATTTTAATAGTATTTAATAAGTTTTAATAGGCGACCGCTTATGACCCTTTTTACCCTGGAGTCACATACAAACTTTTGTCGTCTCCCGATTTCAATAATATATTGGACGCAAATATCCAAATTTTTTTTTTTGAAAATAACCCCCCTACCTTCATATTTTCTGTCTATAAGCAAGGGTCAGACTCTTTGTTCGAGTTAGTCACAGAAGAGACAGTAGTAGACACGTATGTACATAGTAGAGTACAGCAGTAGCTCTGTCTAATTCAGGAACAATGTGTTTACCAAAATATTAGTAAAAAGTCGTACATTTTACGACTTTCATTACAGGGTGGTACTCAAAAACACTTGGTGGCAGCGGAAACGTACTCAACACATTATAACACACAACCACGACATCTCAATTGTACAACATCGACATCAAACGATCATCAAATTCCAATCAAACGAAAATTCAAAAGTGTAACAGTATTTACCTACCCATGTATAATATGTAGATATAGCAAAAATGCATTGAAAATGTCAATCGGATAGCGTTTCTTTGTGTTCGATGATATGCAACGCTCCGCGTGCAACGGACATGCAATCATGCATCATAATTCTTTTACGTGTGTGCAATACAAAGGTGATTTGTTACTTTACAAGGAGCACGGCCATTTTACCGTGCTTTCCATTTATTTTTTTTGTGTGATTTTTTTCGCGAGCGTCGCTTTCAGTCCGATTGTGTAAAAAACGAGTTTCGCCGGTGTGCAAACATACACAGGCGAGTTTTCCTGCCGTTAAAGTTGCATGTAAAACAGGCTGCGCGGTGCAACGGTCGTATTTCAAAATGAAATCCCGAAAGAAAATGAGAGGATTTCCGCTTTATTATAACACAAACGTATATAAACATTTCTACTGAAAATGTTTTCTACGCGAAGAGAAAAATGGAAAATTCCGCAAGGCGAAAGTGACACGTTCATAAGCGTTAGGCGAAGTTTCGAACACACACTTTGTACATATGTACATATGTATGTATGCTACAAATATGTTCTGTTAAAAAATGAAGATTGAGAAGCGTCGATTTAAATTCAACGTCGTCCTAATAATTTTCATGGAATTTTACGTTATATGCGACAAAATAGTAATAGGTTACTATCGTGATACACATTCTCATTAATGTTAATAGAAAAGCAAAAACAAATGACTTACAATTTGTAACGTTGAATCGATATTTCATGTGCGATTGAAAAAAGTCTATGATTTTTTTTCCAAACATTTTTGGGATAATTTTTTAACGAACGATGTTTCTTCCTACAAGTATTTCAATGTACAAATATAATTTGAGCACATCGTATCGTTTTTACTTTATTTTTTTAGGCATGATAGAACCCGATGTATTTTTTTTATCGCGTCTTATGAATACGAATTCACTAACATCATCATCATGATTTTTCTTTCCGTTCACCATCTACTGCTGGCCATACTACTGCCTTTCCATTCCTGTCTATCTTGAGCAATCTGCATCCACTTGACTCGACACATTCTACACAATTCATCAGCCCATCGTGCACTTGGTCTACCTTGCTTTCTTTCACATCCTCTCGGATATCATCTGCCATCCATTATTCTAGCCGTGTCCAGCCCATTGGTACTATAAATTTTTCACACGTTTCACTATATCTGTCACTTTGGTCATACTTCTTACCCACGTATTCCGCTTACGATCTCTTAATGATTATATTACATATATAGCGTAAGCGCATTCCTCCCGACCTGGCGTCCCGGGTTCGATCCCCCACTCGTTCTGGTTTTTTAATTATTCACCTCAGCGAGCGTTATCAGCAGACAGACAAACAGACAGACAGACGGATTTCGGCTATTATATATATAATATATGTATAATGAATATATGATTTATAAATTATTCGTTTTCGCCTCGATTGCTGGACAAGGGCGCAAAGGGGTCCAATATCTATTAATTGTCAATTTCGCACTTGAAATTTTAATTAAATAAAAAATACGACTCCCCAAAGTGGCTGCGAACGTTGAAAAGTCTCGCCCAAACGACCGCTTTCGAGAAAAACAATTACCCCCGTCTAAGATCGGTTCACCCGTAGCCTTATTACGCGATTAGGTATACCGCCGCGTAAATTTCGCAAGATACCTGCAATTTAAAAATTAAACAAAGCTGGGGGGGGGGGGAGGGATGCGAAATAAATGCGCAAATTTATCATCGAAAGATTCAAAGCGAATCGGAGCCATTGTCGTGAACATCTCTCGCGAACAACCGCGCTTTCGAGTGGCTTTCTATAAATTAATTTAGAGCGTGTGTATACAACTTGAACTACCCCTGGGGTGTAGGGGGTTGTTGGGCAATCTGGAGAATTAGCCGGCACGCGATTCGAGTGTGCCACAACAAAAACACCTTATACAAAGTGTGTTTAAACGGGAACACGTAGATAAGTCGCGCGCGCCGCAACGAGCCGCTTTGTATTCACTGACGCGGCTCGCGAACACAGTCAGGGGTAACCAAGCGAAGCTCCGAGAGCCAAATTTTGATTGGTTGTGCAATTCCTGAATGTAGGTCCTTGTCTTCCTGCAATGTGCTGAAAGTTGATCGGATAGTTATATTCGAATAGGACGAGTGCAACGAGAGGCTGCCATGCTAGTACATACATACATACATACATAGGTACATACCTATGTGTTTTCAAACTAATCACTTGATTTTGCCGGCTTACAACTTATACCTAAATCGCTCGAACAATATGGTAGATTTTAATTCATACAAAACTTAAGACTATTGTATTTTATGATAAACTAGCTGAATTGCCCGGCGTTGCTGAATGTTTCCTTCACTTTTTCAAACATTCAGACACTATTTGATCAAATGGAGCCAAACATTGCACAGATACTTCCTATGATTTAGTGTGGGGTTTTTCAAACTGTGGGACCCGTTGGTGGGTCGTGCAGTTTGCAGTTCGCAAAATAAATAAAATAGGTCGCGACAAACGGAAAAAATCATGACACCGGAATACCAGTTCCTCTATCGTTGTTTAACATGGTCAATGAAGATATTTTAAAATAATTAAAGCTGAAGGTGTTGTCAACTCTCACTTATCTATACCAAAGCTTTGATAACCATTTTCCAGTGCAGAAATTTGAAACAGTGAAGAAAAGTCTTTAGAAGCCTTGAATCGATAATTGAGTTAACTTTTATCGTGAAGAGGAGGCTGAATTTCTGCACCTTATTAGTGCATTTACACTGAAAAATGATTTTCAGCAATAAAATTTTTCATCATTTTGGATTAAGGTTAAAGGAAAATTTTCACTTTTAAGTAAAAAAAAAAAACCAATCTTTATACTATCACCATTTACTTCAACTTATTTGTGTGAACTAGGATTCCTCACTTTATCTCAATTAAAAACAAAATTTCTAATTGAAAAGTAGTTGCATTCATAAATATGCATATATCATGTGTCAATAGTAAATAAAGGTACACAATGGTTTGACATATGTATTATTATATGTATAGGCAATACAAAATGCATTCTTGCAGTTTTTTTTTTTTGCTCAGTGTTATCATTGACTCGGTTACTTAAAAATACTTTTTCTTTCATCGAAAATTTGAAATGTTTATTTTTCCCGTGGCCCATAGTAACTAATAATAAACATGCGTCGATAGCCAACAGGCAATATATTATTTTTTATATATGTATGCCCTGTGGTGTTATGCATATTGTCATCGTTTGCGACGCACAATAAAAGTGAACATGCCCCGAAGCGTATAAAAGTGGCCTCCATTTAAATTGCATAAATTATCACGGAATTTGTTAAAACTAATTTAAAACTGGGCCTCCTTGGTCCACTAATGCCTGAAATTAAGGGACAAACGGTCCCGGCGAGTGCCGTACTGCGGCCACTAATGAATTTCCCTTGTTTCAGTTTTCTTCTGAAACCCCCCAACAAAACGAAAATATTAACCCGCGTTTTAGTTATAATGCCCACCCCGAACATAATGCTATATTATATTTTGAATGCGAAAAACAATTGTGTGTACATCACTCTGAAGGTTAAAAAAAGTATGCAAAATGGTATGTTTGAATACAACTTTTAATAAACCTTACTGATACGATACTTACATTAAGCTATAAATGCAAATGTAATACTAGCGTATTTTCTTCAACGTAAAATAGTTGTAAAAGAAAAACGATGCTAAAAGTTTTCCCGAAGCCAAGCTGCAGTCAATGAAACTTTTGCAGGAATTTTCCAAGAAAGCTCGTACATAAAAGGTTGTAGATTTTTCGTTTAAAAAATCCAAAACTGTTCACAGACCAGGCCATATCCATTTTCTAGCACATGTCGGTTATAATATAAGACGAATATTATAGTTCCGATCGAATATTATTCAATATGTTTAATTGTGTATACTTTTGAATGAATACCACTTGTATACTTTAAAACGCCCGAGATATTTTAAACTAAATATTAAAACTGGTTTCAACGATTCTCTTGCGATTTAAAAATGGGAAAAAAGTTCCATTCGTAAGTTTATTTCTTCTTTGTATAGTATTACGGAAATAATATCCAAAGCTTAGTACCCCATTGTGGACTTGATCCACAAGAAGATGAAGAAATACTACGTGAAAAATACACCTGTGTAGTAAAGTAGGACGAAAGCAAAAATTCTTCGTAGAGATTTTTACATGAAAAGAATAAGAAAATGTATCACATGACGTACCAATTTCATATGAGCAATATGTGTGGTACTTTATTGTTTGTTTTTAGCCACACTCAGGTGAAATGACTGGGGATCCCAGTTTCATAAAGCATAAAACATATTTCCGTCGTGAAAGATTTCTATTAATATTTCCTCACTTTCAAAAAAAAAAAAATGAGAAGAGAAAATGAAAAGGGGCTTTCACTCCTTTCAGCCCCACATTGTATCGTCGTCCACGTGTCCCAGAAACATATAATGCGCTCGAAAGCGTCCAAAAACGTTTTGTAGCACAGCTCCGGCTCAGAAAAGCTCGTTCGCTCCATTAACCCGGCATGCATTCAGTACTTCTGAACCTTTTTCTGCACTCTCCGAAAAAAAAAAGAAGACAAAAAGCTTCTCACACCGCAATCGATAGGCGCGGAGAGTGGCTCCTTTGTTCGGCCACCGAACCAGTTGGACTCTGGGTCAATAAGTCTGGCTGCTGCGAGAAAAAGTTCTAGAGGTCTCAAACACATAGGAATACATCGTTCCTCGGTAGTAATTGAACTGCAAGTACTCGACTAAAGAGAAGTAAACAACATTTCATATCCGATGAGAAAATCTATCGAGAAAATTCTGCTCGTCTTTGGTGCGGCACAATGTTACTTTATTAGAGCAAGTCAAGAGCGGTGCTGCTAGAGTTTCAAACCAACATAAGTGTAGCTAAAGAGCGATTCAATTATGTATATACATAGGTACAATAAATAGCATAGCATTTTTCAAATAATATTTTACTTTTGTTTGTTTATAAATGATTGAACTTCTCAAAATTTTGCTGGCGTGGAATAAACTTAAACAAATAACAATCGTGAAAACTGAGGGATGTTGCACAATCGAGTGTTGAATTCGTATTTAAACTTATGTGGAAAGTCGTGTGTTGGTCGCGGTGCGTTATTGCATGCTCGTATTTCGTTTTTTGCCCCTTCCTAGGTCGAAATGCATGGCAATATGTATATACGACTTCTGGTCTGTTGCGAAAGGTATTTTCGCTAATTCGAATGAATTTCCCCACTAGTCTATTTGTAAAGTAGCAATTTTCTTTGTCGTTTTGAGAACTAAAAGCATTTCTTTGTCCTCGTTACATGCTATCGATCCGTTTCGCGTTTAACGACTTAAATTCGTTTCTTTTTTTTTTTTTATTTCTTTCCTCTTGCACAAAAAGGCTTCCAGACTATGGCGAAACGTTAACCTTGCGAATAAGCAAACGATCGCCCTAGTTCTTTTCTTGTTTGTGCTTTTTCCTCTTTTTTTTTTCGAAAACGAGAACGTCCTTTGTGAATAAAATAGTGCAAGACGTATACGTTTCGGCGCGCTAAGACCAAGACAAACTAGCATAATTAGTCTATTGCAAAAAGAAATAAACGAGAACTCATCTTACCGAGTCAAAATCGCGAAATTGCAAATCATAACTGAGGCAAGCTAACCGCCAGCTCAAAGCTCAAATGTTTATTAATGAGAAAGAGAAAACGAAGTTTAAATATACAGATGTATAAAACGCGAATGTAAATAGTCAAAGCAGAGAATCAAATTGTAAAGAATATTATTCACGAAATTTATTGACAATGGCTCTGGGTCTTCGAGGTAGAAGTGCTCAAGTCAACTATGTACGTTGAGACTTCTCTATGTAAAGGCAAATAAATACATATATTCAATTTTATAATACCTATAGTACAACTATTTTATAATACAAAAGAACAACTATTGAATAAAAATGTGATATCATTTCCAGAATATTTTTTCACACGTTTTAAAAATTATCCATGTTTACCGCAAATATTTGTTCATACAAATGAATGCGAATCGTTCGCACAAATTGCAACAGTAAATTAAATCACACATATTCACGGCATAATCTGGGTAATTACAAATTTTAAACACCAATTTATTAAAAGACCCGTTTCAGGCGCGTTTCATTGCATATTTTCAATATGATAGTATGCGAGTCCAAAGCTCAAACGGGACGACTTTGTTTTTATCAAACGCAATACGAAAATATGGAATTTAATTTTGTCAAAATGCTATAAATTCTCAAGCACACACACATAATATGATAAATACCGGTGAATTATGATTGAAATAGCTGAGTTTTCCAATAACGCCGCTTTTCTATGCCGTGCAGGCAAAGTTTTTAATGCCAGTTTAAAAACTTGAAATATTGGCCGCATCGAACGTGAAGTTTTATTAGTAAGTTATATACTCATCCACTCGCGAAAAAAATTCATAATATAATGTTGGATATATCGTATACAATTTTTCCATTTATTTTTTTAACGGTCGTATACTACAAGATGGTGATTGAAAAACTGTTGCTATTTTCATAATTTTATATCTCCGAAACTAATAACGCTACGGTGATCAAAAAATAAACATTTTTAAGTTCATACCATATATGTATGTATGTATGTATGTATGTACTTACTAATGATATTGTGGTTTTTGCCAAACGGATAACTAATTCCAAAATTACCACTAAAACAAAAAGTACAGAAAAATCCCACTCTCTTAGGTAATTAATTTCAAGGAGAAATAAGACGAAAAATGAAACTAGTATGAAGCGCTCTTGGAAGAATGAACATAGTTTTCAAATCCAACATCCTGCTATACTTAAAAAAGAAGGCATACATACATACATACGTGTACATACCACCAATGTGTTCTGCCAGTTATGACGTATGGATGAGAAACGTGGGTGCTTAATTCGATAATGTTACGTAAGATCCAGTGCACACAGAGAAGCATGGTAAGATGTATGCTTAGTATAACAAGAAGAGATCGTAAGAGGAATACATGAGTAAAAGCATCACCAAAGTGGCAGATATAGCGGAACATGTGAAATAATTGAAGTGGCAATGGACTGGACACATAGCGCGAAGAATGGATGGCAGATGGACGTAAGAAATACTGGAATGGTATACAAGAACATGTGAAAGAAAGCAAGGTAGATCAAGTGGACGATGGGCTGACGAATTGAGAAAAATGTGTGGAGTCAAGTGGATGCAGATTGCTTAAAACAGACAAAAATAGAATAGGATAATATAAGAGAAAGGAACAATATAAAAGTCTTAAACAATCATTATCAACTTAAAAGTTTATTGACGTATGGAGGATTCCATATATGTACATACATAAACATACAAACATAAAAAAATTAAATTCTTTTCATAATGCGTTAGTACTGTATATTATATTCAAGCGTTAATTTTGTCATTAGTAATCATACGTTTGGCAAAACCCACCATATCATTAGAAAGAAGACAAAATTAACTTTAAAATGCTTTTGTTTTCATCAACGATGCGTTATTAGTTTCGGAAATATTATAATTGTGAAACCAACACCATTCTGTATGTACAAAACATGCATTGTTTATAAACATCGTGTCTGAATAATTCTCACTAATATTTTCATAGCGTAACCGTCCAGAGTCTAGACAGCCGCGCAAATACGAGTTTTTTTCTAAAGGAAGCTCTTCGCAAAACCATCGTGGTACAAAAAGTGTCAGGTTACACGTTTCTAATGCACACAATACGCTCATAATTACGTCTTGTTTCTCTTGTAGTCAGTTACTTTTCCGATGTGCAGTTATGTACATACTTTCAACGTAAACTTCCACTTGCGAGTAATTCTATGCGTACGTCTATCCCCGTTATATGTATGTATATGATCACGCTCGGTCGTTAAAAATTTAATTAATATTTATGTATCTGACTTATTTGAAGCGTAATTTATATTTAAATCGATCTTCTTAAGTTTTCCAATCGGCGCTCTTCTTAGGGTCGGTTTACGACGCTGACTTTTATGGCCAGTAATCGCGCTCTCTATCTGGATTATAATATAATTGGGTAGATCGGGCATCAAATCTGTGATGCTCGATGTTTCAAAAAAGCGCCGTAGTAAAATTTTCACCGTCAAAAATTTAATTAATTTGAAACCCGATATATCAAAATTTGATGGACGAAATACAATACTTACCGAATTATTTTCAAGAACTCAATTTCACTTATAGCACTTTTACATCGAAATCAGGGAAATATTTATTTACATTCTTCTATATGTACATATATACATACATACATTCTCATTGATAACAAATAAATAAAAACGAGTATAACACACTGAGTCTCAGAATTTAATTATTTTGCAGATATGTACATAGATAGAAATGAATCGAATATTGACGGCACTGTAAATCCATTTTTCAAAATAAAAGACAAACTGATTACGGCCATGTAGGTACCTATGTATATGTATGTATGTAGTTAGAAATTATTTAAGCAATTGACATGAATCATATCGTACACAGCCATTCCCCGTTGAAAGGTTTAGTTAAACAAGCTAAAGGTCAAACCTCAAAATAACTCGATACGATATACAATTAGCTTGTATTATATCTACAAGTGTATAGAGCAGTAATCGGGAACCTTTTTCGAGCAAAGAGCCAAATTAAGGAAACCCTTACAAAATTTGTAAGTTTGGGAGCCGCAACATATACATACATACATATGTAGGTATCTTCGAATTATACAATTCAAAATTAAATTAAATGTTACTCAATTATTATCTTCGTGATACATATTTCTTAATGTTCGACAGTTTATTACTAAAAAGTATTATTGATAAAGGATTTAATGCTTTTTATAGCCATGAAGTTATATGTACCTATAGAAAGAGGATTAATTTTGATTTTGTGTAAATTGCTTGTCAACGCTTTGTGTTTCGCGCAAAACGTTGGATGACAGCAAGAGCCGCGGGTTTTCATACAAAGAGCCGCATGAGGCTCCGGAGCCGCCGGTTCCCGACCATTGGTATAGAGGCTTTATAGTTGTATATTTCAAACAAACAAGTTCAAACAAACTCTTCAGATAAAAAATGTTCTTAGACCCATCGATCTTAGGTGTTAAAGGATCGCACGAATATAGCGCGAAACACGTGTTCGGAACCACTGGAGAGGCTTCGTCCGACAAACATGGACCCTCCTCTCACCACCCTCATCTACCCCTCTTTCCGATGCCCTCTCCTCCGGAAAACAAACATGTTTTCGAGATCGAAGAGAGATTGGCCGTAGCCCTCTTCTAGCGCACACCTGATTTATACCAGTACTTTTTCCCCCCTCCAGTAGTTCCACAACTTTATGGCATTCACCTTGCCGACAGCGCTAAAAATAAAGCACATGCTTCGTAATATTTATCATGCAAAAATAATTACAAATAATTTTGTGCGGCAATGATAGCGCTGAGAACATCAATCATAGTCGACCGTTGTTGACTTTCGTCGAACGGTGTTATATAATGACGTGGCGAGAATTCTCGCTTCTGCATTTGAAGCGTCTATGTACTTTCCTAAGCTATGAAGAAATACCGATTCGCAAAACCAGCGGCGCCTAAAATGGGGCTCGCCAACGGTATACACACACACTTATTTATAAACAGCTGATATTGATTGCATTTATTTATCAATCAAATTATCGAAAATTGGACACACCCGAACTAAATTATCAAATCCAATTTACAGATCAACCCACTGTGGTTAGTTCGCACAGGAAAAAAACAAAAAAAAAATTAGCTCATCGTGTAGGTACCTTTAGTCCCATAATATATTTGCAAGGTTCGCGTGTATCGAATACTAATTTGCAACGCTCGCATAGGGGGACTCTCAGTATATGTGTGCGTTGTGTAACTGCGGCTGTAACACAATAATAAATTAATTAAATAAGGAATTCGGGCACACAGAAGCACTGAATGTAAATCGAGGATTCTCACTGCTGGGATATCCGTAAGCCGGTACTTAGAAATCTGAAGTGGCCCTTTGAGTAATCATGAACATTGCCCACCGAAACCGAAAGCTTGTTGTTCATCCACTTTATGTATTTGTATATATAGGTATACTCGAGCAAGCACTCACCTACACAACGGGTTGATTGTCAATTTCTTTTTTAATCGAGATTAAGACGCTGTACATACTTTTGAAGAAGAAAGTGGAAAAAGTGGTGCATTTTATATTGCAAATATTTCCCCTTTTTTTTCTGAAGGTGAATATTCAACGTGCTTCAACTTACATATTTATGTGTGTATGTATGTATTTGTACTTTATATGCAATTAATCAGAGTCTGCGAGTCACTTGACAGCTACCTGAAAGATAGATGTTTTATTATCGAGCACTCAATTACCCAACGGGTACTTGTATAAACATTATCTTGTAAGATCATGGGAAGTATTTCTGCAAGATTCGGTATCGATTAGTCGGTGTGATGACACTGATGACGTATCAAGAACAAACAGTTTATTTTACCGAAATTAAAAAATGAAAAATATGCCGAGTGTAACAACCAGATATAATTGAGCTAATTAGTTGTATTTTAATTTGAATCTAAGCGGTGAGTGATGAGTGAATTTTCATCTTGAGGTCGAGTTTCGTCAAACAATTATAATTATCGCTCCCCGGTAATCCTCGGAAAACAACCTTTTCGGGCGTGAGATTGTAGTTCGTCGGTCGAACAAATGTTTTCAAATTGATATACATAGATATATACATATGTATATACTGTTGGCGCCGATTTAATAAAATGATTAATGAACAAGCTCCTGGATAAATTAACTAATTGATTGATTGATGACTGGCACTTAGTCTGGGCGCTCTGTATTGAGCTTAACAATGGTAACTAGCGTGTACGTGCAACACACAAATATACATACATATATTCAATGGATATTTTATTTATATTTTGTTAAAATGCTGCTACTACTACTTAGGAGAAACATTCGCATAGGGATATGATTGATGATAAGCTAAGGTATTGTTTTTTTTTTTTGTATCTTTATTTTTTTATTATTCGGGATTGTACGGCTGCGTATAAAGAGGGGATTTCTCGTAAGTCTCATATGCATAGGAGCTAGGAGTGGATCCTGCACGAGACGACCGTGATTTATCTCATTGAGCTATCCCTTTATATTCCGTTCAAATCCCACCAGACAAACTCGTCCCCAACAACACGCAAACTCGATCCCAAAGCGCGTAGAAATTATTCGAATACAATCACACGCATTAATTCCGTTCACGTGTACATGTGTGACGATGAAAAAAAGTTAAATTGGCTATTGTTCTTTTGAGTATGCTAAAATTTTTATAACGACGAATTTTCAACCAATACCATAGACGAAGAAAAATAACGAGAAAAGAATACGCGAGTCAGATAGTGGAATGCTCTGAGTCTATCGACTATAAAGTCACCAAAAAAAAAAGGCTCACAGGCGTAAATCTAATCCTTAATTACATTCAAATATTAAGGTACAAGACTTTCAGAAAGCATATGTAGTAAAATTGAATTCAATTAACTCGCTAACGCGATACCTATGTAATAAATTATGCTGTTTATCAATTAGTGAGCGAGAGTTGCTTCACAATGTTGTATTTTTTTATGGGGGGATGGGTTTTTGTTCGCCCTTCTTCAGCAGGAAAATTAAAGGGGCTGTTTTTATGTTTATCTTCCTGCGGCCGATTCACCCAGATTTTCGCCAAATTGTTTCTTAAAACACCTGATTGTCTTAGTGTTTTCTGCATCCGCCCCGGGGCCGCATTTACAACCCCCCAGAGGCATATTTATGAAGGCCTCGTTACCATAATTTTACCCAAAAACGTCATTATCCGTTATATAAATAGAATGTATACAAGTATATCTATATTTTTGTGTGTGTGTGTGTGTGTACGTTTTCATCGTGTAAAATATGATTACAATACAATTTTAATTTGTTATTTTAATTAAACTTTATACCTGTGGGTATAGGTTGGTTGTGAGTAAGTTTTCGCATTTGAAGCGGCTCTAACTTTTGACATATTAAATGAAATCAAATTGTGGAAACCGTATTTACAACTTT
The DNA here is from genome assembly GCA_022651745.1 of Parapsyche elsis. Classification (NCBI taxonomy): domain Eukaryota; kingdom Metazoa; phylum Arthropoda; class Insecta; order Trichoptera; family Hydropsychidae; genus Parapsyche; species Parapsyche elsis. Next base: position 2,280,033 of record JAGVSN010000019.1, read on the forward strand.
GAATCCAGTGACATTGCAACTATGTATATATATGTACATACATACATAGCATAACGTGCGAATTATGGTATAATGCGGATTTGATGAGTGAATTTGTTTGAATCTGTTTGCTAATTTAACCGACGGCTATTGGACCGTTGAAAGTTATTGTTGAAATACATCTATAATAATTATTATCAGTAATAAGCACGCGTTTACCGTCAATGGGCTTTTATAAATAAATAAAACATATATATTTCAGTTGCATATGTTTATGTATAGCATTTTTTCGACCGAAAAATAACGAGTAACTTATTTGATTTCGTTCAATGTGTGTGTTTATATGTACATATGTATGTATGTACATCGAACGCGTCTGGTATATTCTTGTTAAGCCATTTGCGTTCGTTGATTGGCACGCTTTAAAAAATCTAATAATGTAATTTACATTTTGATTGCTACAAAAATTTAAAATCAAATAAAATAGCTTCAAAATATGGCACGAAAACAACACAGCATGCTAGACTCGTTCGATTCATTTGCAATGTCAAACAGAAAGCAAGTCCAGATTTAAAAGACATTATGCGGGAATCGCTCAAAGGGACGTATTGGCTTTTCGAAAAGTTTATTTAAGAAAAAAAGGTAAAAAAAAATTTTGAAACGCAATCGACGCTGACGTCGCTATGATTTATCAATTCGAACTAATTGAGTTCGTGCAGCTGCGACGACGCCTCTAAGCACTGCGAATAAAGCTCACAGCCCAGACGTGTAATTTGTGCGCGAGAGGGCTTTCAAAGCTCACCAGTGGTTCTGGAAATTTAAAAAATAAAAAAAAAAAAAACAAATTCATACATCTACCCCTACACTTCTCACAGATGAGCACAACTAGGCAGACAGGGTGAACACAATGATCATCAATGGCTAATGAACGTATATAAAGATATTCAAACTGCTAAATTTCTTTATATATTAAGTAGGTAATAAAAAAAAAACGCAAATTAATTCCAATTGACTATCTAAAACGGCTGTTATTTTAGTTATACTGAAAATTCTAGCAAAATTTTAACATTTTAAAAGATACAGAGTACTATCATATTTATTTCAGTTTTGTTTTGAAAAGTGTGAAATCCTACATCGTACCAAAATGGTCAGACAAAGTGTAAAAAGTGCTACAATTCGTAGATCAACGGTCAGATTGGTAAAATTAACAATGATTCGGACAGCAATTTCACACTTTGCCTAAAAATACGGATTATATAAAACGTCTCAGCATTTCACACTTTGCATGTAACATATTGATACAAACAACAAACAAACAGTTACGCTGATAGACATTGCAAATACGACCGTACATATATTGGCGTAACAGCCAGAAAGTGAAAAATTCACTCATTCAAACTATTCCAGTTTTTTTACAAAGATAAACTCCATATAGAAAACGAACGAAAGTTTGAGCATCGTCGATCGTTCAATATTTACCGCAGATCCTCGTTAAAAATTTGGACAACGTCCCGGCAGAAAATCGAAGGTATCGCTCGCTAATACTTTAACGACCGCAAACTGTGTACGTACGTCTCACTTTATAAATGCACCGATTCTTTCAATAAATTCCTAATAATTCATACTTTTGGCACACGGGTACACTTACAACCACTACAGTGAACGCCTGATAGCTTTGTGTATTACAAATGAAGACTAAGACTAACAGCTGTTGTGCTCTTTGTTCGCACATACACATGTCCATAATAATATTTGTAATTGCGCACCGTTCTAGCATAAAGAAAATGGCGTCTGCGACATGGGGGCCATTTGTGGCACACGCGAAAAATTAACATGTCACAGGTACACGTACATACATACATATGTGGACAATCAACATGACATGGTCGCGGTACATGACACGATCCCCTCACATCCCCGTGGGATTGTAACGTCGATCGTTTGTGACAACTTTAATTTGTACGAATGCAATGCGTTTGTAACCATATTCAATATCGTGCTATAACACCAAACTGTGAGCTTTTCGCTATCGTCGCAGTCTGATCGTCCTCCCCCATGACAACATTTACTGTATACATTCGATTTTATGATCAATTTTGTCGGTGTTGTTAAATTGAGTAAACAAGACAAACGACGTATATATACTTATAGATAACTACATATCGCTAATGGGCTACAATAGTGGCACAACCCAAAAAATACGATTTTGGAGTTATTGCAAGTGCCAACACGGCAAACTAGTCCTCATTGCAGCAGCAATACTGGCACAACTGTTCATTCATAGTGTTGCAATAATAACAGGAGCTTTAAGCCTATTTATCTACATACGTGATTTTTTGAGTGGTGCCACTATTGTAGCCCATGAGCGACTATGTGTATCCATGTAACAAAATGCTAGACATTCAACTGAAAAATTGTATTTTGTAAGAACGCACAGCTTTACGCCGTTAAAATGAGCATCTCTTCCAAATTTCATTACCGAAAAATGAATTTCAATACTGGTTTTTGGGCTTAAAGGTACAAAGTATCACATGTCTCGATTTTAATAGAGCTTTTTATATCCCCTGTATTTTTTTTCTTTTGGCTTGTGCGGTATTCTTTTATCATTATATTGTAATACAAACGGATGTAATCCGAAGCGAACATATTCGTTGAAGATTTGAACGTGAAAACTTGTTGTATTTTCAATGTGGTGCATTTTTTAAACATCAATAACTTTTTGTTAAAATTAATCATAGTGGTTTATATTCGTATAAATTAACTAAAACAACACATAATTAAACGTGAATTTCGCATTTTACGTAAATATGAAATTCTCTATTGTGTAATGAAACGAATGAACCACAACTTGTTTGCGTGTTTATAATATGCAATTTGTAAATGCATTTTCGATTCGGATGTTCCCGCTTTATTTGCGATTCAACTGGTGACCATTACTTCATACTGGAAAACTAATTACAGATTACGTCGGCGCAAACAAGTTTTTTTTTTCCATTACGTAAGCGTATTTATTCGCGTGTTGTTTTCGCTTCTGTGAGCGATTTAATATTTATAGTGCATTTTTGCGTGAACGGACCCGTACCGTACTAGCTCATTAAGGTGAATGGTTGCAATCAAAATTAAAAAGTGCAAATGTTCAATTTGTTGCGATTGCATTCGACGCGGTTTAAGCTCGCATCAAAAGCAACAAAACAAACACGACGGACACAACCCTATATGGTGGAAATTTTTCCACTGTAATTGAATACCGGAAATGAAATGCAAATGGAAAACTGTCCGGATATGAGCCGCCAACGTTATCGGCGCATATTTTTACGTTTGCAGAGAGTGAGAGGAGGGAAAAAAGCGAATTTTCCCCGTGTAATTTGCAGCATTTATAAGCTTGCGCGAAAACTAGCACTCAGCAACGGTATATGTATGAATATTGTTTACGATCGGAGTTTCCTTTTGTTGTCTGGACTTTTTACTTATGGTATCTAAAACCTAATACATAAATGTCAGTAGGGTCGAATATGTCGAAAATTTTAGTATAATTGAAGATTCATAGCGTAATTTTGCAAGAACACACTTTTAAGAAAATTAGCTTTTGAAATGTAATTAATTTCGGTAACGTATGATGCACTTATATTTAATTATCAATATATTTCTTAGTATTATACATAAATGGATTTATAATATAAATCTAACGTACGTAGATACTCTCTTCTCCAAAATTAAAATAATTTACTTAGAAGGAGTCATATTCGATGTAATTTTTTTTATACAAAATATGAAACTCTCTAATAGATAGTCCTATTCTTCTTCATTCGACTTTTCGTTTAAAGATACCGGTGATAATATTTTACGTAATCATTATTATCTTCACTCTCTCTCATACCCAGAATGATTAAATATGACAATAAATACTCAGAATTTACTGATTTTTTTAATATTAATCTTTCACCCCAAAGACAAAATAATTTTTTTTTTTCCAATTTAATATATTATGTATTTTATACTTAAAAGCCCTAATGGGCGTTCAATAAATAAAAATAATAAAATGTTAAAACGCTTGGTTAAAATTAGTTTTGTAAGACGACATCACCAGCTAATCATTAATTTGACAGTTGGTACACCCCTCGGGCCTATCCTAACTCTGGCAAACTCGCGCAAGTGCCAGATCTGGCAGCCCCGCGCAAATCAACCCCTACCGAGAGTTTCAAACTCTCGGTCATTCTCATCTCGATCAGCAACCAGACCAGACCTTCATCTCAAACCCCTCACGGTAACCCACTTTTTGAAAACTATTCAAATCAACTTCACCCGAGAGACGACTTCTTCGTATCTTCGAATACGGAGAAGACGTGCTCTTACATTGGCGCCCAACTCGCGGCACGTGATGTTTGAGATACGTCGTTGACAAGACCACCCACGTAGAAGATGCAAGCGCGTACGTACGCACACGTGGTCAGCGCAGAGCTGAGAGAAGAATCCGTTAGTCGATAACGATATATCGACCCCAGTCACAATGACGACAACAACGGTGTCCATGATGCGGGAGATGACGAAGACGATGAAGATGATGTCAGACATGTACAAAGCGTACACGGCAGAGATAAAAGCTCTTTTGGCGCGACAAGTGACGTTGGCCACGGACATCGGAGAGGATGCTGAGCAAGGACGAGCAGAGATTCCCAGCGCGGATGAGGCCGTCTTGCCAGACCTCGAAGAGGTACCACATTCCTTCTCCACGGAGTCGACGTTGGATTCATCGAGCCCCGTCACCCAGGAATCGCCGTTGGATTCGTCGAGGACCACCGGTGAGAGTTCTGGGCAAGGACGAGCAGAGATCCCCAACGCGGATGAGGCCGTCTTGCCAGATCTCGAAGAAATGCCGTGTGCCATCTCCGGCGAATCTATGTCGACCGCGGACACCAGGGAGGACGTTGATCAAAGATCTCATGCGATGAGGATCCCACGCGACGTTGCTCCAAGATCTCATGCGATGAGGATCCCACGCGACGTTGCTCCAAGATCTCATGCGATGAGGATCCCACGCGACGTTGCTCCAAGATCTCATGCGATGAAGATCCCACGCGACGTTGCTCCCAGATCGCATACGATGGCGATCCCACGCGACGCTGGCCCCAGCTCTCAGGCGGCGTCGACCCCGGACATCGGAGAGGATACTGAGCAAGGACGAGTAGATATCCCCAGCGCGGATGAGGCCGTCTTGCCACATTCCATCCCCAAGAAGTCAACGTTGGGCTCATCGAGCCCCGCTGAAGAATCGTCGAGCACCACCAGGAAGAGTTCTGGACACGGAGGAGCCAGAACCCTCAGAGACGTCCTCGTCTTGTCGGCCAGTGCCGAAGCACCAAACACCGTCACCCAGGGATCAGCGTTGGTCTGGTCAGTCAACAACCTGAACATCTTCAGGCTAGGGGGAGTGTTCACCGCGACCGTCGTAGCTGCTGCAGAACACCTTCCCAGATGCAAGTGCAGGGCTGCCACTCCCGTCACCTTCTGGGCAAGAAGGAGCCGGGGACGACGCAAGTAGTTTCCACCAGAGTCCGAGCCCCGGTACGAGGGCGTTCACCAGGTCTCGAGGGGGAGTATGTAAGACGACATCACCAGCTAATCATTAATTTGACAGTTGGTACACCCCTCGGGCCTATCCTAACTCTGGCAAACTCGCGCAAGTGCCAGATCTGGCAACCCCGCGCAAATCAACCCCTACCGAGAGTTTCAAACTCTCGGTCATTCTCATCTCGATCAGCAACCAGACCAGACCTTCATCTCAAACCCCTCACGGTAACCCACTTTTTGAAAACTATTCAAATCAACTTCACCCGAGAGACGACTTCTTCGTATCTTCGAATACGGAGAAGACGTGCTCTTACAGTTTGTATATATTGTAATTGTTTTAAAAATAATAATAAATCCAACCAGTCGAAAACACTTCGAAACCGACTACATATACAGAAAATTGACGTTGATGTTTATATTTTAATTTACGAAGTTTTGATATGATTATATTTTGTCATTTTGACATTTTTACACGCAAGTATGTATGTATGTACATACATACATACATACTTGCGTGTATATACATACATATAAGGGACGTTCAGTACTGTTACTAAAACTTGTATTATTAGTTTCTAGATTGCGGATACGTTTCCACACATGAAGTATCCCGCGAAAAGGACAAGTTGTGCAGAAACGATATATCCAACTCGATGCTCCACTACGTCGAATCTAAACCTTTGAGGATCTTAGCTCGCGGGGGAGATAAGACGATGAGCGCGTTTGTCAAGTCTGGGAATTAATTCTGGATCTGTGAATTCCCTAGAGACGCTCGGAACACCTGTGGTTTCTGGGAGGAGGGATGATTCCTATTGTACATTTCCATCCCCTTTATCCCTCCCCCTATCAAGCCTCCCCTTCTCCCACCTGTTGTCGTGGGATTGTTCGATCATGTAATGTAAATGACACGCACCTTGAAATTAGCAACTGCCGTGTTTCTCGTTTTTAATTCATAGCTAAAGCTTTCATTATTTAGGAACAGCCTTTATTTATATGTAAATGAAAGAGTTCACGCTCTTTGTTTTGTTCCTTTTGATTTTCTGCTTTATTGGGTAAATTCGTGTTAGCTTAAGCGACGAATAAAATTCGAACGAACGCCATGTACATACATACATACATATATACTGCCGTCCTAAGCCCACTTAACGTAACTGACAAAACAACAATATCGAGATAAATGGACTTGAAAGTTTTATTCTAAATTTGTGTTTTTCTTCATATATCACTGATTTATTTAAACTTTTTTTTAGTGCATGAGGTTATTTTCTATTGTGTTTTGATAATTCTAAGGAAAATTAAAAAAAAAATGAATACTTTAGTAGTTACGTCACTTCATTATTCATTATTAATGTATACATATGACTATTCCAAACTTCAACCACTCTATTTGAAAAGGATGAATCTCTAACAATCTTATTTGATTTTTCTTTTCGGAGTCTAAGAGTATGACCTCTTAGATGAGGGTTCTCATTGAACATATGTACATAATGAGGTTGGTCATTTCACATGAATAATGATTATTTATTATTTTGTATACTTCAATTAAATCACCTCTTAATCTCCTCGTCACCAATGTGGAGAGATTCGGTCTTTTCAATCTTTCATGATAAGGTAGTGACCGAAGTAAATATTGGATACGTTATTTTCGCTAAGTATTGGTGATACTATTTCTCTGCGCATGCAGATACGTTAGATTTAATAGCTTAAAAAAGTCACTTTTGGATGAAGATACATTAATTTTGTTATGAAAAATCGCAAGAATACACTCCCATAACCCCTAAAACACATCTAACTGATTTTCGTAATTTTTGTCAGTTACGTTAAGTGGGCTTAGGACGGCAGTATATGTATGTATGTAGGTACATTCTACTACCCGTATACTGTTTGAGTTTGTCTTCCGTTTTGATTGGGTAATTACTTTTTTTCAATTAGTTGTAAAAATCGCACGGTAGATAAAGTCTCAATATTAATTTCCCGTTCGACGACGAAACAGTTTAGTTTTTATCGCGTATGCTTTTTTTTTATATCGATGATTTTTTTCCGTGGAAAGTTTTCTCCGTAAAGTCTGGAAGGTTTTATGGTACACCAGTATTTAATTATCATGTTTTTTAAACATTTTCTCGTGATTTCAAAACAAAATATTTAACAATGTACATATTATGATCTAGCAAAGTGCGTAATCATAATAATACAACCTCCTTTGTATTATATCCAATGAATGAAATCGAAATTTGATGTAAGTACTTTTACTACGATGTAGTTTGTATGTCATTTTTTTTTCAACGTTCGATTTATTTTACACACTGTTGATAAACAGAGCGTCAATTGACATACACAGGTACATTGAAATAAATTAAACTGTTTAAATTTTCAACATAGAAATACAAATTTTAATTGAAACGCATTATCTCTCTAATTGGTCTAATACTACTCACTTCTCGCAGCGTATTCATTAACTAACAACATTCCACGCCAATTATTATACCTTATTAAGCATCGCAGAAAAGGCTTCGGCCAATTTTCTGATAATTTAAGACTTCTAAATTTCAACATCGGCCCTCTCAGACACGTAAAGCTCTCGAGAGCGGACTAGGTTGATGCCAATTTGCCAGGCATTAGACGACGTCACCCCCTGTTTGCAAACGCCACGACTCTTCTGGCAAATTTTATTTTGACACACCCTAGCGCCAATTCTTCGAACGGAATCTGTCGAATCGAAGATGGCGAGAAATAGAGTATGTCGTCGTCGCAATAAAATGATTTTGTTTGTTTTTCTCGGTAAACAGTCGCGTATAAAACACTCGCAGCCTAGACGTCTACGCCCTACAGCGTAGGCCTGGGAGAAAAAGCTATGTAGAGACATGTACATACATATGTATGTACACACAGAACTAGAGAATTATTTAGGTACATATAAGCATGACCCCGTCGACTTACATATTACAAAGCGCTCTAGCCCCTATACGAAAGATGAAGATTAAAGAATGTGGCTATATGCCCAAACAAAAGAAGATACATTGCAATTTTAATTATTCTTTATAATCTTATTTAATTTTCAGCATAAACCATACAGAGAATAGTAGAATGGAATAGAGAAAGAGAAAGAATCATGAAACGAATACATGAGCCAGATAATTGAACGCTCTGATTCTACCAACTATTATATATACATATAATATCCAAAATCCGTCTGTGTGTCTGTCTGTCTGTATGTGTGTCTGTCTGCTGATAACGCTCGCCTCGGTAAATAATTAAAAAAAAACCAGAACGTCGAACGAGTGGGATTTGAATCCGAGACCACCAGGTTGGCCACCGATTATGGACGTTCTTAATTGGCCAACATTAAATCGTAAAAGGGTTCGCGACTTTGCTAATCATTTTTACGTTGTTGTATTATAACGCGCCATAGATGGCGCTATAAAAACTATTAAATTTAATATTACTTTTCAGTACGGGTGAATGAATAGAACGCTCCGTTGATATTCAACGGGCTTACACTAGTGAGGTTATAAAAAGACAGACGAATGACGAAAATAGTCGAAAAAAGGCTATGTATAAGACAAACAAGGATATAATTACCTTACCTTAATTACCAAAGCAGAAGAAAGAAGAATCTTCAATTATAATTTTTCTTCCCCTTTGGCATGCTCACAGCAAATTACATATGTACATAGTAGCTGTCTGCGTCCGTTTGAACGCATGCGGCTATAATCACCCGGCGCCATCCGTCACGATCCAAGGTCTTTCTAATACATTGTCGAATCGAACTTTAAAAAGGTTCAAAACATTGTAGTTTTGATAGTTTACGTTACTCGACAACAATCAGAAATCCCTTCAATATACAACGTGCTCCGTGAAATTTTCTAGAACGAATTAAATTTTCATCAACAAAGACCCTGATGTTTTTAACCTTCCTTTCCATCTTTCCACTCTGATAAAAAAAAAAACTAGCAAATTTTATTTTTTTTTTAACGTAAAGTTGCTTGAGAGTTACTTGGAGCGCATTTTGTATTGTGTCACCTTGTATTAAAATATTGATCCATGAGCAGCCTCATTTCGTCGGTAATTTCACCATTTATGCACCCGTATTTTACTCTACAATATAATTAACAGTTGTCCGACTATGGTATGTACGTGTATACTTGCGGTTATACAACTTGTGCGGGCGACCAACTTTGGACCGCACCCAGTTGGTTGGCGAATAAATAGCGAGAGCGACGCCGAAAACCTCGCAATGACCAATATTCGCCATAATCGAATTATAAATTTGTACGCTATAATTAAATTTTCTATGTGTGTGTGTGTGTGCTTTTAAAAATAATAACTAATTATTCGCAATGAGTGCGCGCCATTTGAAAGTTTTAATTTTAGAAATATTCACGCGGATTTATCATGGCGATTCCCCGGGGAGCTACTTACTTATTCCGGGGGAATGAACAAGGCTTTAAACATACAGCCATTGCACCGACTCAGGGCTGACGCATTCTCTAAAAATTTATATTATTTATCGGTTTTATTTAATATAAAATTTGAAGCACAAAATGAGCGTCACAATCGACCTCAGATAAAAATAATAGGATGATTGTTCTCGGTCCACCTTTGACAGTACTAATCCTAATGTACATTCAGCAGAATTTTGAATGTGTATGTAAAATCAAGCATTATCGTTCTACGCATAATATTATATCAAAATCAATAACCTGACCCAAGTCCACTTGACATACATCCAACAAACGTAAAGAGTATGTTTCGTCCACAAAAAAATGTATTTCGTATCCTTATTTAACAAAAAAAGACACATACACCTAAAGAGAGACAGTGTGTGGAATATTCGGGCAAGAGTGTGACAACCCTGTGAGAGCAGCCAGGCCCGTAGTTCTGTTTTATTTGGCTTGCTCGCATAAAATCGGCTTACTTTCCGCAAAAATGCTACAAGATGGTAAGCCGCCAACATCAGTGTGACATCTTATTACGCGCCAAGATAATGTATGGCCGAATTCGGGCAAATATATACTGCTTATTTATTTTTTTCAAATTCTCCGTTCGACTATTTTATATCGCTTTTCCTTTCGAGAACGCACACACGCTCGTTTCAATCATAGTATTTCCTTAGTACTTGAACAATAAAACACACGAGACTTTTTTTTTTTGAAACGATTTTGTAACAAAATGATCAGAATCATCTATGTTTTGTTTTCCTGCAATGTTTTGAATATGGTTATGCGTCTGCAATTATCATTGCAAAAAAATAAAACTGCATTATATCTTGTCTTGTGGAAAACTATACTTTTTAAATATCAATTATTGAATACGAGAGCGTTTTGTAATGTGTCAGTTGGTTCAGCACCATCTTGTATTAGAATATTCACCGTAGTCACAGCAAGTTTTTTGTGTGTGACTTAAGAATCGTGACTTACAATATATAAAATTTTCTCTTGCTTGGAGTGTACCCAATGTACACATACTATCTAACCATCTTAGACTTTAGAGCGTTTTGGAATGTGTCAGTCGACTGCGCGTCACCTTATATATTTTTCTTTTCCGTGGGAAAATTCCACTCTTAACTTCTCCATGCGTATGTATGTTCCATTTCAAAGTTGTAAGCCTCCTAGTCAATAAAGTTCCGTGTCGTTTGTACTGCAGAGTTCAAATCAAACAACTTTCGCACAAGCTCAAATCCGAATCCGAACGAAATGACTCGCGCTCGCGCTCACCGCTCGATTTTCGCATTAAAAACTTTATTTGGTCGAGCACGCACGACTTTTCCACGGGAAAAGCGGAAATGTATTATTCAAGAATCACATTCGAACTTTTAGCGAATGAATACATCGAGCGATGCGAGAATCGATCTTTTTGTCGCTCGCGCTTCTTCAGCCAGGTGGGGTAAGACACGTACATATGTAGATTCATCCGACGAATTCATACGCCGAACTGCGAACGGGTAGATTTTAAACCGTCGGATTAGTGTTTCGCATTAGGCGAAAGCAGTCGAATTAAATGTCATACTTAGCGACACCATGTACGGTAGATAATTCCTCTACCATATTATAAACATCGACGTTTCAAAACTAGGCATCGCAATACTAATAATACTACGTAAAGACGTTAGACAGCGTGTTTACACAATACATACATACATATGTACATACGAGTAAATCCTAAAATAAGCTGTTGTTTAAAAATGAACATATTCGACATGTCAGTGTAGGTATTTCTCCGCTACAGTAAGTAAATTGGTTTACATAGTCAAGCAATGCGAAACAACTGGTGCAACTAAAAAGATAAAATCTGCGAAGTCGAAGTATTGAAAATCTCTTTGTTTACTACCTCTTAGAACAGAACGGCGAGCGAAACGTTTCGTCTTTTATTTGACTGAATTTTTAAAAGTATCGGAAACCAATTTCACGACATTTTCTCTTTGTATTGCAAATAACCACCAAATGCGAAATAGCAAAGTTAATTGAAAGTACATAAATAGATATGAGATAAAATATTTAAACCAATTCCATGCCGTGTTCCAGTTATACTTATAAATTCAAGGTATAACATCACACATCAAAACATTTTGCGAATTGTACGCTGAAATTTACATATTTATGCTAAAAGCTAATGCTCTGATTATTATTACGCCAACAAAACTAAATCGATAAATCAACTGAAGATTCGTGGTTCTATTACTGATACTGTCGAAAGATTCATTCTAAATTTTTAATAGTTCTATGTATGTATTCATCATCATCATCATTTTCAGCCGTTTACCATCCACTGCTGGATGAAGGCCTCTCCAATCCTCTTCCATTCCTGCCTGTCTTGAGCAATCTGCATCCACTTGACTCCACACATTCTTCTCAATTTATCAGCCCATCGTCCACTCGGTCTACCTTGCTTGTCTCACATCCTCTCGGATACCATTCCAGTATTTATCGCGTCCATCTTCCAACAATTCTTTTCGCTATGTGTCCAGCCCATTGCCACTTTAGTCATGCTTCTTACTCATGTATTCCTCTTACGATCTATTCTTGTTATACTAAGCATACATCCTTCGACGCCTCTCTGTGTGCACTGGATCTTAAGTAACATTCTTGAATTTAGCATCCACGTTTCACAACCATACGTCATAACTGTCAGTACGCATTGGTCGTATACAGCCTTCTTTTTTACGCATCGTTCTATGTATTATATTATTAAAATACAAATTCGGCTGTTGAGACGGTTCCGTTCAAAATTAGCATCGCATTATTGTTATTAAACGAACGGTCATTGACTCAAGTGTACTACAGTGCCAAAGACGATACTTCCTCTTCTGCGGTATTTAAGGATTAGATACACGCTTATGAGCTTTTTTCGACTATTTCAGTCATGGCCTTTCACTTCGTGACGTAATCGCTGATAAGATATGAGCGGTATACTATCTTTATTTATTTAAAATACATGGGCAGGCGGCATAGCCGATGGAGCGCAGGGATCTGTTATAATTAGTACATATGTACAATTTTTATATTTACATACAATTATTTATATTTAAAGAATTTCAAAAATCCATTTATATTCAAAAACTTATCGAGATGATTTTTAACGAGATTTGTATTTGCAGATGTTCCTAGGTGATTTGGCAGGCGGTTCCAAAATTAGACCACTCCATTTGAAAAGAATGAATCTCTGACAATTTCGTTCGATTTGTCTTTTAGTAGTCTCAATGTATGACCTCTGAGATGTGCGTTTTTTATTCAGCACTAGCTGACCTGGCATGCTTTGCAATGCCACTGATCCCGTGTGTTCCCTTTCCCGTTCCTAGTACGTTTTCTGACGCGTGAGCAGGCCCGTTCTCGATCCCGTTTCCGTTCCCGTTCCAGATCCCGTTCCCGTTCACGATCCTGGTCCCGTTCCCGTTTCCGTTTTTTCCCGATTTTTTTTCACAGGAACCATCCCCGGAATGATCACAATAAGTCCTGAAAGTTTCATCGCGATCAGTTGAGTGGTATAGGAGCCTATAAGAGACAGACAAACAAACAAACAAACAGACAGACAGACATTGATTTTTATATAGATATATAGAATAGATTTATATTTATTATTTCATACACTTCTATTGGATCGCCTCTTAATCTTCTCACCTCCAAAGATGTGAGACTCGTTTTCTTCGTCCTTTCATTATAGGGTAGTGATTGAAGTTCAGATGGCATTTTTGTACTCCTTCTTGGGACCCATTCTAAGCATGTCTTTTTTTGAAGTTATGGTTCCAAACATTTACAGCAAATTCTAATTTAGGTCTAATATAGGATTTATAAATTTTTGACAGCAACTGGATATGAATATCTCAATTGGCATTCCTCTACCTCTCTGTCCTCCGTTGTGTACTAGTACTGAGAAAATACACATTCAAAAATTCAAATGCTTTAATCACACAATGACTTTGAATGGGCCAAAACAACTCTCAGACCCCTTTCGCCCGTTGACGTCACACGGCACACAATTCTCGGTTGGTTTTTAGCCGGCAATGAGTTGCGCTATTTTCCAAATCACCTTTGACGGATGGGGCGAGTGATTCTGGGGCCACGAAAACCCGCGAGATTTACGCCACACGTCTCGTCCACATTACGGGGGCAATTTGCCAACGTCGCCCCGTTTAATTGTCTACGTCGGTATTTATTCGTTCGTCTCCAATAAAACGTTTTACGATTTTCGGGAACGGGGAAAGTCCCCGAGTTCGCTTACACAACACCCCGCGAAGCCTGCGAAGCTTTCGAAGCCGACCCCCCAAGCCCACCCTCGATTTTCCTCCGTCTTTCTGAGGAAGAAAGAATTCATTCTCGAATATTCCTTTGTATAAGACTCTCCTCTTTGCACCTACCACCCGCGGCGCGCCGCCTCGACGCGAGGCGCTAAGAAACAAATGTTTTTAGACGGAACAGCGCGCAAAACTCGCGGTTTTACGATATTGCGAAATGGGCAAAAGTAGCGAGCGGGCGCCGTTCGAAAATGAAAATATAAAACTACCGTATCCCGACCACATAGCAGTCGTGAACTTAGAGATTTGCAAGTGCATTCCGTGTAGCGATACCAAATGCATATGCATCGATACCAAATGCACGAAATTTTATCACCCTCACCTTCAAAATTAACGTCGTAATATGTATATTGTTACGTGTTAAAAGAGCAATGGTTGAGTACGGGACAATTAAAGACAGGTTGCAGAATAAAGCCATGCGGAGTATTTTGAATGTCAATAGACTACCTACATAGTATAAGATATGTTGAATGAATTGAATTGGTTCAATTTAAATGAAACCTTAAAAGTGTGAATGTTAGTAATAATAATTTATTACCAATACGTTTCAATAATGGGATATAATATACATAGTCATAATACTAGGGATAAGAATAAGTTATAAAATAGTTAAGAATTTAACATTAAATAGATCTAGAAGTATCTTGTACAGGGGTGTTGTTGAATACAGTGGCCTGCCAGATCTCAGAAATATAAACAAAATTGAGAGATTCCTGGTAGCCTTAAAACAACACCACTGTATAAGTGTAATCAAGTAATTAAGATAATGAAGTTTATTTTGTAATTTTAGCTTTATGTTACTGTTTGTTGTAATTAGCTTCTTAAGCTATCTTAAATAAAACAATAGCATTACAGGAAAGTTCAGGTCAATCAAACACTTTCAGGTCGACCAACTACGCTCCAATAGCTCAGGTCTCCAACACGACGCAAACTGTTATCCAATCTTAACCTTATCTCCAAGCTCTCTAACTGACCATTCTGCACTTTCTATCACGCCACGATATCTAGATGTCTATTTTTCGTGCCTCGTTTATCTCGACTACTGTCCTCAGTCTATCAACCTGAAGTGACCGATTCGCGTTTGACCATAACACTACTGCTAGCGCTATTCATTGCAAAACATACATATAATCAAGGATTGTATCTTTCAACTAGCTGGTTTGCCCGTCGTATGACCCCCCCCCCCCCGTAGCGTTGATGAATGGGTTACTCATCACATCGCTAAATAAAAATTGTTTGTTATGTTGGAAATGTGAGCGTGACCCAACGATCCAGTCAGGTAGGTAGTAAACAAGCAGGTAATTTTTTTGAAAGAAGGTTCAACGGATTCAAGAAGCTAAAGAACCAATGACAGGTTTTAATAGCAATTTTTGTGGAACTGCCTCACAACTAAGATTGATAAATAGGCAAACTCTAGCAAGAGACGGCTAATTTGGATTTAGTAATATGTATACAGATCATGGCAATGGCGATAATTAAGTTTGAAAACCGTCGTAAAAATTATTCGATATATCGAAATCAAGCCCGCGAATCAAAACGCTTACGATAAAGATTGTCACCTTATATCAAAATATTTCATTTTTGTGTAAAGGTAAATTAATTTAAAATTTCTGTGAATTTTCAGTAACTCGGCCGTGAATGCTGGCTGAATAAATGAATATGATCGACGAATCGCCTAAATAATAGAGTGCCTTTACATGTTCGCTGCATCGATTGCACTCGTAATTGCATGCGAAACGTGCAAAATTCACATTCGATACATAGAGAGTCAAAGTTTTGATCGGCGTACAAAGTTAGTGCGGAATCACCGCGAATACAAACACTAGATACTAGCTACATAAAATTCGAAACCGGATAATAGGTACATATATATATGTATGTATGTGTATATTTTACGTTCGCGTGAAAGATGATACTTGTGCGATTAAATTTCGCAAATTTACGCAACAATTTAATTTAGATTTTGATATTATCGCTAATTGCGCGAGTAATTTATTAAATTCGCTTCGACGATTTTCACGCAAATCACTTTTGAAGTATGCTCTATGTATACACAAAAAAGTTTAACGTTTAACTTTTCATTTCCTTTGGTATCCACCATCCTATTGACTATTGTAGTATAAATGGCATAATCATTAATAGCAGCTTGTGATGTGCGAGATCATCGATTTTCACCAAACTTTCGCTGAAAAATGAAATGGTATCTTAAAAATAGTTTTTCTGTTTATTTTTCTTCTAACATAATATTATTTCTAAATATGGCGACTTTCCAACGATCATCCTTTATAAGTTTAGAATTATTATTTTGAGCGATCAAGCGTACACAGAAGATCAGTATGCAAGATTATCGTTTTCTGGCACTGTCCTTGTGGACAGTGGTAGAAGTGGTAGAAGTGTACATAACTATTTGAAGTTCAAAATTCAAACGGGCGACGCTAAGTGCTAAAATGGAGTTATAGTAGAATTAATTTAATATTATCGAAGGTTCACAATATACGTGGTAGTAGACTAGTGGAGTAATAAAAGTCGAATAAAATAAATCAGTGCCTTTTTGATTTGGCTTCGAGATGATAAAATCAGAGGTTTTATACGGCATTAAGCGAATTGAAGCCGTGTGAAAATGATATATGGACCCATTTGTAGGGTGGCCATCCATCAATCCATTGATATCGACCGTTGAATGGGACACCCGCCGTCACGACGAGAGGCCTCAGCCCTGACATATTGACTGTAATTTGGGCTAATATAGCTGTCCACTGTCACCATGGGTAAACTCGTGACGTCCCTTTCCCATCACATACGAACGAGAATTATGACTTTTCGACTACTTCAGAATAACATTACGTGTTTACTTTTATAACATACATATACACGTAGTGTGTAAACGAAGAATGAAACTAGGATGGAGTGCTTTTGGAAGAATGAACATTGTTTTTGTATACATTCCGCTATGCTTAAAAAAGAAGGCATACGACCAGTGCGTACTGCCAGTTATGACGTATGGATGTAAAACGTAGATGCTAAATTCAAGAATGTTACGCGAAATACATATTTAACACATACATAAATATTTAATTTGTGCTACATATTTCATTTTGTGAAATAACAAAATTGAAACTTATTCGTTGCACACCAATTTACAAAATCTGCGTAAAATCTTTATATTGAATAAAACTTTAGGTATCTTCTATACGCAGTTAAAAATAAAATGTTTTTATACTGAGAGATGAGCCACGCTTGTATCGTTTTGTTGTATTAGAACTATCATCATCATCATCATTTTCAGCCGTTCACCATCTACTGCTGGATGAAGGCCTCTCCGGTCCTCTTTCATTCCTGTCTGTCTTGAGCAATCTGCATCCAGTAGACTCCACACATTCATCTCAATTCATCAGCCCATCGTCCACTCGGTCTACCTTGCTTTGTTTCACATCCTCTCGGATACCATTCCAGTATTTTTCGTGTCCATCTGCCATCCATTATTTTGGCTACTTTTTCACACGTTCCGCTATATCTACATAAATATACATATCTACCAACTTGATTATTCCTCTTACGATCTCTTCTTGTTATACCGAGCATACATCTTTCCATGCTTCTCTGTGTGCACTGGATCTTGCGTAACATTCTTGAATTTAGCATCCGCCTTTCACATCATTGGTCGTATGCCTACTTTTTTTTAAGCATAGCGGAATTTTAGATTTAAGGCACTCACACACCTTAGCGGTTTCGCTGCGTCAAACTGACGCCCCTGTCGTTCTCCCATTTGCACCGATATAATTCGCGACGATAGAGGACGCAAACTTGACGCAGCGAAATCGCTCAGGTTTGTGAGGGCCTTTAAGAGATACATAATAACATAATAAAAAAAACAAAAAAAAAAACAGATAATTTATTATTGTTGAGGAGACGGCGAGTCGGTGGCTGTAGCGTTTAGCAGTTGTGAATTGGCATCGGAGCTTGAACTTGAAAAACTTTAGTCGACACTCGATGTCGAGTAAGTAAGACGATTTAAAAAGATACGCCAGGATGGAACAATGACGCCTTTTTAACCTGCGATGCATTCTAGATCGGGCGATATTTTAACCCTTTCGAGACGAGCACTTCCGCTTAATTTGCGTCGCGCACATGAACCAACCGGGGTTTATTATTTAAGGCGGACGCCAACAGATGTCGCAGCAATACGGAACCACCCCCAAACCATCTTAACCCCTTCGCCGCCCACCCTCACGGAGACCCGCCGCCCACTTCCGACTCGGCGTGGAAGTATAAATTATTAGAGCATTAATTTGATTGCGCGAATGGCGAACCTTCGGAATTGTAATGTGGAACAATGAGGGCGGCCCGAGCCGGTTCGCCGAACGCTCGATCGCCGGGTGTGCCGCGTTTAACCCCTCAACCACCACCCCCTCAAACCCACCCCGTCGTGTAACTCTCGTCGAATTTCTCGAATATACCCAACCCCCTCCTGAAACCCACCCACCTCTCTCACTGCCCCCGTTCGACATAATAATGAAATTTGTGTTCCGACAATAATCCCTCTGGATGCGGTGGAGGAGTGTGAGGTGGCGAATGGGGGTCTGAGGGGTTGTGGAGACGACTACGTTCATTGGGAGCGTCACCGCGACGCGATCGGCCATTATACGTGTTGCTTTATTCGTTCGCGGGGTCCTAAACAAAATATTTGTACAAATTTACGTTTCCGTGAATGTTGGGGTACACAATGAGGCTACTACGTTCAGTATTGGCCGTAATCAGAAACGGAGCCGGGGACGTTTATGCGGCGTTGTTGCGGCGAAAGCGATTCGCGCGTGACCTTGTATTTAAGCACACTTGGCGAAACTAAAATAATAATCACAGGTGATGAATGAAACTAGAATGAAATAGGATTTTGAAAGAATAAGCGTAGTTTTTAAATCCAACATCCCGCTGCGCTTAAAAGAGAAGGCGTGTTATAACATTCAACAATGTTACATAAGATCCAGTGCACACAGAGAAGCGTGGAAAGATGTATGCTTGATATAACAAGAAGAGATCATAAGAGGAATTGCATGGGTTAGAAGTAAGAACAAAGTGGCAGTTATAGCACAATGATTAAAAAAGTTAAAGTGGCAATGGGCTGGACACATGGCGAGGAACGAGTCTGTAAACGAAGAATGAAACTATGTAGGATGGAGTGCTTTTGGAAGTATGAACATTGTTTTTATATCCAACATTACGCTATGCTTAAAAAATAAGGCATACGACCAGTGCGTACTGCCAGTTATGACGTATGAATGTGAAATGTGGATGCTAAATTCGAGAATGTTACGCAAGATCCGGTGCACACAGAGAAGCATGGAAAGATGTACGCTTGGTATAACAAAAATAGATTGTAAGGTGAAAACGTGAGTAAGAAGCGCGACCAAAGTGGCAGATATAGCGGAACGTGTGAAAAAGTTGAAGTGAATGAATAGCGTGTAAAATGGATGGCGCAATGGACGCGAAAAATACTGGAATAGTATCCAAGATGATGTGAAATAAAGCAAGGTAGACCGAGTGGACGATGGGCTGATGAATTGAGAAGAATGTGTGGAGTGGATGCAGATTGCCCAAGACAGACAGGAGCAGAAGAAGATTGGAGAGGTCTTCATCCAGTGGTGGATGGTGAACGGCTGTAAATGATGATGATGAGATAAACTGACACATTTTAGCTCTTTATACATATATCTTTATTAATATATTGAATATATGTAGTATATTTTAAATTTATTATTACTACATAATATACATATGTACATACATATATTATGTAGTTATGATATGGCGTTCAGAAATATATGAAAAACTAACGGTTTAAAACCATATATACGTACATACATATGTACATATATTTGTATATAGTTTGAGTTATTTTTGTCCACAGTCTCCTCGGATGGGAGGAAGGCAATGGAAGTGAAATCCTACTATGTATGTATGTCGTATACATCGAATTTCTAGTATGTATGATTTTATAAAATATCAATATTTGAAGTTTTCCTCAAAAATAGCCTGACCTAACATAAACTCACCTTAGCTCAAGGTAATATAAATGTAAGCTATGTAAGTTAAGTTGGGTTAGACAAAATTACAGTGAGTTTGGCATTTTAAACATTTGCATACGTTTCGTTAAGGAAAATAGTCTTTTAAAAGTTTAAACGACCGTATAAGTGAAACCAAATTTGCGCTTAACAAAAAGTATTTTTTTTCTGACTGAATTTGTAACAATTTTAAGAAGTTTTTATTTTATTTTGTGACACAGAGCCCAACGTGTTTTACAGCTCGTCATGCAGGGTAAACACGGCATTAAAATATTACATAATCGTATAAAAACAAAACTTTATCATAATAAAATACAAAGAATCCAGTCACGTGTAAGTCGGTTGTGAAGCAACGATTCAATGCTTGAAATTTTTCAAAAAATATTCCAGAACTGACTACGTCTTACTATTCTTCATGGAACACCACAGTTCTAATTCATATACATACATATTAATATTCAATGACTATTCAGACAATACAGTAATAGCTAAACGGGCACGGATTGACATCGTGCAACGGAACACTGAAAACTACGATCAATTCAATGTTATAAACAACCTACACGAGATTTGCATAATCGCTGACACAGTTATCAATGATGCAACGTACATCTGCGTGTTGACGTGGAATTATTGATATTTAATCAGCGTAGTTTGAGGGCTGCCATAGGTACCTACCTAGGTACTTTATCCCTATATTGCCGCCTAAGCGTTGCGGCAATTTAGAATTGATTCGTGTGCCGGGTGTTTGTGCAGAGCGAGTGCAGTTCGCCCCATCCCTAGAGGGATGCTATCTTTACCCACCCCTACCCTGGCCTGGTAGTGAAACCCGTCTATAATTGCCCTGTCGATGCCTACAACAGCATTACAGTTTAATTACGAACGTCATCTCTAGCCATCTGCTATTTCGCCTCATTAGCTACCATAAGCGAAAATATCCGCGTACCTACACCCTCTTCGTTAAAAGTCGGTTGGAAGAAGAAAAGCATAAGTTTCGTGAAAGCGTTTGTATGCATTTTCAGTCTGTCTTATCGTGCTATGAAATTTTGAAACGATTGGAAACTCCTAGATGAAGTTATGCATTAAATATCAACAGTCGTGTACTTTTTCCATAGAATGCCCAGTTTCACAATGGCCGTAACTCTTCTTTGGTTTCCTTGTTCGTCAATCGATTACAATTACAAATTTTATTAAACTCTGCCGAAATTGAGATGTTGATTCCACTGTGCATTATAATAGATATATCGGAATGTTTCATATCGGACAATGCTAAATAACCTAACCTTGATAAATCAGTATTGAAAAATGAGCTTGATTATATCAGTTTCGATATTACACAATGAGTTCATTTATTGTATTTAGAAATTAATAAAAAGTCACATTGTTTATAGTAGCAGATATAATGAAATAACATTGTCAAAGACATGTCTCAGAAGCAAAAAAAAACTGTTTATTGTTCAAGTATTGAAAAAAGTTTAAACTAACATTTTCAATTTGAATGCTCAAATTGTCTCTGTAATGATACCCGAGAAAATAATCCTTTACATAATTATGTATGTATGTATGTATGTATATGTATATAATTCGACCAAAGAAATATTATATAGATATTTAACTAGGCATATGTATTATATGTATGTACATGTGTAGGTATACATATACCTAAATACATCTTTAGAAGTTTGTTTTCGAAATTACGCCCTTATTCTACCGAACCCTTCAAATCCTACTTCGCCAAACTCCTATCTATTATACAAATTATTATTCTTCCGATTTTGCTCTTTGATACCGTCGATTTTAACCCCACCTCGCACCGATCGGGTTTTCGGCTCGCCCTCTCTCCTGGCGTGGCTCTAAAAATGCACAATCACCTATTTGCACCGTTTGATATTCCAAGTCGGGGAGATTTACGGTCCCCTCCAAAGCACCCTTAGGGGAATAGGGGGAATATGGCGATAGGGGGTGGTGGGGAGGTGGGGGGGGGTTGGCTGTAATGAATTTTAGATTTATCGCCGCACGAAAAGAATTGTTTCAGTTGCTGAAACTCGTACTATATATGTACATACATATGTGCAAAATGTACTTTTATAGACACACGACGAGATAAAAAAAGTCAAATTTGAATTGACACAAACGTGACGTTTCTAGGTGACACATCTAATACTAATGAAAATTTTAATTGACAAACTTTTCTCCCATTCATGTATGTATGTATGTACAATTTATTGGTGTTCACTGAAGCATCAGCGTCACCTGAATTTATAACAAAACACCATACTCTAGTATCACGCGCGAATAATACAACTTTTTTTTCATTGAAATTTCAACATAAAATAAATAACGTATGTATACTGCTTCATTTGCATCATTAAAGTGTAACTTTTAGTAGAGAGTACGATGGTGGGCCAATAATTTAGTTCTATTAAATACTGGAATGGTATTCGAGAAGATGTGAAATAAAGCAAGGTAGACCAAGTGGACGATGGTCTGATGAATTGAGATGAATATGTGGAATCAAGTAGATGCAGATTGCTCAAGACAGACAGGAATGGAAGAGGATTGGAGAGGCCTTCATCCAGCAGTGGATGGTAAACGGCTGAAAATGATGATGATGATAATAGTTCTAATACAACAAAACGATACAAGCGTGGCTCATCTCTCAGTATAAAAACTGCATAAAGAAAATAATACCTAAAGTTTTATTTAATATAAAGATTTTACGCAATACATACATAATAACATTGAAATTTTGCAATTGTAAATTGGTGTACGAAATATAAGCACACAGTGCAGAAAAACGAATGTTGCAATTTTGTTGTTTCACAAATGACATACATATGTATACATAAGTGTAACGATGCTGAATACGACATTTATAAAAATCACTTTCCACGTCAAGTATTTACGATTTTTGAAAGCTTTGAAATTCTCACAGGCTATGCAAATATAATCTCATATGTTTTTTTCACACTACCTATATATTTTCTGTCTAATTTACATCATAATGGACCTTTTCGATGCACTCTACCGTACAATACAAAACATACATTGCAGATTTGGAAATGAATGCTCGCGGCTCACCGCTGTAAATGCGAATAGGTACAATCGCACACACAAATAGAGGTACATTAGAGCTTATTTTAACACAAAGTAACACCGCACAGGGGAGTGAAACAAAGCATCGCGCGTTAACGAAATAATCACATATTCCATTACTGAGGTCACCGACGGCTCCGAGACACTTTCAGCCAATTATCCAACCAACCCAACTAAAACGTGAACTGCAGCCGTTGATATGGCCTGATGGTGCTTAATTGTGGCTGTATGTAACGGGGCGACCAAGCGCGAACTTCGTAGTTTCGCTTGCAAGGCGTTTAGTTATGGGGGTTTAGGTATAGAGTATCATACAAAGTTTTGCCCTAAGGGGACCCCCACACGTCGACGATACGTTTCCACGTCACGTTTGCGCTTAACTGTCGGATTGTTTTATTTTTGGTAACTGTCAAACTATTATGAGTTGAAAACTGTATCTGTACTTTGTCGTGGAAACGTTTCAGTTCAGAAAAATGCGAAAAATCCCCCCCCCGTTTCGATATAATTTCCTTTGCAGTCAGAAATGCAGTCTTTTTCAATGCATCTTATTCGTTTTGTAAAAATCGTGAAGACTAGTTTAATATTAAAGTTTCAGAAAAAATTTCTTTGAAGGTATTGTTTGTTGTATTGTTTTTTTTACATTCACAATAACGTCGCTCATATTAGGTACTATTAATTTAAAAACGTTTAGGACTGGCAGTTATGGTGTATGGATGTGAAACGTGGATGCTGAATTCGAAAATGTTACGTAAGATCCAGTGCACACAGAGAAGCATGGAAGGACGTACATATGTACATATGTACATGTGCTTGGTATAACAAGAAGAGATCGTAATAAGAATACACGAGTAAGAAGCATGACTAAAGTCGCAATGGGCTGAACACATAGCGAAAAAAGTGGATGGCAGATGGACGCGATAAATACTGGAAAGGTATTCGAGAGGATGTGAAAGAAAGCGAGGTAGACCGAATGGACGAAAGTCCTCCGTAGTATAGTGGTAAGTATCCCCGCCTGTCAGACCGAATGGACGATGGGCTGATGAATTGAGAAGAATGTGTGGAGTTAAGCGGATGCGGATTGATTAAGACAGATAGGAATGGAAGAGGATTGAAGAGGCCTTCATCGAGCAGTTGATGGTGAACGGCTGAAAATTATGATAAGATACTTTCGCATGGAATTTTATTAAAAAAATAATGGCAAACGATCAATTCAAACCAATTCATATAAACGTATTGAAATAAAAAATTCTCTAAACAAACGCCAAATAACACAGGAAAAAAATGTGTAAAAAAAATATATATTTTTGACTTTAAAAATTCGTTAGATAATTAATTATAAGTATTTTAAAGTAATAAAAAATCACAATCAATAGGAAAAATATCTGACTATTGATTTCAATACTCACTTTGAGCACAGCAATACTATATTTTGAGTTATAGGCCGCAAAATATATTATAGCCAAAAAAATGGATATTTTGTACATTGTTTAAATCGCGAATATCTCATAAACGAGAGCATATTAGCAAAAATCATTATCGGATTCGAATTCAGTGGGTTTAACTTAGTAAAGATTGACTAATCTCCGCTCTGGGTATTTTTTTGTTGCTCAGTGTAATCAGTCACCATTTAAAAGTAGATCGCCGAGTCATATACGAAAATCTAACGATTCCGCAAAATACAGTATAAAAATTCTGTATAATTTCATACTATGCTTTAAGTAATTTCCCCCGTTAACAATACGTGCAAACAATGTATCTACAATATATCACTCCATCTTCTTTTACAGATTCAATCTATCGCTAAATAATAGAGAATATCGTATTGCCTAGAAGCTGGCACACATTTGATTAATCCTACGCCGTTCTGGAATAGTTTGAAGTTTGAAACCGGTCGATATGGGACGAGGCAAACATTCCGGGGAGTGTTGCAACATATGTGACATTTAGCGCAAGATAATATTGTGAACGCGCGGCATAATTAGTTGCCACTCGCGGGGATATGAGGAATTCTCTGAGCCTACAGGGGTGGGTAACCAACCCCACTTGTCGAATTTCGAAATGAGAACATTAATTAATAATTGCAGATATGCGATACATTCGATACACGCTTGTACAATTTATACATGTGAAGATTTGGTAGGTAGAGAAAAAAATTCGGGTGTGGCCAACCCATGACTTTATCCAATATATTTGAGGAATACAAAGAGTAACGAAATTAATTTTTTAAGTACGTAAGTAAATAAAACGCATGAATATCACCACACAAACCAACATACATACATACACACATACATATCATGAAATCACTGTGTTGAGTGCGCGCGCGTATGTAAAATACGATCTTCGGCATATATTCAAATTGGAAAAACTGCCACTTCCGGTTGTCAGATGTTGACCAAAATCACAGTATCTCTTACAGCTAACGTGAAAACTATAGATATGAAATTTCGACTTGATCGCCGGTGCAGTTTCTGAAATATTCGGTGGTTAACTTTTCGACAAAAAAAAACCCTACTTCCGGTTGACAGATTTCAATGATTTAATTTTTCGTAACTAGCAATTTTTCTCAGGAGTATAAAATTACAATATTGTGACGATACTACATATTTAAAAGGCCGAAAAAAATAAAAAACGAAATCGTGTTCAAGAGTAAACTGGCATTTTCAGTTGACGGATTTTGACCAAAATCTTATTATCTCTTACACATTCCATGAAAATTATAGATGTGAAATTTTAGCTTGATACACCAAGTAGTTTCGGAGATAAAGCTAAAAACTTTGAAAACCCAAAGTATAAGTACTACTTCCAACCGGAAGTAGTACCTATACTTAGTATCATCCGTATTCTCGTAAAAATACCGAAAAAAATCTGTGAATATGTCTTCAGGCCTCTACCTGAAGGCCAAAAATGAAAATTTGCCTATTATTGTCGAAATCTGAACACAGAATACAAATTTTTAGATAACACGCGCATAAAATTACCCCAACTTTATTGAATATTATAAGTACTTTTTGTAAAAATCTAATTTATTTACGTATTCCTTGAATTATTCAAATAAGTGTGAATTTGTGAGCGCGGTGGAGGGAAGCATACTAGTAAATAGCATACTAGCATACTAAGTATATACGAGTAAAGTAAGTATGAATAGTA
This sequence comes from Parapsyche elsis, assembly GCA_022651745.1. Lineage (NCBI taxonomy): Eukaryota > Metazoa > Arthropoda > Insecta > Trichoptera > Hydropsychidae > Parapsyche > Parapsyche elsis. The sequence continues at coordinate 2,306,670 of JAGVSN010000019.1, forward strand.
AAAAATAAATACTAATTTTCCAATTAAAATTGCTATTTATTATTATTATTAATTGCTGCTTATTGGAAACAATCAATTGGAAATTTTCATACAAATTTTCATTTCAAAAGTGTTAACATAAAAGTGCTGGTAGAGACCAGAAAAACATTTTTAATTAAGCAGATTTTTTTGGACAGAAGAGGTATGATGTATTTCAAAACGAATATCCCAAAAAAAAAAAAAGTTCCATACATCGTAGCTCCACCCTAATATACACCTATGTACATATAACATTTCAACATTAGAAGCAAGAATTTAAATTGCCGTAAGCATGTATACACGAGCTATATCTCCAGTGTCTAATAATGCTATCAGATAATAAAAGTTTTCTCGCAGGCTTACTTACCTTCGCGTGCTGGGGAACGAAGCGTTTCAGTCATCCCTTAGACGTCGCATTTTTCGACTGGTTTTTCCGTCGAGATTTTCTCCGCCAAAAGTTTTTCAACATCCGAGGCCCCGCAGAACCACCCCCTGACTCTTCACCCCCTCCTCCCCCGCTTTTTCCGCTCAACGTTTCATTTCCTTCGTCGTCGTCTCACCCCTAAAGATCTGCGCCTCTTGAGCACTTCCTAGCGGTAAATGTAAAAAGTGAGTCCCTCAGACAATATAGTATTAGAGTCATCCCGAAAGGCCTACGTCCCCGTTCGAGACTTACACACATACATGTATACTCGCATATAAATCAAAAGAGAGAAAAAAACAGCAAAAGGGACCGAATAAAGCAAAGCCCCCCCCCTTCCTATTTTAATTACATGTATATTTAAAAGGTCCGTACAGCAGCTTCCATTGTACGAAAGTTTGCGTTTACCTGTCCGATCGATATTGAAAACCGTGAAAGAGAACACTAGTTAGTGTTTACTTATGCGTTTACAATGTTGTGAAGCATCCTTAGAGTGCTCGAACGCTATTGCTGTTAAAAGCTATTCGTATTTAACGAAACGTAACCGTAAATAGTCCAGTTTTGTTCAAATGAATTTATGGTGGCTAGCGTGCCCCGAAGATTCAAAATTTTCAGATAATCCGACTATAAAAATTGTCACTATAAAATTTTATATTATGTACATACATATATACAAATGTGCTTGTTTCGTATGTTTCGTATGTACCGTATCAAAAAACGAGGTGACTTACAGAAGAAAGTATAACTTCCGGTAGACAAAAAATTTTGAAAATCTTACGAATTGTAAAGATTGGTACCAAATGTATAAATATGAAGTTTCAGTAAGATAGGAATAACCGGTTTTGAGATACATATCCATGGCGATCTCGCACACATCCGCTACACAGATAGACATTTTCCAAAAATCATGAAAACGTGATCAAATGACGATACCTGATACAAATAAGTAAAAATTTCGAGGTCGAATTTTCGCACGATCACAATACATTATCCGATATGGATAAAGTAAAAACAGCATGTCTTAGAAAAGAAGACAAATGATGTTTGTTTATTTGCGATAGGTAAAATCTATTTCATATCTAAATATCAAGTTAATTAAACAATTTTTAATAAGTGATTTAGTTCGGAATATCGAATGAAGTTGTACTTTAAATAGAATATTATAGATTCATTCAATTTTTAATAATATACTCGTCACGTGATATTATTGTTTGTGATGGAATATGTCTCAAATTTAATATCGATTAAAATTACTTCGATGATATTCTTTTTCTATTCGACTTAAAATATTTGAAAAATAACCGAAAGACGCCAGTGTGTACTCGTATAAGCGCGTGCACGTAAAATGGCGAGGTATTGAAAATTGAGGAAATTAAAGATTTCTGATACGGCATTGAAGAGAAAAAAGAACTTTCTATGCACCCCCTGCGTCTTTTTTATCGCAAATTTAAAAAGCCACAAAATTTTCATAACCGCTAAAATATTACGCCAAGTTCGAAAAAAAACGGTCACAGTCGACAAAATCGGCGGTGTGAATGCTTCTTTTATTTTTTCTTCTTTTTTTTTAATTTTTTTGACACCTCTCACTCCTTTTGTGACGACAGTCATCGATCACGCGAACGAACCGTACGTGTGACAGAGTTTCCAAAAAGTTGTTGTGTAGTCTAGAACTCTAGATGGATATTGGCTGCAAATTATCGAAGATACTCCACTTCGAACGGCTTTCGCCATCAAAACTTTTAAATTGCGTTTAAATTTGTTTCCGAACAAATATTATACATACCAATATATGGACACTACTATTTATATGCGAGTTTGCAAAATTTCACACATTTATTAATGTATTGCACGTATAAACGGCCCCAGTCATTTTTTAACGCGTATGCTCTTTATCGATTTAGCACTGACACGCTTTCGTGAATGATTGATTGATTCTAAAATAGAAAGAAAAGTTTCCTTTTTGTACGTGAAACTTATTGACTTGATACGGAATGCTACTTCTACTGTGAAATTGAATAAAACGCGCATTATTCCGTTATATTACCTACATAAAGATACTATCGAGAATTTGACTGCTCAAAATATATGTAGATATATTATATTTTCATGTACAAGATTCGAGTTTATTAATAAATAAATCGTTGTATCTTATCGTAAATCGATCATAAACAGATATCACGTTTAATATGAGACATGCTGTTGAACATGGCTCCCGTTTATACGAGATGTGATAGCGGTTAATTTACGGGTGTATTTTTCTGGCATATTTTCCTTCGAAGAAGCTGTCGCATCGTTTTGTAGAAACTATTAGCCGCAAATTACACTGTGTATATTATAATATACCTACGAGTATGATAAATTTTTTTTAAGGTAATAAATAGCTCACAAAGCATATCAGTTATCTCAGGATATGAGACTTCTTCAGGTATACGGGGAGTAATTTTGCCACTTTGACATTTTTTTTCAGACTAATCTGGTTTGATGACTGAAGTCTTCAAACGAGCTTTTTCAATATTAACAGCCAACCCAACGTCTTATGTAAGATCCGGTGCTCTTATCAAAGTAGAGATTTAAGCAAGGGGATGAAATTCAATCTAAGTATATCAAATTTATTTTATTTTGTTTATATTACATATGTCAAGTGCAGCTTTTTTACTGCGCGGCAAGCGAACGCTGATCGGTGCATTAGATTTCACTTGGGCTGAATTCGATATTTGAAGTGAGCTTTAAGCCGAACGCCAAATGTACCGCTTTTATTGAAGCGATCGAACAGGCATTCGTGCATAACGATGCACAGGTATATCGAGAAGAACAATAAAAAGGAATGCGACCCCACACTCGTATGTAGAATAAGTGTATGTATTATATTATGTTGTACGTGTTCATGCAGCGTGCACTCGGTGTTGCATTTCAAACGCATTTTTCGGAACGAAATTTAAATCGTAAAAATCGGCACCGAACAAAGGCGAGTCGACGATCAATAAATCGCAACGTATTTAGAGAATTCAATACGACGACAATCGAAACCACTCACTACATGGCCTTACGAAGCAAGTGAACGATTAGCCGAAATAAATTGTATTACAAATGCAATTGACCTTTATTTATACACTAACTTTATTTATAAATTAACGTGAAGTATTTCCTCGTAGACTTCTTAATATCGTAAAAAAAAGATTTTCCGTTGACAATCGAGCCACAAATGCTCCTCCTTAGTAGCTTAGTAAAAATGATTTCCTATTGATGTAAGAGTGAGACGTACGAGTATCGCTTTCTTTACGTTTTGTATTAAATTTTTAGTAACATTTTTGAACATTTCAATCCATTTGAAAAAAAATTAAGACAGTGTATTCCGTGTTTAAAGCTAGTAGGTACATATGTACATACTCGTATATTTACTTATAACTCGCTCACTCAAAGTACATAGAGCGGTCGAATAAATATCGTTTCAATAACACAACAAACTCACACGAGCTATCTGGCAATACACAATTGCTAATAGTAAGTAATCGACTCGACAATAAATACTAGCTCGATTAATTTCAACGCAAACAAACGTTCCAGTGCAATCGCGAGTCGCAACATTTCACTTCACAATAAGCGCACCAATGTGTGCATATTTATTTATTGTACCTACGATTCGAGCGAAATTCGAACCGATGTGCAACTAAGTCCGCGTAAATTATTAAAGCGATAAATTTTACGTGCACCCGATTTGAGTGCAACTGGTTGGTAGTACACAGCCTCCCCCCTAGGCTATCAATTAAGATTTATTCGTGTCACGTGTGTCGATAAATTTACACAGGCGCAGACCAAAGCAACACAAAATTTCGCATTTTCGCGGAAGAACTCTCGAGAAGAAAATCTTAAAGTTGTGTCGTCAGAGTGTGGAGCGTGGGGTAAGTAAGGGGTATCATCGGTTGTTATTACCCCTTTTCGCAAATTCAAAATTATTCAAATTATGCATATTATTCGTGTGACTTCATGCGAGCGATCGCTCGTATGAATAATTCACACGTAACGCGATCGCAACTTTGGACGGCTATGCCAAATTTTTTTACATAGTATATACCTACATATGTACATATGTGTGACAATACTTTTTTGTCATCTACTAATTTGTCATTTTGATGATTTTTAAGTAATAGCAAGTTATTTGAAAATAGGAACTTTTTTTTCGTAGAATAGCCAAAAATATTGTAGTAAGCCACATTTCCGAAACTACTACAAAATCGATCGTGTTGAAAATTCTTATTTATAGTTCTCATGTAATTTTTGATGATATTCAACTTTTTTATGTGTTTTATCTGTACGTCGTGATTTTCAAACATTTGATTAAAAATTATTATTATGAAAAGACGAAACTTGGCATAGGAATTTTGCGCACGAAAGCTTGAACAAATTCCCTTTTGCAAGCTTAACACTTGTCACTTAATACTTCTCTTTCGTAATTTGATATACATAGACGGCACACTTTATTTCCATTTAATATAAATTGCTCGGTACTACTAAACCAGTGGTCGGGAACCTTTTTCGAACTAAGAGCCAAATTAGGAAAAACCTTGCAAAATTGGTTAAGTTTGGGAGCCGCAACATATTATTTTCAGATTATATGTATATTCAAAATTCAATTAAATGTTGTTCATTTATGAAATGGATAGCCGTAAAAAAAAAAGGTATCTTCGTGATATTTCTTAATGTCTGACAGTTTATTACTAAAAATTATTATAAAGTTTAATCCGAAAAACGATTTTAAAGCTTATTATAGCCACGAAGCTATGGAAATATGATTCATTTTGATTTTGTGTAAATTTTGTGTCAACGTTGTGTTTCACAAAAAACGTTGGATGACCGTGAGAGCAGCGGGTTTTCACACAAAGATCTGCATGTGGCTCCGGAGCCGCCAGTTCCCGACCGCTGTACTAAACTATTTGTGAGATGCTTCAATGCGGAGATTAAATTTTCCCAAGTGTACAAATTTTCAATCGAGGCAGTTAATTCTCGAACCCTTATACATATACATACATATGTACTGATGTATTATTATTATATATGTATTTATATCGTATTATTATTATTATTACACTAGTGTAGGCCCGTTGAATATCAACGGACGTGTTTGACGTAGTTGATTATGCAACAATTTAGCAAAGTCGCATTAATATTTTCAAATTATAGGTGGCCTTCCATCACCAGTGTTGGGCGAACGCGTTAGCGCTAACTCACCCAACCCGGTGATCACGGGTTCAAATTCCACTCGCGACGTTCGTGTTCTTACTTTATCCTAATCGGATAAAGTATTGTGATCGTGCGAAAATTCGACCGTGAGCTTTTGACTGGTTTGTATCAGTATTCATGATTTCTGGAAAATGTCTGTGCATACATATGTCTGTGTGTCTGTGTACATGTGTGTAAAATTGCTAATAATTCAAAAACCGTTTATCCTATTAAACTGAAACTTCATATTTATATTTTTTTTACCGGCCAATACAATCCATTAGGCTTTCAAAGTTTTTCGTCAACCGGAGGTGGTACTTCCCACCTAATTTTTTCAATTAAATTTGAATTAGCGTTATCAGTAGACAGACAGACCGACCGACAGAATTGGGCTATTATATATATGTACCTATATAATAATACATACATATGTATGTACCTTAAACCCACATTTTCAAGCAAGCCTGTGCATCACACATCGAACATATTTTCACATGCACATTCTATTATATGTATAGATCTTTTTTTCGTCTTCCGAGGGAAACTTTATCAATTTTCTCCCCGGCATAGCGCGCGGCTGACGTAGGGGTGACTTGATAACCGTAAACGACCGCGCACCGTCTTTTCTCCCCCCCTACAAACTTACATACACATACCTACTTGCGGGGTACATAAACTCGAAGACAATGATGCGACGTCACCCCACACCACAGGCAGAGGGAGAAGGTTCCCTGAGGTACACCCGAACACTATTTTGTGTTCGTTTTTATAGCAAGGCGATATCATTCGCGGCGCCGCTATTGATACAAAATGGTTACCCGCACAAGGGGTTTAGGATACCCCAGACCCCGGTGCAACGGCGAGGCTGCGAAGACAGGTACAACACGCCAGCGGAAGGATAGGGGGTTGGCGTGGGTTTGCTTATAGATAGTGTAAAAGGGGGTGTGGGGTCGATCTAACCCCGCCGAATAGTGGTTCGGTACTAGCAGTATAGTCTTGGGGATACTACCCCCCCATCCCCTAAACCGCGCCCCCGTAATGGAATACACAATCGCAGTATTTCAACGGTAGCCTTGTCGTAAATAATGTCGGTTTGTGTATGTGCATGTAATTCACACGGGCCGCATAACAAGAGCGGTCAAGATCGGTCGTTATCGCGCCCCTCAATCATCCCTTGTCATTATAAAATTGTTGATTTTAAAACTAGCCGGTTTGCCCGTCATACGACGGTGGATTCTAACCCCACCCTCCAACCCCCACCCGTGCCCACTGGTATTAACAATAACGGCAGGTGACAGGTTCGACAGCAGGTGAAACAAATGCACAGTGTACCGTTGATTGAATGTGTGTATGGCTATAAAATCGCGTGGTTGATTCAATATAACTTTGACAGATGGTCGCTTGTTCCCAACGTGCCATCAAAAACATTCTGTTTGTTATGTTGGCAAGGCTAGCGTAACCGCAACGACTTGGCCAGGTAAGTACACAGACGCCTACGCTAATATATGTACCTATGTACATATATATGTATGTACTTTAATTATCAAAAAAAAAATTCCCCTGTGGCGCATTTGAAAAATTAAAATAGTTTATTTTGGAGGGGGGGGGGATACCAAATATTTAAAAGGTCGAAAAAAATAAAAATCTCGATGTCAAATTTTCACACGATCATAATACTTTATGTTGTAACTTAACATTGGATTCTAGCCGGTTTGCCCGTCACATGACAGTGAATTCTAGCTCTCCCCCCCCCTCCGACAACCCCCACCAGTGTGCACTGGTTTTAATAATAACAGTACGGCCCGTGACCCGTTCGACAGCAGGTGAAACAATTGCACAGTGTACCGTTGATTGAATGTGTGTATGGCTATGAAATCGCGTTGTTTAATCTAACTTTGATAGATGGTAACTTGTTCCCAACGTGCCAATAAAAAACATTATATTTGTTATGTTGGCGTCGAGCCAGACGGGCAGGCATACGCTTATATGATATAGTAATTTGTGTGTGTCTGTGTTCAGATAGTGTGGAAAAATTGTACCTTTGTCGTCTGCGTCTAATGTTAATATTATAATATGCTTACTTTGTGGAAACGGCATACGTTATAATGTAATGTTGTAATCAAAGATATCATTTACACTTACGAAAATTTAGCCTCATCCAAAGGATGATTCACAACTCATTATACTATAACTATGTATAATAATGTTGACGGTGGAATTAGTTTCAAGAAAAATTACACTAATAATAAACATCGTCAGAAAATTGGTCATTTCTTAAGTAATTAAAATGCTCGAGTGTAACGAGTCAGCCAGATTTCAATTAAGTTTCATTGGAAAATAAACTAAAAGTTGTACCTAGAAAAAATACGAATTCTGAAATTGATTAAAATTACTTTCACTCAAGTCATGATTATAAATGTGTATATTTTTAAATTAACTTTTCATATGGCTTTCAGTCTCTATCAAACTGGCTTGCGTAGTTTTACAGAATGGAAGAAACTACCATAAAGCTTCTAAATTGACAATGAATGATATTATATTGATAGATTTGCGCTTTATATGTACCTATACAATTGAAATTAAACCATGTTAGTCAATAACAATAACTCCTATATGTAGCTGCGACTAGACAACAGATAATACTACGAATTGTATGTATTCCAAATGATAATAGCGAGTATAAAAAATAATACTTCCGTTTCAATAACATTCAATTATTTTTCATGATGGTAAAAGCGCCGTAAAAAATTACGACAATACCAATATAATAAAAGGGAAACAAAATTAAAAATATTCAGATGTATATTGTATAGGCTACCGAGTAAGATTGCTCACGGCGACGCTAATAACTGCAAACAACCCGAGTTGAAAGCAAAAATAAAAATCCATTCAATTTCATAAAATGCGATAGCGCAATTCGCAAATTGAAATGATCTCAATTGAAAGTTGTGCTAGTTGTTAAACGAATCTGTAACAATTATTTGAGCTGCTTGAAAAAAAGTCTACACAGGTATTCAGTGAGCAATATTTATGTTGTCAGTTCTACGTAGTAAAAATCGGCTCGAACGTCCCGATGCAATTACACAAGCCAAATACTGCAATCCGATGCACAATGAAAAATAATTGAGCAACTGCATCGCCTTGACCGCTTGCAATCAACTACCATTGTCGTTTAAAAACCTATTGAATTTCGCAAACCGCTGAAAATGGAATACATTCACACACACACACACACACTTATTATTATTTATAATACACACGGGTACATTGTAATAAAGGGAAAATCAAAATCGAAATAGCTCGTGTGCAACAGCAATTCGGTAAAGGTTAATGACAATAATAAATAAAAGTTCACGGTTTTTCAAAAAAAAAAAAAAAACGCAATGCTACATCTTAAATGCCATCAGCCTATAATACGCCAAAACTACATACGCAATGAATTAATATAGTTTTCATCATTTTCAACCGTTCACCACTTGGTTTACCTTGCTTTCTTTCACATCCTCTCGGATACCATATCAGTATTTCTCAGATCCATCTGCCGTCGATTTTTCTCGCAATGTGTCCAAGCCCATTGCCACTTCAACTTTAGTGAGATGTTGGATTTAAAAAGTATGTTCATCCTAGTTTCATTCTTCGTTTTATATCTTCTTCTTCAAATTCAGTCACATGCACAATAGAATATTATCAACATTATCGTATTCTACATAAATGCATTTTTTTATAATTAAAATGAAAGTTTATACTACATATACATACATATAATTTGGCTGCATCCAAACTTTCTAATGACAGCCGTTCAATAAAAATATCGTTCAATAAAAATAATAAAACGGTTTGCCTATTACATAAATGCTAAAAGGTTTTCGTGTAATATACATATATACACGTTATCTTTATTAATTTCAATAATGATATTGTATGAGCAATTTTCTATTTCATCGTATTGTGCAATACAATCAATTTTATTGCTATGAATTATGATATTAATAGTAATATAATCGATAACCGCGCTCGGATATATTGCCGCGATAATATGTACGTAGCAAGCTGAAAGTATTTCTATTTCTCCAGACTTGCTTCCCCTGTATTGTTTATTTTTTTTATTGGGCAAACGCGAGTATTGAGAGTTGACTCTGTGAGAGACCTAGGTGTCTTATTAGATAGTAAATTATCTTTTAATTCCCACATTGATGTGGCTGTCAATAAGGCTTATAGGAATTTGGGATTCATAATGAGAGTATCCAAACCCTTTAAGTCCTTTGATACAGTGTCTTTACTATATAATGTATTTGTGAGAAGTCACCTGGAATTTGCTAGTACTATATGGAACCCGTTTTACCAAGATTCCATTAATAAATTGAAAAAAAATTAATAAGAAGTTCCATACGTACTCCATTTCCAGGTTTTGTCTTTCTTCTGCAAATTCCCGTGATTACATCTCCCTGCAAACCAGGAGGACGGTCTCGGATCTCTGCTTTGTATTTAAACTTTTAAATAATTTATTAGATAGCCCTTACCTACTAAGTAGGATACTTCTACATTGTCCCCCTAGGCCTGTCAGAAATCCTCCATTGTTTCATTTGAATCTTTGTTCCACAAATTATTCACTAAACTCCTTCATTTATAGATCCTGCTCGTCATTTAACGAAATCCCGGCACATATTGATCCTTTTCTCTATTCTTTGCCCTCCTTTAAATTATCTTTGTTTAAGTTCCTTTCCAGTCCTAACTCCTAAGTTCTTTTATTATTTTAATCTGTTGTTCGTTTGCAACTATTTTGGCTGTAGTGTATTGTGTGATATTAATATTATTTTGTATTTATATTTTATTGTACATATACTATAAGCTGTTTGTTGCATGATTAATTAAATAAATAAATAAATAAATGTCGTTCGCAATTAGTTTTATATCATAATTGTGTATCAAATGATGGCATGTACCAATTTTGTTATATTTCTACGTAATTTTAACGTGGAAAATTGAAAAAAAGTTCACGATGGAAGAAATCTTCCGACGAATAAATAACGAAATTCCTGTACTCCTTGTGGTTTTTTGTTTTGATGAAAGGACAAAAATTCGAACGAGCGCAGAATTTGATAACGACATTCCAGCGTGTTTGCGACGCGCTTTCCCCCGTGATTGCCACAAATTGTATTGTGTGGGCGAGACGAGTTAACCCTCCCATTTCCCGTTAGCGTGTGTCCAACTAATAAACGCATATACAGCTAATTTTAACATCGAAAGACCTGGGGGCAGTTTTAGATTTTTTTCCCCGTCAGTTTTACATTTATTTCTGAACGCTATATCATAAACTATACAAAGAAATCGAAAATTAAAACATACTATATACAATAATAATATATATAAAGAGCTAAAATGTGTCCTCAGATTATCTCATCATCATCATTTTCAGCCGTTCACCATCCACTGCTGGATGAATGCCTCTCCAATCCTCTTCAATTCCTGTATGTCTTGATCAATCTACGTCCACTTGACGCCACACATTCTTCTCAATTCATCAGCCCATCGTCCATTCGGTCAACCTTGCTTTCTTTCACATTCTCTCGGATACCATTCCAGTATTTCTCGCGTCCATCTGCCATCCATTCTTATCGCTGTGTCCACTTTAACTTTTCCACACGTTCCGCTATACCTGCCACTTTGGTCATACTTCTTACCTCGTATTCTTCTAACGATCACTTCTTGTTATACAAAGCATACTTCTTTCCGTGCTTCTCTATGTGCACTGGATCTTACGTAACATTCTTGAATGCACCCATTATTTTATATACGTCACAAAATTCATACCAATGAGTATTTTTTTAGACATATTTCACACTTTCAACTATTTTACATCATTATTAATCAGATATACCCTGTTTTGACTTTTGAATTTTTATCATTAAATAATCTTCACCAACTATTTATTTATCGAAATGTATGTACACCATGCCGTAATGCGTAACGCATAAACACATGAAATACAACTATGTTTGTTTATGAATATGTATGTTTATGAATATGCATATTTCGGTTTATAAACTTCTCAAGTAATCAATACAGTGTTGTGTGTTGGAATCAAATGAATTATTTCGCGAATGCGGTGTTTATCGTACAATGCGGTAATCCGTAGCACAAATGAGATTTTAATCGGTTATTAGCGTGAATATATAATTTCACATTTCGGATGAGCGTTTTGAACGAGAACCAAATAAGCGCACAAACGTAAATACTAATCTACAATACACCGACGTACACCAGTGTATGTACATACATACATACATATGTACACTCGATACTCAATATATACTTTGAATCGTGGCCAATGTCAATATTGCTCGTTCGACAACAATACTTTTGACCTCAAGCTTATGATAGTCGGATTGCGGTATCGCAGGCGACCGCACGTACTTGTAAATTCATTAATTTCGAGGGGTTGATAAATAATTACTGGTGTAAAATACCTCCTGTACCTAATTCCGTACGTGGGTCCGCTACATTGACGTCATTAAAACGATTGGACGACCCACCAAATACACTGCACGTTCAAAGTAAACGCCACTTACTGTAATCATGTTGTATTTTGACGGTTAAGTCACGTGTCCAAAAATGTCACCGTGCTTTGGTTAGAGCTCGTCGGGTGTACATATACCTGGTACGGGGACGAGTCGATTATTTACTATTTATGTAGTTCCACGTATTTCGTGTTAACTTTTTGACTATTTTAAATCGCGTGAATTGAAGACGTGTATTCGATTTGAGAGCTTTTTTGTGAATGAAGAGTTTAAATTAGATTGAGAATATTCAAAATTTATAGTATTTATATAATAGTTTGATAGTCACCGATAAAATGTATCACAAAACCAAACTATGAAAAAATTGATTATTTTTCTTAGTTGACGTTGAAGTTTTAAGGAAGCTTATTAAACGTCGGATCCAATCTATTGCTTTGAAATAAGTTTTATGTACAATTATTTTTAAAAACATTTAGATTTCAAATTAGAAAGCTAGATAAATTCAAAGCTAGAAGTAAGTACATCAAAAAGCAACGGCCTCTGCGGTCCTCTTCCATTCCTGTCTGTATTGAGCAATCTGCATCCACTTGACTCCACACATCCTTCTTAGTTCAGCAGCCCATTTTTCACTAGGTCTCCTTGCTTTCTTTCACGTCCTCTCGGATGCCATTCCAGTATTTCTCGCGTCCATCTGCCATCCATTCTTCTCGCGCGTTATACATATATTAGCATAAAATCTGCCCGCATGTCTGCTCGGTCATTGTGGTCACGCTGGTATTGCCAACAAAAAATATAGTGTGCTAGAAACATGTCGCTATCTGTCAAAGCTGGTTCGCGATTTTATGGCCACACACCCATTTAACCAATGATACACTATACAATTGTTTCGTTGTCAAACGGGCTACGGTCTGTACGGATTCTTCTCACTATGTGTCCACTTTAGCTTTGTCATACGTTCCGCTATATCTGCTACTTTGGTCATGCTTCTTACCCATGTATTCCTCTTACGATCTCTTCCCGATATGCGGAGCATACATCTTTCCATGCTTCTCTGTATGCACTGGATCTTGCGTAACATTATTGAATTTAGCATCCACGTTTCACATCCATGCGTCATAACTGGCAGTTCGCATTGGTCGTATGCCTTATTTTTTAAGCATAGCGGAATGTTAGATTTAAAAACTATGTTCATTCTTCCAAAATATATTTTATATGAGGATTTTAAGGAGTTTATATAAGGATTTTTAAAATAAATCGCTGTATAATTTATTTCAGTATCGTTTGCGCTCGTTCAACAAAATCGAATTTACAACTTTTGCGAACGCCATACGACTATGATAGCTTGTCAGCGTCGTTTTTTTTTCAGTCTATTAATAAGCCGTAACGCTGAAAGCTTTGGCAGGGCTATCGATGAAAACGAGACGAAAGCTCCCTAGCGCGCAGGCTGTGATAGTGCATAAGGCCCGGTTCATTACAGGTTATTCAGCGTTTTTCCCCATTTTTTTTTTATACCAGAGTTCACATTTTTCTTTTTTTTTTTTTTTTCGGTAAACGTGTGTGTATGTTCAGGTTGAATTCGGGTCCACCGTCACGTACGCGAACCATCAGTTGTCGACGAAAATGACCATGAGCGCTTTTTTTTTTTTTTTTTATGAGCCTCGTCAAACGGTTCGGCCTGGCGGTTGGCGATATCGCGACGCAAAAGCACATTTGCTCCACGATATATCGTAGTTGGGATTTTTTTCCCTATGCCATATCAATAAGCTCATTCCAGGTGTTGAAAGTCGGATTTGAAGTGCCTATGGAAAGTTCGAGAGCTGTTGTCTACTTCGAATTCCGGTCGCTTTGGTTGAAAATAGCGCTCCTTTACTAGTAGTGACTGACAGATGGACAGTTAAATTGCGCGCACTAAACTTAAGTACTGATAGTTAACCTCTTTGGAATTTTCAATCGGAACGGATTAGTTCTCTGTCGTCAAACGAGCGGAATTTAAATTTGTCAAATGCACTAATTCGAATGATTTCACATGGTTTTCAACGTTCGCAAAAAAACCATACAAAACCATACCAATGCAAATTTTATAGAATAATATGATAGTAATTTTCCATTCAAACAAAAATAATCCTTACAAAACAACCGTTACGCTGCCGGTGCGCTGTAATGAAATTAGTATATTAAAATACACGCAAAAAAATGTAGGATTTAATAAAACCCCGTTTCAAATTAAATGTATCTTGAACAACATAGAATATTGGAAGCTTACTTTTTTAAGCTCTCAATATTTTATTTTAATTTTCATTATGTTGTGATATTTTGCAAAGTATTACGACGAGAAGCTTATGTATGCAGCCCGCCAATAGTTTACAATTGATTGGTTTATATTGTACTAGGAAAAATGCTTCAGCGAAGCTCTAATTAAGTACTAAAAAAACTGTATAATAAAATACTGCCAATTTGCCGATGAATTAAACGATATAAAATAGAGTACTGCCCGTTGAACAAAGGGCGTTAATTGAAATATTATTGGGTTTGCTAATAAGAACATCAATTAAAATTTTCAATGAAATCAAAACAAGTGTGCGTATGCGTTGATACTCCTCGATTTCAATACAATTCCTCACAGATAAGGACGCATTTTGTCTCTTTCTACCTATATATTGGATATATACATATATATGTATACAGACAGGAATGGAAGAGGATTGGGGAGGCCTTCATCCAGCAGTGGATGGTGAACGACTGAAAATTATGATTTAAAATAATTAAACAAAAACCGAAAGTGAACTACACAATATGTACATACATAGAATATGCTTAAATTAACATTTCTTACTGTTCAAAACAAACCAAATTAGAAAAAGCAACCAGCTGACGCGAACCGATGTTCATACAAATCATGTATGAACATCGTTTCAGAAAGATAAATATAATTATTAGCACACAGGCACCTTCGTGTACTTACAAGTAATACATTATGAACAGTGTGTTACATTTTCCGACTGTGCTATCAATCGCAGATGACGCAACGTCGGCTAACGTGTTAAAATCTGAACAGAGCAACAACACATTATCCGTAATCGGCATGCGCCGCCAGTCAGTTTATCTTCAAAACCCATAAACTCCCTCATAGCCAGATGATAATATTATTTACGACGCGATAAAAAAAAGAGAGCATATTTTTTTTCTCATCGCCGTAAATATAAATAAATGTAAACGATATGCGCGCGCGCGCGCTCTCGGTAATTACCAAAAAACGCAACTGTAACACCTCTGCGAACTCGCTAAAATCATAAACTGCCATACATATACCTATATATGTATGTATATCTGTTGGCCGAAAGCTTGGGAGGAACGCACATTTTTGTATTTTTTCACAAAGTTTAACCGTTGCACTATTTTTTATCACTCTATCCATATCGGATAAAGTTTTGTATTATATCATGCGAAAATTCGACCTCGACATTTACGTTTTCACGTTTTCGTAATTTTATGGAAAATGTCTGTATGTCTGTGTTTGGCGGATGGCGGTTTATCCTATACTGAAACTTCCTATTTATTTTTATTTCTGGCACTAGTTTTAACCTGGGGCTCTCATTGCCAATCCAATGTTTTGCGTAAATTAAATTAATATTCCGCAAAAGGTATTTGAAACACAATTTACACAAAATCAAAATGAACATTTTGTTGTTAACAACTTGTTGGCTATAAAAAGCTTTAAGACCGTTTTTTTAGATTAAACTATTTAATATTTGTCAGTAATAAATTAAGAAATATCGTGAACCAATAACTAAACTCTTACAACTATCCAGTTCCTAAATGAGTTCCCATTGAAAAAAGTATATTGCGGCATCAAAACTTGCCAACTTTGCAAGTTTTTCCCTGATTTGGCTCAGCTCGCAAAAGGTTCCCGACTAGACCACTACTACAGTAGTCTAGACTTCTACACTGAGGATGATATATATATATATATACATATATATACATAGGTATACATGGATGTTCAAAATTCATATCGAAGATCAACATTGAGTCCATTTGAGTATCATAACGGTTGACAACATCTCGAATCGGCGGTAAAGCGAACCCAACACTGTCTAAACGAAATTGGTCTGGAGTATATTTGTATTATGTAGTTCAAAACGAGTCATAAAATAAATTTTGTCGAGGTGTCGCGTGCTCGCTGCCGTATTAAAATAATACACGGTAGACGCCCTTTAATTGAAATTCTTTCAGGCGCAATAAAGGACTGTGTAGGGGGTGGTAGTGGGGTTGCTTAGGGGAAGATGGGTTGGTTTTCCCTTACCCATGTTTCTGGATCCAGAGACCCCATGCGGGCACCGGACCGCAACCATAAGGGTCGCAAAGGTACGCCCTAATAATAATGACCCTGCGATTCCCTTTTAAGGCGGTAATTAAGATAAGGGCTCGTTGCAAACCCGGGACACTCCCGAAACAATATTCATATCGAGATTGTCGAGCTCACGCACTGTGTGTCGTCTCGAAGAAATACAAAAGTTAAAAGCTCACCGTGTGCGGCGCAATTTAAATTTCTAACAGTCGTTTTAAGTAGAAGGTGGTGAGTGCGTTGTTAGATAAATTCGGTAATGGGAGATACGGTAAAAGGTGAATATGTATGTGCGTCCTTTGGTGAAAACTTTGTCGACTGTTATATCTCTAATTTATTCTGATCGTATCATTCGACGCGCTTAAACGCAACGCATTTTAATCGTACTATCGGTAAATATGTATGCGGACTAACGTGTCGTAGAACGCTCTCCTGTTTGAGGGGTCGAGGTTTGAAGGTCGTTTAAATAATGTGAACGTGTGTAAAATAAGTTGCAAGACAGCGGTGTCAACAATTCTATTAAGTCTATTATTTCAAGAGAAAAGTTTTCAAGTTGCTTTTTTGACAAATAATAAAATATCCATTATATTGCAGTTTTTTTTTATATTGAAATCATACAAACTATATTAAATTCAAGCTAATAACTTCTGAAGCTATCAATAATTTATTTATTATACGCGTGTCGTGTTAGTGCTTTTACATAATGTATATTATATTAGAGAAAACTTATAAATAAAATATGTAAAGTTCATAAAAGAAATAATAAGTCGTTGCCTTAGGGACGACAGATTAATTAAGAAAAAATCAATAAAATCAGAATATTTATTACCACATCTAATCATTCTGGAGATGGGAGAGTGAAGATAATAATTATTACGCGAAATAGTTTGACAATCTAATAAAAATCGATAGCGGGTAAAACGTACCGGAACTTTTAAGCGAAGATTCGATTGAATAAGAACGGGACTATCAATTAACGATTTTAATGTTTTATATAAAAAAATTACATCAAATATGATTCTTCTATTTAAATTTTTAATTATTTTTCTCTTCTTCTATAATGATCCGTTTTATATATTATTTTATCAGAGTTACATCAGCTTTCAACCATTATATTCAGTTTGATACCGTTTTATGTGTATTTTTTTATTAAGTTCTCCCTGGGTAGGGGTTGTTTGGGTACAGCGGTGATTATTAAGATCAACCAGAGAGAACACAAGAAAGAATAAAAGCATTGATCGAAGTCATCTGTTTATTCCTCTCGTGAGGAAAGTGGTGATTGTAAATGTCGAAATTATAGATGCAGTTTATATTTTATTAGTTTGTTCGCTTATTCAAGAATAATTTTAAGTTAGTCTTTAAAACTACATAAGTCGTATAAAAAGGTCAAACAAGTGTGTGTAATAAAAAGAGTGACTTGAATGAGTCTAAAAAGTTTTCAAATGAGCTTTGCACTCAAACTTTATAAACTTTTGATGTCTGAAAGAGGTGATTATCCATCGCACAAAGCTTTTGGTACTACTACGTCAATATGTCGTAAAACACAAAACTTTTGGGAAATATTTCATTTGTAATCCGCGTTTTTTTAAATTTGACATTCATCGCGATTATGGAAACAAAAGATCGTAACTTAAAGATGGCCCCAAATGTTTGAGCTTAACTGGCGGAGACAAAGAATGTTCTAGAAATCTGGTGCGTTAATAACTTTAAATAGTTTACATATTATGTGATTAACACAATTAAGCAACGAAAGTATGAAAATAGGCTTAAAAATTAATTTTAATAAAACTAAAATTATGTTTAATGAATTTTGCACGCAAAACGTAGTCACAGTAGATAATCATATTGTATATCTAGGACAATTGGTGAATATGACTGGATGTAAAAAAGAAGAAATAAAACGTAGAATGTAACTAGGATGGAGTGCTTTTGGAAGAATGAACATAGCTTTAAAATCCAACATGCTTAAAACAGAAGGCATACGACCAATGCGCACTGCCAGTTATGACGTATGGGTGTGAAACGTGGATGCTAAATTCAAGAATGTAAATAAGATCCAGCGCACACAGAAAAGCATGGAAAGGTGTATGCTCGGTATAACATGAAGAGATCGTAAGAGGAATACATGGGTAAGAAAGTGGCAGATACAGTGGAACGTGTGAAAAAGTTAAAGTGGACACATAGCAAAAAGGGCGCGCTAAAGTCCCGACATTAGCGCGCGGGACTTTAGCGCGCCGACGTTAACGCGCCGACATAAGCGCGCTGACATTAGCGCGCAGTACAACCCCGACATAAGCGCGTGGGACTTTAGCGCGCCGACAGTAGCGCGCAAAACAAGATTATTTTGTATTGTTGCCTGCTCATTAAAAGAAATTTACTTATCCAAGATAGCTTTTCTGTCAAAATTACATCTTATTTAAAATTAATTGGTACTTTTACAAACCTATCTGTGAAAATTTTATCGATTTGAAAAAATAATAATAAGATAAGAACATTCCACCATGTGAAATTTCCAAATATTATTTGATGTATATGAGCGTTTCTCCACTTTGTTTTTATTAGTTAATCGCTTAACCCATAAATGTTTGATCTCCAAAATTTTTATCAATAGAAAGTAGAGTTAACCGTTTGAGGACGACGGCGATTTTTCCGAAAGGGTATAAATAATATTTAGCAATAAAATTTGAGCTTTGTGTCCAGCGGCAGCGGCGGCGAAATGAAACAGTTTCGGTCCCTTTATGTACAAAGTAAGGCTGATATTACATTCAGCAACAAAACGGAACACCAGTTTTTTTTGAACCTCGGCGACCAGATAGATATACAGGTTCCAATGGTAAGTATTACGATGTATTAGACGATGCGATTCTGGGTTGCTTGAAAATTTCTTGGAAGTCAATGTTCGCCGAAAAAAATCTTCACCAAAAACCCTTTTCTGACATTCTTTTTGCATCGTCGTACTCAATTGTCAACACAACACAACGTCAACGCAATTGTTTCGAAAACAATGAAATTCAGAAAGAAATACGAGAGGTTGAATTTTATATATTTTCTACGTCTACATAGAGTACCTAGTTTCGTATAGTATTTTTTTTTTTGTATGAAGATTATGAGATGAGCAGGTAGCTTGGTAGCTTGAAAAGTGGTGCAATGTAATAAGATGCTCGCCACCGCCAAAAAAAATCTGGTGCTGGTTTTGTTGCTCAATGTAATATCGCTCTAGGTCATTGCGACTTTAACTAAAAGCCAATTGTTGTGAAACCGACAAAGACTTATTGAAACAACTCGTGCCGCTTTTTTTCTTCTTAAACCATTATACATACATATGTACATAAGTCAATTGTTATAAAATCAAAAAAACATTGATTGTTATGGTTCTTATTTCGTGCATGTGTTTTTAGTTTTTAGAATAATTGTTTTCTATTATTTTTTATCAAATATAAAAATTATAAATTGCGCGCTAACGTCGGCGCGCTAATGTTCGCGCGCTTATGTCCCGCGCGCTAATGTCGCCGCACCAGCGAAAAGAATGTTTGGCAGATGGACGCGAGAAATACTGGAATGGTATCCGAAAGGATGTGAAAGAAAGCAAAGTGGACGATGGGCTGATGAATTAAGAAGGATGTGTGGCAGTGGATGCAAATTGCTCAAGACAGACAGGAATGGATAAGGATTGGAGAGGCCTTCATCCAGCAGTGGATGATGGTGATGATGACATTTTATGTATTTACTTAATTATATCGTCAAAAGCCTGTGGATATGTGGAGTATCCGTGTAACGTGTTGCTAACATTAAAAATGTTATTTTAATGTTTAGATTTCCTAGAATATATGTACATACATACTTCATCGAATCGAACATACCATACGTACATATGTATGTATACGGCACAGTTTGTCCAATTCAACAGATTGATTCCGCCCACACAATTTCCGCAATGAAATAGCCCGACAATCCTACCGTCTCATCTTCGTGGAAATTCACCGAAGAATAATAACCAAACACACATTTACACATACACACACACACACTGCGACATACATATTCCAAAATTTGATACTTTTTCGTCCGGACATTCCGCTTTGTGTATGCGAAGCAGTGTGGGAAGAGAGGCAGAGACAATTATCCGAAGAGTCAATAAACCAAATCACTCCACGTCATTATTGCTGGATACTCAGGGCTGGGGGGCCGGCTTTAGTGCGAACCCTAAAAACCCTAATTTCGCTCACTAACAAAAGCGATTCTCGATCCGGACACACTGGCGCAGTCGTTAACCCTCAAAGTGCCGACGTCTCTCGTTTTCATTCAACAGGTCCCCCGACATATCGACGTGTGAGGAAAACAGGGACGCGTTTTATATGTAAGAGCGCCTCTGCATATAAGTCGACCGTAAAACGCGCCAATAAATGATATGTTTTAATATTTCCCCGTTTTATTTGCGGAGAGGGCTTTTTATGTATATTTATAATGTGGATAGCATTTTTGAAAGGTTTTTTTTTTTGTTATGCTATACCATTCTGTTTCATATTGTCTGTCTAGCTACATATGTACATTCATATGCAAATACATACATATATGTAGAATCCATCGATCTGTTTGTATGTACTTACGCTATATAAGTATGAAATCCACGCATTGTATAAAATATTTAGTCATTTAATACAATCGTTAAGTGTTTTAGGCACAGTATGATATAAACCAGAGGTTCTTAACCTTGTGCGCTCAACGTTATAATATATTTTACACAGATTTTAGAGTCAAATTAACGAGATTATTGCTTTTGATCAACAACTGCCATATACATATGTAGCTTCTGCCTTGATACTGAATAATTTTAATAATCCAGATTCGCAAAGATACATACATATGTACATATGTAGGTTGTAAGACCGAATGTGCTTTATTTGCCAAATCTGGATAGGTAACTGTTTGAAAGTACCAAAATTTTTGATTTGTGAATTCTTGCTTCAGCAGAGCTTTGCTCTGTAAATATAAGTCGTCCTTCTGCATGTTAACATCATCCACGGAGTCCAAATTAAAATGGAAAGAATTTCTTATTCACCCTTCGTTTTTTAAATCAGGTTGAAAGTAATCGTCAAAGGATTCCATTAGATTTTCCAAATCCCTCAAAATATCGCCTTGAATCTAATCTGGAAGCGTATCGAACGAATTATTACAATTTTTTTTTTTTGGGAGACGCCTCGTTCCTCCCTTGTATGCCTTTCATTCCTCCCCCAGGAAGGAAAATACCATACGTTAAGAACCCCTGATAATAAACGAATTATTTTTTTTATATCAAAAATATGACCAATTAATTGGTCTTGAAGAACAATTTGAACCAGTTTTTTCATGCAGTATTTCTAAAACTTTAGTTTCCGTATATACCATTTCAATTTCAATTTATGAATATAAATGAAATTTTATACAGTGCGGAATTTCATACTTCACCTGTAATATGTACCTATACATATATATATATATTGTCTGTCTCAATTTAACTTGGCCAAACATAGCGTAACTTCACCGGTAGAATGCCACCTTAAGGCCACGCCAACGCCCCCACCCCCACCCACGACGAAGCGTCTACGTAGTGGACACATCCATGACGGCGTCCTGAAAAGGATTGCTTCCAAAAAAAAGAAGTAGCTCAAAGTTATCTTAGAGACGGCATCCTCACTGGCTTCAGCCAGCAGGGAGAACACGGAGACGGATTGCTGGCAGATCCCGAAGAAAACTGCCAAACGACCGCTTGACAATGCTCCACCTTCAATTGTCAAGAGCAAAAATCGGTTTGAAGGACTTGCATCAGAGGAAATAAAAAGTGGTAGGGTACCACCAATTATAATGGCTGCAACTGGCACTCACGGCACCATGACGGACACCATCAAGAAGTTCACGAAGGACTTCACGATTAAGTACATCGGTAACAATAATGTGTCGATTCAATGTCGTACCATTGGAGACTTCGAGAAGCTTCGAGATGGTCTGAGGTCACCAGCACTCGGACAAAACTTCCATACCTTCTCCAGGAAAGAGGAGAAAATTATAAAAGCGTCGTCCGGGGCTTGCCAAAGCTGCCAGAATGCGACATCAAAGAGGACCTCATAGCCCAAGGTTTCCCCGTAGCTAAAGTCCTCACCATGAAGACAAAGGAACCGATGAGCAACTCAACCGAGTTGTACCTAGTGTTCTTCGAACCGACGGTCAACACGAAGAAAATAAAGAAATCCGGTACATCTGCCACACACGGGTTAGTATATCTAAATACACAAATCGTTCACCAAATGTTACCCAATGTTTCAGGTGCCAAGATTATGGACATGCAGCGAAAAACTGCAATCGACCTGCCAAGTGCGTCAAGTGCACAGGATCCCACCTCACAGCGGACTGTTCCAAAAAGGACAGGACTACTCCAGCCACCTGTGTGGGTTGCTCAGGACCACACCCTGCGAATTTCAAGGACTGCCCTAAGAGGCAAGAATACTTGAAAATTCTAGAGGCGAGGAAGACTAGAAGACCAGCTACCAATCCATGGAAGACTCCTGAGGTCGCCACCAATCGAAGTGCACCTCTAATCAACAACATAACCTTCCCAAGTCTACCCATAAAGACTAATCCTATACCTACAATCCCCAAACCAACAATTCCCACGAAGATCCCACAATCCAATCCTGAATTGACGTCTATTGCATCACTGCAAAGATGATAAAGATCCTCAAAGAGATACGTGCCAAGACAAGCGGGTGCACCGATAAATTGGAGCTGGCACTCATACTAGTCGAATACCTCGATGAATTCGAATAAGTGGAGAGGCCTGAACATCCTCGCATGGAATGCTCGGGGGCTTAGAAATAAGATTGACGAACTGGAATCGGTAATCGGTGAGCTCAATGTTGACATTATTTTAATCTCCGAGACATTCCTAAAACCGCATGTGCATATTAACCTAAAGAATTTTAACTGTCATCGCGAAGACCGAGACCATCAGCATGGAGGCGGCGTTGCCATTTTTATAAAATCGTCGATCAAACACTCCCGCGTAATAACACCAATACTAACAAACTTAGAACTTACTGCTATTGAACTAATGGTTGACAACACCCGTCATATTATAGCTTCGGCATATAATCCTCCTCAGAAGGAGTTATTGATGTCTGATTTTAACAAAATATTTAATTTGGGTAACTCGGTAGTAATAGCCGGAGATTTCAATGCCAAGCATCCATTATGGAACTGCCTGAGCACAGATCGTCAAGGATCATCACTTTTCCAACATGTTCAACATACGGATACCACCTTACTACACCCAGGCACACATACACATTACCCCACAAACAACTCACAACCATCTACACTCGACCTCGTTCTCGTCAGAAACTCCCCAACTATATCACTACCGGTGACCCTTCAGGCCCTATCTTCTGACCATCTTCCAATTATGTTTTCAATAGAGGGAAAACTAGAAGAAGTCCCCAAACGTGGATGGAACTATAAAGCGGCAGACTGGAAGTCGTTCAAATCTTACGTGAACGACCACACAACTCTTACATCATCTACTTTAAAAAAATAAAAGTGACATTGAGAATTCCATCACTCAATTGACTGATACCATAACTAAGTCCAAACACCTTCATATACCAATCATCCAATTCACTTCGCAAAATATAGAAATCACAGACTTTGTTAAATATCTTATCATAAGTAAAAAATAAATTACGTAAAATCTGGCAGAGAACAAAAGATCCGACACTGAAACCTTTAATTAATAAACTTTCATATCAAATTAAAATTAGAATCAAGCGAATTAAAAATGACACTTGGTCAGAAAAATTAGAAAAATTAAATGCAATAGATGGCTCCCTCTGAAATTAACGAAAGCGATCCGTAGATCAAAAAATTCGATCCCTCCATTGAGTGATGGCGTGAACATGGTGACACGAGACAGTGACAAGGCGGAACTCTTAGCAAACGTTTTTAGTAATAAGTTTGCGTTTTTTAGTAATAAAAAAAAAAAAAAATTCATATTTGTTGGGAGACGTTACTTTTCAAATCTGTTGTATGTGTTGTACATACATATATGTACGTTTTGATATTATTATTATACGTAGAGATTTTTCCATAATTCGGTTGAGCGCTTTAGCCGAGTCCAACAAACTTGATGGATAACGAAATGAATCACTCGTATATGACCGATTCCATCAATCAATGTCGCACTTCATTTAACCGTTGCCAAATGATAAAGTAATAGGCTCTTCGTTCCCTGTAAGGAATCCATATATTAAATTTTCATTTCACACTCTAATTTTTCGATATTAAATATTTAAAGTACCTATATCGTATTAGTGCGGTAGTCGGGAACCGGCGGCTCCGAGCCGCATGCGGCTCTTTGTATGAAAACCTGCGGCTCTCGCTGTCATCAAACGTTTTGCCCGAAATGCAAAATGTTGACACAAATTTACACAAGATCAAAATGAATCCCATTTCCACAACGTCATGGCTATTAAAAGCTTTAAAGTCATTTTTCAGATTAGCTTTTTAGTAATAAACTGTCAAACATTAAGAAATATCATGATGATAACTTATTTCTTACACATGTATCCATTTCATAAATGAGAAACATTTAATTTCATTTTGAATATACCGAATAATCCGAAAATAATATGTTACGGCTCCCAAACTTACCAATTTTGCAAGGTTTTCCCTAATTTGGCTCTTAGCTCGAAAAAGGTTCCCGACCATTGTATTAGTGGAAATTCAACGTGAAAATTTTTCAATACAACAAAAATCTATTGAATTTATTCAAACTTCATTTTCAAAGCTGAATTTAAAACCAATCAACACAAAAAAATTCCATTGTACATATATAACTTTGCATTAACGTATTTATGTGTAGTTGCCTAATAGTCACGCATGCTCATTAGTTTTACTTTATCACAATAATGGATCACAGTTATGTATTTCTAAATGCAAAATCGTTTTAAAATTATTGTATAATCTGATTTACAATTTCAATAGTATTTGTATAGTATTAAATTCAATTCCGTTTCATTCAATAAAAATATCACATTGATCACGTTACGTTGCTCTCTTTGCCAATGAAGAAATTCCATAATAGTAAAGAATAAAATTGAATAAGATTAATTTACCATACTGAGCCACTCAATTTTTCCAATCGCTATAAGTATTATCAGATTACTCGCGAATGACTCAGAAATACGTAGATATTTTTCAAGATAAACACATAAAACTACCAATTCGTTCCAACTTCAATTATTTAATTCAAATTCGCATTACGCGTTTTGATCTTGACTGATTTGTATCAGGTATCATCCCCTGATCACGTTTTCATAATTTCTGAAAAATGTCTGCGTGGCTGTGTGTCTGTAAGTCTGTGTACCTGTGTGTAGAATCGCTAATAACTCAAAAGCCATTTATCTTATTACACTGAAACTTCATATTTATATGATTTTTGCCGGCCATTGCAATCCATAAAGCTTTAAAAAATTTTCATCAACCGGAAGTAGTACATTCCTTGGAAAGTCTCCTAATTTTTGTGTAATCTTTGGAAGGTTTTTCTAGCAAAACTATGATATACATATGTACATTAATGACCTTCAAAATAATATAATTTTTAAACATTATTTTCCAAGCGGAAGTAGTACTTTTACTCTTGATTTTTTGTTTTTTTAACTTTTGTCCGAAACTATCAAGTCCATCAAGCTGAAATTTGATATCTATAATTTTCATGGAGGGTGTAAGAGATATTATGATTGTGGTCGACATACACACACTGGAAGTGCTTGTTTTCTCTTGCATGATTTTTTTGTTTGTTTTTTTTTTTTTTTTCGGCCTTTTATATAATTTGAATCTTCATCTATCTATATATATAAAAATCAATGTCTGTTTGTTTGTTTGTGCCCTATTCGTTCCTATGCCATTCAACCGATTGCAATAAAACTTGTATGAGTTGTAGTGTGCATGCCAGTGAAGGTTTCTGTAAAAAACACGTTAAACAACCGATTTTAAAAACCGGTATACTTTTTTTTTATATATGTATGTATATAGATGGATGAAGATTTAAATTATATAAAAGGCTGAAAAAAAAACAAACAAATGATTTTGATCAAAATCCGCCCTCCAGATGTGTTAGTTTACTCTTGCAAGTTTTTTTTTTTTTTGGCCTTTTATATATTTTGATACTTCATAATATTATAAAATTAGAATTCTTATAACAATGGTGAGTTTCAAATAAAAACTCATCAAAATCGGTATAGTAGAAGCGTTGAAAATTGTTTGTTTATTATGATGCGTTCGTTCTTTGCTCGCTACGTTCGAGGAAATTATTCTTCGGCTCGAGCAAAATTAGATTTTTGACTTTTCAAGTTTTAAAATTTTTTTCGTTACTCTTTGTATTCCTCAAAAATATGGATAAAGTCATGGGTTGACCACACCCAAATTTTAAATTTACTAATCTATGTACATATGTAGTTGTGTGATCTGTTTATAATCGCTTTACATATGTATATGTATAATCTTTCTGTACTGTGATGTATGTATACGGGAAATGTACACAGATGTATTGTGGGAAAAGGTGCGTGGATAGTCAATTTAAAACATAAAAAAAACAATAGGTAAATTGCTGGAAATATATATTTCCAATCCATTTCAATCATGGCAAACGATGATTCGTTCACCATTTCTTTGCATTTGAACTTTGGGTTGAATGGTGTGTTGGAGTGGAGTACTCCTTCTGGGACGAATACTCCTTGGTCGAGTACTCCTTGGGTTTATTATCATCACGCCGTTTCTCCGGAGACTTGGTTATCTCTGGTCGAGGGGTGTCAGGCTTAGTCTTTGGATGAGTCTGAGACATCTTCGGATGAGTCTGAGGTACCTTCAAATAGAACTATACAAGTCAGTAAATATTTTATTTCAATAAAATAATTTATAATGCACAAAGCAATTGTAAGTTGAATTGAACCGAACAGCGAACGACGACGGGTTGCAGAATGCTGAATTCTGACCTCGATCGATGGCGAAGAGAGAGTGTATTTGCTTACTGTCAGTCCGTTAATTTATAGGGAAAAAATTGCATGAACATGCAGATATAAATAATAAGTAAATTGGACTTTGATCATTGTGCAAAAAAAGGTTGCGTGGTCTGCAAATACTTTTGGAATTTGATAAAACGTGCTGATGTTATAACGTATCATCAATAATTTTTTATTGATTATTTTTATTATTCTGATGCATCAGACTACGCGACTACGGAATTTGCTGACGACACTGAATATACATATGTACCTATACATACATACATACATACCGTCTTTCCCCGAAAATAAGACCCGGTCTTATATTAATTTTACCTTCGAAAACTGAACTAGGGCTTATTTTTGCCGAGCCGAGGGGTCGTTCAACTTCAGTTTCTTAAAAGGTTATACAGTAGAACCCTGATCTATCGTTTTTCAAGGGCCCCTAAAAATCGATGAATGCGGGAAAACGATGAATGCGAGAACGATCACAACACTTCGCACCAAGATCGCTTTCACTAAAATGGACTCGGAGATTTTATTTTGGTAGAGTCAGAGTCAGATTTGGATCTAAATATTTGCACAGCGCCAGTTGCATTTTATACAAAATTTTCATTTTCCCTCAATATACGACAGCTTGAATTTTAAATAGTTGAACTTCACAATGCTCGTTGTACATAGACCAGTGGTCGAGAACCGGCGGCTCCGGAGCCGCATGCGGCACCGGGCGCGAAAATTGGCGGCGCCGTTTATAATCCAACACTTTTCGTAAAATTAAATAAAAAATTGTAAATTAGATTTTTTCGACCCTGAATTTACTCGCTCAAACCAAATTAGTTACGGTGTAAAATTATATTGTAAAAACCTGATTTTATAATGTTTCTGAAATTATTTCCAAAGAATTTAGTAATAAGAATGATTATGTACTCAAAAAAGTCAAAGATTTACCTCTCTCTGCCAAAACTATGAAAGAAAGAGATATAACAATTGCTTCAGATGTCTCAAATATGTAAGTTACCGATATTAATGCTGCTGATTATATGTATATGTACATATCTCTCACTGTTGATATTTAAAGATGTAACTGACATTTCACAGTGTTTGTTGCGTGATTTCAAAATATTAGACAATAAAATTCATGCTCCATCCATTGAAATGTGATTTAAAACTAATGAATTTAAAGGCGTTTCCTGGTATATCTATTCTAGAACTTGAATTGGTATTTACAAGTATTTGGACTGAAAAACTAACGGAAATGGTTAGACAAGAGGAATTAAATCTAACCACCAATGAGACCACGGCAAGTGATATCATATTCAAATGTTGGCAATCATTTCCAGTCGATTATTCGAACGTCAGGAAGCTTGCATTTGCTGTCTTGACGCTTTTTAGTTCCACATACAATTATTGAGAACAATTTTTTTCTTCAACGAAATTTGTACCGTAATCAATTAATTGACCAAAATTTTAATGCACTGATACAATTGAAGAACACTAAATATGTACGTTCCGAATTTATATAAATTGTTTGAAAATTCAATGTTCAAAATACAAGTTCATTGCATTAGCTTTTAAAAATAACATTAAAATCCGTTTTCAGACAAAATATTTATTTTCAGAGCTGAATTGTGTAACGTTAAGAAATTTTTTTATTTTTCGTTTTAAAATATACCGATGTGACTTCACAGGTATCCCTAAAACGCCACATCGCATCGGCCAGATACATAATATAAATGAGTCGCCTAGTTCCAAATCCCGATAAGTCCATAAAACTCACTTGTTCGCAAACGCGGTTTTTCTGCTACAGACTTATTTGCTTGATGGCGTTTAAACTCATTTAAACTTAATTTTGTTGATATTAAACAAAATATTGAGATTAGAAACATGGACTTATTGTTGTTTGTTTCTAAATATGGCTTTTATCAGCTTTTATCGTAGTGCAATTGTCAGTTTTTGGAACTAACACTGATTTTCAATATTTTTTTACGGCGCACTTGGCGGTATTTGGAATAATTCAAGTATAAAGGCTCTCATCCACCAAGTACGTTGACATGCGTTACGTCGACGTACGATATCCACCCACCAATTACAGCACGGCTTTCTCGCTCGTGCTGCAAAACTCGTACTGCAATTGGTGCGTGGATGTCGTACGTCGACGTAACGCATGTCAACGTACTTGGTGGATGAGAGCCTTAAGGCATCGTTTGAAAACATTCTTAGAACCAGAAAATATTTTATCCTCGTTTTTTATATATTGTGGACTTATCGGGATTTGGAACAAGGCGACTCAAATATAGAATTAAAAATGACAATTATAATAAAAATATTAATAATGATAACGAAACAAAATAATAAAATAATAATATAATAATAATATTAAGAATGATAATAATAATAATAATAATAATAATATTAATAACAATAATAATAACAGTATTAATAAAAATAACAAAATAATTGCATAAGAAATAAAAAATTATAAATCGAAAAAATCCAAAAATACTGACAAGTTGCTGTCAGAGATCAGTTGATCAGACAAGTTGCTAGTAATAGTAGTAGACGACTAATTGTATGAACTCTACAGCTTGCAAGTCAGTAAAATTTATTTATATATGTACATATGTATATATATTTATTTTTATTAAATAATATGTGGCGGCTCCGAAAATTTGCCATTTTTTGGATTATTTTGCCTGATTTGGCCCCGGGCTCCAAAAAGGTTGCTGACCACTGTTCTAGAGTGGCTGAGAGCATTTTTTCATTCTGAAGACACTGAATGTGTCATTTCGTCATTTTAACATACGCACTACTAGCATGAACTTTTTCCGCGAAATTCTCACAGGAATGCAATGCTTATTAACTCTGGAAGCAATAAATTATATATATATATTTTTATTGCTTTGGTTATGATATTCCAGTGAAATTGTTCCAACTTATGATATAATCATTCATTTAAACCTAGCACAAAAGATTTGTCAAAATTTGTCATATTTACGCCTCATCAAATTTAGTTTTTCTCACGGATACTAAACTAATATTATTCGTGTAATCCGTTTTGGTTTTGGATTTTGGATCTTGGATCCTCGGATTTGGTTTCAATTAAAATAAGGGAATGAGTATTTTCCACGATTTAGGTCGAAACTAAAAATAAATAATTTTATTGCTTATTATGTGAATAAGATAAATTGATGTATTTAATATAAATTGATTGCAAATCAATTATTTTAATTAAATTATAATCCTAAGTTTACTGTATATTCAAGCAAATACAGTAAGAGTTAGTATTTATTTATTTAAAATACATGGTGGCCGATGGAGCCCAGGGTACATTGCATTATGTACTACAATTTATTTTAAACAGAAAATTCTCGGTTTGGAGAATATTCTCCAAAAGATTATTCCCGAGAATTTTACAACACTAAGTCTAGTGCTTAATTAATTAATTAACTAGCCCAATTAAATATAAAAAGCTGACAAACTTTGCTCTTTCACACAAAATCTTTTGGTGGTTACAGGATTGGATACTGCCAGCCTAGTCTATCGTTACAAGCTACAAATGATATTTGTGAATCTTTTAATATAGGCCTTCACTATCAGCACAAAATTTTCATTTCTCGTCTAAAAATTTATTAATTGGAATGGAGTTGGCTTGGGTAATGAAACGAAAGACCACTGACCAAAATAGATGAAAAAAGGCACATAGACAAGGATTTAATCTTTATTTACAGAAGAAGAAGCATCGTTTTGGATAAAAAAAACTCGGATACGTTTATCTGACTATTTGACGTGCACGGCGTGAAACATTTCGCACAAAACAATGCCGAAAAGAGTCCATTGTTTTGCAGGGTCGCGCTTATCATTCACACTGCAGCAGCACAGCTTTTGACGTGAATGTGAATGTTCATAAAAAATTTAAATACCCCCACAAAACCGACGTGTCATCACTGATGTAAAAAGCTACGTTTACTGCCCCGTTCGTGTGCGTGTGGATACTTATGGTTGTTGTTATTTTATTTTATTATTATTTTCAGCGTAGAGAATTCAATTGAAAATCCCGCCGACACACAACGACATGCGAATTGAGCGCTTTATTATTTATGCGCGCGCTCACGGCGAACAATAATATCGTGGCGAATTGGAGCGTGTCGAAATTTTAAACCCCGCACCATGAATATGTGATGATGTGTCGAGAGACGAACCCCATGATATCCGCAATGGTGCCGTGATTCGCCGTTGGGCGTTTTATTTTTCTCTAAATAAAATCATCGCGACGACGAAGCGAGCGAAGGTGGCGTTTGTCGAGTTTTGAAAATATGCAAATTGCGCTCGAGTCGTTCGCGAACTCATCGGTTAATTATTCAGACCGTGTTATGGTCCCGTTTTGCGCGGGAGAGGGTGACGAGGTGTGAAACTCGTGTAATAATAGCTCTGCGTTATAAAAACAAAAACATTTAAAAGCATGAAAACAAATCATGTTTGAATATTCATAGGCGAACAGTGGGCCAAAAGTATTCACCTCATTTTAATCGATTTTAATATTCTTCCAATCATCAATTTTTCATATATATGTAATTATGTAACTATGAGCGCTTTTTGAATAGTGAACATGGTATTTAAATCCGAGATCTCGCTGTGCTTAAAAAATAGGCATACGATCAATGCGTACAACCAGTATGGATGCGAAACGTGAATGTTATGTAAGATCCAATGCACACAGAGAAGCATAGTGAGATGTATGCTTGGTGTAACGAGAAAAGATCGTAAGAGGATTACATGCGTAAGAAGCATGACCAAAGTGGCAGATGGACGCGAGAAACACTGGAATGGTATCCGAGAAAATGTAAAAGAAAGCACGGTAGACCGAGTGGACGATGGGCTGATGAATTGAGAAAATGTGTAGTCAACTGGATGCCGATTGCTCAAGACAGACAGGAATGGAAGAGGATTGGAGAGGCCTTCATCCATCAGTGGATGGTGATCGGCTGAAAATGATGATGATGATGAATTATAGCATGTAACATTTCTTGGGATATATTTCTTATATTCTTAAATGGACTTACAACACCCCCTTTCATAATTTTATTGGGCTGTCGTTATTTCATACCGTGTATTTTAATTTGGTAAAAATTTTACATGCAGAAAAATTAGACAGGAGTGCTGAACATTGGATACCCACCCGTGCGCATTGGTTTTAACAATGCCAGTACAGCCCGTGGCCCGTTTGACAGCGAAACAATTGTAAAGTGTATCGTTGGTTAGATGGGTGTGTGGCCATTAAATCGCGTTATCGAATCGAACCAGGTTTGACAGATAGCGACATGTTTAACATACCGTTAAAAAAAAAAAAAAAATATTTTGTTGGCAATACCAGCGTAACCACAATGACCGAGGCAGACAGGCGGGAAAATTTTATGCTAATATATAACGAGCGAAAAGAATGGATGGCTGGAGTGGTATCCGAGAGGATGTGAAAGAAAGCTAGGACGACCAATTTGAACATGGGTGACGAATTAAGATGAATGTGTGGAGTCAAGTGGATGTAGATTGCTCAAGACAGAAAAGAATGGGAGAGGATTGAAGAGGCCTTCATTCAGCAGTAGATGGTGAACGGCTAAAAAAGATGATGATTAAAAGTAGGTGATTAAATAAATTTCTATGTACCGACTTGCACGTTAAAGTATCGAGCTCTCCTCGTATAATATATTAGTGTAATAATGTTGAAATTAATGGAATGATCCGACTTGCAGCATGTGTCTATCGGGAAAATTGTAAAAGTTGAATTGAAAAAGAAAAAAGCGGTGCCGCGAAAAACTTTCCAGAGACGCGCGCGAAACTTTTTATGAAACAAATGGCGAGACGAACTTCGCCATCGAATAATGTCGAGCGACTCTCGCCTGCAAAACACTGTAAATAATACTAATACCGAATGAAAATACGGACCCAATGACGTCATATGTACATTTATATAATACATATGTACATATGTACATATATGTATGTATATAAAAGTATGTCGGCGGTTGAAGACCGCGTAGTATTCGCATTGTTCGCATGGAATTTTTAACAACGTTTTATATACACACATTTGTACCTCAATAGGTTTGTGATATTTCACAAACAAACGGATGAAATTTTAATTGGCATAGCGAGGATTTCGACGATGATAATTCAAATCGCGAAACGAATATATTTATTGATGACATCAATCATTCACGTGAAAATGTCGTTGCGGTGTGAAAAGGTGAAGTTGGCGGAAACTTGGTTGAATATCAACGCGCTCAATTATTCTCACTTCTCTCAGCCCATTTGCTCCTCTCTGCTGGATAATAAAATGAAAGATACGCTCACTCTCTTCCTGTGTGTGTGTGTCTCTCTATCTCTCTTGTATAAGAATGGCGACGACGTAAAAATTTAATAACTAGCATTAGTGCACGTCAAAAATTGACGAGGATTGTGCATTTTGCCCCCTTTGCTTTTCATCGTATCTATGATCGTCTGTGAAGGAATTATTAGTTGATAAAGTAATTCTAGCACGCTGAACTTTTATATGATTTATCTGGTCCGTATCTTTAAGGATCGGCTCTTGAAATAATGTAGAGAGCTATGCGGGAGCTAGTTTAAATGTAAATACATAGATTATGAATGAATTGAATTGGATGAATGTAAGTAAAACCTTAAGTGTGCATGTTAGTATATATTTTTAAGTTATATAAGAATTTATTACCAAATTATTTCGATAAGTTTTTAATAAAGGGGTATTATAATATACATAATAATACTAGGGGTAAGAATAAGTCATAGTTAAGTTAATTAAGAATTTAAAATTAAGTATATCTAGAAGAAGTAACGTGTACGGGGATTTTTTTGAATACAATAGACTGCCAGAAGGTCTTAGAAATATATGTAAATAAATTGATAGATTCACGACAGCCTTAAAACAAGTGCTTATAGAAAATTAAGTTTATTTTGTAATTTTAGCTTTAAGTTAATTTTTGTTTGTAATTATTAGCTTTTCAAGTTATTTTCATTAAAATAAATAAATGTCAAATATACATTTGGTTTAAAGAAGTTGTAAAGTAGAACTATTTTTGTGAGCTACCCATTTTGACTTTGCTTTAACAATGTTTAATGTATTATATGTATGTATGTACGTAGTAAGTATGGTGTCGTAAGAGGCACGAACCAATATAGTGTCATCTTCTCCGGTGGCTAGAGCAATCAACTTGCTGAATCGGGTAGCTGTCTCGTTTGATATTTTCTTTGGAAGATACGGTTGCTTGATTGAGCAAATACTAAGGGTCAAGCGAGTTTTTACTATGTTTTATTTTTATACTATGTTTTTTACTACATTTTTACTATGTTTCATTATGTTTTTACTGTTTTATTAAGTTTTTACTATGTTTTATTATGTTTTTACCATGTTTTATTATGTCTTTGTAATTTACCCACCATGGCGATCTAGTTAATCTATCATGTCATGGTGGGTATTTTCTAATTAAAAATAAAAATAAATAAAATCTGCAAATTATTGTTTTTATATAAATAAAAACTGTCCAATGTATTTAGTCTGCATTGTATATTTATAATAGATATTAGTAGAATTCCGTAAAAATTATTATATATATTAGCGAAAGCGTCTGCCTGGGTGGTTGGGTCACGCTCGCATTGCCAACAAAACAAACAAATTTCTTTAGCGGTATGCTGGCAACAAGCCTCTCTCTGTCAAAGCTGGTTCGAGTCGACAACGTGGTTTTATCGCCATAAACCCATTCAATCAACGGTTCACTATCCAACTGTTTCACGTACTGTTGAACTGGCTACGGGCTGTACTGTTATTATTAAAACCTGTTCGCACGGGTGGGGGTTGGCGGGGGGGGGGGCTAGAATTCACTGTTATGTGATGGGCAAACCGGTTAGAATCCAATATTAACATAAAGTAGTGATCGCGCGAAATTTCGACCTCGAGATTTTTATTTTTTTCGGCCTTTTAAATATACCTGACACAAATCAGCCAAAATCTCGAGGTCGAATTTTTTCCACCATCACAATACTTTATCCGATTAGTATAAAGTAAAAAATTACATTATTTACTTCCAAACGACAAACTACTGTCATAAGCGGTGCTTTCTTTTCGTTTTAATTTTTTAAGAGCTCAAAGTCGTTCTAAAAATACAAATCAACGACATTTGTCAACTTCGAACTTTTAAACGTACGATAATTTTCAAACACCCAAACGCAATTCTTCGATATTTTAAAACACTTATATTGACCATGTACTTCCTATCTAATTTTAACAACGTTCAATTTAATTTATACATACATAAGAACATAAGTACCTATTTCAAGCATCTCCTATGTAGATAATATTCAATTAGACTTTCATCAGAAATTGCACGTTGCACGTTGCACGTTGCACGTTGCAAATTGCACGTTGCACTACAATGGCAAAATACCTCATATTAACAATGCAGAATATACTAAAGCTAAAATCGAAGCCTTAAAATATGTTTTATACAGTAAATTCTGAATAATTTTGATTTGTTAATTTAGGTATTGTCCATTGATTGCTTCAACACATTGTATGTACGATCAAAACTTTCACATCCGATCAATCTGCGGTGACATTTACCAATGGCTTACTTCCCACAGTTTGAGGAGCTCACCCCATCTAACGTCGCAGCACACCTAGTATGTACATATGTATATACATACATATGTATGTATGCATATATACATAGGTACATATGTACATATATCGAATTATGCAACAGCCGCATGCCAAATTTGGTATGATTTGGATCGTTTGGATGTCGGCATGCCGGCAAATTGGTAATAAGGGTTTGTCAATCACGTACAGGTAATGCGTTTGATTACGTCAAAAGGTGTTATCAAAGCTTAATTGAGCCGAAGCGAGCTTATTTGACCGAATTTAGTCTCAACTAATGGAGCTGACGTATGTACATACATACATACATAGAAGACATATCGCAACGTAATCTGATACGTATGTATGTACAAACATATGACGGCACTTACGTACATAAATTAAGTATTATGTACATATATTATGTAAAGCACTTATGTGCAATAAATTCAATTCAAAATCGAGGAATAATTCAAGAATCGGAACAGGTGGAGTAATATGTCAATAAAATAAACAAATTTTGAATATTTAGATGAATACAAAAAAATTATATTTCGATTGAAAAATACAAGCAGTACAGATGAGATAGGTCTGAGTACTATGTATTACTTAGACTTGGGATTCCATAGCTCCATACATACTAAAATTAATAAATGTTTCATTAACTAGGGGCACCATACCTACATATGTATGTACTTAACGAGTTAAAAATGTCAACGATAGTTCCAATACCGAAACTCAGAGGTACGAGAAATGCAGCGGAATTGATACCAATAAATATGCTGCCTATGTATAACGGAAAAAAATACTGGAAAAGGTGGTAATTAGACAGTTGAGAAAATGTATTAATAGTAACGATTGAGCAGTCGGGATTCAGAGAGAAGCATTCAATTGGATTTGCCATACAATTGGATAGACAATTGTATGGAGCGAAGAAAGAAGGATTGTTATGTAGATTACGAAAAGTATTATCAAAAAATTAGTTTATAATGCAATATTGTTCCTCCTCATTTTATGTATTGTGTAATTTTTATGTAATTGTAATTTAATAGAGCTATGCGGAGTATTTTAAATGTAAGCAATTTAACTAGTATAATAAATATGACATATTTCAAATATGTTGAATGAATTGAATCGGATGAATGTAAGAGAATCGTTAAAAGTGTGCATGTTAGTTTATATTTTTAAGTTAAATTAAAATAAAGAGTTTGTTACCTAAATACTTCGATAAGTATTTTATACGGGGGTATACTAAATATAGTCATAATAATAGGGATGAGAATAAGTTAAAAGTTAAGAATTTTAATTTTAATAGATTTAATAAAAGTATCTTGTACGGGGGTATATTGTTGAATACAGTGGACTGCCAGATGGTTTTAGACAAATAAAGCAAATTGATGGATTATTGGCAACCTTATAACAACACCTCTGTACAAGTGCTTATAGATAATTAAGTTTGTAATGTAATTTTAGCTTTAAGCTACTTTTTATTCGTAATTAATACACGTGTACATACATATGTGCTTTGCTTATTACGAGTATGCAGATTCAATTAGATCGGTCAGACTTAAGCTAATCAGTATTATGTTAATATTTGAGCTCGAGATGTTAGCTAGCTTGAACAAAACATTAGACTGACCTAACGAACTGAAACTTCATAATTTTAATGATCGGATTTTCGCACTTCAAGTAAACCAAGTAAAATCAACTGAAACTTCATGAGCACAACAATGGAAATTATGGAACTTTAGGCTTGGATGTTGAGATTTGAGCAACGGTTTATTCAAAACTGTCGAGTGTAAAATTTTTCAACCTCTTTGAAGCAACATCAAAACTTATTTTACTTTCGATTCCTGCGGTGACTGGAGGAGATGTTTTTAAAAATTACTATTGATTTCTTTGTGAAAATCGTCATTTCAGTAAAGTCTTTTCACTGAAACATTGCATCGGTAATGTCACAGGTTGACCACGCCTGTTTTTTATTATTATTTTTCTTTACCCTACAAAGCGCTACAAAGGAGGGAAAAATATTGAATTGTTTACGGGATATTGTTTCGAGGCCATTAAGCACACGCGATACTCTCGACGAACGTAAAAGAAAAGCGTGTACGAATTTAATTGGAGCCGGGGTCTCCGGGAGTTTTGTGTCGCACTTCTCTAAGCACACCCGTATATAGGCATAATTTAGTGTCTGAAGGCCGCAAAGTAATGGATGGTCCCCGGGAATGGTTCTGTTCGACTTCGGTACACTTTCTTCAATTACTTATACCAAACAATGAAATCGAATATACCAACGGAGCGTGTCAGACAAATGGTTCCCAAGATTGCACAGTCACTGCGGGGACATTTACCAGCTCGCGCGCTTTTACCAACCCTGGAATACTTCTACGCAATGGCGTTTCTGGGGCATTTTGGTACCTAGGGTGGATCCTTTTTTTAATCCCCCCCCTCCAACATAAACTATTTTAAATTTTTCAAATGCACTACAGGTGAATTTTTAGCGTAGGCGTCTGTCTGCTTACCTGCCTAAAGTCGTTGCGGTTACGCTGGCATTGCCAACATAACAAACAGAATGTTTTTAGTGGCACGTTGGGAACAAGCCAAAGATAGACTGAGTCGACAACGGAATTTTATAGCCATACACACATTAAATCTACGGTACACTGTGCAATTGTTTCACCTACTGTCGAATGGATCACGGGCCGTACTGTTATTGTTAATACCAGTGGGCAGGGGTGGAGGTTAGAGGGTGGGGTTAGAATCCACCGTCGTATGACGGGCA
This sequence comes from Parapsyche elsis, assembly GCA_022651745.1. Taxonomy (NCBI): domain Eukaryota; kingdom Metazoa; phylum Arthropoda; class Insecta; order Trichoptera; family Hydropsychidae; genus Parapsyche; species Parapsyche elsis. The sequence goes on from JAGVSN010000019.1 coordinate 2,345,645, forward strand.
AACCGGCTAGTTTTAGCGGTGTGCTGACAAGAAGTCGTTGCCTCTCGAAGCTCGTTCGAGTGCACAACGCTTTTTGTGATCTACCCATTACACCCATTCAATCGACGGTTAACTATACGATTGTTTCACGTACTGTCAAACGAGCTATGTGTAGTACTCTTATTGTACAAAAACCATCGCGCACGAGTAGGGGTTGCGGGATACGGCTTAAAATCCATCGTTATATAACGGGCAAACCGGCTATTAAGTCAATAATGTATGTAATGCTTTCACAAGAAGGTATTAAATTAAATGTGAAGGTATTATATTGTCAGCTATGAAACCTTTGAATTTCAGTTTATAAAGGATTGATATTGTAAAACTATAATGTAATATGAGTAAAATATGAGGTGCGTCCAATTGTGGATAATGAAACTTGATAGAGCTGGTATTTTATTTAATTGTGATATTATCTAGTAATAAACAAACTATGATTGGCAAAGCAGTGACGTCACACTGATGCTGAATGCGGTTAGAAAAATAATAGATGAATGAACTTTTTTAATTTTTAAATCTATACGTACTTATGTAAGTAACAAGTGCATTTGTATAGTAATTTATCAATATAATAGTATTTTTATAATCTGAAACTGCAAACTTGTATAAACTTTGATAAATCGTAAGACATAATATAAAGCGAGAATATGCACCGCAGGCGAACCCTTTGAACAAAATTTTTCGTGTGCTTTTCGCCGACGGCATACACATACGGCATAGCCTTAATCCCAAAATTTTCGCCTCCAAAATTCTTAATTCGTTTTCTTTATTATTTTACAAGAAAAGACTTTTTTACAAGAAAAAATCCCACTTCCGATTGAGCGATTTTGATGATTTTTTTCACAGATTATAATTAGCATAATGATTTATTATTACAATAATATGTAGATACCAAATATTTAAACGGCCGAAAAAAAAAAAAAACGAAATTTCGTTCAAGAGTAAACTGCCACTTTCGGTTGGCGGACGTTGACCTTATGTGAAAATAATAGATATGAAATTTCAACTTGATAGACTTGATAGTTTCGGAGAAAAAGTTGAAGTTAAAAAGTACACAGACATACAGACATTTTCCAAAAATCATGAAATGTGATCGGGTTTTGTGTACCTGACACAAATCAGTCAAAATCTCGAGGTCGAATTTTTTCCACGATCACAATACTTAATCCGATTAAGTAAAAAGTTACATTATTTTCTTCCAAACGACAAACTACTGTCGTAAGCGGTGCTTTATTTTCCTTTTAATTTTTTAAAAGTGTTCAAAGTCGTTCTAAAAATACAAATCAACGACATTTCTCAACGTACGATCATTTTCAAACACCCAAACGCAATCCTTCAATATTGAAATTTTGATCGAATGTGCAAAATGCCGATATTTTAAAACACTAATATTGACCGTATACTTCCTATCTAATTTTAACAACGTTCAATTTAATTTACACATACATATGTAAGTACCTATTTCAAGCATCTCCTATGTAGATAATATTCAATTAGACTTTCATCAGAAATTGCAAGTTTGCAATACACTACAAAGGCAAAATACCTCATATGAACAATGCACAATATACTAAAGCTAAAATCGTAGCCTTACGCTGTAATAATAATTAATTGCATTCATGCATCAGAGTCTACTTGACAAGTTCGACAGCCCTTCGCATAGTTGCAACGCGGAACACACACGTCCACCCTGCACACGGCTAAATCTAAAGCCTAAAGTCTCAACTTGCCGCTGCTGGCTACTTCAACTTTATGCAACATCGTACATAGTAATAATTAATATAGCAGGCGTGGTCAAGGATCCGAGTAATTTGTCTGACCGTGAGTGGTTCCACATTCACCTTATTCCTCGACGTGCTATGAAGTGTGGAAAATTGCGTTAGGAAACGGTGAGGTCGCCTTGGGTCCCTGAAGCCCACCCCCACAACCATTGCCTCAGGGACAGCCCTGACGACCTTATATCAATTTAGGGGTGTCATAAGAGCTCCGGACCACTTTGCGGTTCTATCCGGTGTCCTCCCTTAAATTACCAGGCCCTCCGGGGTGCATTCGTTAGCGCAGATACCGCGGGGTTCGGGGCCACGTGTACGCGCTAATTTAACACGATACAAAAGACCAACATCCCAACCCCCCTCTCCCTCCCGTTGGCCGCAGAATATGGACATTGACCGCGTGTGTAAATGTCCTAGATTGGTGTATATGTACATACGTGGGGAGACGCGGAAAAACGGTTGTATTTTCGTACTTGACTCGATTATATGAAACGATGGTGTACTGTATGTATACAGTTGGTGCACGTGACTGGGTGTAAAGACGAAAAAATAAAACAAAGAATTAAACTAGGATGGGGCGCTTTTGGGAGAATGAACATAGTTTATAAATTCAACATCCCGCTGTGCTTAAAAAAGAAGGCGTACGACCGATGCGTACTGCCAGTCGTGACGTGCGAATGTGAAACGTCCTGTGGAAAGCCGTTCACCATCCACTGCTGGATGAAGGCCTCTTCAATCCTCATCCATTCCTGTCTTGAGCAATCTGCATCCTTTCACATCCTCTCGGATACCATTCCAGTATTTCTCGCGTCCATCTGCCATGCTACCATCGCTACGTGTCCAGCCCATTGCCACTTCAACTTTTTCACCCGTACTGCTATATCTGCCACTTTGGTCATACTTCTTACCCATGTATTCCTCTTGCGATGTATTCTTGTTATACCAAGCATACATCTTTCCATGCTTCTCTGTGTGCACTGGATCTTACGTAGCATTCTTGAATTTAGCGTCCAAGTTTCACATCCATACGTCATAACTGGCAGTACGCATTGGTCGTACGCCTTCTTTTTTAAGCATAGCAGAATGTTGGATTTAAAAACTATGATCATTCTTCCAAAAGCACTCCATCCTAGTGTCATTCTTATTATTTACATCCAGTCATATTCACCAATTGCCCTAGATATAATCTACTGTGACTACGCTTTGCGTACAAAATTCATTAAACATAATTTTAGTTTTATTAAAATTAATTTTTAAACCTACTTTCATACTTTCATTGCTTAATTCTATTAATCTATTTTTTAAATCTACTGAGTCACATGCAACTGTAACTATATATGTATGTATGTCGTCAGCGAATCTTACATGGCTCAATAGTTTTATATAAATACCCAAAATGGCCTGGCAAACGGCAGTGTAACAAACTGAAGATCACAAATTAAAATTGACATATGCAAAACCTGTCAAAATTGTTCCTCAGGACAGCTGATGAGATATAAAATGATTCGGGTGGCAAAATTAATTTATTTCATACTTAGGCATTGTATGAAATGACTAGGCGTTTTATAAGTATATATTTTTATTTGCCATGGTGCGATGGCTCTCCAAATTTAAAACATGCTAATAGTTTTACATCAGTTAAAAACGACATTTAAATTTGGTTGAACAGTTGTAGTGTTGATGAAGTAAAGAACGCATTATATTTTAATTAAAATTAACATCCTGGTTTAACCTTTTTTCGGATCGAATTGAGGTTGAGGACCTATTATAAATTCAACCGTTCATTAAATATTATTATAGACATTTCCCATCGAGTGCTGAAAAATAATCTCACCGAGCAACAAAAAGTCACGTTTCTCTCGAAAGTTGGACAAGGCTGAAATGACCATTTGGGGGAAAAGTTCATAGATAAAAGTGGCACAACCCAAAATAAATACCGCTTCTACGAACCTTAGGTTTCGAGCCTTGCTCGGGCTAAAAGGGAACACGGAAAACCACACTTTATATACAGGTTCTGTAAGTTGGGCCGCAAATTTTCAAGAAAGGCATGTTTTTTAACACATTTATTTTTCTTCAGTGCGAGTTCACTCCAGCACTTAATCAATTTTGGAACTTCACTCCCACATAAGTTGAAGACTCATTTAAATTATATCGAAAGCGAAAGTCAAGTATTACTGCCTGGCATGCAAGGATAGTACCACTGTCTGTCATTCCACACTATCAATATGAAGTAACACGCAATGCTTCTGGATTAGTCTAGAACCTTTTTAAAATTCATTCGATCGTGTTTGTAATGTTTGCATGCTATGTATTCTAGCGTGCAGTCGATTATATTATCCCAAGTACGTTTTCAAACAGTGATTGCTTCATAAGCTTGTCTATCTGTCTCACAGTTATGTATATGTACGCTTGAACATACATACATATGTACATACATACATAATTGCGCATTGAATTTGAGTTTTTTTTTCTTTATACACCGCCGCGCAACATTATTTAATGCAAAGCGGCCCAGTACTGAATTTCTCTTTTGTTCCACGTTGGACACGAGCAAAGTTCAGCGATCGCATCCTCGTCTCTTTGTCTTGTTTCCATAACTCGTGAAATATCAGCGCCATTAAAAAAAAAAAAAGGAAAAAAGCCTCCGCTATCCCGTAAATTCCCCTTTTTTTCCCTCTCGCTTTAATTCCGCAGTCTCGTAGGATATCATCTTTTTTTTTGCAGGTCGTCCGGTCTATACTATATTGATGAGGAGCGTTCCGGTAACGAGGGTAATATGAAGAGATTCCGACGATGTCAAACGTTAATGCCTTCCATCACTGAATCAATATGGGGAAAAAGATTGGCCCCGTGAAATATGGAGGGATCCGCAAGAATCTCGGGCATGTGAGTACAAACTCACCCCTCCTCAGAAAACAACCCCACGGTGTGGGTTGAGGGGATGAGGTAGGGTAATGGTACATTTCCTCGATATCCGGGATTACGGGCAGACTTTGTGAATCATTTCACCTACACCTGCAGCATCCCCTAAAACAATGGCGGGGATTTGACGGCAACATCCCGACGTGGATGCGCTTATAACTTTCGAACACGATAGTTTAAAATTTTCCACTTCCTCTCCAGCTATGGGAAATTGATGTTTTTGATGTGCATTTTCAGCTGCCGATCCGCCGACTTTAAACATCTCGCTGAATCCTCAATACATATATGCATACATGATATCAATCTAAGCTATTTATATCAAAGTTGTGTCTATTTATAGAGACTTTTGAACATACATACATATGTGGATGGATACTCTTTTAGCTGTAAGTAAACTCTCAAAGTTCTCTGTAACTCTTTGTATCTACATACATATGTAGTATAACTTCGACCGAAAAGGTGATATTATAAAATTCATATTGAATTTGTTTCCATGCGAAATACGCCGCATAAAGGGAAAATGACATTAGATTGTACTTCAACATGATTTTGAGCATTATATATGTAAGTACAATTAAAGATTCAAGGTCATCCTTAAGATTGAATTTAAAAATAAAGACTACTGACATGCCATCTAAGTGGAAAGAACTACATAATTAGTTCAATTTTAATATACAGCCAATAAGCGACCCCGTTCTTAATCACACGGGAATAAATCACATGATTACATATCGTTTATACACTTTTAAACATTGAGAATAGCATTTTCATTTTCTGGAGTTGAAAGTTTAAAATATTCTACATATGTATGTACATACTACTACATACATTACGCAAGGAATTTTTAATAGAAAACACAGGTTTTTAATTAAAAATTGTAATTTTTTTTATTGATTCATAAAGTATACAGTATAGGGTTATGTATAGAGTAGCATAAATAAATAAATAATAAAAAAAACAATTTACACATCCCGAAAGTTCACATGTATTCGAAAGTTAAACACACTTTCTTGTACAACTGTTGAATTGAACAAAATAAAATTGTTGCTGTGAATAGTCGAAGGTCATTCTTTTTTATTCACAAATTGTGCTTTATCGCGACAATGTGCACTAGTGAGTATTTTTGAATGAATCAAATCACTGGAACTTCATACGGCATCCGGTTCACGACTACAGTAGCTTACGTTCCATTGTACGACGCTTTTTGTTGGAAATGAACCCCGATATGCTACTCCATACATAGCCCTATACTGTATACTTTATGAATCAATAAAAAAATTATAATTTTTAATTAAAAACCTGTATTTTCTATCGAAATTACTTCCTGCGTAAATGCTGGGACATACTTTATATCGTCTTGTTTTATATGTATGTACGTATGTAGGTGTACACAAACCTCGACAAACTTATCCAAAATTGATTTTCCATTGACCGAAATTTGCACGTCCGGAAAGTTTCAATCCATTAAGCGACACACTCTTCCGCCAGTTTCGAAAAGATTCATCACTCGCTGTCGACACTTTGGTTCTCGGACATCAGTCAACCATTCCACACATTATCGCAACGCAACTAGTTAATACAACCACGTCGTCGTTTCCCATCCCCTCACAAACCCTGAACCACCCACCGAAACTCATTTCGGCGGGTAAAAGAATCCGTCTGCGACCGAGTGACAGCAAAATCCTCCCCTGTCCAGCGGATTTAGCTAGGGTGGATGCAGCCAGATCGTGCAGCCAGCATCCCACCACCCCTGGGGGCATCGTTTTGAACTGAAATTATTTATTACAAATTCACGTCAGAATTTATCACAAAGTCTGCCAAAATTGCGTTTCGATACTCGTTAATCCCCCTCCTCACCCACCTACGTACATATGTACGTACACTCGAAATTATTAACATGCGTGCGGCTTATTTTACAGGTATCCTTAAATGTAAGATGTCCCGGCACTGAGGGGTGTGATCCTGGGACAGGGGATGGACACTAAAGTACACGGATGGCTTGATCCACATAGGATTACCCCTCGGGATGACCCCACGGTGAGATCCCACCGGAGCTCGGGATACCAAGTGTCAGACAGATGCTGCACGGATGGGCTTAAAATTCATCCGAAAAACGCGTCGTTTTAATCCGGCTGCTCGCAAAGTGAATTTAAAGTAAAGTATGAATCTGTATAGACAATGCAACGACGCAACGTATCGTAGTGTGTGATTAAAAATCGACCGGGGAGCCGTATAAGAAGACGTTTTGTTGTGTATGTTAAGATACGCGCTATTGTAAAAAAAAAAACGATATGCTTTTATATACATACATATGTATGTATGTATGTACATAGATCAATAAACCAAAAAGATATGATGTTGATTTGTTTTTTTTTTTTGAATCACAACGAAGAGGTAGACAACAAAGTTCAAAACATCAAACGGAAAAGCTCTATGAAATGTGTCAGTTTACTCTGCGCCGACTTCTGTACACACGAAAATATAAAATTATAGATACGCCTCTCACTTCCACGGAACGTTTTGTTCATTTTAAATCAAATCGAAAACAACGGATTGTAACTATAATTTTTAAATAAAATTGCGTTAAAAAAACTGTGAGATTATTATAGCATTGAGTACATTACATTATTCAAATAAAAGTTACATATTCGATTTGCGAATTACCTCATCTCCCAGCAGCTCGTCAATTTCCACGTCAAAACCATATCTCCTTTAAACATATATGTACAACATACATAATACCATTCGATCAATTTTAATCTGCCGCTTATCGATATTAAATTCGAATGTATTCAAACGAATCAACATCACGAAATTAATTGTATAATAACGATTTTTAACCACCGTATAGCGAGAGAGAGAGAGAGAGAGAGAGAACGTTGCGTGCGTAGTGACCACTTTAAATCCGCTCAAATACTATAAATTACCACTACCACCGAGACAATAACGCATATTGATTATTTAAACGCAACATTATATGTATATATATATAAATATTTGGTATTCTATACGCCGAACCTTCTATGAATTTTACAGCTTAATAACCGTCGTGCGTGAAAATCGTATCAGAAACTCGTGCCCTCCAAATGATATACAATTTTCGACTTAACATACGCAATTGCTGATTATGTTCGTGCAACGTATAATAAATAAATACCTTTATAATTTGTGCAATCAAGTGAATGGCTGTGTGTGTGTGTCTCGCCTACAATTATTAATTGACGTTTCATTAGTGGAATGTGCGTAGATATATACATACATATAACTCGCGACGTTTCGTACCAGACAATACGACTCTCCTTGCTGTAGAATTATGTATGTATAAGTATCTGGATATAGTGTACAATATATATTTATGTATGTATGTGTTGGTGGGTATGTGTGGTTTTTTCCCCCGACAGTTTCCCGTTTGCTAACAGACTTTTCCCGTACCCTCGTCCTCTCTCTCCCCGGCCGCGGCCATAATCTCACCCCGGGCAACATTTTGCGAAATTTATTGTTTTAACTTAACCGCATTAGTGACTTTAAAAGGTAACTACACAATGTTGCCGATTACTATAAATCCTTTGAAAGCCATTAGTCGGCTGGGGCCGTCATATCACACGTCGACCAGGTGCGTTGCTGCGTATACCTACACTTAGCTGATTGGGTATAAGTTTACGTACATATATATTAAATATTAAAAAATATTTATATATACATATAACTAGTGGACTAATCCATCGATTTCTAATTTAAATTTTCCGAGATACTTCACTGTGAGAAACGGTAGAATTTTTTCAAAAACTAAAACAACTACGCGTGAAATCAGGCAAGCATTTACCAATTCCATCAAAAACAATGATTGTTGATTTGGCATAATGTGTACCTACCGTGCTAATGATTTATTCTGTTTTTAATTTTATAAATAGTCCGCATTCGCAACGTTAAGTTTTGATCACATTAGGCCTTGATTTGCTCTCAAGTCGGGCGTGGAGCAATCAAATTTTGTTATTTTGTAAAAATTATAATTATTCGATCGAAGGCCCTCGGTATTCTCGTTCGCTTAATATGGAAATATTAATTAGTTCGCGTTCACATCACATTGGATGAAAGTTTTTTAATTAAAATATAAGTGCGCTTTAGTTTTATCGATTCAAATTTAAATTCAATATAAGCAATGTCTTCGAGTGCAAAGTTCGTTTGATTACATCGTATCGTAAATATTGTACGTGAAATGTACCGTGCAACGTTATAAAATTATTTAGATTAAATTTTAAACACGATGTTAAGACCCGTTGAATGGGACACTAATATTCATTCACATATTTAAATTAAATTTTACTTAATTACAGTAGCATCAGACGAACGGTTCAAGTAAATTACAAATATATACATACATATATGTATAGAACTCGTCTCATACAAAAATAACTATATTACTGAATGTGTATTTTATTACTTATACCTACCAGGCTACGTTTAAAATTTTATCTGATTGAAAACCGTTTTTTACATAAAGTTTGCCTCCTCCAACACTACCTACACATTCAAATATTCCTTTCAACCCTCATCGGAAGACAACAGGAACCCCAAAGGAATATCTTATCCATAGAAACTTCATCGCGTCGTACAATAAGCGTTGAAACGTCAACGTGAAAAGGATTGCATATCGATGAGATGAATTAATTTGTACTAATTTAGTAATCCAATTATTTTCCCGACGTTCAAACAATGTCTATCATCATTTTTGTGTCAGTGTCGATTTAAACGAGTTAAGTTTCGGCAAAGTTTCGGATTCCGTGCCAGGATTCCACGTCCATAGAGGTACTTTTGTTTTCGCCACTTTGAGTTATCGTCGAGTTTACTTTTGCACTACTTAACTTTGTTAATCGCACAAAAGCCAATTCACGCAACGTGTCGTGTTGTTTTTCGCCAGTTTCGTAACTTGTGTGTTGGGTGTGTGTATTTTTTCAATGAGCCCAGTTAATATTTTAAGCCGCGACAAGCTTAATTCATTAATTATACACTTAAACGCCGCGGTGAAATATCGGTTCAATTACGAGCACTTTCACCTGAAGCAATTCGAACTTTTTTTTTCTCCGTGTTATTTATTTCCGTTGAAAGTAGTTCCTTATTAATTTAAGGCAGTCCGAGAATACTTTTGTGTGTGTACAAATAGTGGTTCACAACTCACCGTAGATATATGTATTATATTAAAAAAGTAAAATCACAGTTAAAAAGTCATCATCGATACCGAAATTGACAATGAAATAATTGTATAGTTTTCACTCGATCATTTTGAAAATCGTCCGATTTAATTGTAATTGACGTGTAAAGCACAAATTCACTATTCATTCATTCAGAACACATTTCATAATAGGCAATTTGCTAAATATATCAATTTCCGGATGCAGATTTACATATACTAATATGTAACAACCACACACTGGTACAATACAATTGTAGCGTGTATCTGTTGGTTTCTGTTGGTTTAATTAGAATACGAATTGTACATACATATAACCGTTACATTTTTATTTTATACATATTTTTAGAACGCTACAAAGTGAAACTACTCATTACAGAATCTTTGATTTGAAATAACTCAAAAAACAATCACAACTTTTACAGTTTTTTTACTCGGAGAGACATCCGCTATCGACAATAGAAATGTATTACCATATTTTTGAAACATCTGCATTTTTTACTGATACATACAATGTATAATACCTCATATACGATACCAAACATTAAAAGTTGATAAAGAACATTTTACGAGTAAATTGACAAATCAAAAAAACTCCACCGACCAATTGTCAATTTTCAACCGTTTTTGAATATTTTTTTTACCTGTTTGCCCCTACGTTAGCTTAGCCTCACTTTGTAAATGAAAATTGTCACAACTTATTAGTTGCCTACAACTTAAAATATGAAACTACATACATATGTATATACAAACATTTTAATTTGGAAGAATACATACATACATATGTATATATGTATATCGTAATTGGCATACGTAGGAGGGTCGTTGGATTAGTCGTGGTCGTTTGGAGAATTTTAGCAATGGCCGTCTTGGTAATCCAGTAGATGTGCATCGCACTTGTTGGTCTTTTTGAGGGGCCTGGACCCCCCCAGTTGCAAATTGGGGCCCCTCGAAACCGGCGAATGGGTACCGCTCGTTCGAAACGTGCGGTTTACTCACAAATCCCGGTCTATTAATCAAAAACAAGAGTCCCAACCCCCTCCTCCCTCATTTCCTCCAACGAACCTCTGGCAAACTCGGGGTGGGCTTACCAGGCGATTACAAGGGATATACTCATTTGAATGGATGTTCGCAAATAGAGAAAAATTACAATATATCACACGCGGCGAAGATTCGCTGAAAGGGGGCGCCCGAGAATCGTCTGAACACCTGTACGACACATATGTACATAAATAATAATAAAAAAATTGTATATACCTACATATGTACATGTACTTTGATTTTTCCGCTTGTATCGTACTGAGCGTCAATATTTGATGACACTTTCAGTAGATAATTGGTATAAAAGTTTTTCTTATAGCTGAATTTTCTATCAAACTGTAGACCGCTCGTATAGACATGCACTATCACTCGTACTGTGGTTACATCGTATCGTTTTACACGTGCATTCTAAAGAATGATAAATATTTTATTGAAACCCACCACCACAATCGCACCACTGCAAATAGCTTCGTGTAATTTTGTATTGGCGCACTAATCTCTCCGCTTTGGCTTCTTACCTACAGTTTGTTCCCTAATTTATTAATACACATGTACAAGAACAGATCTGCTTTCTACACAAGTCTACAATCAGAAATTCGTAGAGCGAGTTCATTGTAATTGAGAGGTTTTCAAACAAAATAAATCAAACTTGTCTAAAATGCTCTAACACAGCGGTCGCCAACCTTTTGGACCTCACGAACACAAAATCTCGAATACCGCGGACCACTACCATGATTGTTTCCATAAAAATAACATTCTGAATATGAAATGGTAATTACACTTGTATTTGCACTCCAAGTAACTTGCAAAAAAAAAGAATGGATGGCAGATGGACGCGAGAAATACTGGAATGGTATCCGAGAGGATGTGATAGAAAGCAAGGTAGATCGAGTGGAGGATGGGCTGATGAATTGAGAAGATTGTGTGGAATCAAGTGGATGCAGATTGCTCACGACAGAGAGGAATGGAAGACGATTGGAGAAGCCTTCATCCAGCAGTGGATGGTGAACGGCTGAAAATGATGATGATTATGAAAAACTAGTGTAAGCCATTATAACGTCAGTAATATCAACAGAGCGTTCTCATCACCCGTACTAAAAAATAATATTAAATTTAATATAATAGTTTGTATAGCGCCATCTATGGCGCGTTATAATACAACAACATAAAAATTTAGCAAAGTCGCGAACTTTCAACTGATTTATGTATGTATGTATGTAATATGTTCAAAGTAAAAGAGATCTCGCATCATCTGGTTTGGCTCACCGCGTAAGCACTGAGTGTACCGAATCAATAGTACTGGGTTCAAATCCCACTCGTGCGACGTTCTGGTTTTTTAATTATTTACCAAGGCGAGCGTTTTCAGCAGACAGACAGGCGGATTTCGGCTATTATATCAGACAGACAGACAGACAGACAGACAGACCGCTGCTGAGTCTAACATGCTCAAACGAAATTCTCAGTTGAAATAATTATTATACATACATTTTAAATTCTCCGATTGTACGCCACTGTTCTTCATCATACACTCTAAATTTTATATGCGTTCCATCTGACCGGAGGCACGTTATTGCCGTGCAGTATCCCAAAGCCATCAAGTCGTATTCCCCTTTGAACAATATACGAAACAACCTGGTCTGGAAGTTGCCGACACTAGCGAGAGGCGGGGGGCCGTTGACTTTGTTGGTTAATACGTCACATTCATTGCACAAGTCTAGAGGTTGACATCGACGTGGAAGGCAGTCAATATCGCCGGTCAAAGGTCCTGACTCCTGACTGGTGGAGAAGCAGGAGAAGGGTGTCTGAAAGTGGGGTGGATCGTTTTTACGGCCACCAGATAAACATCACGAAGGTTGCGTAAATAAGTTATGCGATCTTTGGAGTCTTGGCGATTCGCCCGTCGAAGAGGGCTGTCGAGTGAATTACTGTCCCCTGACGAAGAGGGCTTAATGACTTTCGAAACGTCGACCGTGTTTGTCGACGAATCCTCCCCCTACCCCATGTCCGAATTTTTCAATAAGGCGTCCCTTCAAAAATTCATCTGTGACGGATTCGGATATAATGAATAAAATAACGCTCCGGTGTCGCATCACTCCTACAGCTTACTCCGTTCCAGACGGGAATGTTAAATTGCGAACGAGAAGTGGCGTGAGCGGGATAGATTAAGTACGTCTATTATTTATAGGAATCAACCCCACCCCCCTTCCAGTTCCATTTTGAAAGTATTTTTATGATATTTTGATTCAATATTTTATTGTTAAATTAATAGTGTTTGATTGTGGTACAGTCCCTGTAATTTATTTATAGTACAACTCGGTGATAAATCGATATATTATATGTATGAGAATTGAAAAAAAATTAGGTTTATTTCGTCGATTTTCTCGGCTACTGTGATAAACAATGACTAACTTTTACTGTATCCGTATGCATAAATAATGCATTGTTATGGCATAACAACGGCCTATTATTGGTAAAAAAAAATCTGTTATTTGGTTCTAAAAGGACCGATGTCAACTTTTGGGAAATTGGGATTAGAAAAGTTGCACATAAACTATTGGTTCAACAGAATAAACCCCAAAACTTTACGCTACGATAAAGTTAAAAAAGTCACCCCTACCAACACTTAAAATTAAAATTAATCTTCTTCCTATTATCAGAATATTCGGAGTTAATTCGCGTGAATATTTGTTATTAAGATTGCATTGAATTCCATTGATTGTGTTGATTTTAAAGGTTGATTATTTTTATTTGATCATATCAAATTTCGAATTATATTATTAATAATAATGAAAAAGTAAATATAAATCTTATATAAATATTATTAATTTATTTGATTGTAAACTATTTATAACCCTATATCTACTATATAAAATTCAATGTTTGTTTGTTTGTCGTTTCGCTATGCAAATCTACAGTTTTCAACTTAGAACCGCCAAACTTGGTATACTATCTCATGATACCCCAAGTCAGACCGTAGGTGGGTTTTGGAAGGGATCGGATCAGGGGGTCAACGGGGCCCCATATACAAAATTTTTAATCAATTTTTTTTTTTGAATTGGAGAATAAATGTTTTCATTTGTTTCAATTTTTCATTCAATTTTTGTTTGTACTGGAGAATAAATGTCACCCACCATATTCAGCTAGTATTATATATAAATCATAATCTATTCATTATTTAAAATTCAAGGAAGGAAACCAATAAATTCTACTTCCCCAATAAAATTTTATTTTGAATATTACTTTCCTCTGTCATCATTTTAACCTGAGTCGGCAAACTCCTCCGATTAAATATAAATTTGTATGTTCTTATATATTTTTCAGTTAATATCACGAAGATACACTATGAAATATAATTATAACTACCGTATATGTATAATAGCGTACAATCTGACTGCCTGTCACGGTTACGTGAATATTCTATCGGGAGCACATGGCAATAAGCTGCTATCTGTCTAAGCTGGTTCGAGTCGACAACGCGATTTTATGGCCATACACCCATTCCATCAACTGTACCCTGTACACCTACTGTCAAACGGGCTAGGGGCTGTACTGTAATTGTACAAATCAGCGCGCACGTGACTGACTCTTTCGATTTTCCAATTCGAGTCCACACATTATAGGATTAAAGGCTCAAACGCACACTGATCACACCACACGTGACGTGATTGCGCGACGTGGTGGTGTAGGGTGTTGCGCGTATGTTTCTACTGCACTTGCGGAAATTATATCACATTGGTGGCAATTTCTAAACAGGATTGTCTGGAGCTAGCTAATGATAAATGACAGCCATCGACGTCGGGCACGGTGCGAATGCACTCTCTCCTGTTTGCACAATTTACGGCCTACACAGTGACGGGGTGGTTTTTCCTGGAAAAGCTCACAGTGAAGTGGGGGTAATTTTCCGCGTGACCCTCGCCAAGCCCCCTGCGAAATATCGCCTCGACTTACGCGCAAAAACGGATTCCCGAACCGCGAAACCGTAACGAGGCCTCGACTCCGTCGTTTTGTGGCCCATTAAGTGTGCTAAGCCCAAAAATTAAATTGAACTTACCGAAGGGAGGTGGCTTTCCGTACGACGAATGACAAAACTGATGTCGCTCATTATTCAGTTTGAGCACCGTCTTAATTATGGACGACAACGCACGATTCACAAATTTACTTGTGCGTGTGTATTTTTACTCGTTTATAAAGTACATGCATGCATATATTATGTACATTTACTCGGTATTAAGTTGCGGTGCGATGTAATTAACGTGAAAATGTGATGATTTGATCAGTATTACATGATAATGTCAACACCAACTAGTTGTCGTATTACAGACCTATTAAGGCCGGGCGCACACTGGGTACGTATTTGTACGAATTCGTGTCGTACGTATGTTGTTGTCTCTCACACGTATGGCGTTGTCTCTCTCTCTGGGCATTATCAAGTTTCACGAATATGTTTACACATTTATTGTTACAGTATAACACCTGTACAGCTTACAGTGAACTGTAATTTTTTGTATAGTGAAATTAGATCAACCTAAAACAGTTTCACTGATCTTTTAAAATCTACTATACAGCCACCAGTATATCTTGACAATAAATGGCGTTGCGTTCGCAACGGGCCGTAACATTGAACCGCATTACCGCGTACTACCTTTGAATCCTTCGATCATATATGTATGTATATCATCATCATTAGCATTTTCAGCCGTTCGCCATCCACAGCTAGATGGAGGCCCCCTCCAATGCTTTTCCATTCATGTCTGTCTCAAGCAATCTGCATCCACTTGACTCCACATATTCTTCTCAATTCATCAGCCCATCGTCCACTCAGTCTACCTCACTTTTTACTTTCTTTCACATCCTCTCGGATATCATTCCAGTATTTCTGGCGTCTATCTGCCACCCATTCTTCTCGCTGTGTGTCCACAAACTTTTTCACACGTTCCGCTATATCTACATATGTACCATGTATTCATCTTACAATCTCTTCTTGTTATACCAATCATACGTATGTATGTCCATTGGGGTGGAGCGACGATGTATGGAACTTTTTTTTTTGGGATATTCGTTTTGAAATAGTTATAAAAAGTTGCCTCTACATCATACCTCTTCCGTCTAAAAAAATCTGCGTAAAAAAAAAAGTTTTTCTGGACTCTACCAGCACTTTTATCTTAATACTTGTATGAAAATTTCTTATCTCCATAAATAGCAATTTTAATTGGAAAATTAGTATTTATTTTTACTATAAATACTTACTTTACTCGTATATACATACATACATGTTTCCCTCCACCGCTCTCACAAATTCACACTTATTTGAATAATTGAAGGAAAACGTAAATAAATTAGATTTTTACAAAAAGTTCTTATAATAATTCAATAATGTTAGGGTAATTTTATGACCATGTTATCTAAAATTTTATATTCTGTGTTCAGATTTCAAAATTAATTGGCAAATTTCATTTTTTCGCCTTCGGGTAGAGGCCTGAAGACATATTCACAGATTTTTTTTCAGTATTTTTACGACAACACGGATGATTCAAAGAAACTTTTGGTAGGTATTACAATGCCAATTTTTAATTTTTGCAATGTCGATCCACCCTAACGTCCATGCTTCTCTGTGTGCACTGGACCTTATGTAACATTCTTGTATTTAGCGTCCAAGTTTCACATACATACATATGTACGTCATAACTGGCAGTACATATGCATTGGTCGTATAGCTTCTTTTTTAAGCATAGCGGAATGTTGGATTTAAAAATTATGTTCATTCTTCCAAAAGCACTCCTAGTTATATTTCTTTTCTTTCCATCCACTCATTACTATAATTTTCACGGAAGGTGTAAGAGATAGATATTATGATTGTGGTCAACATACACACACCGGAAGTGCTAGTTTTCTCTTGCATGATTTTTTTGTTTGTTTGTTTTTTTTTTTTTTTTTCAGCCTTTTATATAATTTAAATCTTCATCTATCTTCATATATAAAAAAAAATCATCAAAATCCACCCTCCAGATGTGGTGGTTTACTCTTGCATGATTTTTTTTTGGCTTTTTTATATACTTATAAAATTAGAATTCTTATAACAATGGTGAGTTTCAAATAAAAAATCATCAAAATCGGTATAGTAGAAGTGTTTCAGTATTGGTTGAAAATTGTTTGTTGATTATGATGCGTTCGTTCGTTGCTCGCTACGTTCGAGGCAATATTCTTCGGCTCGATCAAAATTTGAGTTTCAAAGAGTTTCAAAGAGTTTGAGTTTCAAAAATTTTTTCTTCAAATCAATTCAACTAGAGATAGATTACAAATATTACAAAATAGAGGTATGAGATGTATTTTAAATGCGGATAGGTATGCTAGTATAAAAAAAGATGTTGATTGAATGTGAAAGTAAATTGGACTTTGAATCATTGTGCAAAAAAAGGTTGCGTGGTCTGCAAATACTTTTGGAATTTGATAAAACGTGCTGATGTGACGTGTCACCAATAATTTATTATTGATATTATAGTTTTATTATTCTGATGCATCAGACTACGCGACTATGGAATTTGTTGAAGTCACGGCGACAAAAGTCAAAGCGTTGCGTTTTAGGTGTGCCGGGCTAATCACAACTGCTAGCCGAGGGGTCGTTCAACTTCAGTTTCTTAAAAGGTTATACAGTAGAACCCCGATATATCGTTTTTCAAGGGCCCCTAAAAATCGATGAGTGCGGGAAAACGATGAATGCGAGAACGATCACAACACTTCGCAGCAAGATCGCTTTCACTAAAATGGACTCGGAGTTTTTATTTTGGTAGAGTCAGAGTCAGATTTGGATCTAAATATTTCAGGAGTCGGAAAATTTTTAAAAGCAAAGCGTCAGTTGCATTTTATACAAAATTTTTCATTTTCGCTCAATATACGACAGCTTGAATTTTAAATAGTTAAACTTCACAATGCTCGTTGTATGTATGTATGTATGTACATAGTGACTAGATGCATGCCAACATGTGAAAACACACTTTTCATAGTTCTTTATTCTGATATAAGTAAAATATTGTAGCAAATAGCGTTTCAATGTAAATTTTAAATATGTTTCCACTTACTAAATATGTACATATTTTCGAATCGTTGCATACAAATATGATCATATAAATTTAAATGCACGGTAAAAATCTTTACTTTTCGCATTTCGTATTGAAGTTTTAAGTACCTTTTCACTCAAAGTGAGTACGAAAAGTTTGCGCATACTTTCATCTGTGTGAACACGATTCTGGGCTTAAATTTTATTCCACCAAGAGTACGACGCGAACGAATGCGTTCTCGAATTTTCCAATCGAACAAATATAACCAAAAAGCACACGTTCAGTAAACAGTATGTAGACGTATGCGGCAGCATTTTTATCATATTTTATTTTATTTTATAGCATATATTTATAATATATAAAGTCCGTTTCAATTATTGGCGCGGTCCACAAATGGCAAAGGGAGGTCCCACACCCCAGACCTTTCTTGATGGTAATTTACGACAGAGCGGGGCGTATTCCCGTGAGGGGTTGGGGAGGAGAGACCTGGACCCCGACCCCCGATTATTACCGGCTGAGGACTCGAATTTGCCAACTAATAGTGTAATTCAGTGGCGCAGGCTCCACCCGAATCAATGTCAAATAGAATAAGGCCACGCGTGTCCTTAATCCTTG
The DNA here is from genome assembly GCA_022651745.1 of Parapsyche elsis. NCBI lineage: Eukaryota > Metazoa > Arthropoda > Insecta > Trichoptera > Hydropsychidae > Parapsyche > Parapsyche elsis. Next base: position 2,364,274 of record JAGVSN010000019.1, read on the forward strand.
CCAACGTGCATACGTACCGATCCCCGAAGCACGCTATAAAAGTTCCCAGCCCCTCATCCCCAATTCCGGAAATTAAAGCAAAAGTTAATACCCGTTTCCTACTTTCGAAAGTATCAGAAAATACTCACCGATGACTACTTTTAATTAATCCATTTATATGAATGTATTGTATGTTTTCTTCCGAAACATTACCATACCGTTGGATTAATCGAAAATGTATTTTACAGAAGTACTTACGTATAGTCCTGAAAATAGTAGTAAATACTTTTGTTTCGATGACCACATACAGAGTGTAGATCAAGTATTGCCAATTCATGGAAACTCAATGAATGCGCTCCAATAGAAATGACATTTCCAGTGATAAAACGCCTGGTACAACATATAAACTATACATGTATGTACATATGTTACAAGCGTGAAGTGTGAAAACCTGCATTTTATACAACGCCCAAAGTGGCCCAGCAAATTGAAAAATGTATGTACTACGCTTTATAAATTGAAATGTGTAGAGGTGAAAACTGGTATTCGCAATCAGCTGGACAAAGTGGTGAGACAAAAACCGATTTTTACAATAAAGTTTTACACGTATTTCACACTGCCTTGTGAAATGACCGGACATTTTATACAATGCGTTGATTTCACAGTGTGCTTTTAACATATTATAAAGATTATATATGTATGTATGTATAATAGCGCAATATATGTATAATGCCTGATTAGGTAGCATACACTCACGGCACGTGCATATAAACTGACTCACTCACACATATGTACATCCACAACACGGATAGCGCGAAACGCTCGCATTTTTAACTATCTACTACGTTTTTGCAACATTACCTACTCCATTTACATATATGACTGTACATAAATGATAACCACCCGATGACATTGTCAACGAGGAACTAGTGTACGTATATGTAGTAATGAATTTTTGTGTGAATGAACTATTAGGGAACAAGATGATGAGAACGCTAGCGATGGTATGAGAAGGAGTTGGCAGTTGTCGTTGACGACCCGGAGAGATATGTGCACAGGTTAATAAACGTTGAACCACTACAAACACGCCATTCTATTATTTTGACCGATCGCCACAAACCAGATCCCACATACATATGTATATTATAAAATCGGATTCTTGTCTGCTTGCTTATTTGTTCCTTATACATTCCCACTCTGCTTCACAAATCAAAGTTAAATTTTGAAATGGCACTTCATATTATCTTGTGGGCTTTGTAGAGTGCGTTTGGAACACATCTTTCTAATATCTAGCATACAAAGATTTGTTTCAATGACTGCGGCTAATAACAGCTGATCAAGTATTAAGCCCGGAAAACAGATTGCGTTTAGATATAGCAATTTAATAATTGTAATCGGAAAACGCCAACGCCGGGTATTTAGAGCTGTTTAATAATAAACGTAGTTCTAGTTCGCTTTTGAGTGTGTGGGTGTGCGATAGATTTTCGTCGGAAGATTGTTTACGAGGCTAACACGTTTTTAAGCCACCGTCGGTCGGCCGCATATTCCGGTCATATTTCAGGGGACCGTAATGGTATATCTATTATTTATCTGATGGGACACAGAGAGATGACGTTAACGACATAAAAATGACGGCAGGTACACAACAATGACACCGTATCATAAAGAACGGGCGACCCTTAAACGTGAAAGGGTTTTTCTTCCCTCGCCCTTAAAGCCAACGCCAATATGGCCGAACTCCGTCCATTAAGATATATTTCGACAAAAACCCTATTTTTCATACTTTTTTTTTATTTTTCCGTACTACTCACGTAAAGCGAAGCACTCAGGGCCGGATTAAAGTTTCACAATCACAATGCAAAATTTTCCCACTTAAACTGCGTTTTAATCGATGAAAATATGACTATAACGTTGTTCAGTTGAAATGTGCAGTCCGTGTTTTAATCAAACCAAATTTAAATTGTGTACTAAAATTTTGGCCAGACGATAGCTTAGTGGTTAAAGCGTTAGCTTGAGCGAAAGTCCGGTTGTATGTCTTTCGACAGTTTTTTCGACCTTAACTGTCGTCATGAAGACCCTGGACATTACTAAATTCAGATCGAGTGTCTCATGTTAGAATTTGCCAACTTATCTAACTTACTTACGCCAAAAATTGACACCCCCTATCCACTATTCCTATGTTAACCTATTATTGTGTCTGGATAATTGTGTTCTTAGACCTGTTGGTTAACTTTCACCCCAAACAAAACATAAATAAATTTAAATTGAAGCAATTATTTCATACTAAAAACGTCACAAAACAAAACCAAAGGTACATGGGTGCGTGATTACTATCAAATACATTTTTCATTTTATTATGTAAAAGCTAAGAAATAATCATAATTCGGAAGAAGCCCTAAAGCTTCAAATTATACGTTAACACCCATACTACATACATACATACATAGTACCCATTAAGAGCTTACTGAACGCTTAATTTTATTATATTTTATATGAATTTACAGTGCTGGAGCATTCATAGACCATCCGCCAACTTTCGTCGAGCTTCGAACTTTCACATCAAATTTGCAATGCCACGAAAATTAATAGGATCGCATTAAAAATTTTGTGCAATTGAGTACGTAAGCTCGGCACACTCGTGCTGACGATAGACGATCAACAGTTTAATGCAGACAAACAGTGTCGGGGATACGTAAACGGTTAACGGCGATTTGCATAAGGCGAACCGCTCGATTAATCCCGACACGGCTTTATGGACTAAATAATACGGATTCGATTAAAATCTTAATTGCCGGGGCTTGCTAAATTATGCGCAATGCCCGAATGTCCCGCCGTTAAATTTTCCCGGAGTAGGTACGAACGGAGAACCGCTTCGGATTATTGTGTTGTCCGATCTCGAGAGCTTCCTTTTGAACCATCGAGAGAGACCTCTAACTTTTATATATTGTGCATATATGTAGGTATAAAAAAATGAACATCCTGTGAAATTGCTTACAAATGATATGACAGTGGAAAAATTTGAAATTACGCTTAAACTCAGAGGATTACTCCAAGCACACGTGTAATGCAACATGACGTGACCCGTCAGAACAACGCCGGGCAATTCAGCTAGTACTTTATATATTAATTCAGTCGGAATCGTCAAAACAAATCTTTGTACTGACCTATAAAGAAACGTTTCCTTTCACACTCAAGTACTTATGCTGCGTACACACCGACGAACCGAACAGCGAACGATGAAGGGTTACTATTGTGTAGACCGTTCCACACAATAACGTCCGATGATTTATGAACGTTAGTACTTGAGACAATCGCTAGATCAAAGGAAGAATCTCTGCAACGTTTGGCCCCATTTCATCAAATAGTGTCTGAATGTTTGAAAAAATAAAGAAAACATTCGTTTTTATTTACCTACATATGTACATATATGTATGTACGTACATTGGGGTGGAGCGACATTGCAAAAATTAAAAATTGGCATTGTAATACCTACCAAAACTTTCATTGTATCATCCGTATTCTCGTAAAAATACTGAAAAAAATCTGTGAATATGTCTTCAGGCCTCTACCCTAAGCGAAAAATGAAAATTTGCCTATTAATTTCGAAATCGGAACACAGAATATAAAATTTTAGATAACATGGTCATAAAATAACCCTAACTTTTTTGAATATTATAAGAACTTTTTGTAAAAATATAATTTATTTACGTATTTCTTGAATTATTCAAATAAGTGTGAATTTGTGAAATACCAGTAAATATATGTACATACATACATATATACGAGTAAAGTAAGTATGAATAGTAAAAATAAATACTACGTTTCCAATTAAAATTGCTATTGGAAATTTTCATTTCAAAAGTGTTAAGATAAAAGTGCTGGTAGAGACCAGAATAACTTTTTAAATGAAGCAATTTTTTTGGACAGAGGAGGTATGACGTAGAGGCAACATTTTATAACTACATCGTTGCTCCACCCTAATGTACATACATATGTACGTATGTATGTAAATAGAGGTACGATGTACGTCTTGTGAAAGAAACTCGACTCCAAGTGCGGTCGTTTTAACTGAATTAATTTATTAGCTAAGTATCGCATTCGTACGATGAACGTAGCGTTACTAGATATATGTGCAAGACGCCGTTTTAACACCCCTGCGCTACGGCGATGCCCAAAGGGTTAAGCTAGATTCGCATAACACGCGTTATTAATTAATCGCGCTGAAATTTAGTACACAGCTGCCGTGTTATCCTATTAACGTGCTAGGGAATTCAACATATTCTTGTTACGCGCACATATTCGCATAGGTACGTGGATGGTAGTTATACTTAGCCTCCGCTGATGTGTATATAATTATTGTTCGTAATTAAAATCGATGATTTTTCGCACACTCTCGACGCAATTTGCTTAGTACGTGATCAATCGTGAATATGTATATTTTATTGATTAAATTCAATGTCGGTTCGTTGCTTGTGCATTCGCACACCATTTGACTAATTGAAACTATATATTGTAGAGGTGCTTCGTATGATCCGGCTGTTTAGTTCCATGTAGTACCAGAGTACGTGCTAAAAGGTCCTATTCGAGTACAATAAGACTTTTTGGTTTCGAATTATTTATGTATAGACAATTATACATAGTTACAATTTGTAATGTTCATTTATTTCATATTCATTGTTTGTTTATTTGAACACGAGAGAATAGAAGACCATTAAAATTTCAGGAAAATTCAATTCTTAACAATATTTTATAAACTATGTACAATTGTACATACATTCATACATACATATGTACATATGTACATATATGTTACGGGCAAAGTTGAAAATCCTTGCATTGTATAAATTGGCTCATTTTATAAATTGCCTCATTGCATCATTTTATACCTATAGAACGCCTAATCGTTTTATCATTTATTTCATAAATCTGAACAGCTGATCCTGAAGAAAAATTGTAACCAGTTTTTTTCGTAAGGCCTGGTTTTTCATACATGCTTTTTCTATTTTAATTTATAGTAGCGTAGTACACTTTGCACTTACATATGTACATAGCTTGGCCATTAAAATGCCTGGACGTTTTATATAATGCGGGATTTCGCACTGTAACATGTTATATTGCATAATCTAACTAGTATATTATGATAAGTAAAGCCGAGAACTTGCAGCTAATATTAGGTAAAGTCAGTGGTGCCCAACCTTTGGTCTATCTCGAGCAAATTAAGAATTTAAAAATTTTAGGCGAGCCACACATAGGACGATGACCTTTTTTTTGAAAAAATCAGCAACAATAGGTAAAAAAAATACACAATAATATTACACACACTACTGTTTATTACTACTTCTAATCTACTACAAATTAAATACAATACAGGACAAACAAAAGTTATATAATAATCAATGTGAAGACTGGCATTGCATGTTTATTGTACTCTGGTATTTATTATACATATGGTGTTACAGCAAGAGTCATACAATCATTCAGATGTTCATTTGTTAATCTGGATCGGAACTTCGATTTTAAAAATTAACCGTTAAATCATAAGTAATGTCGGCTAATTATAATTTAGACCTTTTTTCTCAGATTGGTCTTGTATGATAATGGTCGAACTTTTAAAATAACATGTTTGATTTTGAATTTTCCACTCGAAAAAACAAAAACTATGACACGCGTAATCAAACTTTTCGGCGAATTTCACACACAGAGTGCGCTCAAAAATCCACACAGAATTCTGATCGAATGTTCAACCGTGCCATTTTTTTTTATTTTTCTGATGAGCTAGGCTACAAAGCAAATAAAACAGCGAGAACTTGATTCAATTTTTCAACAACCCACCCTCTCTTCAACCCCCTTTACCGCCATTTTCACGCCAACGTTAGTTAAATGTACGTCTCGACCGTTCGAGAACGCTTATTTTATTTATTTATTATTCAAGCAGGTCGTCCATTAATAATGCAAGTTTAGTTAGACGACCGACCCCCTGCCACCTGTGTAATGTATTATTTCGCCGAAGAGGCGCAGAAGGGGTGGAGAAGGTGAAGGTGGGAGGAGAAGGAGAGTCACCCGTCCTCGTAACTGAATGAAGCTCGAAACTTGAATATCGAATTAGTCGTTAACGATAAAACTTATACGCAAGTGATTTTAATAATTAACATATCGATTCGTACGCGTATGCGTGTGTTTTTTGTTTGTTTGTCTTACGCATGGTGGATTTTCCACAATTGAAAATTCCAATTAAATCGTAAAATTAACATGCAGTTTTATCGTAGTTGTTTTATCGTTGTTTGTTTCCCTTTTTTTTTTTGGATGAACGCAGCGGAGGTTTTATATGAAATTCGCGCTTACGTGGTGGATAAAAATCGACTGGAGTGTGTAATTCATTATTCAACCACAATATGTAATTTCAGCATCGGGGCGATTCTGTTTCAGTTTTTTTTTTTTTAATTAAATCGCAATGTGTGCGTTCATTGTGTGTGAAGTTTCGGCGTGAACTGGAAAATAATTTGTTGAATTTTATACATTATGCATGTGTGTTGTGGCGTTTAAAAATTTCACACTCTTGTATGTTGTTACTAATCTGCGAACATCAACGCTTACAAATTATGTAAATAATTTTCAAATTTTGGCATAAACAATTATTTTGCAAAGCAATTGATTGTTTTCAACCTTGTTGTTTGATTTACACTAAAAATGTTTCGGCGAATGTAATTGATTCCATTACATACACTTTCAATGAAATTTTCCCTCATAAAAGAACACAGATAAAGATATAGACAGATAAAGTATTGAAAAGAAAGTGTTTTCGATAAACTTATCCTTTGACAAATAATTTATATATGTAATGTCAAGGATTCACGTTTGTCATATATCATACATGTCACATTTGTCACTAGTATAATGACACTTTAGGCTCCATTTCACGTGAAAATAAAATATAAATATATTCTAAACTTTTATAAAAACGGAATAACTCAAGTTGGCACTTGTGCTAAAAGCGCAAAAGTATATTTTAAAAAAAGTAATAAACCCGTAAAAATATGTACATTATTGCGTTTAAAGTCGAGAGTGATGCTAAATTCTCCATTTAAAATATTTAACTTCGGCGATGAAACCCCTCGGTTTGGGGCACAATTGTTGAACTTACGGACGCCACGCGTCGCCCTTGAACTCGGCAAGTTCGAACCGTATCGAAAAGTTCAAAGACCGAGCTTTTCACAAAGAGCTTTGTACCTCGCAGACACGACAAAACAGAAAAAATAATGATCGAAAACGATTGAGCATGCCTGCCTGCCTACTTGCTCGATGCTCAGCCTTCAGGCGACTCGTAATTAAGGCCCCAAATTCGGCTCGCAAGAGTCAAGTCTGTCAAACTGTGGCTCGCGGTCACCCCTTACTCCCCTCCCCCTGTTTCCCCCCACATACACCCTCTGTTCCCTTCAGACGAGGTCTCACCGCCAATTTGACAGGTGACAAATGACGATTACAATTTAATGGAAATATGTACAGCCATAATGTATTACACTGGCCGTGGAGCTTTGGAACGGACTTTACAAGCTTTCCTATAAACGGTGAGATAATAATTTTTAATAGACACACTTCAAGTGCGAATAGGGGACGTCTTTCTGGTGAAAAAGTGTTAAATCGATTGTTTTTCGCTATTGAAATATGTATGCTTAGCCCTTTGCACTCGGAAGGCGTTTTGCATACGAGAAAGCTTTCATGCGTTTGAATATTGAAATGCATGAAAGCATTAATGGAGATTACATTAAGTCTAACGAATTAAAAGGTTTTTAAAATATCTATTATATAGGCATCTAATTGAATATATGAATATATGTAATATACCTACATAATTGAATATATGTATATGTAAACTGTGTATTCTTTAAAAATGTGTTCTGTAAACCGTTCTGTAAAAGTGTAGTGTAAGTTGTACATGCATTTCAAATAAACAATTCGGTTTCATATAAGGGCAATTTGAGCTGTTACCAAAAAAAAAAAAAAACAAAAGAAACACGAAATAAATGTTATTGTACGTACACTTATACATATGTATGTACGTACATTTGCACTGCGAGGAAGACGGTTCAAAGGGCCAAAGAAACGGTTTCATATTTAATGCAGCAATTCTGTGCATTTACAAATCAGGAACAACATGCAGAAATGCACTTTATTTACGACGTCTGCAATGGAAATAATGCAGATGCCGTGCCGCTGCGAGAGAGTATGTACATACATACATACATATGTATGTAACTACGTAATATCACCGAAATTTTTACTTTATCATAATCAGATAAAGTATTGTGATCGTGCGAAAATTCGACCTCGAGATTTTGACTGATTTAGATCAATTATCATCCCCTGATCACGTTTTCATGATTTCTGGAAAATGTGTGTATGTCTGTGTACTATGTGTGTGTGTGTATGTCTGTGTGTTTTCTCCAAAACTATCAAGTCTATCAAGCTGAAATTTCATATCTATTATTTTCACGTAAGGTGTAAGAGCCATAAGGAATTTGGTTAACATCAGTCAACCAGAAGTAGGGGTTTTTTTGTGCAGAAAATTCAAAAATCATATTTCTGAAACGGTACCGGCAATTTTGTCGAAATTTCATATCTATAGTTTTCACGTTAGCCTTAAGAGATATGTACTGTGATTTTGGTCAACATCTGACTACCGGAAATGGCAGTTTACTCTTGAACGATTTGTTGTTTTTTTATTTATTTTGGCCTTTTAAATATGTGGTATCGTCACAATATTGTAATGTTGTACTCCTGAGCAAAATTGCTAGTTACGAAAAAATAAATCATTAAAATCAGTCAACCGGAAGTAGTTTTTTTTTTTGTCGAAAAGTTTACCGCAGAATATTTCCAAAACTGCACCGGGGATTTTGTTGAAATTTCATATCTATAGTTTTCACGTTAGCTGTAAGAGATACTGTGATTTTAGTCAACATCTGACGACCGGAAGTGGCAGTTTTTCCTATTTTACATACGCGCGCGCACGCAACACAGTGATTTCATGATATGTATGTATGTATGTTGGTTGGTGTGGTGGTGTGCATGCGTTTTATTTACTTACGTACTTAAAAAATAATAATTTCGTTACTCTTTGTATTCCTCAAATATATGGATAAAGTCATGGGTTGGCCACACCCAAAATTTTTTTTATACAAAACCAATATTTGAAGAAAATACGATACGGCATACAGTAAAAATCTACGTTCATTAAAATGGCGATATTGTATTATAATACTTTTCGACTTTGAGGTGATGAACTGTTTTTTTCGAAATACGAGTCAACTCTAATTTAATATATATTTTATGTAGAATAATATTGGGGGAACCTTTGTAATTTAAACATTTTTTAGATATTGAGCGTACTTTCGACAACGTCCACAAACGCAATAAGCAATTTCATTATTTATTTATTTTTTAATATGGTAAATTTGATCCACTCGACACTCCCTTAATATATTAAAAGCGGAATACGGGAGAAAACTCGGGACGAATTACAATACATTCCATTTCAAAGAATCGTCCGGAGAAAATCGTCATATAATATTCCGCACATTTCCGTATTTACATCGTTGTGGATGTTAAAGCGAGTGTAACTCTGCGCATTAAGAAAGCTCGATTTCCGAACCGTGCAGCATCACAATGGCGCCACCGGTTCGGTCTGTAAAGCGAATCGGTTGCCTCACTTCGATCCGACATGTGATAATAATCCGACAAAATCGAATTTGGTCAACGGTTATCGATAACAACAATTAAAGCCAATTTACGTTTCATCACATTTCAAACATATCTGCATAGCTCTGCTCCCAACCGTTTCACACACTCATATCGATCGCATTGCAGTTACCGCATTTAACTATCAATTTATTATAACCATCCACTTCAAACCTACGCCAACGCTAAACCCCCACTCAATACATTCAATTTATAATTTTAAATCACACGTAACGCTGATTGTACGTACTTGAAATTTTGCTACGGCATAGTTAACTGACTATACTCAGAAATGTTGACGAAACGTTTCGTATTGATCTAGTCGAAATTTATTGTAGTAACGAGTGGACATTCGCGGTATTCATATGAAATCCCTTTTCCGGATGTGTGAATCGAAACGATATATATACCAAAACGGTACGTTTGTAATGAATGCCCTCGGCCACAGGTCATAACTAATGCAATACTCCTGTCGGCCGGCGGGTTTTTTTTTTTTTTTTTAATTCGGTCGCCCTGTGGATTTAATTCCACCTGTTATCTATTATTGTTTCATCCAATCGCCATTTTTGATGAATTATATATAAAAAAAAGCGTACACACAGACGCATATACAAACAGTCGTGGAACATGGCCGTCGAAAAACGTTTCCAAATCCGATTCGGAAGCGTGCAATATTAAACAAAGAACGAAATGGACGTGCGCAAACGCTAATTCCGAAAGCGTAGGTACAACGTATGTATGTATGTACATACATACATACATACATACATAATCTGTATTGTTTGATCGAATTTTCAAATTATCCACATTTCCTTCGTAAATTACATACATATATAATAGTGTTCGCACCCTATTATCGAATGCTAATATTAGATTATACAATGTATCGACATTCTGTCATAAATTTACAAAGTTGTGACGACAAAACAACAATAATGTACTCTTCGGGCCCCGTTCGTTAGCGAACCAAGTCTGGCGACTTTAATCATAATACATATGATACTAGTGGCTACCCGTTGACAGTGTCATCGTGTCATTACCATGTTATGAGCGCTTGTCGTGTGTGTGTGAGTGTATATGTATGCACGTGCCGTGCCCTTGTATGCGATAATCACGACCTTGTATCGTGTCATGATCATGCGACCTTGCGTCATCAATAATTTATTATTGATATTATTATAATTTTATTAATTAATTAATGGTCAGCAAATTCCGTAGTCGCAACTATTATTCTGATGCATCAGAATAATAAAATTTCGCGAAATAAACCGATCGATTTCATCATTACATTGAGTTGCTCTTTTGTCCACGTGCTGATTTTATAACGTGTCATCAATATTTTTATTATTCTGATGCATCAGAATAATAAAATTGAACTTTGAATCATTGTACAAAAAATGTCTTCCAAAGCTTTTGATTGTAATGGATATTGACATTATGATTAACATGCATATGTTTATTTAGGGCATCCTGTTGACTACTTGGATAGTATTATATTTTTTTGTTGTACATACATACATACATATGTATGTATGTATATATGTACAAATTATCAATTATCTACTTCGCACTCGTCCTTTGCTTCAGGTAACCAAAGCGAGAACAAACATCCTCGCTGGTCCCCTATCGCTCGGGCCATTTTGTGTCTCAACATATTGATCGTTTTGGTCGATCATTTGTCATCCCGCTCGCTCGCACGTGCGAGAACCCATATATGTATATGTACACTATGTATAATTATATATATATGTACAGCCTTGGCCAAAAGTCTGAAGTACCCCCCTTTTTCTCGAAATTTCTAAACAATTGCACTGTAGATTGCAATCTACACCAAAGTGGTGGAAGAAGGTAGTTGTGACTGACATTCCGAGAATAAAACGGCACAAATCCATTTTTTTTTGTTTACTTTTTTATAATAATTAATACGAAGCTTTTTATACTTTCGGCTTAAATTACCAAATAGTGCGCGGCAGCCAGCGCACACTAAACCCCATCACCGCGAGATCTGATTTAATTCGTCAGATAGATAAGCATAGGGAGTTTCTCCGTGGAACTATCGGAACAATGTTGCACGCTACTACTTTCGGTCATTTTAGTGAAAGCGTTGTGATCGTTTTCGCATTCATCGTTTTCCCGCATTCATCGTTTTCCCGCATTCATCGATTTCTTTAAGGGGGCCTTGATTAACGATAGATCGGGGTTCTACTGTATAACCCTTTAAGAAACTGAAGTTGAACGACCCCTCGGCAAACAGTTATGATTAACCGTGCATATGCACACCTTTTAAAACGCAACGCTTTGACTTTTGTCGCCGTGAACGTCCAGAACACGTGAAACCACCAACTCGAGAGTATCATTTTGCGGGGCCTGGTGCGTGCTCGGCCACTAGAGGGGCATAACTCTCGGTGTGGAGCTTTAGGGGGCTTTGTCCGGACGCTCGCCAAACGAGGGGCGCAGGTGGCTTCGAGACGCCCGTACACGATTATACCTCGACAACACTAATCCACACACCCACACACACTATACTGCCCATTAATATATAAACAAGCGCACGTACGTGTATGTGCACACCCTGTATATGTACATACCCGTAAATTATGCACACAATTAGTATGCGTCTCTCGAGAATGACGGGGGAGTGATTCGGCGCATTGCATTCGGTCGTTGCCTCGCCTGTTCTTATTAATGAAAGGTGCATGGTAAAAATTCAATAGTTTTAGTCGTCACACATTAGGTCATCTTGATACGATGTAGTTTAACGCGTAGACAGACTGCAGTGGTTCTTAACCGGTGCACTGGTGCACCTCGAACTTGTTGCAAGTGCACCGCGAAAAAAAATGATAAAAGCAGAAAAATGCAAAGACAAGAAACCCTAACATTATATGTATCTACGCACTGTTTTCTACACAGAGAATCATTAGTTTCGAAAATATTACCAGCAGCACTAAAACCTATACTACAGCGGTCGCCAACCTTTCAGACCTCACGGACCACTAAACTCAAAATCTCGAATACCGCGGACCGTTACCATGATTTTTTCCATAAAAATAACATTCTAAATATGAAATTGTAATTACACTTGTATTTGCACTCCAATTTAATGCAAAAAGTTGGATATCACCTTATAATTTATTTATTTAAAATACATGGGCAGGCGGCATAGCCGATGGAGCCCAGGGGTCTGACATAATTTTTACATTTATACAATTCTTAATTATTTATATTTGAAGGATTACAAAAATCCATTTGTGTTCAAAAACTTATCGAGATGATTTTTAAATAGATTTGTATTTTCGGAAGTAACTAGCTGATTTGGTAGACGGTTCCAAACTTCGACCACTCTACATATTTGAAAAAATGAGTCTCTGACAATTTTGTTCGATTTGTCTTTTAGTAATTTCCGTGTATGGCCTCTGAGATGTGCGTTTTTATTGAAAGTAAAGAGGTTTTGCATTGAGCATATATATTTATTATTTATTATTTTGTAGACTTCTATTAGATCGCCTCTTAATCTTCTCGTCTCCAAAGATGTGAGACTGATATGATAGAAAAATTATAATAAATAAACGATATATTCATTATTCATCAAGAAAATTGCCAGTTATGACGTATGGATGTGAAACTTGGATGCTTAATTCAAGAATGCTACGTAAGATCCAGTGCACACAGAAAAGCATTGAAAGATGTATTCTTGATATAACAAGAAGAGATAGTAAAAGGAATACATGGGTAAGAAGTATGACCAAAGTGGCAGATATATGTATGTCGCAGAACGTGTGAAAAAGTTAAAGTGGCAATGGGCCGGACACATAGCGAGAAGAATGGGTGGCAGATGGACGCGAGAAATACTAGAATGGTATCCGAGAGGATGTGAAAGAAAGCAAGGTAGACAGGGTGGAGGATGGGCTGATGAATTGAGAAGAATGTGTGGAGTCAAGTCGATGCAGATTGCGGACCACCAAAATTCTCTCGCGGACCACCGGTTGGCGACCACTGCTGTACTAGACCAAGTTGTAAATATGGTCAAATCGAGACCTTTAATAACACGCTTTTTTTTTAAATGTACGAATGTTTGCTTTTTCACATTATCATTATCATTATCATTATTGTATCACATTAATTGAATTTCACATCAAATTAATTCCATTTTGTTAAGGGTAATTTTAGTTAAAGTTTTTCCATATATGTACATACATATGTATATATCTTTTCTTTAATTAATTTTTTCTATAACTATTAAGTAATCTGATTAATTTTGTTTGATTTTGGTGCACCGCAATTTTTTCTTATGATCAAAAGTGCACCGTGACTTCGAAAAGTTTAAGAACCCCTGGTGTAGAGGAATGTGTCTGTATGCCTCGGCAATGTGTGTCAAACGGACAAGCGATCATATTAATAAATTCAATATTTTATATGTTCAACAATGAGGTTTTTTTCAACTTTATTACACTTCTAAGCCTAGCGGTATCACTTGACAAAATTTTATTTTCTTTTCCCAGATGATCCACGAGCTTGTGATTTATAACAGAACGACAATTTTCTTCGTACTAGTATATTTTCCTTGGCGCTTCCATCTTTTTATATTATATTTTAACACCAATATTTTTTATTATACTTTAAGCTGCTCATTAATAAGCTTAATGCGTTGCTAGAATTGATAAGATTTTTGCAAATTTCCACAGATCTTTGTTTTAACAATTTTTATCGTAAGCTTAGTAGACTTAGTTCAAGACTTCACGATAATAATATATAATTTATACTACCCATAAATTTAAGCTTTCTCTAGTTTTACTTTTGTTTGTATTAACTCTGCAAGTATGAATCTAAGGATTTACCAATCAATTTTTTGGCAAGAGTGCTTTTGCCCGAAATACTAGCCAAATTGCCCGAATTGAGTCAAGTTTCTTTCACAAGACGTACATACATCGTACCGTTTTTCCCCGAAAATACGACCTACCCCGAAAATAAGACCTAGTGAAAAAATTTAGGTGTGGCCAACTCATGACTTTTTCCATATATTTGAGAAATACAAAGAGTAACGAAATAATTTTTTTAAGTACGTAAGTAAATAAAGCGCATGCACACTACCACACCAACCAACAGACAGCCTTGACCAAAGTCTGAAGCACCCCTAAAAATCTATTATAAATTTTAAGGAAATAATAATGGAAACTCACGTTTTGAGTAATCAATTTTTTGGTAGGTGCAGTTTTTTTAGATTATAAAAGAGCATTTGAGACAATCGATAGAGAAATATTACTAAAAAAATGTATAATATTGGAATACGTGGAATTGCACTAAAGTGGCTGCAATGCTATTTATGTGACAGGCAACGAAAGATTAAGCTGGGTGATACGTACTCAGACAAATTTAATGTTGAATGGAGCGTTCCCCAAGGATCAAAATTGGAACCATTATTATTTTTAGTGTACATTAATGATATAGTTGTAAATAAATGTAAGACACATTTATTTGCCGATGACACATTGATTTATATAGTAGACTAGCTGAATTGCCCGGCGTTGCTCGTGCGGGTGACATTTATTCTCCAGTACAAACAAAAATTGAATGAAAAATTGAAACAAATGAAAACATTTATTCTCCAGGTACAAAATTTTTTTCAGATTAAAAAAATTGTATGGCCCTTGACCGCGGACTCCGATCCCTTCCAAAACCCACCTACGGTCTGACTTGGGGTATCATGAGATAGTATACCAAGTTTGGCGGTTCTAAGTTGAAAACTGTAGATTTGCATAGCGGACAAACAAACAAACAGACAAACATTGAATTTTATATAGTAGATAGTAATATTAATTTTATAATGGAAACATTAAATTTTGAATTAAGTAATTTAATAAGTTGGCTAAATAGCAACAAATTAAAATTAAATGTAGAAATAACCAAAGCAATGGTAATTAATTATAATAAGATAAAACTGATTTTAGGTTAAAAGTTGGTGAAAGTAATATTGAGCTAGTTAATAATTTCAAATATTTAAGTATTATAAGTTAAATTTTAAGTTACACGGTCAATTTTAAAAAAAAAAAGTAGGAATATTATGTATGTCGGCTAAGAAAATTATTATCTAAAGAAATTAAAATAATAATTTATAATGTAATTGTCAGACCTCATTTTATGTATTGTGGTTCATTATTAAATATGTTAGATAAGTCAACTAGAGATAAAAGTACATATGTACATACATAGGTAGAGAGATTTCAATTATTTTCGTTGGTGTATTGATGATGAACGTCAAGCGCGTCCGTCTGTCTGCAACAATCTGTTTCGCAGGAAAATTCAGCGTCCGATCAATTTCGTCGTCGTAATTGATATTGTAATTTTATTTTTAACGGGTCCCGTTAATGAGAGCGTTTACGTGTACCGTTGAATAATAAACGCGGCAATATTGGCTGTGGCGTAGGTATCGTAAACGTATGTAAGTTACGACGAAACTTGGTTGGCGGTTTGGTCGTAGCCGGCCGCTCGGTAAAATATCGAGCTGCGAACCGGAAGTGAATAAAATACGTATTGAAAATTCAGATTTAAGCCCCGCCTGCCACACTTCAAGACTTCACACACAAACGTAAATCGAATGCGGCCAATACACGCTATAACCGATTCTCTTAATATGCGTTGAAAGCATTTCTGACAGTCTATGTACATTCACATCTGTATTCCTTCTTGTACATTGCACTAAACTTGCTTTAAATTGCAAATAAGTTTTACTTATACATATGTATAGTGAGTAGCGGTTACACACTGTGATGTTTTACCTTAGCCATATATTTATGTATCGGTATAGCACACCCTCTTATCCTATCAAATCATCATAAAAATCAAAACTATTCGATAACAACTTATGATCAAATTGTATTGAACGTCTGCGTCGATCGAGAATCGCGGTTTCGCCGATTTCGAGAGTCATTCAGCCGACGTGTTCGATACACCCCGTATTTATAACGAGTGGAATTTTGTTGTGTGTGTTGAATGTACATATATAAAACTCAATTAACGAGAGTTGAAAATTCATTACGAATGTAGAATTATCGCAAGAAGCGAGAGGGATGAGGACCAGGGTGGTTGACACACACCCCTGCGATTTCGGGGAGCCAGCCAGCCGACAGGGACGATGGCGACGCCAGCCCTGAAATATTAATTATTATCACACGCCGCGAATAATTACCGAAAGTGAAGTTGTTTTGGTGAAGTATCTTACGGCATTAAAATTATATATGGAAATCAGCTTTGCGAGAGAGCGCTCGGGTACACGCACCATTTTAAGTCTAGTTTGCTTTTCTGTCATACATTCAGATCGCGTCGAGTAATATATTAACGCACGCACGCACAAATACCCAGAATGCCCCACTCGAATATGCTATCGCATTTTAAATGACTGTTAACTTTTTAAACAATGAATCGAAGCTTGCGAAAAATGCGTAAATGTCACACCAAAGAATACAACTATCCAAAATATCGCACGAGTGCAACTATCCTGTACATATTTTGACCGAATTCACACATGTAAAAGAGCGGCCACGTATTATAGTGCGCGTCAAAAGTTCAGCTTATCACTTCGACAGATATGCAGACTAAAATACTCTAACGTACAAGTATATCGTGGGTGTAGAGGTAAAACTCACTAACTACATTTTTTTAATAAAAACGCGTTTTTTGTATCAGTTACACTTAGTTGCACGTGACTCGGTATATTTACAAAATAGATTAAGACAATTAAGCGAGTGTGAAAGTATGTAGGTTTAAAAGTAAATTTTAATAAAGATAAAATTATGTTTAACGAATTTTGCACGCAAAACGTTGTCACAGTAGATAACCATATTGTAGAGATAGTGATACCTAGGACAATTGGTGAATATGACGATGTAAAAAAAGAAGAAATAAAACTAGGATGCAGCGCTTTTGGATAAATTAGCATAGTTTTTAAATCCACCATCCCGCTATGCTTAAAAAAGAAGGTATTCGATCAACGCATACTGCCAGTTATGACGTATGGATGTGAAACGTGGCTGTTAAATTCGAGAATTGCAATGCAAGATTCAGTGGACATAGAGAAGCATGGAAAGATGTGTGCTCGGTATAAACAAGATGAGATCGTAAGATGAATACATGGGTAAAAAGCACGACCAAAGTGGCAGATGACCTGTGGAGACAAAGGGCGATCATAGTTAAATATAGCTAGAGGTCTAATATCACATTTATTAGTGTACCTATATAATATTACTGGTGGGAAAGTGTGTTTATTATTATGCCTGGGGCGTTTATTCATGCTAGAGTAGAGTAGTACATAGTAGTAGAGGAGCTGGTGGTTGAGTAGCGACTGAAGCAACCTGCAACTCAATTTATGCTTATATAATTATAACCGAGATGCGGGTGGCAATATTTAATTTAACTATTAAATGACCGAAGTCTGTTTAAATATACATTTAAGCGTCCAAATCCCGAACAGTTCTTTTTCTACACAGATAAAAAAATTTAGTTTCTAATTTTATCCATTGCCATATCAAGTGTAGATTCAATGCTCGTTATGATGATCTTTAAATTTATCAATAGTACATTTCAGATAATTGTGGACTGACTTGTGTATACGTAATAAAACTTAAGATTAGAGTACAAAATTTCAAAGATACCATCCCTTTCATGTTCTAATTCGGGGCCAATCTGTGCCACTGTGTATATTAGGGCATATATCCCGACAAAAGCGCCCGGACATTACCGCCCAGACATAGCGCCAAACCAAATGCGCTCGTATCAGTTCTCGTCAATACCGTTCAGATAAATGCGCCCAGACAAAAGCGCCCGCAAAAAATACAAAAATATATAAAACAAGTGCATTTTTGATTGTTCGAATTGCGTATCGATAGAAATTTACATACGATAATCAGTGTAATTTGAGATTTAATATGTTGCAGCTGTTAGTAGAGTGAGTAAATGTGAGGACAGTTACATATATAAAAATATTACGTAAATTGTTGAGTTACGTATTAAATATTACGTAATAAGTTGAAGCCAACGCTAAATCCAATTAGTATTTTGTCAGACTTCTAAAAAGCAAGCCAAAATGCTTGTTCATTTGTCTTCCGGGGAAAAAGGTTGTTTGGATGTCTATTTCATCTCGGGCAGAACCATTGCCGGAAAATCAAAAGCTGAATCTAACAACAGCATATTATGATAATGACAATTTTCGAACGTGTGCCAAAATGATGCTCAACTTTGTTTTGTACCTGTGGGTGACGTTCCTGCTGCATTTGCAGATTTGGTCAACTGCCCACCTTTGATGCTGCCATTAGTAGAGTATTGGGAAGACATCTACATACATTGGCCGACAAAGAAGAGGCCGCCGTGCAGCGCCGAGATTTGCTATATGTAGATATATATATATGTACATATGTACATATGTATGTATGTATGGAACGTCAAAGAAAGAGTAATCAACGAACTTCCTCGCACTAATAATTGCGTGGAAGCGTGGCACCGTTCGTTCTAACAAATGATTAATAGTGTCCATCCTTCAGTATATAAGTTGTTGGAACAATAAAGACAAGAACAGGATCACGTTGAAATTAAAATAGAAAGAAGCAGTTTAGGTTTCAGAAGACCAATTGCCAAGACCAATATTTACAAGTGTATGTAAATATGTATATCCAATTAAACGAAAGACTGCAAGAGTTAATCCCTTTGTATGGTAGTATTTCTAATTTAGAATATTTAAGAAGGTTAGCACCCAATATTGAAATTTAATTTTAAATAATTTATGTATTTTTCTTTATATCTTTATTTTTATATATGTACATATGTATTTTATTCGTATATTTTTACTTTATCCTAATCGGATAAAGTATTGTGATCGTGGGAAAATTCGACCTCAAGATTTTGACTGATTTGTATCAGGTATCATCCCCTGCTCACGTTTTCATGATTTCTGGAAAATGTCTGTATGTCTGTGTGTCGGTGTCTCGGTGTACTTTTTAACTTTAACTTTTTCTCCGAAACTATCAAGCTGAAATTTCATATCTATTATTTTCACGTAGAGTGTAAGAGATATTATGATTTTAGTCAACATCCGCTGACCGAAAGTGGCAGTTTATTCTTTAACGCGATTTCGTTTTTCATTTTTTTCGGCCCTTTACATATTTGGTATGTGTGTGTGTGTCTGCATGTGTGTTTTCTCCGAAACTATTAATTTTATCAAGCTGAAATTTCATATCTATTATTTTCACGTAAGGGGTAAAAGACATAAGGAATTTGGTCAACATCAGTAAACCGGAAGTAGGGTTTTTTTCGTGTAGAAAATTCAAAAATTCTGTTACCACAGAATATTTCCGATACTGCTTCGGCGATCAAGTCAAAATTTCATATCTATTGTTTTCACGTTATTTCGTTAATTTTATTAAGTTGAAAATGAATTTTATTAAGTTGAAAATTTATATTTATAATTTCCATATAAAATTTAAGAGTTAATAACGTTTTGATCAAAGTCCGCCGACCGGAAGTGGTAGTTTTTCTTATTTGAATATATGCCGAAGATCGTATTTTAAATACGCGCGCGCACTCAACACAGTGATTTCATGATATGTATGTTGGTTGGTGTGGTGATGTTCATGCGTTTTATTTACTTACGTACTTAAAAAATTAATTTCGTTACCCTTTGTATTCCTCAAATATATGGATACAGTCATGGGTTGGCCACAACCGAATTTTTTTTATTTGTGTATCTAAAATATTATAATATTATGTAAAAACTGTCTCATTTCTAAAGTGTTTTGGCGGGCGCTAATGTCTGGGCGCTTATGTCCGGGCGCTTTTGGTTCGGGCGCTTTTGTCGGGACCCCGTATATTAGGTATACACCGGATGCTTCCGGTATATGTACATACATCTGCGGAAGCTGTAAGGACAAAAGGCAAGAAATCTCGTGGCACTTATCGGTCACTTCCAGTCGAGTACCCAAACGCGATACACGCCAATTAGCCGAAATCCCATTGTACAACCCACCCACCCCCTATACCGCACACGAGCAGTCCTCGGGCACTATACAAGCCCTGCGCTAAAAATTAACCCTTAACTGTTGAAATGGCAACCCCTTCCGCTCGGTTAACCGCAGAGGTCGGGCTGAATCCCGCGCCCGATTGCTTTGTGCGTACCGTCTCGCCGGGTACAAAAAAAATCCAAACCTGCCAAATACAACTCGGTAAGCCGTTGAATGTAGTACATATACCTACAGGGTGTTTGCCGGCCGACGATCCCTTCCACGACTCTCTGGTAAATACGTGTCTGTGAATTCGCTTTGAAAGCTCAGCGCGTTCAATATAAAGCCTCGAGTTCTATGATATGAAGCTTACGTACGGTAACTGACAATGCTATTTTAAACTATGTATGTACATACACACATACGTAGATGACTGTCGTTTGGTCTTATGTGGACTGATGTTTAATTTTCGATTCAGTTCTTCATTGTCCGAAAAAGTTATTCAATTTTCTTGGAGCTTTTGCTCACTCCAGTTATTGTTGACAGTTTTATACAAATTGGACGCCACTTAAAATTCTCCCTATCCGCAAATTCATCATCAAAAAGTTGAGAGTACAAAAATTATGTACGAAAACTTAAGATGCCGCTTTTTTGATATTTTGTGTTTAAAAATAAATTTTAATAAAACTAAAATTATTTTTAATGAATTTTGCACGCAAAACGTAGTCACTGTATATAATCATATTTTAAAGATAGTTGATAGTTATTTATACCTAGGACAATTGGTGAATATGACCGGTTGTAAAGAAGAATAAATAAAACGAAGAATGAAACTACATAGGACGAAGTTTTTAAATCCAGCATTCCGTTATGCTAAAAAAAGAAGGCACACTGCCAGCTATGGACCTGTGGATGTTAAATTCAAGAATGTTACTCAAGATCCAGTGCACACACAGAAGCGTGGAATAATGTATGCTCGGTATAACGAGAAGAGATCGTACGAGGAATGCATGGGTAGGAAGCATGACCAAAGTGATATAGCAGAACGTGTGCAAAAGTATAGCGAGAAGAATGGATGGCAGATGGACGCGAGAAATACTGGAATGGTATCCGAGAGGATGTGAATGAAAGCGAGGTAGACCGAGTGGACGATGGGCCGATGAATTGAGAAGAATGTGTGATGTCAAGTGGATGCAGATTGCTTAAGGACAGACAGGAATGAAAGAGGATTGGAGTTATTGGAATTATTTTTATGTTACTTTTTTAGTCACTCTGTACAATAAATCGCCAAATTACTGGTAAAATTTCTTACAATTACAAGGCAAACTATGTACATACATATGTATGTATGTAGGACGCGTCAAAATCTTTCTGAACTATCCGCTCGTAATTTAGCCAAAATTCACAACACTTACAACTTTAAGCCCCGAACAAGATTGTATTTAATAAAATCGATCACAATAAGCTCCGTCTCGCACGTCATGTTTATCTTGTATAGCCGGGGCACTTAGCACTCATTAATCGCGTTAAAATCTTTTTGAGCCCCCCTCAGCTTCCATTCAATTGAAGACTGTAAATTGAAGGCGGGGAAAGAGGGGGGAGGGGGGAGGTTGGGAGAACGGGAAGCATCCTTGGTGCATTTATTAGGTTGAAAAACATTTGTGTGTGCCAAAGGTGATTAGGGCCCCATTGTGGAACCCATGGGCCGCTGCATTACGCCGTTAGGGCCCTACAATGGGCCCCATTTACTCCTCCAAACTCCCCCTCTCTCCTTCCCCTCGCGCTAATGCATTCCTCCCAGCACGCAGTAGTACTATCACACTGCCTATTCCATTATTGTTTACCAACGGCTTTTTAAATGAGTGCCCTCGTTGCCCCTCCAGCGTTTTTCATAGGGTGGTATTGACGGTGTTTTTATTATATTTGCATAGGTGTGTATTTTCTATACATTCGGCACGTCGTCGTCGTCCGATTCGCGAAAATCAATTCGATTCGTTCGAAAACGGGGACCGTTCAGCATGAAACCGATGATAATTGGAAGCCGACAAGGATTATAATTAGCGGCGCATTCGATAATAAAGTCCTGCAACTTTCAAAATCAAACATTTTAATGAGAATTGTACACATACATACATAAATGTATCCACTTATAATATATTAAATCCCAAACCGATTGACAAATCTGCAAAAATTTATACGAATACGATGTGAATTATTTAATGTTAACATTTGTTCGCCGCAAATACCATCTACATATGTATGTATGTGCGTGTAAATTACCGTTAAAGCATACATATACATATGTATGTATAATTAAATTAGTGTGTGGAATAATTGGTAATTTGAATTAAACAAATTGTGTGTGTCAATGCAATTTTCCCAATACGTGATTTTTAATAATTCACATACTGTAAATAAAATAAACGCTATTTTACACTGAAAATAATGCTATGCGATGTTTTGGATCCGCTGTTTACACAGACAGGCAGACGAAAAACGAAAAACATTTCAAAAACGCTCGAACCATTCTAGAAATTCGATACTTTTTAAAATCAAAATTTCGCATGCAAATAATTCACATCTGAAATTTATTTTCAATAATATTAGCTTACAACTAATTTAAAAATAATGTCAAACACTGACGTATTGAAACTTAAACTCTGCTCGCACAGAGTTTTTTTTTTAAAGCCGCCAAGAGTCTGTCGATTGGTTTCATCTTTGATAAATTAACTAGCAGCCTATTATATACTTGAACACCTACATACATACATACATATGTACAAAATGTTTAATGTATGTACATAGTCCTACTGCTATTGCTTTTATTTACGACTAACCTACTTTTAATACTAGTGTTATAATTGTGGATATCATATTCTATATCGGTCAAAATACTCAGGTAACAATTTACGATTTAACGAATGTATGTACATACATATGTACCGGTTAAAATCGCTCGCGGCAGATTCAAACGAATATTTGCCCGCGTGAAAATAATTTAAACGATTTAATTGTATGGGAAAACCACCGAAACGGTCCGACGTGAAATAAATGACATTTTTGGACATTATTGAATTTTCATCACCTCTCCATAAAGTGAGTTTCAATTTCCAAAGTGCCCTCAACATAAAACCACACTCTCGTCAAATTGCGTTTTCGTTTTCCAATTTTCCATACGTATCGGATATGTCCTGTGCATATGTACATACCTACATACACATGCATACTATATGTACATAAAATTTCAATAATAATAAGGTTCTATCTACTTTCAAATTGAAGAAGACCTGAATATAGAGCTAAAGTATGTCTGTGTGTCCATCTGTCCGACAGAAATTGTATTGAAATTGCTTCGGGTGTATCCACACTCTACACACTTGTTATGGTTTGATTGAAAATTTTAAATATAATTTGTATCAGTAAACCATAATTGCCACTTTTGTCAGCACACTCATACGTCGATAACTAAAACCCATTGATCTTCAACGGGCAATACTCCAGTACTATTAATAATTATATACGCATCTATCGATATACATACATATAATAGTATGTAGATATTTTCAGCTACTTCCCGTGTAGTTTTGTTATGTTGGAGATTTCCTCGCAGGGGTGTATATGGGGGTGGCATGTGCACCACCCTATATTCCAACCCCACCCCCACCCCCTCACAATCCTTCCTACACCACCCCCCCCCTATCCCCTCCCCTTCCGACAGTAAGTACATTGACGCACTTTGCGGGCGGTCGTGCACCGAATACAAATTGTGTAGCAGCTTTCGCGAACCCCCGCGAATATTAAAGGGGAATCCAATAAGGGTAGTGTGTGTCACCTACCCCCTAATGAAACCGAGGCGGACACGTACAAAACAACACACTGCCGCCGTTACACACTCAATTCGTATTAAAAATTTATTTCCTACAAGACAAAATTAAAATATTGTAACGAGTGGCGCTAATAATAGTGTTATAGTCAAACAGGAATCGGTGATTTCAAATTGTAAAGGCCAAGGACGGTGGCATGTTAAACAAGGGGTGAAAAATAGTCGTGGCTATTTTCATCTTAGAAAGGAAACATCTATGTGGGATCTGGTTTGTGGCCTACGGTCAAAATAATAGAATGGTGTGTTTGTAATGGTTCAACTTTATATTTACTCTGCGCACTTGTTTCTCCGGGTCGTCCACGACAACTGTCAACTTCTTCTCATACTCTCGCTAGCACACTCGCCACACTCGCGTTCCCTAATAATTCATTCACACAAAAATTCATTCCTACATCTATAAATGTATGTAGGTATATTATACATAGATGCCTAGGCAGAATAGTCAGAAAGCTTGAAAAATAGCAAATAGCAGTAAAGCAAAGAATAGTCAGAGAGCTTAGAGATAAGGTAGCAGTTTGCGTCGTGTTGCAACGAGGTGAATTAGACAACTTTGTATAAAGAAGAGGAGTTTCGAGGTGTGAAACGTTACCTTTGTTGAACTGCAATAGGTCGTTATCCTAATATTGTCAAAGAAGAACCTGGAACTGTTACAATACTGTCGTCACTTTCATGCAGATTGGCCTGAACTTTTCTTATGTTGCTATTTGTAAACGTGTATCTTCAACACAACTGATTACTTAACCGTAAAACCGCCTTTGCTCTTTTATGACGAATCTTTACCCCCCCCCCCCCCCTCCCACTTTAACACGTAACAATATTATATATGTATCTACTAGCTTTAGTATCATTAGTAGTGTTCATTTAGAATTAAAAAAAAACAATATTTTAACTGTGTCATTAGTCAGGATGATCGAAACACAACTCTGTGTAGTCATATAAGAAAAAATGTACCATCGCAATCAGTACTATATATAAGAAGTATGTACATACAATGTACGTCTGTAAAGTTTGGAGCCGCCAATTAGTCAGTTACGACCGTTTGGTCGTCAAATTTGTAAGGAACATATAAATAGACGTTTGAGAATTAAATTTTATATTATTTTACTTTGTTGTATGATCAACATTTACTGTATGGGTTATTATTATATAGGAATCAATAAGACAGTCTCGATACCGTTAACTAGCGTTCGATCAGTATTTCAAGAGATTCCCGTGTAAGTATGTTTACACATATAAATGTGTATGTATATCGAAGTCCTTTTTATATTAAATTCTTAAGAAAATTTTCCAGCGAGCAGCTGACAGCCCTGGCGTATAAGCGCCCCGTGGTTTTTCCCCACAAAGTGGCGATACTGAGGGGAAATTATGCCGGAAAAATGTCTTTGATGAATGAATTTCATTATTGCAAAAATGAAAAATTTAATAAGCCTAACAGTTGTACCTATGTATGTAAACAAACTTGAGTTTATAAATACGAGTATTTTTTAATGTTATTATTAAACTTTGAAAGCATAGGACGCGTAAAGTTTGTATCGAATTTTACATCGATTTGTTTATTTATCTATAATTATGTGATTCTGTCGTCAAACTACAATTAAACAAATGTATAGTTGTATAAAATTGTATAAAAATTTGAGAAATATTTTAAATAACGATGTTAATATAATACTTGAATTATAATAATAAGTGAATACAAATAAAGCTGAAAAATTACGGAATGGGATTTATATTTTTCAATGAAATTATTATGCATTGTATTTTCAACGGTTGTATGCATTGCACAACCGTTCCACTAAAAGAAAAAAAATAAAAATATACGTATGTATACTTAATTTGAAAGTTAGTTTTATTATTCCGTATTGAACGATATTTTTATTTTTCATTTCAATAGTTCTTTCGCATATAAGCCAATTAATATCTGCAAACAAACAGACACTCTTTCAATTAAAATTTTTTTCCGAAATGAATATAAAAACATTTAATATTTTATCTGAAAGAAAATATTTATTTTCATTTGTGTATTTACTCAAATTTAAAATAAATGGCAGTATTTACTGAATCAAATGCGATCTTTCTATTTGCCTTCTAAAATATATAATACAAACGAGAATTTTACAACAACATTGTCTTTAAAAATATCGTACATTACAATACGTATAGCATTATAACTCGATAAGATTATTTTGTCATTTTTCAATCTTAATTCTACTACTGCTTCTAATTTTAAACGTGTTAAATGAAAGTAAATTGAATGAAAATTTCTGAAAGTGTCTGCTACAAAAGCATTGTTTTTTAATTTGGTTGAAGTTGGAATAGATACAAAAATATATCACGCAATAAATTTTTTGCGTAAGTTACGCCACATAAAGGAAAGAAACTAGATCACGGTAAATTTATTCAATAGACTTCAATTTCAAATATCGCATTACAAAGCACAATGCGCACAAATCTTATTTCATTTTATTCTTATGGATTTTTTATTCGTCGAAAACTGATATATTATATTTATTAAATAAAAAAAAAGAATATCGAGGTCACCCACATTTCCATAACACAATAGAGACCTAGATAAAAAGAAAACCTCCAAACGTACGAAATAAATACATATCTGTATATTATATAATATTTATACGAAAAAATGTATGAAATACTCTCCAGCAACAAAAAAAGAATCTTTTTCACACAAAACTATCTCTTTTCTAGACAAATATTAAAAAAATATAAAAGAAAAGTGTTCAAGTCAATATGAATATTATATAATAAATACCCTACGTTTACGATATTTGCGTGAAAGCTATTTTTTGATATACTACCTACTATATATGTATGTATAACAATTTTAACAATAAACAAGATTTATTTCTACGCTAGATTATATGTTACAGTCATATGAGGAAAATAAAGTTAAAACAAAGTTGAGTCGTCTGAATGTCTGAATAAAATCGTCTCGACACCAAAGTACCGCAAATGACCGCTTGACTCGAAGAAAATAAACTTTTCTCCATTGTATTCACACATTCTGGAACGTGAGGCATATTTTAAAGTACGAATCGATTCTTACAAGTTACTCCTATCGCCCAAATCCAGCGTTTCGCAATTGGCTTTCTAGGAGAAAATCAACGCAAAAATAGCGATTCGCTCTTTTAGATGGAAAAACAAGAACGAATGTTTTATATTGCCAATGTGACATCGATGATATTTTGAAATAGTTTCGGTGAGAAAAGATTTAATTACTCGATCGTATTTTTGAATTAAGACCGAAACCACTCAACCATTATTGGCTCATTAGCGTAGTCGGGTAATCAAGTAACTTTTTACATTTTCTACTCATTTATGTGTATGTGGGTGGGTTTTGTACATACAGAGTGAACATCCCACGTCCTTCTAAACCTCCCCATTTGCCACCCCCATTCACCAACCCCTCGATAAATAACGTCGTCGTCGTCGTCTGAATAAATTCGTAATGTCGCGCTTTCGTTAACGAGCGCCGCGCCGTTAATGGACGCCACGTTATTCACGATGTCGTGTTAGCTGCGTGTTAGGAACGACAAAGGACCAAAATCTCACGTTCAAAGCCTCAATTGGAATATTTCAAAATTACGTCAAACAATCACACGTTGACCAGATACTTTCAGTACATACTGGTGTGAATCTGACTATTATTAAAACTGATCAACTGAAGTGCGCCATTCTTGAAACGTACAAGAATATAACCAACTAGTAAATATCTACCCGTTGACAGTGTCATCGGGTGGTGAGCAACTCGTCTTGTGTGTGTTTGTGTGTGATCGTTCCGATCGGATATCCGTTTTCATGATTTCTGGAAAATGTCTGTGCTAATAACTCAAAACCCGTTTATCCTACTATATTAAACTAAAACTTCATATTTATATTTTTTTTACCAGCAATTACATCCATTACCACCTAATTTTTGTGTAATCTTTGGAAGGTTTTTTCAGCAAAACTATAATACACATTAAGCTGAAATTTTGCATATGTAGTAGGTAATAATGTAATCAAAATAATGTAATTTTTTGACATTTTTTTCCAACCGGAAGTAGTACTTTTACTCTTCGTTTTTGGAGTTTTTATCTTTTCCTCCGAAACTATCAAGTCTATCAAGCTGAAATTTCATATCTATTATTTTAACGTAAAGTGTAAGAGACATCATGATTTTGGTCAACATCCACCTACCAGAAGTGCTAGTTTACTGTTGCATGATTTTTTGTTGTTTCTTTTTTCGGCCTTTGAAATATTTAGTATCGTCATGATATTGTAATATTATAATTCTGAAAAAAATACCTCGTTACAAAAAAATAAATCAACAAAATCAGTCAACCGGAAGTAGTTTTTTCTTGTAGAAAAGTCAAAAATCCTGTTACCACGAAATATTTCTGAAACTACGTAACCGATCAAGCTGAAAATTTATATTTATAATTTCCATATAAAATTTAATAGTTGATAAGGTTTTGATCAAAATCCACCAACCTAAAGTGGTAGTTTTTTCTATTTGAACATATGCCGAAGATCGTATTTTACATTCGTGCGCGCACTCAACACAGTGATTTCATGATATGTACATATTTATTTATTTAATGGGTTATTTTAGCCCAAAATATATCTGACATATACATACTATATTATATATATGTACATACATATTTTATTAGACATTAAGAAAATTTTAAAAACATATC
The DNA here is from genome assembly GCA_022651745.1 of Parapsyche elsis. Classification (NCBI taxonomy): domain Eukaryota; kingdom Metazoa; phylum Arthropoda; class Insecta; order Trichoptera; family Hydropsychidae; genus Parapsyche; species Parapsyche elsis. The sequence goes on from JAGVSN010000019.1 coordinate 2,393,547, forward strand.
AAAATCAAAATAAAAAAAAAAAGAAATTATAACAAAATAATACTAAAATTAACATTTTCTTTTTAGTTCAATTGAAAACTGCGCTGGGCTGATGTTGAAAATGTCAACATCAGTCGACAACGAATTAGAAATTTTGAAAGCAGTAACCACCGGGCTGGACCCATAAGCACTGTTCTGCACCCCGGCACCACAAAAAGTTCGTGACCCCGTGCACGACAATATACATATGTAAATCCGGACCTACACGGCGCCTCTGAATCTAATGCACATAAAAACTTTCCAAAATTTTGTTTAAAAATGCAATTACTTTTAATAAATCTCCAGGTGTACATGAGCAAGCTATATAATTAAATATTAAGTTTTTTAAACTTTCATTATGTACGCATAACACTAACCATGAGTAGATTTCAAAAATATATTTTGTAATAAAATTAGGCATGTTACAATATTGTTTTCGCGTACAAAAGTTAATGTGGTATGCTCATGGTATTACCGTACACCGCGTAGGTCACCGGTGGCCCACGCTCACAATAAACCCCAAAATCAGTTTTTTTTTTAAATAAATCATTATTTATCAAGCCTATATATGTATACATAATATACAATATAATTTGTTTAATGGTGCAGGTACTTATTTTCTCAAAATTTACTGTGGCATCAATCGTATTAATAATACATTCGGACAGCAACATTCAATCAACATAATTTGCCGAAAACGCTTTTGAATTGTTTAAAATGATCAGAAATTTACACAATGCGGGAATGTTACCGGTTACCTGTACACTGTACAGTGTACATTGCACCAGTGGACAAATCCCACTTAATATCACGTATCACGTTTAAATCACGTACATATGTCTGTCTGTTCAAGTATCACCGAGCATCGAGTGCGAAATCAAAAATCAAAATTGTATAATAATACGAGTGCATGGCGCATTATTATTGAATCACCCTCGTAATATTAGTCATACTCTGGAAATATACCCGTGGTATATAAACCCGACTGCTTCTGTGCAATGTATATACTAGACGGCCGTTAATTGGAAAACGTTTACGTGACGTTCAATGGGTATTATATTATTACTATATATATATGTATGTATGTTGTGATGAAGCGATAGCGTCAGTGCTCGTTACCCAAAGCACAAAGTGGCCATGGACTGCCAGCATCACGTATTTTACTACCCGGGAATATGCACTTAATAATTCACGTGGCAATTCGATTCGGAAACTTGCGAAACGACGCTGGGTCTCACGATGTTAAACAATCGAATGCACGAGACGTCTCGCCGCACGCCGGTGAGTACGAATTATTCGTCTCGATTGTGATTTAAAATCAGACCGGTTAAAATGTTCCAGTTGGGCTTAGTTACGGCACTGACAGTACCCTATAGTCAAAATATGGCTTCAAAATCTTGAACATCTCTGGTGAATCGCCCGGAAGTTAAATTTACTGTTAATATGATGCATTCTGTACATGCAGCATATTAATGCATGCATCATATAGATGCATTCTGTACAATACATTCTGCAACCCTTCGTCGTCGCTGTTCGGTTCGTTGGTGTGTACGCAGCATAACTTACAATTGCTTTGTGCATTATAAATTATTTTATTGAAATAAAATATTTACTGACTTGTATAGTTATATTTAAAGGTACCTCAGACTCATCCGAAGATGTCTCAGACTCATCCAAAGACTAAGCCTGACACCCCTCGACCAGAGATAACCAAGTCTCCGGAGAAACGGCGTGATGATAATAAACCCAAGGAGTACTTGACCAAGGAGTACTCGACCAAGGAGTATTCGTCCCAGAAGGAGTACTCGTCCCAGAAGGAGTACTCCACTCCAACACACCATTCAACCCAAAGTTCAAATGCAAAGAAATGGTGAACGAATCATCGTTTGCCATGATTGATTATTATATATTTATATATCCAGCATACTTACCTATTGTTTTATATTATATTTTATTATAGTTTTATATTATATTTCCAGCAATTTACCTATTGTTTTTTTATGTTTTAAATTGACTATCCACGCACCTTTTCCCACAATACATGTATCTGTGTACATTTCCCGTATACATACATCACAGTACAGAAAGATTATACATATATGTACATATGTAAAGCGATTATAAACAGATCACACAACTATGTAGATTAGTAAATTTAAAATTTGGGTGTGGTCAACCCATGACTTTATCCATATTTTTGAGAAATTCAAAAAGTAACGAAAAAATTTTTGAAACTTGAAAAGTCAAAAATCAAATTTTGCTCTAGCCGAAGAATATTGCCTCGAACGTAGCGAGCAACGAACGAACGCATTATCATAAAATGTAACAAACAATTTTCAACGCATACTGAAAGACGATAAACCGTCACTTCTACTGTACCGATTTTGATAAGTTTTTTTTAAACTCACCATTGCTATAAGAATTCTAATTTTATAATATTATGAAGATTCAAAATATATAAAAAAAAAAAAAAAAAACAACAAAAAATCATGCAAGAGTAAACCAGCACTTCTGGTAGGCGGATTTTGATCAAAATCATAATATCTCTTATGCCTTACGTGAAAATAATATATATGAAATTTCAGCTTGATAGACTTGATAGTTTCGGGGAAAAAAGTTAAAAACACCAAAAACCAAAAGTAAAAGTACTACTTCCGGTCGGAAAAAAAAATGTTTAAAAATTATATTATTTTGAAGGGCGTTACACATACTACATATGCAAAATTTCAGCTTAATGTATATCATAGTTTTGCTGGAAAAACCGGAAAATTTTTATCCGATTAGGATAAAATTTCACACCGTCACTTTTGCTTAACATTTGCTTAACGCGTTTGATAACTTGAGAACAATTGATAAGGTTTTGATCAAAGTTTCCAATTTGAATATATGCCGAAGATTCTATTTTATGTACATACGCGCGTGCACTCAACGCAGTGATTGCATGATATGTACATAGGTTGGTTCGTGTGGTGGTGTGCATGCGTTTTATTTACTTACGTACTTAAAAAATTAATTTCGTTACTCTTTGTATTCCTCAAATATATGGATAAAGTCATGAGTTGGCCACGCCTGAATTTTTTTTGTATTTTCGTGCTCTATCGGTGTTTCTTAATTTATTTAAAGAAAATATTTTTCCACCGTATCCTCTCAAGAATTGCTCAAGTTTATCTGATTATAAATTAAAATTAAACGTAGCAAGTTTGCAGTAATTTAAACTAGCAAAATCTCGCTAATCTGATGAAAAGTTTGATACTTGAGTTTTATTTGATTCGATCGAATCAAAAAGTATGCAATTCAATTAAAATAACGAACTTTCAATAAACAAAAGATATTTATTCTGAAAATAATAAATGTATTGAAATGAAGAATGATAAAATGGAAAATTCTATTTAAAGAGGCGCCTTTCTACATTTCAGTATTCAAATAGCATTACGCTCAAATTCAATATGGATTCAACACACTGGAAATGTTTTAATTATTATTTAAGCCGTTGGTTAAAAGTGAACCAGAGAGACAAAGTTGCATTCTGTATTTTATAGTAGTGCTATTTATTTTTTTAAACATTAATGCGACAGTTAAATCGAAACGTAACCAATAAAGCTATTAAAGTCAAACATGACCCTCCATATTGCCAGTATTGCATTCTAATATTTTGCATTTATACATGTTTATGTATTTATTTCATTAGCATCAATATAACGGCACACATTTACGCGTTTTGAATGGAATTAGGGGAGAGTGGGAGGGTTTTTGCGCGCGGACCGTAACGTCTTTTTATGGTTCATTTTATATTTATAATTTTTTTATCGCGCTACCATGGCGGTAATAATAAATTGAAGGTTTTTATTTCCACCTGCGAGAGACGGAAAGTGAAAGGAGCCCACTTCCAAGCCGGATTGCCGGTCCAGCTACGATCCGAAGGAAGAAAAAAAAGCCCTAAAGCCGAAACGACTAATTGAAAACGAGAAAACTCGTCCTGCGAACGAACAGCAAAAAGAAAAGTTTTCCCTCTTTACAATAACCATGTAAATGTCAGTCGATTTGAATTCGCTTCGCATTGATTCAACTTTAAATGCAAATGATTCAAGAATGGGTCTGTATTTTATAAACGGTCTGTTTGAGAGTACTTTATCAAATGAAACAAAATCACATCATAACTATGATAAGAATAGAATAATATATTATTATCAACGTATACAAAGTGGACTGATACGGCAACAATGCTCTCCCATTCATATAGATGGAGATTTGGGGTTTTACAATGCACACATCAATCAAAGAGCATCATACAGGTTGGACACAAAAAAAACGATACACGTTCTTTAAAAGTTTACATCTGCGAAACAAATGAAGCTACGGTGATAAAATATGAATCATTTGCGAGTTTATTGCATCTTCTTTTTAATGGTATCCACACGATCTCAAATTATGAACATACAATTTTTCATATAATGGTAAACATAACACCTATATCAAATTTGTGAGGTGGCATATTTCAGTCACATACGTAGATATTTCTATAATTTATTTATTAAACGCCTATTAGGGCTTTTACATATAAAATACATAATATATTAAATTAGAAAAAAAAACACAAAGGGAAATAAAACTAATAAATAAATTATGTTGAGTTAATAAAAGGAGTATTTATTTCCATATCTAATCATTCTTCAATTGCTTAATGTTATCATTTTTAATTTTGACAGAAGGGAATCATAATAAATAAATTAAAAATATAGTCAATATTGTATGTATTGTATTTTTTCAATAGAATACGAATGAATGGCAAAATGAGGCGACCAAATATGTACATTCATATATAATGTAATGTAATAAACAAACTAAGCGCTATGCGAGGGTGCTGAAGAAAATGGTCAAAGAGAGTGCGAAAAACTTCAAGGATGTTTTCAATTTAAGAAAAATTCCACAATGGGGGGGGGGGGGGGGGTATCACCTTACGAAATAATAAAATTGCATGCTTTTTTAAGACACGCGTAAAAAAAATCGCTCTAACGGCATAGGCAGGGCCCAATCGTTTCGACTTGTCCGATCGATCTCATTCAATAATTCACTGTTTTATTTCTTTTCGGCGATTTGATTGAGTTAAATTTTTGAACAAGGCGCAATAAGACGAGGAAGCGGCTGGACCGGAAGCCGTCCCGCTCGGATTTCCCGCGCTTTTCCGACCGGCGCTTTATCGTTTTTTTTATTGGCACTTGCGGCCACAGCGTCCGGACGCCTCAATTGCGACCCCTGGATAGCCGCAAAAAGCCGCCGGATATTGTTATTGCGGCCGGCCAGACAGCGAATTGCCCATGCCATGCCCCCAAGCCCCAAATGCCCCCACAACCGATCCACATTTATATTTCTCGACACTAAAAAGGTCAATTTGAGTGAGTGCCGCGACGTCGGCGCCCGTAAACCGTCTTGCGGCCACTTTGTCTTTAATGCGACTCACTTAACCTTTACGCTGCTGTCGTAAGGTCGTCTGATTACAGCTTTCCCATCGGCCCCTCCATTCCTCGAAACACAATCGATCCACTTTGATTTCAATAGACAACACTTCATAATCTCAAAAGAGTAAATTGCGTGACTACTGTGCTACGCTAACAAAAAGTAACGGAGGGCATATGTATGTATGTATGTATATGCATAGTAAAATAAAACAAATAAAAAAAAACTTGTATTTATTTATTTAATTTAAATAGTTACTAATACAATCTAGATATCAATTGACGTTTAAAATCAACAATATTTCACACTATCGTTTGACACATTCAATTAATATAAATTTCATCAAAATCGTAAAAGTCACGCGATCAATGTAAAGAGCTTCAAATCGCTTTTAATATGTGCATAGTAATTTATGTATTCCAATGGAATGCCCTTTTCTATTGTAAAAGGCGAACTATAAAACGGGTCGTAGATACATTCATATGTACACATGTATAAACAAACTATGTATTTGCATACTCTCGTTCGAATCAATCTCAAAAATAAACAAGTACAAAAAAGCATTTACTTTGCATTTTGTTTATTTATAAATAAAAAAGTAACTTAAAGCTAAAATTACAAAACAAACTTAATTTTCTATAAGTACTTTTACTTAGGTGTTGTTTTAAGGCTGTCAGAAATATCTATCAATTTGGTTTATATTTCTGAGATCTTCTGGCAGTTCATCGTGTTCAACAACACCCCTGTATAAGATACTTCTTCTAGATCTACTTAATGCTAAATTCTTAACTATTAACTTATTCTTACGCCCACTGTTATAACTATGTATATTGTACATATATTACATATATCCCCTTATTAAATATTTGTTGAGATAACTTGGTAATAAATTTAAAAATATATGTATGCACACTTTTAAGGTTTCACTTACATCCATCAAATTCAATTCATTCAACACGTTTCATATACTAGTTAATCTATT